>CM020057.1:5625797-6825797 GCA_009769605.1 Bucorvus abyssinicus
GTATATTGAAACCTGCTCTGCTCACGCAGAACAAGGGGGCTCTGACAGCGTTCAAAGGGATCTGGAGAGCAGCAGTTTATACAAAGCTTTGCTCTGCTTTCCGGCAACAGAGGGAGGAGGGAGGGAAGGAGGGTAAGAGCTGTCAGGGCGGCTCTTCGCTGCAGCGGCTTAGTCCATGGAAGCAAAATGCAGCGAAATAGAGCTTTAAAGCCAGAAGTCGCACAGAAACACTCGGGGCAATATTCTCAAAGTCTTCAACGGCTTTCTGGGTGTAAGTAGGAAACGCAGCCCATGACCCAACATGGAAGAGTAAATCCTTCTCCCTGTGTGCCCCAGACATTAACTGACTCCTGCCTCCTGTCAGGGCATGGTGTGGCTCTCCCAGGCGTCACCTCTCTTCTGTAAACACTTAGCACAGAGTTATTCTCCTATAGTATGTGGGACAACAGGGAGAAGCAGCCCAAGCCCACCAGGATGAAACACAGTGCGTTTAGGAACAGTCACGGTGCAACGGCAGGGGAAGGAGCCTGGAAACACACAAATGTTCAAACTACTTGAACTCCCCTTCCAGAATTCACGCCACCATGTCCCAAAAGGCATCATCTGCCTGCTAGATTGAACAGAAAGCTGGGTTTGCTGCCTCCTCGGAGGGACACCAGAAGGAGTTGGTTGCTGCTCGAGTCCCAGCACAGCGCTGCAAGGGTCTGCACAGCCACCCAGCAGCCTTTAACATCCCAGTTAGAGCTAGGCACTGTGTTCCACCCTGAAATGCAATTTGACCTGAATGAACGCTTAACTGCCACTTTTTCCACCAAGTCAGCAGCTGCCGAAGGGCAGATCAATGCTGAGCAGGAGCGCGACGCAGTCGCAAGGCAGAAAAACAGCTAATCCCCCCCAGATTACACAGATCGCAGGGACTGGTGCTGAGGAGCTTAGCTATCCAGTGGGCTGGTGAATCGAGTCCTCTTGGCTCAGCACTGTCAGCTCAGACAACGGGAACTTTGCTGCTGCTCTCCCAACAGGTCCTCCCACCTCATGCCCTTCCACCCAGAGCACGTCAGCGCCTCAGCCTGCTGACCCAGGCAGCCGAGCCCAGCGGGGCTGGACGGCTCATAAACCTGGCAGGATCTCAGCAGAAGATGCACGGCCTCTCAAAGGTAAATAAATAAAGTCTCTGGAACAGCTTCCTCTAGCAGGGAATATGCAAGGCTAGGGCTGAAGAGAGGGAGGAGAAAAACCTTCCTGGTCGCCGCATCCATCACCGCTAGACGTACCTGAAATGGATCCAGGCAGGATAAATGTCGCTAACTAGGTGCATTTTTCACCAGGGTAACGAGGAGATGTTTTAAATCTTAGCAAGAAAACCTAAATAATTCAGCGATCAAGGCTGGGGTAGGTGAGAGGACTGAAGGGAGTTGAGTTCACAGCTCTGAGAAAGCCCAGCAGTTTCTGAGCTGTCACATCAGCTGTGACGGCAGCCCCACGGCACTGGCCCGTGGAGGTTTGGGTCCCACGGGTGCTATTCATCAAGCAGTGGCCAGAGGCCCCAACCTGCCGTCACGGGACTGGTAGCAGAGCTAGGCTGAGGATCCAGATCCACAATGCCCTCGGAGCAAGGCAGCCACTTCATGAACCATTTCCAGGGCCTCGAGGACCTGACTTCTCCCCAAACCTGACTCCTCACCCCTCTTCCCTGCCTTTTTTATATAGAAATATGTAGTAATTCCTAAACATGAAGAAAACGTGATGCTGATATTAGAGACCTCTGCTTTTTGCTGTGCCTGTGATGCCTCAGGACAAGAAAAAGTGGAGAACTGCTCTGTGATCACTGATGCAAAGGGCACTGCTCTTTCCCAGCACCTCCCTGCGGTGAGCTCCTGGGTCTCTCTTTCTGGTGCTGTCAGCAAGAAGAGCCCCACGGGTATGAGTTTACCTGCAGGGCACTTCCCTTCTACAAGGACGTGTCCCATCAAACCACTGCACAGCTGGATCTGGCCCTCAAGGCTGGAGGAAGCATCATCCCATGTGCCACCCTCCCCTGTTCCCCTCGACCCTCGTCTTGCTCTCAGGACTGGATATCTGCCAACGAGCAGACAATTTAGCACCAAGTGTCTCTCTACTGATGTTTCCATCAAGACGGGAAACACGAAAGGCTTTGCTGATTTACCGCAGTTCGCTGGGTTTGCCCCTTGACAAGAATTACAAAAGGAATCTCATTACGATCTCCTCGGTTCTCATCAGCCTGGCACGGAGCCCGCTGGTGCACCGCGTCGATCAAAGCCTCGCTCGTGAAAGCCCAAAGGGTACTGACAGAACTGGTAGAAATAGGTGGTTTTTTTCTTCTTGTCATAGCCATGGCACGTATGAAACCAAGGAGGAGGCTGGGGGATCAGTCAGGGGATGCAGCCGCTTTAGGGGAGCGGGACACAGCGCTAAATGTGCACCCCTGCCTGCCCTCCTCCAGCTGCCTGCACGACACTTCCAGCTCCTTCTGCCAGCCCCTGGAGAAGGCTGTGATCTGGGATCACACGGAGTATCCGAGCCCCAAGGGACAACCCTCTTTCTGCTGCAGGTCCAGCAGGGTAAAGCAGAGGGATCGACATCCATGAACAGGCTGGAAACCTGTTTCCATGCAGGCAAGGGGGGTCTGACTCCATGCTGCGAGGCCAGCTCCAGGCCACGCTGGGGACCTGCTGGGGACCTGGCTGAGTGGTGGCTTGTGCGCGGTGTTGCCATGCCTGATTTAGGCTTTCCTTCACAGCCCCCGGGAAGCGTCGTGATACGCCCGCCCTTTGCAGCGTGACGGGCTGTTGAAAGCCCATGGCCATGGTTTGAGGTGCTCTGCCAGGGAAGGGTCTGCAATAAGCCCCATGTTCACCAGCAGAAACTGAAGATCTGGGGGATATTATGGATTAAAATCTTAGCTAAAACCCCAGGTTTGGCAGCAATGGAGAGGGGATGGGACACTCTAAATCCCTCTGCGGGGCAGGAGGGCTGTCATGAAGGTCTTCCAAACCTCAGCAGACTCTGTATGGATGCCCACCTGCAGGACTGCCCACCCGGCAGATTCTCCTATTAGCTGTGCTCCCTGGCTGTCACGGGCAAGAGCAGACGCTGCGGTCCCTGATGTATGCCGGATGACACTTCTATTAGATTTCCCTCCTCAGCTGAATGGAGGCTTGGTTGGAAATAACTCTGTGTTGATAGGGAGGGTTTGGCAGAGTTTCCTATTTTTTGGCCCGTTCAGGTGGGGAAATCTAATTGGCTTTCCATTCCTCCCAGTAGACTTTTTTTTTTTTGAACATGCCAGTTAATTTCCAGCAAGTTTGATAAAGTGGGAAAAGTTTCAGATCTGTCACAGTTCTACAAACTGTGTGAAAATAGATGGCTGGGAGAGTTGCTCCTGATGATGTCTCACTGGATGGCTGCAGGATGCGTGTACCTGGGGTGTCAAGCACCAGCGACTCCCCGGTGGAAAGTGCTGTTAGGACTGTACCCAACCTCAGGAGGAGTTTTGGTCAGAAATTACATTTCTCCAGGCACGGGAGCAAGGGAAAAGAAAAGGAAATCAAGTATCCCAACCCCAGCTACTTGTGGGGCAACTTGTTTTAACCATTGAGAACAGTTCTCCTCAACTCTGAAGCTGGTCTAACAATCTGAGATCTCAAATTAGGGCAAGAAACATGTTTTCTATTCATTATTAAATCAAATATTGTGACATCATGGAAATATCTTTGACGTTAGACTGCAAGAATGGGCTTTGATGGAGCATGGAATAAGGAATGGTGGTAGAAGTCCCTAACGGGGACCCCCCAGCATCATCTCAGCTCAGCACCATGTGATGGGAATTTCGTCACAAAACACCCCCTGAGATTTTGGATGCTGTGAACAAGGTGCTGCAAGGATTTCTTCTCACTTTTACACAGGCGACTTGCCAAAACAGCAGTGTCCGGCTTGTTAACGTTTTTTACAACATTTACACAGCAGCCACTTTTCTAGTGGCCGTTAAGACAATTCCACTTGGCCGATTCCCCCTCACCTCCTATTTGCTGTCGCAATAATGTGCCTCTGCATGTTTTGGAGCACCAGTTGCATTTTATGAGGGTTTAAATATGGATTCATCCCCACAGGGCTTCCTTTAAATGTTCTCATCCTCTCTCCTTCCGCTGCTCAGCAAACTCCAACATGGGAAAGTTTTTTCAAAAGCCGGGTGAGCTTGCTGAGACGTCGTTATAAATCCAAAGCAAATAGGCCTGAGATGTTCCTCGCGGGCCTTTTATTCAGCGAAACGAGTTCAACAGCACAGCAGCTGCTTTGCAAATGCTCTGCAAAGCTTTGAGGTTTGCCTTGAATCATGGGGTCTCTCTTTGCCGCCTGCTCCTTGGAGCTGGAGGCGGGGCGGGAAGGTCTCTGGATTATGCCTGCCAAGAAGGTGCTTTCTCACAAGTGTTGGACGAGCCCCCTTTACGGGCAGAACCAGAACCCATCTGTATCTATAGGGTCAACTCTTGGAAGCCATTTGGCACCACTTACTTTTCATCAACCTCCTGCCTTCATGAAAATGGATGAAAATTCCACCATCCCTGGTGGTGCCAGGTGCCTACAGAAACCGCTCCTGGCAGATACAAGATGACTGACCTAAGTACGAGTTGCTCTGCCAGGACACACCTGTGAGAGCAGGCCCTCCCTTTCCTGCCTTCAGTAGACTTGACACATTCTCCTACCACACACATCACCCCCAGCAATGACTTGGTCAAGCCCTCTAAGTTCTGGAGCACCATGAGTTCATCTCCAGTGAGGTTCATCTCCACTGAGCACTTCAATGCTTGTAGGGAGCAAGAAAGACAGAGAAGTCCAACCATTAGATGGAATGACTAATAGTAGTGGGCAGATCAAAACCAAGACCCGTGAGGGTTCCTATAGCTGTCAGACTGGTTTCTGACAAACAGGGATGACCAGGAGGTACCAGCACAGAAGCTGATCAGAAGCACACAATTCCCTTTTCATCCCCATTGGCACCAGCAAGTGCCATTCCTGGTCCCATGGGTCCTCCCTCTATGATGTGTTGGTCCTCCATGACCTGTGGCCTTGAAAATGGGGTGCAGGGAAGGACCTGGAGCTGGGTGATGCTGCTGAATCCATCCCTATCTGTTATGTGCTTTGACTCTGAAGAGTGCGACTGCTGTAAGGCAAACACAGGCTCCACTCTAAAGATCCTCTAGCTGTAAGCTAAGCATGAATAATATCTTCTGCACTTAGTCACACCTACTGCAGAGTGGACGGGAGGCAGTCCTGAGTCCTCCTTCAGCTGCTCTTAGTGGAGGTTCCTCGCCATTCAATCAATTGCTGTTGTGTCAAATATCCTTGCCCCGAGAGATAGATGAACACAGTTTGTTCAGCTTCTGATGAAGGTGGATGAAACCCTCACTCAATTTCTGAGATTCAATTGCGCTAAAATCTATCAATTAACTAAAGACATTGGAGCTTCTAATGTCAGACTAATTAAGACATGCTTCAAGCGCTTCCTATTAGTTATTCTTGTGGTTATTAGGTGTGGAGATGTATATAAATAGACAGGAGCTCTCTGCTACAGCAGGCAAAACTGTTGGCAAAATGAGGCTCTGGTGGGCTGTTCTGAAATGAAGTTTGAGGGATATTGGTACTTAGCAAAAAGGGATTTAATCTAAATATCAGCCATGTGACAGGAGCGTCTTGAAACCTCTCATGGGATTAGAGCCTTCCTACCTTAGGCACCGCATGGAGAACTGTAGCTGATGAATGGGAGGGTTTACCCCAAGGGGCAGGCGATGCCAGAAGCCGCTGAGCCCCCCTATCTCAGACACTCTCCTGAAATGCCCCTCTCTCATCTCAGCAAAGGGGTCTTCATAAAGCAGCCAGCTAACATTTAAACAGCCAAAGCTTGGGGTGGTCTTTGCCCTAGTGAGCCTGTGAGGTGCTGAACACTGACTTCAGCCCATGGTGCCTGGAGTCCCGTGCCCTGACTCCGCCGGCTCCGGGCCCTGCAGCCCAGATGTCTCACCCCATCCAGGGCTGACTTTGGAGATTAAGCTTGGAGGAATCTCAGCCATGTCACCTGGGAGGAGGCAACGGAAGGTTTGTTTTGAGTGTTTTCCAAGCAGGAGGAGAAATGAACGGTGAGTTGGAACTGGGGTTACTGGAATTAGTTTCTGCCAAAAGCATTGTCCATGCCTGTGTTGAACTGAGTCTGGGACAGGAGAGCTGGAAGCTCGGAGCGCTTACGGAATCTTCTCCTTACTGGAAACAGGGTGAGGATCACACTAAGAGCAAAACAGTGCTCTGAGCTGCCTGGCAAGGCTGAAGTTCTTGCTCCAGTGAAGCAGACCAAAGCATCAGACCTGGAGAGGTACCCAGAGACAACCTTTTCCACGGGAAGAAGATAAGTTGTGGTGATCAAATGGTCCAGCCTGACACCTTTTCTGAGGCCAGTTACCCTGGTGGATTTTTATGAAGTGGCAGCAGAGTCCCAGGGAGGAGGACCGTGAGCTGGCAGCTCTTTCTGACACACCACCCAAGGGGATGCCAGCACTGTGGGCTGGAGAAAGTCTCTGTTCCCCCATCACATGCCCCTGAGCCGTTCAACATCCTCAAAGAGCTGCTCTTTAATCAGGCATCTGAAATAGCAAAGAGAAGAGTCACCCGGGGAAGACAGCCCTAAAGTTAAAAAAAGAACTTACTATGAAGCCTGAAAGTAAAGAGAACTCGCCCATGAGTTATCCTCTTCTCTATCCAGCAAAAACCTCCAGGGACCTACTCCCACTAAATTACCCTCATCTCTGCCAGCCAGAAACTTAGATGCTTCACCTCCCTCTAAATTACCCTCACTGGCCAGCCTGAAACCTCCGCGACTCACTGCCCCTAGCACTCCCCTCTGCCAGCCACCATTAATCCTTCCAGTTGAATCTTCATTCCCAAGTTCTTCTCCAAGTGAAGGACCTGGGGCTCCAGTGAGGAAAAAAACATCTGCAGAGATCTCCAAGGGGCCCTTGAGCAGCCCCTTCCTACCAAAGCCAGGCATGAGCCCCCAGGCTTAGCTTTTGCTGTTCCTTAAAAGCTCCTCAAATGTAGCAGGAATCAAGATTTTTCTCTTTTTTCTTTAAATAACTGCAGCTTTGGGGGATTATTTCCTCTTATTCTCACAGGGTGCAGAGGAGAGGAGATGTAGAGTCTCCGTGGGCGCCTGATGATGGATCTCTCTGTCCACTCACTGAAAACCAGTGTGTAAACTGGTGTTGAGATTCTTCTCTTCTCCACGTTCTTACCCTCCTGGAAAGGAGCTTGGGGGAAGACCCCAGGCTCTGCTCTTCCAGACCTGGCAGGTCTTGCATCATCGCATGACACTACAGCTTGGCATGTCCATCTCCCGGCTCTGTCCTGACCCCACAGCGGCCACCGCCAAGCCTCAGTGCTATAAATACGGGATAAGGTCCCTTCCTGGATACCAAGACGCAGTGGGATAATTCACATTTTAGCAAATAAGAATTACTCATGTATTATGATAGTAACCCCTGGCAGAACCTCCAGCCTGCTGCATCTTCCCCTTCCCACCCTGGACACCTCTGCAGTTGCATTTCTGCTCTGTCCTCTCCTCAGCGAAGGGCAAAGTCATGTTCCAAGGGGCTCTGAGACGTGCAAACTAGGGGGATGAGGAAGGAGAACCATTACACGTTTTTCTTTCCCCCTAAATCCCTTTGTAAAGTATTTGATCTGGCAGCCTCTAGTACGTTTACCGGGGGAGATAATTTTTGCCGTTTGGGTCTGGCGATAAAGAAAAAACTGCCTGTTATCAGCTGACCAGCTCATCCCAGCAGGAGACATCCTATCTTGGGCGCATCAAGGCAGATTTCGTTATTAGAGAAGCTGTTTGTTTGCCCTGATCTACGGAGGGGAAAAAAAAAAAGGCAATTTCTTTTGTTCTCCGCAAGCAGCAAATGAGTGTTTCTGCTCTGTCTTCATTACCTGCTCAGTAATTGTGGCTGCTGCGAGCCTGGGGAGACTTCGGGAAGGATGCTAAAAGCTTTCCTCTCCCTTTCTGCAGCACCATCTGCTTTTGTCTTCTCTGAGGGAGGTGAGGAAACGTCCGCTGCTTTTCAAGGGCCAGGGCAGTGTAAATGTAACCTCTGGCTTTATTTTTAAGAAAAATCAAATGACCTCTTGTCTACCCATCCGTTGCTCTCACCGTCTGCTGCAGGAGGTGATTTATCGGGAGCAGCGTCCTTTGGCGGCGAAGGTGAGGGCTCCCCCGGACACTTCGGCTCCCTGCCCTTCGCCTCACCCAGACTCCGCAGAACAAGGTGACATTCGGGGGTTTCAGAGGTCGGGGAGCAGATATTGGCTCGCGATGTCCGTTTGCCCCTTCGTTTCAGGAGAGCCCCCAGCTTTGCCAGCGGGGTGCCACACAAATGCTGTAGAAATGTGGAAATTCAAACCAGAAAGAATCGTTAAAAGTCCTCGAAATGGTCAAGATCCCACAACCTCCTCGGTAACCCAGCCCCGGTCCTACCCCTAGCATTTCATTATTCCCTCCCGCTGTTATTGATATTCGTGCTGTCTTGTCTTCTTCACCACAGCCATCAAAAACCAGGGTTCGTTTTCACCACCCAATCAACATTCAGCAAAACCAACACTTTCTAAGGGAAGGATCTACTTCACTACCCTTCTTAATGCGACTGCTTTAGAGTCATTTCTTAAATGGTGCCGTTTGCCACTTTCAAGGATGACACGAGGTAAGAGTCCCGTTTTAGAACGACAGACCATTCTGAAACGCCCGCGAACCGCCGCACCGCTTTCTTTCAGAGGCGTTGGTTTAATTTGGGGTATTTCCGAACTACCAAAGCAAAATCTCCATGTGGAACCGAGTGGGATTGTTTTTCTCCAGCTCTGCAGAAGTCACAGGAAGACCCGATACGGAGATGTTTAGTCCCATTCCAGGGCAGGGAAAGCATCTCACATCTTTTATAATTTTTACCCCACAGCACTCACCCGCAGAGGATGGAGCATCCCAAAGTGATCATGGTCTTTCCCCTTGACCTGGCTCTGGGTGTTGCCTCACGGGTTCTTCTCAGAGGCTTATCTAGCCCTCAGTGCTTGGACTTTCAGGAAGACTGTAATGTCTAGTTTATATTTATTTATGCTGGTTTATATCCAGTTATTTCCTAATTATTGCCTTCGAGCTTAAATAGCTCTTCTCCCTCCCTGGTGCTAATCCTTTGGATGTTATTAGAAAGAGAAGCTCCTGCCCAGCCTCTGTTTGCAGGGCTAAGTGCAGGGTCTTGTGGTCTCAAGAACATCCCAAGAACATCTCTTGGCTCCTCTTCTCGTTTCCCATTGTCTTTGCAGAGATGCAGCTTGCACTGAGAGCAGATTTTGGATCATGGCTCTTACATCTGCCCAGGCGTTTGGCCCAAGCTCGAGACTCAGGGCTGGGAGAGATGCAACCAGCCTCTGGAGGAGGTGGTCTCTTCCCTGACCAGAGACGGGGCTTGGGCTGACACGGCCTCTCAGGTGGCTTTTAGAAGGGACACCCCATCCTTGACTGGGTGCGTTGCACCATCGGTTACCGATAAAAAGGCACGGAAAACTCCACAGCCTGGGAAGAAAAATTTCGCCTCCTTCCCCAATCAAAACCAATTCAACTGGTAATTTTTAGCTTGATACCTCAGCTAGTCGTGCAGATGTATTCATCAGGAGATGAGTTTTCTGCTTCACAAGGTCGAGTCCCTCGATGGAAGGGGGATCCTTCCTGCTACAGCCGTCGTCCCCACGTCCCCACCCCGGGCTGCAGCTCCTCGGTGCCCAGGCTCCGAGGCAGCCGCTGTTCACTTGGTCTCCCGAACATTTGCGCTTATTTGAATTTGTAGTACAAAACATTTCAGCGGATTATTCAGCGCCTCCGGGAGCCCTTGAGGAGGCAGATATAATGAAAAATTATTAATTAGGTTATTATTAATTTGTTATAATTATTAACTGCCGATGTTCTGCTTGGCACCAGGCTCCAGCTGGTGGGACTGCGGCTGCAGATGGCAAGAACCTGCCATGAGGAGAGATCAGCTCCCTGCCCCACGCCATCCCCTGAGGTGAGCATGACTGGGGGGAATGGGGAAGAGGTACAGGGGCTCTTCAGATGTCTCCAGAAAAAAGAGCAGCCCTGGATTTCCATATGTATTAAACTTCCTGCCCAAGCAGTACTATTTTACAGGAGAGGTGGTACCAGCGTACAGAAGGGTTTAAGGATGTCAGTAGTTTTTTCAGAGCAGAAGCCCAAAGCCAGGTGAGATGGGAAGGCTGTGGTCCAAAACCTGCTTGGTGGAGCAGGAGGACACAGAGGACATGCTGTACGTGTCTTTATACCCCACCAGACAGGATCAGGGCTTTGTGTGCGTGTCCACATGGGTGTGCAGTGCTCTCTCTACCTAAACCATCCTCCAACTTCTCATACCTGCCCATGGACACCTTATAGCATCAAGTTTCAGACTTGTTCCTTCCCGGGACACTGCTCTTCATGCAAAACACGCAGGCAAGAAGTGCCTAAAAACCAGCCCGATTTTAGAGCTTTTTCCAGAGATTTTAGCTGTTGAACTCATTGCCTTGAGTCATTTTGGATTCCAGGAGTGTGGGGCTGTTACAAAGGGAAATGCCCTGGAGTATAATAACACGGATTCAGACTGAAACCTGAGTCCCAGACTGGGCACAAGACCTCATGTTTCTGAGTGGGATTTAACTCCTAACTGTTCACAGCCAGCAAGAAACTTTCAGCTCCAGCTCAGAGAGCAGCAGAAAGAATCATTTCCACCCCTAGCTGATGCTGCTAGAGAAACTACCAGAGAGATAGGAGAGAAATCACTGCCTGTGCCTCAGTTTCCCTAGTACGTGGCAAAGAGGATGTTAAAGAAACAGTTCAGCCTAAAACTCAGATGCCCTCCTGTGTCAAGCACACTGACTATGATTTTAGGATCTTGTCAGAAAACTCGCTGTCTTCCCCCAGTCTCTCATTTCCCCCACCCACAGCAGCTCCTCTGGGCCACTGCAGCCCTGCAGTTACCTAGAGGGCACCCCCTGGGTGCCAGGGTGCTTGTTGTAGCCTCTCCTGTGACCCGAGTTTGGAGAGCCGCCACAGCCTTGGCTGATGAAAGCCTTGTCATTATCCAATTACCTTGAAATCACTTTTAACTCAGGCTGAATTAAGGTAAAATGCAAATAAAGGTGTTAATTCCCAGCATCCAAAAATAGCTAACAGAGCCAGGGACGTTTGCAGAAGGCACGGGTGAGGGAATGAAGAGTAAACCACCCTTCACATAGCCTCAGTGAGGTCAAATCAGAGCAGCCTCCCTCGGTAACCCCTCCTCTGTTGCCAGAGGAGGTGGTGGGGAGGATTCCCCCTCCTGCTGCCCCTGGCCCTCACATCGCCCCTGGCAGTGAGCTGGTGGGGACACATCTGACCCCTGCGTGTTCCCAGGGGTTCTTCAAGCAGCCGTCACCACCCCAGCTTTACGGGGAAGGGAGAGGATCTCCAGTTTACCCACCTGGTGAAATGCAAAGCCACAACACTGCTGGCAAGAAACGTCCTCCCCTGCGCGGCAAACGCCCCGCAGACTGGTTCTGACAATGACCTGCAGCGGGATGGATCACCCGCACGCAGGGACCACCGCTCACCTCCCTTCAAGGAGCTCCTGCCCTGCTGTTTGGAGGAAGGAGGGTGTGAGGAGATGAGATCAGCTGGATGGTGTGTGGTGGTTGTGGGACCCAGCTATCAGCTAGGTATTTCCAAACTTCTGCAGCTTTGTTTATTGATCAGAATGCTGATGACTCCTGGGGTGGGATGCGAGTGGAATTGCCCAGCAGTGCCTCTTGCCAGGTCAGTTTACTTAGACCAGACCTGCAGGACAGCTCCCCAGCCTATGCTATGACTTCTACCTCTGGCCAATCCTTTCCCCAAAATTCAGGTTGTGGAAGTTGAAGAGACCTCCTGAAGCTTAATGGGCCAAGTCCAGAGAGAAACCCCATGGTCCTGTCAGGAAACACCATCCGCGGTGGGAGCGGGGCTGCTCGTGTTTTCCTCTGGAAGTCATTGACTGGGATGAAATTTGGTCTGAGTTTTATCAGAACCAGCTGTTCCGATTCTCTGTTTCCAATGACTTAGTGTTGATGAGAGAGGAGCACAAAAACTAATGAGAAAGGCAGAATCAGATTGGAATGTTTGGGGTTTATCTAAATGGAACATTCAAATTGATTTAGCCTTTATTATTATTATTGTTTTGTTACAGGCAGTGGCTCAGGGTCTCTATTATTTTTAATTGGCTTTGTTCCTCGTTAGACTGAACACAGATTGTCAACCAGCAGCATTTCTCATTGAATGCAAATCCAGGCACCAAATGTCCAGGCTCCAGCAGTCCTGGACAAACGCTGATTTTTCTGAACCTTTCTGCGGGGGGGGAAATATCCCACCAGGGAATTCTCTGTCCTCTCAGATACAGGACACAGGGCGACCTGTCCTGTCCCCCCATCACGGTGGTGGATGCAGGAAAAACAGTGCCTGGTTTGTGGAGGGGAGGAAATACGTCTGAGCGGGGCTGGGAGTGGGCGAGGGACGCGCGCGAGTCCCAAAGGTGTGTTTATCAGCACAGATGCCAATTGTCTTGAAGCAGGTAAATAATGGGAAATGTTTGAGTGCTGTATTAGCCACTATTAATATCTGCCGGTGCTCAGGAAATGCCGTCACACAGAGCAGAATAGGCTGCTCTTTGCTTTGAATCCTGTACAATGGACCAAAAATACTCGGAGGCGGCATTCTGGAGCCACTGGTGTCCGCTGTGCCCAGATATCCGTCACTCCCATCAGGCACTCCCGTCCCACAGGCCAGGACAAGGAGTTTTATCCGGCCATTCTCTGCTGGGATTTATATATATATATATATATAAAAATTATTTTTCTGTTTTTTGTTTTTTAAAGGACTTCCTGTCCTTGGAAAGCAGGGGAAAGAGTCCAGGAGCTGCAAAAGGTGGGGAGGGCACTTGGGTGAGGTGGATTTGTTGAGTCCCAGAGATGAGCTGGGTGGGAGAAGAAATGGGAAAAGATGGGAATGAGGATGTGGGGGGTTATTTATTTACAGCAACGCAGATGCTCTGAAATAAGGCTTTGTGCATGCAGCATCAGGCCTGCCAGGGGGCTGGGGGAAATGGGAGGCAGGAGAGGACCCACCATGTCCATGCGCCGAGGTGGGAGAGGAGCGGCATCGCCTGCGCTCTGGGGGGAGGCAGGGCAGCCCACCACTGCTCAGCAAAGCCGCCTGGGGAGCAGTAAGCCAGCGTCAGTCAGAGCAGTTGGCCAAGGCTGTTTATTTGGAGCACGCAGGAAAGCTCAGGGAGGATTTGGGACCCTCGGAGGATCTTGCAGGGGGTGGCTCTGTCACCGCTGAAGTGCAGCCGGTGCCGGGGTGGTGCAGTGGGAAATCTGGGAGGGGGGGTAAAGCCATGAAGGCATTTGAGCCCGGCCTCATTCTGCAGCACTGGAATGGTCAGGTGGTTTATGGTCTGGGCAAATCCCAGGCAGTGGTACACATCCCTCCCTGCCCTGCTTCCCTCCCAGCCTGCCCCACCGGCTCGTGTGGGAGGTCCCCATCCAGCATGCAAGCCCCTGCAACACCCTTCCATTGCACCCAAATATCCTATAATGTTTGGGCACCCTGGGGGGGGACCTGCTCAGGTTCTGGGGACTGCCAGGACATTCCACGGCATCCCATGGTGCCAATGTCCCTGACTCCATCACGCCTTTGCAATGCTGCCTTAGAGAGGCACAGCACGCGTGGGCAACGAGCAGCCAGGCAAGGGAGTTTCTGCAGCGCGCCGTGTTTTGGATGTGTTAAGACACCTTTCGTGGCTGTGGAAAATGTCCCCGCTGCCCCACTGTTGCCTTGGCTATAGCCATGCAAGAAGGCCCTGTGGCCTGATGCCCTGGTGAGGGGCGCTCAGGAGCCCTGAGCCTTTTTCCAGGCTCGAGGCACATCAGAAAGCAAGAGCCACCAGTGGGGTGGCTTTGGGTGGTGGATGCCAAATGTCCGTGAGCTGGGCAGCAGCCACATCCTTGCAGCAGACACATCCTGGGGTCATGGACAAGGACAGCTGGGACACCTCAGGGCTGGTGACTCGCAGAGGACAGCTCTCCTCTGCAGGTGCTGCCTTGGCCTGGGGTGAAGTGCAGGCACGTGGAGCCACACCATGGTGGTCTGCCATGGTTTTGCTGGCTCTGCATCACAGAGGTGCATAGGACCTGGGTTTGCACCTCCGTAAATGGTATCTCCCAAGTTTTAGAATGCCTTAAATTGCGTTGAAGAACATCTCTCAACCCCTGCTAAGTGAAGCAAAGAAATAGGCAGGACAACTTGTCTTCTGAGGTTTCTGTATTGGATGCTCGCACAGCCCATGGTGAATTAACCTCCGGTGACACTGACCTCTCCCCTGATCGTGGAGATGACTTTTTTCTTTATGTGATTCCTTTCCAATCTATTAAGATCGCTTGGAATTCCAGCCCTGTCCTCTGATGTACTCGCTGTCCCTTGCAGCGAGGTGCTGTCTGCAAATTTAATAATCCTCCATGTTATGCCATCATTCAGCTGTTCATGAAAATATTGAATAAACCTGCCCCAGGAGAGACCCTGTCATGATGCCCACTCAACCCATCTGTCCGGTTTGACAGTGAACTGCTGATAACCACTCCCCAGGGACCTTACAGTTTTTTCACCCCTCCTACAAAAACTGCACGTAGATGAGGGCCCCCCCGTGAGGTGACAAAACCGCACTGTCCCGACCATGTTTGACACAGGCAGGTCCTTGTCTGAGCACAGAGGAAGGTTCCTGGTCACGAAAGGACGTTAGTTTGATCCGCCAAGTCCATCAAGACTGATGCCCTTGGCATCTTCAGGGTGCTTCCAAGCACCCAAGATTTCATCCAATATTTTCAGGTTTATAAAGTAAACTAGGAAGTTTAAAGCTCCCTGGTTCTTTTTGCACCTCTTTGGAAGTCCTTTCACAGGTCTTCAGTAGGAACTAATGCTTCCAGACGGCTCAGCCAGGTTTTTAAGACGTTTATTGGGTCCACGTTGCTTGAAAACCCCTCTCTCTCAACAGGTTGTTCATTCCTCAGCTCCTGAGTTGGCTTCTCCCCTGTAGCCGTGCTTCTCTGAAGACTTGGGGAGACCTCAGGGCTGCGACTTGCAACCTGTGGACCTTGGCAGCAGGTCTCACTTTGCTGCATCCCCTGAGCGCAGGGACAGACATGGAGAGCTGTTTCATCTCCATCCTCTCAAAACCACTCATTGCATTCATCTGGGATAAATTAGCCAACCATGGGAGCCCAGGTCATCAAACTGCCTCAAAAGCCAAGCCCCATGTTAACCCTTCAGCTTGCTGCTCTTCAGTCCTTTCCTTTGGGGGCTGAGCAGAGCATTTTCCCACTCCATCTGAAGCCCCTCAGTACTAATACAAGTAATGTCAGTGGTTTTAGAGCTCTCCTAAAGCTGACTGGAAGGAAATGTTGTATTTCAGCTCAGGTGGTGGTTTGGGGTTATTGCTTTTGGGTTATTCCTTCCTACCCCAACGTCAAGGAACAGTGGCACTATGTATAAGCCTGGATCTCCCTTCCCCAAGCGCAGGTGAAGCTGGAGTCCTAGTTTTACCCCTGAAGTGGGCATCTTTCGCAGTGCAGCTTTTTCGAGCATAAGCACAATGGTTGCTCCAACTGTTGGCTCTCGAAGGCTTTGGGGACAGTTTACCCAGGACAGAGGTCACAATCTTGTTTCCCTCCGTGCTCTTTTCAGCTCGGGGTTGGTACCTGGAGATTTTTCCCAGTGTATCTCCACGAGGTTGTCAGGACGGGACACTCACGTGTGCGTCGGGGCTGTTCTTGTGTAATTACCTAAAAGCCAAGGCGGGGAGGACGGGGCGTTAGTGCCTTTGGCCTGTTAATTTGCAAGGTGAAATCTCAATTACAGTGTTATTTTTGGACGCTCTGCTCATGTCACAGAGATTTATAATGGGTGAGTCACAAGGAGCCCCTTTTGCTGAAAAAAAACCACCCCACTTGGACCATTTGGGCTTATCCTACCAAATCCTGGGGGTCTGCAGTGGTGCTGGGCGGAGGGAACATTCCCATAAGAGAAAAAAAACCATACAAGAAAAGGGGATGGGGATATAATTAGAGGCTGTTTCAAGCTTTCAGCCTGAATACCAACACCTCAGTGCAAGCAGTTATTCACCTCGCTGCTAACGGCGGCTGGCTGCGGCTGCTGCCAAGCGTACGGGCAGTCTGACCGCCAGCACAGTGAAACCCTTATACTGGGGCTGGGGACACGCTCGGAAACCTGAATGGGGGGCCCTGGTAAATCTGAGCTGCTTCTGCAGGCAGTGAGGGCGGCTGCAGGGAGCATTCCCGGGGGTTCCTAGGGGCTGGGGGCGATGGGGACCTGCCCGGCTCCGCGAGCTGATGGTTGGGGTAAGAAGGGAGGTGATTTGGGGCTCTGTCTGATAGCATCATCCAGCAAGGTACTACTGAGCTACCTCGAGGGAAGGACAGGGTTTGTCCGACAGCACTCTGTGACCCTTGCTAAAGGCTGGGTTATGTGGAGCTGCAGTTTAACCGTTTTTTAGTGGATGAAGCACTTAGTGATGGAGCATGAGAACATTCAGCTGGAGATTTATATGGGAAGCAGAGCCCCGGCTGTGGTCAAAACCAGCAGCACTTCCAAAATGTACCCCCAACCCAAACAAAGGGCTGTTCCCCGACGTTCACGCCAGCAGTACATCACCGAGGCTGGGTGCAGGTTTGCTGGTACATAACGCGGAGCACGTTGAGCCCCTGGGTCTGGGGAAACACTGCGGGTAACCTCCTGGGGTGTGGAATTTGCCCTTGGCCGTGGCTGCCTCTCCAGACAAACCAAGCCTTCTGCTGCAAGTCCAGCTGCAGCCGCGGAGGTCCGGCCTCTGCAACACGGGAGCTGTTAAACACATCCAAGTATCTCCTTACGGAGGCCAACAGCATCGCTGCCAAAACTCTCACCACGTTCGCTTCCAGGAATCGCTTTGGAAGGGAGAGCTGCAAGAGCGGGACCCCAGGCCAAGAGCCCCGGCTGCTTCCGCCTCCCGCCTGGGGAGGGGGTGGCTCTGCCAGCCTGGATGTCTGCTCCAGCTTGCTGGTGTCGCTGGTGGGACGCTGGGACGCGGCTCTCCGTGTTCTTAGACACACTTGTATCCCTTGCAGCCCCCGCTGCATCCAAACCTCCCCCGTGGTCCAGCACAGGCACGACTGGGCTGCGCTGGGGTGGTCCACACTGCCGCCGGCTCCTCAGCATCTCTGCAGAGTTGCCATGGAGACCATTAATTAACCACCATCCCTCGCCTGATGGTATCGAGCCCCGAGAACAAGCGATATCCTCCCCCTTCGCCGTCAACGCACGCCAGCACGACGGACACCCGGGGCAGGCAGTCGGCAGCAAGAAAGCAGGCGAAGCCCTGGGCAGACAATGTTTAAATGACTTTATTTTTTTTTTCCTCTCCTTTTATAAATGGGCACAGCACAGAAATAATTAAAAAAAATAGACAGTACCATTACAGTGCTAGATCCATTGGCAAAGATTATTTTTATAGTCTTTTTTATTATTTTTAAAGTTTTGGCCATTGAGTAAGAACAAAAACAGTTAACAAACATTTTATTTTATTTTATTTTTGTTTTTTTAACAGACACTATGAAGCAATTTAAGTACTAAACTCTAGAAGAGTTATGTACATACCAAAAAAAGTTCTGTTTAAGATATGTTTCCTATTAAAAATATTTACATGCAGTTTTTTTCCCCTCCCATATTCACTGAAAGGTAAAACACTTGTAGTTTCTTCTATTGTTAAAGATTTTTTTTGTTCTCCTAATGGGAATTTAAATCAGCTCCAAAGAAAAAGTGAAGTGGGGCTCTGCTTTTTCTTTGAATTATTTAAATCTTCTGGAAAGGGATTTTTTTTTTCTTTTTGGACGTAGATCAATGGAATTTTTTTGTTTGGTTGTTTTTTCCTTTTTTATTTATACAAGAAGGTTTCATGTCTATTTACAGAAGAACCAATGGGTGGCGATTGATCCTGGAGCCGCGGTGGTGAGCGTCAGTGAGAGATAAGCGTGTGATTTGAAAAAGTGGTTCTATCAAACTGCGATGGGTACGCGTTTCTCTGCGGTCAGCGGTTCTGGCGGGGTTGATTGTCAGCTGTAGTTTAAGACTTAGACCGGGGGGACCCAGACCAGGGGTAGCTTATGCGCGTGAAGTCACTTGGTACCCTTGAGGTCTTTGGAGATGTGGTGGATGAGTTGTCTGGAACGTGGGGTGGAAAAAAACATCTGGGCATCACACGGGCATCTCCGAGGGTGATTTTTATCCTCCATAATAAAAATAATAGTAGAAAAAAGCCAACAACAAAAGAACCCCAAAACGTTTGTACACTCCAGACTGAGTCTTCTCTAGAGAGACTGGGTGTGGGTACGTCCGCGGAGCTGCAGGCACAAGGCACCTCGCCAGCACCCCGCGCTCCACTTCGGCTCCGGCCGGGGATGCGGCAGTCGGCCAAAGGCTCCTTATCCCCAGCCCTGGCAGACCCCGACCCGGCGCCGGGGGTCAGGGCAAAGAGCGGGAGGGAAGGAAGGAGCCAGCGGCACGGGCCGAATCCTGCAGCCCGCGGCAGGGCACAGGGGCCGAGGGCTGCAGAGCTCAGCGCACGATGCTGGCTGATAAACCCCCTCCTCCTCCTTAGAGGCAGGGTTTACACCGAACCTGTGCCCGCGCGCGTGCTTCGCGCACGCGGGTATATACATATATACATATATATTAATTACATACACATATATATACATACACGCACGCACGACACACCCAGCCCTGTCGCCGCGGGCTCCAGCCCGGCCGAGCCGCTGGCCGGGCGCCCGCTGAGACACCGGTTCTCCCAATAAACCTTTCAGTGCCGAAAACTCAATGTCACTTTAGGAGCTGCCAGAGCCTCGCAGAAAACCGGCGAGCCCAGCCCCACGGTAATCATAAAACGGGTGGTTGGGAGGGGGAGAAAGAACAATAAAAGAAGATGTGTTTTGTTTGTAGCTAATGGGTTTGTTCCCGTTAAAGCCTCCGCGCTGGTGGCTCGTGGCAGGGGTTGGAGAGCTCTGACTTACGGGTCTGGGGAGCTGGAGCCAAGGCTCACGTGGAGCCAAGCAGCTCCCACCCAGCGATCTTCAGCGCCCACTGGGCAAAATGGGGAGGGAATGGGAAATTCAGAGGCAAACCAGCACGCCGTGCGCCCAGCGCTGTCGCCCTCCCTGCAGCGGGATCTATCCCAGCACAGGGTCTGGCTGTTTATTTTTCTAAGGTCCAGAATCAAAGAGCTTTTTGGCGAAAGGAGCAACTCCCTCCCTGCAAAACCAGTCCAGGGCTGGGACCTGCCGCTGGCCACGGCCACCCCCATCCCTGCCCTTCCCCTCCTCCCGCTCCCAGCCCCTTGTCTGGGTGCTCACACACACCCTCTGGTCCTCCCTTCCCTTTGGCCCCCTCCTTATTTAGGTAGCCCAGGAGTCACTGGCCACTTTATCATTCTCCTCCAAGGCATCATCTGCTGCAAATCACAGCAGAGAGACGGAAAACCAGCACAGCTGGAGAGGAGCTGACACCGTCTTTCACACCTTGCAACTGCAGCTCTCCTAAAATCAGGAAACTGGGGTGGCCAAGAGTCACCCTTCAGCTCCGGTGTATCACACGCACACACAAACATGCAGAAAAGAAAAGGAAAAGCAAGTGGCAAAGCCCGCCTTTAGACCCACACGGCCGCCCACGTCTTCGGGACGCACAGCTGGAAGGTCGAGCACATCTGGGCGCTGCCCCAGCTGGGAGGCGGCAGCTGTTTGGGTGACGTCACTACCAGGGATACGCACAGTTGGGGAAGGGGCCGAATTTGTGCCGAGGGGGATGATGCCAGACCTGGCAGGCTTTGGGAGGGGATGAGGCAGGAGATGCTCAAGCTACTATTGGAGTTAATTTTCCTAAAAACTTGCTCTGCGGCCAAACCAACAGCTGAGAAAAGATGCTTTCGTTCCTCCCTGCCATGCTTTCTCGCCTCTTCCCCATCCATCTTCCCACCAGGAATCCCTCAAAAGCCCCACACTCGCCTGCTGGAGGGAGCAGCTGCACCTCCCTGCCCACACTCTGCCTCCAGCTGCCCGCGTCACGGCCACGTGCCCGGCAACTGCCTCAGAGCGGGGCCAGGAGCCGTCGCACACCGCGCTCACGCGGTGCCATGCACAGCCTCGGGGACAGCCCCACTGCAGCCCTCCACCGTGACCCCCTGACACACCTCGGCAGCATCATCTGGGGTTCACTGGGGTTTCGCCCATCCCCATTGCTCTGGTCATAGAGAGATGATGAGATCGGCAGGGTTTTTGGAGCTGGGCTTTCCCAAAACACCACACGTTCAGCCCGTCCTGGCCCAGGCTGCCCAGGGAGGTTGTGGAGTCTCCTCCAGAGAGATTCCAAACCCATCTGGATCCCACCCTGGGCACCCTGCTCTGGTGACCCTGCTCTAGCAGGGGGTTGGACCAGGTGATCCCAGAGGTCCCTTCCAACCCCACCAGTCTATGGTTCTGGGATTTGGGGATTCTGGGATTCAGCTCCCCCTACCCTACGAGGGAGGCACAAGATCAGCCATTCTACAGCAAGACAAGGCTTTTTTCCTTCCAAGCATCAACTCCAACCACTAACCCCGTGCTCCTGTGGAGCTGAGGTGACAGAAAAGGCTCCATCATGATTTATCACCAGAAAAAGGTGGCTCCAAGCCCAAAAGACACTTTCCTTGAGCTCACATCCCCTCCCCGGACAGAGAGCAACACAGCAAACGCGTGGAAGGAGCCGAGGTACAATGAATTTAGAGTTTGGTCAATTCTGATCACCGGTTTAATTGCCTTCACCTTCTCTTGGGTGTGGTTGTCTCATTCTTTTAATTACTGCAAGAGAAAGTGCCGCCCAGCCTCCTCTCACCCTCCCACTTCCACCTTTCCTCACTTCTGAAACTCTAACGGATTTAAGTGCCGGGATTACAACTTAACACCAGCCGAGTGAACCGAGGTTAAGCTTGAGTGAATAAAAAAATTGTATTATAGAAGTTCAGACTATTAAATGGGGGAAAAAATGGAATGAAGAAGATTAGGGAAGCAGCTAAGAAAATCAGCATTTAAAAGATTAAGCTGGGAGGGTTTTTTTTTAATGGGAGCTCAGAAGATTAAGTCCACATTTTTCCAAAAGATGGTGATTTTGGGTGGCCTTGATACTTGCCATACCTCACTCATTAAACCGGGAAGACAGTTGATTTCTGCCACTCCCCAACAGCTACACAGGGCCCTTCGTGTAGTCCCAACAGGACCAAAAAAAACCCCCAAACCATCAAACCCATGAGAAGAAAATCTCCCCTTTGAGCAGGTCAGAGAAAGTGGCTCTTGGAGCCAGGTTAGCACCAGCCTTCTTCAGACATGTGGTCCCTGCCTCGCAGCATCCTCATCCTCCACAGCCGGGCTGGATCCAAGAAATGGGCGCCCACCCACCCGCCCACCCATCTCCACCGACTGCCTTTCAGCATCACCATCCAAGAGATCCAACAGGACCATCTCCAAAAGGAAAGAACCAAAACGATGACAATTTTGAGGCCGACATCTCTAAAATGGGGGGTTTTAGAGCTGGCCTGTGCGCACGGGCTCCGCTCCCTGCCCTGACGTAAAAGCAGGTCGGCGTTGCGGGTCGCAGTCTCCGCGTCGCGCACCCCAAGGGAGCACAGCCCAAGCCTCCCATCACCACCACGAGGTCCCACCCAGCCATCACAGGCAGCGCAGTGACACCCTACAGGGCTTTCATTTCATATATGTGTATAGCTGTGTATGTATGTGAGTGTACATATATATATATATATATATAAAATATGCGTTTGGCCTCTCAGATTCCTAACATAAAGAAGCGCTGCTGCCTCGCAGCCTCCGTCAGGGTCAGAAATCCCTACATCCCCTAACACCCTGCGGGGACAAAGCGTCAATGTGTCAATTCACGATGCAACAGAGTCAAAGCAACTGGTTTTTTTCCATTTTTTTCCCCTGTTTAAATTGCTCTAAGAGCAAAGCCAAGGTCGCCATGGGACACCATCGTGATCGCAACCATCACGAAAACAAAAGCTCCTCGACCGTATCGCAAACAGCGCTTCAGCTAATTAACACCCGCTCGTTGAAATATCTAATTGGCTTTGCTGTGCAGAGAGCTTGCTCCAAAACATCCAGCCTTTCTAGAAGGCACGGCTGGGCTCCGGATCGGGCCCTGCTGCTCGGCACCCTGGTAGCCTCAGAGGGGAAACCCCTGCACTTGGGTGATGATGGCTTCCAGGAGCTATTGCTGCAGGCTGCTGGGCGCCCTGTGGGTTCTACTGGAATTTAAGCAACAGCAAAAGAAATGCGATCCACCAGTCCTGGGTGGTGTAACGGGTATGTAGCAGCCAACCTGCCCTGGGGCTGACCGGTGGAAAGCCACCGCTCACCTTCCTCACCTTCCGGGTGCCGGTGGCCAGGCGGGGACCCCTGCCCATCCCCTGCGGGGACACAGTACTGCCTCTGCTTGGCATTTCTTCTCTTATGCTGGTCTCCAACCTTGTAGAGCTTTGTCGTCCCCTCTGCAGGAACTGGGGAGAGGATTTAGCGACTCATTTCCAACTCCTCTCCCTGCCAGCTCCCCACCGAGCAATGTTCCTCTCCGTTCTAAAACCAGCGCTGTCGGCCGTACTGCGTACTGAGTTTTGTTGGTCACAGTGAAAACCCAGCAAAAGCAGAGTCCCTTCTGAACCGAACCCCTCGGCGGCCGGCGACACGCAGTTTCCAGCGATTTAAGGTCTCTGGCTGTGCACAGCGATGCAGGAAAGCGAGGTGGTGGCAGGAGAGGAGCAGCATGAGATACCCCAACGCAGCTTCTTGCCGCTCCACAAACTCTCCGAAGAGTTCATCTACAGAGATCATTTCCAGGGTACTGGCCATGTTTGTCTTTATTTTTTTTCCCCCACTCCAAGAGCAAACCTCGGGGCATCAGGTATTCCAGCCCCTTGTGCTTTTTTCCAGGTTTGAAGCGTATTTGAGTCGTGTTCTCTCTTCAGACAGAAGCAGGGAGCAAGGTAATTCCTGCAAAGCAACCAACCCCTTTCGAAAAGAAAACACCAAATAAAACCAGGAGACAGGGAAAGAAACCTCCCTCCTTTCCGAAGGGAAAAAAAAAGGAAGATAAATCCAAACCAACCCCCCTGCGCCCCAGGGCTGGTAGAAGGTGTCCGGATCCCAGAGTCGCTTGTGTGGGTGGGAACAGCCCAGTGACCTCCAGCCGCTGTCGTCAGCTCGACCGCCTCGTGCCGCACTCACCGGGGCGCTCCCCGGGCACGGGCTCCTTGGCATTGGCTCCTTGCCCCACCCCTCCCGCTGCAGAAAGGCCAGCGGCTGTCGGTCTGAACGCGGCCATGCTCTGGGCGCTTGACGTTCCATCATGCCAAAGATGTGTTTTCTCCTTTTACTGTTGCGGGTTTTGCTTTTTAAATTCACAGTCTGATCCAAAAGAGAGAGAGAGAAAGAGAGACTGGATGAAGTAGAGGAGGAGGGAGAGTTTGGAGTGGGGAGGGAGGGAGTGCGAGGCACGCCGGGCTCTCCTACGCGTAGAACTCCTCCTGCTTGTCGGGCTTCTGGTACGTCACGTTGGCTTGCTTGGGCTCCTCCAGCGTGTAACTGCCCTCGTCCTTCTTCTTCATCCGGTAGATGAGCAGCATGACCAGGAAGGCAGCAAAGAGGGCTCCCACCACGCCGCCCACGATCACCGCTGCAACACAGAGAAGGGGCCCAGCCGTCAGCGCCACCCGGCAGCCGCGGCGTGGCTCTCAGTGCAAGTCATCTGGGGGGGGCATTTTGGAACCCGGCTTGGGTTTGTGCTTTGCGAGTTTGCGAGCAGCTTTCCTCCTGAAATCTATGGTTAAGGAAACTGAAAGTGAAGGTGAGGGGCTAACGCAACCGCGTGACTCAAGGAGCTTCAACGAGCTCCCAAGTGCAGCGATACTGAAGGGTGGGCAGGACCCGAAAGCATCTACTCTGCAGCTGCACGAGGAGCGATGGACTGGCACGAGGTCCAGGCACAGGGAGGTCCCTGAACAGGCTGTCTCCTCACGCATGGAGGGTGCACAAAGTCCCTCGAAGAGCTTTGGGTGCCTGCTGGCATCCAGCACGCTCAGCTGAAGACAACCTGAACAACGGCTGCTTTGCCGTGCCGTCACCCCCAGCTGCCTTTAGCTGGCGGTGGGACACTGACACCTCTGCCCCACCTCTGTGTGCCTCCGGCTGGGACAAGGGCTCCCCCAGGCACCGCTCTCCTCCCCTGCGGTCAGAGGTGGCCGGGTGCTATCCAGCCAGCACTGTAGCACATCTTTCCACTAATATCCTATTTTTTCCCCGGAAACCCATCTTAGCAGAAGCAAATTGTGCACAGCTCTGCACTCGCCGGGCAAAGACATGAAGAACCCTGGGAACACCCCAGGACAGGCCCTGGAGCTATTCCGGCAAGTGAGTGTGGGTTATCCCAGGCTCGACACCACCCCCGTGCCCTGCCAAAGACCGTCCCCTCTCCTGCGGCACGGACCGCCCAGCTGTCTGTCCCACCACAAACACACCAGCTCTTCCCCCAGAAGCCCACGGCCTCCCGTCTCACCTATCAACACTTCTTTTCTCTCCAGGATGTTTTTCTGGGGGAGCTGAGCAGCCGAGTTACCGGAGTCTATCGTGTTGTCGATCAGCCCCGGCTCCGCGTTCTTGCCCAGCCCGGGTCCCGACGGTGGCGTCACCACAGCCATCACTTCATTACCGAGCTCGGGACGAGTCGTCTCTTCCTCCTCCCGGATCTCAAAGTCCCCGCTGGGGCCGCTGCTGACTGGGACCTCCAGCTCGTTGTCAAGGACTGTCGTCACCTCCCCTGGCTCCATCTGGGAGAAAGGACAATATGGAGCAGGGGACAAGGACCAAAGGGTGGTTCCTGCCTCCAGCAGCTCTGATGTGTCCAGAGGAAGGACATCACAGTACCGATGACAGGGTGACCCTCTCAGCAGGGAATATGGGGAATAAAGTTGGGGTGTCCCTTCCCTGTGTCACTGAAGTGTACGGTTATATTGCAGCAAGCAACACAACCGCACATCTTGATGGTCAGCAAAAGGCTGAGGCCACTGTGGCTGACCTGGACCACTCTTGTTGGTCCACATCCCAGGTGCCCTCGAGATGCACAAACTCTCACCTGTTGCCTGTAGCTTCCCCTAAAGAGAGCCTCACATCCCAGACCCTCATCTGGGCTCTCCCTGTTCCCAGCGAAGACCAATGGCTGGCTGAAACGTCTCACAGATGCCTCCTTGCTAGACATGAAGTGATGCAATCAGTTGTGATACAGCAACACAGCAAGTGTAAGGGTCAGATGTCTTTGGGTGAGCCCCATGAGAGTCCTTCCCCTCTCTCTTTCATCCCTTCAATCAGCTCTTATGGTTGCAGCCCTGTGGCACAGGGCAGGAGCAGGAAGATGGGTCCTTACCCAGGACACAGAGCCAGCCCAGCTCCCTGACCAAGCGCCCTTGGCAAGGAGGTGAACCCAGCCTCGACAGCAAACATGGACCGGGCAGATGAGCTGCCCCATCCCTCTCCAGCCCAACCCTGACCTATTCGTTGCCTCCTGCACATCTCCACACCTGCAGCTCCCTCAGAGCCAAATCCCCGCGGACCTTCTCCCTTGTCCCAGCAGCCTGACCTGCTACATGTCCACGTGCTGAGCTGGACCACACTGAGCATCCCTGAGCAAAACCTCCCCGGGATCCCTCCTTCTTGGGGCAAATGGGTCCCTCCACACTGCCTCGGGACGTTAGGAAGCAGGATGAGCAAAGAGCTTGATGGGCTGAAGCCAGGGCGGGCGAGTAGGAGCCCTCTCCATGTCACACTGCCCGCGGCGCGAGCGCATGGCTCAGTGCTTCCCACAAGCAGGCGGTTTTGTGACAGAGATTAACCGAAGGTCAGCGAGAGCCCAGAGCACTCTACATACATATATGTACCGGAAAAGAGAGACTAGTTTAGACAAATCACTCCAGCTTTCAGTCAAAGCCTTTTCAAAGGGCCCCTGAGGGGCTCTGAATGAGAGATGGATCAGCAGATTAAATCCCCTGCTCAGGACACCCAATGGGCTGGAAATGCACTGTCAGGCCGTAATTGTGGAGCATTTGGGCCTCCCGCTGCCAGGCTGCAAGATGGGAAATGGTACGATGAGCCCAGGCACCAAGCCCAGAGGAGAGCTGCTCTTTCCCCAGGGGGTGGTGGCACCCTCAGCCCTGCTCCCCTCCTGCGTGGGGAAGCTGCTCTGGAGCAGCTGGGAAAGGCAGAGCCAGGGGCATCGGGGATGCGTGGCAGACCCCTGGGTGCCCACTGTCAGCTCTCACGCCAGCCCCATCACCATGCTAAACCCCCCACCCTTTAATCTCCCCTCTCCAGCTCTCCAAATGTTCCACTCCACAGAGCTTGGAAGAGCCCAACCTGGCTCGACCTCTATCTGGGCAACTGGTTAAAGACAAATCAACCCCAAAGGCTTTTCACCACCATCACTTGGCTTCCAACACAGCCCGTGAGCCCTTTAGCAGGTGAGAAGGGCTCCTGCCTCCTACCTGGGGGGCTTCTGTGGGCGGCAGCGTGGCAGGACTGGATGGCAAGGCAGTGCTTTTGTCTGGGAGGTCTGCAGTCCTGGAGGTGCTTGGTTTTGGCAGGGACCTGGGCTTGGCTGTGCTGGTGGGGACAAGCCGTGAAGTGGCCACCTCTGTTGGTGTGCTGGTTTCGAGGGCGGAGGTGGTGGGCGTCTCTAGGGTGGTGGCCCGCGTGGTGGCTGCCTTGGTGACTAAGGGGGGCAGGAACCTCCGGACAGTGGTGGGCTTGGCAGTAGCCAGAGTGGTGCTGCTGGTGGTCGTGGCCGCGGTGGTGGTGGTGGTTGTGGCCATGGTGGTCGTCGTGGTGGTCGCCGTGGTCGTTGTGGTGGTAGGGGAGTGACTGGCAGTGCTACTGGTGGTGGTTGCTTTCCAACTGGGGATGACTGGTGTCTCTGTCATCCTGGGGATATACAGGACGCTGGTTGTCTGCTCGGGGGTGGTGTCCTCAGCAGGGAACGGTTCAAAGGGGGTTGCCACAGGCTGCACTGAGGTGATGGGCAGCATGGCCGCCGTGGTGGGGAGTGTGACGGACGTGTCCATGGTGAGGGTCACTGCTGTCTCAAGCCCCGACTCCTGCTCGAAATCTGGAAGAGGGGGAGAGGAGCAAAGGGTGAAGCTGCTGCTGCCCCAGCGTTTCCCAGGGCCGAACGGCACCTGGCCTCACCCCCAAAACCACCGAGAGCATGGACCGGTTCCAGGCACAGCACAAACCAAGGGCTGCAAGTTCCCATGTGGTGGCCAAAGCTCCTCTCTGGGATCAATGAAACTATGACACCGTGGCCCGTGCTGTTGTGTGGGGAAGGGCTAATCCTGCCCAGGTTGGCCAGAGACTGAAACGGGAAATGGAGTCACTTGAGCCCAACCGCTGGGACAGCTCCCTTTGCTTTTGTCTAGGCGAGGGCAGGAGGGCAGCTCTGGAGAAGGACAAGGGGCAATACCCTCCTCACCCCATGGCAAGCCTCTCTCTAGCCCCAACAAAACCCACAGCCAGGCTCCCCAGGGACCCTTCCCCAGGGACCCTTCCCCAGGGACTCTTGCCCAGGAACCCAGCAGCTACTTACAACCCGAGCCAGAGCCGGAGTAGACATCGTCCAGTTCATCGTCCCCAAAGGGGTCATCGTCCCCGGAGCCCTCCAGGTCCACGGGCCTCTCGTAGTTCTCATTGCGCCAGCGCTGAGCCTGCAGCCGAGCAGGGAGAGACGCGTGAGCAGCTCCAGCCCGACCAAAGCACGACCGGTGCCTGCAGAGACACCCCCAGACAGCCCTCGTGGGACGATGCGCAGGGCAGACGGGCCAGGAAAGAGCAAGACCAAGGGAGCAGGAGCACTGGCAGTGTTCTCCAGCTGAACCACCCAAAATCGTGGGGTTTTGCCCCAAAACAATTGGCTACTGCTAATCTTTCAGACAAGCTGACATTTTGGGGCGAGCTCACGCTGACTCCGATAACGTTCCCCATGGAAACAAGCCCTCTGGAAAAGGGCAAAAAACCCCAACAACTGCTTTGGGAAACTGTTGAAAAATGATCAATTTGGTTCTCCAGCTCGCTATTGTTTTGGTTTAGCTGATCTTCATGGGATTCCTGGCATCGGCCGCCGTAACTTGGGAAGTGTCAGTACGAAACAGCATCAGCCTCCAGATATTCCAGGGTTTTGCAGTGCTGCTAAAGCTTGAAGAGCCCTTGCTAGTAGAGCTCTTCAACATCTTGTTCTGCAGATCAAAGTGTTCTCCTGTTTGTGTTGCAAGGAAGCGGTTTGACACTTCATTACAACCCAAATAAGCAGGCTTTGATCTGCAAGATAGCATCGGATGTTTCAAGATGTAACAAGTCGGGTGAGTGCTTAAATGTAAAATAAAGGGTTGAAGGGTCCCCTTCACCTATTAGAACACTTTACCTCCTGATAACAGCTTCGAGTATCATTGTTTTCATTCCAGACTGGACCAAAAAGGAATTTTGAAAAGTCAGAAGGTTCTCTGGGACTTAACTCGCATTTTGTTGCCACATTTCTTCTCCTGGAGCTCTTCTGAAACCCGGCAGCCCTTGGCTGCTGCGAGATGCTCGGGGCTGGGAGGTGGGAGGACGTTTCCCAGGGGCTGCGAGCTGATTGCTGCCGTGGCTGCCTTTTGCGGTTTTTTTACCCCAAAAATATTGAGGCTGACCAAGAAATGAGGAGACCACTCACAGGCATTCCCAGACCACCCCCCACCCCTGCCAGCTAAGCCGGGCAAGCTCCCCGAAGGCAGGATTCTCTCCGCATGACCTGAAAAGGCTTGCCATAATGGGAGCCACATGGCCCAGCTCCAGCGAGCCCATTTCTCCCTTAAACTGGAACCAGATGAGGCAGCTCCAGCCACCGACTCCCCAGCTCCCTGTGCTTAGACTGGGAAATGAAAATGGAAGTGCATGACCTCGGCATGCCACACCAGTCCCCATCCGTCCATCCATCCTGCCATCCATCCATCCGTCCGTCCGTCTGTCCATTCATCCCACAGGGACTCAGCAGAACCAGCGCGTGTCCTGCTCTGCCCAGAGGAGCCTGGAGTGATGCAGTGAGGGAAGATGGGAAGATGCTGGTGAGAACTGTCCAGCCCCAAACCCAAAAGCAAACCTTCCCATGAGAATAACACCCTTGTGTTTTGCTCAGATGGCCACCGAGCCCAGCACCCCCCTGCTCCTCTCAGGGAGGAGTCCCCAGGCACCAGTGTCCAGCTCCAGCATCCTCCCGGGGTCAACGACCGCTGCTGTGCTCCAGTGTGCAGTATGTGGCTCCCTGACACGATGTAGGAGCTGGGAGCCCTTCCTGTGGGTCTCTCTCAACCCCAGATCTGCACCCCCTGCACTGCGCAAACACCATCGCTCCCTCCATGCTGAGGGAGCAGGATCCGTGCCACGCAGGGATCCATCTCTTGGAGCCGCTGACGGCAGCAGAAACAACTTCACAGCCATAAAACACCTCGCCGGGCCAAAACTCACTCCCTGGAGACAACTCCCCAGACGTGAGAGCCGTCTCTCCCACGCCTGCCCCTCACACGCCAGCCTGCAGGAGAGCAGAGAGGCTCTCACCCAGGTTTTGCCCTAAGTGGATTCCAGAGGATCGGCAGCGATCAGGAGTTGATACCAAGGAGGGTCCACGGCAGCTCCAGCAGCTGCCTGGCCAGCTCAGCGCATGCAATACCAGCTCCCGCCCGCCCCGGTACCACGCTGCGGTTGCACTGCAATATTCATGAAGCTGCAGCATTTCTGCTGCTCAGGGGAGGTGAAACAGGACCTAAAGCGGGATGGCAGAGAGCTTTCCTTCTTGTGCCTGTCCACAGGTCTCTGGAGGCTGCTCCTGAGCTGCTCCTGCGTCGCGATACAAAACCATAGCAAGCAGCAACGAGTGCTGGGGAACCCTTTGCTCCTCTCCAGCATCCTTCATCCTCGGACTGCATCTGCCCAGCTCAAAACCCTAAATAACCACACAGCCACGACCAGGCACGGGGGGACCCCCTGACTGCAGCAAGCACAACCCCAGCCCACCGAGCTTCATGAAAATTTATTGGTAAAGACTTGTGAAACATCTCCCAGTGTTCCCGGTGCAGAAGGCGGTTGTCTGGGACATGTTTTTTTCCCCGAAAAGCCCCCATGTTGCTCCACTCCCGAGGCGCTGACGTAAACCTCCTCCCGGCCAGGCTGCCCCAGCTGCAGCCCTGATGGTGTTAGGTCAGGCTCATGCAATAAATCTTGGGAACAGTCGGTGTTTATTTGGATTTACTGCTGCTTAGATCATTAATGCTCTGCGTGCACCGAGCCCCGTGGCCGTGCACGGCCCCTGCCTCCCCCCAGCAGGGAGGGGGCTGCTCCCCCTTGCACGGCTGCATTGAAGGGCAGAGGAATGGTGATTGTGCAAAGCCGGGAAATCACAAATCACGCAGGACGGCAGCTCCCACCTCCCGACCCGCGGCTGCCTCCCCATCCATCACAGCTTCCATCGCAGCGAAGACGCCACTGGCTGGATTTGTCCCAAAAGGGAAACTTCAGCCTGACTTTATCGCTGGCCCAGAGGGCTCTGCGTGGTCAGACCAAGGTTGGAGGGACACCCTGGGCATGCTGGATCCATCCCTTGCAGTCCCTGGTCCTCGGGGATGGTGTCAGGAACTGGCCTGGCCCCACTGCAGAGCGACGGGGCTGCCGCCCCAGTGAGGATTGCAAGCCTCAAGAGAGGGTTTTCCATGACATGGATTTTGGGCTGGGAGCCACACAAGCCACATCCACCCCCTTGACCAGTCTCCTCCCGTGGCTGGTGTGGGCGGGACACGCTCGCTGGACTCCCAGGTCCTTTGTGCAGCCCTCTCCACATACCCGAGGCAAAGCTGGTGGGGCAGGGAGGAAACCCCAGCAGGATGCTCATCCTGGTTCTAGTGCTCCCCGCCCCATGCCACCCCCTGCCCTGCCTGCAGTGGGATGCCAAGGGCCTCTGATTAGCCAGCTCGAGCCGAGGGACAGCAGCTCCCCTCCACACAATTACAGCTTCCCAGCTAATGGCTCTTGGCAGGGGGTTCACTAACCAGCTCAGCCCAGCTTCCCCCAGCCGGGCTTCATTAGGGAAATTAAACCAGGGGTCAAGGCAAAGCTGCTGGAGGCACTGGGGCCTGGGGGGTTGCATCATCTTTGGTGATGTCCAGGTCCATGGGAGGTGAAAAAGAGCAGAAAGGTTTAAATGTGCCCTGCGAGGTGCTGGCTCTCCACCGGGCCATGCTCAGGACTGTCCAACGGAAAGGGAACTGCTCGTGTCACTTCCCCGTGGCTCAGTCACTGCCACACCAGCCACGGGGGCAGCCTGGGCCAGGATCTGCCTCTGGCATCATCCAGACCCCAACCACCTGCCCTATTCCCACTCCTCCAATGTCCAGAAAGGTCACAGATTTGCTGCTACAAAAGCAAGCCCTAATGCAAAGCGGTCTCCATAGGGCAGGGCCAGAAAGTCAGATCTCAATAAAAGTTCCTCCTGTGCTCTGAACGACCCAAAATAAGTGCCAGACCAAAAGGATTTGGGTATCAGCAGCTCTGGAGGTGACACGGCCACTACGTCAAGCTTGGATAAGAAGAACAGCCTCCCCGCTCAATCCCAGGGGACCCTTTTTCTCCCGCAGCCACCGCAGGGCTGAGCGAGATCAGCGAGCGATGCCACCCACCCGGCTGCTCACTGTCCCCTTCGATGCCTCTGCTCCACCGCTTGGCTGGACCAGCTGGGAATGGCAGCCAAGGGGCTGCAGCAGCGCAAATCACACCCAAATCTGCTCTAAGCCTTAGAAAGCGAGTGAGAGCTCAGACCCTCTGGTCCAGCACCATCACAGCTGAGCAGGGAGATTAGAGAGGCTTCAGTCTCCCTCCGCTGTCTATGCACATCTAACCCCCCCAGCACAGCGGATGCCCCATCCCTCCCTCTTCTCTCCCTTTATCAAGGCGAGTGAAATGTAAAGCTTGGGTAAAGGGTCCCCCTCAGCCCTCCCCTGAGCAGCACCAGAGGATTTGGGTACTTAAAGGATGGGGAAACCAAGGCACAGAGGGGCCCTGCCCGCCACCTTCACGTACAAAGAAGCCTCCACAGACCCCTCTACATCTTCGTACATGTCCTGGGGGATGAGGACCAGCTGGTTTGGGTCTTCCTGAATTCCCTGCACACCCTTGCCTGCACGTCCCTCCTTCCCTAGGCAGGGAGGATTGGGATGCTGTATTTTTTAGGGTGTTCTCACTCCGTGGCAGGGCTTTCGCTGAGACTCTTGAAATTCTCCGAACCTGCCCCGAACATTAAACCCCAAATGTGCAAAAGTGATGTGCACTGCTGAGTGACTGGCTTTCACACTGAGAGGAAGGGACCCGTATAGATCAATCCATCTTTAACCACGGGGAGAGGCTGGTGAACCTCCCTGGATGCTCTCAGGCCTTTCACCATCGGCATGGTAACGGTCACCATGGAAACAGCTTCCTCCATGGCGATGCATCCATCGCTGGTGCGGGGTGATGGGTGGTGTCCTTCAGCGCATCCACCCAAACCGGGTCTGGGGTCTGCTTCCCTGGGAGGAACTAAATGGCCTCACGGGGTGGGCTACAGGGTGGGGAAAGGGAAAAAGAGTCACCTCCGAAAACATGGAGGAGCTCCCGGGGGAGTGGTCCAGGCAGGGGGAGAAATCCTGACTCAAGTCCTGACATCCGCTGTTTGCCGGACTTTGCAGAGGGTCAGAGCATCTCCCCACACTCTAGCAGCCCTGACTGGCAGTTATCTGCCCCAGTCATCATCGAATCACAGACTGGTTTGGGTTGGGAGAGACTTTTAAAGGTCATGCAGTCCAACCCCCTGCAGGGAGCAGGGACATCTGCACCCAGAGCAGGGTGCTCAGAGCCCCAAGGGCCAACCTACCTGGGATGGTGCCAGGGATGGGGCTTCTCCCACCTCTCGGGGCAACCTGGGCCAGGGTCTCACCACCCTCACAGTGAAGAATTTCTTCCTCACATCTAACCTAAATCTCCCCTCTTGCCGTTTAAAACCGTTACCCCTCATCCTGTCGCTGCACTCCCCAATGAAGGTCTCCACCCGGTCTGGGTGGTCGAAGTGATGGAAGGCTGCAGATGTTTCTAGCCCTCCTGGCTGTGGACAGAAGCTCAAGAGTTTACCCTGAAGGAATCAGAAAGGAAATAAAAAGAGCTGAAATTTGGTGGTTTAAAAGGCAGCCAGGACGCAGGCTTGGTTCGTGCCCAGAGCGCAGGCTGGCGGTGGTGGGGGACAAAGCTGGCTGGTGAAGTCCTTTCCCTGGCACATGTGTAAGGCTCGTTGGCAGCGCACACAGAGAGCAGAGCTGGGCAACTCCAGAGGCAAAGCGAACCCCAGGAAGACACCACAGCCCGAGAAGCCCACGCGCTTTCTCCCACTGGGTCCAGCTCCCCAGCACCGCACACGGGTTTTGAGACAAGAGGGTTCCTGCTGCAGGGAGACCTGGCAGGGCAAGATGGGGATGGAGCCGGTTTTATCCCGTGATATGGATGTCCGTGGCCATCCAGCAACCTCTGGACAACTTTGGGGCACAAGATGGGGTCAAGGCAGTGAAAAGATGGATGCATGTGAAAGGATGGATGCATGCGGAGAGCATCAGCAGAGACGCAGGGGACCAGCCTGCTCCACACCCCTGCAGTGGGTGGTTAAAGAGGAAAAGGGAGATGGAATCGTGTGAAAGCATCCTGAGAACAGGAGGGGGTTGTGCAGGTGAGCACAAGCACCAGCTTGCAGTCCCATCCCTCCCCATCCCTTGGTGCCAAGCAGAGCTTCTCGTCTCTGCATCCCACCCCCGGCCCATCCTACTTGCAAAGCAAACAGTGAACCCAGAAAGCCAAAGTCCCGAAGGTCTGTTTGCATTCCAACCCAGTGACACAGCTCTGGGAAGCCCCAAGCCCCCGCTCCCAGCAGCAGCCCCACAGCCAGGGTGTGGGGAGAGGACAAGGTGGGCGGGCGACCGGCCTCGCCAGGACGGAGCGATGAGAACGGCGATGGCAGCGTGCAAGAGTAATAGTGACCTGGGGGGTGTCCTCCACGGGAGACACTGAACGTGGCCACGCTGGAAAGCTCAGAAGGACGTGGCCAGGGTCAGCAATCCATCAGTTTTCTCCAGGAAAACTCATTTAAACTGAGAACATACCGCAGGAAAAGCACTGATTATTTCTATATTTTCCACAGGGTATTTTCAATTAATCACCCCTTCAAAGCCCCTTTCTGGTGTTTTATACAGAAATCCTAAAGAGCTCATCCCACCACGTGATTTAGTGATACTACAAACAGTTGAAATAGTATTAACTTACACATAAAGTTGGAATGAAAACATTGCTCCTGAACCTTAAAGACTCCATGATTCTTTTCTTTTTAAAAAAAAAATCACCGAATTTCCACTCCTCGATCCAAAGCTGCGAGTTAAAAATAAATCTGTTGGAAAGCTGTTCCAGACGACATCTCAGCGTCACCAGGACCTGCTGCTTTGGGAAAAGACCTCCACGTCCCAGCGTGGGATCTTGCCCCAGCCAAGATTTTGCCCAGAGACCACCAAAGCTGCCTGAGATGGAGCCAGATGCCCACGGCAAAGCGGAGGAGGCTGGGCGAGAAGGCAGTGTCACGGCACGGCTGGAGTTTGGGGGCGCAGGACGGTGGCGGGGACCGGGGGGCCGATGGTCACGACCGGCGGAGGTCCCACTCGCAGGACGTGGTGTGAGCTCGGGCGAGCAGCAGCCGGTTATTTAGTGTAACTTCATTCTTTCTCAGATTAATTAAGCCCCTGAATAACAGCTGCCTAAACCCCAGCGCATTTTGATTTAATAGGCCGGTTATTTTATGCAAGTAAAATAATCATTAACATTTACCGAGGAGCGGCGATTATTCTGGCTTGTGTATCGATTCCCCACTGCCAGCACCGGCAGCGCTGCGAGGAGCCAGCCTGGGCGCAGCCGCGTCCCGAAGCCTCTGCTCGGGCACGTACGCTCGTGTTTAACCATCGCTTGGGGAACACAACAGACCGCCGGGTCCAGGTGCCCCGGACCAGGCTCAGCTCCTCCAACAGCGCCTCTTCCTCCTCCTCCTTGGGGTCGTCTGTCTTCACCATCATTTTTTTTATCCCAGTTCTTCGATGGATTTGTGCCAGATCCTGCCCCACTGCACAATAAATATCCCCAAGCCAGGGCTGGCATGAAAAATAGCAAACCTCCCGATGTCAATGGTTGCTAACACCTCATCTCCCAGCACGCTCCGCTTTCACCCTCCGGGGAGATGGAGGGGAAAAAAAAAACCCCAAACACACAAACAACAGTCCCCACCTCCCGCTGCGTGCAAAACCGAGCCCAGCGAGGCTCCGCCACGCATCGGCTGGGATTGCGTCAGGCAATTGAGGTGGTTTCTTGGGGTTCCCCACGGGTGGCAGGTCTCCTCAAGCATCCCCCCGGCCCGCCGTGTTTGGCTCCTGCTGCAGCCGCAGTGGTTCAAAGCGTGGCCCTTCGCCCCACGGCTGCGGGTTTGGCCAGAGCTCGTGGAGCGTGATGGTATTGGCAGAGGTGGGAGGGGGGCAGGAGGTTCTAGGTGAGCCAGCATGAGGAAAAAGCCGAAGCGGGGCTCTACAGACCCATCTGGGTACCCGGGAGAGGGGACAGTCCCGTGCCACAGCCCCTGAGCACCAGGATACCCCTCAACGAAAAAATCCGAACTGTATGGAGTCCTCCATCCTCCTCCCGAGAGCATCCTGCTCCCGCGGGGTGGGCAGCGGAGACAACCTGCATGGGAGGGGGCAAACCCAGCCGGGCTGGCAGGCAGGGCCAGGCAGGGCTCGGGCAGCCGGGGCGCCCACACCCCCAGCTCTGCCTCCTGCCCTCCTCCACCTCCCCGCTCTACCTGGCCAGGCCGATCTCTTTCCCACCCCGACGGATTCCCTGTGCGCTCCGGACTCAATCATTCCCGTGGGATTGCACATTGCCATGGCGACGCAGGCAGCCCCGGGACCATCCTGCCCTGCCCGGCACGCTGCCCGCGGTCCCCAGCCCACCGTCCACAGATGCTCGCGGTGGGTCTCAGCCCCCCGGCTCCATCCACCATCTCCTCCCCGGGATTCGGGAGCCGCCGCTGCCAGCAGGAACTCCCCCTAGTCGTTACGGAATTGATTTAATTTGCTCTGCTCCATAATCCTATTGCAGCTTAACATGCAAAACTGTCTCGAGCTTTTCTCACCTTCCACAAAGGCGCATTTCAGCGCTCGCTCCCCTCCCTGAGACTCGGCTCTCCCCAAAGCTGCAAAATAGGACTTTATCGATGTCTTTTTTCCCTGCCCTTCCTCGAGCCCTTGGCCCAGGGACTGCCGCTCTGCCTGCTGAACACCTCCCTAAACGGCCTCCCAGCAGCAGGACGTTGCTAACTGGCACTTTGGGATTCACACGCTCCCTGTCTCGCCTGCGGCTCCTCCGCAGAGACCCAGCGGCACAGATGGGCCCCCGGGAGCACTCACCCTGCCCAGCCCAGGGGAAGATGGTCACGTCCTCCGTATGGGGTTATGCCAGGATGGACAGTTCTTGGGTGTTGCCAAGGGGCAGGGAGCTGTGGACATGGCCACATGCACGGATGGCAGGCACAGGGGACAAGTCATCTCGTGCCTCAGTTTACCTGCCTGCAAAATAGGCGCAAATAATGCAGGGCAGGGGATGGGAACAGGCAAGGGCTCCTCTGGCATCCCCGGGGCTCTGGGGACCTCGGCACATCTCTGCAGAGGGGTATCCACGTCTCACGCCCCACTGTCCCAGCAGCTCATGTTTCTCTGCTCCCCCCGCTCCCCCCGATGCTACTCTGGGCTGAAAGTCCACGTCTCCCCAGCAGCCAGACGTAGCAGAGGGAGAGCAGCCTCCCGGGGCAGGCGGAGAGGCCAGCGGGAGAAGTAACCTCTGCGCCATGGATCACAGCACCCTGCAGGAAAGGGCATCATCAGCCCTTGCCTCAGTTTCCCCCTTCCTCAAGGACCATTGGGGAAAGACATGATGTCTTCTCCAACCAGGACTTGACCTCCTGATGGGGGATGACAGCATGGACGAGCTGGAAGGCACAGCTGGGGCCACCCCTGGGCGCTGGCCCATGGGTGAGGGCTGGCCTTGGGCCACATCCTGCCACCGGGCACAGGGTGAAGGGACTTTTCCTTATGGAGGGGGAAAAAAAAAGTCTCCATCCAGCTCCAAAAGTAGAGCTGGAGATGGACTGGGCAAGCTGGGGTGGGGAATGAAGAGCTGCCTGTCTGTGGGGAGCAGAGCCCTGGGCTCCCCTCCTAAGGGGTGCAGAGCACCCACAGAGCCAGGGTGGGTGCTGAGCCCTGGGACCATGACTGGATTGCTGGACAGCCCGGCTGGTGGCAGGTGAAGGTCTCCAGCCTGGTCAGAGCTGGGTGTCCACTGGCTCTGACAGCATTACTCCTCCAGAGCTCTTTTTTGTCCTTTATTCATTTTTTTCCTTTATTTTTAACATTTTCCCTCTCAGTTCCATGCTCCAGGGCATTGACCGAAGCTTTTTGCTCTCTCCAGCAAAGAGAGAAAAAGCTCATTTCCAGCCCCCTTTAGTGGACAGATAAATTTGCACCTTAATGCCTCAAAACTAGAAGCAAAAAAACCCCAAAAAAATAAAAACCCAAACAAACACTCCAGAGCTTTCCAGCCAGATCTGAGATGTGGGAGGAGCTCTGCGGGAAGTTCTGCACCCCCAAAGTTTCGGGCCATAGAGAAACAAACCCGACGCTGAGGAGCTGCGGGGGCACACGGGTCGGGGAGGACTGGGGTGCTGCACCTTGCTGGAAAGCAGCCTCCTCTCTAATTACTCACCTAATTACACCAGAGAGGCTTTCGGTGGGGACCTGAGCTAATTATTCCCACTTAACGTGACATCTTCATGCATCCTCCTGCCTGTTGCCCAGTGAGGGTGAGTGAAAATAAACAGCTCCCCGGTTAATTTGGCCTCGTAAGGGGTTTGCTCCAGTCCCAAGGACCGGACGGGTCGGGCACTGGGGGTCCAGCCCTTGCAAAGCCTCCGGCAGCCCCGGCTGCAGCCCAGCGCCAGCCCTGTTGAGAGCCGGGCGGTTTTTGGCGACAGCTTGAGCTCCTCCGCGCATCCAAATCTCCCCAGCCAGATGGTTGGGCTGATTACACGCTGCCTGGGTCACCCCAGGGCAACACCAGCATTTCCACAGGCCCACCAGCTCTTGAGTGAGGAGAAAACATTTACTCTTCCAGTTTCAGATAGGGAAAGAGCTTTTTTTTTCCCCCCCCCTTTCCACCCTACTTGCTGCCAACGGAAGCCCATTCGCTTCCCTTCTTCACGGCCAGGGAAGGCCAGGCACTGCAGCCAGAGAAAAGCCACCACCATGCACCCCGTGCCCATGGGTCCGTTTTTCTTTCCAACTCCAGCAGCAGAAAGGGGGTAAAAAATAGGTGCCAGGCTGGTTTGGTGCACAGGCACCTCGGACACTGGCGTCCTTGTTCTCCGCCGGCCACGCTGCCCGGCCGGAGTGGGCGAAACATAATCCCGCTGCCTCCCCGCTCCCATTTCCCAGCTCTTCTGTTTCAAAGCACTGACGGGACAGGCAGCAGCACTAACGAAATATTACGGTGGCTCCAGCCCGTGAGACACAGCGGTTTAAGGGTGGGGGCATGAAAGCAGCGCAGGGATGGAGCAAGGTTTCTGCGCTCCCGTCTCCTCAGTTTATTGCAATCCCCTAAACCAGGACGGAGTCCGGTCTAATCCTTGTCGAGACCATCCCGAGGACAAGACCCCAAAGCAAAACCCAGACGGGATGCGGGGACGAGCGCACGGAGTCACCGGGGTGAGGGGGTAATGGTGGGGCCACCAGGTTCCCAGTGAGGTGCAGGGATTTCCTGGGGCTGACGGGCCGCTATCACCGGGGGAAGGCGCCTGATTTCGGGGCTGTCGCGGGAGTTCATCAATCAGCACTTGAAAGACGCGCAAGTGCCAAGTGTTGCCACTAAAATCCCCCGATTTTTTGCACCTTAAAAATAGACCGACGGGTGGTTAGATTCAGTGCAACCAGGTGTTGGTGCTGCAAAGGGCGTGCGAAAAACCCCGGCTCCGGCTCCTTGCGAACGGCGAGCGGTTCCCAGCGCGTGTGGAAGCGCTTCTCGCCTCCCAGCGTAACCCAGTTTCTGCTGTCTCGCCTCATCACTCAGCGCTCCACCAGGAATTAGAGCAAGGTGGGGAGTTCACAGCGGGCTCCCTGCCGCGCCCAGGGACGAGAGGTGATGCCACCGCAGGCAGAAGGGCCAGCAGCCAGCCTGGGCTCACATCCTGGCTCTGCCCAGCTCCTCTGAGCGAGGCAGCGGGCGTCCAGGACACAAAATTCATTTCATCTGCATTTTTCCGCTGCAAAATGAGCCCACCTCCCTCCAACAGCGCTCAGGAGCAGGTCGACGGCTCCCAGGCCCGGCAGATCACTGCTGGATCTCTGCGGTTTAGGGGAAAAAAGGGTATTTCCTCTTTCTACTCCACGCACAAAGAGCTCTCAACCTGCATTTATCTGCCCTGAACTTTATCTGCTGCAGCTACTCGTCTGGAAATGTAACCAATCTCCCTTCCGACCTCACCGGCCCCCTCGGCCCAGCCGCCCTCCCCTCCGCGGCCAGAGGCGTTGAGCAATCAAACCTGACGGGTGATAAAGAAAAATAAAAATGCAATTAAAAATACCCAAAACCCCATTTTCCCCGCAGGGGACAGCTCACGGCTTTGTTAAAACTCTGCCTTCGGGATGTGCAAAAGGAGGATAAACGGTGCCAGGGGACCCGCCTGCTGCAGGGCTGGGGCAACCCCCAGCAACAGAGTCACCCCGAACGCGGCCAGCGCTGGGACACCGGGACCTGGCTCCCGATGTGTCCCTTCTGGAAATGCTTACACACCAGTAAAGCTTTCAGGCTGAAAGAAAACGTCTCCAGTCTGCTGAGGATCAGAGCCTTGACCTGAGCGTTGCCCAGCTCTGGTTACCGCTCCTCGCCCAGGAAACGCCGCCGGCCCCGCGGGGCTCAGCTTACCGGGAAAATAAAAGAGCTGGAGGCTTCAAGCCTTCGAAATGAGCAAAGCTTCAGCCAACGGACAAACCCACTCCGCGCTCTCGCTGCGCCGGCACCGGCAATGGGGGATTTGAAGGCTTTCTGCATGCGGTGGGAAGCGTTTCCGGGTACCCCCCGTCCGCCAGCGAGGGGTCTGTGCGAGGAAGGGGGTTGTGTTGCGGGAAGGAGTTGTTCAAGTATTGATACACCCGAGTCCCCTTGTTTCCTGCCCCCGGACGAAGTCCTCTTAACGCAATGGAACTAAACCAGCCGTTCCCGCTCTGCCTTTCCGACGATAATTACGGCTGATACAGTAAGCGGGATGGCAGCGTTGCAACAGCCCGTCGGAGGGATGAAAACCAGCGTCTAACCGGCAGCGTCAGCCCCAGAGCTTGAAGAAGAGGGTTTGCGTTTTGGTGGTGTGACCTTGCTGGGGATCCCACCATCCATCTGCCCGGCCAGGCTGTTCGTGGGGCCAAGGTGGCACCACCGGTGCTGGAGCAAGAGCCCCTCAGCGCCACTAGCCAGGAGAGCCGCCTCGTTAGCCCCGGTCCTGATTGCTCTTCGCCGCCTTCTCTGTGTGGGATGCTACCGTCACCTCCTGCGGTTTGTCAGGGAATAAGCAGCTGAAGCGAAGCAGCAGGACCATGCGCAGGGGTGGAGGCTGCACGTGTTGGAGCTGGTATTTGTCACTCTCTGGAGGGAAATGCCCCTTATGGAGCCACTCCTGGGTACCTCCACCTCACCCATCCCAGAGCACTCGGTGATAGAAGGGGAAAAACATCCTCCTGTGCTTGACAGGGAGAGGGAAACTGAGGCAGAGCAAGGGAATGGATGACAGTGGCAGAGTCCAGTAGCTTCTAAATAAATTATCAGCAGCCTTTGCTCTCCTCCACCTTCTCAAGCTGGCAGGGGCTGGACAGACACAGCAGGGGTTGGACTGGACATCCCAGTGTGTGGGGCTATGAGGAGACAGCAGGTTCAAGCTCTTGCTCCACCATATTTCAATGACCCCTTGGTCAAATCCCTTTGCCTTCCTCCAACACCACCCATTCTGAAGACAGGTCACTCGGGCAGCAGGAGGAATTTCTGCCCCTTCAATGCTTGCAAGAGCCCAGGGCAGCACTGTGCCACCACCAGGCCAGGTGCCACGACCATCGGGCACATCAGCAGGAAGGACAGTCATCCACCGTCAATTCCCTTCCTGCGAGAGGAAATGTTGTGTTTCACAAGGAGAGGAGATCTCAGGCGGCTGGAGGCAGCAGCCAGGAGTGCTGAAGCCCACCATGGATGGATGAATCCTGGGAATGGCTGATGGCAAGTCCCTGGTGCCCAGAGAGCTGATCATCTCCAGCCTGGGCACCTCGAAGCATCCTGCCAGCAGGATCGGGGTGGGGTTGCAATGACCCAGGGGACAGCAACGTTTATGTGCACTTACAACAGCCCATGCTGGAGTGAGGAGAGACCCTGGAGGGCTCTGCTTCACCACTGAGGAGGATTAGCCGAGCAGAAGGAGCCCTGCAATGGGACCATGCTTCATCCCGTGGACATGGCAGCATCCTGGTGCGAAACAGCCCTCCCCGAGCTCCACACACCTCAGAAGGGCAACTCTAAGTTGTAGGGCCAGCCTGGCTTGCAGGGAGCATCGTCTCTGCCATTTAGGTGGGGAAACTGAGTCACAAAGCAACTGGGCAGCATCTCCCCAAAAGCCTGGAATAGCCTGGGAAAGGATCCAGGAGTCCTGGCCTCGGGGATGTGGAAAGCCAAAAATTGGGGGTGTCTGGGGGTGTCGAGGCCATCACCCGATGCAGCATCTCTCCCAGTGCACTCGCAGCACTATCTGGCCCCGCTGAGCAATGGGGCTCCCCAGAAAACAAAAAAAAAAGGGCGGGGGGGGGGAGGGGGGAGGAGGAACACCAGGGAAAAGAAAAATAATTCTGCTCACCATTTTTTTTTCAGCTCTAAAATTGATTAAAATAAACCCAGTGATCTGACTGAGCTGTTTCTATTTAGGACCTGAATAAGGACTTGTGAGCCCAAAGATTATCTGCTTTGGAGCTTTTTTTCCCCAACCGTATCGGTTGCTCTAATAAAAGATGCGGCCGCTCCCTGCCAGCCTCCCGCACGCACATCCTTCGGCTGTCACGCTTCCACCCGTACAACCACCACTACCACTGGTCTCTCCGCCGGCTGGAGCGAGCGGCGAGGTCCCCGACTGCCATCGCTCAGCGGAGGAGTGACAAGGTTACACCTCGCCCAGATGCTGCTTAGTCCTCACAAAAAGATTTTAAAAAGCAAGAATTTATGGTCAAAAATCTGCCTCCTTCTCCCCATTTATTTTCACGGCTGGTGGTGACGTTCTCACCACGTTCCCAGCCCCGCACGGGGCTCAGCACAAATCCTGGGTGCCCACCCGGTGCCAGAAATGATGCTGGAAAAGCCATGGGAGGTGGTTTGCACACAAAGGGAGCAGCAAGGTCTGGCTGCCAGTGAGCTGGGAAAGCGGGGCCAGAGCCCAGCCTCGGATGGAAGCAGCTGCCCAGCTCTGTCCGGGTCCCCTTGGCCATTCCGCTGCGGGTGGGGTGAGCGGGAGACCAGGGGAAGCAGGTCTGTGCTGGGGAGCGCATTGGGATGCCCAGGCTGGGGCTAGGGGACCGAAACACAGGGATATGGTGCTGGTGGTGGACAGGGATCTGCAGTCCCACAGACCGGCTCTCCCTGGGTGCCCAGTCCCCAGTTCCCAGTCTGAAATGGTGATGCTCCAGCAAATCGGGCTCCCAGGTCCTCCAGTATCCCCCATGAGTGGCTGGGGCCCTTTCCAGCCTTGGTGCAAGGCGAGTGGCGGCACGTGCAAACCCACCGCCACGCAACCCAGCAGCCCGGCTTGCACAACCCCTCGCCCCTCACCAGCAGGCTCCGGCCCCGGGTGGGTGTCACTCGTACCCACTCCTGGTGATGGCTCACTTGGAAGCAAACCCCAGCCCGCCCCGTGCTCGCTGCCTCTGGGCGGTTCAGCGAGGGACAGGGTGAGGATTAAGGATGCGCCAGCGGAGGGGATTACCCGCAGCCCTCGCTGGGTGCTCGGATCCCAGCAGATTGCCTGTGCCGTGGGGGAAGGGCAGCAGAGAACCTCGTGCCTTCGCATTTGATGGATTTTTTTATGGTGTAATAAAATAGAGGATTTACCTAAATGCTGAGATTACACCAGGGAGGTGCACAGGAGGTAGCAGAAGCGAGCGACGTCCATTGCAACACTGCGATGGGTGAGCAATCCCCATCTGACCAAGGGGCCACTTTTTCCCCAGGAATTTATTCCCCTCTGCCAGTCTCAAAGCAGTTCAGTAAGGCACCTCCACCCCCTTTTCACCCATGGAGAAACTGAGTCACGAAGCAAATCCCCCACATGGCCGTAAGTCACCTCTCTATCAACTTCATCATGAACAACCCCAGAAACACATGGGCATCTCCTTTGCTCTTCCCTAGAGCTACAAGCACCAGCACCCCTGAGCACCCCTAGAGCACCCCAAGCTCCACATTGCACCCAGCAGCCCGGAGCTCGCGCTCATCCCGGCCCCACTTCTGCCTTTCCTCCTCCCGCCTCCCAAAGTGCACGAGGATGCGTGTCTGTAGATAAAAACCCCTATTTTTAGCATCTCACATCATTAACCTCCGGGACTCGCTACTATGCGCGGCATCCCCAGGGACAAGGGTTCGGAAGAGGGCGTCATCCCAGGGACGGGGAAGGTACATTTACATCATCCGCAATAAGAACCACCTTATAAATTTACATCTTGCTGGTGTGGAGAAGAGGGTGTCCTCTACACTCGGCCCCAACTCTCTGAAATAAAGTGGTTTACGCACTCCAGGCTGCACTCCAGATGTGGATTTGGGGGCGCATCCCACCCGGGAGCGGTAATGCTGGTGAAGCAGCAATGCTTCTGCTCTCCCTGGTCCCAAAACCCCGCCAGGACCGAGCTGAGCCCAACACCGAGGATCAATGTGGAGTTTCATTTTGCATTCTGGAGGATGCTTCCTGCATGCGCTGTGTAGAAATCCTGGTTTCTGCCCTTTGCGGGTGTTTGCCCAGCCCTGTTCCCTGCCCAAAGCCGTGCCTGGGGCTTGCGGCGGCGGAGCAGTGCGATGCTCGGCTGCTGCGGGGACGGGAGCAGGAGAAACAGAGCGGGTCTCTCACTACCGAGGGATGGCTCTTGGAAATCGGCACTGGCTGCACTCATCGGAGCAATTGGGCTGGAAAGGACCTCACAAGCAGGTTACTCCTGCCCCAGGCCAGGACGGGCTCCAGTTCCTGATATCCGGAGCTGAGCCGGCCTTTAGCATCTCCAGCAATGGCACAGCCGGCATCCCCCACCCCTCCACCCCACACGTCCTGACTTTCACAGCCAGCGTGGGGTTCCTGTTACCTGGCCCAACTTTTTCCAGTTCTAGGACATGTCTCTCGCTGTTTCTCCATGACCACAGTGGCTGCTTTCTCACCTACAGCTGAGACTTCCCACCCAAATGGGGCTGTTCAATCCATGGGAAAAGCTGGCAGGAGTTTGGATCAGATGCAACGGCAGCGCCTGCCCAGCCCCGCCTGGCCCTGCCCACCTTGTGCAGGGTGACCCTGGCACCTGCGTTCCCTCCTCAATGGCTGCTCAGGCTGGGCGCTTGGCATCACTTGTGCCCACATGGGCACATGATTTTGGGGGTCTCCACTGGAGAATGACAGTGCAGCTCATGGGAGTAAGAAGGTGCAATGGGAGGTGGGGGATTTCTCGGCCGCAGAAGGCAGTGAGCATCCTTGTTGCTCTCACCCCCAATTTTGGGCAATGTTCTCTGTCCACACAACATCCCAGTGAGCTGGGGGCAATCCCAGAATCACAGCATCCCAGGCTGGTGGGGGTGGAAGGGACCTCTGGAGATCACCCAGTCCAACCCCCTGCTAGAGCAGGGTCACCAGAGCAGGGTGCCCAGGGTCATGTCCAGGGGGGTTTGGGATCTCTGCAGAGCAGGAGACTCCACAACCGCTCTGGGCACCCTGGGCCAGGGCTCCCTCACCCTCACAGCAAAGAAGTTTCTCCTCATGGACAGGTGGAACTTCCCAGGTTCCAGTTTGTGCCTGTTGCCCCATGTCCTGTCGCTGGGCACCACTGGGCAGAGTCTGACCCCATTCTCCTGACCCCCCCTTTAGCTATTGATCCCATTGATGAGGTCCCCTCTCAGGCTGCTCTTCTCCAGCTGAACAGCCCCAGGGCTCTCAGCCTTTCCTTGAACGAAATTGCTCCAAAACCCTCCAGGAAAAGGCCCTGGGTGCCAAGAGCAAGGTGGGGAAAGGATCTCCATACCAGGCTTCACCCAGAGAGGTCAAAAATGTTGCGATCCCTTCTTACATACACAGTACTGCTGCCCCCGCCCCAAAAAAAGATGCTGGCATCCCCCATCATCTGAGCCCAGCCCAGGCTTGAGCCAGGCATGTCCTGAGCAGGCAAGGGCTGCCGCCCAGCCTCCTTGGGGTAACCTACCCGGTGTCACCCTTGGGTGACACCGCTGTCACTCAGGAGGCCCCAACCTCTAATTGCAAGACCCCCATCGGCTCATTCCCTACCCCAAACCCCACCACCGCCCTTCATCCCTCCTGTCCCTGCGGCTTTATCTCCCTTAAGCCGATTGCCAGCGCTGCCGGCCGGTGCTGGGGCTGCCCGCGGCGAACCTCCGGTGTGCCGCCGGCTCGGCAGCCGGCAGGTGAGGCGGGTGCAGAGGGAACCTTCCTGCCAGGATTAACGGGAATTATCGCCACTGCTTAAACACGGTGGTGACAGCAAGCCGGAGCAAGGCAGGAGGCACCCAGGAGCGGTCGCCAGCCAAGAGCATCCTCCCCAGGGCTCCCCACTGAGCAGGGGAAGGAAGGTCCCCTTATCCTCTGTCTTATCCTCAACCACAGCAGGCGAGTCTGATCCAAGCCAGAGGTGGGAGATGCCCACAGGGTGGTTTTCCTGTCTAATTTCATGAACATGGACATGCCTGGCTCCCAACCTGGCCCTCGAAGGTGGCATCCATCCCTGACACCCCCAGAATTCTCAAAACAAGGTGTTTCCCCCAAGCCAGGCACAGCCATTCCCCCCACAGGGAGGTGCCAAGGGTAATTCTCCCGGCACGGGTGAGCCCCTCACCGGGGCATCCCCAGATGGATGCTGTGGGAGATTGTCCCCAGCATGGGGCTGGGGCCGCGGGGATCAGCTCAGGGCTTGCAGGGAGCTGAGCCGGGGTCTCCTGCAGGGACCAGATGGCTCAAGGGAGTCTAATCCTGCCTGGTGTGGGTGAGGAGGGGTCTGGGACCTCCGGGCAGACAGCTTGTGGAGCAGAAAAGCCGCAGCGGTAGGAAGGTCCCACAGCAAAGGGCAGTACCAAAACCCGGGCACTACGGAGGGGGACGGGCCGTGGGCTGGGCGCTGCCGACAGCGGCGATGCTCTTGGGGGGTTAATCCCCTCCCGGTGCAATGATGCAATAGGAAGGCTAAGGGAAAGGTCCCCAGCAAAACCGGGCGTAACACCCCCACACTGCTGCTCAGTGCCCATTTTCAGCGCTCGTTGCGTATTGCTGGCGTACGCCTTCTCCACACGCAGGGAGCCGAGGCCACGGCAGGCTCTGGCCACGCACCCCAAGTCCTTCAATGGAAAAGCAGCCTCCAAGCCCAAAGGAGCTGTAGAAAACCTTCTGACTTGATGATCACACGGTCCTTTCTAGCCTTAAAACCTACCAACCAAGGTACATCCCACCCAGTCCGCACCTCGGGGTGGCACAGCGGAGATGGGAGCTGCTGGGAACGGTGGGAGGCAGGGGGCTGGCTCCAGGCTTGGTCCCCTCCTGTACGTTTCCCACCACGGTTTAAAAAAAAATCCCGTTTTCCTCTGCCTAGTTACGGCCAGGAAAGGTTTGCCGTGACGGGGAGCGCGGTCCCCTGTGCTCCGGCTCCTACTTACAATGCAGAGTGTGCAAAATACAGGTCACCCGGCGCTATTCTTACATACCTGAACGGTTTCCATTAATTAAGGGGGGAAGAACAAGGGAAGCTGTGGTGGGAGATGTGCGACACGGGAGCCTGAAGCGATGGGTGTAAAAATACCCCGCGCGGGGACGAGCCGTGGGTGACTCGGGGGCACTTGGCGAAGCGCGGCCAGCACTGGGACGCCGAGCAGATGGGCTCCAAAGATGGGCTGGTGGCACGTCCCCATCTGCGCTGGCTCCAGGGGTGATGCTGCCATGGGCCTCCCAGCTGGGGGTAGCCGGGGTTTTGGGGGGTCTTTGCGTGCTGGGGTGGGCGTCCCCCCGTTGCCAGGAACACACGGAGGAGAAGGGTGTCACTGCAAGGCGTGGGCTGAGCGGCGGGTGCTGCGTGGAGGCGGGTGGGCGAGGGGAAGAGGGAGATGCTCTCCCCAACATCACATAAACACCCAGGGGCTGGAGCAGAGGGAGCCTCCGCTCCCGCCAGCGTCACACAGGGATGCTGCTCACGGGCTTCACACCGCAGCACCGGGACCCTTCAGGACTCTCTGCGTGCACCCACATGGGCACCCTACAAGCAGCATTTGGGTTTACGGGGCTCCCAGGAGCCTCTATACACCCTCCTCTTCCGCATCCTTCCCAAGCCACACAAGCCAGCTCCAGCTCCCACGTTGGGCTGGCTCCCCATAGCCCTACCAAAAAAAAAAAAAAAAAAAAAAAGGGATGTTATTTTTTTTGTCCCCCAAACCTCCGTACTGAAGCCTCAGCTCCATCGGCAGGTTGAAACGCTCCCTCCAGCCAAGCAGCAGCGCTGCCAGACCGCCGGTCCCTGCCTGCTTAGATAACAGCCCTTTGCTAACAACGGCACCGCAAGGAAAAGAGCAATGACCCTTTTGAAAAGGCAGCCAAGCGCAGCCCCAACCCTCCCACCCGCGTTCCAGGCTGGTCTCTCCTAGCGCCGAGACACGGGCACGACCCAGCAGCGTAGATTTGGTGCCCATGACCCGGCAGGTCCCCGCTGATAGCAGGGTGAAACCCTTCCCTGCAGCGGGGGAAAGGCTCTGGGGTGCTTGGGGAGCTGGTTCGGTGCTGGGCAGAGGAACCGGCAGCCATCGGCCACCGCCCGCAGGATTTTAGCTCACATCCCCTCCTTCATTTTCCGTGGAATAGGGAGGACAAATGCTTAATTGTGTGGTGGGGAGAAGAAAATGATCTCACAGCTGTTTGTGGCAGGAAGGCTTTCGGCTGGGAACACCCTCATGCCAAGGGAAAGCACCCACCGACGGAGGTGGGACACGGAACCGGCCACGCCACACCACGGATCTCTCTTCCGTGCGGTTCCTGATGGGGAGCGGCGAGAGCTCACCCTCCCCGGGAGCAGCCCGGCAGAGACGGGATGAGCTCCGCACGGTTATTCAGGGACGTGGGGACACGGCCCAGGGACCACGAGCCAGGCTGAAAACCTCTTCTGCTTTCGGGCGCGTGATGCCCTTCCCAGCCCGAGCAGCCGGGGTGACTCAGGAGGCAGAAATCCCCCGGTCCAAGGCCACCATCGTGTCACCTCCTTCCACGAGCACAAAGCTACCACCATGTCACCTCCCTCCACGCGGAACACCTCCACGGAGTGAGTTGTCCCACTGCGGGTGATACTGGCACAGGTTGGATGCACCATAACTATTTTTTCCCCTCTAAAGAGACTAAGGGGGAATCTGGACCAGCCCAAAACAGCTCCCCAGGGAGTGTGGGACGGCTTCGGTGAGCCGGGGTGCTGTCACCATGCCAGAGGATGCTCTGCTGAAACCACAGGAGTGGCAGCCGTGGGAGTAAACAGCCTCTTAACGACCACAAAAAGCAATTATGGGATTTTTTAATTTTATTTTGTTCTTTAAATGCCACTTCATTTACTGGGATTGGCTTAATTGTGGTCATTAAGGTGGCGAGAGGAACACTGAGCCTCTGAGAGATGGGATGGGGAAAGAAGGGCTATGGGAGCAGATCAGAGCCCTACAAACCATTTAACCACCCCCTCAGCTGCCGGCTCCTCTCCCTCCCAGCCGCTGCCTCAGTTTCCCCATCCCCTAACCGAGGCGTGGCAGTCACAGCCATGCGCTGCGGCAGAGACACTTGGCTGGGGAAGGTCTCGGGTCCCACCACGAGCTCCAAAAGCAAAGAAATGGTCCCCGCTAAGGGTTTTTTCTCCGCAGTGTCCAAGCACGCCGGGTCAACAACATGGAGCAGGGGAGCGGGAGCAGGCGGAGGGCCCACATCCTGCCTCCGTGGGGAGGGCAGGCGGCAGGGCCCGCAGAGCTGGTGGTCCTGGTGTTTTAACAGCTCCTCGAGTGTTCTGTGCAAACCATCCAAGGAGGGGGGAGCCCATCGCCCCCAGCCACGGGAGGGCCCTCAGCATCATTTTTAGGGATGCAGGAAGCATCCAGGTCCAGGGTGCACAGCAACCAGGAACATGGCGATAAATGCATTAAAAACCAGGGGGTGGGGGGCACGCTTCGTTCGTGCCACGTTTACGTGGTGTGGAAAGGAGAGAAGCTCCCGCTGTCCTGCTGCCGCGATAACCATCGCCTACCTGCCCCCAAAACCGTTAGAGCCCTGTGGCCCCTCCCGATCCGTTGTGCTGAGCCGCGGCTAATGAACCTCCTAATAATGATTAATCAGGAATATTTTAGAGCCTCTTGCACGTAGCTGGCGATTAACACCAGCTCCCACGCCCCAACGACGGGTCCCCCAAACCGCTGGTGTAAAACGGAGGAGCCCTTTCCCCCGGCAGCCCCGTTCCTTAGGGCGTTTAATTAGGAATAATTAATCGAGGGCGGTGCTTTGCCAACCGCTAGCCCGAGCCGCTTGCAAGGGGAAGGAGTTTCTGCCCACCTTCCCCGGAGTTGTCATGGAAATTGTAATGGATGTCGATTAAAACGCTGCGCTTGCCAAAGGCGAACGTGCTGCAGTTTTCAGAGGGACCCCAGCCTGGAGGAGATGAGCCCCAGTGATCCTGCGCTGGGTGAAAGGGGAAGCGCTGGAGGGAGACCCAGCGCCTCAGTGGCGATGGAGAGAGGAGAGGGACGCCCCAGAGAAGCTTCACGCTTTGCAGCTGCAAACGCAGGGGAGCGGGGAGCCAGGGTGGGATCCACCAGCAACTGCTGCCAGAAGCGCCCAGCACAGGCGGGGCTGGGGGCTGGGAGCTCAGCACCCAGCCCTGGAGCTCAGCACCCAGCCCTGAGCTCAGCACCCAGCCCTGGAGCTCAGCACCCAGCCCTGGAGCTCAGCACCCAGCCCTGAGCTCAGCACCCAGCCCTGGAGCTCAGCACCCAGCCCTGAGCTCAGCACCCAGCCCTGAGCTCAGCACCCAGCCCTGGAGCTCAGCACCCAGCCCTGAGCTCAGCACCCAGCCCTGGAGCTCAGCACCCAGCCCTGAGCTCAGCACCCAGCCCTGGAGCTCAGCACCCAGCCCTGAGCTCAGCACCCAGCCCTGGAGCTCAGCACCCAGCTCTGGAGCTCAGCACCCAGCCCTGGAGCTCAGCACCCAGCCCTGGAGCTCAGCACCCAGCCCTGGAGCTCAGCACCCAGCCCTGGAGCGAGGCGAGAGGTGTCATCTCACTTTTCCTGCCCCGGTTGGACTGGAAGGCGATCCCAAAGCTTCATCCACAATCTGCAGCCCCAACACCATCCGCGGTTCACCCCAGCGGGGGGATCGGGATTGGACCCACCCGCAGGGCCCCGTGGAGGGGATGGAGAGCAGGTACTGCTCAGCGCCGCCTGAGCCCGCAGTCATGCGAGCGGCCATAAATAGACCCGATTTACATATGTAGGACGGAGCCCGCCACGCCAGCGCGGCCACGACCTACTTTCCTGCCGCCCCGGTGGGACATGGGCACGTTCGTCAGGCTCAGCTCGGCCCCCCCAGAGCAGCCCACTCCCCCACGAAGGGCAGAAATAAGTTGGGAGTCCCGCTTTTGACGCATCCCCGGGTTTTCACATCCAAAGCGGCAGCTCCGGGGGGATGCGACGGCTGCTCACGCCTCCGAAACGCTGTCGGCGTCGATACCTGCAGGAAGGGACCGGTGGGCTCAGAGCACCCGCGGGGTTTAATCACACGCTCGCTGCAGCTTGCTCTGGAGCTCTGAGCAAGCTCAGCACCCCGTTCCCACATGTGTCACGAGCTGGGGGGGCTCAGCTCCTGCACGTCTCCATCTCCCGGTCCTCACTGCCAAGCACGAGTCCGCCAGCACCAGGCTCTTGCGAGATGAGGCACGCTGTACAAAGACCCCCACGCATCCTCTACACGCTATTTTTAATTTTATAAGCCGTTTTGCAACGCTGAGCATAAAGCAATAAGCTTTTCCCAGAGCCTCTGGGACGCTCCTTCCCTTAAGGACCGCAGAAACCAATTGGTTTCTGTACAAACGTGGCTTTTTCCATTAAGAAAAAAAAAAAACCGAACATAATCCACCGCTGCTGAGCATCTTCCCGCTCGCAGGAGTTTCAGCGGGGCTGAATTGGGGACGGCACGAGCAAGTCCCCAGGGGAGAAACGCCGCTATCTATTTCACACCCTGTTTTTCCCCTCAGCCTGGGCAGCTCTCAGCAAATACTCAGGTAGGAAAGAGGGTTCTGATCCATCTTTCCACAAGCACAACGGTTGAAAGTAGCATTTTCTGGAGGAAATACCCCTTCCTGACACATTTTCTGTTGGTTACTCAGAGCTATTCAGGGCTTCCAGTCTCCGCTGCTGTTGAAGAAGAACTCTATTGTAGAGAGAAAATAAAAACCACCTCAACCAGCTCTCCGACATAGTCCCCAGCAGCAGGTGAGGAACAAACGACCAATGTAAGAGGAGGTGTTTCACTGCATCTGAGGCTTTTTTCCATCCAGAGTTGTTTGCGGTAGTGCCCGGTGGCTGAAAGCGTGAGAGGAAGGGACAAGAGGAAAGAGAGAAATGTTCTGCTTGGCCACGGAGGGTTGAGAGGGAAAGGAAGAAGAGAATCGTGGAGTCACAGACTGGTTTGGACTGGAAGGGACCTTAAAGCTCATCCAGTCCAACCCCCTGCCACGGACAGGGACACCTTCCACCAGTGCAGGTTGCTCAGAGCCCCAAGGTCCAACGTGGCCTTGAACACCACCAGGGATGGGGCATTCACAGCCTCCCTGGGTGACTTGTGCCAGGGTCTCACCACCCTCACAGTGAAGACTTTCTTCCGTATATCTAATCTAAATCTCCTCTCTTGCAGTTTGAAACCATCACCCCTCGTACTATCACTGCACCCACTGATAAAGGTCCCTCCCAGCTTTCCTGCAGTCCCCTTTAATTACTGAGAGGCCACACTAAGGTCTCCCTGAAGCCTTCTCTGAACACCCCCAACTCTCTCACCATCCTTACAGGAGATGTACACCAGCCCTTGATCATCTTTGTGGCCTCCTCTGGACCCGCTCAAGCAGGTCTCTGTCTTTCTTATGCTGGGGGCTCCAGAAACCCCTTTCTTCTGAGGGTGGCTGGTCAGTTCACTGTCAAACCTACCAGCATCCCCAGGTGGAGACAGGTACCAGGACTGTCAAATGCACCAGCATCCCTGCACTGGGACGGGTACCAGCACCCCTGCACTGGGACGGGTACCAGCACCCCTGCACTGGGACGGGTACCAGCACCCCCAGGTAAATACCACCCAACTACACCCAGGACCTAGCCCCACCATCTCGAGCCCTGCAACTCTTCTCATCCACAACCCAAAAACCCTCAGACCAGGAGGAAAATCACAGCAGGAAGAACTCCGTCCCAGGGGAGCATCCACCCAGGGGAGCATCCTCCCAGCACACTGGGATGCTCATGGCTCCCTGGCAGCTGCAGGGCTCGTTTCACCCCATGCTCAGCTTGTTCCCCTGGGGAGAGGTTTCTGGCCTCTGTGCAGAGCAAAGAAGAACCTACCGGCAGAGTGACCATCTCCCACCACACACCGTGTTTTCCTCAAAGCCTCAGCTCCACAAGTCACCTGGTGCTCAGAAAAGTATTTCCAGCTCTTAATCAGCAGGCAAAGCTTGAAAAGGGGACCCCGAGAAGCTCTCGCAGCCCAGTGGGTGAAGGAAACGGACCCAAAATTTTGGTTTCACAAAATGGGAAGGTTTTCATGCAGGTTTCACCACTGGTGTGGGCGCATCAGAAAGGCACATCATCGCCAACGCGAACATAAAAGAAGTCAAGACATTCATTAGCCTGAAGCGCCTGCTGACCCTTTGTTTTCAAGTCACAACCAACCAGCTTCTCTTCTTAACAGGTTCTTTTCTTTTTTCCCCAGACAACACTTTCCTACACTTCAAGAGAATGTGGCTCTCCAGGTCCCCCTCCCTCCTGCTGCCACCCCACGTCCTTCAGGCCATTTCACCCGGTCCTGCTCTTCCTCCCCGGATTTCCCCTCCTGGGAAGTAGCCGTGCTCCTCAGCCAGGTTAAAACCTTCACAGAAGAAAAAAATCAAGAAAACCCACTAAAGCACTGATTTTTAGGCAGGGAAGCACAAATCTCAAGCAAACAAACATGACCTTCAGCCCTGCTGCCCGCTGGAGCACCGGGGATTGTTTTTCCTAGAAGATACTGGGTCAAACAGAGCAACGTCAAAATTCCCCTTATCCGCAGGATTTGGCGTGTTTCTCCGGGAATGCCTGTTTTTCCCTCACCTTCTGCCCCGTCCTCGCCCCCGGCGAGGGGAAGGACCCACTCACACCCGACAAATCCCACTGCAGCTGGCCAAGGCACCGGGGAAGTTCAAGTTTGGGGCTTCCCTAATTAACAGCATCCAGAGACACGCAGGAGGCACCGACCCCACTCTGGCATCGCTGCACGACCAGACAGAAGAAGGAACCCCATTAACTCCTTGGTGCCTTTGCACTTTAAGTCAAGACTGAGTTTTTAACGTGCTTGGGAGAGCCACGGCAGTGGGGGGTTTTGGTACTCCTGGTTACGGGACGGGGGGCTGGACCTTGTCCCACCCTCCAGAGCCGCTGAACTGGGCGAGCAGGAGGCAGGGAGCCTGCAGCCCCGGCTGAGGACGGGAAGCACTCAGAAAAGAGCTGGAATAACACACAAACCGTGTTGTTGGGATTGGGTTGGTTTTTCCTCTAATTGATTTTGCTTTTTCCTTGATGATTTTTCAAGGGCTATAAATGTTTTATGTCCCTTTCCTCTACACTCAGACAACTTCTGCTGATGCTCGGCGCAAGCAAGACCCGGAGCGGAGCAGCTGGGTGCTGCCAGGGTGCAAAGGGACTGGGACAGCGGCCACGGGGAGAGGATCCAGCCCCTTATCCATGGGGAAAGTCATCATCATCCCCTCACATCGTGTTCTCTCCTTCCCCCTGTTCCTAGAAGGAGATCCCACCACCCGGCCCCCGTGCAAGTTGTCTTTCTGCTGCAGAAAACTATATATAGTGCCTCAAGCCTTTGGGGGCTTTGCTGCTCTCCGAGATATTTATAGCTAGAGGCAAACTCCGGCTGCGCTCGCTGGGAGCGGCTGGAATTGCACTGGGAGAGGTAAGATCCATCCCACGCCTGCAGTAGCGGGGCGGGTGCTGGGCTGAGCATCCCACCTGGCAGCCAGGATTGGTCCCAAAACCACCAGCCCTCTGCGGTGCGGAGGGAGAGGAGGTGTGGGATGCTCATCTGCTGGGGGTCAGGGGGGTTGGGGAAGAGATTAGGAGGGGTTGGGCCAAATCTGGAGCGAGGAGGATGAGCGCAGAGCTGAGGGGCTCAGGACCAGCCCAGCCGCTGGGCTCCAAGTGGCCAACCCAACCCATTTCACCAAGAACGTTTCCCAGGGGATGGGAAATTCCCCCCACACTCCCCCTCGGCTGCTTCCAGCATCCGAAGTGGAGCAGGAGGGAAGAAACGGTCCCTTCTCCCAAACCGTCAGCGCCCAGCGCTGCTCCTCTCTCACACCGGGCTGGGCAAGGGCTCATTGCTGGCAGCTTGTCCCCCTCCCACCCTGACTTGAACACAGTCCATCGGGCAAAACACTCTGCCTGAAGGAAGGAAAAGAAAGGAGGAGAGAGGGATGGGGAGGAGGATGCCCGGCTGCCTGCAGGCAGCCACCTTTTCCTGAGCTGGGGGACGTAAAAACCCTGACGGCACGAGGGGATGGGGGGCAGGAGGGGAGCGTGGGGGCTTTGCACCCCAACCCTGCCCGATTGCCTGTCCCAGCATCCCCAGCATCGCTAGCGGCACGAGGCCGTCCAGGACGGCTTCAGTGATGCTCCTCACCCAGGGCCCAGGGCAATTAGGAGGAGCCCACGGGGATGATCTTCACCAGGCCCTTTGCTGGTGCTCTGAACTCAGCGCAAACGTGGATGCCCAAGGGCTGGCTGGGAGCATCCCAAGGAGACAGCCCCGGGCGTTCGGAGCCAAGAAGTCACTGTTTACACCCAAACCCTCGCTCCTCTGGCAGGAGGGAGGCAGGACACAGGGCTAGTGCTTCCCCCAGCCACCCCCTGCCTGCTGCCTTCCCTTGACGGTTGGGGTAACCCCAATTTCCTCTCGGGTCGGGGTACCTTTGAAGCTGGGCTGCTGCATCAACTGAAAATACCCGATGGACGCGCCCCTCGCAGACTATTTCTGGGTCTCAACTGAGATGCTACAGGCACCCACAGAGGTTGGCTGTCTGCAGAGTGAGCCCAACCTTTGCTACACAGCATCCTTCACACGCACGTCTCTGGCTGGGCCAGTGGGTGCGTGGTGGGGGTGTTTCGGGAGCACCAGGGGGGTCCAGAGGATTTCACGCTGGTACAAAAGTGTCTTGCTCGGAGGATGCAGATCCCCACGGCACATCCTCCCTGCTGACTCTTTGCAGCCCCTTTTTACTGCAAGAGTGAGCGGGCACGGTCAGGTCAAGCTCAGCCCAAAGGCAGTGGGATGTCACTGATGGGGAGATGTCCGTAGGGATGCATACGTCCCCCCCAGGTACGATGCACCAGGACCAGCCCGTGGGTACCAGGCAATCCCTGCCAACTCAGCCATGCCCGTCCGATCCCTGTGCTGTGCTCAATGGATTCCCTCTCCCTTCCTTCCCTCCCACCCTCCTCCTCCTCTATCCTTCAGCTGGGTGTTCGGAGAGCTCTCACCGTGGAAAATAAAGGGATTCAGGATGCGCCACAGCCAGGACCTGTTCCTGTTCAGGACCAGGATGCTGGAGGGAGCAGGGCTGCAGTGACCCCCTGGCATGGAGAGCATCGACCCACCTCCGCAGGAACATCCCTGAGGATGACCCGCGGTGGCTTTAGGGACACGTGGGGATGGCGTGACCCACGCTGCCGGGTCTCACGCGTGGCTTTAGACACCGCAGCCTGGAGCTGGGGCAGGCACCTTGAGGCGGAGCAGCAGCCATTAATTAATGCCAATCAAAGGCAAGATGGCAAAGAGGGACAACCAGCTGCATCACCCCCATTACAGCACCAAGGGATGGGGCTCACAACTAACCCCCCAAAAATCCAGGGGGTCCTGCCCAGCAATGCCAGACCCCACAGCCCCAACACCCCAACACCGCAGGGGACACCGCTGGCAGCCAGGCCAGCTCGCTAACCCCCCCGCAGCCCTCTCCCACAGCCTAATTGCAGCCTGCCAGGCAGCTAACGAGCAAGTAGCACCCAAAACAATTATTTACTGATCAATGGGGGAGAAACAGCTCCTTTCAACGCCAAGAGAATACAAAACCCACCGATTAGGGAGGCTGGGTGCTGCTGGGTGCTGCTGGGTGCTGCTGGGTGCTGCTGGGTGCTGCTGGGTGCTGCTGGGTGCTGCTGGGTGCTGCTGGGTGCTGCTGGGTGCTGCTGGGTGCTGCTGGGTGCTGCTGGGTGCTGCTGGGTGCGTGGCCCAGACGGCTCTGCCCACCTGAGCATCCCTGCTGGGTGCTGCTCCAACATCTCCAGCGCTTGTGGGTCGCCGGGGAGCCCAGGGAGATGACGACACCCCACAGCCACCAAGCCCAGCACAGGGCCCCAGTTCATCCCAGCTCACTGCACTTGATGCCACAAGTCCCTGTTTGATGGCCAGGTCCTCGTTTAATGCCTCGATTTCCCCATCAGCAAATAAGTGTCAGCAAGTTCCCTAATTAACACCAGGCCAATTAACACCAGGATCCCACCCAGGTTTGCACAGGATGTTTTTAATTGCCATCTGATGGAGGCAAGGGCAGCACCGCACAGGAGGGACAGGAGCTTTGCATGCACCGACTTTCAGCCAGTGGTGGCTAATTAGGGCTTAATTAGCGCTCATCAGTGCCATGGGAGCACAAGGAGTGGGTGCTCCAGGTCACAGCCCCCTGGCACCCAAGAACGCTGCCCAGGCTGGGGTGCAATGAGCTCGTCAGGCCTCAGGAGCAGGGGAGCACCCTCAAGTTCATTATATTCTGCATCACCTGTCCTGGAGGAAAAAGTGAAGAAGGGGAGCGGTGACACGGGCCAAGGACCAAAGCACCCCAAAGTCCCAGGGACGCGGTGGCCGCCTCTCCCGGTGCCTCCAAAAAAGGGAGGCTCGCACTGCGAGCAGCCCCCGGGCGCAGGTTAAATCATCGCCGGAGCTGCATAAAATCATCCCGTTTCATCAACAAATACCTGGCAGCTCCGGGTTTTTCCACTGGGCGCAAGCCAGGGCTTCGGAGCGGGTGAAGTGCCGCTCCCTGCCTCCTCCCCACACTCCCCATAAGTGCCATCTCCAGTGACACTCGGCTCCGGCTCCGAAATACCCTCGGAGGTTCCCACGACACCCTCACCTCGCACGGAGCAAACGCACGCGCAGCCCGTGCCCGAGGGAGAAGGAAAAGTAAAGGCTGGAGGATGCTACTTGCCAAAAAACCTCCTAAATGGGGGAAAAAATACATTATTCCACCTCCCTCTGATTAGTCTTTCTGGGGTGTGATGGAGAGGCTTCCCAGCAGCATCTCAGGACACACCAGACATCACCTAGAAAAAACCTTGGGAGGACGATTTGAGCCCGGTGGACCCAAATTTGCATTAAATGAGCTGGAAACGGTGGACCGACACCTCGTTTGGGGTAGCAAAGCTCTCTGTGTGCTCCGTGCCAGCAGCCCTCGCTGCCCCTGCAGGGAAAACTGCGCTGGGGCAGGAGCGGAACACAAGGGCTTTCTGTTCAGTTAGAGCTTGCCTTGCAGAAAATAGAAAATAACTGAGATTACTTGGTTTTTAAATGCCCGTTTGGGACCAGAACTCCCACTCTCTTTCCCCAAAACACAGCCCTCTGCTCTATTTTTGACGTTCGCTAACAGGAGCATCACTTCTACACCCAGCCAAACTCGCGCTCGGGACCACACGCCCTTCTCAGCAGTTACTCAGCCCGACCAACGCGGCTCATGAAATAGCTTCGCTCCCCTCCTCCTCCTCTGGAAAACAGCATTTTTTGGCAGAGAAACTGTTTTGCCAACAAGTTGTGCTCCACGCTGCCTAAGAGACGATGCTCTCCCTGACTCCAGCCTCCTCTGCCCCGACGGGCCCCGATTCGGGTCCCACATCGGTGGGGACCCGTGTCTGGGCTCCCCCACGTTGAGGATTTTTTTTCTCCCCCTCTTGTTAAAATAATCCTTGTTTCGCCACCAGCCAGGAAAGAAGCAGCAGCCCTGAGGTTGCTGCTGTTATTTTTATCTTGAAATGAATAGTTTGAGCCGCAGCCAAGCTGTTCCGAGGGAGGGAGATGCTTTGCATCGTGGCCGCAGAGATGTAAACACATGCGGCCTCCGTCTCGGCCGGGGCAGAGGAGACATCCCGAGCCAGACCGGAGCGAGCTGACACCGCCCGTCCTGGGCGCCCGAGGGGGCGGAGGGGGATGCAGGGTTCAAGGAGCATCGCTCCCAGGGTGGGGACCGCAGCGGTACCCATCGCTGGTCCCCCCCGCGTTGGTGCTGTCCCCTCCGTCCGCTCAGCGCATCACCTGCGCCGCCACCACCGGGTTAACTACTGGTTAAATAAATAAACCAGGACCAGAATGAACTTCCTGAGTCACTTTTCACAAAAAGCCTTGAGAGGATCAGCTCTAAAAATGCTTTCACCTTCCTGACAGCAAAACGGAGCATCCTTGTGCCACCCACACGACCCCGGGTTCAATCCCAATCCTTCCCGACCACAGCAAGTGCCCAGAAAACACGGTTTGGGGGGGGGGGGGGGGGCAGATGCTGCACCCGGGCTCAGTTCAGCCCTCCCAGGAGCTTCCCTTTGCCTGGATCCTGCCACATCCTTCCCCCCTGCCCTGACTTCCAGCAGCTCCCATCCTGCCCCGCGGGGCTGGGCACAAAGCGGGGGACCTCTGCCCCGCGCGTCACTCACGGAGGTCGTCGAAACGCTTGGGAGCTTCACACGAGAAGCTCGGCATAAATGTCAGATTAATTAACTGGGAAAGATGTATGCGGTGCCACAAAAAGCTCCCTGTTTCGCCCCACCACCCTCCCTCCCACCTCCGCTCTCCTCGGAGCCAGGCACTGGCTGGGGAGGCGAAGGACTGCGGGACACTCCCAATGGCAAATATTCCCCGCCCCCCCACCATAAAGCGCTGCATCAAGGAACAGGGAAAAGCACAAAGCAGGGATGGAGAAACTGGGAAAACCTCTCCGGCAGCCGCCACTCCTCCCTCCGCACACGTGTCACGGCACCGTCTCCAGGGCCCCGGCTGGTGAGGGACGAGCATCTTCTGCCAGGACCAGGCTGACAGCACCGGGGTGAACACCAGAGGCGCGTCCCCACCTCTGCCCGCAAGAGCTCAGTGCCATCACCCGTTTTGCCGGAGAGATCCTTCCCCGGCAGCTCCCTGCGGTCTGGAGCCAGAGGAGCTTTGTGCAGGTGTTAACCGGAGCGGGGAGGATGAGGAGGGCAGGGGGATGCCGGGGGATGCTGAGGACCACAGCTCTGGCGAAGGTACCTGCCCGCTGCTCCCAGGGGATGCCAAACCACGCGGCTAAAGGGGGTTCCTCCCCCCAAATAACTGCTCCCCATCTCCCGAGCGCGGAGGCTGCGCTTGCAGAGATGCCGAGCACCGAGGTCGCGCATTGAGGTGTAGAATAAAAGCAGAAAGCGCACCCGGAGCCGCGGACGGTACAAGGATGTGATCGGACCCAGCCTCCCTGCCCCGCTTCGAGCACGGGGAAAGCTGGGTGGGACGAGGACACGGGTACAGAATTAACGCCCCGACCTAAAACTATGTTAAAGTCCGTGAAGGTTCGGGAAGGGAAAGGCTCCCAGGGCTTGGTACCCAGCTCACGTCGTGCCGGGGCCGGGCATTCCCGGGGCCCCGCTGCCGTCTCCCAGGGCTGCCGCGCGTCTCGGGGCCGCTCTCCGGAGAGGAAAGAGCAGCTTTAGAGACACTGGGGGACTTAACTCCCACTTCGCTCACGCCACGCGTGGGCAGGGACAGGAGGTGCCAGCGGCCGGAAGACCCTGCGTCCCTCAAGAAGCTCTGGGACCCTTTATTATTGTTGTTGTTATTATTATTGCTCAGTTTCTCCATGAATTTGCTTCACCTCTGGCTCACAGCTGGGTGCTGAGCACAGCTGGATGGGGAGAGGGGGGATGTCCCTACAAACACCGCTGTACCCCAGTGCACGGCAGGGAGCTCAAATCCACCCCCCTGGGAGCCAGGCTGAGTCCTACCGAACTCGTGACACACTACACAATTTCAGGGCAGCCCCCCAGGGCACCCATAAACCTCAGAAGGGAAAGACCCTCCCTGGCCACCCAGCAGCTGCCAGCTCTGGACCATCAGCAAACACGGTGGGAATGAGGGTGCCCTGCAAAGCCCCACGGTGGTACTGGGGGAACCCAGAGCTCAAACCCCCCCAAACTCCACCCCAAACCTCTGCAGGGCCGTGGGGCATCTCCAGGTCCCACGCTCACCATCATCCCGGCTTGAGCCATGGCTGGATTTTAAGGGACTGCAAGGAGCGAGGGGTGCCGTCCCCCATGGACCCTCGCCGGGAGAGCCCGTGGAAACGCTCCGGGACTAAACCCAAATCTCCTCCCCGATAGCCCACAAAGAGGAGCAGGATGAGGCCGACCCCGGAGCCGTCCCAGGCAAAGCTCCAGCAGGGACAAGGACACGAGCAGCCAGGACCTGCGGAAAGGTTACGGCTAATCGACGCTCTCAGTAATTAAGGTGACGAGTTGATCCCTAAGGTCGCGGCTCGGCCAGGCAGCCGGGGCCAAGGCAAAGCATCCTTCCCCAGCAGGCGGGGTCCCCAGCCCGGGGTGTCACACGGGGCTGGCTGGATGCACCCCCTCTCCCAGCATCCCGCCGTGGCCCAGCACACAGGCCACCCTCGCTGATTAAAGCTCATCGCCTGCTTCTAATTAACGGGAGCCTGCCGGGCGCTGCCCTCTCCCCCTGCCCGCTCTGTCCCCAAACGGGCCCCAGATGCCACTTGGCTGCCAGCGACTCGGCTCCCCACCCAGGCCCCGCGCCGAGGAGGAAGAGGAGGAGGAAGGAGCGACTTCCCCAGCCTGTGTGTGGTCTGTGGCGTGGGGAGCAGCCAGCTCTCCTGCCTGCACAGAAAACAGCCAGCTCTTGGATTCTCGGGTGTCTAATAAGGGGTTGAGCTCGCCCCTGCCACAGGCACGGCTGATGCAGGGGCTCCTCTCCTGAGCTGCCTGGATCTCCCAGACAGGTCCAGAAGGGTCTGCAGTCGGCTCCAAAGCGATGAGGCAGGAGATGGGGTTCGGCAGGGACGGACAGGATGAGCTCATGAGCTTCACAGCCCTGGGGAGTCCCAGCAAAAAACAAACCTGTGTGTCCGTGACACTGTTGGGAACACCCACCACCAGGATCGGGTCTTGCCAGGAGAGGCAGCCCCTGTCCTGCCACGCTCCCACGGAGGCCAGATCCCAGCGGGATGGATCCCAGCTTCCCCAAACCCGGGGCCAAGAAGGATCACAGCCATCCCGGGATCAAAGGGAAGCGCTGAGTCCCGGGAGACTCATTACAGTTCAACATCACGACCCTGCACGGAGGCCGGCAGCCCCGTCCCTCCACATTACCCCAAGCCGGGGACAGGGACACACAGCACTGGGGCTGTCCCAGGGAGCTGGTGGGCTCGGTGCCAACAGGAGCTGGAGTTATTTGTCCGGTCTCCACAGTGCAAATATTAATTAATTCTCCGGGTGCTGCTCCCGGCAGGGACCAGGATCCGGCACAGGGTTTGCAGCCAGCGGTACCCAGTCACCTGCCCAACTGCACCGGGGGCACGGGGGTCCCCAAATCCTTCCTGCATCCCGCTATCACAGCAGCTGGCTGGGACGCACCAGAGCTCTGCCAAGTTGCTTCTTCCCATCCCAGGGAGAAGCTGAGACTTTGTCCAACGAGACCAAACGATTTAAAAGCTTCAACGAGGAGGAGGAGGAGAAGGAGAGGGGAGGCCTCGCTCTGTCCCCTCCAGGCGAGCATGTCCCATGTCCCCTGAAGCATCAGAGTCCTTCCCTCTCTCAGGCTGCCTCCTCCAGCCCCTGTGGTCCCCAGGAGCATCCCAGCATCCCATCACCTCCCATCCCAGCAGTTCTCAAGCCCCTAAACTTTCCTGCCTAATTATCCTCAGCAAATGCCAGCAACCGCCCGCGTCACCAGCCTCTAACCAGCACCTCAAATCCCCCAACCGGGGAAGGGCAAAAGCTTACGGGGATGGAGCGAGCACCCACGCCCGCCACGGGTGCTGGAGACGCCGGCACGGCCGCACGCACCGCTCGCCACTGCGGGCACCCAGCGATGGAGGGGAGCTGCCGGCGGAGCTCGGGCTTCCCCGGATCAATGGCAAAGCGCAATATTCGGCTTAATAAACCGCCCTTTGATCGGCCGCGCAGCATCGCTGGGAGCCGCGATATTTATCGCCCCTCCGACGAGTAAATCACGCGCCTGACGGTCTCCTCAAGAGCGGCTCAGCAGCCTCCTCGCAAACACCGAAGTTGCATCTGCCTCTTCGGGAAGGGAGTAACGGCTGCTGGGAAAACATCCCGCAAGCACCCGCTGCCCCGCAGACACTGGGGTGTCAGCCCGTGGCACCCGCAAACCAGAACCCCGGGAGGACGAGGAAGAGCTCTGGGTATTTACTGCAGCGGGTCTCTTCAGGAGAGGAGGAGGAGGCAGCCTTCCTCCCCTCCACGCTCTCCTGTGCCTCCTGAGCTGGGCTGGAAAAGCATCTTCTGGCTGCAGGAGGATCCTTCCCAGAGAGCATCGCCCAACAGCCAGTGCCCCGCGAAGTTGCCACGGGTCCCCCAAATACTTCCAGGGGCAGGGCAGGGCGCGGGCAGGGCAGGGCAGCTCCCGTGGAGGGTTTCCCAGCCGGAGCAAGCCGGCGGTGGGGAGAAGCGATCTTGGAATCCCCATGAGGAGCCCCGACCCTTTCCTCCCGCAGACACCCAACTCCTCTCCCGTGAGCGGGACTGGAAAAGCTCCCGGGAAGAGCCCGGGCAGAGCGGGGCAGTGCCCAGGCAGGAGAGAGGCAAGCGGTACCCCGGCCATCCCGGGCGGATGCAGGAGAGATTCCCGGGGGCAGGCGGGTGGGGGGCAGACAGGCCTCGGGGCAAAACCCCCCAAGTTTCTTCCCCCACTGAAAAGCGGGAGCGGCATTTTCCTGCCTCTGCCCCCTCGCAGGGTGGTTTTTCAGGCGGTGTTTCCCTACGACCTTCAAATGGCAGCTGCCTGCAGCCCCCTCCCCAGGCCCAGGGCAGGGGCACCCCGGCACCTTGCCTGCTCCTGCCCGCACCCCCGGGGTGGGGGGGGCACAAGCTCCTGCCTGCGCTGCCCGAGGGGGGTCTGCAGCTTTGGGGGAGGCGGGGGCGTGCGGGCAGGGAGGGGCTGGCAGGGAGCGGGGCGTGGAGCCCCTCGGGAGCCGGGTGCGAGCCCCAGGGTGGGCGGCGGAGTCCCAGAGCCCCCCCCCAGCACGGTGCCGCTCCGACCCCACCCCAGCAGGCTGCCGGCTCCGGGACCCCCCCGCACGCCGGGTGCGGGTCCCAGGGCTGGGTGTCACCCACCCCCCTCCCAGCACGCTGCCGCTGCCGGCCCCCCGCCCTCGCCAGCCGGGTGCCGGCTCCCCCCCGCCACGCTGTCGGTCCACGCACGGTACCGATACCGGCCCCACGCCCCCCAGCCCGCCGCGGTGACCCCCACCCGCTGCCGGTCCACGCATGATGTCGGTGCCAGCCCCAACACGCCGGTGTCGCCCGCCGCCCCCGCCCGGTGCCGGTCCGTGCACGATGCCGAGGTCCCCCCCAGCCAGCACCGGTCCGTGCGCGACACCGGTCCCGCACACCCCCCTCCGCCCGCTGCCGCTCCTCCCGCGCCCCCCGCCCTAGCGCCGCTCCACGCACGATACCGACACCGGTCCCAGCGCCCGGGTCCGGTCCCCGCGCCCCGCCGCCGGGGCCAGGCTGTCCGCGATGCCGGTCCCACCCCGCTCCCCGCCCGGTGCCGGTACCGGTGCCCCCCCCCCCGCTGCCGGTACTCACCCGCGCAGCGCGGGCGCTCAGCAGCAGCAGCAGCAGCACCGCGAGGCTCCGCAGCCCCCGGGGCGCCGGCGGCGGCACCTCCCCGGGCATCTTCCTGCCGCAAGGACGGCGGGCGGCGGCGGCGGCGGCGGCTGCAGCGGCGGGAGGCGGCGGCGGGGGCGGGGAAGGGCCTTTGTTGCCGCCGCCCGCGGGAGGCGGTGGCGGGTGCGGGCGGGAGGCGCCGGTGGGTGCGGGAGGCGCCGGTGTGGGTGCGGGCCTCCGCCGCGCCGCCCTTCCCGCCGCGCACCCCCCCCCCCAGCCCCCCGCCCCCGCCGCCACCTTCCAGCGCCGCCGCCCAGCCGGCCCCGACACCCACCCCCGGCCCCGGCCCCGGCCCCGGCCCCGGCCGCGGCTCCCCCCGCCCCGGCTGCGACCGCCCCGCCCCGGCGCGGCCCCGCCGCCGGGAGCGTCCCTGGACCCGGCGCGGGGGGAGCGGGCTGGGGGGGGTGGGGGGGGTAGGTGGGAGGACCCTGGGGTGGATGGGGGGATCTAGGGGTAAATGGGAGGTGACCCTGGGGTGGATGGGGTGGACTGGGACAAACTGGGGTGTGACCTAGAGCAGACTGGGGGGGTCCAGGGGCGTGGTCTGGGGGCAGATGCGGGGACCCAGGGGTCGGTGGGGGACGAAGGAGGATGCGAGGGGGGGATCAACGGGCAGATGGGGGGGCCGGGAGCACATGAGAGGGTGCAGCCGGGGTCACCTCAGGGTAGACGGGGGAGAGGCACCGGGGTCCCGGGGTCTGCCTGCAGGGTGGGACCCCCGCCGTGCCCCGCTGCCTGCACCTCCCCTCCGTGGGACCACCCGGTCAGCCCTGAACGGGCGCTGGGGCCAGCGCCACCCCCGGGGGGTACGACCCCGAGCCGGAAACCCTGCGGGCAGAGCCGGGCCGCGCTCCCAGCCCCGGGCCGAGAGCTCGACCAGCCCCACGGCGCCGTGCCTCAGTTTCCCCTTCCTCAAAACGAAAGAGCCAACAGCGGGAGCAGCGGGCGGGGCAGGTCCCTGTGTGACAGTGGCTTCCACGCCGCTGCCAGGGGTTCCTGGGGTGACTTTGGCCCGAATTTGGGCGTTCGGTCACCCCGCGGGGCCCGGGAGGTGGCGGCTGTCGGGGAGCTGAGAACGGGCGGGCTGGGACGTAAATGAGTCGCTTCTCACGCGCGTTAATTCCTCCTAACGGCTTCCGCACGGTCGCTGGGAAAAGCCTAAAAATATGCTTCAGGTTGTCCTAAAACCCCTCGTGCGAACGCAAAATACACCCGGGGAGGGGGGCGAGGGGGGGAGCGGGGGGGGGGGGGTTACCTGGGAGAGGGGGCACAGCCCGCCCAGCACCGCGGCTTTAGGAGGGGAAATCGGCCAAATCCGGCTAAAACCGGGGGGGCGGCCCCTGGATGGGGGGAGCAGGGGAGCATCCCACGGGGGAGCATCCTCCCGGTCCCCGTTTGATGGGAAACCCAGAGCAACCGGGGGGGGGTGAAACATCCCGGGGGGTGGGGGGGGGGGGCTCTGCCTCGGGGTGCCCACCTGAGTCACTTCCCTGGTTTAATTGCGGTGTAATTAGCAGGATCCAAATTAATAATAATAAAAAGGGCATTAATGTCATCAGCGAGAAGCTGGGGGGCGGGGGGGGGGCGGGGTGGCAAGACCCGGGGCAAGGCTTTGGGTGATGCAGAAAGGCAGGGATGGATCGGGGTCCTGGGAGGGGGGTCCCCGGGGCAGTGGGGGGGTCCCCGGGGCAGGGGAGGGGAGCGGGGCGGGGCGGCGGGGCCGGGGCGCGTTGCTGGGGCTGCACCGCCCCGCCGTGGCCGCGGCCGCTCCTGCAGCTCCAGCGCGCTGCCCGCCCCGGAGAGCCGGGGGGCAAAGTCCCCGCAGGTCCCCACCGAGGGCTTGTCAGCCGAGGGGCGGCCCCCGACGCGTGGAGGGGAGAGCGAGGCGCCTGCCCACGGGAGTGGGAGCCCACGGGAGTGGGGGGGGGGGGGGTGGGGGGGTGCTGCCCGGCTGCCGGTGGGGCTGTTCCTGCCCCACTGCGGCCCCGTTGGGAGCAGGAACCCTTGTTCTGCCGGGTGATGGGGGGTGTGATGGATCCCGGATGACGCGATGGAACCTGGGCGTTGTGATGGACCGTGGCTCAAGTGATGGGTCATGGCCGACGTGATGGGTCATGGCCGATGCGACAGATCCCAGCTGATGTCACGGTCCCCGGCTGATGTGATGGACTCGGGGCGTTGTGGTGGACCCTGGTTTAAGCGATGGACCCTGGCTGACATGATGGATAATGGCTTATATGGTGGACTCCAGCTGATGTGATGGACTCTGGGTATCGTGGTGGACCCTCATGTCTGTGATGGACCCTGGCTGATACAGCAGATCCCTTCGTATTCCTTCTCCAGCAGCAACCAGCAGCCATGCCTAGGCGCAACCAAAGCGAGACCTGCAAGGACAACCTGGCCGTATCCTTCCCAGCAAGCCCCCGCCGCGCCCCCTCCCTCACCCCGGCAGGGCCAGCGCTGCTGGCCGTGAGCTGGTTGCTCAGGTCCGGCCCCAGCTGGCCAGATCCTTCCCCCCGGGTCAGGCACAGAGCAGGAGGCTGCAGGTCTGGGCATGAGCTAAACCCGCTCCTGGACACCTTTGCTGCGGTGGGAAGGGTGCCCAGGGTTAACCGCGAGCCCACCGGTGTCTGGAGGAAGAGACGTGGAGCCTGGGCAGACTCTCACCCCGCTCTCTGAGCTCCCACCTGAGATACGTGCTCAATGCTAAATTCAATCCAACTTCAAAATAATTATATATATCTACATATCTCGTTTGCTTTCACCACGCTCTGCCCCAAATGCGCAGCCGCGCTGCTGCCCGGCTGCGCTGCTCAAGCACCGTGTGTTTAACGGAGCCTCGAAGAGCCCCGAAGGCTCCAGGAGTGGGACTCAAGTGCTCCTGGAACCCTCTGCTCGGCGCGGTGGCCGCCGCTGTTGCGCCGAGGCACGGGCTGGCTGCGGACGCGGGGCACCAGAGGCGTCAAAGCCCCGGGCAGCTCCGCCGAATTGCACCACGACGGGTGTGAAAACAGATTAAAAGCGCTGCTGGGCCACAGGGGTTTGGCTGAGGGGTGAGAAGAAGAAAGCGGCAGCGTGGGAAGGAGCAGGAATTTGACACGTGCTCCAAAATCAAATGGTTTAATGCCCCGAGCCAAAAAACTGCCTGATCTCCTGTGAAATGGGAAGTGTCTTCCTCTCCATCAGTTTATCACGTCACCCGGTTTACACGAGGGCTGGGATTTCCCCGATGGTTCTTCGGAAAAGGGACTTTACAACCAGCTGAAGTGCCCCACAGGGACAGGGAAGGTCCTGCCCGCCGGTCACCGGAGACAAACTGGTGGTGAGGAGAGGCCAATCGTCTCCCCGAGCGCGGGTGACGCAGGGAGTCCTGTTCAGGGGATGGAACACAGGGCTGGAGCTTCCCGGAACATTGGGGAAATTGGGGAGTGAAGGACAAGGGTGGACTGAGGAGCTGCGCGAGGCCACAGTCAGGGCAGCAGCCGATGACCGGAGGGTTGGGGTGGGTGGGACGCAGCTGAGCAGGACAGCCCAAACCTCGCTCGCCCAGCGCTGGGCTCCGAGCCGAGCGTTACCTCCTGGGAAGGGGAGCTGGGGACTGGGGAGTCTCCATGGAAACTCCAGCTCAGAGCTCGCTTTACTTTTCCAGCAGTTCTCAACGAACCAGGAAATGTCGCGGCGCTCAGTATTGCTGGGGCACCCCCAGCTCAGCGGCTGGGGGCAGCTCCCCAGCCCCCTCCCCACACCCCAAAGGACGAGGAAGAGGATGAGGATACGGCCAGCTTCCGCACAGCCATCAGCTCCGTGGATCACCAGCCCCAGTGGTTCGGTGTCCAGACGGAGATCGGTGACAAGTGGTGTCCCTCAGGGGTCTGTACTGGGACCAGTCCTGTTTAGTATCTTCATCAATGACACAGACAGCAGGATCGAGGGCACCCTCGGCAAGTTTGCAGATGGCACCAAGCTGAGCGGTGGGGGGACACGCCTCTGGGACAGGATCCATCCAGAGACCTGGGCAGGCTGCAGAAGTGGGTCTACGTGAAACTCATGAGGTTCAGCTAGGCCAAGTACAAGGTCCTGCAACCCCTGGTATCAGCACAGGCTGGGTATGATGGAATGGAGAGAAGTCCTGAAGAGAAGGACTTGGGGGTGGCTGGTGGGTGAAAAGCTGGACACGAGCCACCAATGTGCGCTCACAGCCCAGAAGCCACCCGTGTCCTGGGCTCATCCCCAGCAGTGTGGGCAGCAGGTGGAGGGAGGGGATCCTGCCCCTCTGCTGCGCTCTGGGGAGACCCCCCTGCAGGGCTGGGTCCAGCTCTGGGCTCCTCAGCACAGCAGAGACATGGAGCTGCTGGAGTGGGGCCAGAGGAGGCTACAGGAATGACCCGAGGGTGGAACCCCTCTGTTGGGAGGAGAGGGGAGAGAGTTGGGGGTGTTCAGCCTGGAGAGGAGAAGGCTCCGGGGAGACCTTAGTGCACCTGTCAGTGCTTCAAGGGGCCTCCAAGAAACCTGGGGAGGGCCTTTTCAGCAGGGGTTGTTGGGACAGGACAAGGGGTGATGGTTACACTGAAAGAGGGAGATTCAGACCAGAGAGAAGGAAGAAATTGTTTCTGCTGAGGGTGGTGAGACCCTGGCCTGAGAGGTGGGAAGAAGCCCCATCCCTGGCACCACTGAGGTCAGGTTGGACCCTGGGGCTCTGAGCAACCTGCTCTGGCTGCAGATGTCCCTGCAGGGGGTTGGAGTGAATGAGCTTTGAAGGTCCCTTCAACCCAAACCAGTCTGTGATTTGATGAGTGGAAGATGAGAGGTACCGGGGAAAGTTACTCCCTGCTCCTCTGTGCAAGAGCTGCAGTGACCAAGAGAGACAGTGTGGGGCTTCACCTCCTACTTCTGCCAGAGGATAGAGGCTACAGGTGCTACGAGGTTGAAAGGGGGATGAAGAGGTTTGGATGTGCTCCAAAAAAGAGGAGGCAGGGGGAATGGCAATCCAAAGCACCCCAAGTCCCAGTTCCCAGGAGGAAGGTGGCAACAGTGAGAGGCAGACCCACAGGCCGTGGCTCTGCGCTTGGTTCTCCAGGTCTACCCGCTGCTCTTACATCAAGAGGCAAACCATCGCAGGGCGGCACTCTCAAGGGCGTTCCGAGTAACCACGAGGCCAGATTCCAAAGTTCTGTATTTTTCAAAATAAAGATCACACGTTGTTTAGAGACAATCTACACAAGAGTTACAAAAAATAGTCGCCCAGGCATAAGCATACACAGGTTTGTTAATTATACACATATGGTTACAAGTGTGCTTGCAAAAAAGTTCATTGGAAATATACACAAGGCTCTGTAAATGTACACCGTGTAGTGTTACAGGTCTATATTCAAACAAGGAAAATTGACAGTATGTTACATTCACTTACAAGTAGACAAAATGCAAAATACAGTTCATCTTCTGTACAAAAAGGGGGTGATTCACACTTTACAAGGTGAAAAGGGGACTCCGATCGTCAGGAAAACTAGGGGGGGGGGGGTTGTACTTCTGCACTTCTTGTTTCTTACCGTCACAAAAGAAGCAAAACATTATTTGGAAGAGTCAAAAAACCACAACTGGGAACTGAACCGGTCTGGTAGAACATTTAGAAAGGATCGCTATCGCTCGACTAGGTGACAGATCAAACCAAGCATCGATTCCGTTGGCTCTCAACATGAACTAGGCTGTAGAAAGAGAACATTTCCTTCAAAAGAAAAAAATTTACTTCTGGTTGAAATTACAATTTACAATATACAACACTATATGCTACGACCATAAAAGGTGTGAATATACACTGAAATGCACAGGTTTTGCTAATTTTTTTCTTTTCTTACCAAAAAACGGGTTTATGTCGATTCAAACTTCTCCACATTTACATTACAGAGGTTTACAAATGTACAATTGTACAGTCAGAAGTATGTTCCACTACTAGGGTACATTATAGATACAGCTCAGACATCAAAACAAGAAAATACTACAAATTTTTATATATGTAAAGTCTACACCAAGTATACACTATATATTTATAGAAGCAAGACCAAAGCCGAGTTGGATTTGTTTTTTTTCCTCATGCTAAATAATCAAATTGTGTCTCTCCATGTCAACAGAACAAACCGAGTAAACAAGGACACCCGCCGCCCCCCGCCCCCTCACTTTAAAAACCTCCTGGGTGTGTGTTTTCTGCCCCAAAACGACAGCTAAGCCACCTCCTTCAGCATCCGATATCCAAAAAAAAAAAAAGCAATTAAAAAGTTTCAAAAACTTAATGTTTTTTTTTAAACCGAAGCTTTAGCAAGTTGAATTTTTTTTTTTTTAATATTTATAAACAGCATTTGTGCCATTTAACTAAAATTCAAACTTCTCGCTGACTTTTGGCTAAAAGGAGAAAAAAGAGCTATTTGCAAAAAAGTCAGATGAATTAAAAACGGGGGTTTTTTTTTGCTTGTTTGTTTTCTTCAAACCAACCACCCTGAAAGTTTCCACATTTGGAATATAGATACAACAGTGAACAAAAATGTGGCCTTCCATGTACATGTGGGACCTATGTACAGTATTCTATACACCAGTAAAACAGCAGGGCAATTAGTTAATTAAAAAAAATAATTAGTACATGTTATGCATAATAAAATTAAAGAAATTTACAAAGGCTTTTATTTTTCCTTGTATTTTTTTTTTTTTTTTTTAGCAGTTTAGCAACCAGAGAACGTGTTGGAACTGTCTGGGGAATCGTGTCGCTGCTGGTTGTAGGTGCCGCAGGGCCGTGAGCTGCTCCCGGGCGCTGCCTCAGATGATGCCGTTGGGTGGCCCGCAAATGGGCCCCAGGTCCACCCCGTTCTTCATGTAGTACTTCTCCAGCTTGGCCAAAATGTGTTTGCCGTAGGTGTATTTACGCAGGGTCGCGATGTGAGGCCGGATCTAGGAGATAAGAGCAGAGTGAGTGAAGCCCTGGGATTACAACTGTTCCTGAGCGAGCTCCAGGATCGTACACACGGCGCTGGCCACCAGCAGACGACCACAAAAACCCCTGAAATAGTGACGTGCCACTTACTGGAACCACATCGATCACTGAGAATCGAGTTCCTGTTCCACAACTCACTGCGGGTACTTTTAGGAGGAACTGTGGCCAAGCAGGCGGCACCATCCTGAGGCTTCCTGGATCCCCATGCGTGGATGGGCACAAGGCTTTGTCCCAGGAGAGGAGACTGGGAAGACATGACTCTGCCCTGACACTGCCCCCCAGCTCGGAGAAAACATGCCGAAGTAGAAAAAGCATCACAAGGGTCTAGAGGGGCTAAGCAGGGACTTCTGCTTTGTCCAGGCTACAGGCTGAGCTTCAAAACTGCTCAAAGCCTGGAAGAGCCGCTGGTGGAACTGCAGCAGTGTATTTCAAAGAGCTGCTGGGAGAGGCAAGGGCTGAAGGGCAGTTTAGCTTCTGAACCTGTCAACAGAGTGTTTATTTTAAGCAGAGGAGGTCTGTGGAAGCGAACCTCACCCCCTCACGCTTCTGCAGAGTAAAAGTCTCTTTCTGGGCTGTTGTACCTGCTGTAGCCAGAGTGAAACCCCTCTCACTGCCCCAGCAGCCAGAGCAGGAGCGCTGCTTTCCTCGTAGCGACCTCCCTGCACTGCTGAAGTTGTCCTGCGCAGTTTCAGCGGAACCAGACCTAAGCGACTAATTTTCATTGCCGGATGAGGAATATCCCGCACGTTCCTCAACAGCACAGTGACCACGGACTCGTTCCTCTACCCGAGGAGGCTGCGGACAGCCCCAGAGCACAGCAGGAACACGGTGCTCCCTCCCTGCTCCTGGGCTGGATGCAGCCTGAGCAAGGGCTGACTGGGAACTCCCAGAGGACACCCATCCCAAAGGTGGCCTCTTCCAGCAGCTCAGCCTCTGGCTGTTCCAATTCCCGCTCCATGTCAAGGAGCCACCTTGTAATATCCACAAAGTGATGCCCGGGTGCTCCCCGTGTCCCGCTGCCGAGCAGGGCTGACCCGGAGGCCAAGGAGCAGTAAAGCTCCCTGGGGCCAACAGCTCCTTCTCTGTTCATCTTCATTTCTACGACTTTCTTCTACTGACAGAACTGTTACAATTACTTTTCAATATGCTATTTTTTTGAACACAAGCGCTGCCTTTAACACTGCTTTTTTGCACCAACAGTGATTTTCACAACCCAAAAGCACAGTCAGTACGCTCATTCAGCCTCATTCCGCAGCCGCCATCTCCACAGCCAGCCGCTCCTATTTAGCTGTCAGCCCCGTTCTATTTTTGACAGCCGCACTGATAACCTCATTAGCATTTTAGTCACACGACTTTGCTTGACAGGAAAAGGCCTCGTCAATAAAGAGCATTTCTTTATTTCTTTAAAATCTCTCTATATATACAAATCAGCACAGCTACAGGTCGTTCTGCTACAGTGAAACTGCACACAGCCCTTGCCATACACTTTCCTTTAACTATCTTCATCATTTCTTTTGGACTAATACAGATCTGGGGTTAAAAGAACTACTCTTAAACCTAAGAACTACCCTCCCTGAGGTTCTTGGGGCTCCATGTATGTTGGTTTTATACCAGCTGGCTGCCTTGGGGAGGTACAACCAGCTCCTTTACTCAGGTAACACCCACTTCTCACAGAAAAAGCACTCACTCCATTTTGCTCAAGGATTCTTAAATACACTCGATTTCATTGGGATTTGAATAGCTGCCACTCTTCACAGTTCCTCTTAAAAATAAATCAATGGGGGTTTTCCAAGCCCAGGTCAGTCAGTGTTTATCTCTAATAAGCGGCTGGGCTGTAACTAGTCTTGTTCACAAAGTAACTGTCCCTCAAATGTGTGAATGAAGAAGCAATCACACACACTACACACTTAAAAGTGTATTTTTCTTTATAAGGACCCAGAAATGTGACCTTTAAAAGCAGGGAAATGAAGCCATCGCCTGACTGAGAGTGCTCCCTGCCCGTGGGGCAGCAGGCACGTAGCCTGGGGAGGCAGCAAAGTGCATTTAATTCCAACAGATCTTCATTTTTGACAAATATTAAGTCCTGAAGCCATTATGCACTCAAATGCTGCAGCGTAACGCTAACCTGGGGAAGTCTCTCATCAAAACTGAGAAACAGAGACTTTGATCAATAGCTCCAGGCCCAGGTGCTGCAGGAACATGTCCCGTCAGCGCGGTGCCACCAGCCCAGCCTGCAAAGCGGGGACACGAGGCACCACGTGGCACCGGCAGCCCTCAAATGCCACCACGGTCGGGCTGCGGGTGCGCAGGGCTCTGGCTCGGCTCCACTGAGCGCAGGGAACTGCTCTCATCAGCGAACGCTGTTCTCAGTGAGGGCAAGTGTGTCGTCATCGCCAGCCCTTGCGAGGACCCTCGTGAGACACCGACCCCGCGGCACTGCTGCATGTCACAGTGGTTTTTTTAGCAGCTCGCTACACCATGAGCGCAGAACTAGGTTACTGGGTCGGAAGAGATTGCTAGAAGCAGTCGGCTAGGTTTTCAGTCCAAATGGCATCTCATTATTCATATTTCAGCTTCTACTGAACTACACAACTTTGAATTACCTCCATCGTCAGGAAATTTGGAAGGTGAAAGCAATCTCAGCTTTATCTTCCCTTGGCAGCCAGCGTGGCAGCGACAAGCCTCACGCCCTCAATCAATCGACGGCAGCCGCTTACCTTGTGCATGACAATCTTCCGCTGCGCCGGCTCTGCCACATCGATCATCTTCTGGACCACGTAGTTGGCATACTGATCTTTCATCATGGTGTATAAGGCACTGTGAGGGCCGTCGTTCATAGTGCACACCTCATCGATCAGCATGGCGCGCTCCGTGCGCGAGGCGTGAGTAACGCACTTCTCCACCACGTTGCTGAACAACAAAAGAAGGACAAGCTATGAGCACAGAACATCTCTACTGGGTTTTTCATCTAACCCCAAGGAGATGTCTTGCGCTTCTAGCAAGGGCAGACCACAGAAGAGCAGGCCAAGGAACCTGGGATCTGAGGGGAAACTTGGGGAAAGCATCAGCTCAGCTTTTACTTCACCCAAATTTGTGCAAATCTACAGTGGTGCTGTATATGAGACCAGCGTCTACTCTCACAGAGAAGCAGATAAGTTGTTCTTTCTTTGGTTTTCTCAGTATTGGAGGTTGACCAGAACAGAGGTCCAAGGTTAGAACAACAGGGAAATGCTTATTCAGGAATGCAAGATCTTAGAGCAAAGGCAGAGAACTTCCCAAATTCCCCAATATATCAGATGACTGGTCTCTGCTTCCCAGAGAGCCAAGCTAAGCAGGAGACATGAAAGGGGAAGGAGTTTTGTTAGTCTTATCTTCTGCATCTCAGACTGAATCATCAAATCACCAGTGGTTTGCCACCGATAGTGCTCAGCTCAGGGGACGCTCTCCACTAATTAACGCTCCATCTGGAAAGAAGCTGAGGAGGAAAGAGCACAGCAAGGCAGGGAGGAAGAATCTGAAACAACCACGTTAAGACCAAGCTCTTCTAATTCTTGTTAATGTTACACTTTCCTTGTGTTCCTAAGTATTAAAGGGCTATTTTACTAATCGCAGAAAGGGGGAACATGGAGCCTTTGGAGAGCTCAGCCTTCATGTTCAAACGGCTACAAACACACACCAAAGGGGTTTACAGATGTGGGAAGTATGAGTGTCTTGACATCCTCTAAGGTACCTGGGTTTTGCTTCTACTCATGTGCAGCTCTGTAGCATCTGGGCTGCTGCAGCTCCCCTAAGAGGGTATGACCATGCGCGTGTCTCAAAAAGAACCCCAAGACTAGGCATATAAAAAGCCCAGATTCTTCTGTGAAATGTGGGATGAAACAGGATCATTGCTACACCGACTTCCCAAATTCCCTTGTGGGACACAGCATCCAGGGGCAGCAAAACGCTCTTACAGCATGTCATTACCCAAGGGACAGTGACCACTTAAAAAACACAACACACACCCCCCCGCCATGGTCACAAAAAACCCCCCTCATGGTCACAAAAAACCCGCCTCATGGTCACAAAAATGCTTGGCCAAGTTTAGGCACATGGATTAGAGCTACTCTTCCACATCTTCCTCCTCCTTCATTATAAGTAAGTCTTCCCTTGCCAGTCACTCCTCCCAGTTTAGCAGTTACAAATCATGTTCTGTTAAAGCAGAAAGTTATTTCCACCTCCTTTCACCTTCCTACACCCCAGCCCTAACTCTCCTGCAGCTCTAGCATGTGTCCATGCTCCTAGCGGGCTTGGAGACTCTAAGGAACAAATTCATACCTGGCAAATTTATGTTGACTCAACACAAGCACGTTGCCTCTAATTTCTGCTACGATCTTGCTCTTATCCTCAGGCCGACCGTGTTCTAGTACGTGCTGGATAACATAGTTCCCATACTGATCCTGTTTGAGGGACAGCAGAAGCGTGTGACAAAATGTGGCCAGGAACCATTAATATCAAACCAGTTCCCCACGTGCATTAGGACTGACAAACCTGAACTCATTCAAATAGCTACTGTATAAATCATGTAAATACTTTCTACTTCCACAAAAACATGTATTTGAGTTTTACCAGGAGGTCAAATGCTGCATTTTTGTACCAATTATAAAACTCAGAACAACGTCCTTGAACATGAAATGTCAATACTCTGCATTTTTCAAGTTTCCTTGTTTTCTCCAGGTTCGAACCCACCAAACCGCATGCGCTGGAGGGCTGTGCTATGATTCTGGTTGCAGGAGACGCGTTCATGTTCTGAGTGTGTGTATATTCACACCACAAGACGCATATTCTCCCAGTTCACAATACCAGAGGCATGACCCGATGCCTCCCCTCCATGCCCAACCCCTTCCCACCATCCACGTGCCAAATCCGTGAGCATACAGGACAGGGTTCATTTGCTGTTATAGCCCCAACACCAGAATTCCAGTAAAACAAGTTCTCAGAAGTGCTGCAGGAGACGAAGGGCAGCCAGGAAGGAGCATAAAACCAGCACATTTTAAGAACCCCAATTACTTGGCACTTTCTTTTCCTAGAAGTAATCAGCTCTTCCCATCAGCTCCCTTTAGATCTTACTGGCACTGTAACTTCTGGAGTGAAGCATTAGGACACACACCCACTCAAGATCCTCTTCAAAAAGGAAGGTAACTATAACTTTGATACCCACTGGGTATTTGCACACAGCCGAAACTGGCGATGCAGTTCTGCTCTGCTGTGTTCCTCAGAGGAGGAGAGAGCCCTGTGTTCAGACAACCCCAGCAGCACTACAGCTCCGTCCCAAACAGGCTGCTGGGAGCTCTCATAACACAAAGTGGGAGACGAGAAACACCCAGCACAGCATTCCCTCTTCCCACACTGACCTGAACAAGCTGCTCGGTGTGTTGGTGAAGCTCCTCCAAGATGGGAAGGGTCTGCTCGGGAAGACAGTGCTCGAGGATCCTCTGGATCACGCGACAGCCGTAGGGATGTGTAGACAACGCAAAAACCTGTGTTCAAAGACACGCAAGCACAGGCAGCAACATCTGTTAGTCTGTGCAAAGCCTCAAAACCTTCCAGAATTAAATGAGCACGTGGTGGTTTTTCCTGGGGACGGTGGGTAACAAAAGCCTGAAGCACAGCAGCTCCAGAAAGCATCATCTGGAACTGGAGCCAGCTGCTCCCCGCTGCCGCCGGACTGACTGGGTGATGGCAGCATATCCCATCCCACCCTGTGCTCCAGCTTTCCCAGTCACCAAAGAGGAAAACAAACGGTAGAGTGTCGTGATTAATAAAAACAGCACCAAGATAACCAAGCGTTATCACAAGCCGCGTTAAAATAAACCCAGCGTACCGTTTGCCAGCCGTGTATTTTAAACTGTGCATGAAACGGTATGAACCAGGGAAGTTAAAATGCTCAGCAAAGGATTTTCCTCCACTATTTGGATTTGTTTCAAAGCCTTAACTGCACTTAGAAGTGACAACAAAGAACCTTCCTTCTCATTTCTAACGGATTACCAAATCTGTTGGTAGGAACGCGACACATTTTATTATTCCTGGGGTTTTCTCTCCAAAACACAAAGTCCTGTTGGGCTGCTTAAAATGAACAAAAGTAGTAAATCCAAGCACTGAAGTTAAATTGACAGTCTATAAAGTTTTTAATAACTATTGAGTAAACTATGCAGGAAAACAGGACTTGAAGTGCAATTAACTGTAGAAAAATAGTCAGGAGGTGATAAGTTTAATTTGTCTTATGAAAGTTCAGACGAAACTGGGACGGCTGGTCAGTGCCATCAGCCGGGTTCCCAGCAGTATTTCTGCCTTGCCTCACTCCCTTGTGAAAGGTCCAAAGCTAAATTTGAAGCAGCAAATCTGCTGAGCAAGTTTCCAGCTGGAATCTTGCTTGTTTGGACACAGCCAAGCAAGTCCCTGCTCTCACAGCTCTTCCAGGAGCAGCCTGGTTCCTGCTACAACCACCCCAGGCTGCCCGTACTGCCCTCTGGCAAACCCGCAGTACTTCAAAGTCCTCCTCTCCAAAGCCAATTCAGCTGAAGTTGGAAACGCCCAAACCAGCGCTTCTGTAGTGGAAGACAAGCTGACTACAGGCAGAATAAAGCCAGCTACAAAATTCATGTCCAGAAGAGGATACCCAGGAGAAACAAAGAGAATGAAGCGCAAGTAGCTGTCCTTTTCTAGATGAAACTCATGTTTTCCTTGGCTGCCAGGCCCCAGGGGAACAGCATCCTCTAAGCCATCCTCGCAGACAGAGATTGCAATGATGTTTACTATAACCATCACACAACTCTGCTCACCACCATTATGGTGAAGGTGGATTAGTGAGACTTGTTTTCCTCTCCATCAGTCCAAGAACACTCGGTGTTCCAGGAAAACGGATGTTTGCAAGGATGTTCACTGGGATACACCTGCACAAAAATGGTAACAGAGACATGCCCAAAGAGTTTCCAGGCTCCCTAATGCTGCTGCGTGAACTGTTCAACTGATGCTGCTAAAATTCCGAAGTTAAAATAGTTGAACAAGTTACAGCCACTCTCATGCTATTCAAAGCAACATCTGAGAATCCAAAGAATGGTCAGTAAAGTCCCTTACCTGTCCCTTAAAGGCATCGATGATGAACTGCAGGGACTGAGGCTGCACACATTCAATACACTTCTGCACCACATGGTTGCCGTTCTGGTCCTTGACGCACTTCAGGACATGGCCGTCCAGCTCCCGGACCATCTCATTCTATTAGGAGGAGAGAAGACAAGCAGAAAGCACCACCAACATTCACGGCTGATAAAGGTGAAGTTTTCACTGCTAAATGTGGTCAAGAATACGAAAGGTCTGAAGGAGGTACCAATTATTTCCCACTGGAAGTTCTTCATGGGCCAAGCCCCGAGATGGAGCTTGTTGTGCTACAGAAACCACCGAGAGAAATACTACTAAAACACAAAGATGACCACTCCTTCCATTAAACAGGAGTGTCCTCTTACAAGTGAAGCAGCCAAATTTAAGAAGTTTTACTGATCCTCAATTTTACTGTACATCCCCCATTTCCTCCCCTGCTCCCCTCAAAGAGAAAGAATCTAAAATGCCCAAACTTCACAAAATGTTCAGGTATCTGCTTCATGTGTCACTAAACTGGGGTCAGCACAACCAGAAAACAGAGAATGATAGTTTGGGGGAATTTAACAACACTACAGAACTGGATGAGTTCAGTTCTGCAGCCAGTACAAAGCCAGGGATTTCAGGAGCACAGGGTACTCAAACCACCGTTCTGGAGCAAGACACTGGGTAAATCCTCAGACAGCAGTGCTGGAGCTTGGGCACCATGCTGCTGACACACTGAAGCAACGGCTTAGTGCAGTCTCAGCCTAAAGGCAACAAGCATTCTTAGAGCCTTGCTCGGTTTTTAATTTAATAACCTAAAATTAAGATTCCTGTATTACGACTCCGAACACCTTTATGAGCCAGCTTGCCGAGCGTATTCTTTCATCTTAATTCATTGTTCATAAAACCCTAAAGGAACCGCTGTATTAATGAGCTTTGAGCGGGACCCCGGCTATCATCCACATCTCTACAAAGCCCGGCCTGGCTCAGCAGGAACTGGGAGCTCGTTGCAGAAAAGCAGAATATTGACCCACATATCACAGCAGTGATAGCAAATATTAAAGGCATTGTTTCTTTCAAGGGATTTAAAAACATCTTCTAGTTCACCATCATTCTCAGTTTCACCTACAGACGTGATCTGATTTCAGGGACTGGACAGAGACCACCATCACTACCAGCTCAGTGGAACAATGCGAGGACAAGAGACCCAAGAACGGCATCACATACTCCTCATGCACATGAAACATAACAAACATGCCGTAAACCACACCAAAGGAACACCAGCCACAAGAGGAACAGAAGGTTACAGTTCAGGTCACCAAACGGCAAGAAACATTCAACATCAAGAAGAAAGTTAAAATTGAAACTTACAATTACCTGCTGGTCAGGGGGGATGAACTCCAGGGCCTTCTGGATCACCCTACAGCCGTACATCTGCAGAGCCAGTGACAGAACGTGCCCACGGATACGCTCTGCCAAGGCCAGCTTCTGTTCCAGGCTGCCAAACTGGGAAGATGAAAAGCAGTCAGGAGCAGCACAAAGCCCTCATGCAGCCCAGCAGCCCTCCCACACTGACACACTCCAGAGACACTGCCACTACCCACAACAACAAAAATACTATCCACACCTCGGTGGAGGGAACAGGCAGGAGCCAGACGCCTGGGCTGTGTCTGCCAGACGTGCCTGACACTCACGAGACTCCAGTCAAAGGTGCTGCAGGCACCCAGGTGCCATGTGCCAGTTCACTAACCCCTGACAGGGCTGATACAACATGACTGGACAGAAGAACGACCATGGCTTGGTGGAGAAGGACCAGACCAGTTCCAAGGAGAGACGGGTGTCTCTCCAACCTCCTGGTGAGAAAACACAGTGCTTCCTTCCAGCGGATGCTCTTTGCTCACTGGAAAAACTTCTCACTTGCTCCTGAACACAGGAGCAACACCAGCTCAGCACAGCACAGCACCCTCGGAAAGGACTGCTTGGCTCCTGGATATGTTGCTATGTATTCCTACACCTTCTGCATCTCAAAGCCAAGTGTTACTTCTCAGATGAATCTTTGAACCCCACACCTCAGTCACCCCAGCAGCCTGTGGGGAGGAGACGACAGCGGTGTTGACAGATATCCCCCATTTTAGCCGAACTGCAGGATTCCTGCAAGCTCGTCCGACACCTCTGGACTGCATGCACCTGAGCAAGACTGGCAGGGGAACACGGACTTACTTCAAAGAACTTCTGGATGACGTAATTTCCAAACACATCGACCATCAACTGATAGGCTGCCTGGAGGATCTCGTTGAACACGAGCTGCCGTTCTGCAGGGGTAGCCCGCTCCAGCTTCAGCTGAATAAACCTGAAAAATAGGCCTGTGTGATGCCACTGGCACGTACGCCCTCAACGTGCTTGTTCTTACAAACCCTTTCAAAAGCCTCAGACTCTAAGCTCTGGCAAACCCAATCTTTCAGAGATGTCCCGCCCAGCAATCTGAACCCTCGGGGTGGTCACACCCATGAGGTCCATGGCCACACGTCATTGTTGGTAGCCCAACAATCTCCCCACTCCAAGCAAAGCAGATCTCAGTAGAACAGTACAGCAAGGTCTCACACCCAGACAGCTCTTTGAAATGAGTTACATTAAGCCAGTGGGACAAGTCACAAAGCAAGCAAGTTCCTCCTCAGAGGAGGAACTCCAGCATTTGTACCCAGACAATCTTTGAAAACGGTCAGAGTGTTACACTAGAATCACAGATTGGTTTGGGTTGAAGGGACCTTCAAAGCTCATCCAGTCCAACTACAGCAGGTTGCTCAGAGCCCCAAGATCCAACTTGACCTGGAATGGGGATGGGGCTTCTCCCACCTACTACTTTTCCCCTGTTCTGCCTCTTTGCCTCAGGGTGTGACGCAAACTGCCAGTGATGCCAACTCAGAGAGTCCTGGAAGCTTCCTACAGCACAAGGTTTTGAACCCCACCTGGATCCATGCTGATCTTGGGAGAACTCCATGATGTGCCCAGCAATCTCCCTCAGCTGTAAATTCGGGTACCGGTTATTGCGGAAGTCTTCCAGCAGCCTGCTCCGGCCCGAGGGCATAACATCGGACATCCCGTAGCGCAGGCGGGAAGAGGGGAAGAGCGTGCTGCTGGGGCTGAAGAGGCTGGAGGCACTGCTTGCACTGCGGTACTTGGCTTCAGCTCCAGGAGCAGCTGAGATGTAACGGCCACTCCCATTTGTGAGCCCTCCTGCAAATCACAAAAGCAACATGAAATCAAGCGCCCAAGGGATTAACTCAGAACCTGTGTGAGCTGTTTGACTTCTAACGACTCCTTTTCCACCAAGATGGGTTTCTGGCACTGTTCAGCTAGGCAGCATTCCTGGCTAAGCTAAACAATCAGCCCCCTAAGTGATTTAGATGGGGACGTGCTCAAGCATCGTTCCTGAGCGTGGCACCGCTGTATCAGGTTAGGAGCAGCTGCAGATTTCAGTGAACAGACTGTAACAACTTCTCTTCCTCGCTCTGTGTCAGAGCTGTCTGAACCAGACACAGGCCAATCCCACCGCTGCGGCTTCTCACTAACTTGTTCTTTCTAATGGCCTTATCCACCACCCTCAGGCCTCTCCTATGCTGCTGCTGTGCAAAGGACTGATTTGAAGGCAGCATATTAGGGGTGGGGGACAGAACTAACGCAAAATTAGAGAAGGCGGCAGCGAGAAGCAAGTATAAGAATTTTGGATATAAAAACCAAATCATTATAACAAAAAATAAAGACTTTAACAAATCCTGTGCTTTCACAAATGTCCTAAAGATGTTCACCCGTACTAAGACAGCTGTGAGTTACCCAGTACCAGGTTTATGGGAACGGGTGATGACTCATCACAGCGAGCAAACTGCAAGTGGTGGTAGGAACCAACTCAAACCTTCAAACGTGTTTCCTTGTCTGTGATGTGGCTGCAGAGCTCTGGCGGGGCTCGGGATCCCTCTGCTGGTCAAAGACCGCAAGATGCCTGGAGCCACTATGGTTTATCCTGGGTGGGACAAAGTCCTCCCAAGAAAAATGTCCTTCTCACATGGGGACCTGCCACCTGAACGGCCACCGAGAGGCAGAGAGGACAAATGGCCTGGAGAAAAGAGCTGCCAGAAGTCTTTGCAAAGGGGGGAAGACCTTAAAGGCAAACATGGGTAGGGCTGTCTGCAAGAGACTAGACCTCCTGGTGCACAGGAGAATCTGAAATGAAAATATTAGATAAAGTGAGAGTCGAGTGAACTGCACTCCTCTGCCATCAGAGCCCGAAGGAAGCTCCTGTGCAGGAAACACTACATGAGAATTAAGTATCTGATAATGGCCTAATTAAGTTCCCCTGTCTCCAGGTTGAGCAAACGTGTTCTGACTTCTCAGGAGCTGGTGCCAAACCGTCCCTTTCTCCAGGAGAAGACCTGAGAGCTTCTTGTTCACATATTTCTTGTGCTGCCTTGCCGACAGTGTGGTCATCACCCTCTCTATCCACCCGACTTCTTAATGGAGCAAGAACTCCGAAAAGCAACCAAGTGATTTACTCACTGCTGGAAGGACCAGGATAGTCCAAGGAACAGTAAATCACCTCTCAGGTAGAGGAAACCCAGCAGCGACAAGCTGAGCAATGGTGCACTGCTGCTGTCGAAGAGCTGCGAATTACCACTGTTTTTTTGAAAGCCTGGAGCAAGGAACAGTCACAGCACTAACGCGCTGAAGTGGAAAACTAGTTCCTGATGATCTGCAAAGGGCTGTGAGAGGAAAGGGTTCAGCATTCCCTCTGTTATCACCTCTGCCTTATCTCTTAGTTAAGAGAGAAAGCACAGTCCCTACAAAGAAAATCTTCCCTGTCAGAGGGTTTCTGGGAAAAACTTCTGATTTTTTTGGAGATTCAAAATAAACCATGAATTACTCCAGTTCTCTCTTCTGATGGAGATGCTGACTGCAGGTCGCTTCGTGACGTTCACCATCATACCGGGAATTCAAGAGACCACAGCATGGGGACAGGTTTCCTGCATCAAGCAAGCGCTTCCGAACCCCACCTGTCAACCACCAAAGGCCAGAAACCTCATAGCGCCTCAGGCTCCTTTATGCCAACGTGTGGTTGGGAAAACAGCGACTTTGCCAGATCCCCAATTTCAGCAGGATCTCACTAGTAACTACCAGGAAACAGCTCCTTGTTCAAGAGCAGTTCAGGGGCTGGAAGCTCCTGAAGGTCTCAGGGACAGCGGGGTAGAATAAAGGGGCAAAACCCCAAAGAAGGGACAGGGCTCCTGCAAGATGTTGGCATTGACGGTTTCTCCTGCGTCCTCAGACAGGACAAACTTCAAAAAGGAGGGTCTGCAAACCGTGTGGAGACATCCCATTGTGCTGACCCCAAGCTGCCCGTGCATCGACACACAACAGCAAACCAGTGCTGTACACAGCACATGGAGGTGGTACAGAAGGGGTGACTCTGGTGTGGTTCTGGCTCTGAACACAGCGACTGTATTTTCTTCAAAGTGTCTGGGATATGTCTGGAAAAATCTGTATCTGGGGAGGACAAAGGACACAGGCTCTGTCCTGGGAACTCTGTTACTCAGACTCACACCAGGGCGGTAACAACCTATTTCCCATTTCGAAATGGTCGGTCACCTTCCCAGTGCTTGCTGGGACACTGAGACAGGCGTTAACCTGGAAGAATTACTGATTTCAGGGGGGGAAAAAAGGACAATAAAAGGATGAGTCAAAAAGCAAACACGGGGGAAGAAACACAAAGGCAGCAGCCTGACAACAAAGTGCTTCTTAAGCAAGCTGCCAGGGGACGTTTGTAAGGCCCTCAAATTGCTCTGTCAGGCAGGAGTTCCCAGTGTGAGAAATGCCAGAACAATGGGAAAAAAGGAAGATGAGAAGAGGGTTCTGTGAAGGAGCAGGCGGAGGAGATGTCTCTGCTGCTCTCCCCCTCAGAGGGCTCAGCCAAGGCGCCGAGCAGCGCCTGCCTGGCTGAGGGGACCTGCTGCTGCTGCCCCAGGGCTGGGAAGGGCAGGAGCCCACAGCCCCTGACACCCCCAGTGCTGCTGCCCCGAACGGTCACCTTCACAGCCCAGTGCCGGCTGTGCCACCAGCTGCAGCCCTACAGCCCTCCCAGACAGTCACAGCCAACTGGTCATCAAAGCCCCAGCCAGTATTCCCCCCAAAATCTCTAATAAATTTAATTCCCACAGGCACATATCGGCTTCCTCACACCAACGCTGCCTCTTAAATTACAGGCTGGCTACAGTACCAGGCAGCTCCTGCAAGAACATCATCAAATTAAAATAATTACTTATCTGCTGCAAATCCCGATCCCATTCAGAACTAGGAAAACCCAGAGCCGGACACATTCAGACCCATGCTGCAGCATGGTGTTTCTCTTGGGACCATGCTGGGTACAGACACAAGGACTGACAAAGACCTGCCTGTGGGATTACACGAACCAGTGTGAAGCGTAACCTGGCCAAAATTAAGTTTTATAATTCAAACAAATGAGTTTAGTAGTTTGTAATTTGGCTCTACAGTGGGGGGTCCCGCTGCCTTTAGCACCCAGAAGTGGGTATTTACTTAGAGCTGCTCTGCCTCGGCTCTGCGCAGTCACGTATGTTCACACACCTTTGAGTTTAAAGCATCTTTTTAGCTCAGCCTTCCTCCTCCAGCCAGTCTTTTTGTAAGAAGTCGTTGCATGGTTGTTTCAGGTACTCGTGATTGCCCAGACGTTTCACAAGGTCACTCTACAGCACCAGAAAGAACCTCAGCTTGATAAATACCACCATTTTTCACAGCTATGAGCTTTCAGAAAGCCAGAAGAGCCAGAGCTGAATCTTTACACACAACATCAACCCAACAAATGACCGACTTGCACATCCGCGAGACGTGACAAAGTCAAACCCACAACTTACACCGTGTTTAACCACAGATTTGCTGACTGCAAGTCAGATTTGATGCCAACTTCTGGCATTGCAAGTAACCCTCAAATCAAAGTTACTTGAAGTGACTCCCCCAGGTTGTCTCCCCCCACATGACGCAGCGCTGGGAAGTGTTTCTAAACCCAGCTGCTCTAATTTCCCTTTTTGCAAACACCACGTTTCAGTGTTCCCATCTGCCCATTCGTTTTTAGGTATTTAGAAACACTCCTCATCCTCTTTATCCCCAGCTACTGCTGGGATCACTCCATACAGAAAGGCAGTCGGCCCCCAGCTTCTTGTAAGGAAAAACTATGCTTGTGCTGGTTTTGTAGCATTAAAACTTATTTTATCACCAAAATAAACTACAACTACACTTACCACTTGTCTCCCATTACAGGTGAAAGAGAAAACAAAAAACCTTCTGTGGATTTCAAGGCAAAACCCCCCAAAGGCTGAGCTGTTCTGGACAAGGTTTGTCCCGCAGCGTGGCCAGCACGTGGTGAACCGCCGAGGAAACCTGGCCTTGCAGAGAGGAGCCTTTCGTCCGTTTGGGAAGACCCATGTGAACTTCTCTGGGGCACAACCCCCTTATGGCGATGGTAACTCCGCTTTCTTTGCGGAGCTTGTTCTCAGACAGAGAGACCTTCCTCTGATCCAGTTTCTAACATTCATTCTTTTGTTTGCCCGCAGGAGCGACAGACTTTTTCTAGTGCCAGATTTGGAATCTAGTTACTCTTCAGTGTTAATTTATTGTAGCTATTTAACTGTCAGCTTAGGGACTGTACAGCTGCATAAATAAAGCTACAACCCTTCCAGTTCTATTACAGCTCTGGACAAAGGAAGATAGTAAATCTAAACTCGATCTTGAGAAATCGTGTTTATTCCTATTCCATGCTAACCTTTAGCCAGCACTGAATCCATCATACACACAAGTCATAAACATGACAAACACAGTATCTGAGGAGTGTGCCTATGCGTGGAAACCTGTTCTGATATCCAAAAGTTCTGTTAAATCCAGACAGAGACGGGACAGAACCAAAACAAAGGGTTTTTTTGAGCAAGTACTAAATTATCTGGTGGAGATGAAAAATAACCTGCCTTGTTGAGGAGCCCTGAAAATGAACATTTCAGGAGTGCAGATGAGCGCTGCTTTATTATTTAATATCTTACTTTATTGTTTAACATTTGCTTTATTTAAAGATTTGTTATATCGAAGAGCTCTGGGCCAACTAGAAGCTCTTGCAGAAGATGCAGCTTGCATGAAGTCCTGTCTTTTACCCAAATCAAGGCGGGCTCTCCCATGCACTAATGTGCTTTGATAAGGCCACGCTGATGGGCCATTTACAAAAGCAAACTCAGGAAATGCTCAGCTCAAAGCCAAGCACTGCTCCAGATAACGTGGTGTATTCTGGATAAAAGAAGAAACTGTATTCTAAGCTCCTTAACTTATTATTGAAAACTTAGTGGGTATTTTAAAACATCGGACAAGTTTAAGGATCAGCCCTGAGTGTGTTTTATTCAAGGATAAAAAACAACTGGTGCTGTTGCTGAGATCTGCACAAGAAAAACAGTTTGTTTTTCAAACACGTGGAAGTGTTTTCCATAAGTGAGAGATGAGGAAACGAGGAAGCAACACAGAAACCTTCCTGTGTAAGAGCTGAACTACTGCAAGAGTCTCAAACACATAATGTGGGTGCTATGACTCCTGCCTCAGTGTTTCACCTACTTCTCCTGCAAAGCCGGGACCCTGTCAGAGCAGTAAGAGCAGCAGGATCTGCCCGACCCGGCAGGAGGATGTTCCCAACTCTGCCCTGGGGAGAGCAGAGCAGCGCCTGCAGTGCTGGGACAGCGGCACTGTGGCTCTTACCCAGGTTTAGACTCGAAGATGATCCGTGTGAAGATAAAGAAGGCGGTGGAGTCTGAGAGTGGCCAGGTCCTTGGCTGGGCAGAGGCATTCCCACAGGTCCAGGAGAGGAGGAAAAGCCAAGGCCATTATAAAAACTGTGTCCTATGGGTGTCAAACTGCTGGATGTCCTCTTGTACAGGTCGCTGCTCCCAGTAAGGGAGTCTCGGCGGGAGCCGCTGCCCGTGTTGGAGTTAGCAACTGAAAAGAGAAACAGAGTAAAATCGTGTGATGTCAGTGAGCTGCCAGAGGCAACTGGAGAGCCAGTACAACAGCACCATGAGCACCCTCACTGCACCAGGCTGCTGTTTTCCTGAGGGTGTTGCATGTACCCCAATAAAAAGCATTAAACCCATGTTGTTAATGATCAAGCAGAAATCCTTGATTTAAAAAATGCGCTCAAATCTGCCTTTGCGTTTATAGTTGCACAGTTTTTATAGCAGTAGAACTCAGCGAGAAATACAGCTCCAAAAATCTGCAAGCACAAATATCGATAAAAATCCACCTGAAGTGACAGAGTGAAACAACAGCGAACTGTTGGTCTGGACACCAACGCTTGTGCTTTGCCTCCAAACCTCCCAGAGAAGGTTTGTGTGGTCAAAGCTCTTTTCCCCCAAGCATATCTCGCAGTTTAACAGAAGACATCAGCTCATCCTACAAGCACTGCCTCCTGTTTATCCTTTGGCCATTAGAGCTAAAACAAATCCAACATGAGATTTTATCTATCTGGTGTTTATTTAAGAGCATTGTACAAGCTTCGGGTCCATTTACTCGAAATCCTTGTGCTCACCCTTCATTACATTAGAAAACAGCTCCTGTTTGCACCGAGCTTTATTGAGATGGAAATCAGAATTCAATTTACCACATAAACCCAACGGGTTTTTTAAGAGTTGTCTTGATAGTCAAACACAACCTCTTTAAATGCACTGTCAACTTGAGAAAAAAAAAAAAATCAATTTTGCATTAAAATCTCCTTTAATAAATAGTGAATCTGTTAACTGTAATGAGTTAATCATTTTTCTTGACTGCACACAAGTTCTAGAAGCAAGAGCCTCACATTTTATTTATTGACTGAGGGAAAACAAGTTTGTGCATCTTGGCATTGAGCAAACTAGTAATTGAATTCAATTAGTTAAACTGAAATGAGAGAAGCGAGCGTTCACCTGAATCCAAGATGGTTCCAATTCTCAGGCTGGGTTTAAGAAAAATATTTGGAATGACTTCTATTTAAAACCGTGATTTGATGCAGTGACAGCATGTCACAGAATCATTTTGGTTGGAAAAGACCCTTAAGCTCATCACGTCCCCCCATTCCCCCAGCACTGCCAGGTCGCCACTGACCCCTGTCCCTCAGCACCACCTCCACACAGCTGGGAAACCCCTCCAGGGATGGGGACTCCACCACTGCCCTGGGCAGCCTGGGACACGCCTGCACAACCCCACGGGGAAGAAATGGTTCCTCACGGCCAACCTCAACCTCCCCTGGAACAACTTGAGGCCGGTTCCTCTCATCCTGTTGCTTGTTCCTGGGGAGAAGAGACTGACCCCTCCCCTCACTCCAACCTCCTGTCAGGGAGTTGTCAGAGCCAGAAGGTCTCCCTGGAGCCTCCTTTGCTCCAGGCTCAACCCCTCCAGGTCCCTCAGCCGCTCCTCAGTGCACTTGTGCCCTGAAGTCCCTCACTCTTTTCTGATGGAGCAGGTTCAAGTGGCATGTTTTAACTTGCCCTTCACACTGATGAAAGCAGGAGAGTTCAGAACATAATTACTACCTCTGGGACTAAGCAGTAATTAAAACAACTGTTCTACTTCAAAAAAAACCCAAACCTTAGGAAAAAAGCCCAACCCACAGACATCTTCCTGGTTTGGTTTTATTCTGGGGGGAAAAAAAAACCCCAACCCAAAAAACCTTTGTTTCCCACCACCTCATGAACAAATCAAACCGGACCACGTACGCAGCTTTTCTTGCAACCACCACCAGTGCCTTTTTTCGGTGAACGATAAAACAATTCTCAGAATAAAGCATGGAAACCACTTCAGACCAGCTCTTTAAAATCAGTAAAAGCTACCTGACCATTACGCTGAGGTAAGAGCACAGGGGCAGACACCACCCTGGAGCCAGCTCCTGTCAGGCCAGGATCTCCACTGAGCACACGCAGGTAAAGGCAAGGAAATTCAAAGCTCTTTAAAAGGGGACGACTGATAATGGGTGTAAGAAAACAAAGTCATTACTCTGGTACTTCTATCACCTACTGAAAGAAGTCTCACCAGAAAGTGCTGTGGATTTTGAAAGCCAAAGCAGGCCCTGAAGGAGAATCTCCCTGTAAGCTGAGGGCTGAAGAGGAGGGCTCAGCAGCTTGGCCTCCAGCCCTCCAGCCCCGTATGGAGCTATCTGCTTCCCTCCTTTCTCCTCACAAGGAAGCTGCTGTTCTTACCTGCTGTCCCAAACCCTCCCAGCGCAGAGCCCAGCGTGGCACCGAGAGAGCTGCTGCTTCCAAAGCCCAAGGAAGTGTTGGCAGGCTGGGCAGAGCCCTGAGAGAAGAGCGAGCTGCTCTGGGAATTGCTGCTGAGGGAGTTGTTGCCATAGAACGAGCTGGATGCCAGGTTGTTGGTGGGCTGCTGCTGGGGCTGGGGCTGCGGCTGCTGAGTTCCCAGAGGGCGAAATGGTCCGTTTGTGGTTCCTGCCAGGCCACCCGCTGCACCGTTGGCCGAAGCTGCAGCTGCTGCAACCGCTGAAGAGAAAGTAATTGGAAACACAGACTGAAAAAATGCTTTCTCATAGCAGTTTTGGAAGCTAAAATTCAGCAGGTTCCTTTACTACAGATTTTTTCCTCTTTCCTCTCAGGATGGAAATCTTCCTTTTGCACCAAAACTCTGCATAAAGTCTTTTTGTAGCTGAGCTCCACAAGTCTTGCACAAAGCCATCACCAACACCCAGTGATTGTTGCTGCTGCTTGTGCTATCAGCACACACACAACAACATTCCCTTTCTCCTCAGATCTAAGACTCTCAGTGACAGAGCCATGCACTTAGAGAGTCCAATTAAGAAACACAAGTTTGGAAATAAGTTAAATTGTTCTTTAGCATCCAAAACACAGTCCTGTGGTGCTACAGACATCAAAACCAAGGATTTTTGGTTTTCAGCCAGTTGCAAAGTAAAAGAAAAAGCAAAATAAAAGAGAGCTACAAGAAAACAATTAAAAGGCCCATTTCACAATCTGTTACTAACTCTGCAGAGACTGCTTACACACACAGAGTCGGGCTGAAAAAACCCATTTGAAGCCTTGAACTCCCAGAGAACTCTAATAAAACCCACAACAGCTCATGGCAAAGGCCAGGCAGGTAACATTTGACGTAAGGTGATCATTTGGGATCAGGCTAAAATCTTTTATTACGTGGGAAATGAGATGCCAGCAGACAAATTTAAATAACTGTCATGAAACGCTGCAAAATATAAAAAGAGTTTATGCGGTGCTACCTCTCTGAGGCTGTTCTGGAGGCTCAGCCCACAGTGAGCACAGAGGATGTTCTCAACAACAATCCCTGCAGTGGATCTCAGTGAGGGCAAGTGAGTGTCATCATTGCCAGCAGAGCCCAGAGGATGTCGGGGCCACCCCGTGCCGGGGACGGAGCTGATTTTCATTTGCCGGGCCTGGGACTCACCTGCCTGCGCTGCGGAGGAGCTGATGATGACTGGAGCGGGGGCTACCAGACGGACGGGGGCCCCCAGGCCATTTCTGGCCCCTGCGTTCACCACGAGAGCACCGGTTTGGTCATAGTAAGCAGCAGGAGCCAGCACTGGATAACCTGAGGAGGGAAACCACAGGAGCACAGGTGAGGGACCAAGGGACACGACACACGGCAGATCAAGTGTCTTCAGATGAGTATTCACTTTTTAATGAAAGTCTGAATGGAAAAAGAAGCAGCAACAACAGTTCTGCTTCTCCTGAAGCAAAAAAAAAAAAAAAAACCTCAAAAAATCCACATTAACAGCCACTTGACTTGACACAAGTAAGACTTCCAGGTAGCGAAACCTTTTTTTTTTTATCCCCTGAACGTGCTACACTAGCATCGTCCCTAGTGTAAGTTCAGTTCTACATATAAAAAAAAAAGATCCTAACATACAAAACCACTACTTGTTTTCTGTTGTAAGTACGACATGTGCTGGGACTTCTCACGTATGTGAACACACTGCACTTCCAACTCTCCCACCACCTGCTGAAGCTGTTCAGCGTGCCCACATGGGCAAATAAGACCTGGAAGGTGAAGGTCGGTATGGAAACGTGCACATTACAGTTCACTCTGTAATTGAACACAGCAACATTCTTCTTAAACCATAAAACCTCCATGTAACACAGATGTGATACTTCCGGCAAGGAGCCCTGAGCTTGAAATAATCCCCTTCTCTTACATTTGACCAGCAGGACAGACTTGCACATTATTCAAAAAAATCCTTACGTCTGCCCTTTCCCATGACAGTGATATTCTGTACAACTGAATGTCAAAAGCATTTGTACCACACAGCCCCACGGATCAGAGCCACAATTCAGTCAGCAGCTCCTCTTGTGCAGAACCATGTATTACAATAAAACCCTGCTGCCTTTTATCCCTTTTCTGTTCTTGTTTTTAAGCCACTAGTATTTGCCTGGAAGAAATTATGGAGGGCAAGTACTTATCCTGTTAAGTCAAGCACCTGGCAGGGATGGAGAGACAAGGCTAATGAACAGCACTAAGATATCGCCAAGGTTTTAAAATAAAGATCACATAAGCTGGCAGGATCCACAGAGACATCCGAGAGCACCTTCCAGTAGGAGCCATCGAGTCTCCTGAGTACAAAAGAAACGACTGCACCCGCACAGCAATGCTGTTGGTAACACTTGTTTTCCTGTGTGGCACAGGGACCTAAACCCTGGTTTAACTGGAATGCTGCACAGGTAGGTAGGGTCACATCTAACAGCCTCTCGAAAATGCCTTCTATACCCACAGTTAAACCAAGAAAGTATAAAAACAAAATCCTGCTGAACCATGACACCACGCAGAGACACAGGCTGTAATTTTCGTAGCTCTCTCCAGGCACTGGAGAAGCTGCAGCTGCCTCAGAGCCCCTACCTGGCATCCCTGCCGCCAGCCCTTGTCCAAAGGCGAGGGCGGAATTGACAGCTGCAGCAGCCACCAGCGGATCAGTCTGCTGTCCCTGCTGGTTCTGGTTTGGGGTCAAAGGACGCTGACTGGCTCCTCCGCGGAGAACCTGAAGAAGACACAGGAACATCGTGCTGTTTATTTTAGGACCCAAGAGCAAGCTGCATTCACCAGGCACTCACAGGAGCATCAGCAGCGATCGAGGTGAAGTTCTTGCACAATGAGCGTGTGATGACCCCTACCCTTCACCCAGGACAGAGCTGCCTTCACCACCACGGGCCTTGACACCACCACAGGTAAATGCAGAAGACCCAGTTTAAAAAGACATCCCCTCTCTACTGAGCACAATCTGGAACTGTTTCATCACCCAGCCTCTTTCATTTCTCTATAGACCTTCAGGCCTCACCTTTGCTAGGCTGTTCAGAGGCCCCCTGTGCCATCGCAGGGACCAACAGCACCACTCAAAGCCTCCTTGAGCAGAACCCTTATACAGGTCTCAGCAGCCCCGACCTCAGAGCTGGGGGCTGATGCACGAGGTGCCGTCGAGGGGTTTTCCAAGCTGCCCGCCTGCCAGAAAACACCAACTGGGTGACACGCACTTACTCATTGGAAATAATGACTAAACATCACACCCTGTCTTTTATACGTAGCTCTCATGGTCTGAGCACATACTGCTCTCAAAAGGGAAGATGCCAAACTGACCTTTCCTGCAATTACCTGTGACAGGCTTTGTCTGCAAAAGCCTTTTACTCAAAGTGGTGAAGCAGGAGTCTGCGCCCACTCATGAGGTCAGCTCGGTAAAGACCATCCTTTGGAAAGATGACGTCGTGCGTCTCACCCCATGAAGTTACTAAAAGGAAAAAATGACTTTGCACGCAGAGACTCGGGAGGATGCTGGAGGTAACTGATTCAAATGTGAGGCCCAGAGTCTGCTATCGCTGCCAAAGCCTGAGCGTAAACTCTCTGGCCTCGGGTATGCCGTGGAGGGCAGCTGCGGGATGCAAAACGTGGACAGATTTTATTATTAAGATGTCGTAAGCATCACAAATCAACTGTCCATAATCATCGCTCCAGGTTGCCAAAACACCTGCCTCAGCACTTCCAAAACATCCTCGCTGTGTCCTCCTATGGATTCAGGTTTGCATTAAAAACAACCCCCACCATCTCCACTGGTGCCTGCTGCACAGCTATAAAAGTAATGAAAAATACTATAAAGGCCACTGACAAGCAGTATTTTATTTTAACAGCTTACACCTTTGCAGAAGTTCTCTCAGCACACAGCTTCCTTACGGGGAAAGGCTCCCAGCTGAAGGCCAATGTGTCAAGGGCTCTAACAGACTCCTGAAGCCACCGCCCTGCGCGCAGGGGTGTGTGCAGGTCGGCGCAGCACGCTCCTGCCCGTGACCTGCCACGTGGGGAGGTTTGATCATTAACTTTGTCAGGAGCAAAGTGTTCTCCTTCTGATCACTGTCCAGAATCACTGGTGTGAAACATCACTGCTTTTATTACCCAAGAGGGCCTTGTAATACTACCAAAACCTGGGGTTTGCTTTAGTTTTCAGAGCAGAAGCTGCCAAGTTTGACTGTCAAATACTCTCTTCTCTAACCACTCCCTCAAACACCTGAGCAGCAGAGGATGGTGTGGTGTTACCGTGAGAAAGGGGCTGCCTCACCGCTCGGCTGGGTAACAACCCTGTTTTGTGTCCAAGCAGGACGCACCGTGAGACAGGGGCCCATAAACCGTACGGACCCAGTGTCAGGCAAGGCCCAGCGCTCCCCCACACCCTGACAGCCCAGCCGGGGTGCTGCTGGAGAGACGGCCAGGGAACAGAAGCTCCAGCTTGTTCCCGACACCCATCCCATGGGCCCTGCTGAGGTCTGAAAGGAGAGAAGTAGAGGATGTCCAACTGCATGTCCAGGGATCAAGAGTCGAAGCGAGGCCGTGGGACGCTGCTCATCCCTCTAGCGTTGAACTCCATCACATGGGTTTAGCAACCACCAGTTTCGTCTGAAAGTTGGGATTTTTTTAAAATGCTGATTTTAACAGCCAGCTAAACATCTGCACTCCCATACAACTCTGTCAAATGTTTAGGATGGCTTTTCGCTACCATAAAGAAAGAAAATTATTGTTCCCTATTCGTTCTCGGACCAGACTCTCAGTTTCCGCCTCCTGCTCTAGCAGCTGCTGGATTCACCTTTGTGTTGTCTGCACCAAAGGTACGACTGTGATTAAACACCAGACCCTCAAAATGCTTATTTTACCCAAGCAAAGCGAGGAAAATTAACCTAGTTAAATTCCAAGAATAGAAAAAAAAAAAACCCACCACAAAACTGAACATGAAATTACACAGTGATTCATCACTAAGATGCGTAACAATTGTCACCAGAAGCAGCAGTCCGGGCTGTATAACCCACTGGGCTCTGACTGCCGAGGGGTGAAGACAGAAGGGGTGGATGGTGCAAACCCCACTGAGCACAACATCGTTTATGACGTGTGTAAGGAAAAACTTCTCCTTAGCAGCCCCCTGTGTGACCTCTTCCTTGTTTTGGTTTTAAAAAAACAAATACCAGTTAAACAGCAGATACCTGTCTCACTATTCATCTCTAACACACCTAGAAGGGTAACAGCACATCTTATGAAAACCCTTCACTAACTTCATTAATTTTGTCCTTTTAGGTGTCAAATACTCCAAAGGTTTGCACAGACTAAAGCAAAACAGCTGCAGTTCACCTTAGACAAACAGCAAATCCATTCCATGTTTTACTTCGGCGCCCATCTCTCGCCTCCAAGCCCTCCCTGTGGACACCAAACCAATTCATTCTGCTCTTATTTCGGCCCTTTCAAAGCTGGTCTTCACCAGAAAAAGGTATCCTCTGCTGGAGGGTACCCTGAAGGCAAGAACACACTGACTGACATCTAGCATTCCACATGCATCACCATCATCTCCACGGCCTTCACGCTGCAGTGATGGACACAACACCATTTCTACCCGCACATCAAGGCGTGTGTTTGTTGCTGTGTCACTGCAGAGTTCACACACCAATGGGACTATTTGTTTTCCAAGGCATTTACACAAGATAATTCATAATTCACCACCGCAAACGTATGTGCACTACCCTCTATGCTTGGGATCCGTAAATGACATGACAGAGCGTTATAAACGCTGCTTCCTTTTTTTTCTTAAGAGAGATCAAAGGATTTTCTCCACAATTACAACAATGTCAGGAGTGGTCCCTGAAAAAAAAAAAAACAAACCCCAAAATCGGGACTCTTCAAAGCTGCTGCGTTCCCTGCAGCTGCCTGGATGCGCCCAGCGTCCTGCCCCTTACCTGCTGCTGGCCCTGCTGGGTTTGCTGAGTTGTCTGCTGGTTTGCCGAGTTGGTTGCGGCAGCAGCAGCGGCGGCTTGTTGCTGGAAGAGACTGGCAGGATAAACTCCCCAGGGCGTAACTCCATAGTACTGGTGAGGAACCACCGCCGGACCTAGGAGACGAAGGGAAGCAATGAGCTGCTGCAGCGCGACGAGCAAACTCTCCCAACGTACCTGCTCATCAGATTTGGTTTAACAAATCCTATTTTGAGGTGATCTGCTTTAAATCCTTTGCAAATACAGAGGGATTCTGGCATTTGTATTAGTCATTTTTAAAAAGCTTGGAATTCAGACCTGAAATTTCATCTTTTCTTGCTTTTCCCTTATTGGAGGGGGTCACAGTCTGCTACCAGTGATCCTGTTGAGGTCTCATGGGCTTACTGTTTGCCCTAATTTTACAGTGAAGGAACAAAACTTTAATCAAAAGAGAAGGAAACTTGTTTAAGCACAGAAATAAACAAGTCTCTTCTAATCTCAACTGACACTCACAGCTCAACAACATCCATCGCTCAGCTTCAGAAAACCCCTTCATGGCTGGACAGCATCAGTTCTCAAGTGTTTAAATGGTTATTTTTCCAGCCACTCAGTCCTACCTTGCATTTGCAAACCACCATAAAAGAGGCTGTACGATCCCTCCCCTTCTGAAAGAGGCTTAAAATAAACAAATAAATCTTGGAGTGCACCAGAAAAGGTGTGATCTTGGAAGATTCATTGCGGTTTATCAAGTTTCAGGACACCACACACCTCACCTTGGACAGTCCCTCCCGCCAACCACCACCTTTCTGAATCCAGCTGTATTTTTAATAGGTCCGTATTTAACACGGCCGAATAAACAAGTCGTCATTGGAATTGGAACCACACAATTGCTCTTAGATAGAGTAAACTGAGGTTTTATTTCAAGAGAGACAGTGAGTTCTAACCATCACTGCAGTTTTGCTGTTAGTTATGTCTTACTGCAAGGGTAACACACACACAACGATGAGCGTTTGCCCCAAGAGACTTAAAAGCTTCTCCCAGAAAATGAGGGATGTCAGTAAAAAGTACGAGAAGACACTGCTGAGAGTAAGCGTGGGGATGATAAAGGGGGAAAATCCAGGGAGTCCTTTTCTCTTTTGGTAAGTACACACAGTAACGTGTGTTTGTCTCAAATAAACTACTACATAATGCAAAAGCATCTGCTGTGCAACAGCCTGGGTGAGCTACTGCTCTTGCCCTCCACGCTGCAGCCTGGCACGGTTCGGCAACACTGTCACACGGTCACTTCGTATTTCATGTCGAATATTAATCTTTCAGAAGTGTAGTAGTTGACTCTCCTCGATTATTCTGGTTTTCAGCACTGTACTTCCCCTGAACTTAGGATTTTGTGGAGCCATTAACCTGTGCCCAGCTCTGTACAGCTGAGGGATGCGACACGGAGGCTGTTGTCAGGTGCTTCAGCAGCACACCTGAGCAGCCAGGTTTGCACCTCATGCTGCACCCCTGCTGGGAAACCCACCCATGCTGGATTTCCTGTGGACCCTCAGGCAGAGAGGGGAACTTATCCATCCTGCTCAGCTTTGTCTTGGAGCACCCACCACTTGTTTCTTACCTTCCAACCTGGAACTTCATGTGCAGTGGCAGCTAAAATTAAACAACCTGCAGAAAATGAAGAGTCCTCAACTCAAGCAGGTACAGACACGTGGATTATAACCTGTTTATCCTCAGTCCAGGCAGATCCGATGCTAACTGCCAGGGTGCTCCTGCACTCAACTCCTGCAACTGCTCCCTTTTATACAAGTAATTAGTCTGCGCTTGCCCTTAGGCTACTGGGCAGTTGCTGCAAGACCCTTTATCTGGGCAAAACGCACTCATCTCTCTGGGTTATTTTAATCTCAGCTCTAATTATCAAACAAGCATAGTCTAGATTTACTTTTTTTTTCCCTAGCTAAGGTTGCTCATCAGATCCGTAAAGCCTGAGGTGTTTAAAAGAGGAGACACGAAGCCTTTGAAGTTTGCAGGCAGCTGGGCTTAAAAGAGCTGCAAGTCTGGCTCAGCTCATTTGAGCACATGGTGAGGCTCATTATTGAACAGCGTTCTCAGTGAGGGCAAGTGTGTCATCATTGCCAGACTTCTGAAAACACACAGAATGTCTCTTTACTTCAGGAGATATTGTACCTGCTTTTACACTTACTAAAGATACACATACAGAGAAAATAAAAGCTGCCTTTGAAAGCAAATATTCCCACCGCTGCGTCTCACACGTTGGCCACAGACACCCACAGATCATCCTTTTAAGAAACATTAGCAAAACTATCTGTAAGTGTGTTCATAATAAAATTTTTGCTTTTAATCTCTGCCTTCGTGCTTCAGTCCCTGGGAGCAGGACCTGTACCCGGTCTCGGCAGGAGCAGCCAGCCCCTCTTGCCAAGGACAAGGACTTAGTGGCCACCAGCTTAAACAGCCTCTAGAACGCCATGTCTGGAACAGGAAGGCTGCAAGTAGCGGCTTTATCAAATCCTATCGGCTCTATCATTCTCAAATGATAAAAGGCAATGTCACAAAACTTTTTAATGACATCAGTATCTTCCCCATGCTTTAAACTCACAAGTGGTATTTTCTCGAGCCCAGGAAGCCCTTCCCTCTGCATTTAAATTTGTTCTTTAAAATGCTACTATGGTTGGAAGAAAAGACTATTATCACAGGGCTGACAGTGTTACAATCAAGGAAAAGCTGCCATAATGCCAGAACTTTAACTGACAGAATTATCTCCACCATAAAACACACAGAAGTTTCCTCTCTGCTCTAAGAGTAACTGTGAGCAATAAACCACCAACGCCTCTAAACTCACTTCTCCCATCTCATAAACTTCTCCCAATTTAACACTCCCGTAGCCATCAGGGAGGCCCCTCTGCCTTTACACATCACTCTGAACACCTGCATTGCCCCTTGCCCTTCAGACTTCCAAAACTGTTCCAGTCTGGAGAGAAAAGGTGCTTTCCCTGAAACAAACACCAACAAGAAGCGAAGTTGGTTACGCTGCCTTGTTCAGCCGTCAGGGTCCAAAGCCTGGTGAAGTAACTCATGTTTCTCAGTGGTGTAACACTACCAGTACGCTGCAGCGCATGACACATCCTTTTGTTTTGCTTTCAAAAGACATAAAGCTTAAAAATGGTTCCAGTAGAGATCCTGAGGCCACATTTGGGATGCTTTAGGTATCCTGGGGTATGTTATCTCCTAGTTCAAATCTGTAAGGCCCTGACCAGATACTCGGGCAGCTGCAGCTGTAATGCTACTGAGAGAAATGAAAAAACCAAGTTATAGCTCACTGCTTCCTAGATATCTCACAGCAGTTACATGTGTCTTTCTACGAAATGAAGACGCTGACCTCCTGCTCCACTGAACTGCAGTGTGTCACTGAGTGAGCAAGCACTGTCTTTAGAAGCAGTGAGGTGATGCATAAAGGCCAACCAGGATCCTCTTTTAATAGGATTCGTTGACAAAGCAGCTCTTCTGACTGTAGCTGGAACTGCATGTGTACAGCATCTCTTCCCCACTAAGTCCTGACTGAAGCTTCCTACTTATATTTGCCACCAAGAGTTCAGGTCGTTCATTCACTCCACACATTCTTCATCACATGAGGGTTTATTGACTCCTGGACTATTAGAAATATCCTTGTACTCTAGCTCCTGGCTTTCTTCCAGCTCATCATAGCTTCACTTGTTTGCCAACAACGTGCTGTTATCTACACGGAATCTTGTGTTGCTGTTATGCAACCAGCACACAGAACTCACCACAGCCAGAAAGCCCAAAGCCCATCTTCAACTTAGCATCTTGATTCTTTACATCCTTCGGTATGATCCATTAAAACCCCATCCAACTGGGTAACAGTTCCTGAAATCCCATGGCAGAGCTTGACCTGATACTGGCCTCAAAGCTCAGCAGCAGTTACGTAAGGGCTGCCCGTCATGCTGAAAAGTCACGTACCGAACCACAGCGCTGCCTGCCAGAGCAACGGATTCACATACCACCAGCGGGTTGTGGGTTTGATCTGGTATGAGCTATCCCACGGTGGAAGAGCTTTGCCCTGAGTACACAAGTTGTAAGCGGAGCATGGCAACAGCGCGCAGGCTCTGCTGAAAGTTCTCACTGCTCTGAACTGGGCAGCTTTGCTTTCAAATGGCGGCGGCTTCCTCTCCCAGCACCTCACGGGAAGCCAAGCACGGTTAATAAAGATGTTGTTCTTCCTTTGTCCTCGATGCTTAGGCAAGAACTTTACGGCAGACGCAGCAGAAGTTCAACGTACAAAGTGTTCTCCATGGTGCCTGATAAGCTGTTTCACCGAGCTGTCATCTCGAGATACAACAATTTGGGCTGTGACAGTTGGCAAGAATTTGGAAACTGATACATGAATGTTTGGGAGAAAGATCTCGCATGAAGACAAGAGCCCCCATCTTTGCTCGCCATCTGGAAACCTGCATGTTCATGGTGCGATCCTCAGCAGATACAGGATGTTTATACCTAGAGAACCTCAAACGCAGAAATCCTTAACAGCCTCTTGCAAAAGGGAAGGGATCGTTTGCAGGATGCACCACAGTAAATCAAGGTAAACAGCAACAAGACACGACCTTCTTGGCAGGAAAACATGTCCTCCATCTTTCTAGCACCTACTAAGAGTCTTTTCAAAGGCATCTCTCACTACTAAAACACCCCAAACATTGATGTCTGTAAGTGTTTCACTTCAGATTTGCTCTGGTTGTTTATCCTCCACAGAGACAGAGCCCACAACACGTGTTATATAAGAATTATCACATTGCATCTGCAGAAAATTGAGTTTCCAAGACAAATTTGGTTTCAGCTCACTGATACACAATAATCTCTGCACAGAAATTACAATGCACTAATATTTAATGTCACAGTCACAGACTCAAGAGCAGTTTGGGTACAGAAGATGGACCCCAATACACAGACAACTGGAAGCATCTCACCTAATGTGGCGGCTGCTGCAAGTCCAGCTGCGTATGGGTCTGTTCCTGGCGGAGCGGCACTGATGATGTATGGATTGGGGACGAAGGCAGCAGGAGCTAAACCTGCTGAAAACATACCTGTCAGTAAAAACAAACTTAACTAGAACTGCAGCCCTACCACAGTTCCTCTGGCTGCCTGGCTGGTGAACACAAAAGCTCAGGTTGCTTTAGTATTTTCACGCTTTTTATGGGTTGTTTTCTACAGGGAGTGAGCAACCACTGCGTATCCCAGAGGCTCCACAGAACCAGCTACGGAGGACAGAATTTAAATAAAAGAAACCTGATTCCGAGAATGCAGTGCCCCAGAAGGAAAGCTGAGTGGTAAAACAGTCTATATACCACAGCCAGACTTGCTCAGGATCTCTGCAGCGCAGACACACCTTTCCTGTTCAGGTGACCAGTACCACCAGCTACATGTTAATGTGAGCTAATTGCCTGGTACGATTCCATATGTCCTACACAGGGTGATGCAGAACCGCTCCACCCTGCTCCCTGAGCTCCAGGCCCACTATGTGATACCAGCACTTCGATCAGTCAGCCACATCGTGGGGCACTACCTCTACACGCAGGCACTACCTTCCGCTGCAGAGAAATGGTTTAATCATTAGAGAAATTACTGATGGGTGGGAGAGGGGCGGGGAGGGGAGGGGAAGGTGAAGGGGAGTAAGGCAAAAAGTGAAATAATTTTAATTCAGGTCTATCTCTGAACTCCAATAAGCACACAAGTACACCGGAGAGTCCCAGCGCGCTTGTGCTGGGCTTTCAGTTAGGAAGAACTACCACTTAAATCCCTGATGGTGCTAAAAACATTTAACCCTAAGAGAGTTTAATCATCCATGAGCAGCCCTTCTACAGTTGCCTTGTTTTTCTACATACAGGATTAAGTGCTTTCTTCCCAGTTAATCTATACTGGTTTAATAAGACAAATCATGTGTTTGCATAAATTACACCTTTATGTTGAAGTCAGAGCCCAGGCAACAGAACCACAGGAAGCACATTCAGGTGTACATTGAACTGTGCATTTTCCCCCTCCCTTCACTGTGCCGCTTACCCCAGCTCACGTCTCCCTCAGAGCAAGTACTTCAGAACACTCCTGGAGCTTTGAAAGTGCGCGAGAGATGCCTCCAGAATTTTTCAAGCAGATCTTCAAACAATACTCTGCTGCTTGTGTGTCCATTACCAGCTGCAGAACTATATTTAGGATTCTCTAAAACCTGCTGATCCTTTTTTCCTGGTATTTTCCCCAGTGTATTCTAAGGATTAACACAAGTCCAGTAAAATGTAACGTAATAAATGCAAGACTTACCTATGTGAGGCTGATGGGCAGCTGCCAACGCGTACTGCTGCTGCTGTGCTGCCGTTAGCTGCTGAACAGCCAGTGCGTTCGGTCTCTGGAACAACTGAACGGACAAAAGCACAAATATGGGCCTTTACTCATGCACAAAACGCGTTCTCTAAATTCCTTTTAAATTTTCACAACTGCACTCCTCTTTAAAGGGAAGTATTTCAAAAGGAATTAAAAAAACCCAGAGCCCTTTGAAATCAATTGCCTGTGATAACCCACCTGAATAAAAAAATACGTATGTATTTCTGAAGAACAGCTAAACCACAGCCGGGGATTTCTCTGTTCTCTGTACAATGCCCAAAAGCCATTTTTTTCCCCAACTCCTCCTCAAACACGCAACCCCCAAACCGCAGCCTGTGGATCACTTGTAGCTGCCAGAAGCACTTCCAGCTCTTGAACCACGGTGAGAACTGTGAAATCGCCATATTACACCAGTGGACAACCCCGTCTGACCCTCCCGGATGGTGGGAAGCAGCCAGCGGGATGGCAGGCAGGCTGCAGGGAGAGATCATCCCTGTGTTAGAGACCATCCTCCTGAGATGGCTTCAGAGCCAATGGCTGGGACACCAGCCTCAGGAGCTCCCAAACCCCTGGGCGAAACGCTTCAGTCCCCTGCCAGCCTTCCACCTCCAGTGTCTCCAACGGGAACCCAGGCAAGAAGTGTCAATTCTCGTGAATCAACCCACTGGCAGAGCACGGCTCAGCCCTAACTAGAACATAGCAGAGTACACCAGCTGAACAGCCCCCCTGAAACTATCCAACACTCTGTTCATCCCCACTTCCTTCCCAAAGTGGTCATTTTGGAGGTGAGAACGACTTCCCAAACCGCTGTGATAAATGTTTTCTCTTTCCGCTCACTTAGAAAAAATAGGCCTAAACTCCAAATGATTTTCACACCTATTATCTCTGCCCTCCTTTCGGGGAAGACCAGCGAGCTACTTCAGCTGTTGGAAGCAGCAATGATAATTCTGCCCAAATTTTTGACAGAAACTCACAACCAGCAGAAGCAGCATGGAATCACTTAGAAAATTAGATGTTTGAGTTTTTTAATAGGCAAAAATTGGAGTTGGTTCTCCTGAGAGCAGGACGAGCAACTGCACTGTCTAGGCAGAAAATGTAGAAAACAAACCAAACCATGGGTGATGGTCTCCTCCTGTTTTGTTCTCTTTTTCCAAGTTCAGAAGGAATAAAAAAAAACATGTAAGGGATCAGCATCAGATTTAAGATGTGGAAAGTCAGTACTCAAGGGATCCAGAATTGATCTCTGTGCCAAAAACCAAGTCACAACTGTTTTCCCCAGGAGCTGCTCACCCCCTTCAGACGTTGGGGCCCCTCCGCATATCCAAGAAGGATCGTAACACTGCTTAGGGAGAAACAAACCCAACCCACAGCTGCTCCCTGGGCCAGAAAACACTCCTAGTAGTCGATACACAGAACACTCTTGTAATTTTGTTTTTTAAACAGGTCATCCAACAATACTTGGTGCTCACACAAAGCTGAGCTCTTCTAAGAGGTGTACCTTCATTAAACCACCATCTGCCATCAGGAGCTGAACAAATGCTCTGCTGACATCATCTTGCTTAGAAAAGCAAGGACATCATGGGCAATGTGACCTCCAGATATGGGATGAGGGATACTGGCTCTCCAGGAGACTCCAGTGACATCTATTCACTGACCAGCATCAGCAGATATAGAGGAAAAAAATATATATCCCCTCAACTGCTTCGCTGCTGGGTGTAGATATACCTAGAACAGCCATCCTTGGGTTTGTGGTCTACTTCTGCACCAAGTTCAGTAAGACAGTACTTTAGCTTCCTTCAGCTGCAAACGCTTCACCAAAACCTTTAATTTTCCCCCTCTATGGCACCCCGGGATCTGTTTTTCCAGTCTGCTCATGTGCATTCTGCCGAGGCGAACAGCAGAGCAAACGGCCCGATTACTACATGGTTGCTTCTTTCAAGGGCAAAAAAGCACTTCACTTCCCTGCCAATACTTTGTCTTGTGCTCGGTTTACATGTGTGATGACTTCCACACCTCCCAAATGCATCTCGATGATCCATTCTTAAACTGGAAGTACTGGCAACAAAAAATTCAAAGCTCCTCACAGCACGGATGTTTCACCTGCTGCTGGAGTAATTTTGTTGTCCTCTTGCCCTCTGCCCCTCCTGTAAACATAGCTACGAACTGCTACATGTGGCTTCCACGCCTCATACCACACCAGCTTAGGGCATTCTGCTGCTGCAGAAACCAATCCACAGTATCCAAAACGCTCTGCAAATGGCTGCTGTCAACCTAAAGACTCAAAGAGGGAGATTGAGAAGATGTCCCTGCACTTAAAATTCCTGGTATTACAGATGGGAGGAATAAGGAGCAGAGCAGCTGGGCAGAGTCCGTTCACCACTGAGAGTACGTCCACATCCCCACATCAAAGAAACTTGAAGATGCGGCTCCAACATAGTGATGGCTCCTTCCTCTCACAATATTCTTCAGCTTCTTTAAAACCACAGGCAAACGTTCTGCGTTCACGCTGTGCCGCAAGCATGAGGACGGGCCGGATTGCTTCCTCCTCTCCCGTCCTGATGGAGTTCCCAGACACAGAATGGTCAGGGAGAGACGGGTATCTGAGCCATGCACACGGGCAGTGACTCCAATTGGCCACCTCCCTCTCTGCCCACTTCAAACTGCAGTTTCTGCAAGGCTGCGAACCCAGACCCTAAGTTCCACTTACCCCGAAGAAACTCAAGTGCGAACAGCTCAAATTTTTGCAGCTGCCGACTTCATATGCCTGTAGCATATACAAGGAACCAGAGTCAACAAAAATGATCACAATTTCAGGCTTTACTCAGCCAGATAAGCCCCTTCCCGTTCTGGGAATCATCAACTCCACATTATTTCGGAAGAGTTATTAAAGTCTCGATGCACTGTCTCCATCTGCTGACAGCAAAGGCCTGTATTCCAAAACCAAAGCAAGAAGCAAAAACTCAAATAATAGCTTCCTGTCCCCTTAGCTGGGACCCTACTGGATATGAAACTAGGGTTAAACTACCTATCAGTGTTGAGTCGTGCTCTCCAGAAGTGGAAAAAGGAAAAGAAACCTCTTCTAACAGGATTATTAGCTGGAATTTACAACAGGAATGTACACATGGAGCAGTCTGGCCTGTTAGAAATCACATCCCGAGCGAAACCAACAAATGACCGACAGTTTTGGAGGAGTTTGGAGCCGACATTTCCAAACATGAAGCTCTTTCCTCTCTCACGCAGGTACAGAAATGAAGCATCTTTCTCAATACAGAGGAATTTCATCCAGGGAATTCCAAGAGATCAGAACATTGCAGTCCTGGGAACACCGAAGATTAGATTCCTGTAAACCAGATGCTTCTGCACCATAAACATCTGACATCTCTAATCAGATTACACGTGGTTAAGACCTTCCCTTCTTAATATTGCTTTTAGCTGTACTTGCTTGTAATCCCTTCAAAGTATGTGGTGCTTCCCAACGGACCGAGAAAGCCCCTTTTCCAGATGAGATCTTTTTGTTCAGGACATGTTTCCTCCTGACAAGGGAATGGAAATAACTGTACTGCCAGGAGACCGATTTCACACCAGCCGTAGCTGCCAGGCAGCAAACACAAAGACACGCTGGCTGCTGGATACCACCTACCGGGAAAACGGGTGCCAGGAGACATCACATTTACTCCCACGTGCACAGAGAGGGCACACTGGCTGAAGAGGGGATCCCTGTCTTTAATTTAGCACTTACACAAACCTGTTGTCTGCATTTACTGTAGGTGCTGAAACAGGAAATAGCTGCTGCCTCAAAGGTGAAACTTTCACCATGCCAGGACCTCCCACCCCAACAAATCCACCCAGTAGGGAGACCAGAGAGAACCAAGGGTGCAAATTTTAAATCCTTTTCTTTTTAAAGGCTGGAAGAAACAAATAAAAACTACTTGAATTTGTAAATGAGCCTCAATTTAAATAGAAAACACTGACAAAACGCAAATTACCGTCTTCACATTCCTAAAGTTGTTTTCCCCTATCTAACGGCTCTTTAATAGGCAGTTCACTCTTTAGCTCTGACACATTGTTCTAAGAAATACACAAGTTTCATTGTTTGAAAGTAATTCCTGCATTAAGGTCCTGCACCAGAGTAAGACAAAGGCTTGAAACCGGCTTTTTTTTTTTTGGAACTATAGAGCAGCTATTTAGTTTAATCATTAAAAAAATTTCCATCACTAACCTCCCAAACATGACATATAATAAAAGAGCCGATTAAGCTATAGCACAGATATTGACGCTGCTTTTAAGACTGCGATAACTCTGAAGGTGGGTCTTGAGCACCAACTTGGCACCAGCTGCTCCTCGAAGCAGAGTGCCAGCGGGTGGCTTTGCTGAGGGAGATCAGGTATTTCAGGCAGAAACCCAGGGCTGGTTCTATACTCGTGCAATCAGCTAAAACAAAGGATTTTATTCTTCTTTGAGAGATATCACACTTACAAAGAGAAAGCAATAAAAGTTTACAATCGTTACCCAAACTGGCAGGAACAGGAGTGGATTACGAGTCGATTGTTGGAGCTCAGCCCAGCATTCAGGAGAAGCCAACAGCAAAGCAACAACTTCGCTTACTTGGCCGGGATGAGAAGCTGGGGCCGCTTGTGTAGGAGAAAAGGTCAAACAAACTCACTGGGCTGAGATAAAGTTTTGTAGTATTGGACTCTGCCCTCGGGTGTTAAACCCTGCTCAAGTAAGAGTGAGCCAGTTTAAACTCACTGTTCCTTCCGGCTGCTCCACTGCAGTGCTGCAGAGACCCCACACCCTGGCGGCACAGTCAGCTGACCTTTATGTCAACCGTAAGGGCTCGTGGGTGCATTGGTATTTTTGTTCAGCAGTTTTGACTAATTCAAAGCTCTTCTCCAATGCAAACTCACTCAAGTTAAAAATGATTAATGCACAGGAAAGTGGTGCTGCTAACTGCAGACCATGTTGAGCAGACCTCCGGCCCCGAGCTCCCCAGGAGGACACCTGCAGCTCTCTAGAGGAGGCATGGGGATGATGAAGCCATTCCAAGTCTTCCTCCATCCTTCTCCCCATAAGCCTGAGCTCATGCTCACCCCGTGATGACTCTCCTGCAGGAACTTGAGGGGGTAGGGTAGAACCAACAGCTGACACTTTACCTGCTGCTGGGAATTGTAATCGAAGAGTCCCACGGTGGCTGCGGCAGAGTCCACAGGTACTTGAGTGCCAGAATAATCAAACTGGAGAGGCTCCATGCCGACATGCTCCATGGGATCCAGAGGGACACTCTGGGACTCCATGTTGGAGAAATCCTCCACTGGCTTGGCACCATTAGTACTTGCCAGCTGGGCTAAGCCCTCTGATCCGTTCTGGTTTGGCCCCAGCAGATCCACTTCGCTAGCAGAGTTCTGGCAATTGCCAGGGGTACGGCTATGCAGAAAGAGAAGACACTTGTCACCAAGCATATCCGTTTAATGCCATGTCACACAGCACCGACTAACAGCAATGGACATGAGTATCACCAGAACTGCTAGTAGACGTTGTGATAAAGTGAAAAAAAAAGGGATGGTCTGAAATAGTTCCCTAACTGAATCCTACAGAATAAATTATGTCTTTTAGAAAAACAAACAAAAAAAAAAAACCCCACCCACAAAAGCACCAGTCCCCTGCCACAAAGGTCTGGCACAGTACAAGCAGAAAAACCCCCACTTGCTTTCTTCTTCTCAATTGAGAGAGTTGGTCCTAACAAGGACAATCCTAACAGGGATTTCAGAAACGCCACAGTTTTTTCATAGAGCTGCGTGGTAATTATTAACTACATGACACTCTGGCACTGTATCTCCCTTGAAACTCTTCTAAAGCAGCTGTCGCCCTTTCCCAAGCACCCAGGACTGGACTCAGGAACAGTTCAGCCCAGCGCAGGGGCCAGCAGGATGGGCCTCATGGCACGTGTTGTTTGCTTTTACACTTCTCCTACGTGTCAACACAAAGCACAGCAAGGAGGTAAAGCCAGCAAGACATACCAATGCATTGCTGACACCAACAGCCACCATCTCAGAAAGCTTTAATTCCTCAAGGGATCTGACTGAGTCCAGAAGCACAGGTCTAATCAAGACAAGCATGATAGCAGAGGCAACACCTTCAGGAGGTGTTTCCACACAGAGGAATTAAAAACTGGTGAAAATAAACCACAATGACAGTATCCAGAACTGGGTCTGCACAGACTAGAGCGACCCCGCGACACGCTTCGCCACCCCACAGGGCTTCCCGCGGTACCCTACACCGTCCTTGGGAAATTGTTTCAACGAGTCAAAGGCTTTTTCACTACAGCAGGGAAAATCATTCCGTAAACGCTGAGTGTGACGCTGAGGAATCGTTAACTGATGGTGCACGTACCTGAAGTCTTTGACATCAGCATCGATTCCATTCTGCACAGGCAAACCATTTGTTTTATCCATCACATCCCCCTCCTCCTTCAGATCTCCTAATTTATCGCCATCAAACGTGCCCTTATTTTTCTTATCCCCTTTGTCATTCTCATCGTTCTCTGCATCCCTCGGCCCCTGGGCAAAAGAGACATTAGTGTAATAGCTTAGTTTTCAAATCAATTCTTTTATTCCGAGATGGTAACAAACCAAAGAAACACATTGCAATATAAAGTAAAATAGTAAAAGTTATTACAAATAAAAAAGTAGAAAAGCAAAACAGTCACTTCACTATCGAAGTAATAAGGGATTTAGCTCTCACTCTTCCAAGACAGGGTGTATCCATCTACTCGATTTCTTCCAGTGAGTAATTCAGGGTCTGTTTGTACAGGCTCTAAAAATCCCACTCCAAAAATAATTTTGAGGACTCCTGATCCAAATCCTCTCTCTAGATGGGACTTGGGCACTTCAAAATTAACTCATGAACTTTTAAATATGCCAGCATGTACTGAAGGGAGATAAACCCAACCGGCACCGCTCAGAGTCACTGTCCCGGGATTGAGGTGCAGGAATTGAGTGGACAAGTGGGTGGATTTGAGCAGAACAGGATCACCTCAGGTCTGGGGGCACTGCTGTGATTCGCACAGTGAATTCCAAGGTCCAGCTCATTTAAGAGCCCTCAAGTCAACCACCAGCTTGATCATTGGTTCATAGAATCCTAACACATGTTTTGGGGGGAGGGAAAAAAGAAGTTAAAAAAAAGATTAAAAAAAGGGATTTGTGTTCTGTAGAGAGTTTTAGGAGCAGTATTACAACCGTAGCATTTCTGTCTTTAATGTCTGCATTTTATTTCACTTGGGCAAAGAATAAAGGGTGATCATGCCAGAGGCAGAGTTCTGAACAACAAAAGAGAGAGGAAAAACAACATAATTTATGATAAAAAACAGCAAGGGACATATAAACAGATTTATCAGAGACAGCTTTGGTGCTGTCACAGCAACAGCCATCCAAACCCTCGTCAGAGGGAAGAGCTCTCTGCGAAGAACAGGGCATCTGAACTCTGTATTGACTAAATCATTTTTCTACTCATGAGAGAGGGGGATATTTTCCACCCCAGATTTAGAAAAAAAAGATTGTTTTAAGAGCAATCATCTTCTGATGTTTCTTCTTAAAGAAAATAAAATCGTGCTTCCTTAATATTAAAGGGCACACTTGGAGATGCCCATTGGAAAGACCCACGTGGAACCCAGTTCTCACCCGCACAAGCAGCTATGCACCAGGGAGACCCTTCGCTGCCAAACTAGCATCCTGGCTATCGATGCTGCGGAGCAGGGACCTCCCTAATCCCCAAGTCAGATGATAAATTGGTTCCTTCCACTGATTGCTCATTTCTCAAAATCCTCTTTCTTAGGCCCAGGGGTCAACAAGGTTATCAGGGGTCCACTAAGCAGGGACAAAAATAAAGAGGCTGGATGAAGCAAACCATGGCCCACCTCCCTGCAAAGCGCAGCAGCCTAGCAGTAACAAACCTCCTCTGCTTTCACGGTTTTTCAACCATGTGTGGTCTAGCATGTGGTTGATGAGGTGGAGCTGAGGTGCAGCCCCTTCTCCCCACTGGGGGTTCACCATGCCTCACTCACCACACCCTTAGACTGGAGGCAGCAGCCTCTGTGCTCCCTCCCCACCCCTCAAAGCACAGGGACTGATGCCATTTCTCCACAGGGAAGGATAAACCCTCAGAAGTGTTCCCCAGCTGGGGGGCTTTTGAGGCTACGTTATGTTGCTAGCATCATGACATAGAGGGTTTTTTTGTTCTCAGCCACCAACGAAGCAGCCACACGCTCATTCGAAAGCCACAGGTATATTTGCACACTTCCAATGACAAGCTCAGATGGGGCATTAGGGCCACTGTGCTTCTCTGAAGGACCAGAGGACATCAGCAACTCCCACGTCCCATACACCCATCCCACACCGCAGCCCCCACACCAGGAACAGCGAATAAACCGCCGGCCTCCCCATTTTAAAAAAGACAGTGAAACTAAGAGCAAATAAAAGAAAGAGGAAACATCTGCCTTTAGGAATGGATTAACAAACAAACCAACCAAGCAGCAAATGGAGAAAAGAACATAATGGGAACTCAAATGTCAGAATCGGGCACACTTACAAATCCTCCTTTCCTTAGGCAGGAATCTCCAGGAGATGAGCTCAACACATACTCCACCATGCTAACTCCAAGTCCTCCACTCTCTGACCGTGGTGAAAGCACTGAGTTGACTTCGCTATTCACATGAAACCCCTGACCAGGTCTTCTCTGAACCATAATTGGTTGGGAAACAGAGTGATCTGGAACAAAAACATGGGTAATTCTTATCAGTAGATCCAACTATTTAAAGGAGGCAAGTCATTACATACGTACTCTCTAGGGTCTTAATTGTGCTAAGAAGTGTCAACTTTTTGACTCTGATGATGTCCATTAGAAAGAGCAGGACAGCTTTCTCATTTCTCAGTACTAGAACCTGTAAACCTACAAGCAGTAGCTACATTTAAAGTCTACACAAGTTTATGAGAACTTCATTTCCTCTTCCTCATGCCCTGTCCTGCTGCATCAGCCCCATCCCTCCATCATCCCTGCAGCGTGAGGGTTAGGGGTCCAACCAGGACAGACTACGGATGGATGGTCTCCAGGTTCTTATGAGCTCTGCAGAAATTGCTGGCTGGGCAGGAGGAAGGGACCCCACACCCCGGCAAGGGAAGGGAAGACGTTCTCTGCTCCTGGCCGCAATCATCAGTGAGTCAAAAATAAAAGGCAGCAGCTCCAGTAGTTGCCAGGGGATGGTGGAAGGGACATGCAAGGACATCGATACTGGAGTGTCCTTACAAAGTAGGAGAAAGCTGTGAGGAGCGGTTACTCTGTTCTGTCATCGCTCCTGGCTGCACTTCAGTGCATCTCCCTCAAGTCAGCACAAGCATCTAAGTGGTCACAAAGTGAAGTGGACTGGGAGAGTTTTCGGGGCTAAAGCTAACACAGAAAAGAGAATAGCTTTAACCCCAACCAACTCCCCAGCAGGTTTCAGTGCCCTGCGACATAACTCCTTGTCCCAGCAGCAGGGGAAGGAGTGGCCCGCACAGGACAGGACTGCTTCTCTTCGTGATACTGGCTTTAAGTGCTTGAGAACTTCAGGGCCGAGCAGTGAAGAGGCAAAGCCAAATGGGAGGATCGCAGAGCATACCGTGAACATGGCCAGAAAGGAAAATGGATGGAGCGAAGGGCGTCTTACAGAAAACCAGGCTTCATTAGTTCCACAGTCCATGGAACAAACTAGTCTCCTGGCCAAGGAGACTTCCAGAGCCCACCTCCAAACTGTGCTCCTTACTCTGGAGCAGGGACCCTGTGCTCAGACTGTGGCTGTCCTTTCATTTTAGATAAGCAAAAGGGGAAACTGACTCTCCTGACTCACAGGCATCACCGCAGGCCCTGGCTCAGGAATAAGGTTGTAGGTGCACAGGATTAATTGGGAATAAACAAAGGGGGAGATGAGATGAAGGGCTTTGACTCATGGAGATCTATGATCATCCAGTGTAGGAGGTCACCTCCCCCAGATGTCTACCCAGTCTGTCTGGGGCTGCAACCAGCCCAGGAACAGAGGCAGCAAGAGAGAGAAAGTCTCCTCCTTGGCTGCTGCTGCTGCTCAGCGTCTAGCTCAGCCCTTTAACCCACCCTCGGCTCCAGTTCGTGTTAGCACAACCGGGCACAAACCGCTGCTGAGGGCTGGGCACAGCCACCACGACAGAGACCTGCTGCAGCCAGGCAAGTCAGACAGCTGGAGGTGGCAGCTCCCAGAAACCTCCCCAGAACCCAGCAGGCTGCAAGACTCAGCCCAGCAGACTTGGAGAGGCTTTATCCTCTTTTCAGAGCCATGTTGAAAGGTACGTAATACAAAATGCCCTTAGCACTGTGCCAGTACCTTCACCCTAATAATGGGTATTTTCAGCAGGAAAAAACCACACACCACAGAGCAATCGCTCTCAACCGGAGCTGTAGCTCTGCGCAGTTCTTTGGAAACTGCACAAGACACCCAGCGGTGTTCAAGGAGCAGATTCATTACATGTAGAAAGCACAGAAAATAACACACTTAAGGTTAGTGTTCTGAATTCAGCTCATGCATGTGATTTTTTTTGCCACTTAACTAAAACCACCTGAACACTCTCCCCTTAAATTCAAAACAAGGGACAGACTCTGATCCAAGAACAAAACCACGCAGATAAATTTCCACACTACTAATTCAATCATTTTTTCTTGTTTTTTAAACTGAGTATTGTTGGGTTTGGGTGGGTTGGTTAAGTATTTAAAATATTGGGGTGGGGGGGTGGGGTGTAACTGATTTTTTTCTCCGATATCTTTGTTCAAACTTACAATAATCCAAGGCATTACAATTCCAAGGCAGGAATCACATCAGAAAGATCAAATTGAAATTTTAATGGCAATCTACAATTTTTAGGCAGATATGAGATACACACATGTTCACATTAGACAATCTTTTTATAATTCTGGAGATCTTTATCATAAGGTGGGGTTTTCTATGAGTTTTCTCTCGTAAAATAGATGGGTTTGGAAATCTTGTAACGGCCGTGTCATCCAGACTGGGCAGCAATTCTGAGTACGTGAGTTGCACATTTCTGTACCCAACCCCAACTAAATTAAGTAAATAATTGAGCTACCTGATGTTCCCCAAGCACTGTCTCTCCACTGATCTCCCAGAAATATCCCTTTTGGTCCATCTTTGCTGGAATCATCAGATTCCCAAAACTTTTTACCCGGCAACAGCTGCTGCAATTAAAAAAACAAAACAACACAACAAAAACAAAGCATGATTAAAATAAGTATAAAATGCAAACATAAACCATAAGCGTCTCCCTTCTACACATGATCAATCATTAACACAAACTGATCCATGCTTTATAATCAAAATATTTCTATACTCTGAGTGAAAGGGGCTGAGGTAATGATTCAGTCTCCAGAACCCTCTTACACTCTGAAATGCTTTATGAGCCCCACACACGTAAGCACTCACACACAATCGACATTCGCTGGCCTCTCCGCTACTTGCAAGAACAATATTAGCAGGAAAAACTGTTCAGAACATCATCACCACTTCCACTGGAGCTGCAAGGATCCCTCGAGAGCTACCCGGCATTTCCAGCAGTGGTTCCTGCCTTCTGACGGAGGTTCTGATGCTGGCAGGGACAGAACAGTTCGAGAGGTGCCAAGAGCTCTCACTTCTCGCCTGTTTAATGACTGCTGAGGACTCGCCACTCTATGAAGGTTATTTGTAAACACTAATAGGAGTGAACAGTTCTGGGCCACGGCACCTGCCATGCACCCATTGTTCCTACCAGACAAGGAGACAAAAAGGTTATGTGCTGAGAACGAGACAAAGTCATCCCTGGAGTGAATGGACCCGAGGAAGATTGTTCTGAGGCTCAGAAGATGGCAGAAAGAACAAAGTGCCCTGTTTAGCAGAGATGTTTTGAAAACACCAGTTTGACCAGGGAAACACCTGCTGCATGGCATCTACGTAAGGGAGGGGGAATTTTGAGCCCTGCTGAAGTGCCTTAGATGTCAAGCACACGCTCTTAAGATGAACTCTCCTGGCTGAGGCATATGCAACCGAGACAGGAAACAACAGCACACTCACAGCAAATGAACAGAATCAACGAGCCTCGCCTGCTGAAGGTGGAATAAAACTAAAGAAACGGAAGATTAACAAGTACCTGCCTCTGTTTGAAATTACCACAGAACAGGAATGATCAGATGAGGTTGAGTCTCCTCTATCTGAGCTGTGTGGGTAACGCTCCACTCCATCGGCAGACAGGCAAACATACGGCTACAGCACAACAGAGTACAGAGGCTGCTGGGTGAAGAGGAAGATGAAGCAAGCGTAAAGGAGTTAAGAGCTCCCAGCCTGCCGTGTACTCTGGGTTGAGGCAGACAAACAGAAGTCGTGCTCACCAGTTAGTTTTAACTGAAGGAAGATCTGTTTACTCAGAAACATATCGTGAAGCAGGTCTGTCCTATGAGATCAAAGCTAAGAATCAGATTTGGGTAACCAGAAAGGTTACAGAGAAGACAGGTATGACAGTGAACACAACATCCATTTCATCCCACACCTGAACAGGAGAATTCCTTCCGAATTCTAAAAAAAACTCCAAAAAATGAAACAAAACCCCCACCATAGCTAAGCGAGCAATTACACCCAGCTATCGAACTAACACTCCGAGTTGCTGTTGAGTAAAGGAATCCTGCTTCTGCGCCAAGATCAGTAGAGAATAAGATCAATCCGCGACTGAAACACAGCAGGCGCCTACAAGGGAAAATAAATAAATAAATGGGATCCCTTTGGAAGAAAAAAGCTTAGAGAGGCACAAGATGGAAGGCGGGCACGGCATCAGAGCAGCGGCTCTGCTGCTTCCGGAGCTCCCAGGCAAACCTCAAGCCACACATGGGCGTGCGAGTTTGCCAGCAGCACAAACGCGCTCCCGGCTCCTCAGCCCGCCCCAGACAAGGGCTGGCACAGGGGTGTTTTCCAGCAGAACCAAAACGTTTATCCATACACCTGCATATTGTCTCTACAAGCACTCAGGAATGCAAACCCCAGCCATCCTCGCCTGCAGAGGTTGGATCAACACCTCAAACTAACACGTAACAGCTCAAACACTCCTCTTGGGTCAGGCACATCAGGAGCTCCCGCAGAGTCACCACTTCTGAACCAGCTGAGATTCTCCTCCAAGGCTCTGGGGGTGTGTGCTGTTTGCTGCCACAAACCTTACTTAGGATGAGTGCTGCTCAATTAAATTGCAGTTTTTCTTTTACTGATAGTACACACTTGGCTAAGTTACTTCCCCACCCTCACACCCTCTTCCATCTCACAGCAGCCTCCCTCCTCCTAGTGCAACAGTAAAAATCTTCATATTAGTTTGGAAACGAAGGATGAGACGAGCTTGTTCACCTTCTATGCCCAAGCACAACACGGTGTACTCTAAAGCCCTTCAAAGGTATGTGCACTTCAACGCTACACAGAGGAACGGACTCCAGTAGCAGGGCTGTTCCCAGAGCAGGTGAAATGCCTGTAGAAAAATTCAGGGACACGCAGGACCGGTACCCACGCTGCTTCATAGGACTTGTTATGAGTGCAGAGTCTGGAATCACAGAATGGGTTGGGTTGGAATGGACCTTCAAATATCATCTAGTCCACCCTCCCTGCTGTGAGCATGGACATTTTTGCAGCATTTTTCAGGTTGCTCAAAGTCCCGTTCAACCTGCCCTTGAACACTTTCAATGCTGGGGCATCCACAGGACTAACCCAAGGGTGGAACCCCTCTGCTGGAAGGACAGGGGAGAGAGTTGGGGGTGTTCAGCCTGGAGCAGAGAAGGCTCCGGGGAGACATTAGTGCAGCCTTTCAGTGCTTCAAGGGGGCTGGCAGCAGGGGCTGTTGTGACAGGACAAGGGGTGATGGGTTAAACTGAAAGAGGAAGATTCAGATCAGAGAGAAGGAAGAGATTGTTTCCACTGAGGGTGGTGAGACCCTGGTCCAAGTTGTCCCAAGAGGTGGGAGAAGCCCCATCCCTGGAAATGTTCCAGGTCAGGTTGGGGCTCTGAGCAACCTGCTCTAGTTGCAGATGTCCCTGCTCCCTGCAGGGGGGTTGTACTGGGTAAGCTTTGAAGGTGCCTTCAACCCAAACAATTCCATGATTTTATGGCCCACAACTTCTCTGGACAACCTTTTTCCAGTGTCTCACCACCCTCACCATAAAGAATTGCTTCCTTGTGTCCAAGAATTCCCTCCTCCCTTCCCCTACATCCAATATTCATTCAAATTGCTGGCTTTGAGAATCAGAACTTTTCAGTACAGAAACCTCAGACTTTTGCTTTCCCCCATTCCTCAGTATCTGGCACATCCCCATGCCAACGAACTCCATTTTCTGCACACGCTTTGTCCACGCCAAGACCAGTTAATTGCCTGTTCTCTCCAAGGTGTCCCATTCTAGTTTCAATCTTTCTCAGCAGCAGGTCATTTCCACCCAAACCCCTCAGAAAGGTTGGAATTGTAAGCAAGAAAGCATTTCTATCTAAGGGCTGAGCCTCCTCTGGGTTTTACTGTCTTCTTCCTACTGAGAGGACAAGACTCAACTTGTTCTTTTAACTCTCCAAACACTGAGCAGGAAACACAGCATGTTCCCTGGCTGCTCCTTCTCTGCAACCAGCAGAAGAAACATCAGGAGCTAACAGCAGGTCACTCAGTTTTTAGGAATGCGTCAGTGTCTTTAGGAACTATCATTGCATCGTACACCCAGTGTAGGGCTGCTCCTGATTCTCCCAAATGAGTGATAAAAGCAGGGAAACCTGCACCACTGCGCTCCCCTGGTATGGAATCCAAAAATAGTTCAAGACAACTCTAAGGACAAGTGAGTTCCATCAGCAAAGCACATTTCAAAACACACGGACTAACCTGTTCCTCCATCTGCACCATGGAGTGACACCGAGGAGGTAAAAGCCAAGTCCATGCTCTCTAGCATTTATAAACATAAACACACGTCAAGTGTTAACAGGGTTTTTTTAGCTCCTGCCGTTCCCATATTTCTTAAAATGAAGCTTTTCTACCCCTGCTGCTGCCAACCCAGCAAAAAGAATTCCTCTCCTCCTCATTCCGTGGCAAGGAATTTTGAAGAAGGCAGCGATACAGACCGATTAATCTAAATTTTAGCTGCAACTAAACACTTCTCATTTCCTCTGACAACACCTCACAGCGCAGAAGGACACAGTCTGTTCTGCAGTCACACCTCAGATAAAGACGAGGGGGCATGGGCTTGCAGAAGGGAGACAGGGAAGAGCAAGCAGAGTATTTTGTTTTCAAGGAAAGAGCAATCTCTAGTTTACAAGGAAATTAAACTCCTTTCATAAGCTCCTGAGTTTTCAAAATGTTAGTAACTTTTCCTGATACACCCAAAAAAAGCAATAGTGAATTCTGAGCTTATGGTATTTATTCCTATTTTAAGGCAAAAGGCAAAATGGAACTGAAGCAAAAAATCAAGTATAAAGCAAACCTAAGAGGAAATCTGCATTTGTAAACCAACGCAGAACAGGGCAACTGGGAGCCCAGCAGCTGTCTGGTAAGTACAGTCCCAGCACCAGGTAAGCTCAGCATTTTTAAAACAATCCTAAAACTGGAAGCAAACACACGCAGAGGTTCAGTAGTTGCTTCTCCCGAGGAAGTCTGCTGCAGGTAACCAAGTTCAAGCTCCCTTCTTGGATTTAATACTTTGAGGTACCCATCTTCTCACCCAATATAAACAGCAGCAACAAAATGAGATTTCTCATTTCCACCTTTTTCAAGCATACACCACTCTTTCAAGGCAGCAGCTCCAGTAGAATTTATTGGTGCAAGGCCAGGCTCTGACCAGACTTTGTCTCCAGCAGCAACTCCAGGCACAGGGGATCTCCTCCAGCGTGTCCCAGGGCCAGCACACGGCCACTGAAAGCCCATCTCTTTTACAGGTCCACGTTCAGAGCCCTTGCAAAGAGCAACCTGCAGCTCTGTCCGCTGAGAGGGCTTGAGAAGGTGCTGGGAGAGATTCGCAACGCACTCACAGCCACCTCCAGCCGCTGTAAGATACCTTAAACCAGTATCGCCAGCACTGGGGGGCTGCGTCTCACAGAACACTTTCAAATCTCAATTTCAATTTTCCACACTAAAGATGTGGAAAGGGACATCCACAGGCTTGAGATGCATCAGGCTCCCCATCTGCTCCCCAACACCTTCTTACAGCTCTGCACTGAATCACAGACGAGGAGAAAAAATCCTAACACTCCCTATCTTGTGCACACACACCCCCCAGTGCATTTACGGCACAAACACCTCTGTCCACTGTACTTTAATCTTTCCCCCCGAGAAGCATAAAGTTTCCAACTGGCAGCTCTGCACCATAAGCAGAAAGAAACAGAATAGAAATGTTTATTTTACATCCAGGTTCTGGATGTATTTACAGATATTGGGGAGGGGATAAACTAAATTAACAGGTGGCAGTGGGGTCCTTGTCCTGGCCTATACCCTGCCAACCACAACTGGAGGTGCAGAAAGCGCTACCCGGCTGTACTGAACTACACAACTGGCTGCCAGGACAACGAGTTTTTCCTCAGGGCAAGTTGTCAGTTGCAATGGACAAAAAAAAATACTTGGAATTATCTGAAGTGACTCTCATGCAGTTGTACAGGTTGGAAATTAAAAAAGAACATGCAGCAGTTTAGACCTAGACTAGGTTATTTGTTCCCCAGTTTTTATTAAAATTGACCCCATTCAGTATGAAAATAATCTTCTTACAGAGGACTTACAGCATTAGGCCAATATTCAGTTTAGCAGAGCAGGGAGGGACGACTTGCACATCAACCAAAGCAGTTCTACAACCAACACATAGATCTCACTGAGATGGGATTACGAATTAGACAAATTAAGTAAAGTGATCCCCTTCAGACAAGGCAAATACTAAGGTAAAAGCAGCCATCTGGGCAGCTGAGGACTCAGTTCATCTGCAGCAACAGGTAGGAGAAGGCAGAGCGTGTATTTACAAGCCCTGTTGGGGCAGCACTGCAGGTTTACAAACACTACGATCTTACATACCCTCCAAAGACACCTCCATCTAAAAACCAAACAAGCCAGGGAGGCAGAGCGCACACCGAGCAGCGAGAGCTGGAGAGCCAGGGCAGCTGCACAGCAAGGACGGCTTCTGCTCTCCCATCCCAGAGAACGGGCAGCTTTTGGCTGGCTCAGGGAGTTAAACTGCCTCTGGTAGCACAGAAAAAAGGGGCAGGAGCATATGATTGGGAATATAGTTTAAAAATTAAATAAGCTGCCCCTCAGCAGCTCCATCCGTCCCCTAGTGCAGTCTGGCTCAGCTCTTGCCCCAGTTTGGGTGCTCTCAGACCGTGCCCTGAGCCATCCTAATGTGCTAGTGTAGCTTCAAATCCTCCCATCTCCAGTGCTGCCAGCACCACATAAATCCAAGGCAGAAGAAAAAAAATGAACATAAACATTATTACAAACTGTCAATACTCCCCAGCCCAGCTGCCAATGAATCATAAATGGATGAGAACTCAGTGAAGGCGGCATTAGCAGAGAAAGCAGAGTCATGGGCGGGTGGGGGGGGAGGTTAGGGTGTTAGGGTTTTTTTGGTTGGTTGTTTTTTAAACCAGATTTAAGAACGTCTAGGCCTCATGTCACAACCACTCTGCCTCAAAAAAAAGGTGCTGGTCACTGGAGAGGCAGGGGCTTATCTGGGACATTACCAACTGCATGAAGGGGACATAAACCAGGACATGGGGAACCACCTATTGCTTCAGCCTCTGATGTTTGAGCTGTGCTGCAAAGAGCCATGGGGGCTGTGGCAATCTCACTGCTCGACCAGTCAGACCCACCCTCGACTCCAGCACCAACACTTGCAGGAGACACAGCAGAGACAGTAACTAAATGCTCATCAGATGAAGCGGAAAATACTCCTTACTAGGGTGATATTCATACTCCCCACGTTACCACCCATTTTCATACTTCAAAATTTTTGGTCCAATTCCTTCCAATTTTGAAGTGAAGTACCTGACAGTTGCTTCATGTCTTTCTGTTCCCATCCTCCTCCCACTCTCCTGGATTAAGTTCCTGCCAGCTACTCACCCAGCTGCTCTCTTATTCTAGACACAGGCTTATCTCACCACATTACCTACCACCGAATCGAGAATGCCGCTCAGCTCAAAACGCCTGTAATGCCCTGATGACACAGCCCAACCCCACCTCACAGCCCCTCTGCGATCCCAAACAGACCCTGCAAAGCTATTCAATATTGCAAAGCTACAGACAACAGAGACTGAAGCGAAGAAAAGCAGATATCCAGCTCCCCTGCCTTGAAGGCTGGAACAGAAAGAGCACTTGCACAGCTGTGTGATCAAAGGTGGCACAAGCAGCAAGCACACATGGCCTGCTCTATGTGCTAAAGCAGCCAAACCAGCTGGCCCCTGCATGCCATGTTGAGTGCTGGTGTCCTTCCTCACCCACTGCTACATACCAGGGCTCTTTATGGCTTTCCAGTCCGACATCTGCTGAGAAGGGGAGTTTGGTTCAGAACTAGTGAAGATCTCATGACGTGCCTCCAAGATAAGCTCCTGTCAGCGTTAGAGCTGACAGCCTGGACAGAGCTCTGAGAAGAGGGGGAGAACAGACACCCCCTGAGAGAAGGTTACTGTCAACATTAGCGACCATGTTCACTAGCAACTGCCCGAACCTATTCCATTTAAGCAGAGCAAAAGGGGTTTCTGTGGCTCTTCTTGCCCATCTCACACCTGATAAAGTATCGTACTTCCGCTCGCACGGACATTCAGGCTGGCTGCAGTGGAGGGGGGTGGTATTTTGAAGATGGAAACAGCCACAACGCAGATGAAATTTGTGGGTGTTTTAAACTATTCTCCGTTCTCCCAGATGGGGATATCTGTCCATCACCAAATGTTAGCTATCCTGCTGTCGAAATCCAGGTAAGAGATCTAATTGTTTGACAGCGCCCTTTAAGAAAACGCTCTGATGTCTTCAGAAGCTCAAACTCCTTAAATAGCTAGAATTATGATGACATTGCTTCCTAAGAAAGAAGAAAACAAGAAAAAAAGACATACTGAATGCATAAACACTAGTTTCCTAATTCTTCTCCTGTGGGTTTTTCACTATCACCTCCCGGTATGAGATTACTGACACTTCCTGCAGGTAAGGTTCAAAACATCAAGAAATACAACTCAAATTCACTCTTTTCCTCATTTATTTCAGGCTGGAGCTATGCTGAAATACCTCAGGGAAATACAGAGGAAAATCAATGGCTAAAGAAAGGAAACTGTGGGGCTGAGGGAGAAAAACCCCAGGAGAAACAAGAAACAGTGTTTTAGCTTAAAGAGAAGGGTGAGGAGTCACCTTTCCTGGAAAACCACATGCCTTCCAGTATGTGGAACAGCTCAGTGACAAAGGATGCGTCTCCAAAATGTTCTACATCACACTTATAAGAAGAAGGGGGAAAAAAAAAGGTGAGTCATCAGCAAAAGGCACACCTCACACCCTCCAAAAACCAACCCCCAATTCACTTCTCTTAAGAAATGACTAAACTAAGAGGAGGCAGAAATCAGCGTGTTTAGGAATGAACCAACGTCTTCAGGCCTTTCAGCTAACAAGACCTAAGCCACGCGAAGTACAACTTAACTGGGGATCTGACAGTGAACCTCTCGCCCAAGCGAGGTGTTAAACACTAATATTCACAGAACATTCCCACCCCCGCCACTGGCGAGCTTCACATTGAGACACATCAGACATTTTTCAGCAGCTTGAGACCGATTTTTAATGTCATGTTTGCTCCTCTGTATATCGTTTTCAGCTACTCTTCGTCAACAGCCTCACTGTAGGTTAATATAACCTAGAGAAACAGAGATTTTCCTATCAAGTGCTGTCAAATTAAAACGCAGCTCAGGGTTATGATCTTCCAGAGAAGGAAAGAGAGAAGCTGCAAGCACCAGAAATTTCCTGAGCTCTTTCACCTGAGAGAGGCACCTCCTTAGGAATCCCACCTCTCAGCCATCCTGGTTTGCTGTTTTCTCTAAAACAGTAATTTCTGGATTCTAGGGAAGGCTTTTGTTTGGTTTTTTTTTTAACCTGGCTCATAAATTAAGTAACAAAGATAGGATGGACTAAACGTAGAGAAAATGAACTAGTCTGAGCTTGACAGCCACAACACAAAAGGCAGGATCTCCACCACTCTCCTGTACCAAGCTGACCTGCCACACCTTCACATTCTCCTCCCAAGAGATGATTCTCTCATCTCTGTTCTTCCACCAGCCTCTATAAAGGGACTGACTAAAGGAAAAAGGGAACGAGGCAAGAAGCAGCAGCGTTTACATCCAACATTCAGTACAGTCACTTTCAAGCTACAGTAACTTGCTGTTCTTTCAAGTCACCCTAAAAATAGGTAAATGCTCTCTTCTCAAAGAGAAACGATGGCCATCTCCCCCAAATCTGCCACCACCTTACTGCGCTGTGAGATTAAAATAACTCTCACTGGGTTTCTATAAGGCTAGAATTGAAAAGCCCATTATCTGACAACTCCTGCTCGGTCCTTTGACCTGTCCGAAGCACTTAGCACTCCGCAGCCCTTCATCACGTTGCCCAGCTACTTCAAACGTTAAACGCAGCCCTGCGCTTCCTGACCATGGCCAAAAGGCAGCCAGGAGTGGAAACCGGGCAGCAGACACTGACAGACAGCTAACCCCACAGTACTGCAGCGTCTGAGATCACCGGATCCCAAAATAAACACGCTCCAAGTATTGTAACACTTGTCAAACTCACACTTCTATCTGTTCTTTTACAGCAGCAGTTTCACTTTTGGATGATAGAGCAGGTGGAGGCTTAGCTGTTCCTCCTACTGAAATGTATCCCAGCCCAGCAGGTTTCTACTGTGTTCGCACACACACACACATTCACAGCCATAATGGAGAACTCTCAAGTTCAGAATCATTCCAGCAGCCTCAAACTATTATCTATTCTCCCCTCCCCCCAGAATACACAAGATAGTTTTTCTAGAGGCCTTTCACTTACCTCTCCCATAGCTCGTCCTTCCAGAGCAAGCGCTTGAAAATCATGATTCAGTTCATCCATGGAACGCACCTATTTATAGATGGGCAAGAAAAATACATGAGGAAATGCTTGTATTTCTTTTTCTTAATAATAATCATAGTTTACAGCAATTTTTCTGAGAGCTATATTCTGTATCACAGCACATAACAAGGTTATCGAGCTCCAAAAGATGACTTACCTTGAGGACTCCCAGAAGCTACAACGTTTATAGCGTTAAATTAATACAAGCACAAACCCAGAAAAGCTCACCATTACTTTTGAAGACACACAAAGTTTTGTTACTGCCTTTGCTAAGCGGATGACAGAGACTAACATTTCCCAGCGAGCTGCAGGAATCCAAGTGAGGGAGTATGATGCATCGTTTCCTATCAGGTGAAAATCAACTCAAGACTCTGGGATAAACCAGGCAGATTTATATTTAAGTTACATTGGTATGAATAAGAAAAACACAATGATAGAAACAAAAAGCAAATTAAATGAAACAGCACCAATACATGAAGGAAATAGAGCAAGTGACGCTTTCAAATCGCTGCCAGTTTTAGTTCCTGTAGTTGAGAGAAGTGGTGAAATCCTTCCAGATGGACACGGGGCAGAGCTCGGGTGCTGCAGGAGGAAGTGGACAGCCCCGGCCGGGGACACTGTGGCTGTACAGTTACTGGGGAGCTGTGCCATGTTCATGATTTGATGAAAATTGATTCAATTAGAACATTTAAAAAAAAAGCAGAAATTTAAAACTGTTTGCTAAGTAAGTAAGATATACAGAAAACACTTGGGCTTTTCATCCGCAAACCCAACCCAGGGAAGTCCCTACGGACACAGCCACTGAGCACACATGCAGAAGCTCAGAAAAAACTCAACTGTGGATTCAAGGACAAAGCCCAGAAGTTCAAGCACGTGCTGGGATTCAGACTCGATTATTGCCCTGCTCAGCTCACACACCTCGGTCAAAGCAGCACTTACTTCAGCAACCACAAACACTGACCACGGCACAACAGCAACACTACAAACCTCCTACTCTGTGTTTACATGGTCCCTGCAACCCTGAGCTGACGCAACTTGCTGCTAGAGCAGGGTGAAGAGTTTGTAATCCACAAGCAATCCCCACACTCTATTAGCTTCGTTTCTTTTCAATCGCAGTGTTCAGCGGTGTCACTACTGAAGACATGGCAGGCAATCTGGATGCAGACTCCTCCAGGCCAGGGGAAGGAACGCCTGGCCCAAACGCCCGAAACTGGTTCAGACACTAACACACCACCCAAGACCCATGCTGTAAGCGGTTAGACCGTGTCCACTGCCCGCAGCCCTGACCTCTGATACTCCTGCCACTATCCCCAGCAGAACCCAGTCAAGACTTTGGTGTGATTACGCTTTACTTCTAAGACAAGATTCAATAAACCTCATCCAAGAGTATCAGATGCAGGGAAAGCATCACAGAAAACCACCAGAAGCCCTCTCCAGTCTGAATTCTTCTACCATTCTTTGACAGTGCTACTTTACAAAAGATTATATTAGATATTTTAACAATATGTTATTAAATTTATGCAATTTGCAAACCCTCAATGGCCAGTCACTTAAGGTCTCCTCTCATTACTATACCTCAGTTCAAAGTTATTTGCAGTTATACCTCAGTCTTGCCACCTTCTGCGGTGACACTTATCACATCAACTACTAACACACAGTGAAAACAGGACTCCACCTTCCAGAAACTGCAGCACCACAGACCCTCCCTTACTGTCAGCTCCATCACTGATCTGCCAGTGGAGATACGGCTCATAGGAGAGAGTTCGTGAGACTAAATTCTTCCATTGAAGCATTTCAAGCTGACCTCATGGAAAGTGCTGCAACCCCGAGACGTGCTAAGCCACAAAAGCTGAACAGTAGCAGATTATTGTTTCAACGAGACATCTGAGGACCGGAGAAGCTACGCAAAGTGATGCAGGAGGGGATGTTCGTTCCTCTCATTCTAAAGCAATGTTCCAATAGACCACGGATGCAGCCGCAGTGGCACCGATCCAGCAGCTGCAAAGTGCTGCTGGAGAAACAGAAGCTGCTCAGCACATGTGCCCCAACTTCTCCAAAACAAATGAACTCCCGAAGGTGGATGTTGAGCTATGGGAATCTCAAAAGCCGCAAGAAAAGCATCATCATTACTTTCCTAGCATAAATCAAAAGGATATTAAGAGCTTTTTGGCTTTTGTTTTGGTCACATCCCAGCACTACTGACTCCCACTGCCAAGCAAGGCTCCCCTCACAGCTTCATCCCTGGTGAAAACCTTGCGCAGAACATGAGGGCAGATTCTAATCAAGAATGAACTCCTTGGCCTCTCTCTCACCCTTCGTTATGGTACCTTGGCACATTGCATGGCCCTCCTTACTCCACCAAACACTTTTAAAATGCTAGAATATTTTATTTGTTCTCATGAGATGCAAGAACATTTTCACAGATGCCTTCAAGAATTTGTCTCGCATAGAAAAATACGTTATCGTCTCGTTAAACCAATTACGGCAGCAGAAATACACGATTTCCATCCACGTGTGAAGCCATGCTCCCACACTGGCCTGAGTTCTTGATGGAGAAGCTGGAGGTGGTGAAACTATTAACACGACATCATCTTCAATGCAGCCAAAGCCTTCAGTGCAAGTGCATGATCCTCCACCTGGAACCACGATTTAGCAATTCCTGCTTCTCTAAGAGCTACAGTCCAGTAAGTAAACACAGCTCTCCTCAGCGCAGACCATCTGGCCATTCCCAACACAGAGCAGCATGTTTGTCTTCAAACGATGCCACGACAGTCGATTACCACCAAGGTGATACAGGGACCAAGATAAGAAGAGTGGGAACAGGCAAAACGCAGAATAAACATAAAAGCACAGTGCACCCCAGTGCTTTCATATCCAGCTGGGTTAACCGCACTCCTAACGCAGAGCTGTTATTTCCACTCCTCTCTTGACGGTCTGCAGGAGCTGCCCTTCCAACAGGCCTCCGACTGCAAACTGCCATCCCAGCCTCCCTGTTAAACCCCACACAGCAGCAAGGGGCTGGCTCCATCTCCTTCCCCTTTACTCCAGCCACTATCGAAAGGAGGAAAAAAAAAGTAACACTGGCTTCTCTACCTGCTATCAGAGGTCAGGTAACAGAAGAAATTATTCATTACAGATACTGAAGTCACAACGCTAATCATCTCTCTTTCATCAATCTTAACAATTATGGGTAAAAACATTTTCTAAATCACATCTTTGTGCCTGCTGTTTGGGCACTGTATGCTCAAACCATACCTAATCACCATTTTTCAGGCTCTTTTTCTCAGTCACACAGTTCCTTTATCTCCACTGATCTTGGTATCTGTTTGTAATACAGCCTAGTTTATTATTCAATTTTCAAAGACTGTACCCAAAAGGTCCTCTTCTCATTTCCCTACTTCTTTAATACTAAACAGCAACACCTCTTCACCTCATTTCCTTACAGAGTAAGCACAAATATCACAGGGCTCCTTCATTTCCCTTTGAAAGAACAACAAAGAGCGTCTGAAACAGCAGAACACCAAGCCAAAGCCCTGACTTCCTACAGCTAAGTATTCCAGAACAGGCAATCCTCTGAAATGGTAATGAAACAAGATAGATGATCTGCCACCTCATCGGGATCTATTCCTGTTAACTACCGCTGACCTATAAGGAGCAGGGACATGTAGAGTGGAGTCACGATGGTGTCAACACTGGAAACAAGGAGGTCCACAGAGAAAGAACTTCTTCACAGATGAGCGCTAACGTCAATGAGATTTGATTACCATAAAATCCAGCTACCCACTGAACCGGAGTTTTGAAAGAAATCCAGAAGACAACGCCAAGAAAAATCTGCTGCACAAGGAAGCGATGCGCTGACATCTGGATACGACATGACCTGGTTCCTTGGAGAAAGAGGTGATCAAGAAACGCCAGGAAGCACATGAAGAGATATCAGCTGCAGCCCCAGTGCTTCAGAAGTGATCCAATAAAACATGACTCCCGTTCTCAGCCAGCGGCACCCGTCACGCCCCCATTCCAGCCTCTTCCAGGCACACCTTCTCTGCGGAGCAGAATGAAGTGCCCACGCTCGCCAACAACCACCGCGGCCCTCCCTCCCTTCTCCTTCAGCGTCCTCACTGTCTGGTAAGGCAGAACAGCAGCATGCTTGCTTTCAGAGCCCACTTAAGTTACAAAGCAATTCCATTGCACAAGAACACTCCTCCCCTTCGCAGTAAATGCTGTGTGCGCACTCGGGAATTATGTAAATCTTACCAAAATTAATGAGGATCTCATTCAAGGAGAGTAATTTCCACACACGCTAATATATTAATGTATGTCACTATAACACACTCCAGCCACTTCACTGACTCACAAATAATTCCTGCCTGCACGGTGGCAGCACATTCCCCAGAGCAGGATTGCCCAGCATACCGACTATGAGAAATGGGAGTAAAGCCCCCACGCTGCTTCGCTGAAGTCAACCCAGAATCTCTTAACCGATTCTCACCCTTGCTCTGAAGAGCAGGCGATAAAGCAAGAGGACCTGTATTGCTCATTACACCATCACTCCGGGTCAGGCTCCACATCTGATGTTCAGTCTCCTGAATAAAAGCCCTCGGCCTCGTACGTGCTGAGGCGACAGAGGCCTTCCCCCATTTCAACCTCTTCTGGAGAGGACGAGGCAGAGCGCAGAATGCTTCCTGCTCTCACCCACAGCAGGTCGCAACAACGCAAATCCACTTCTCTAGGTCAACGGCCACTCTCAAAACTCAACCTCCCATGCAGGAGAAGAGCTTCTCCACCGCCCTGCAAATGCATCCATTGCACATTCTCCAGCCCCTCACTCACGTCAGGCAGCCATCTCACACAGGACAGCTACACTTCTTTTGGGTTATTTTAAATAAGATTAGAGGGCCTCATCTCTGCAACACTCTATGACAGCAACTCAGAAGTCAAGGCTTTCTTGGTCCCAAAGCCACACTAGTCCTTCTTGGCATCTAAAATACTTCAGAATTTATAGAGCTACACCAGAAATAGAAAGAACGATATTCCAGCAGCTAAAGATGTTCCATGTGCTGGTACCACTTGGTATTGGACCTGTGAGACACTTTTCCCTGCTCTGAGCCCCTCCAGTCATACTGTGCCACGGATAAAGCCTGTATTTTCAAGTTTTTGAAGCTTCTTCTGCTTGAAGAGCAAAACAGACCAAGGCAATGCTCACCACAGAGCCAAGGGTCTGAACCACCCACAAGAGAGGGTGAGAGTAGAGGGAAGAGACAGAGACCAGGACCAACCCTCCAACAAGCCAGCCCAAAACAGGGTCTGATGGCCCCAGAATGAAGCAGCAAACCCAAGTGCCTGACAGGACACCCAGCGCTGCTGGTCCAGAAAACCCCAGCCCAGTTTAAGCCAGCAAACACCAAGGCCCACAGGGCTGAAGGGCACTTCTCAAAAGGAATTCTGCAGCCAGTTAAACTCACTGGAGCCAGAGCCTCGAACCATCCTGACCGTTACTAGACACAGGCTGGAAGGACCTAATGAATTAATGCGAGAGCAACACTCTACTGACCTTTGAATTTCCAGTAACCATATTTTTTATTCTCAGATAATCCCATTTTTTCTCCCCAAACTGGCAGCTACCAGCAAAGCAGCTGAATTGTCATTTTAAGTAAATATTAATGTCAACAATCAGTGTTAATACTGCACCTTATATGAAGCAAATATGGTTGCTAATATGACCTTTACATATAAATTCAGAGTGTAATACTGTATCCCATTTCATGGTCTGCAGGTATCTCAGGGGATTGTTCACTACTCCTTATATATTAAGGAATCCTCATTTATGTCAAATTTTTATTCACCAAGACAGAGACAGAGCAAAACTACCAAAGGCTAAATTTCACTTGTCATCACAGAGGGGTTTTTTCTACCACCTCATGCAAGTGATGTTTCTCAGAAAGGGCAGGGGGAATTGAACAAAAGAAAAAAAAAGCCAAACATACAGGAGAAAAAACAAGCAAACAAACAAACCAGAAAGTCCTTTGGAGCAAAAGAAACTGAGAAATATTGTAGTCAGTGATCTAAAAAATTGTCTCTAAAAGTGCACCAGGAAGCCTGAGGGTTTAAGATTTTTAATTTTTGATGTTGTACAACATTAAACAGATCAAATATCTCCATTTATTAGTGGTAATAGCGACCCAAGAGGGTTTAAACTATTTCTATTAAGCCAATTATATTCAATGGGGTAACCACAGCAAACCAGAAGGCTGCTCCTGCAAGCCTCAGCTCTCCCGTCTACCCACCTCCCTCTCCAACGCCCTCCTCCCCATACAGCCCCATTTTCCAAAGGCTGCCTTCCCTTTCCCCAGCACCTCCTCATGCCAGGCCCTCTACCCCACAGCCGTCCCTCCCCTAGGTGAGAACACTTGTTCTGCCACCACCCCTCACCCCCAGTTCTACTTCTGACCAGGAGGCAGACCTCCAGGACAGCATCTGCTCACACCGCGGTGGCACAGGCACTGCAAAGACATGGTTTCGTGAAGCTGGAACATGTCAACAGCCGCTTTCAAACTGGCTTTGATCTACAGCAAATTACAGGGCCGATTGCAGCCTTCACCTGCCAGCCCAGCAGACCCACTCCGAGGGATCCCACAGACACGACCATGAGGAATTCTGGGCAAAGCACCCTAAACTTATCTGTTATTCCAGCAAAGCAAAGCACCAGGACCACAGATCCACAGGCAGGGCTGGTTCCTCTGCCTTTGCTGGTGCTGGCTGTGCTCCGGTGAGCCCAGAGGGAGCCCGCCAACAGCGTAAGCTCTGTGCAAGCTGGATGGGACCTCCTCATCACCAGACCACTCGGTTTGCTCGTCTGCTCCTGCAGAGCAATGGAGGCAATGGGAGTTAACTGCTCTACTTGTCAGGACAGATCAACACATTATGATCTCTCAGCCCCTGAGACAAACAGCATTGGTTTGTTTCTAGGAGAAGGGAAAAGACTCCCAGTTCCCCCTGTTTGCACAGGTACATTACGGGTGCTTACCTACAGCACCTCAGAAGTGTCATTAGCACTTGGATATTCATTTATTTCTAACTCGTGTGTACTTGTGGAAAGCTTCAATCCATCGGGCCTCAACATTTTAAGCCTTGCTCAATTTATAACAGAAAAAAAACCCCTCTTTATTTTCTAGTAAAACATTCCTCAAAAAGGTCAATATTACAACAAGAATACGAGGATTGGGGCAGTAAAAACAAGAAATATCAAAAACATTCAGGCTGCTGCTTGAATAAAACATCCTTAGAATGGGGAGGAGGTAAAAAAAATAAAATATGGCTGGTTGAACAGCCTAAATACTTCATAACACTTGATTTATATACTCACAAGCTGTTAAAGCTTTCTAAATTAACCAAAGCTTTAGAGGTTTCAGATGAAAACAACTGTTTCCTACAAGACTGCCTGCGTTTGCTGGGTTTGAACAGCTCACAAAGCACCTTATTGAAAAAATCCCGATGCCGCGCGAGCACACACAGATACAGGATCCAGGAGAGCAGAGCAGGGTTTCCCAGCTGACAGCGAGAAAGGCAGCACACACTGTCGACAGCAGCCTGGCCACTACCGCTAGACCCAGGGTTACAATAGGCTGTTCCACCAACTGATTACACCACTATTTTTAGTCCTCTCCTGTAACAATAGTCAGTAAAGAAAGAATGTGAAGTCACAAGTATTAGACAGGATTAGGTGCTTTAACTACTATTTTTGTAGTGAAGGGTTCATCACTGGAATTGCTACTACCATTAGCATCCGAAGCAAAAAGCCACTGAAATTGCCGATTGGCTAATGCTTTACATGGCCTTTAGCCAAGATGATTACTGATTCTGGGAGAAAGGCCCTTTCAGCAGGGCTCAGCTCAGGAGCTAATGATGCTTTTCCTCTGATTTTATTCACCGACTGAAGCGCTTCATTAACGTAGAATTCAGGTTACTCTGTGATGTCTTGGGCATATATTGCTGGGGTGCAAACGCCCCAAATCCTGGATTACAGAAGCAGCACCCTTAGTTTTGCCCTGCTGGAGCTGGCAATACCGTGGGAAAACCGTCTCCTATTTCCCAGACGTGCGTGTGGGTCAGTGTCTCTGTGCAAGCACTCAGGGCTACACTACTCTGGTTCGTTTGACCCCCAAGGTTTTTCCTTTCATCCCCACACCTTCTCTGACCTTCTGAGGTTTAAGTTCAGAGGGGAATAGGTGTAAAGAAGGGACACAGCAATGCCTCGTTGCAGAGCCCAGCTCAGTACTTCTGTCAGAAACAGATGTGAGAGCAGAGCCAGGGGCTGATCTGCGCATTTAATAACAGCCGAGGTTCACCCCAGCGCAGAATCAAGGTCTGAAGCACGGCAGCTGTAGAGGGCAAGTAACAGAGCCAGACACTCCCAGTAAAAACAACTGCCCTAGAACAAGTTACCCTTAATAAAGAAAGAGGAGTAACAGGATATCTGAGAGGCGATGGCTGGGTGGGAGGGAGCACAGCATCACATGATACCACACACAAAGGCAGGTTTGTTCATCACAGACCTGCGAGATCATCGCTTGGAGGAGACAGCTTGAAAACTGCCTCAGCACACACCTCTAAGTGAGTTTTCAGACACGTGCAACTCCAGATTCTGTGCTCTGGAACAGCTCTTTGTTGAGGAGGTTCCTGATCAGCAGTCAGAATTAACTGAGCTGGTACCTTATAGAAAGTTTTCCCCATTTACCCAAACGCTGCGAGTATCACAACCTGCTCTGCAGAAGCACAGAGGGGTCACAGCAGCTCAGCAAACCACAGAAGAGCTGGTGAGAGGAAAGCAAAGGTGGAGAGAGGGGAGGAAGAGAACAAGCAGAAGCTGTGCTCCAATACAGCTCTGTTCAAAACACACTTGGGCACAATATATTAACTGAAACACTTGAAGTCTTCTTGAAACACTGAACTTTGCAAATCCAATAGTGTGAAAGCATCTCTGCTCTTCCTGAGCAAGCACCACAGCGAGGAAGCAGACTAATGATGCCATACCACAGAGAAACCCCACAGCCAGCCTGTCCGATCACTTGTGCAATCCCAGCTTGAGCCAGATATCTTATCAGGGATGGTAAAACCTACTGATTCAGAGGACAGAGACTCTTAAACTGACTTTCTGGAGATTTCAGGGTGTTTTTTCTCCCCTATGCAAGAGAAGGATGCTCCAATACCCAATCTTAAATATCCAACCTAGCCAATCTACTCAGGAGGAATTCTCAACAGGCAATGCAAAGCAGGAAACTAAATCAAATGTTCCAACAACTCCTCTCCCCAAGATACCCCTTTACTATAGGGAAATCCCTGCGAAACAAATCAGCCAAACCAGACAGTTCATTTCAGCAAGGTTATTACGATCTAAATTATCTGGATACCACGTTAGCATAGCCACTTCAGTGGCAACGGAAGCAAAGCCCTAACCAGTTTGCTGCGATACTACAAGGAAGTAGCAATGAAAATTCAACAGATTTAACGAAACATCAGAAAATGGTCTTCAAGAACAGAGTGACATGTTCTGCTGTGTGGTGTATGTGATTAAGGACTTGCTCCATGCCTTCAACTCTAGTCCAGACAACAACCCAGGTTATTTGGCCTACCACAGGCCTCATGCACATCAGGAAATCTCTGTCCTGCAGTTAACTGTCACTTAAAGGGCATTTCACTGTGGAAGAACAATCTCTAGGGCTTCTCCTTCTACAGCTTCCAGGATCTTTGGAGAGGACCTTGCCACGACTTCAAAGGCAAACCCTTTGGTCACAGTGCCTGCCAACAGGCACCAAACACATTGTCAAAGGATAACAAATCCCAACATTTCCACAGCCCGGTTTGAGTAGCAGTGCTCCAGAAGGGCAGCTGCCAGCAGGATTACCTTCTGTCTGCACTTGAATGCAAGTTCCCAGCTAAGAAGTTGCACGGTCACATTGCCAAAAGGCAAATCTGAGCATTAAACTCAGTCCCAGCCCTGTTGCTTTCACTATTCTTCCCCAACTACATGTGAAAAATTCCCTACATTCAACAAGCTGATCCCCACAGAGTTCTATTGTCTCCAATTATTAATTAAACATGCTCTCAAAGCAAGTAAATCCCTAAAATCATTTGCTTCTGCTAAGCAACTCCCATATTACCCTGACTGCAGTTCAGCCAGTCTGAGTGCATCCGCTCACTGCGATTCCGAAGGGAACACCAGCAGAGAAACTCTCTCCGCTCCAGTTCAAGAATGTGCACAAGCCGCAAGAGACCCCGGCCGAGAGAACCCAGCCAATTTTCCTACAAACCTGCTCAGTGTTGATAACTTCTCCCAGCTGAGAATCTCGCCTGTCTTTCATTCCCCTCAGGAGCAGTAGATGGCTGTTCGGATTTGTAATGAGATTTGCAACCTCTCACAACCCAGATGAGCCCAACCCAGATCATCACTAGTCATCTGGCCTGATGTGAGGGCAGGTTCTGATTGTGACCCATTTCATGCGGGATAAATGGCACAACCAGCTGCCCCGAGAGCCTGAAGAGTAATGGGGCATTGCAGGTCAATAACAGCCTAAACTTCTGCAGTTGGGGTCGTAAAATTACTGGTGGACATTGACACTCCATCTTGCTGCTTTTTGTGGACAGAAGGGAAGACTGCGTCCTGCAGCCCACACCTCCTCCATGTAAAGTCTGGTGATTCAGTATTTGTAGCTGCTGAGAGCCAGAATTCTGCTTAGGAGTTCAGAGATTCCAATCTAGGGAAAAAAGCCTGATTCCACCATTCCTGCAGTGTCTGCAACAACAAAGCGGAACTTGTAACTCATGCTACTGGTGTGGATGGTGGATCTTTGATACCTAAGTATGCAAAATGACAGTAGCATCTTTAACTGCTTGATTTTATCTAAAACCAGAATTATTCCCCTCTCCTTTCTGGAGAGGAAGGGAAACATGCAAAGGGAAGAGAAAGTTTCCAGGTAAAGTATAAAAAGACCTAGCCTTTTCCTGCTGTTCACAACAAGAGGACATCATCTACAAGTAATTCCTTGGGAGTAGAGAAACTTTCTTTTACATCCTCCCTACTGAAGCCATTCACAGGCCAATTCTCAGAGCTGCTCGTTGAAGTACGAGCCAACAAGAAGGAACAGCAAGGGCCATGAACAAGGAAGAGTAAGATCCGTCAGTGAGTTCTGACTCAGGCCACTCACAGCTCTTTACCACCACATGGAAACACGATCGTTTGGTACAACTGGAGCACTATCACCAGATATGTCTGCCTGCAAAAGCAACAAAAAAACTGGGATTTGACCATTTAAAAAAATCCTTCTACCTTTAATTATGACCTCCCAAGCTCTAGGCAGGCATTAATCTATATTACCCTATAATTATTTTTTCTGACTTGCCATTATCTTTTAGTTACTGAGTTTCCTAACCAGTCTTCAAGGCAACAAGGCAAAGGCCTTCCCTGCCTTATCTTACAAAGTCTGAAATCAAAAGAGCAGTAATATAAATGTCTCGATAACAAACTGAGACTTTGCAGACCTCCACGACTCCCCATCTCTCTGCAGGTCCCAGCGCTTCGTTCCACTTCCACTCTTGCAGGACAAATTCAGTTCTATCCCAGCTAAGCCCAAATTGAATTAGATCACTTTGTATGCATAAGACTAGTTCTTGCTCTCACGAATTTATAATTTAAGCAGCAGATGCAGAGGTGGCGAAAAAGCCAGAAGGAACGGCAGTATCAGGACTACATATCCTGGACTCTGCTTCCCAGGAGTAAAACCTCGAGGCAAACAGAGAACCAGGGAAAACAGGCACTCGAGAAAGGCTGAAGCAATAAACATGTAGATAAAACTACCCTGCGAACACTGGAGTATTCGGTATCAAAAACCACAGGAGAAAAGGGTTCCTGCCCCATCTCAGAGCTGACTTTGAAGAAATTAAACACAAAGATTGCTTTAGAGATGCACAATGAATGCAAAATGTCAGGACTACGTGACAAACACGGTACAACCAATGTAAAAACCACCAGAAAGTGGAAGAGATTAGGTCCCAATGTTGATTATATTACAGTGGGTATTTCTTGAGCTTCAGAGCACAGAATACATTGGGGGCAAATAGAAAAAGCATCACACAGAACCTTGTGAGCTTAATCCTGCAGGTATAGTTTGTCCCTACAACCTTCTCAGATGTGTTTGGCCTCCAAAGAACACAGTGTTATTTTTTGAAAGTCCATTTAAACTAGTATAAGCTAATGAATTTTTCTACCATTAAGTGGTACATTTATTAGTATCATTTCATTCAAGAACTTACTGAAGAAAATCAAACTGAGGAAGATCAACACATCTCCTGACATCAGGGCAAGTCTCTGCAGGATTCTTTTGTTCAAGTGGAACTTTAAAATGCCGTAAAAAAAGTTGAGATACCAACCAATCCTTAATGACTGCAGGATTTGGGTGTCCCCCCCAAAAATCTCCAGTGAGTTTAATGCAGAGAAAGGAAAACGAAAGTGTGACTTGGAGGAAAAAGGGATTAAGAGTTTTATGATATTAATTTTAATTCATGAAGTCACCTTTCCACAACATGTCCAAACAGCAACAGTACCTGCCTAAACATCTCCACACCAGACCACGCAACAGCTTTTATTTGAAAAACCCAAGAGTTGTAACCTGCCAGTAAGAAATCGCTGACTTACACAACTGAAAGTGCATTAAGATCTCTTTGATCATAAAATCACAGACTGGTTTGGGTGGGAAGGGACCTTCAAAGCTCACCTAGTCCAACCCCCTGCAGGGAGCAGGGACATCTGCAACCAGAGCAGGGTGTTCAGAGCCCCAAGGGCCAACCTGACCTGGGATGGTGCCAGGGATGGGGCTTCTCCCACCTCTCGGGGCAATCTGGGCCATCGTCTGACCACTCTCAGCAGAAACAATCTCTTCCTTATCTCTCATCTGAATCTCCCTCTTTCAGTTTAACCCATCACCCCTTGTCCTGTCTCAACAACCCCTGCTGAACAGCCCCTCCCCAGCTTTCTGACACCCCCCTTGAACCACTGACAGGCCGCACTAAGGTCTTCCCAGAGCCTTCTCTGCTCCAGGCTTAACACCCCCAACGCTCTCCCCTCTTCTCCCAGCAGAGGGGTTCCACCCTCGGGTCATTCCTGGGGCCTCCTCTGGCCCTGCTCCAGCAGGGCCATGTCTCTGCTGTGCTGAGGACCCAGAGCTGGACCCAGCACTCCACTGATACATCTTGTAACAAGGTTTACACTTCGGGCCTGAGAACTCGGGTAGTTACCAGAAGAGTTCCATCTTATTTCAATGCAGTTATTTCCTTCGAAGTGATAACTTATCACAATATTATGTTTCCACATAAGGGAATAACCACAATATTCTTCTGGCTGCTTAGTTCATGTTGCAGTATTTTACCGGCTTTTTCTTCCCAAAGAGATGAACAGGGCACTGGAGTTTGCTTCTTTGTTGATGTACACACTGACTTCAGTGAGGTTGCAAAATTCACTGCAATGTTTGCTTTGAAATGGTCTGGATGGCAACACATCCCTCAGGGAGGCAGAGCAGAGGAACAAGGGCTTGTTCGCTTTTATTGGAAAAACTTGAGGCAGGAAATATTCATAAAGGTTGCAAAAGTTTCGGGTCTGCTGCTCTGACAATATTTGTGGGAATTGTTCGGTTTTATAATGCACTTACACTGAAGCTGTGCTCCCTCAGCAGAGGAAGCACTTCTGCTTTGAGGAGTTCCTCAGAGGTCACAGACAGAAAGCTGGGTGAGTCATGCGCTCATTTACCTCACAGCACGGCTGAGGATGCCACTGCTGAGAAAGATGCTAGTAAACACTACCACCCAGCCAGGCTTTGGCCCACTCCCCTTTGAAAACATGTTCGAACGAAGTTCGCTGTGTTTCTCAAAGCACTGTTTCACGACATTAAGGCTGTTCTCAGTTCAACTAAGCACATTAATAGCTCCTTCCCCTCCACAATTATTAAAAAAAAAAAAAAAACCTCCAAACAAACAAGCAAAGAAACCCAGGAAAACACATTACCAGCAAGTTCCAGAGCTGTGTTTTTCGATATTGGGCATGGTAAAAGCCCAACCTACGTGCATTGGCAGTTTTGTAATACCATTACATAAGAATTATTTAACTACAGCAACAGATTTGAAAAGCAGCAGCAGTCGCTGCTACATGGGTTCACACATCCAAAAAAAAAAAAAAAAGAAAAAAGAAATCAATACAGGGAATGATAAATTTTGCAAACATGCATTTGACTGTCAGAGAGTGGATTGGGATTTCAACCCCCTCAAAAGCAGAAACGTTTCAGCTTATCGCTACCAAGGCACCGCAATCCTGAAAAGAGAAAACAAAAAGTACGACTGTTGCCATTTTCCAACCGCACGATAACCAGCTTAAGCTTTAAAAAAAGTGTCATTAAAAGCATCTATGACAAGCCCGATGCGCTCACAGGTGGAGTTTGGAAACATGGAACTGGTTTTTTACCTGATGTTCTGCATGAATGTTATCCCCAGTAGGCCAGCGATGTTTGCTGTTATTATAGCCGCCTCCACCACTTCCTCCTCCCCCAAGCTGCTCACCATGCTGCCTCTGGAAGAAGTAATCCACCATGGCGTCGTCCTGGGAGCGGCCCGCGACTCCGATGGATCCGGGAACGGGGCTGGGGTGCGTCCCTGCTGCAAGCGCCTGGTTTGCAGCTGGCTGGGGCTGAGCCTGGGACCCTGTTCCAGATGTCAGTACAACAGGCATGGTGGGGTTAGCTGTGTCTTGGGCGTGCTGCTTCAGGTGGGGGCTGAATGAGTCCTGCCAGAGTACTGCTTTTCTCTTCAACACACACGCAACGCTCATTCCACCAACACCTACGGGGGGGCGAGGGGAGGGGGAGAGACGGCGAGAGAAAAGGAAAAGAAAACATGAAATCCTCACAGCTTTACACGTTCAGTACCACCCCCATCTCGTGACTGGCAGGGCAGCAGCATGATGCTAGAGCTGACCATTTTAACAAAGTTATTTGCTCCATTAATCTGGCAACTCAACCTCCATATAAAAACTCACACTAGCCAAAAAGCCCCCAGCCTCTGCTGTGGAGTGTTATCTGTACACCTGAGATCCACACAAGGTGCCCATTACACAATGCCAATCTATGCGACGGACGAAACATCGGCTGTAAGTGCTGCCACAGAAGATTGCTAGAAAAAAGCCCCTGAAAAGCCCGGTGGAACGCAAATGACACCATCAGTGCCTGCCACGCTTGTTTACGGCCGACAAATTACAAGGCAGAGCTTCAATCAATACACCAGTCCCACTGTATCACGATGTGTTGTTCACTCAGTCATGCAAAACATCAAGGCAACGCGGCTTTTTTTTTCCAAAAGCAAACTTTATAAACTGGATTTCTGCTCATACAGCTAATTAAGCCCCACTTAACGTGCACTAGTCCTGCAAACTCCAAAGTCTAACACACAGGTAAAACACCCCGGTGTGCTTTGTAAGAGCTTCCCTAGAGAAAGGGCAGCAAACCCCTGGGTGCCTACGATCTCAGCAGAACCTTCCAGAGCTGTGCAGCCAGCAGAGCCGGTCCCGCTGTCGATGGCACTGGGGGAAAGCTGGACAAAACCATCCAGCACTGAAAATACCCCAAAGGCTTTGCATTCCCCCCAAATCACCTGCGTGCAGAAGGACAACCGGTAGCCCAGGCTGAGAACAACTCACTGATTTACTACCCCCCCAAATATGTGATGGCAGCACAAAACCCCACGGGTTTGTCTGTTAGTTTAACACCCCGTTACCAGCTGATCCCCAGAGCAATAAGGCCCTTCCACAGATGGACAGCAAAGTGTGTTCCCCCATTATGTAATGCTGAGCCCACACCGAGCACACGCACACATCCAAGGTGTTTGTAAAGACAGGGCAGAGCCAGAACTGTTATTTTTAAAGAAGATCACCAGTTTATGGTTTCAGTTACCTTAGTGCGCCGATACCACCGAGAATCTCAAAATGGAATGGGCTGCCCCCAAGCTGCACACCAGCCCCAGGATGCTTTTACTCTCATACCTTAGTGGCTGTAAACCTCAGCCCTGATCCTGACTGCAGCTCTGACAGCCTGAACAGGAGCTCTGTACTCTCTCCACTCATCAGAGCGGTTCTGACCTGCTATGAGCAACTTCCCAGAACAATTTTCTAACAGTGGAGAGAGAAAATTGACAGGAAAAAAAATCCAAACTCTGTCTTTGATCGAACTTAGTAAAGTTTGTCCCACTGAGAACAGGGTTAACATTCCATAGAAAATGACTATAAGAACTGCAGAGATTAGAGGTTTTTTAATTGCCCCTACAACACCCTCCTATTCACACACAAAGGAGCAGCTCTGCAGTGCTCTGTACACAGTGGGAGCCCTTCACAACTTCCATACCAGTAACATCCCACAGAACCCACTCCTCTGCCTTTCAAAAGGTCTGGAAATCGCTGCACCTTCCCCAAACACTTCACAAAACACCGTGACAACACCTGATGTTACTACACCTTCACTGATTTTTAAGAACACAATACTACAATTTCAGAGCATTTTCGTGATAGTTTCCCTTTGATAAACACTATCAAAATCCTTCAGTAACATGAAATAAAAGCTCCTCTATGCAATAAAAAATAATATTAAATAATTACAGACAAGAAATCCACATATCACCAAGTTGGGGTGTGTGTTAATTGCCAACAACGAAATCTGAGCAGGAAGTTACAAGTTATCTCAGGGCAGGCTTTAAAGAAAAAAAAAATAACAGGAAGATACTATGAATCCACCAAAGGCTTCTGGTGCCTCTATAAAGGGGCAGGCCCATTTCCAGGGGACGTACCCCAAGATGCAAAGTTACAACAGCCACAGCATTACTGTCCTCCCTCAACAGGTAGCCTCTGCAGGTCCCTCTGCTCGCCCTCACAAATCCATTCCTCGTTTAATTTGCACACGGATTGTTAATAAAGGCATTACAATCAAAACTGGGGCTTTTTTGAGACTCCAGAAAACCCCAGACAAGGTACTACGGTGCCTGCTGCTCCCAGACGCTTCCTCTTTCATCTCACACAGGCCAGGCAGCTCCAAACACCAGAGAAAAACTTGGCAAAGGCGACATTTTGAAAGGGAGCAAAGGGGAAAGGAGCATTCTGGGTAGTTCAAGTTTAGTTCCAAGGCGTGTTTTGATAGAAAAGCCGTGTGAAACGCGGCGGACAGCTGAATCCTGTCATTCAAAGCACAGAGCACCCAAGATATGTGAAGGCACCTACACAACGCACATTCATAATCAACCGGCAGCTGCAAGACCCGCCGCCACTCCTGGCTAACGAGGACCCTTTTCATCCCCAAACTCTTTGTATAAAACATATAATAAACTTTTCCGAGGCAAAAGTGTGCTCGGAAGAGCTCCGTATTTACAAACAAAGGCTTCTGCGCCGCCACAGAGCAGACAATTTTCCTTTCCTCTCGATAAAAACACAGCACATAAATAAACCACTCTGTGTTATCACTACAAGGAAAATACTACAGGTTACTGGACATTCCACAAGCAACACAAACTTCGCAACCATCTCCAGGCCAGTTTTCAGCACAAGCGGCACCGCAGCTGAGTAAGGCGGCTTTAATCCGCACAAGGCACAGCTACGTGTTCGGATCCTCACTGCTCTGACTCAATATTCCTCTAAAAATAACAGACAACATTAAAAAATTAAGTCAGCGCAAGATGCACCTTCAAAAAGTTCAAGCACGAACTAGTAGAGAGTCTGGGGCAGGTGGGTTTTTGTTTGGAAAGTTAGACTGGAAATTAAAGCCCAGCCATTGTTCGCAGCACTGTGGCCTACAAGAACTTTTAATGTTAAACCGGGCGTTTTCCTGAAAACCTGGGGAGACGCAGCAGGAAGCGGGTCAATCGATCACCCACCAAACCGCTGAACCCAGCATTCAAACACGGGGCTTTGATACACGCTACCCCTTAACCCACCTCCCGCATAAAGGAAATTCCTTACTCATGATCTGTCTAATGAAAGCTCTGCTCGGAACAAAGTTATTAAACATTGACACAAAACAAAAAAAAAAAAAATACCGAGTATTTTCAGGTTGGGGCAAGAGACAGACACTTAACATTACATGTGTGTAATTAAAAAGGGTCAAACGCTGCTATTGCACGAAGAAGAGATAAAAACAAGGAAAAACATCCCACACAAACACAAAACCCCGGGGTCACCCAGCACGTCACAAAGTATTGTCTCCATTTTCCTCCCCCCACCACTCTTTAGGCACCGTTCCCCTCACCTGCCAGCGCCCACGAGCGCCCCCAGCCCCGATGAAGACCCACCCCCCCCCCCAAGGCCGGGGGGTGGGGTGACTCAAGCACCCCCCGACACCACCGCCTGGCCGAGCTCCCCAGAGCAACAAAGCGGGGCCTCGGCCCACCCTGGCGGGCCAGCTAGGCGCCCCCCGGGAGCAGAGGAAGCCCCGGGGGGACCCACAGCGGCGGTCCGGACCCGGGGGGCCGCAGACGGGGGGCGCAAGGCCGGGATGGGCCCGCGGCCCCCCTCAACAATAACAACACACACCCCACCTTCCCTGCCCGCCGGGGCGCGGCGGCGAGCGGCCGGAGAACCCTCACGGAAGACGGGGGCCCGCCGCTCCCCCTCTCCCCGGTAACAATAGGGGCCAGGCCCCAGTCCCCGAGAGCCGACAAGGAGCCGGGAGGGAGAGCTGGACGCGAGAGCCGGGCGCCAGCGCCCCGCCGCCGCTCGCCTTCGGAGCGGCCTGGCGCCGCTCCGCCCGCCTCCCCCACCAATATGGCCCCACCGGCGGCTCCGCTGGGGTGCGCGGCGCGGCGGGGGCCCGGTCCGGTGCCGTTACTCACGGGCGGAGCGGTAGGATGAAGACGGATCTCGGCCCCCCCCCAGGCCGCTCGCCGCCTGCCTCTCCCCCTGCCTTTCACTCCGACAACATGGCGGCCCGGCGGGGACGAGCGCCGCGCTGCACGCCGGGAAGGCGAGGCCGCTCCAAGCGGCGCCGGGCCGCCGCTGCCCCGGCCGGGACGGGTTGGGCCCGTGGCTCCGTCACCCCCCCAGACCCGCCCCGCGCCGAGCCGGGACCACCGCGGCGGGGTCCGTCTGTGCCCGGCTCCCTCCTGCGCGGCCCTTCGCGGGTGCCGCTGCTCACTGGCCAGGCCCGGCTGGGTTGCGACCAGGCCAGGGCAGGCCTAGGCCGGGGGCCTCATGCTTTAAGCGTGGCCCCTTCCCCAAGCGGGGTTTGGGGGGCACAGGCCGTCCTCAGCCCCACGCTCCCTCGGCCAACGGGGCTGTGGCTGAGTCTCCCCTCGCGCCGCCAACTCCCGGCCTTGGGCACTCCCAGCCCCCCGGGCCCGCAGCAGGGAGGCCATGAGGCAGCTGCCAGCCCCCCCAGCCCCGCCATCCACCCGGGGCCTGCACCCACATAGGCGATGAAGAACCGCACCAGAGGCACGAAGCGCAGGCAGGGAGAGCGGCTCTTCCTCACCCTGTGCCTTTACAAGTCCAGCACCAGCAGGCAAACAGAGTCTTGGGGTGTTTTCATGTGTGTGTGTGTGTCCCCCCACAACTCGCCTTCCCCACACCTCGCAGTGCTGGGTTAACGCTTGGACTCCATGAGCTTAAAAGTCTTTTCCAACCTACACGATTCTGTGGTTCTACGACCGCCGGGGCTGGGGGGAAACTACAGAGCCCAGCGTGCGCCGCTGCGGTGCCGGCCAGGCTCCCCGGCTGGACACCGAAACAAAGCGCTGTACTCTGGGAGCGGTAGTTCCTGCCAGGACACCTCCATGTTAAAGGGACAGCTCGTTCGGGAGCCGCCGCTGCTGGTTTTGTGCCCCCTCCTGCACCGGCGTGTCGGTCTCCTACATTGTGGGGGGGATTTAGCGCCTGTACTGGACGTGTAGGTGTAATATTTCCACTCCCCCTTGGCCAGGCAAAAGAACCACGCTCAAAAAACGGGAGGCGAGTGCCAGCGCAGGAAGCGGCTGGGCTCGGGGCATGCCCTCACATGCACACACAGAGCAAAACAAGCAGCTGGAGCCTTTCAAAGGGCTTCGTCAGGGGTCCTGCAGACCGTGCCGGGCTCGGCAAGAGATTTCCCTGAACTCCGAGCTTTTGCCGGGTTGTGGTTTCAGGTACAAGAAGTTCCCTCAAGCCCGGTTTATCACAGCCGTTAACGCACGAGCAGGGCCGGATCCGCTGAGCTCTGGCTGCTTGGCTTGAACCCATCTCCTCCCCGAAGGGCTGCTGGGTGATGGGTGTCTCCGCTGCCTCTTCCAGGCACCCAGGCTGCGGCGGAATGTGCAGCTGTGGGGAAGAGGAGCCTCGCCCCAGCCACCCTCCAAAACCCTGGGGAGGCACAGCCTGAGAGGTGCTGGGGACACCAGGCCGAGCGCGACGGGATAAACACTGAGCAAAGGCTTTCGCTCTCAATGCTGTTTTTTAAGCCAAGCCTTGTACAGCCACCCAAAGTTTTTTTCAGCCAGCACCGCGGTGACTTACTTGGCCCAGCAAAACCCCGCTGTGATAACCCCAGCTCTGCCGGGCTCAGCTGCCTGCGCCGCCGCAGCGGGTTGCCCACACGCGTGTGTGGTACTTGGTGTGCCCCCCCTGCCCTGCTGCCACGCAGCCCTGCCAGGCCCTAAGCACCCCACGAACGGCTGCGGCAGAACCCGTGCAACGAGTAGCTCCTGTTAGTGAAGCCTGGCCACCCCCTGGGCTCTTCACTGGAAGACGAACCTCAGCAGGTTCTGCTGGCAAGCATCCCTAATGAAGATGCAGCTCGTTCTGCTGAGCTGAGCTGCCCTGTTAGGAGGAAACTGCCTGGGTGACGCAGCCAGCCCGTCAGAAACATGCTTGTGCAGTGAGGCCGCATCAGTTCTCCACCTCCCGGCTGGTAGAGCCCTGAAGCTGACTCTGCCGTACCGTGGTGGACCATGCAACGTCCCCAGAATGCCACCGGTGCGAGCAAGGCCAACCCCATGGTGTGGTCCAGATATGAATATTGAAACTGTCCTTTTGGCCCTGGAGCAAATAAATCTGCCCAGCCACCCTTCTCCTTTGCTGCATTCTGCAACATCTCCTGAGCATCCTGGGCTGATGCAAGACATCAGCGTTGACTCCTGGGTGATGAATATTGGGGCTGCAAAGCGCGAGAGGTCAGAAGCTCTTTCCCACACCTTGTCCTCACTGCGGAGCCCAGGAGAAGAGGGGCTGGCAGGTCCCTACCCGATTCTGCTGGCCAGGTTTTGGGGTGCTGAACTGGCCCCCTCAGTACCTCACCTTGCTGGTGGGTCCGCCTGTCCCCGAGCTATCGGCTGGTGGTAGCACAGATGTCCCCAAGCAGCGCTGACCCTCTGCTGCGAGCTGGAGATAACAGCTACGCTGTGGCAGGTTGCAGCACACACCCAGGCTGCTCGCTGACATTGGAAACATGGTTCCTGTTAATTATACCTGGGATAATTACATTTACACCAGTCTAATGAGTGGGGGAGGGAAGGAGTCCTCCTGCGGATGAAGTATTAGTGGTTAAAACCCGCTGATGCCAGTTAGTTTATTCGGTTTAGGAAGAAAGAGCAGAGAAATGGCATGTGGGGACACACAGCTCAGTAGCCTTGGGACTGAGTCAGAGTTTGGGTCTCACCTCCAGGACCCCCGTCCCTCCTGCAGCCTATTCTGCCTCCCACCACTGCTGTCCCCTCTCTTGCCCCTCAGACTTTGCCTAAGCTCCCAGCTTGTTGCTGGGAATTCTCCCACTGAAGGACATGCTGCTCCGAGAGACCTCAGAGCCATGGAGGACAGGCAGAGTGAGAGGAAGAGGCAGCGTGGGCAATGAAATAACTTCCACCTCCATGGGAAAAACCTTCTGCGGGTGGAAATGTCCTTCTCATTGTTGGCCATCAAGGGCAGCCCCAGCTCCCTGGCTGTGGCTTACCCCGTACAGTCTTGGCGTATGTTATCCTGGGCTTCATCGTTGGTTTACAAAGAGGAAAAGTTGCCTCTCCTCCTAAGCTCCAAATGACTCACCAGAAGCACCTTTCTCCCCTGGCGACTACAGAAGGGGCTTCAGTCAATTGGGCTTTTCATTAAACATCAAAGTTCCACAACCAAAGCCAAATGCCCAGATCCAGACCCTCCATCCATGCTCCACCCAGGCTCTGTTCCTCGTAGCACGATGCCCTACATGACAGTGTCTTCTCTTTGAAGCCGCCTCCTAGTCTAAAAGCAAATAAAACCAGAGCTGCTGTGATTCACACTCCTCGGAGCAGAGCTTCCCACAGCTCAACAGAGGAGACACGCTTGCAGGACAGGGGATTCAGCTGGATTCTGCTGAGCTCCTAATGCAGGATACTCTCAAAATGTGCCAGCTTGACCAAAAAGCTTTTAAAACCAACTTCATCAGTGGGATAGTGTTTCATCAACAACACCCTCTCCAAGGGACCTTCCCTGTGAGAGCCCAGTCCTGCACGCACACAGATGACATCCATGCACATAACCGCTTTCTGAGCTGGACCCGTCATCATCAGCACACCTAGACAGGAAACGTCCCTTCGTTTCTGCAGCAGCTTTTGGTGATCAGATAAAACCGTGGTTTTCACCGACACTCCTCGCCTACGGGTTTCCATGCTCGTGTGGAGAAACCCAGCGCAGACGTTTGCAGGAGTCAGCAGCCAAGTGTCTAAAAGCGGCTGGTGAAATGTCACGGTTACGGCAAGCTGAAGGAAGTTCTGGCTGCGGCCCCACCTGATGACAGGAAAGTCTGAAAGTTTCATTTTGTCTGGAAAGTCACTTTTTCCTGCAAAAATACACCCCCTAAAGTCAAAGTTTTTAAGCAACTCCCACCCATCGGCTGTGCTTGGGGTTGTACTGAGCTGGAGTGCCTCATCCTGGGTGCAAGGACAACAACCTCGGGTCATTCCTGTGGCCTCCTCTGGCCCCACTCCAGCAGCTCCACGTCTCTGCTGTGCTGAGGAGCCCCGAGCTGGACCCAGCCCTGCAGGGGGGTCTCCCCAGAGCGCAGCAGAGGGGCAGGATCCCCTCCCTTCACCTGCTGGCCACACAGCAGGACACGGTTGGCTTCTGGGCTGCGAGCGCACATTGCTGGCTCATGTCCAGCTTTTCACCCCCTAGCATCCCCAAGACCTTCTCCACAGGGCTGCTCTTGATCCACTCATCATCCACTGAGGGATGCCTCCTCTCCATCCCAGTGATATCCTCTGCTGTCCTCCCTCCAGTTTGCCACAGCTCACAGAGGCACTACGCAAGATGACATCCAGAGGCAGCAAAAACTGCCCTGAAGAAGTGGAGTTAAATCCAGGATGGATTTGTGGAACCCAGAGTGGGTTAAATCCAGGATGATAAGAGACACACAGAACTTCTCACTCTTACGTGGTCAAGGTGGCCTTTTCCCCAGGGTCCAGGCAGTGAGAAATGTTTTTGGCAGGGTCACTAGCACGTGGGGCTGAGTGTCGTTGGGAAGGATCCTTAAGTGCCGCTCTGCCGCCCCGCTGATCTAGTTGATTAACGAGAAGGTAATTGAGAAACCTACAGAACAAGCAGCCACACAAAGAACTGACAGCAGCTATAAACCAGGAAAAAGGAAATTCGTGTTTGTTTTTAAACCGCGTGGGTTTTCCCCCTGGACCTCACTGCTGAGACATGTCATGGCAGAGAGGAACGAGGCTGAGCCCTGCTCCACGTTCCTGCCTTTTCATCAGCCTTTTTAACCAGCCACCAAACCCTGTAGGGACTGGACACCAGAGAAACCAGGAGCTCTGATAGATGCTGTTGGATGAAAGAAATGAGTGCTTGGGGTATGAGCAGCCATTCCCTCCCCAGAGCCGTGCGGGCAGGCAGGGCTGCACCACGGGGGGACAGCAGTTGGGTTGAGTGCAGCCCCAGGAGCTGATGGGATCCAAAAAATCCTGTGGCTTAGCAAAGCAGGCAGGAAAGTTCAGAGGGTGGGACCTTCCTCCCGAGAGGGAGGTGACAGTGGTGTCCCCGCTGAGCTGCTGGCCAGCACTTGGGCGATACCCAGCTGGAAGGGAGCCGGCAGGCCAGCACTTGCCAAGTCGCAGCAGAGACTTGTCCCTGCTCAGGGCATCCCTCCTGCAGCCGCTGTTCCTCCAAACATGTCCAAACCTGGAGAGTCAAGGGAATGTACCACTGTATGGTCTAGCTAGATCACCCCAAAATCCAAGCTGGATCCTTACACCTACCCACCTACCTGCTTCGTGGGCCCCAGGAGGGTGTAGACACCCACCAGGAGCAAGGGGATGGGACGCAGGGGTCCCTCTGCTGCTGATGCCCCATCAGTGAGGCAGGTAAATGCCACCTGGGGACATTTTGCATCCCCTGGTGGCACATTAGCCCCATATGCTGTCACTGGTAGGAGCAACACCACCTCCTTGGTGGGTGCTTGTGAGATCCCGCTTCTTGGGGATCATCCCCCACAGCACGTCTCACCCCTATTTCTAATCACTGGAGCTCTGAAGCAGGAGGCTGGTTAAGCTTTCCAGCTTGTTTGTTATCATTAAATATATCAACGCTGGATTTTCTCAACAGGCAATTACATGACTAAGCCCTTTGGAAGCTCTGCTGCCTTCTCAGTGTGCACGACTTCTCCCTGCAGTCCTGTAGCCTGAGCGTGTTGTGTGGGGAGCGATTTCCTTCTCCCAGCTCCGCATTTGCCATTTGCATGGCCTCAGCTCTTCCTCAGCGCTGGAAAACGGGCAGGGGTCCGACAGAGCTATTTAATTGGAATATGTGTATATATATATTGCAAAATATACATTACTCCTGGCAAGGTACAGCCGGCGTGTAGAGGCAGAGTCACGGGGCAGCAATGCTCAAACAGGAGCGAGGGGATGAGCGGTGACCTTGCAAGCAGCTGGGCAGCCAGAAGGTTTTCCCAGTCCCCAACCCCACTTCTCCTTTGCTTCCAGCTCTCCCAGACCTTATTTCTTGTGGTTTAAGTTGTCCGGTTTGCTCTCATTATGCCAGAGAGGGTAACAACACGCTCCTGCTGCCAGGCTGTCACGGTGGCCTCCGGGGCCGAACCCAGGGCCCAGCTATCTGCACGCTGCACCTTGAAGATGCGTTTCCTGTTGTGTTCCCAGTCAACAAAAACCAACAGCCCAACAAATTGTCACGTTTAGCAGAACATCGACCCAGCTGCAGGCTCATACACTCGAATTTAGGAAACACCACTGTTATATTTGTCTGCTCCACCTTCATTCAGCCCCCTTATACATGTGCTTTGTGATCCAGTCTTTAATTACAGCTTCACAGACGCGGTTTTTCCCACGGCACCCATGGCCCAGTTAGGGCTGGCTCTGCCCTGGGGCAGAGCGATGGGGGAGAGGAGGATGTAGGACCCCCATGCCCACTCCTGCCCGAGCTGGCAGGAGTGCAGTATGAAGGACAGAGGTCTGACGCTTGAAGTGCTTTTGCTTTTCTTCACTCTCATAACTGCACAATTTTGCCAAAATCCGGGGTGTTGCAGGAGGGGTTGCTGAGCAAGAAAGGGTGCAGGGTGAAGGTGGTGCATCTCCTCTCCCAGCCCCAAACCCCGCTGCCACCAGCATCACCCCCAGATCCCCTCGCTGCCATCCCCTTGGGCTGCCCCAGGGCTGCCTGGCTGCCTCCTCCCTCCCCTCCTCTTGCACAGACAGAGCCCTCTCCAGCCGAGCTCCACGCTGTCCCTCCGCCCACGCACCCCTTTGATTTGGACTCCGAGAGGTGCCTGGAGCTGGGTGGAGGCCGCTTTTAATCCTTCCTGCTTGCAGAAGGCAGCCCGCTGGCTCTTGCCTCTGCGGGCACCTGCTCCTCCTGCCTTCTGCAGCCCAGCCCAGGGTGACAGCCGGGGACCTGGACGCCTCCTGCCTCTGCTTTCACATCCCCATGTACCACGAAGCTCCACGAACCGCTCAGCCCGAAGGCAAAGGTGCTTTGCACAGCAGGAAGCTGGCTGGGGAGCAGTTTGCCACAGCTCTGCCAGCGAAACCTCCCAGCGTGGCTCGTTTTACACAGAGCGAGGCCGGGGGTTTACTGGGGGGCCAGAAATGATGTTTCCCAAGCGGTGGGTAAACCCACCCCACCGGTGCCTTGCCTCAGCTCCCAGGTCCTCCGTGCACTGGAGCTTGCAAAGCTGACAAGTCTGGCCAGCACTTCCCAGCCCCCAGCTCCTCGCCAGTGCTCCTGGTTTGATCTTCACTGCACAGATGGAGGCTCAGATAGACCTGGCTTCAAAACCCAATCGCCCTTGGCATAATTAGGAGGCAGCAAGTTCACGCTTAGAAGGGCTGATTCACTCTCTGGACCTGCCCCGGCCCCTCCTGTGAGGCTGGAGGGAGCTGAGGGCAGCAAAGCAGCACCCCACGGAGCTGCCTAATATGGGTGACCCCAGGCTTCAGGGTGATGGTGGCCCCTCCTCGGGGTGCCTGCTTGCAGACCCAATTTCACCTGAGCAAAGCTGCAAGAGGTGTCAGCAGGGCTGAGCTTTGCTCAGACGGTGGGACAATGCATTGCAGAGACCTCGGAGACGTCTGGTTTGGAGGGTCCTGAGTGTTGGCTGCATGTTCCTCCAACCCCAGCAGGTCATTTGCCCATTATTTTCTGTTCTTGCACCCTTCTTGCCTGTAACTGCATGGATTTACTCCAGACCACACCCAGGCATTGTGCTCGTGGTGACAAAGAGACGTGCAGCATCCCCAGAGCCACCAGCCCCGAGACCTCTCCCATGCGCTTTCCTGCGTGGGAGGTGGTGCACAGTGCTTACGGCTGGTTGCATCTCCATCACCTTCACATGCAAGAACCCGCCTTTCCGGCTGTGCAGCAGGACCAGGATGGAGCCCAGAGGGGTGAATGGGGTCTACGAGGGGAGGCAGGGAAAGAGGCTTCACCACGTGCATGGAGAAGGCTCCAGAGCAAGAGGCACTGGAGCCAGGAACAGCCTGGGGGGTCCCGTGGCGTGGCAATAGGGAGGGAGACAAGTTCAGGGAATGGTGTCACACAGCTGGCACCACCCCACTCGCAGCAACAAAATGAGCTTTTCCTTCCTGGCCAGCCCCCCCATGCCGGCTCCCCCCTTCCCCTTGCGCCTGCATGTGTCCCCTGCCCTGCCCTCTGTGGCACTGGGACCAGCATGTTGCTGGCAGGAGTCCTGGCACCAAATTCTTCACAAACTCCACCCTCATTGCCCCCCCCTATGCCTTGTCTTTCCCCTGAGTGTGTTCAGCTCCAGCGCTGGCTCCCAGGCATGCTCCAGCCCACCCTCAACCCCTTCCTGATGCTCTGCAGCTCAAAGCCGGCTGTTTCGAAGCTGGCTCTGTTGCAGGAGCGGAGTATGATGATGTTTTGCTCCTGCAAAGGCTTACTTGCTGCCCTCCTGGGGGGTGATGGGGCCAGGACTCCATACATATACATATTACATTTATATATATATTTATGTGCAGCATCTTGCAGGAGAGGCCAGTTCCCGGCACGGGCGGGCAGGCTGCAGGGAACCTGTCACGCGCTTCAGTCTCTGCCCAGGACAAGCCATGTGTTGCGCATCCTGAGCCAAAAATTGTGCATATGGCCATGGCTGCCCTGCGGCCATCAGAGAAAGCCCAGGAGCTCCCACCAAGGCAGCCGTCGCGTCCGTCCGACATCCGTCCGGGTGAACACCCGTCCGTGTGTCACCTTCCAGACGGGAGCACCAAAACGAGCATCTTTTTAGGGATGTGGGGACGGGGATTTCAGGGGCCTCGCACCCGCACCATGGCACAGTGATGCCAGAGGAGGGCGTCCCTTGGGGATGCCGTTGGCAGGGACCGCTGGAGAACCATCCATCCCCACTAAGGAACCAAAGGGGGAAAATCGGGCCCAGGGTATGTTTCTTAATTCAACCACCCAAAGCAAGCTGTGAGCTTCCCTCCAAACACAAAAACTTGGTTCCCATTCACCCACCTCATCCTAGCGGCCTCGCTCCCGCTCCCACTTCCCTGGGACCCGCCGTGTTTCACTCACACACCTACGACCGCGGCGGCCGGATCTACAGAGCTCCTCGGGTCCCTCAAAAGCGTCTCTATGCCTTTGTCTGAGGTTGTGAAAGCGGCTTTTTTACTCCTTAACATCTGTGACTCGCCGGGGTCCCGCGGCTGCGGGAGGGAGCCGGCGTTTCTGCGCGGGGTAAATTAATCCTTTGTTGCTCCTCAGCCATTTCTTCGCTCGGGTTGGGATGGAAGAAAATCAACTCGTTTTTCTTGCTGCCCTTCCTGTTTACGGTGACACAGGGTCTCTTCACGTGACAGCGGCAAGAGATGCTTGGACTCTGTAATTACGTCTCAGCCGCGGCCAGGCAGGGGACAGCGGTCGTAAGGAGGGACCGGCTTGGCTCGGGGTGTGAGTGGTCCAAAGCGAAGCCCCCCCAAACCCTCCCACAGCAATGCCCACACTCACCTGCTTTTCAAATCCGAGGTGCCCTGGCAGGTTTTGGGGCAGCGAGAGCATCGCTGCTGGGGATGCTGCACCCACGTCCTGGCTTTAGGCTGGGGTGGGAGCAGGAGCGGGGACATCTCATAGCTGGTGACATTCAGGGGCTCATTTGTATCGCTTTTATTTGGAAGAATTTCCCCTCCTGCTCTGGAAAAAATCAGATTATGGCTGTAAAATGGTAGGAAGGTGATGGGGGTGATGAACCCTTTGTCTGAAAGGACCTGGGGGAAAGGCTCCGCTCACACCCTCCTCGCTCGGCAAAGGATGCACTGGCTGCAAACTGGGAGGAGAAAGGAGCCTGGCTTTCCTGGGGGAGGCAGGAAGGCAGGAGGTGTTTCAATATCCATTTCCCAAGAGAAGTGAGTGCTTTGGGAATGTAACATGCCCAAAGAACGGGGTACATGCCGTGATGCTCCCTGTCAAGGCGCTGCCGTCCGCTCTCCCCATGAGCCATGCTGGGATGGGAATTAAAGGTCGGGTTATGGACCGCCTTCGTCTCCTCCGAAGGGTCCGTGCCAGCGCCCAGCCTCGCCCGACGCCCCAGGGTGGGTGCAGGGCACCCAGGCTCAGCTGGCGACCAGCAGCGACGGCCACTGGGGCAGGCTGGGTGTCCCGGGAGCCGCCCGGCGATGCCGGTACTACTGGTAGGGTGCGGCTCCAGCGTGGAAGGTGCCACTGGGGTTGCAGGGAAAAGGAGCTGCGACACCCCCGGAACTTCACAGGCTGGCTTTCGGTGGCTTTGCCATTCAAAATGGTCCCGCTTGGACAGGGCGGCTCTATATCTGCAGACGGAAGATCCGAGGGGAATGCCCGTGGCAAAAGGGGTGTCAGGGAACTGAGGAGGAGGGAAGTGCTGGGAAGAGGGTGGCTGGGTTTCCTTCATATCCTGGGTTTTTCCTGCCTGTCTCCGCATGGTGAGGGCCAGGATGCTGCTGGCTTTGTCTGGGGGGAAACACATGGACCTTCCTCCAAATTTCCAGCCCCAAACCCAGGGGATTTATTACCTGTGGAGCAAATCTCAGCCCTCCCGCCTTCCTGGGATGTCCTGCTGGCTGCGAGCACTGGGCAAACGGCACAAAACCACCTCCAAAATGTGTTTTCCCAGCGCTCTGGTTGGGAAAAGCTTTTAATTCCTGCTTTTCCAGCTGGCACTTTGGTTTAAAACAGCGCCTTTGTTAGAAGACGTTAGAATGTGACTTGTCATAAATCCTGAGACCCCCTGGTACAGTTTTATCCTTAATCAATGGATGCAGAGTCAAACTTTGCCTTTTACTTACTTATTTACTTCTTAAACATTTATTTACTTATATGTAAGTAAATAAGTGAATGTATTTGCTTATAATAAATTATTTTTATTTACTATAAATAAATATTTACTGATTAATTTTTTGTTTACTATAAATATGTCAATATATTTACTTAGAAATAAGTGAGTAAATAAACAAGTTTTTAAAATAAATAAATGTTATTTAAAACTAACTATTTAAATTTGAAGGATATGACCCTGGGCCGGACCAGCAAACCCCATCTCCGACCTCACCCTGGAGCTGGAGGAGGGCTTTCTGGAGGAGACGCGCTTCAGAGCGGTGCTGAGCCCGTCTGCAGCCCCGTGGCGCAGCGGGTGGCTTTGGGGGCACCCGAGGAAGCTGTCACTTTGCTCTGACTTAGGGTCACTTTAGTGGCAGCAATAAAATCCACCCCCCCAGCAAGGCTCCCAGAGCCATCCCCACATTTCCCAGTCCCGCCAGTGCTGCCTTTCCGGTGTGCCCAGATCCCTGCTGGGGGGCACTCACCAGATGGACCACAGCAGCACCCACAGAGAAACCCCAACGCGTCTCTCAGGCCCATTTGCGCATTAATTCCCATTGCAATCACACCAGGGGGGTTATTTCCCTTTACCTGGGCATCGTCTCCCAGCCCCACAACCGCCTTCCCCAGCAGCCGCCACCCCCAGAGGGGCCCGATCCGTGTCAGATAGAGGACAATGAATTTATGACCACAAACACTGTGCAATAAACTGGAAGATGTCTCCCAAAATTAAAGATTTTAATTGAAACCCATTTCGGCCTCCAGTCTGGTGCTTGCGGTCCCTTACCGGCCCCCTCCAAGGCGCAGGAGGCAGAACAAGGGGCACGGCGAGGCCGAAGGCTGGAGCGCCGTTACTGCTGGAGGGTTTCCTGGCATGCCCGGGCTGGCTGCCGGAGCTGGGATGGGGCTGGGCAGCAGGAGGTTGTTTTGCAAGAGGTGGATGGATGGGTGTGGGCAGGCAAACGGGTTTTCTCCTTCCTCTCCAGCTGGGGAGGAGGAGCAGCCTGGTGGGATGCTCCAGCAGCTCATCCACAGATGCTCGGGCAGTGTGGCTGCAGAATGGTCCACCACTGCAGCCACGGGCTGCTCCAGCAGCGTGGCTGTGGGATGCTCCAGCAGGACTGTTTGGTAATGGAAAATGTGAATACCTGGGGAGAAATGGAAACTACCCACAGGGCTGTGGCCACAACCCAGCGTCTTCTGCTGGGGAATCCCTCCCCTCGCTCCTGGCAGGGCTGCAAATCTTTATTTCAGGAGCTTGGCCTGAGAAAATATCCTGGAAGGGCTCTTCATATTTTTCTGGGAGGGTTTATTAATATTTGTCTTAGGGGAAGGGAGACTTGCAGACCCCCTGGCTGCCCCTGTGCCCAGGGTTGGTGCCTCCACCCAGGCCTGAGGAAGCTGCATAGGGATGGGATGCGCTGGACACTGGCTCATCCCCCATGGCACAGCAGGTGGTCACAGAATCACGGAATCACCGACTGGTTTGGGTTGAAGGGACCTTCAGAGCTCCTCCAGTCCAACCCCCTGCAGGGAGCAGGGACATCTGCAACCAGAGCAGGGTGCTCAGAGCCCCAGGGGCCAACCTGACCTGGGATGGTGCCAGGGATGGGGCTTCTGTCACCTCTCGGGGCAACCTGGGCCAGGGTCTCCCCACCCTCAGCACAAACAATCTCTCCCTTCTCTCTGGTCTGAATCTCCCTCTTTCAGTGTAACCATCACCCCTTGTCCTGTCCCAACAGCCTGTGCTCAAGAGCCCCTTGAAGCACTGAACGACCACGCTGTCTCCCCGGAGCCTTCTCCTCTCCAGGCTGAACACCCCCAACTCTCTCCCCTCTTCTCCCAGCAGAGGGGTTCCACCCTCGGGTCATTCCTGGGGCCTCCTCTGGCCCCGCTCCCGCAGGGCCATGTCTCTGCTGTGCTGAGGACCCGGAGCTGGACCTGGCGTGGGGCGGAAAGGCAAAATTTTTAAAACCCCACCACTTTTTAATTGATTCAACTGCACAAGGAAGGGAAATGCCCCAAAATCAGAACAACCATCAGCTGAAACTTTCCTTCGACTTTATAATTACAGAATAGAAAAGAAATCCTCAGTTCACGTTACAAATACGGTCTCATATAAAAACAAGCCAACGGAAAAGAAAGAAAGAAGGTCGCTGCGCGCCGGTGCCTGGCTGCTGCTGAGCTCAGGAGGGAGGGAAGCCCTTCCCAAAGAGTTTTAAATGGTAGCAGGAGTTTCCTTCTGCTTCCTGCTGGGCCTGAGAGGGGGTTTGAGCAGGCGGGTGTCTCCCATCCCATCCCATCCCATCCCATCCCATCCCATCCCATCCCATCCCATCCCATCCCATCCCATCCCATCCCATCCCATCCCACAGTGGGTCAGCAAGAGCATCCTTGGTCCTGGAGAGGAAAATGCACCTTGGAGATGCTGCTGTCCCTGGAGCTGGGCAGTGCTGGGGATGGGGATGTGTTTTGGGCTGGGGGGTCAATCCATTGCCTGAAAAACACTGTTTTCCTTGGGAAAAAAGAGGGGAAAGGGTGGAAAAATTATTGCCTCTAAAGTTCGCAGCTTGGCGGAGGCAGTGGAGGGGCTGCCAGGGGCATGCAGCCTGTCCCATGCCCAGGGTCTGGGCTCGGGCAGCTTCGCTTGTTGGCCCTTCACAGCTGCTTGTTGAGAAGGACCAAAAAAAAAAAATCACTCCAGGGTGCAAAACCCATCCCGAAATAGCCCCCAGGACTGGAGGAAAACTGCCTGGGAGGCACAATTCATGCGACCCCCCCCCCCTAGATGCAAAGTGTGGGCTCGGGGCCAGATCCAGGAGCAAGCACATCCCGCCTCTGGGAAAAGGAGACCGAGGAGATCGGGATGAGCTGGGATGATGCTTCACGAAACTCCTTTTTCCCTTCCAGCTTCTTCCAAGGCTTCTCATTCCCACCTCGTCTTCATTTTGCAAAGCCATCGCTGCCCAACCGACCTCGCGCATTTCCCCCCCCCCCAATCACCGCTCCCCCCGTGCCGACGTGGCCCCTCTTCTGCCGCTGAACCTGATGGATGGATTTGCCACCCAGACCCCAATGGATGGAGGGGCTGGGGGGGAGGGTGGTGTCAGGGAGGCCCTGAGCTGCCCTCCCCAGCCCTGGGTGAGGGGCCGGGGGGCTCCCGGGCAGCCCCAGGGTGGGCAGAGCATTGCTGAAGGCACGATGTTGGCCTTGGGAGGGGGGCCTGGCACAGGCTCGCTGGGGGTGTCGTGCTCAGCCAGAGTCTACTCAGGCACTTTAAATTAAGAAAAAAAAAACCCAATAATTTAAAAAAAATAAACAACCCAAAACATTCATTAGATTAAAACAGCCGGAAAGGGGCTGTGTCGAAAGCAGCGTCAGTATTGCCAAATTTGAGCAAGACCTCCCCCAAAATGTGGGAGGGATGGGGGGGGTTTCAGGGGGGCTTCAGGAGGCTGTGTCCCCCCACCATGTCCCCAGATCTGAGGGAGGTGTCGAGGCAAGATGCTGGCGGCCGGATCCAGGTCCTCAGGGCGAGGGGAGCACCTTGGACCGAGCCCCTTCGACGCTGCTTCATCCAACTGGGGGGGGGCTGGAAAATTCCTTCTGAGAGCAAAACCCCCATTTCTGGGGCCAGCCCGACTCCCAAACCTGGCATTTCAGGAAACTGTCCCAACCCCATGGAGGACGAAGCTGTGTCCCGCTGTCCCCAAAGCAGTGTTTATCCCCTGCCCCTGGTCCCGGTTTGCTCCAAACTGGCTGGTTTTTGCTCCAGTCTCTCTCCGGGCCCCCTCCTGCCCAGCACGCTGGGAGGGTCCTGCTGCTCCAAGGGAAAACCAGGCTGGGAGAAACAGAAGAAAACGGTGTCCGGTGAGTGATGCCACCTCCCCGCGTGTCCCTGTGTCACGGTGCAGGAGTCTGGGTAGGGGGGCACGGCTTGGGGGGGGTCCCCCTGTATGCAGCCGCCCCTGATCCTGCTGTGGGTGAATGGTTTGGGCATCCAGGGTGGGATGGATGAATAGCTCCTGGCTCCGTCTTCGGGGGTCTTGTGGGGTGCAGGGAGGCAGGAGGGGACCGGGCGGCTCCACGTTGGGTCCCCCCCTCACCAGAGGTCATGTCGTCGGGTGTGGGACAGTTCGCTCTGGGGGGTCCTGTCACCTCTGGCTCCCACAGCACACCAGGGCTGGATCCGGGGCAGGAGGAGGTTACCCAGACCTGGGGAGAGAATCGGACAGGAGGTGTTAGGGGTGACACCAGGCTTCAGGGAGTTGTCCCTGTCACATGTCCCCACGTGGGGACAAGAAGTCACTGCCAATGGCAGCAGCGAGGCCCCTGGTTTCCCCTGCACTAAGATATTCCAGCACCCCCTCAGGTCCCCGCCGGCTGTCACCAGGCCACCTCGGGACTGGTGTCATCCCCCATGAACCCGACCTGCTACTGCTGTCAGGGGGATGGAGGTGCCTTGATAGAAATTATAGCTGCATTAATTAGGTGGCGGGTTATTTATGAGCTGGGGAGGGGCTGCGGGGAGCTGCCAGGGTCCTGGTTGTGACCCCCCAAAGCAGGCCCTTGGCATCCAGGGGAGTGCTGGGGGATATGTGTGCCAGGTCACAGAGGGCTCCCCCTGGTCCCTGCCCTCCCCACTGCCTGTCTCTGCCACCGTGGCTTTGCACCATCCCACTGAGGCAGGTCTGAAGGGGTTCCCCTGGGCAACACCATCCATGGGACATGTCCCATCCGTGGAACAACGCTCTCCTGGGTCCCCCCACGGGGGGACGCCAAGCTGGGGGAGGGCAGGACACCCATGTTGATCCTCAGGATGTGGGTGCTGGCACTGCTCCCACCTCGGGGTGATGCCGCAGTGAAACGCCAGTGCCACTATCCGTGTCCCCATCCCGGGAAGCTCCCATCCCTCTATGCCCCACTCACACCCGGAGGGCTGGGGGCCTCCTGGGGAAGGACCGTCTGGATGCGGGGTGCACAGCACCCACTGGTGCTCACCTGCACCCATGCACAGGGGTGGGCACACCCGAGACTGGGCACACACCAGGGAAGGCTGAGCAATACCACAAACTCATTGTTCCACCACAGCCCCCTCTTTGCCTCTCTAATTGCAGGGCATGCCCTTGGATTTGCATGGAAGGCTTAAAATATAATTAATTTTTGGCACCCGTAAAAGCCCACACGAGGCAAATCCCTTTAGATTTTGCAGCCTTATCTCATTCGAGCGTTTATCTAGTGAAGCTTAATGGGAGAGGAAAAAAAAGAGTCAGCTGCACTTATCTGAAGAGCTGCTGCTCCTCCCAGGCAGCCCCGGCGTGTCAAGGCTCAGCAAACAAAAAGCAGCAGGAAGCAAAACAAGGGCACGATCCCCCCCAACTGCCCAGCCCCCACTGGAGCCTCTGGGATTTATATTGAGGCCGAGTGGACTCAGAGACCCAAATCTTTTGGCTTCCAACAGTGCGATGAGGCACGTTAGAGGGGCTCCTGCATCCCTGAGCATCATTGAATCACAGACTGGTTTGGGTTGAAGGCACCTTCAAAGCTCACCCAGTCCAACCCCCTGCAGGGAGCAGGGACATCTGCAACCAGAGCAGGGTGCTCAGAGCCACAAGGGACAACCTGACCTGGGATGGTGCCAGGCATGGGGCTTCTCCCACCTCTCGGGGCAACCTGGGCCAGGGTCTCCCCACCCTCAGCAGCAACAATCTCTTCCTTCTCTCTGCTCTGAATCTCCCTCTTTCAGTGTAACCATCACCCCTTGTCCTGTCCCAACAGCCCCTGCTGAACAGCCCCCCCCAGCTTTCTGACAGCCCCCTTGAAGCACTGACAGGCTGCACTAAGGTCTCCCCGGAGCCTTCTCTGCTCCAGGCTGAACACCCCCAGCTCTCTCCCCTCTCCTCCCAGCAGAGGGGTTCCACCCTCGGGTCATTCCTGGGGCCTCCTCTGGAGGGCCCATCCCTGACCACCCCATAAGTCCCCCCATCCCGGTGCAGACTCACGTATAGAGTGGCTGTAGCTGTAGGTGTGACGTCTTCTGTGGCGCCTGGTAGCCGTAGGAGTCAAATCCACCGATGAAGTCAACTGGGGAGAGCGGGCAGAGAAGCAAGGTGAGTTGGGCAGGGCAGCGGGGCCATTTCCCCGCTTTCCCCCACCCCGATGGCACCCATGGCTCATGCAGCACCCTGGGTTGCAGCAGCATCTTGGGGAGGTGCAGCATCCCGGGGCACTGCAGCATCCCAGGTTGCAGCAGCATCCCATGAAAGGGCCAGTGAGAAACAGAGGACAGGAGCTGGAGCGACTTGCAAAGATCCCCACGGCTCTTCCTCTCACCACAACCACCCTTGAGTTGCAGGCTGGAGAAAGTGGGTAAAATTATCCTGTCATTGTCTCCAGACTGGGCGTTTGAGGAGAATTATGGGGGAATTACATCTCATTTAAAGCCTGTTATTTAGGGAAATTGCAGACACCAATATATTGGTTTCCAGCCCCGGGTTTGTCCCTTCGGGCCGCCAGAGCCCATCACATGCTCAGCAAACACCAGGCCCTCGCCGGAGGGGTCACGGTGGCCAACCCCAGCCCTTCGCCCTGGCTCGATGCAGTGGGAGCGATGGGTGGCTGGCAGTACCTTGACTTATCCCACCATCATCCTGCCTGTCCCCAGACCTGAGCCCTCCCATGGGTGCAGCCAGCGACTGCTCCGCCAGCCCTGGAAGGGGACCAGGCGCAGCCAGGCTGGAGGATCCAGCCGTGACAGGAGCCGCAGCACGACCCATCACCCTAAAACCAACATATTAATGCCCTCGGAGCCATGATCCAGGCGGGTTCACACACGGCTGTCCAAGAAACATCAGCGATCTTGAGAAGGGAGCCCAGTTCTCCCAGCGTATTTATCTTCCTGACTTAATATTCAGCCAGCTCTCAATGATGACGCCATCCATCCATTTCCAAATCTAATAAGATATTCCATTAAAAAAGATGCATTTGAATCTCGGGCTCCAGCAGCATTAATATTAAAAGTGTATTGAATGCAGGAGTTTGTTTGAATGCAAACACGCTTCAAAGCCGGCAGCGGTAGATAAACCCTTTTGCCAGTTTCTCGGGTACGGAAACAAATCATTACCGCAGGCAGTGTCCAATTTCACACGGAGATTTTCCTTTTCCGCTACGCTGGCAGCGGGGAAAACGTGGGGATATGGAACCCCGGCACCTCCGGGGCTGGCTCAGACTGCTTCTGCACCCACAGTGATGCTGATCCCGCTGCTGCGGGGAAGGAGCCCGGTGCTGAGCCAATCTCGGGGGCTCTTGCCGCGTGGGTGGTTGCGGCACGTCCCGGCTGGTGGGAATTCATTAAACCAAATGAGTATTTACTGTGATCAAACGGGTACAGCCTCAACCTCCCGCTTAACTGGGGCTGAGGTGCTCAGTGCTTCCGGGCGGGTGTCTGCAGGGATCGGGGTCAGATCGGAAAGTGCAACATAGATCGCAGCAAAATTGGCCCGTAACTTTGCTTAAATTGCTGGTTTCCCCTGTTTTGGGGTGAAAACCCTCGAGGTGGGGAGGAGGGCGCTGCTGCCCCACTGTTCATGGGGATGCTGGCTGGGCGGACGCAATGTTTCCCATTTCAGCAATATTTCCCATTTCATCGTCCCCAAGCCCCAGGCGGCTGTCACAGGGGGCTGTCACAGGGGGAGGCAGGTGATGGCTGGGATCCATGAGCAGGGAGGACGGCTCTCCTGCAGCCCCACGGGGCCAGATCTGCACCGGGAGGAGCATCAGCCGTGAATTTATCAGGGCTTTCACAGCCAGGGTGATCCAGCTGCCACGCCGGACCAGGGACCTGGGGAAAGATGCTCTGTCCCAGAGGACATGCTCTGAATTCGGGTCAGCAGGGAGCAGCGAGAGTGATACCAGCCCTGAATCCAGCCCCGAGCAGCCACACACAGGGATGAGCAGCCCAGCTTTAACCAGACCTGGACTCGGTGCTGCAATGCTGGTGCGGGGACCAGGGACCATCTCAGCCTCTTCGTGGGCTGGTCTGGGCACAAAGCCTGACCCCTTGTGCTGGATGAAACTGGTCCCGTTCCTGCACCTGCAGCTCATCAGCGCTGCAGCCCCAGGGGAGCCACAGCAGCTCCAGGCTTGCTGTCCCCATCCCCTCCTCTCCCAGCCCTGGGCAGGGTGCAGCACCCTCCCCAGGCTGGGACGAGGGGAACGCTCATGGCACAGGGTGGCACATCACACCCCAGTGCATCTGCCTCTTCCCAAACTAAAGGGATCCCTTCGCCTGCCAGTGACCCGGGCATCACTGCCCCATCCCTGGCTGGGCACTGCGGTGTCAGCTGAGGCCATTTTGCCGCGTGGCAGCTTTCCCTGCACCACCACGACTGAGAGCAGAAGCACTTACAGCTGTCCTCTTCTTCCAGGAACACTTTGCTGACGTAGCAGGCATAGACAAAGCCAAAGAGCTGCGAAACAAAAGTGGGCAGAGAGAAATCAGTTATTGGGGTGACGGGCACTGCAGCTGGCGCGGTGTCAGTAGGGGATGGAGCTGGGTGCTGCAGGGTGGGTGCCTGGGAGCATCCTGGGGGGACACCGGGCAGGATCAGGGCTGCCATGGTGCTGGAGCCCATCTCCGGTGGGTCCGGGTGCTGGTTTGGGATGCAGTGAGGTTGGGTGGTTTCAGCTGCATGGGGGGAACACGGGTGGTGGCTTTTGGGGGTCCAGGCTGGCACCGCACTGGGACGGCAGCGCAGAGGGTGCTGAGCCCCACGCAGTGCTGGGTGCCCTGTTGGCAGGTTCATGGCAGCTGCTCTGACCCCAATACCCTTTAAAGCTTTATTTTCTTGCAGCCCCCCAAGGCTCCCCAGGAGCTTTGCATCCAGCTTTGTCCCCTTCCCACCTCCCTGAGGGGTGAGATCGCCACTGGGAAGGGGGGACTCTCCCTTCCCAGCAAGCGGCACATCCCACCAGCTCAAACTCCAACAACGCAGCGCCTGGGTGTGTTACCCTGAGAACCCCTCGATTCCTGCAGCATCCAGCCCATGGGCTCCGTCTGCTCCTCCCTTCCCAGCCCTGATACTATAAACGGGCTCTGATGTGTGACGGCACGGTGGGACATCTCCAGTTTGACCACAGCGGCTCTGCTCACCCGTCCCTGCCATCATCCCCCCTCTCTCGACTCGCGTTTCGGGATGAGGAGGAAAGGAGCCGGCAGCTGCCCTTACCGCCAGGAATATCTGCGTGGCACTGCTCACCACCTCGATGTACTGGTAGTCGAGCAGGCAGCCGCTGACGGTGATAACGTGATGGTCCTCGGGCGCCAGGTTGGAGTTCATCACCGGCGTCACCAGGCAGCCCGGCCCGTTCTCCATCCACCACGAGCGGTGCAGTGAGGTATTGAAGGTCATGATGAAGTCTCGGTCCTGGGGGAGAGGAGCAGAGGAAGAGGCACAGACTGTGGAGACGAGGTTCTTCGCAGAGGAGGTGGACAGAAAATGGGCTTTTCCAATCCAAGGATGCTCCATGAGCATTGCACCCCCGCAGACCATGTCAATGCATCTCCCCAACCCGCAGCCGGTGTCCCCGGGGTTGGCGGCTTCCTCCCACACCAGCAGCATGGACCATCACAGACCATCACGGACCATCACGGGTGTCACGGAGCAGTCACCAGCGTGGCACCTTGGCCTTGAGGCAGGGAAGCAGCCGCTTGCGATGCTGATGGCCGCATCCAGCCATCCGAAAGAAGGGACTGTGAGATCACCCTGGCAGCGTGGTCCAGGGATGCAGGGCAACCCCCTCTGCATCCCTCCCCACCCCTGTGGAGCCTTGCAGGAGCCTCACTTATGCACATCCCCTCCTCATAAGCCCATTACTGGGCTTTGGGGCTCTCCCTGTCGGATCTCCAGCATGGCTGGGTGAGCACCCACCCCATGAAGGGTCCTCCCAGCCCCTCTCTGCACCACCAGCCCTGGGGTCTGCAGTGGGCTGGGAAACCCACTGAGGATCCTTTGTAGGATATCACCAATCTGGGATTAAAATATTTTTGTTGGTGGGGGCGTTAAAAATGGAGAGAAGGTGGGTTTTGGTTTCTAAAACCACAGGAGGTGGGTTTAGGCACTGGGAAGCACAACGAGGGGGTGTTCTGGCATTGCAGCATCAGTGGGAGACTGGGGATTTCCACCAAAAACACTCGGTGGGAGTGAATCCTCCCCTGTTGCATCCTCTGCGACTGCTGCACGTATCCGACATTTCAGTTTCCTAGAAGAGCCTCAAATGACCTGTAGCAACATGGGAAGATGGTTCCATCCACCAAGCCCCCCAAGAAGCCCTTTTCCCCACAGAGTGAGCCAGAGCCTGTTTCCCTGAGCCCTCTGTGACACCCCAAGCTCAGCGCAGGGAACAGCATCCTCAGAGCCAGAAGCGGGATGCCAGAGCAGGGCACATCCTCGGCACAGGCACCCCAACCACGGGCCGAGGATGCTCGAAGCATCTGGGAGGCATCATCACCACGTTTAAGTTTTCTTGTACAAGTTATGATTTAAAAGCCCAGGCTGGGGTGGAGAGGGATGGAGAGGCACGGCCCTGCTCACATCTCACCCCCATTGTCACTGGGAGATGATGTCCAGCCACTCTCCTGCTGCTGCCGGGTGCTCTGGGGCCAAGTGGCACTTGCAGAGCCTCAGGAGACCCTGGAAAATTGGGAATCTGCAGCAGGGATGCCTCCTCCTCCCCACCCTGCTGCCTTCCCATCCCTGTCTGCACCACGAGCTGCTGGAGACTGCCCCAAACCTATTCATCATTGCTCATCCCCAGTCCCCATGTCCCTTCTCTGCTTTATCTCCTCACCGGCACGTTCAGAAATAGCACCGTGCAATTTCTGCACCCCATAAACCCAAGTGTGCCCCAGGGATGAACGAGCTCCCTGCAACTCCCATCTCATCAGCCTCATTAGTTTTGCTCTCCTGCTTCAAAGTCTCCCCCTCACCACCACCTCTGCCTGAACCGTCCGTCTGTCCATCCCACACCTGCCCAGGTGCTCGGTGCTGCACGCCAGGAGCTGCCCAGGGAGGCACCCCCGGCACCCGGGAGGGTCCTTTGCTGCCAGGGTGGGGGCACTTGTGGGCTCTGGGTCCCTTTTTGAGGGGCAGAGCTGTGCAGCAGGGGAAGGAGGAGGAGGAAGGACAGCAGGAGGGCTGGGAGGATGGAGAGGGAAGGAGGATAGAGGGAAGAAGAGAAGGAGGATAGAGGGAGGAAAGGAAGGAGGATGGAAGGAGGAAGGGATGGAGGATGGAGGGAGGAAGGGAGGGAGGATGGAGGGGAGGGTTACCTGCGACAAACGTCCGACCTCCAGGTAGAAGCAGATGATGAAGGCGTTCCAGCCGACCCACAGCACCAGCCACACCGCGTACTGCCAAGAAAAGAGCCAGTCAGGGCATGCCACGCCGAACAGAACATCCCCTGGTCCATCCTCCCGCTGCCCCCTCGCTGGATCCTGTCGGATCCACAGGGTTTGGGTTTGGATATGGGAGGGAATCTGGGGCTGAGCCATCCCCGGAGGTGATGGGGAGTGGCATCCGTGGCGGTACCTACCATCATGAGGTATTTGGATCTGTACTGGATGGTCCCAAAAATACCCAAAATAACGGCCATGATGTGTAAAAAATTAGCCAGGATGGGCGCCCACTGGTAGCCCAGGAAATCAAAGATCTGCCTCTCCAGCGCCGCGACCTGCAACAGAGCACAGGAGGGGTGCGGGAGTTAGAGCAGGACATCGGTCACCGCAGCAGCTCCCGGGATGCTAAAGCCAAAGAGCAGCCGGTAATTAATGGGAAATCCCACGGACAATTAGTTGCAATAGGCTGAAATGTCTACGTGATGCATCGGCCGGCGGTGGGCGAAGGCATCGGGGAGAGCGAGGGGCTATGAGGAATATTTGGAGCTGAGAAGGGGCAGCAGGGTCATACCAGCTTGTCACCTGCCAGCACCCTCTGTGCCTCAGTTTCCCTATCGCTCAGCTCTTGGGCACTGCTGAAAACCACCCTCCAGGGTGGGTTTATCCCAGCGCTCAGCTTACCCAGGGGGAAACCCCCTCCTCAGGTCGTGCACGGGGGCCTCCAGTATTTTGTGAGTGATTTTTCTGCTCGTCCTCACCCGCTCGTCGCTGCCTTCCCATGTAACGCCAGTGGGGTTTGACTGCCACTAGCGTTTGTAATCCACAAATAAGGACATGACGCAGCTCAATCCATCGCAGGGCACGCAGAATTCGGGACGGGGACTGCTGCGATCTGCCTCTTAGCCCAGAGCTTATTTATGGCTCTGTTAGCTACCGGCTCGGGGTCTATTACTCTTAATTACAGCCTTAGCTTAACGAAAGGTGGTAGCAAAGGTGAGGTGGGAGCGCTGGAGCATTTGCTGATGGTTTTAAGTTTAAAAATGGGGATTTGATGAGGTTGTGGGTTTTTTTTAGGGAACTTCGGGGTGTGCTGGTCACTGCAGTCCCTGAGGGGCAGGGACAGGGCTGCAGCAAGCTGTGCCTCCAGCAGCCTTGCAAACCAAAACCCCTCTCTACATTTATCTTTCTGACAGCCCAGCCCTGTCTCATCGCTCTTTGAGTTGTCCCAGATTCACCCAATAAACGCCATGAGTTCCGGGGCCCTGAGTTCTTCCCGCGGCACTGTGCCTCAGTTTCCCCTCCCGGTGCAACATCTCTCCTCCTGGCAGAGAAGTGGGAGTTTATCCCAAAGGCTGCAGGAGAAAAAGGCTTTTACATCCCCCAGTGCTCACCAGCAGCTTCCCCCCATGAGCCAGACTTAGGGGAGCTCCATCTAGGTGCTTCCTGAAGCTCCCATGGGGGTTACGGCCGTGGGGCTGCCCCAGGGCCCGCAGCATCCCTGCCCAGCCAGCCCGCCGTGATGTGGCCTAATTATGGGGGGGGGGGGGCGAATAAATGAGGTGGCAAAAAGTCCTTCCCTAAGTGATTCATGAGGATGAGCCATGGCTGACGCATCTGCGTAACTGCCAGCTGTGCCTCAGTTTCCCCATCCATAAAGCATCACGCCCTCATTCGCGAGGGCTCTAATTAATGCCTAGTTTAGCCCAGCTCCATCCTGCCAGCGGGCAGAAAGCCAAAGGCAGAGCCGAGGACCGTGGTATCCCATTCCCTGCCCCTGGGATAGGATCTGCTGGGGCTGAGCAGCAGGACCTCAGTTTCAGTTAAAGGTGACGCAAAGCCCTGGAGCAGCCGAGCCTGGGCAGCCCCCGGACGCGCGGCGCCGGCGCCGGGGCTGTTTGCATGGAGGCTTAATTCACTTCCACGCTGTTTAAACTCTCCCAGGAAACAGCCTTTGGAAATACTTACAACTGGGCTGTAAATCTTTTAAATTGCGGAATGTAAATAATAAATGATACAAGGAGCGCGGTGCTCGGGGGTTTACAGCCGTCCATCGATCTGGTGGCTGTTGACGGAGCTGCTTAGCAGGAGCGAGACGCAAAGGCTGCGAGTTTTGGGTACCAGTGAGCCTCCGAGCTGAGGGACCACGGAACCACAGCACCCTTTGGCCTGCAAGAGACCTTCAAAATCATCAAGTCCCCCCGTTCCCCAGCACTGCCAGGTCCCCACTGACCCCTGTCCCTCAGCACCACCTCCACACGGCTGGGAAACCCCTCCAGGCATGGGGACTCCACCACTGCCCTGGGCAGCCTGCGACATGCCTGCACAACCCCAACGGGGAGGAAATTGTTCCTCAGGGACAACCTCAACCTCCCCTGGAACAACTGGACGCTGGTTTCTCTCGTCCTGTTGCTTGTTCCTGGGAAGCAGAGATCGATCCTCCACCTCGCTCCACATCAGGGAGCTGTCAGAGTCAGAAGGTCTCCCCGGAGCCTCCTTTGCTCCAGGTTCTCAACCCCCCCAGGTCCCTCAGCCGCTCCTCAGCGCACTTGTGCTCCAGACCCTGCCCCAGCTCCGCTGCCCTTCTCTGGACACGCTCCAGTCCCTCAATGTCCTTCTTGGAGTGAGGGGCCAAAACTGAACCCAGGATTTGAGGTGCAGCCTCCCCAGTGCCCCCAGTACAGGGGGACGATCCCTGCCCTGGTCCTGCTGGCCACACCAGTGCTGGTACAAGCCAGGATGCTGTCAGGAGCAGCATCTTTCCAACTGGACAGTTTCCAGCCGCTCTTCCCCCAGCCTGGAGTGTTGCTGGGGGTTGTGGTGACCCAAGTGCAGGACCTGACACTTGGCCTGGGGTTGAGAAGAGCCTCTGAGAGCACCCCATGAAGCCAGAGACTGTGCTTACACCTGTGTGGCCCCTTAATTCCAGCCCATCAAGCCAGGACAGGCTGAAGGAGAGGAGCTGGGAAGAGCCTGGTCAAACTGAACCCTTCTTCATCCCAAGGAGAGGCAAAATTGGTGGCAAACAACAGAGTCCTCCTACGGATGAGCGGGGGCTGCTAATTCCACCAAAAAACGTTGCTGGAACCGCCCTACCAGGCAAAACGCTGCTTTGTGCACGTTCCCTCCGTGCGAAAAGCAGCTCTGGTTTTATTCAGCCTCGTCGGATCCTGCTTAAAGTTAAGGAAAATCCAGAGGCACAGCACAAACGTGGCAAGCCCGCGGCTGCGGCTCCCGCCGCCTTCGCTGCCTGCAGAGCACCAAGGGCGTCCCAAGGGCAGAGCAGCGGCCTTAAGCCCAGCTTCATGAGTGGGGAAACTGAGGCATGGGCATGCTCCAGGTTTGGCAATCCATGGTCGGGCTGAGCGAGCTCTGTCTTCAGCTCAGATCGATGCTCCTGGCTTGCTCCAAGTGCTTCTCAGACTTTCCCATGCTAGTAGCAGCCCCAGGAAGGACCCACCCTCATTAACCCCCCGCTCTCCCCTTACAGCTCTTACGCTGCTCCGCCACCAAAGCCGTGATGCTGCTGGGGCTGCGGGGCCGGGAACCACACGCCATCCCGCTGCTAATTAAGATAAACCCGCAGCCGATCAATGCAACGAGTTTTTGGGCTCCCTCTTAATTAAACACTCTCTAGTTTATCGATCGGCCCCAAAAGTTCCCTTTGCAGCAAATCATATCAATTAGGCGGGAGCCGGCGCGCGCCGGAGTGCTGCTAATTGAAACGCGTCGCCTGCAATGATTTTATTTTAATCAAGAAATCGAAGCGGGCGAGGCGTGGGGACCGGGCTCCGTCAGTGCGTGGCGGTCCCCGGGGAGGGCTGCGGCAGGAGGGGACAGGGAGCTGCCGGGGCTCAGCCCGTGCGGTCTGTGCAGAGCTGGAGGAAAATGAGATTTTTCCAGGGTCCTGGCACCAAACTCAAGTGGGACGGAGCTCGCCTGACCCTGAATCACCCCTTGGTTATGGCACCTTCGCCCTCCTCGGACCAAGCCCATTACTCAGTGACAAGGATGGGAGAGATGAACCCTGCTCCGGCTGTGCCGGGAGGGTTGCACAGACACCGGGAAGCACCTTCCCCTATGTCCCATCCCCACCAGATTCGATTCTTTGAGGTTGGAAATTCCTCCTGCAACCAGCTGGGCAGCGCTGGGCACCGGGAAGAGCATCCCTGACCCAGCACTCTCCAACCTGCTGCAGCTTTAAGCCAAAAATCTTCTTGCCCAGCAGCTGCCATTTTTGCTCTCTTGGAATCAGAGGATCACCGGATGGGTTCAGTTGGAGGGATCTTCAAAGACCGTCTAGTCCAACCCCCCTGCCATGGGCAGAGACATCTTCCACGAGACGGGGTTGCTCAAAACCCCGTCTGGCCTGACCTTGAACACTTTCAATAGAGAACCACAGTGGTCTGGGCTGCAGGGACCTTCAAAGATCATCTAATCCAACCCCACCACAGATATCTTTCCAGCATCTTTCAGGTTGCTCCCATCCAACATGGTCTTGAACACTTCCAGGGATGGAGCTTCCACAGGTTCTCTGGCAGCCTGGCCAGGGTCTCACCCCTGTCACTGCACGACATTTCTTCCCTGAGTCCAATCTAATCTGACCTTCCGTCAGTTGAACCCATCAGCCCTTGTCCTGTCCCAACAGCCCCTGCTGAACAGCCCCTCCCCAGCTTTCTTGGAGGCCCCCTGAAGCACGGAAAGGCCGCACTAAAGTTTCTCCGGAGCCTTCTCCTCTCCAGGCTGAACACCCCCAGCTCTCTCCCCTCTCCTCCCAGCAGAGGGGTTCCATCCTCGGATTGTTCCTGTAGCCTCCTCTGGCCCCGCTCCAGCAGCTCCGTGTCTCTGCTGTGCTGAGGAGCCCAGAGCTGGACCCAGCCCTGCAGGGGGGTCTCCCCAGAGCGCAGCAGAGGGGCAGGATCCCCTCCCTCCACCTGCTGCCCACCCTGCTGGGGATGAGCCCAGCACAGTTGGTTTCCAGGCTGCGAGCGCACGTTGGTGGCTCAAGTCCAGCTTTTCCCCACCCAGCACTCCTGTGGCTCTGACATTTGCAGGCAGAAGCAAACCTGCCCATTGCCCTTCCAAGAGCCTTCGCCAAGCCATGTGGGCAGGGAAGGGGATATTCCCCGCCAATTTTTCCTAGAAAGGCAAAAGAATCGATGGGAAGAGGTTGCATCCCAGAGATAAAGCGCTGTTCCCCCCCTGAACATACTCTCCCGAAGACTGAAAACGCTGCCAGTGCAGCTGCGTTATCTCTGGGTGTCGGCAGCGCAGGCGGGATGCTCCTCCGGCTGCCGGCTGCCCTCCATCGCCGCAGCAGCATCTGCGCGTCGGGGCCAAAACAAACCCTCTGCCCTCGCCTCCGTGCTGCGCCCTGGCAGGAGCCGAGCGGGGCTTCGTTACCCCCCGATGGGTTATTATCCTTCAGCCGGGTGATTTCCTCCCGAACACCATATGCCTGGGGCTCGCCGGGGATTTAACTTTTCATTTCGCTGCATTTCGAAGAGATTTGGGGGTTTTATTCTGCCTTGAATTCCTCCCCGTGCTGCGGCCGAAGACGCTGTGAGAGCGTCGCTCCCCGCCGGCCTGGCTGTTTGGGACAGAAATGCCCCGTTTCTAGGAGGTTTGGCCAAAAAAATGTTGGAGTTTAGGGAAAAAAGCACCCCCTGGGTAGAGCTGGGGGGCAGGATCTGGCCCGCTAATGGGATCCCACTGCTGTCAGTCCCCAGAAGGGATGTTTCCCGCAGGTGATGCAGCATCATTGGGGCTGTCAGGGCTCCTGGGGACCAGGGGGATCCTGCCCCTCTTCCTCCTCCTCCATCCCCAGGAGGGAAAGCAAAGCCCAGCTCCCAGCCCCAAAGGATGCTCCAGGGCCACGCTGAGCCGCCCCATCGCCCCCTCGCAGGCTCGCCCGCCCCCCACGACCCCTCTTTTTGAGGCAGTTTAAGGTGTTCTGTTGATTTTCGCTCTTCCAGCGCCTTTGCCCTGCTCCTGGAGAGCCCGAGGAGCTGTCGCAGGGGTTTTCACGGCGGTCTCCACCAGCCGCCCAGCTCCACTTGGGGCAATTGGCCGCGATTAAAACGAGCGAAGTGACTATTAAGAAGGTGCAAACGCTGCTGGGAACCCAGGGACTTCATCTAATGACTTGGAAACAAGTTCTTGACCTACTTCCAACTTGCAAAAGCCTTTGTGAAATTGCAAAGCAAAAGAAATTAAAGGCGCCGGAGCCTTGACTGCCTGCTGCCGTCGGGTGGTGGGGAGCAGGATGCGGCCCTTGGCCAACAAGATGCTCTGGGACTGAGCAGCCCCTTTGTAAAACAGGGTGGGAGCAAAAAGCAGGGGAGAAAGAGGCACAAATTGGGTCCTTCCCCGGCTGTTGCAACCAGCCGGTGATGCCAGCGGGTTTTGGGGGGCTCCTGGTCTTTGTGCAGTTCTACCCCCCAGTACCAGCATCGCTGGATTTAGAATCTCCTGGCACGTGGCTCAAGCATCCCACATCTCCGGGATGCAGTTCCGGGCGCTGAGGGCCCAGGCAGAGGCTCAGGGTGTGCAGGGTCCCTCGCCATGGCTCCCCAGCACCCACCCAGCACCCAGCACCCATCTGATGGGCTTTCCTTCCTCTCACTTAGTTCCGCCCCACCACCACCCCCCATTCCTGGTTATTTATTTCACTTCACGCATCTGGCAGCGTTGCCATGGGAACGCGGCAGCAGCCCCGGCTGGATGCGCTTGTCTAGACGCTGCGCCCTGGGAGCCCACCACCAGCACCTGCTCCATGGGCTGGATACGGCCCCGGGGCGGGCTGCACCCCTGGGTGCCGGGTCACCCAGTGCACCCACCCCCAGGACCAGCCGGGAGATGCCAGCACCCATGTGGCTGGGCCCCTGCCAAGCCCTGAACCCCAGATCTGGGCTCCTGGCTCCATCCGTTCCTGGGAGTGTCCGGACAAGGAGGGCTGGGAAATGCAGGCTGGCTAACAGCTATAATAATAATAGTAATAATAGTAATAACAATAACAATAATAAAATCCCCTAAATGTAGCCCAAGGCAGGTTAAACCCAGCTCCCTCCTGTTTCAGCTCTATCATAGGGAAGGGAAACTGAGGCACGGCACAGGGAGACACCCCCAAACCTTTGCAGACACCGCGAACTCCGAACCCCAGATGCTCCATCACCACCCCGGGCTCCTCCTGATTTACACCCACTAAAACAAAGCCCCGAGGCACCGCTGGGCCCATCGGCTCCGAGAACCGAGGGGTTTGGGTGGATTTGGCTCTCACCGCTCCGATGTCCCCAGCGAGGACCCGTGGCAGGTCGTTACCCCCGGCAGAATTTTGATAGGGGATTTTTTTTTCCCAGCAAACATCATAGATTTTAAATTTCCCCGCGAGCAGCTGGTTTCACTCTAATACAATATCACATCTATTGACTCGCAGACAAGATTACAACCATCGCTGGCACCGTCCTATGAACGCCGAGACGAGACTTTTTCCTTTCTCTTGCCTCCCAGCAAGGAAACATCTCCCTGCCGAGGGAGAGCTGAGGAAATCAAAGCTCCTCAATTCTCCGCGGGGAACTGCTCCTTCCCCTCCGGCATCGCTCAAGAGCCACAAAGCCCTGTAAGTGTCCCCAAGCCCACGGAAGCGTCCCCGCAGAAGAAGCCGGAACGATCCCGTGAACCCCGCGCTCACGCTCAGCATCCACCCAGCCTGACCTTGGAAATGACCTTGAAACAACGCAGCCCCTTGAGTCCCCTTGGTGGGGAGGACATGGGGTGGTGGCACTCATGGGATGGGGTAAGGAGGTGCCGGCAGTGTCCCTGGGCAGGAGGAAATGTGCACCGGGAACAGCAGTGGTGCCTGAGGAGGCACTTGCCATAGAGAGGAAACTGAGGCACGGGGCTGCCACTCCTGTGAGACCCAGCCACGCGTTCCTGTGAGGTTCAGGTGCTTTGACACCTGCAGGGCTGAAGCTCAAGCTCACCAGTGATGGCTAAGGAAGGGCTGATCCTGCACCGCCTGCTGTACAGTGCCTCAGTTTCCCTGGAAAATGGGTCAAGTCCTGCCCAGCCCTGCTCAGCACCACACCGGAGAGCACTTGCTCTCTTGGTCAGGATGACCAGCTCCATCAGAGCAGGTATACTGGGGAAGCTGAGGCACAGAGGGGTGCTGGAGAAGACCAGAAGCCCAGGAGAAGAGCTGTGCCTTCAGGACCCCAGAATGAGAGCAGCTCCAAACCTGCAGGAGCAGGGCTGGGACTGCTGGGCTGGCACGGAAAGTCATGATTTGGACTTTTAGCCAGGAGTCTTGGACTTTTAGCCTAAGTCAGGCCATGAGGAGAAATCAAGAGAAGAAGACACGTGAGCAACGGCCAGCGGCAGAGGGCTGCAGGAGGAGTGGGCACAGGGGATGATGGGAGCCAGGGGCAGAGCTCGGCCATGCTGACTCGGGCAGCCACAAACCGACAAGTCTGGCTGCGGGTTGGAGCAAACCCATCTGGAAGCAGAGGAGGAAGTGAAGGGGCCCTTCAGCCTCGTGCCTGAATAACCCAGCTGTGGGTCTGGGATGGAGTGGGAATGGGGGAGCCCTCTGTCCCCTCCCTGCCTCCATCCCATCCCTCCTAGCATCCCTTGCATTCCATCCATCCCATCCCATCCCATCCCATCCCATCCCATCCCATCCCATCCCATCCCATCCCATCCCATCCCATCCCATCCCATCCCATCCCACAGCAAGTAACACCCAGAGCCCCAGCTCAGCCTCGGAGGCACTTGGTGTCTCCGAACCATCAGCAACTGTCCTCCTCATGGTCAGCTTCAAACAATCAACCTTTTGGATAAAGAAAAATGGGGATTAATCAAGAGCCTCAATTAGCCACAACGAGCCACAGCTCGTCACTATGCCGCAGACTCGCAGCAGAAAGCACATTAGCAGCTTGGCCACTGAGAGCTGAGAATTAATTAAAATGGAGCAAAAAACCCTAAAAAACCCCCGAGCAAATGGGGAATTGCTCAAAGCTGGGGGATTTCTCCCTGCAAGTCTGGAGACGCCAAGTGGAGCCACATCCCTGGCCCTGGCAGAGCATCTCTGGCCCCTGGACCGGCTGGCATCTCCTCTGGTGCTGGTCTGCCCGTGGGATGTGGTGACGAAGAGGACATCACCCCCCGCCTGCAGAGACCCCCTCGCTCACCCAACCCCTTGTCCTGCGGTCCATGGGGTGAGGAAGAGCCTTGTGGACACCCAGTGCTCAATGACGATGGAGCCATCAAGGCACCGTGGGGAGGACAGATCCTGCTTGGGGGAGCTGGGGTTTAGATCCAGGGGAATCTCGGGTTTAAACCTGGGAGATCTCAGGCTTAGATCTGGGGAACCTTCTGCTTAAGTCTGGGGATCTTGGGCTTACATTTGAGGGATCTTCAGCTTAGATCTGGGGATCTTGAGCTTAAATCTGGAGGATCTTGGGCTTAAATTTGGGGGATTTGGGGTTTAGATCTGGGAGATGTGGGGTTTAAATTTGAAGGCTCTTGGGCTTAGATCTGAGAGATCTTGGGTTTAAATCCGGGGCTCACACAGGGATAGCAAACTAGACGGGGAACCAGAAGAGATAGGAGGAGCCTGACCCCCCTAAATAACAAATTCTGGGGATGAGACACAGCCAGAGGCTGGGGCTGGTCAAGGAGGGAGAGTGAGCAGGAGCTGGACCAAAAGCAGCTTTGGGTCATTAGAAAGCGGAGCAGAGGGACAATACGGTCTCCAAAAACCTGCAGACACCCACCAGACGCTGTGCCGGGTGGGACGGGATGGATCCTGGCTGACATGTCCCCACCAGCCCACAGTGGCCGAGCCCGTTTGGACGAGGATTAAGCCACAGGCAATTTCGATGCTAATTCTCCCGGTTAAGTTCTTTAGCCCGACATCTGCGAGAAGCAAGAGGTAATTTCCCCCGGATCTCAAACGGCGCCTCAAAGACACCGTTAATATAATCCGATAGAGGGGAGGGAAAAAAAAAATATATATATATATAAAAAAAATCCAATTTACTGACTTATTTAGTGACACCTTTCGTAATCAATTCTCCCAGGAAAGAAATACTGATTAAAGCCAAGCGCATTGCTATGGAAACCGGCAGTCCCTCCTCCCACGACCCGCAGGCTGGGAAGGAGAAAACCGGGTGAGGAAATCTGCCTGGTAACAACCCTGTTAATGAGCCAGGGAGCAAAAATAATCCCTCGGAGCGATGCCGCCGCGAAAGGAGCAGCCGGTGGCAGCCGGTGGGGAGGCGAAACCGCGCGTGGCTCCCAAAATATTTATTTTTCTGGGAGGGTAGAGCTGTTTTGGAGGAGGAGAGGATGCTCCTGCATCCCGGAGGGATGAAGGGTGCACCCGGAGGTGGTACCCGGGGGTGACTGGGCGCACCCACTGAGCCCTGGAAACGTGGGTGTTTCTTCCAGCACTTAGCCAACCTTTTAGCCTTAAAACACTGGACAAAAGAGATTCAGCTGCCCAGCTGCTCGCAAGGAGGTAGCTGCCAGCACAAAAGGGATTTGGAGGAAAAACCCCGCTGGTTTCCCTCTCCTTGGGGCGATTCCCCAACCCATGGGCAGCCACGATGCCTGGTGAGGGGCTGGGCAGGTGGGGTCATCACGCCTGCCCTCATCCCTGGGTGAGCGAAACCCTCATGGGCCAGAGTTTCTCGGAGAATTGGGGCTTTCTGTGTTGAATCACGTCCCCAAGCTCCTGGAGGAGTTTGGGGGTCTCCTCCTGGCTGGATGTGCCCCTCACCCCACACCCTGCAAGGAGAAGACACTTGAGGCACCCATGGGTGCTGGCCAGGCAAGGATGAATCTTCCCATGGGCTGAATAAAAAAGCACCCGGACGGTGGGAAGCAGCTGGGCCGGCAGCGAGAAGCACGGGAGGGACCTGGCTGTTCTGCCAAGCACCCAGGATGCTTTCTGGGGTGCTTTAAGGAGAGAAGGTCTGTCCAGGACACCATTAGTGCCACCCATTATCTATGATGGATTTAATAACAATCCCATCTGGCGTTTTCCTTAAATCCCCCGCATCCCCATCACCGTCACCGCAACCAGAGATGGGCGTGGAGCCCCACTGCTCCGGCAATGGGACCACGGTCCAGCCAGAGCATCCACTCACGCCCCAGGATGGCTGCACACCGGAGTACCGGAGCTGGAGAGGCACCCAAAGGGATGCCCTGTTTGAATAAAACTAGAAACCGGCATATTTTGAACAATTCCTTCAGCAAGAGAGCCGGGGCTGTTAAACCCACCGATAGCTTCCCTGTTTCTCGCGGAGAGGATTTAATAAAGCGTTGGAGCGGAGCGTGCTGTGACCACCAGCACATTATTAAATGCAGCGATTAGCGGCTGCTACGGATGGGAGCTCATTAGAGACTTCTTAAACATCCATAAAAATTGCTTGTATTAATGGGATCGTCCTCTTTTTCTACTCAGCGCGTTCAGGAGGGGGGTTTTGGGGTTGTATTTTACGAACCCCTTTGTTCATGGTGCTGGATGGGAGCTCCCAGGGCTGGATCAAGCCCAGCACTCGCCCTAGGACCCTCCCCGCATCCTTTAACGACAAGGTGTGACACTGGGATGTCACGATGGGTGTCAAGACCATGGCTGAGTGGGGGGACAATGCCACCCCAAGCATCCCAAACCCTGCAGCAGGGTCAGCACGGATGTCCATCCCCTGCATCCGACGGGGATATGAGTCCGTCCCCCAGCATCGTGGCCAGCCCCACATCGAGGAAACCAGAATTTTCCTTCCAAACCTGGGTTCTCCCCCATAACCTCTTGGGATGGCTTTGCTAGCTGGGTGATGGGTGCTGCCCCAACCCACCCCCTCTTTGGGGTGCACCCATGGGAGGGATGAATCACAGAATCACAGACTGGTTTGCGTTGAAGGGACCCTCAAAGCTCACCCAGTCCAACCCCCTGCAGGGAGCAGGGACATCTGCAACCAGAGCAGGGTGCGCAGAGCCCCAAGGGCCAACCTGACCTGGGATGGCGCCAGGGATGGGGCTTCTCCCACCTCTCGGGGCAACCTGGGCCAGGGTCTCACCACCCTCAGAATCAACAATTTCCTCCTTATATTTAGTCTGAAGGATGAGGATTCCCATGTCAAAACGTTTGGGGAAAACCCAACCCAGCAGCACCCATGGCCTGGACATCCCTGGATGTACTCCTGGAGTCCCCCTGCTCCTTCCTCTCCTCTGCTGGGTGGGGGACCCCAACCCTGCCAGCGACCCTGCTAACGAGGGCACCGCTAATTGCCAGGCAGGCATCCAGCCGCTGCCCCATGTATAATTCAAGCCCCTTTGTTAGGGCTGGGTTTGCTTTGTCTGGCAAATGCCGCCTCCCCACGGGACCCCCCTGACCCAGCCACCAGGAAGCTCCTTCTTTGGGGGGGTTTGGTTAAAAATAATTAGGGCCTGGGGCTGCTGCAAGGTGGGAGGTGTGTGGGTTGGGGTCATTAGTGGGGTCAGGGTCGTTAGTGGGTTCAGCATCCCCCTCGCTGGAGGAGAGGATGGAGCAGGGGGACACGGAGAGAACCCTGGAGTCCCACTTCCCATTGGGGGGACCCCAGGAGGTGGCGGGAGCATCAGTCTTGTGTCCAGGCCGTGGGTTGAGTCTGCCTCCCCAAAACTGGAGCTGGAAATCCTCATCCCTCCTGCGGGATGGGCGATGGTTTGGCATTGCCAGCACCCTGCCTGTCACTAGTCCTGAGCTCAGCCCTACAGCCCAGGGCCGAATCCAGGGAGGGGCTGCCTTAAAATCTGGTGAGGTTCAGCACGAGGAAGGCTGGTGGCCCCGGGCGTGGGACAGTGATGTTCTCCCCAGCACAATGGAAAGGGCTGTGGGGACCTGTCCCAGCACGCACCAGCCTCCGCTCGCCGTCACCCACACAACTGATGAGCTTCAGGGGGGAAAATTAATTCTAAAATATAGAAATAAAGCCTTTAATAATTAATTAGTGTTTATCGGGCGGTGATATGCTGGGTGTCCCCCTGAGCGAAGGGCGAGGGGACATGACCATGGCCAGGGCTGCGGTGGCACAGCCAGGAGCCGGAGGGGCCGGAGGCATGGCCAGGCTGGGCACAGGGACCGCCCACCCTTAGGGACCAGCCCCACTCCCTGTGAGCTCCACACATGGTCCCAGCCCCACAGCATCGTCCGCACGATGTCCCCACCAAAGCCTGGCTGTGGTACCCATGGTCACAGGGCTCTCAATGGCCACACTGCCATGCCAGGGGAATGCCACCACCCATACACATGTGCCACCCTCCAGCCAATACTCAGCGCCCTCTCCAGCCCAGAGGAGAAAACAGGCACCCCCAGACCCCCCCAAAACCTCGCTGCACTCTCACCACCCCACCAGCCACTGTGCCAGCAGTCCCCACACTGCCACAGGGACGCGGTGCCAGCCCTGTGCCATCCTGGTGCCCGTCACAGGGCTCCTGCTGTGTCCCCCCTCCCTGAGCTGAGGGAAAACTGCACCAGATGCTACAAAAGTGAGCCAGGAAAGGATGGTTTTGCCCGAGAGTCCCAGCAGCTGCCGAGGGGAATTGGCAACAGGCGGTGACACACTGGAAGCATCAGAGGAGGGGACAGGAGCTGGGGGAGTCTTGGCAGTGCAGATGGGGATGCCATGCCCCAGGGGCATGTCAGGCTTTCGGGGCAGATCGGGGGGGACAGGGCTGATTCCTGAGCCAAAACAGGAGGAAAAAAAGGGAAAATATAAATTGGAGCCTGCAAAGGGTTCATCCAAAGCTGCCCACGCTGAGCCTGGCTGCTGCACCCGTGGGGTGGGAGCCGGGTCCCTTCCCAGGGCTGGGTGACACGGTTTAAGGCGACGGGGACCCTGACTGAACTCCACGGCCAGGGCCAGCTCGGCCTTCTGCTGCTAGGCATTCGGTGGAGTGGAGGAGAAGGGGGAGGATGTGACAGAGAGAGCCCTGTGGGGACGGGACAAGGACTCTCAGCTTGACATTTCCAGGCAACAGCTGAGGGACCACCATTAATCTGAGCCGTTCCTGCACAGCAGCAGAGAGCGGACAGGTTTTCCCGTGGGTTCCCGTTAGCATCAGCATCCCTCGCTCTGCTGCCCCAGCATCCACCACTCCCACCCCAAGCACCCTCCGCTCCCACTCCGAGCACCCTCCGTGATCACCCTGAGCACCCTCCACTCCCATCCGAGTATCCTCCATGATGACCCTCAACGTCCTCCACTCCCACCAGAACACCCTCCTCTCCCACCCCAAGCATCCTCCTCCCTCACCCTGAGCACCCTCTGCTCCCACCCCGAGCACCCTCCTCTCCTCCGAGACATTTCCCAGTTGGGGCTTTGTAGCTGGGTGTCCCTGTGGGATGACACAAGCGTGCCCAGGGGACGAGGTAGTTGGCAGAGATGCCCCACTCCAGTAACATGCCCACAGCTCCCTGCAACCTCCCAGCCCCAAACTGGGACAGTCTCCAAGGCAGAGCCCGGCCACCCCCAGCCCTCTGGCTTCCCAGATCCCTTCTGCCAAAGGTCTTCACGTTTTCCTTCCCCAGCAAGAGACCCAGCAGCACAGAGCCACTGCACCGCCTCCCCTCTGGCTCCCCAGTGCCCGCGGTGTCCCCAGGACACAGGCTCTGCCCACACATGGGTGGTGGGACAAGACTGCACTATTGATCCCGTTAGGGGAAGAGACCAGACCGACACAGAGCACTAATTAGCCCTACTCGAGGTAATTAGCCTGAAAGCCATTCACCAGCCAGCATTCAGAGCTTGCTCCCCCCGCTGCCTTTGGTTGTCCCCCCTGTGTGGCTGCAACCCCAGGCCAGGCACGGTGGCCACGTCCCCTGCTTAGGTGACATCCAGTGTGAGCAGTGAGGATGAGGATGGTGCCAGGACACAGCCAGGCTGGGAGCCCGACAGCTCAGGTGGCTTTGCAGTGCCGTCGCTGTCACCGCCAGCCCGGGGTGCCAGAGGGATGCACTGTGCCTCAGTACCACCTCTCCCAGTGTCCCCCCAAGGGGACGGGTCCCCACTGCCAGGTCAGAGCCAGGGTGCGGCCCCACTCGTGTGAGGGGACCAACTTGCACACGCCTGTGTGTCGAAGGGCTGCGTGGGACGTCCCCTGTTTGGGTGATTCCCGAACTGTCTCCACCAGGTGCTGCAAACAGCCCCCGCCTCAGCTCAAGGGTCCCGTCAGCCCCGGGGGGATGCAGCTGGATTTGCCGCTGCCCCCCAGATACTTGTGTACATCTCCAAACCCCCCACACCCTCCTGCATCCCTCTCTTGAAGCTCCTGCCTCCTAAACCCCCCCAGCATCACCGGGGTATGCTGAGCCCCCCAGCTCCCTGAGGGCTCCCAGCTGCCGGTCCCTGATGGGGAAGGGGGACACATCCCCCCAGTGTGGGTCCCTGCAGCATCTCCCACCCCAGCACAAGTACAACCGGCTGTAAAAATCACTATTAAATACAAGGGCAGGAGGACCCCATCGGGGCGGGTGAGAGGGACGGCTGGGGGGGCACATCCTGCCCCACCACTCCCCTCTGGGTGCCAGTGAAGCAGCACTTGGGAGATTGTTTTTTTCTCCCCCAAATCTCCTTCTGCTGCAGAACGAAAACCAAAGACGGGTGAAATTTCCCAGCTAAGCACATGGGAGCCGTTATTAATCTTATTAATAAACCACTCGGGGTTTAATGTCCTGTTTAAATACGAGCGGGGCTGCTCGCTGCCAACTTTGCTTTTCCAGTTTTCCAGGCCGTTACGTACGTAGTTTGGAAATTGAAATAAATAGCTGCTTTCAAAGGCTGGGGGGAAAAAAAAGACACCAAAGGGCCCACCCCGAGCCCCTCTGCTCCTCTGAGCATCCCCCTGCGATTCAGGCAGAATATTTTCTCCCCACACTCCATCCCCACGCTCCCCACGCTCCATCCAGCCAAAACCTACCCCCAGCTCCATGCTGCCATGGGGACAAGGCCATCCCCAGGGCATCCCAGGAGAGTGACGGATGGGGACGCAGCCTGGGCTGCCGGGATGAGAGGGGTCTGCAGCCGCCTGCCTGCCCGCAGCTCGGCTTGGCCAGGCACCGCAGTGATCAATACGTAATAACCTGCATCTCGGTGGCCGGCGCTGGAGGAGCTGTTCAGACGTTGATGGGAATGTTGGGTTTCATGGCTCTTTCATCCCTGCCACGTGCTCCTGGCCATTTTCTCCCCCTCCCATAAGGAAATCCCCAAGCCTCGGTACCCAGCGACGGCTGCAGCATCCCAAGGGGTCCCCAGCGCCGCGGAGGGAGGTGATGTTGGCAGGACCCCACTCTGGGACAATGTGTGATGGCTGACAGGTTACGAAGCCCTTTTCCAGCCCCAGAGCATTGGTGCAGAGCAGGGAGGATGCTGGTACCCTGGTGCCCGCACCCAGCATCCTCCCAACAGCCGGAACCCCCCACTGCATTGACATCTGTGGGTGAAGCAGGATCAGTGCAGGGCTGGCAGGACCGGGTCCAAGTCCCAGAAAGGGATGTGGGTTTCCCATCAGGAATTCAATTCCTCCACGATGAGTTTTGATCTGCTTGAACCCCAAATCCTTCTCCCTCCTCAATTATTTGCCCCTCCAGGTCCTCCTTGTGCTTTCTCCAAAGGAGCTGACAGCTCCATGGCAGGGGGAAAGTGGTGGGAGCCACCGGAGCCTATGGGCAGGGAAGAGCATCCCCCGGGGCTCCGGGTCTGCAAACAAATAAAGCCGCGAGGAGCTCGGCCGAGATGTTCATTGATCCAAGAGCAGCAAGTTCCCGCAGCCCAGCCAAGCAGTTCGCTGCCAATACACAGCCCAGGGCACTCGGCACCTGCCAGACATGTCCACTTCTCACCGGCGTGGGGACGTCCCCGCGGTCCCTGGTGTCCCCCGTATGGAGACGACTGCCAGCATCGAGCCCAAGGCAAGCGCTGGCCAAAGGCAGCAGGAAAAAGCCATCACACCCAGAGGGAATTTCTTGCTGCAGTTAATCACCTTCAGGGCTAAAAGTCGCTTTTCTCCCCCCAAAACGCTCCCTTTGCCTTATTTCTCCTGCATTACGGTCCGACGGTACCAGGAATCTCTTCAACCTCCCCATCTCCCCTCAGACCATCCACAAAGACCGAGCTGCTCGAGAAGCCGCTTTGCTGCATCTTCTGACCTCGGATTTCTCCTCCCGATCCCCTCCCGACATCTGGGGGATGTATTTTGGACTGGGAGCCCCGGCTGCCCCCCGGGCTGGGCGGATGCGGGACTGGGGGGCCCGTCCCTGCCTCGCCCTGCGCTGGGCGATGCTGCTGCCCTCCCATCAATCCGCACGTTCGCTCTGGTGATGATTTTATTCCTTCTCTTCTTTCTTTCTATTACTGAAACGAGCATCATTGATTTTTTATAGCGTTAATTTTTTTCCTACCAGAAAGCCACCCCGGGTTAAATCAAATTGCTTATCGGCATCTAAACACGATTACGGCAGCTCCGGCCCTTTCAGCAGCTGAACTTGTGAGCTCAATACGAGACAAGATCAAGTTTGGCTGGACGAGACGCATTTTCCCAGACATCAATTAGGCCACCGGCTTTTAGGCTTTGCTGATCACATCGTGCATCAACCTTTCCTTCCCGTGCTCTCCTGGCTTCGGTGTCGAACCAGGCTGTTTTCTGGCTCATCCTCTTTATTTTCTCTACAACCCAGCCCTCCAAGATATTTATTTTCCAGTCCCCATCGCTCCCAGCTCTGTTACGAACCGGCATGAATGATTTAGAGTTCTTCAGCCGGTCTCGTTAATACTCTCGGGTGCACATTAGCTGGTCTTGCAAATTTAGACGTACCGCACTTTAATTGCGGTTTTAATTGCGAGCGGTAACGCTCTGCCTTCCCAAACGCGCCCATAAACCTTTATAGCAGCCTGTCAAAGCTCTGCCTGCGAGGAATGCGGAGGCACCGGAGGATGCACGTCCGTGCGGAGGTCCCGCCAAGCCGGGATGCTTCTCCACAGCCACCCGCACCCGCACGCCTTCCTGTGGCTCCCGGGGTGGTGACAAGGTGGGTGACACGGTGGGTTGGGGTTTTTCAAGCCTCTAACACAGACAGTTCGCACCGTGGGGCTGGCTCCAGATCCTCGGCGCTGCCCATCCCCGTCCCTCCACCCCAACACCCGCCAGCCCGCAGCATCCCCAGGCACAGCGGCAGCCCCGCACCCGCTGTGGCCCATCCCACGGAGACGGGGTGCGGGGAACCGAGGGGCTCCCATCCCCGCTGCCTCTGCCAGCCCCCCATTTCCATGGCAACCATGCAAATGTGAAAGCTTTCCATAATCATTAGGGAGCGGAGCCGAGCAGTATAAACAGTGACTGCAGTAGATTACATGCCTATTATGAACAGTCGCACCTTCTGAGCGCTGGTAATTATACCTAATTGTGCATTTAATTGTGTAATTGAAAACCCCCCTCCAGAGCTCAGCCCGGGCTCCTCTCCCCCATCCTGGCGGTGGGAAGGTGGCCGGGGCAGCCCTGGCCTCGCTGTCCTCGTGCTGTCCCCGCACCAGGGATCGGGCACGACGGGAACCGCGCGAGGACAAAAGATGCCAGCAGATATCGGGGGCGGAGGACGCTCACCAGTGCTGGAGCCGGAGGGTTGGTGGCCAAAACTGGGCAAATGAGGGCAGGAGGGGTGGTGGGGCAGCAGGGCCATGAATGCGGCGGGGTGCAGCAGGGTCTCTGCAGAAGGGGATGTCACACAGGGCTGGGGGTGATTGAGGGACGCAGGGGATGGCACCATCCTCTGTCTCCATTAAGCTGACCCCGTTAACTCCTTCCACAGGCTCGGTGACAGAGGGGTCACATCCCAGAGGCTCTCGGTGCCCCGTACAAACCCCACGGCTCGAGCAGGATGGGATGGACCCGCGGCCCCTCTCCCTGCACCCTGACCCTGGGAGGCTGCGGGAGAAGGATGCCAGTGCTGGCATGGTGTGGCACAGCATGGCACAGTATGGCACCACGAACACAGCATGGCATGGCATGGCATGGCATGGCATGGCATGGCACCGCACCACACACCGCCACGGGCTCCGGCAGGCTCAGCCGGGCGGGAGGTGCCAACTGATCTTTGCTTTTCCAGCCAATTAAAGGAGAAGGAGAGAAACAAAGAAGGAAATGAAATGAAATGCCGCGGTGCCTGGGGATGCTCTGGAGTGGCAGGTGCTGCCACGGAGGGACGGGGATGGGCAGAACCAAGGATCTGGAACCAGCCCGCAGTGAGAACTGTCTGTGTTAGACCCTTGATAGCTCTGCCAGGCGGAGGTGGGAGCGCTGAGCATCCCCTGTCCCCACCCAGCTGCGGGGCTGGAGCTGCATCCCACCCCCCGCGGAGCCCCATGCCGCAGGGGGAGGCAATGGGGTCACCACTTCGGGATGGAGAAGGAGCCTGCTCGAGCAAGCCTGCCCTGCGCCAGCGCCGGAGCACAGCACCAGGGTACAGACCAGGATGGCGAAGGGACACGTGACAGCAGCTGGCCAGATCCAGCCAGACCTTGGCTACCAGCAGTCCACACTCCGATACCCCACCACACTGCCTCCGAGGCTGGGTTCACCTCCCGCAGCAGCGCGGCTGTCCCAATCTGCAGCTGACATCACTAGGCTTCAGAGTTAACATGAGTCGTGGCTTGCGGCTCTCACACCCCCGCGCCCACACTGGCAGCGGCAAACGGGGCGGTGTCACCTCCAGGTTCATCTTCCATCCAACCACCTCTGCAGCTCTCATCTTTGCACACAGAAAAGATAAATCCTCCCAACAACAACAGGCATCCCAGAGGAGGTTTACCAAGCTACCGTGAACCCCCCAGGCAGTTATTCGGTCTCCCAGATGATGGGGAGGACCAGCAAAACCTGAGAGTTTTGATTTCATCCCACCTCATCAGCACAGATATCTCCTGGCAGCTCCTCTCGAGGTGGGGCAGGGCCGGTGGGTGTCGGGGAAGTGGATCCCTGGGGTTTTTCCAGAGAAAAAACATAAACGGAGGCAAAACAGGGTGGGTGCTGCTTGTCCCCTGGGAGCGGACATCCACCTTGCAGCGTCGCCTTGCTGAGCAGTGGAGAAGGAGCATGTTGCGTATTCGGATGCTCCAAAGCAGCTGCCCGGGTTTTGCACTGTGCCACGGCCTGAAAACCAGTTTCCCAAACTGGTTCAGGCGCAACCACTGCCCCGAGGTCTGGGCTGCACAGGGCGGAGCAGGCAGAGCTCTGCCTGCCCTGGGCAGGGTGTGCTGCCTCTCCGGACCGGCCTTCTCCCAGCCCAGCATGGGGAACCTTCCACGTGGACCTGATGCCAGATGTGCACCCCGGCACCTCTGCCACCATGAGCATCCTTCATGGATGGGGACAAGGGACCAGGGGCACATCCCCCTGGGGACCAGGCTGCAAATACTGGGGAAACCAAAGGGGATGTGAGAAGGTGCCTGCAGGGTCACGGTGGCACCCAGGAGCTGCGGGAAGGTGCCCACAGGAAGGTGCCCACGGGAAGGTGGCCTGGCAACGAGGACCAGCCAGAGATGGTGGCGTCATCCCAGGGCAGGCTGCATCTCACCCATGCGGCTTCGTTTAAGGGAAACTGAGGCACAGGCTAGCCAGTGAGGTTCAGCAGGCCAGCACGCTTGCTGGGTAGCCCTGCTGCTGGCACAAGCCGACCCTGAAGCAATGGGGGCATGGCTTCCCAGGCAGCACCAGCACACACCAGTCCAGCTCCAGTAGCCAGGGACACTGGGAGCATGGCTGTGTCTCCCCCAGGAGACAGGTGTCAGGTCTACCTGCATGGGGGGACACAAGCGCCTTGGTGCTGTCCCCATGTCGGGTGTGGCGCAGAGCAGCTGAAGCAGAGGAGCAGGGCTGGGGTCAGGTGTCACCCGCTGCTCCGCATTGTCCCCTCCCAAACTTCAGCACCACCTGGTCCGCATGCCCTGGCCACGCCACCTCAGGGAGGAATATTGGCCTCGGTCACCCAAGGAGACACCCTGATGGCACCCATCACCTCCAACACCCCAGGGCCGGCTCAGTGCAGGGCTGTGCATGGGCACCCAGCCCCTCCCACCCCAGGCAGGGCGCCCAGTGGCACTTTTTCACTGTGGGTGCCACAGCTGCGGGATGGGGTCCTGGCAGCCTCTTCCTGCAGCCGGTAGGATGCAAGCGGCTGCCTCTGGAGCTGGGAAGGAGTTGGGGAGAGCATCCCACAGCCTCGGAGGGGATGAGCTGGAGTACAGCGTGAGCCTGGGGTGGAAAGGCCACCAGTGAGGGACAATTTCGGAGCCAAGCCTCTGGGGACGTCAGCAGCAGCAGGACACACAGGGCAAGGGGTGGAGGGGAAAGCCTGATCCCGATCTGCAGCGTGAAGTTTCTGCGGGTGTGAGCAGGAGCTGCTCTCCCTGAACGGGAGCTCACACCGATTCAGTTCTTCTCCTACAAGAAACAGATCGAAACCTCTCGGATCTGGGATATCTCAGGGAATAAGCACCAACAAACCTGCCTGGGAGCTGAGCGGTAAAAAAACCAGTGACCAGAAGGCAGGGAACTCCCCCACAGCTGGAAAACACCCTTGGATTTATCCCGAATAAGGGGGAAGGTGAGCGAAGCGCAAAGCAAGACTCTACAGACCGAACCGGGGGGACAGCTGGGGACATGAGAGGCCATTCCTGCTGGGAGCAGCGGGACTTCAGCCTGGGGATGAGCCCACTGCAGCTCCGCTTCCCGGGGTCGAGGACTGGCTTCAAAGCTTCCCACAGCCCCCTCAGGGAAGCCGGGTCCCACCTCCTCTATCCAAAGGCAGGGACCCCTCCCCGCTCGCTGCCTTCCGAAGGATGGAGGATGAACAAGTGCCCGTCAGCAGGATGCCACCTTCATCCCCAGAGCGGATCTGGAGCCCGTTTCCATCGTTGCCTCCATCCATCCACCCCATCACCGCCCGCCCCGATCTCCGGGGACCTCAGGGGCTGGCCGCCACGCGTTCCAGCAATCCCCCCCGTCGCCTTCCTCGCCACCACGAGCCCCGGCATGGCCGCGGGGGCAAATTGTAGGATGCTGATTCTCTGTTAACGAACCACCCGGCCGGGATAATTAATTGCAACCTCGTCAGCGCTGGTTTTAGCAGAAAACCCCCCGAATACCCCACGCGCTCCCTTCGCCTGCTCCTGTCAGCAGCCTGATGAAGATTGATTCACGGGCGGCGGCAAGCTCGGCACCTCGTTATTACGAAGACCAACAATCCTATTAAAATTAAACCTCTCCCGTCTCTCTGCCCCACCATCCCGGTGTCACCCGGCTGCGGGTAGACGGGTCCCGCTCGAAAGCAGGAGAGTTTACAAAGTGCTGGCAGCGGCTCCAAGTTTCCCTCTTGCCCTGACTCGGGGGACCAGCACCCCAAGAAACATCCTCGGAGTCACCAGGATGGGAAAGCGCCGGCGGGAGCGAACTCGGAGGGAAGAGATTGCAGTTGGGAACAAAGCTCACACCTGCTGGAGAGGCATCCCCAGGCACTGGCAGCCCCGGGAACTGGTTTGCATCCATCTCCCCAGCCAGCGCTGGGCTGAGGCAGGGGACGAGGGTGGCATTTCCTTCCTCCTCGATTATTATATTCTCTTTTCTTTCTTTTTGTTTTTTTGGGTGGCGGTGAAGCATCCCTAAGCTGGTCCCACAGCAAGGTCACCGCCGAGACGGAGTGGGCAGCGGTGACAGCCAACATTTCGCACAAAGCACAACCCGGCATGCTGATGAGCGCAGACGGCCGCTCGCCTTACCAGCTGCAGGCAGCAGAATCCGACCAGCGTACATCTCCCATTGCATCTCCCCATGGTTTCCCAGCCGGAGCCTCCGATCTCCCCCACCGTGGCCTCGCGTCGCCGTCCTCCAGCTCGTCACCAGCCTGCCCTCCGCCAGCACAGCCGCCACCCGGCGAGCATCAGGGGGGCACCAGCAACATGTCCCGCTCTCCAGGCTCCGGCCAGCCCCAGCACTTTCTTCACAGCAGCCCCGCCGCCTCCCGCATCCTGCCAGGTTAGCACAGAGGCGGGCTGGGCTCAGAAAGGGGCATCGCCTCCCTTCTCCGCCTTCCCCCTCCCCAAGCCCCGCTCCCCCCGAGCCCGCTACAGCCCCATCCCCCGGTGCAGGCACCCCGGGGCCGCGCACACCTCGCCATCCATCCCCGGGGCGCGCAGGTTTGCGCGGAGCCCGCCCGGCCCCTCTATTGTCTCTCCCGCACAGCCGCGCTCCGCGCCCCGGGGGCGGGCGGGGAGGAGGCGGCGGGTGGGGTCGGGGGCGCGCCGGGCAGGGCGGGCCGCGGCCGCCGGAACAAGGCGAGACGCGCTCCCGGCGGGGCCCGGCGGGCGGCGCAGCCGGGCGGGGGGGAGGCGAGGCCGGGCACGCCGCGCCGCGCCGAGCCCTTGGCGGCTTCCGGGGGGCGCCGGGCAGCGCGGCCCCTTCGCGGCAGGCGCGGCTGCCGGTCGCGCCCGCCTTTCCTTATCGTCGCTATTTAATTGCAGGGGTTTCTTTTATTATTTTTTTCCCCCCGGAGCCAGGTGGGGCTGGGTTAAATGCCGAGGATCTGCAGATGTAAAGGGCTGGAGAGCTGCTGCCCCCCCCCCCTTCCCTCGGCCATTGGGTGGTGCCTGGAGCCGCAGCACTGGGACCCCGCAGCCACCTCCTCTGGGGGCTTCCTGCCCTGCCAGGGCAACAGCTGGGCTTGCGGGGAGGACAGATGGCCCAGCCCTGGGAGGAGAGTCCCCACGATGACCCCGCAGAGCCCCGCTCCGCGCCCGGCACACGCGGCTCCGGGGCCGGCAGCGAGCGCTGGCCAGAGGCGAGCCAGCGCCCAGCCACGGGCTGTGGGTCCCCGCTCCCGGAGGGCTCGCAGGCTCAGAGCCAGCGGGTCCGGGCAGGGAGGTGGGTGCAGACAGCCGGCGGGGTACGGCCCCCACCCGCCACCCTCCCGGCTCGCCTTTGTTCTGTTTTCTCAGCACACCTTCAGGGGGATCGCGGAGCGCACATCTGCCAAGGGATAACCGGGATGCCGCTTTCCAGCGCGTTAGAAACCTCCTGGAACGCTTCCCAGCAGGACATGGGAACAGTTCGCTGCTTTTCAGTTCCTCTATTTCTTAATCCTCAGCCCTGATTTTTTATAAGGCAGCATCTCCTAAACCAGCCCCACGCACTCTGAGGTGTCGGAGCAGCTCTGCATGGGATCCGAGGGGCTGCAGCATTTGTGTGCAGGTGTCGGTCTGGCCGTGGTCTAACCTGGCCCATCCAAGCTTGGAGGGCCCAGCCAGACCACACAGCTACAGCACCTACCACACCTGGAGCTTCCCCTCCATCCTCCATGGTGGGATTTTCTCTCCCTCCCAGCTGTTCTGTGCTCCCAGGAGTGTTTTGGGAGGCCCACGTGTGGCTCAAGGACGGGGCTTTGCAGAAAACGCTTGGCTTCCATGAGTGCAAACCCCATGCCTCAAAAATACAGCAGGTTCACCACGCAACACTCTTGTCCAGGGCGCCTGGGAGAGGTGGTTGAACCCAGCCTGAGCCAGTGGGTGTTTGAAAAACTGGGTCCTCTGCAGTCTCAGGCTGGTGACGTGAGTGCGTGGTGAGCTGCAACCTCCACCAGCCCCGCGTATGCCCGTGCCGAGGGTCCCACCCATGGACCTGGCCCCCCTGTGACACCCTTGCTGTGTGCTCACCCCACAACATTCCGGGCTCCATCATCTCCAGGTCCTCACCAAGAGCCTGAGAGAGGTTCCATCACCCTCATGCCATGGGAGAGGTGTCCCAGGCTCCTAGAGGGATGGGGGACCAGACCCATCTCCAGGATCGAGCTTGTGGACTCCTCTGGGATTTAAGAACAGCAGAAACCAGGAGCAGAGGGACCAGTTTCACCCCACGGGTCAAAAAAGGTTGAGGACCCAACCACCCCATAGCATCACCTTGGCAATGGCCAAGCAAATCTGCTCAGCTCGACCCTCCCCGTCAGCTCCAAAAAATACCAGAGAAAGTCAAAACACCCTGGTGTAAAATCATGCAAACCGATACAATGGTGCTGAGCTCCCGCCTGGCTCTCAACCAGGTGGAGTTTTGCAAGGAATCAATTTTACATTAAAAAAGGTCAATATAGCACGTCAAGGTGCTTCCCTAGAAGACGAGGAGATAACTTCATCTGCGAGCAGGAGGGAAACGAGCCCAACACTTTGTATTTTGCTCCACTCATAACCTGCCACCCTGCAGAACCCCCAACTCTTGGCTTTTATTTTCTTTTGCAAGAAAAACCGTGATGACCAAAATTATGGAGGAAATATTAGGAGGAAATTAAATCAGGGTCATAGAGTCACAGACTGGTTTGGGTTGAAGGGACCTTCAAAGCTCACCCAGTCCAACCCCCTGCAGGGAGCAGGGACATCTGCACCCAGAGCAGGGTGCTCAGAGCCCCAAAGGCCAACCTGACCTGGGATGGTGCCAGGGATGGGGCTTCTCCCACCTCTCGGGGCAACTTGGGCCAGGGTCTCCCCACCTTCAGCGTAAAACATTTCATCCTCCTCTAGCCTGAATCTCCCCCTTTTAGTTTAAACCCATTGCTTTCATGTCATTCATTCAGGGGATGGAGGGACCCATGAAGAGAAGTCCTTTGATGTGCACCCAGAGCTGCCACCAAGCCGTGGTGGGCCTCAGTTTCCCAAACACCCATTGTGATGCAGGAGCTTCATCCCAAATCCTCCATCCCTGCCCTCCAGAAGCCTGTATACTTGGGGGGCTTTGACCCCCATCCTGGTCCTTTGGGATGGAGATGGGAGAGGAACCATCTCCCCCCTAGCAGGGTGATAGATGTCGTCCCCCATGGCCACCACAGAGGTCACCAGCCATGGGGACATCCTCATGCCCAGCTTTTGCCCAGTGGCAGGTGACCTCTGCTCACCCAGCAGCTCCTCTGGACTGGCAGCAGCCTGGCCAAGCCCTCCATCCCCAGGGTAGGAGAAGCCAGGTGGGATCGCTTCCTTGGGGACACAAAATCCTCTTCTCACACCAAAACTGGGTGTTTCAAGTAAAAAAACTGTCTGGATCCTTATGCCAGAGAGAGATCCCTCTGCCAGGAGAACAGACAGAACACATGGCAGGAGGGGGTTTCACTAAACTGATATTTTTACCCCAAAACATCTATTTTTTGCTCAAGAAAACCAACACAGGGATTTTTTTCCCCCTCAGAAAAATCTGGAGCAGAAAGAAATCACAGCGCCAACAGCTTTTGCTCCTCTTCCTCAGCAGAAGGCAGGGCTGTGCCGTGGAGAGCTGGGCCCCTGCCGGGACACCAGCACCTCGGGCACTTGTATCCGGCAGCAGAATTATTCACGATTTCCAAACAGAGCCAAAAAATCCGATCTGCCTCCCCAGGAGGAGCCTCGGCACCGCTCCCAGCGCAGCCAGCACAGAGTTGTTGGGGGAGAAGGAGGCACGAAGCTGCTGCAGGACAAGCCAAGCTCAAGATGCTCTTTGCTGCCTTCAAAAAGGAAAAACCGGGGAAAAAAAGGGATTTTTAGGTGAATAGACACACCCAGGGACACCACAGCGTTGCAGCCCTGAGCCCTGGCATTGGAGTGGGCTTTTTTTTCCCCTTTTTTTGCCTCATGGGCTCTTAGGCTTGGATTTTTTCCCTTCTTTTGGGTTGAAACCATTGTCCAGGCTTGGTGATGAATCAGACCATGAATTTGGGGGGCAAATTTATACTGAGTCTCTGCTCAGAGATGTCCCCGGGAGAGGCCGGCGGGATGTGCCAGCCCATGGGAGACAAAGCCGAGGGGGCTGTGAGCATCGTTCACCCACTCGGGCAGTAATTAACGGCACTAAGTCGTCAGAACAAGACAATAAATGATTATTTTTTTTGGCACGTTTATTGGCAAAGAAATCTTTGAAGGGGCCCCATCGATCTGGGTTATGGTGACAGGGAGAAGATATTTATTCTGATGCATTATGTAAATCAGTGCGGGGTAAACACATGCAAATCACTGGCACAGGCCCCGCCTAATTAAGCCAGTCGGGTAATTCCCCTTAACGGGGCGCATAGGGTTTGTGCTTAGCGCAGGTTAAACCCTCCAGAGGCTGATGGGTGGCTCAAGGGATGAAGGTCTCCAGGATTTATGCTAATAAACCCCTAATTAACCAGCGGCCGAGCAGCCCTGGCAGTGTGAGGAGGAAGGTGAGGAGGTGCAGCCCAGCCCCTTGCGATGGGGCAGCGGGGATGGACATGGCTCCTCTGGGCTGTCCTGGGACAGAGCAGCCTGGGAACAGGGACATGGTGGTCCCAGGGTCAGGGATGCTCCAGCTTTGGGGGTCAGGCATGCCCCATCACTGGCGTCAGGGATCTCCCAACCCTGGGGTCAAGCACAGATCCTCAGCCCTGGGTCCAGGGATGCTCTGGCCCTGGGGCCAGGTATCTCCCAGCCCTGGGGTCAAGGATGCTCCAGTCCTGGGTCCAGGGATGCTCCAGCTCTGGGGCAGGGACACTATCTCCAGAGTCAGGGACACCCCAGCCCTAGAGTCAGCCCTGGGTCAGGGATGCTCTGCCCCTTGGGTCAAGGATGCTCAGCCCTGGGTCCAGGGATGCTCTGGCCCTGGGGCCAGGGATGCTCCGGCCCTGGGGTCAGGGTTACTCTCTGTGATAAGGAGCCCAAATCTGGGCACCACGCTCGTGCCAGGGGTGCCAGACACCAGCCAACACCCAGCACCTCCGCTGCTGGCCTTGACCCTGTTTCCATCCCTCCTCACTTCCCCTGGGAACAGCCCCAAACCCCAGCAACTCCCAGCCCTGAGGGACAGACACCTCGTGTCACCCTGCGCAGGGCACCCACCACCCACCCAGCCCCACGGGGACCAAGGGAAGGGCCACAACAGAGCAGACCAAACCAAAGTGTCTTCCCCAACCGCCTCCAGCAATAAACATGCATCTCTTTAACCCCCTTTCCCTGGTTTTAACGTAATTAGCTGCCAGCCTGCCAATCAACGTCAGCTCCCGCCGATCACCGCTAATGGATCGCTGTTCCGCCGGCTGTTATTGAATCGATATAGAAATTAAAATGCCTTCACGCCATTCTTTCTCAGCTGTCATCTTATCTCGGCGTCTCGCGAAGAGCTTGGCAAATTACAGAATCCATCATCATTTAGCCTTTGTAGCTCGCAAAAATTCATAATTAACCAAAAATTCCTATTCACTTGCTCATGTAATTTAATTAGTTTTGCATTAAATAGAGACTAAATATCATCTAATCCCCCAACAGAGCAAATAATTGTTTTCCATTCTTTTAGAAATTATCACTCGCTTATTGTAACTATCAAAATTCATTAGAAGCCTCAGAGCAGCAGTGGGGAAAGGTGGGAAAAGCGCTGGAGGAAGGACAGGGAGGTAACGAGAGGGTTGGCAGGGCCAGGGTGCCCATGACGGAGCTGACACCTCCCAGTGATGCCCCTGAGCATGGGGATCACCAGCACCCAGCCAGGATCTGGCCCGCTGCCCCGTCCAGGGTGCTCTGCGTGCTGCATCCACCTCTGGCTGGGATCACGGGTGATGCTGAAGGGTCGAGGATGGGGATGAAGATGGGGACGAAGATGGGGACAGCCACACAGGGCCATGTCGGGGGGTCACTGCCAGCCCCCCCGTCCTCAGCAGCAGGCTGGGACTCAGCTGGCAGCCCCCGCTGAAGGAGCTCAGTTGCACAGCGGCTGTTTATCTGGATCCCAGGGAAGATTTAATTTATAGAGGAATCTCTCAAGCAAATACCTCCCTTGGAGGAATAAACCTGTTTAAGAAAACAATTTTCTCTGCACTCAGATTATGCCTGTAACGGTTTGCTGCTGCGATGCCCTGCAGCCCGTGTGGCTCCAGCGTGGGACGGGAGCCAAGGGGGGCCCGTGCTCGCCTGGCTGCAGCTGGGAGGAACTCAGCCTCAACCCCCCCCAGTGCTCTGGTGTCCGGTATGGGGAGAGGTCTGGTGGCCCTGGCAGCACCTGTGGAGGGTGCAGGGGAGCGTGGGGCTGCATGTGGGGGCGTGTATGACTGTCCACATGTGCGTGTATGTGTGCCTGTTTGCACCTGTAGGTATGTCACTGTGTGCGTAGGGGATGCCAGACCCTATGATGGGTGCCAGCCCCTCAAAGTGGGTGCCAGCCCCCCATGGTGGGTGCCTGGCTCTCCTGGCGGCCCCCATGGCCCAGCAGCAAGCGTAGGGAAAGACTGAGCCCTGGGAAAGGTGACACTGATGCCTGGTGGGGCTCTGTGGAGCATTAAACGCACTGAACTCCCAGTACCTCACCTCAGCAAATTCCATTAAATCCACAAACCACTCCAACAACGCCGTGGTCATGACCCACTGACCACGTGTCCATCAGGAGCAAGAAGGTGCTTCTACTGAACCAACTTTCAGCTCTCCCAAGGGCTGGGCTGTTGGGACATGGTCTGGTCTGTCACCCAGGCAGGCGGGTGGGCATTGACCCAGCCCCGGCTGCAGGCAGTGATGGGCAGCGGTAACTCAGAGCTTCCCTGTCCATGGTCCCCATCCTCTCCCTCCATCAGTACCAGATGCTAAGTTGATCTACGAGGGATTTCTCTTGCTGGGATGGGCTCAGAGACCTGCTGGGGGAGCTGGGCTGGGTGCTCACTGCTGCGTCAAGTTTGCTGGTGCTTGGGTGGCAGCGGGGCAGGCAGTGGGGAGATCCCTCAGGGCAAACCCTCTGCCTGCCCCATTCACTGCCTCGATCTGCCCAGCTGCTCCCTCGGGGCTGGGGGATTTAGCATTAATCCGGATCATGTCCCCGATCTGGGTCACGGCTCCATAGACATCAGTGGGGACACGATGGAGGGTGTCTGAGGGCAGAGGGAGTGACACCCGCTTGCCCCTGTGTGGGGTGTGGCTCTGTTGAGCCCCCACTGCCCGACACTGAGCATCCTGCATGGGACCCCCAGGCTCTGTGGGACCCCTGGGGCCAGCAAAACTCCAGAGGACTCAGGGCAGGGGCAGAGGCAGAGCGATGCTCCTCCCTTGCTTCCCTGCAGGTTCCTGCGATGGGAATTAGGGAAAAAAAAAAACCCTTTTTTTTTCTTATTTTAAACAGGGAAGGTTCAGTCAGCTGCAGGGTTTTCATCCTGGTGCCACTGGCCAGGATCCTGAGGATCCAGGATCACTGGTCATTCCCCAGGGGTCAGGACAGGTCCAGTTCTGTTCAACATATACATCAGTGATCTGCATGAAGGGACAGTGTGTCCCTGCAGCCAGGTTGCTGAGGGTACAGCACTGGGAGCAGTGGCTGACGCACCGTCAGGCTGCGCTGCCATTCAGCAAGACCTGGAGAGGAACCTCATGAAGTTCAACCAGAGCAAGTGCAGGTCCTGCCCCTGGGGAAGAACAACCACCTGTACCAGGACAGGTCAGGGGTGACCTGCTGGGAAGCAGCTCTAGGAAGAAGGACCTGGGAGTGCTGGGGGACAACCAGTTGCCCACGAGCCAGCAATAAGCCCTTGTGGCCAATGATCTCCTCCTGGGGTGCATGAAGAATAGTGTGGCAGCGGGTCAAGGGAAGTTCTCCTCCCACTCTGCTCTGCCCTGAGCAGGCCCTATCTGGGGTCCTATGTCCAGTTCTGGGCTCCCCTCTTCGAGACAAGGAGCTACTGGAGAGAGTCTAGCGGAGGGGGCTGGAGCATCTCTGTGACCAGGAAAGGCTGAGAGCTCTGGGGCTGTTCAGCTGGAGAAGAGCAGCCTGAGAGGGGACCTCATCAATGGGATCAATAGCTAAAGGCGGGTCAGGAGGAAGGGCCAGCCTCATATTAGGAAGAAATTCTTCACTGTGAGGGTGGTCAGACACCGGCCCAGGTTGCCCAGAGAGGTAGGAGAAGTCCCATCCCTGGCACCATCCAGGCTTGGGACTCTGAGCACCCTGCAGAGGGTTGGACTGGATGAGCTTTAAGGTCCCTTCAACCCAAACCAGTCTACGGTTCGATGAAGTTAACAAAAGCCTTGATTCAGTGTCGTACGATAGAAGAGTAAACCAGACCAATAACCTGCATCCACACCGTTCTTGTACAAAGCTTCTCTATTTTTGTTTTGACCATATAAAAAAACCAAGAGGAACCCAACAGGGAACATACAGCCACATGCAGACTTCAAACAAATTTTACCATTTTCACGAGATCGGGGTCGGGGTTAATCGTCGGCGGTAAAGCCAAACCCAAATTCCTTTCAATGCCAAATTTTCCTTCCTCCCTAAAGAAGAGGGGTAGAACAGAGCTGCACAGCGAGAGCACACAGACCCTGCAGCCTGCGAGAGGGTGGCTGGTCGCATCGCACTGCTCCAACGTTCTCCCACTGCCGCAAGCATGACCCCGGCCTCTGGAACCCACGGATCGCGAGGACACGAGTCCCACCAGCTCCTCGGCGGCTTCACTGGATCTCCCCCATGTACAGTCTTTTGTCGCTGGATGCGGAGAGTACTGGGGGGGGAGAGAGAGAAGGGGGGGAATATGAGGATGAAACGCAAAGGTTTGAGGTCTCCGCTGATGACACGTCATTGGACTCGAACTCTAAGTGACGCAGAAAGACAAATCTCATTTGCTCCCCAAAACCACTTCAGGAATGACTGCTCCAACACCTGACCGCATGCTGTGCATCGCAGCTGCCGCTCCCTGTCCTGAGGCGGGTGGAACGGTGTGCTGCTGAGCATTAAAACGGGGAGGAGAGGCGCATAAACAGGCTGCTAACGCTCTCAAGCATCCCTGAACAGTTATTTTCACTGTGAGGAGTGTCAGAATGGCAACGCGGGTGCTGCCCAGCCGGGACCCACTGCCGGGACGGCTGATTCTATCAGAACAGGCAAAAGGCAGCTGGCACCCACCGACAAACCGCCCCTGAACCACCTTCGCTCAGGAAAGGCTCCTCGGGGCTTCAAGACACAAGAATGACCCAGGAGGGTGGCTCAGGACACTGACCACAGTTTTATTTGAGTCCTGGGGAGAGCTGGGGGGTTTCTAGGTGAACTTGCAGGCTGGGGTCTGGCACCCTGCCACCTTCTGGCTCTCCTGTGAAGGCGGGAGCAGCGATTTGCAAGATTAACACTCCCAAATGTGAACAGAAACCAACAGCATAACCCGCAGGCCAAGCTTGGAGAGGGTTTTAATGCTTTTTAGCCGAGTGAACGGCACAGAGCAGCTCAACAGAACACGACCGCAGACCAAGGAGAGAGCGCTCCGCTCCCCCAGCACAGCCTGCACCTGCAGCCAGGGCAATGAATAACCCGGGAACAAACCCATAACTCAGGGCCCTGCTGCAGGGCCTGTCATTCTCGGCACCACTCAGCTCTTAGCTTTGCTTCGGGGCTGACTCGTGTCAAATTTTGGCTGGAGGATCGCGGTGACCTGGCTGATGGTGCAAGTGTTTCCACAGAGACAGCCAGCACCCCGCAGTCCCACCTGGGCTGCAGAAACCCGCACGAAATCTGCTCTTGGTAACACACGGTGGGTAAAATGGCTCTGAAAAAGCCACCACGAGTGTTGTCTCACCCAGCACTGATACGTGGTGCCACAGTCTGGGCACCTCTAGAATGGGGACAAAACCCACTGCACCAAGAGCCTTCTTTACTTCTTACAGCTTCTGGGTAAGGTCAGAGAGCCCAGGCTGGAGACACGCTCCCAGCAGACCACTGTCCAACCCCAATGTATTGTTACATCCCTGGTGTCCAAACCCAGGTACCCCCAAACCTTTTCTTGTGGCCCTCAGGAAGTCTGGACAAGCCCCAGGCAGCGGCAGCCAGGCCGTGGCTCAGAGGCACCCACAGGTGATCACCAGCCCAGAGCACCAGCACCCTGCTGCTGAAGGGGTGCCCCCACCCAGGTCTCCCTGGGGCAGGACACTGAAGCCAAGCCCCCGCGCTCAACCCAGGGACCGTTTGCCAGTGGATCAGCGGTTCAGCCAGCCCTGACGCTATTCCCCAAGCAGACTTGAGGTGGGGAGGACTTACTGATGGGCTCCTCCGGGTGGAAAGCCAGTTCATTCACCGACCCAGCGTGGCCTGGCAGCTTGTACAAAATCCTCCTGGACGTGGTGTCCCACACATAGACAAACCTACAAGAGAGACATGTTGAGATGAGAAAGCAGCTGATCCCCACACTGATGGTTCCCAACCCAGGCTGAGGCAGATGCAGCTCTTGCTGTGGAGAAAATCAGTGTAGGGTGTGGGAAGGGGGCGTCTCACCCACACACAGACCTGCCTTCAAGCCCCGTGGTCACCTTGGTTTGGGCTGGCAAGCAGAGAGGAGGAGCCCAATGCTCCCCCAGCTCCTGCTACAGCATCATCCCTCAGAGCCAATAGTGTTATCAAGGGATTTCCTTGTGCGGTGCCATTACAGTCACGATCCACTTCCCAGAGTTATTAGGGGGCCGATCAGACCACAGAATCACAGAATCATTTGGGTTGGAAAAACCTTTAAGCTCATCAAATCCTCCCGTTCCCCCAGCACTGCCAGGTCCCCCCTGACCCCTGTCCCTCAGCACCACCTCCACACAGCTGGGAAACTCCTCCAGGGATGGGGACTCCACCACTGCCCCAACGCCAACAGGGAAGAAACTGCTCCTCAGGGACAATCTCAACCTCCCCAGGAACAACCTGAGGCCATCTCCTCTCATCCTGTTGCTTGTTCCTGGGGAGAAGAGACCGACCCCCACCTTCTCCAACCTCCTGTCAGGGAGTTGTCGAGAGCCAGGTCTCCCCTTTTCTGCAGACTAAAGCCCCTCCCCAGTCCCTCAGCTGCTCCTCAGAGGTTCTTCAGACCCTTCTCCATGTTCTCCACACCCTTCTCTGGACACGCTCCAGCCCATCACTGTCCTTCTGGGAGTGAGGGGCCAAAACTGAACCCAGGATTCGAGGCGTGGCCTCATCAGTGCCCAGGTCAGGAGGACAATCCCTGCCCTGGTCCTGCTGGCCACACCAGTGCTGGGACAAGCCAGGATGCCATCGGCCTTCTTGGCCACCTGGGCACACTGCTGGCTCCTCTTCAGCCACTGTCACCAACACCCCCAGGGCCTTTTCCCCGGGCAGTTTCCAGCTGCTCTGCCCCCAGCCTGGAGGGCTGCCAGGGGTTGTTGTGACCCAAGTGCAGGACCCGGCACTTGGCCTGATTGAAGCTCAGCCCACTGGCCTCGGTCATCGATCCAGCCTGTCCAGATCCCTCTGTGGAGCCTCCCTCAAGGAGATGGTTGCACCAAGTCCTTTGATGAACATCCTGCAGGCCTAGCTGCAGATTCCCACCGTAGGAGTGAGTGGGATTTTTCAATACATCAAAAGGAGAAGAGCCCTGAGCAACATCCCACAGCCCAGGCAAGGCGATGCTGCACAGAACCCTGTGTTCTCCCTTCCAGAAACTGGCCTCACCACACGAAATGGCATTTGTTACACGATTCACAGCTCTGCAAAAAAATCAGAGCAGGGGAAAGCTGCCAGGTTGGGGCTACACTCACTTTGCCTTCTCATTCTTCTCTTCAAGGAGGTGACTGGCAGCTAAAACAAAACCTGCTGGGGCAGGAAAGGGAGGTGGCTATTCAAAGGGGACTGCAGAGGGCGAGGGCACAGGGGACAGCCCGTACAACATGTGTAAAATCCATCTACCACATCACGCTCCTCCAAAGGAATGTGGCTGCAAAGGCCACTGTGCAACCCACATCCTGCCTGCATGGACTCAGACACACTGGGGGCCAACAGCCTTTCGCCAGCCCCAGCTCCAATACCACGGCCGGAGCACTTCAGGCTTGTGTGGTGCCACCAACAACAGGTTCCTCAGGTTCATCTCCTCCTTTCCATCCATCAGGGCTTTGCAGATCAGATGAAGAACGAGGTTTGCTTGTGCAATGAGCCTGTCTTTTAGCTGAACCACAACTGAGCTTCTTTTCCCCCCCAAAAAAGCACGGAGCTGTTTATAAATGTTGCTGGCTAGATGGAGAGGACCCTGGATCCCTGCCCTGGGCAGACCTGCTTTGGCAGCACCACTCCTTTGCAGGCTGGTGCGATTCTTTGACTTGTTGTGCTTTAATTTGGCATTGCAAAGCAGGCGAGCGCTTGAAATAGCTGGATTCACTATAACCCTTCTGAAAGGCTCGACGGCAACAAAACCATCTCAGGAATCGCCCCTCCAACACACACTCTCCACGGAGTGCAGAAGGAAAGCACAATCATCAGGGGAATCATCATCAGACCATGAAACGTGTGTTTCATCTTGCTTTGCGTTCCCAGCAGACAACTCCTCCTCAAAGCACAATTGAAAAGCTCAGAGATAGCAGGGAGGTTTGCATGGCCTTGTCTGCCCTGCCCGGGGCCCTGGCCACGTGCTCTTGTCCACCGCTGTCACAGCGAAGCTGCAGCAGCACCCGCAGAACCAACCCAACGCCTGACCCAAGCGGAGCAGCCTCGGCCTCGGCAGCCAACCCGCTGGGGAGGGGAGTCACATCTCAGCTGGCCCCACTCCACCTGGACAGCAGGAGCTGAAGCTCTCCCTCTCCTCTATCAGAAGCTCATTAATGTTCTGATCACTACCGCTCCACCCTGGACTCCAGCCCGCAGGAATTCCTGTCTCGAAGTCACTGAGTGTCTGGATCTGCTCCAGCTGACTTGGTATCCTTCACTGTGACCTTCAGAGTCTGGCAGGGACCCTCTGCAAGTGTCCTCCCACTACCCCTTTCACTCCTCACTTGCCTTAGGTTATAGAATATCTCATTTAAAAGTCCAATATGTGCTAATTTAGTCAGATCTTAATTTCTTCTTACTCATTAATTATAGTAAGGCTCAAGAATGATCCTCAGAACACCACTGGTGCCTTCTGCCAGCCGCCACACATTTAACTGGAATTTGTGGTCCTTATCAGTACAACCTTCAAGCCACACACCTTTCCCCAGACTCTCTGCGTCTCAAAGGCTCTCACAAGCACCTGTGGTACCATCACAAGGGACCTCGTTCACAACAACCACCCCCCGTCATCCGCTGGATCCTGTGGCTGAACGTGAGCAGTGACGCAGAGAGAGCTCTGTCAGCTTCTGACAAGGACTGGGGGTGCCAGTGGGGGAAAAGCTGGACATGAGCCACCAATATGCGCTCACAGCCCAGAAGCCACCCGTGTGCTGGGCTCATCCCCAGCAGTGTGGGCAGCAGGTCGAGGGAGGGGATCCTGCCCCTCTGCTGCGCTCTGGGGAGACCCCCCTGCAGTGCTGGGTCCAGCTCTGGGCTCCTCAGCACAGCAGAGACGTGGAGCTGCTGGAGTGAGGCCAGAGGAGGCTACAGGAACGATCTGAGGGTGGAATCCCTCAGCTGGGAGGATAGGGGAGAGAGTTGGGGGTGTTCAGCCTGGAGCAGAGAAGGCTCCAGGGAGACCTTAGTGCGGCCTTTCCGTGCTTGAAGATGCCTCCAAGAAAGCTGGGGAGGGAATTTAGAGCATGGGTTGTTGGGACAAGACAAGGGGTGATGGGTTAAACTGAAAGAGGGAGATTTAGATTAGATTAAGGAAGAAACTCCTTATGGTGAGGGTAGTCAGACCCTGGCCCAGGTTGCCCCGAGAGGTGGGAGAAGCTCCATCCCTGGAACTGCTGCAGGTCAGGTTGGACCCTGGGGCTCTGAGCAACCTGCTCTTGTTGCAGATGTCCCTGCTCCCTGCAGGGGGTTGGACTGGATGAGCTTTGAGGGTCCCTTCCTACCCAAACCAGTCTGTGATTCTATAACTCTATAAGAAGATTTTACAGCTATCAGGTGCTCCTGCGCTGACACAAGGCAATATTAACCCATTGCTGTTGCAGTCAGGGCAGACGATTCTCACGGAACACCCATGAAGAGCCAAACACAGAGGGTCGTTTGGCTCTTCACAACTCTACATGATGCTCTGAGTTTTCAGATTCATTTTAGATCTGCTCCAGCTCATCCCAGTAGCTTCTGCAGAACTGTCTGGAGTTGACGGTAACAGAACACAGGGGTAACTCACCTGTCAGCCGAGCCCCCAGCGATTTTACTCCCATCTGGGGACCAAGAGCACCTCAGAAGATTCTGAAAGAAAAGAACGTGTACAGATCTATTTCCAAAGGAAGATTGAGTTTTCCCCTTCTACTTGAATTAAAATCACCCCGAGACTTTAAATATCACGAGCATCACTTTAATGATCTCCCTTCAGACGATGAGATGGTAATTACAGAGTTTATTTTATTGCTGGAAACATCCAGTGCCTTGTTATTTCACACAAAGTAGAGAGTAAACGTAGAAAATACTTAATTTACAGCTAATTATAGCTGAACCGAGCAAAGATCTCTTGTAACTGCAGTTTTAATTGGAATCCCACTTTGTGCATTAATCTTTCTTTGAGCTCCTGTTTAAAGCCTTCCTGGTTTAAACTCGTATTTAAAAAACAATTTACAGAAAAGTTAATAGCAGCAGTATGTTACAAACCATCACGTGTCGGGCCGTGGGACACTCACCTTTTCAAAATTATGTACGTTCCCCTGGAAGATCTTCACACATCTCTCCTTCGGGGCAAAGGGCCGCACGTCCCAGATGCGAACTACAACAGAGAGCACCCAGCGATTAGTGGACGATGGTGCCGGTGCTGCTGGGAATGCTCCTTCTCCTCTGACATGCTTCTAACGAGCACAGATCTGGTAGTGCTCCATGTTCTCCTCGTGCCTGTGTTTCCCCGCAGGAAACCTTCAGCTTTCCCCCACAGAAAGCTTTGAAGGGTCAAATGCAGAAATTTGTAATGACAGCAAGATCACTGAAACAGGAGGGGAAAACCCAGAACAACTGGTGCACGGAGGAGCCACCATCTCCCAACACAAACATCTGCTTTATTCTAATGCACTCCATGATGACTGGCTGGGTGGGTGAGGGGGGAGCAGTGGATGGTGGCTGCCCAGGCTTTGGACACCTTCTTCCAGAACATTCCCATGGGGAAGCTCAGGAAGTGGGGGCTGGAGGAGTGGGCAGTGAGGTGGATCAAAAACTGGCTGGAGGACAGAGCGCAGAGGGTTGTGATCAGTGGCGCAGGGTCTAGTTGGAGGCCTGTAGCTTGCAGTGTTCCACAGGGGTCAGGACGGGGTCTAGTCCTGTTCAAAATATATACATCGGTGATCTGCATGAAGGGACAGGGTGTCCCCGCAGCCAGGTTGCTGAGGATACAGCACTGGGAGCAGTGGCTGACACACCATCAGGCTGCACTGTTGTTCAGCGAGACCTGGTCAAGGCTGGAGAGGAACCTCATGAAGTTCAACCAGGGCAAGTGCGGGGTCCTGCCCCTGGGGAGGCACAAACTGGAACCTGGGAAGTTCCACCTGACCATGAGGAGAAACTTCTTTGCTGTGAGGGTGAGGGAGCCCTGGCCCAGGCTGCCCAGAGAGGGTGTGGAGTCTCCTGCTCTGCAGAGATCCCAAAGCCGCCTGGATGCCAAACTGGGCGACTGCTCTGGTGACCCTGCTCTAGCAGGGGGTTGGGCTGTGTGATCTCAGAGGTCCCTTCCAACCCCACCACTCTGGGATGCTGCGATCAAGCTTCTCATCACATCAGCATCTTGACACGCCCTGGACACAGCCAGTTTGAAACTGGCCGTCATTCCCTGTGGCAGGGACGTGCCAAACCGCTCTGACAAGAGCCAGAGCAAGACTGTGTTCAACCAACTGTCTGTGTGAACGTTTTCCATAGCTTGTGTTCTCGCTGCCCTTTGGAAGAGTGACAAACCCTCCTACACAGCTGACCCCTCCCCGCAAAGGACACGCCTGTCACTGGTGCAAGAACTCGAGCTTTATCTCCGGGGCCAAACTCCCTCCAGCCCATCCCCACCATGGCTCGTTTTCATTTGCCATCCTGTTCCATGATGCCACGCAAAGCAGAGCAGCGCCCGACCACTGCTCTCTGCCTTTGGGGAGGACGTACCTGTGTTGTCCATCGCGTTGGAGAGCAGGTAGGAGCCTTCGGAACTCAGGCTGAGGCCCGTCACCGAGTCCGCGTGTCCTCGCATTGTGTAGGTGAGCTTGTTCTGGCGAAGGTCCCACACCTGTCAGACGCAACATCGCCCTTTAGCAGAAAGAACTGCTCTTCCTACAGCGTTCCTGGTGGGGTCTGAACGGCTAAAATATGAGGCTGGAATTTTTATGTCTTGTAGGTAAAGTGGAATTGGCCCCTTAGAAGATTTCTAACTGAACGTGTCCAACCACATCAGCAGCCCCATGCACACAGGAACTGCTCCCTGCCTGCCCACAGCCCCCCCAGCTCCACTGACTGATGGCACAGAGCAGTTGTCCTGTCCCCAGAATTTCATGTTGTTCTTGCCCCAAGGGGGGCAGTCGGAACAGACCTCATGTCAGTGCTACACTGAGCGACGGCTCTGACAAGCACGTGCTCCCCACCCCTCAGTGAGGCAGCCTGAGGCTGAAAGGACAGAATGAACCGTCCAGCTATCAGGAGAATCTCAGTTACTGGCTGGATGAAATGCTGAGCTCGCTCTTAAATAAGAACTTTCCACACTACCAGCTGACCAAGTAAGTTGCAAACTGGAGCAGAGGGCAGAGAGTGTGGATGTGTCACCACATTTTTGTTAGATTACCTCATATGTGGCTCTAGAGCCCCCAGGACGGGCACAGGCTGCCAGAAGAGCCTCAGACCGGGTCGGGTCCAGTGCTCAGCTGGGAATGCCAGGGCTGCTTTATCACATGGCAAAGAACCCTGGAGCAACGCTCTCAGAGATCATTGACCCTGCACTGACAGTGGAGCTGGGCACAGCGTGGCTCTTGTGACTGTAAAATGAACCAGCACATTCGTCCCTGAGCAAGGCAAGATGTGATGGGGCGGAAATGGCGTGGGCGGCCAGAAAGGGACACAGGTGTCCTACCTTAATGTCATTGTCGATGCCTCCAGATATGATCTGATCACTGGTGTCATTGAAAGTCACCGCCAGGACCTGGTAGGTGTTCTGGAAGGTCTGGACAGCAGCTTTTTTCCTGATATCCCACAGCTGGAAAGACAGGGCAGAGAGATATTTACTGATAAAATTGCAGGGACCTGCACAGATACGTGGCTCAGGCTCAGGAGATGCTCCTGAAATCCCCTCTCTTAATGCTCAGATCTCTATAAAACCATAGTAAGAGCCTAGTGTGGGCAGGGGAGCGGGGGGAAGCAACAACTCGCCCTTCTCAAGCTTTGTTAACGCACTTGACTGGAAAAAGTACAACTGAGCAGATGAATCTTCTTCATCCACACCAAAGAATTGGAGAAACAAAGGAGCAGCCCAGTTTTATTTCCAATTTTTTGTTTCTGAAATCAAAGTTATTAGATAACGAAATTTGAAGAGTAACGAAAGGCTGAATTTAGCCACTTAAATGAGAATACCCCAAATACTGGGAAGACCCCAAATATTCCTTCCAAGACCATGTCTCGCTTTCATTGCAGACCATCTCCTTCCACTGACCTTCACGGTGCCGTCGTCGCTGCCCGTACAGACGAGCTGGGGCCCGCGCCGCGCTGGGTAACAGGAGTTGACAAACGATGTGTGGCCCTTCAGCCTCTTCACTCTCTCGCCAGTCTCGCTGTCCCACACAGCCACGGTTTTGTCTGTGGAGGCTGAGAAGAGCATGCTGCGGAGGGGAACCGCCGTGAGGGACTCGGCTTTGGCAATGCTTCTCCCCTCCCACCCTTTTCACTCTCTAGTTCTGTGATCAAAGCTGGAAACATTCAGTGGGGACACATCAGGGAGAAGAATCTCCCTCCAGGGCCGAGACAAAGGTGGGGTTTCAGAGGAGGCTGATGCAGGCACTTCCATTAAACCCACCTCTAGATACAGATCAATTGATTTTCCACCTCCTCAAACATGAAGGAAGGAAAGCAGTGGTGACAGCTCAGATGCAGGAGCAGAACAGCCTTCTAAATTAACAAACACCTCACTTGTTTTCCTTCTCTCCTCAGTGTCTCCCAGGTGACTGACACCACCTTTCCTCAGTTCCTCAAGACTGAAATCAAGGGCACTGGTGGGTCAGGGGCGACTCCAGGTCCTTTTTCTTAACCCTGAGCTGGCACCACTCCTTATCTGGGAAAGCCGCACCCCAAGCGTTGCCATGTGTGATCTGAGCAGGGGCAGCAAGGCACTGAGGGGCTCTGAAAGCACCTTCCTGCAGACCAAGCCAGGCCTGAGGCCGAAGGCCACCCACACACCCCGTACCTGCCATCTGTATTGTAGTGCAGCTCCATAACAGCCCCGCTGTGGCCCTTCAGTGTGGCGAAGTTATCGCAATCCCCATAGACATTCCACAGCACTAGGGGAAGGAAGGGGGAGGTGAGTACAGGAATGTGGAACCAGCTCCCTGCCATGGGTGGGAGGGTTCTCCAGGAACTAAGCTGTCACCACATGGACTGTCACCGGTGTTGTCTCCAACCTGATGCAGGGCCATAAAGAAGCATCACGTGAGCCCCAGAAGGACAGACAGTGGTTTGACTGATTTATGGCTTTAGATCAAGTTGAATTTAGTAAGAAAAATTATAATCTTCACCTCAGCAAGTAAGAATTGCGTGTCTGCAGACTGCTGTGGTCAAACGTGCACTGGCAGTGACCTGAGGGCGGGCCGTGGGCACCTAACCAGCCCCATTGAGAACCAGTGGGACAGTGACCTGCCAGCAGAGCTGTAAGACATTTCTTTCTGCCCTCCCGGTGAAGGGCAGCATGCTCAGAACCCAGCCAGCTTGGTGGTGGAGATAAAACCCCGTCACAGCACAATGGCCTGAAACCATACGGGTGCAGCTCCGTGCAGGCCACGGCAGGGACCAGTACTCACAGATGAGCCGGTCAAAGCCAGCAGAGGCGAGAGTGTTGCCATTGGGGTGGAACTTGCAGCAGTAAACCTCTCCTTCGTGCCCTGAGAGCAGCATGATGGGAGCCTGCAGGGAGGAGCAGCGCGGCGGGCCCTGTGGAGTCAACGGAGGAGTTGAGTGAGGGGAACATGGAGCACTCCTGGGGCACAGCCAGCACCCCACAGCCCTGCCATCCCCTCACAGGCCATTCCCCTTCACCCTTTCACAGAATCACAGAATCGTTTGGGTTGGAAAAAGATCTTTAAGATCATCAAATCCAACCGCTCCCCCAGCACTGCCAGGTCCCCACTAACTCCTGTCCCTCAGCACCACCTTCACACGGCTGGGAAACTCCTCCAGGGATGGGGACTCCACCACTGCCCTCGGCAGCCTGGGACATGCCTGCACAACCCCAACGGGCAAGAAATTGTTTCTCAGGGCCAACCTCAACCTCCCCTGGGACAACTTGAGGCCATCTCCTCTTGTCCTGTCACTTGTTCCTGGGGAGAAGAGACTGATGCCCCCCCTCACCCCAACCTCCTGTCAGGGAGTTGTCAGAGCCAGAAGGTCTCTCCTGAGCCTCCTGTTCTCCAGACTAAAGCCCCTCCAGACCCTCAGCTGCTCCTCAGCGCACTTGTGCTCCAGACCCTGCACTAGCTCCGCTGCCCTTCTCTGGACACACTCCAGTCCCTCAATGTCCTTCTGGGAGTGAAGGGCCAAAACTGAACCCAGGATTCAAGGCGCGGCCTCACCAGTGCCCCCATTCCAGGGGGCTGATCCCTGCCCTGGTCCTGCTGGCCACACCAGTGCTGGGACAAGCCAGGATGCCATTGGCACCTGTGCACACTGCTGGCTCCTCTTCAGCAGCTGTCACCAACACCCCCAGGGCCTTTTCCCCGGGCAGTTTCCAGCCGCTCTACCCCCAGCCTGGAGGGCTGCCGGGGGTTGGGGTGACCCCATTGTATCTTATTTCACCTTACTTCTTGCACCCCAGGGCCTTCTCCTCCTGCCAACCCCACAGACCTTCTTCGCCCCACGGGCCTCCCCCCCTCCTGCCGTACCGCCTGTAGCAGGGCCCCGGGGGGGGGCTGCCCGCTGCCACCGCCGCTGCTTGGCGCTCCCGACGCATCAAGGCGAGGCCGCTTCGCCGCTACAGGCACAAGTGGGAGGTCGGGGCCGGGGGCGGCGCCGGGGGCGGCGCCGGGGGCGGCGCCAGGGACGGGAGTGGCACCGGGAGCGGCGCCCGGAGCGGGAGCGGGAGCGGGAGCGGGACCAGGGCCGGGGCCGGGGCTGCCGCCCGGGGCCTTTCGCTTCTGCTGCTCGATCATCGCCGCCGGCCGCGCGCGCCCGCCCGTCCTGCCCCGCCCTCCTGCTCCCCCATTGGTCGGCCAGGCAGTTTCCTCCCGCGTCGATTGGCGGAGTGCGGCAAGATAGCCCGCCCACCATCCTCAAACTTCCGTCGCCCTGATGACGAAAGAGAGGCGCCGCCTGCCGGCGAGCTCTCCCAGCGCGGATTGGTCGATGGCGCCGAGGGGCGGGCGCAGCCTAACATGAATAACGTTGATTGGCTTAAGCTGCCACGTGCTATCATTGCGAGCGGCGATTGGCGGAGCAAAGAAAAGCCTTTAGATGTGGGGGGAGCAAAATGGCGGCGGCCGGAGAGAGCGAGTGATGGTGCTTGGGTGGTGTCGCTCCGGGCGCTAACGCGCCCCGGCTTCCCGCGGCCTCCGGCCAGGGTCCGTCCCATGTCCCCCCCCGTCTGGGCTGGGCCGGCACCGCGACCTCCGGCTTGGGCCCAGCCCAGCCGCTCCCCCGCAGCCTCGGCCCACCGAGCCGGTGTGAGCCGCCAGAGCCCGCGGTGTGAGGACAGCGAGCGGCGGGCGCGCCGTGACCGGCCCCGCGGGGCGCTTGGGGCGGTGTCGCATGTGGCCTAAGTCCAGATGAACTGAGCAGTGTTGCCTGCTCATGGGTGTGGCCGCGGGTGGCTCCACGTGTTAATGAAATATTTCTTTTGAAGGCATCGCTCTGAGCTCGGGGGTTGAATACGCCGCAGCCCGGGGTGAATCCAGCGTTGGTGAAACGGCTGGAGCGTCTTCTGCCCGGACCTCGCGGCGATGGAGGCCTTGCCCGAGCTCTATGCCATCTTCCAGGGAGAGGTGTGCGGAGCCCTGCCCTCCTGCGAGGCCTTACAGCCCGTGGGCAGCTGCTTCCACTCTTTGTTTTGTTGGTTTAGTGGTGGTTTGGGTAACTGGCAGTTCTGTATGGCAGATACCCTCATCTCTGTGTGAGTGTCGGTGTGTGTATGTACAGATACAGAGAGAGCTCTCCGGGGATACCTTAGTGTGGCCTTTCAGTGCTTCAAGGGGCCTGCAAGAGAGATGGGGAGGAGCTTTTGAGCAGGGGCTCTTGGGACAGGACAAGAGGTGATGGGTTAAACTGGAAGAGGGAGATTCAGATGAGAGAAGAGATTGTTTCCGCTGAGGGTGGTGAGTCCCTGGCCCAGGTTGCCCAGAGAGGTGAGAGAAGCCCCGTCCCTGGAACCGTTGCAGGTCAGGTTGGACCTTGGGGCTCTGTGCATTTTGCTCTTGTTGCAGATGTCCCTGCTCCCTGCAGGGGGTTGGACTGGATGAGCTTTGAGGGTCCCTTCCCACCCAAACCAGTCTGTAATTTGATGATACGTGCATTTACACCTAAGCTGCTTGCCTGAACAGTGCAGGAGATACTGGCTGAGCGCACTTGCTCCAGAGTTATCATGTGCTGCATAGTCTAACCTGCCCTGAGATCTGAAACTGAAGGGAAGCAAGAGAACTGTGTAGACTTTTTGTGCATGTTCTAACTTGTGGGTTGAAAATGGGTGTTTGGTGAAGGATTTTCCTTTAGGTGTTTGTTATTTTCTCCACAGGTTGCTGCAGTGACAGAATATGGAGCCTTTATAAAAATCCCAGGATGCAGGAAACAAGGTTGGTTTCTCTGAGGCAGGGAGAGCTGTTAGTGCCTGCTGCAGTGTTCTGTGTACAAGATGTTGCTTTGGGGTCTTGCTCCTCGGAGTTAATTGGGAGCAGATCTCAATGAGCTTCTATGTGATTGAGGCAACTGGTTGATTCTCACCTGCATAATGTGCTGGGGGGCAGAAGTGGTTGGTTTGGTTTAGTGCAGTTTGCTGAATATCTGTCACCCCTCCCAGAGCAGTGGTCTCCAAATGCGTTTGACTGCGCACAACCAGATAAAACCAGTTAATCCCATCAGTTAAACAATTTTTTGAGCTCCCCCCCCCAATATATGTAGCTCTATTTATAAGCAATACACATTATAAAACATGCTCAGACATGGAAGAAGGATGAGATAAAGATGAAATAAACACGATTATTGCGTTTATTAGTGGTACAAAAGTATTTTCTTCCCACACCCCCAGTGGATTTTCTTGCACCCGCCCTGTGTTGAGGGGAAAAAGCCTGTGGTTCAGTGGAGACTTGTCTTTATTTTGTCCCTTCTCTTCCCAAATGGTGGCCAGGCCTCGTCCACAGGACTCACATGTCCTCCTGCCACGTGGATAAACCCTCGGAGATCGTTGACGTTGGAGACAAAGTGTGGGTGAAGCTTATTGGAAAAGAGGTGACGTTGGTGCTGCTTTCTCTATTGCTGTGGAGGTGAAATACGCTGCAAACCCCCCAAGAACAATGGCGGGTGCTGCTGTCGCCGGGGTTTTGTGGGCTCTGTTCTACGGGCACCAGGATTCCCTTCTCCTCCAGCTGTGACTTAGGGCATGTTGCTGCTGTGAGGTGCCACAGGGCCAGTCAGAAAAGGGAATTCCTGAAGGCTTGTGGCTTAAAAGCCACCAAATGTCTCCCTCTTCTCCCTGTGGCACCTTCACTGTGTGATCTGGTGGCTCAACGAGTCATTTGAGGATCCTGAGATAAGAGCTGATATAACCACAGTTCATTAACTGTCCTGGGAAACTGCTCAGAAGCAGCAGAGGTGTGTGTTTGCGCTCAAGTGGTGGTGAGTTATGCCCAAGAGAAAATACTGAGGTGTTTATTTTGGAGTAAGAGCATTATACTTACCTCCTCCCCACAATCTGCATTGCTTTTCCTCCTGCAAAAGAGGTGACAAGAGGCGCCTTGCCTGTGTTTAAAGATAACCTGGAATAAAAACTAGAGACTCTGCTGAGATGTGGAAACGAAGCCAGCTGGCTGTGTTTTGTCCTGATGCTAACTGTATCAACTCAAAGTTGCGCAGATTTGGCCATAAACACTTTGCATTTTCTTTGAGTGAAGAAAATTGGGTGGATGTACAAACCAAGGACTGAATTCTGTGTGAGATCAGGGATATGGGTTGAGAAACTTTCTCTTAGTTGCACAGTGTGGAAGAACTGTATGAAAGACTTCTCGGGCTCTCTTTAGCCATCTGTGATGTGCTGCTTATTTTATTGGTGTATTTTATTTGTATAACTTTCTGCTGAGCTGCTGTTTCCTTTAACTGGAACACAGTTGTTGCGCTCCTGGCCCCTTTGCTGCAGAGTCAAGGGGCAGAAGTAGGGAGAGGGGGACAGTGTTTTGGTTCCCTGTTAGGTTGTCTGCAACTAACTGCATGGACATCGTGGACCAGAAACACCCTCACTGGCAGCAGTGAACATGCAAAAAGTTGTAAGAAAGGCTTGAAAAAACCCATATATACAAGCTTTGCTCTTGCTTCTCAAGTGTTAATTAATAATTTCCTCTTCCTGTTCCGTGTCTTCCTCGTCCAGAAGAAAGATGACAAACTGAAGCTTTCCCTCTCCATGAAGGTTGTTCACCAAGGCACAGGGAAAGACCTCGATCCAAACAACGTTGCCCTTGAGTAGGTAAATCTCCCCAGGACAGAACCCATCAGACAGGTCACTGCTGTGGCTTCTCCCTGCCTTGCGTTCCTGCCTCACCTGCCATGCTTATTCTCTAGGTCTCCCCTCCTTTGGGGGGTGAGGGGGGCTCTTCCTGAGCACTGGCGGGCTGACCGGAGGCAGTGGCGGGCTGACCGGAGGCAGTGGCGGGCTGACCGGAGGCAGTGGCGGGCTGACCGGAGGCAGTGGCGGGCTGACCGGAGGCAGTGGCGGGCTGACCGGAGGCAGTGGCGGGCTGACCGGAGGCAGTGGCGGGCTGACCGGAGGCAGTGGCGGGCTGACCGGAGGCACTCCCTTGGCTCTGCTGCCTAGAGGCTGGCAGGAGCTGGAGGCAGGCATGGGCAGGTGCAGCCCTTCGCCCCACAGCAGGATTTTTGTTCCTGTGTGGCAGTGGCTGGGTGCTGGAAGGGCTGTTTGTTCCAACTGGGGGTTTGTCTCACTTTAACACACTACAGAGTCAAATGCAAACTGCTCAGATGTTTCAGAGCTTCCTTGTCTACTTTTTTCTGCGACATGTCTTGCAGGTCAAATAAAATGGCTTTATTTTCATCCTGGGCAAGTGGATGTGAGTGTGTTCACATGCATTGTGCAGGTGTGGAGTAAGGGACTTAACCGCAGCTCCCCGTGTTTCTCTGCTTTTAGAGTGTTCGGTTCATCTCAGAAATAGATGGTGACAGGTAATTCGCTGTCAACAATGGGGTTTATCCTCATGAGTGGTTGGTCAGCTCCGCTCTTTGGTTTAGCTGATTAATTGGTGCTTTTAGAGCAACATGACAAAAAACTTGTGTTTAGGTTGTGTCCATATAAACATACAGGGTTAAAGCTGAGAGTGGGTTGAAAATGGAACTGTCCTTCTCTTTGCAGTCAGGATGAGAGGAAAAAACGCACGTTCAGAGACTACACGAGTCAGAAGATCACCCTTGAAGCTGTCTTGAACACTGTGTGCAAGAAATGTGGTTGCAGAGGTACGTTCAGGCACAGTATTTTGTCCTTTTTGTGAGGCCTCGTCCTAACCAGTGACCTGGAGGTGGGATTGTGTCGACATCTGTCTCGTGGCTGTGTGTTAAGGACCAAGGTCTGCTTCCATATGTCTCTTTTCGAGGACGATTAAATTTTCTGTCACTTTTTACAAAAAAGAAAAACTTAGGATCGCAGAGTGGTTTGGGTTGAAGGGACCTTAAAGCTCATCCAGTCCAACCCCCTGCAGGGAGCAGGAACTCCCTTTATGAAGATTGTTTTTTTTTAAAATCGCATCCCTTTGAGCTTCCCACCGAGAACAGGCTCAGTGCCGGTTCCCTGCTCGCAGTGTCTGTGGTGATGTGGCTCAGAGCTGAGCTCCTGTTCCAGTTTGGTGAGCTAAGAAATAAACACATGCCTCTGCCAGATCATCTCATGCTGAAGAAGGATCAGAGAAATCACTGATCACTTACTGGGAGCACAGTGGTCACTTGTGAGCGGTGTCTTAGAGCTGAAAACAAGCGTTTGTGTTGTTTTTAACCTGGTGAAATGTGTTCTGCTGAGTTCAGCAACAGGTCATCGCCTCGTGATGCCTTTTCAGTAGCTTTTTGTAAGTTGCTGAGGCATAAAGTTGCTTTTTGTATGTGGAATTTTTGCTGATCTCTCCTTGTCTGATGTTATTTAGCTGTAAATAGTGAAGGTGGAGCTAGTGCTGCTCTGGAGAAAGTTCATAATGAATGTTTCTCTGTTAGCAGTAGGTAATTACATTAAAAACACCATTTTAGAGGACCCCCAGTATGAGCTGGTTTCTTCTGTGAGTGGCTTTGGTCTCATTTCCCCAGTGCCCATCACACCAGTCGACACCCTTGTTTCAGCCCTTGCACAGACGTTTCTACTACTTGCCCTGTTCACACGAGAGTGTCTTGGTTGTGGCCTGACCAATCTTTCCTGAGTGGCCTGGGCTGCGTTTGCTCCCTGCTTTGTTTAACGAGGGCAGGATAAAGCAGCTGAAATGCTGGGAGACAAGATGTGCACTGTGGATTCTCTCAGCGTGACTAGTAATAAAAAGATGATTGGTGGCGCTTCAGGTGTCTGAAATGCAGCTGTCTCTCATTCAAACCCTGCTGTGTAGGACATTTTGCCAAGGAATGTTTCGTGCAGCCTGGAGGTACCAAGTACAGCCTCATTCCAGAGGAGGAGGACGAGGAGGTGGCAGCGGCAGCATGTGAAAGAGAGAAAAAGACCAACGTGGCTGATGATTCTTCAAAAAAGAAGAAAAAGGTATGAGGTGCCTGTTGCAGGCCTGAAAACCTGAGCTAGAGGAGTTGTTCTGTGATTTTTTTTTTTTTCTTGCTCTTTGTGGGAATTTTTATAGAAATCCCTTCATTTTCCTGAATTTTGGGGGTTCTTGCCAATGACCCCCTTTCCCCTCCCCTAATGCCTTTCTTTGGTCTGACCTCACAGCCTCTCCACCTCGCTGCAGCGGGGGTCCTGGCCCAGCCAGCACGGTGGGAACAGGGCTTTGCTGCACGTGCCAAGGGAAACTGCTGGTAGAGATGGATCCAAAACAGGAGGGTGAGGGCTTCGTTCTCCCAGCTCACTGTGGAGTTCAACCAGTGCTGGTGCTGGTAGGAGAGACAATGGGGAATGGAGGAGTCTGGTTTGATGGCAACACTCAGACCAGTCCAGAGTGACTGGTGCTGGTAGCTGAAGTCTTGCTTCCAGTCACGTTTTTCACTGGTAGTGTGAGTCCTGGCACGCTCTTGTTTGAGAGGGCAGTCACTGGGGCTGTCTGGAGGGTTCGAGGTGGTGACTGCACCAGTGTGGAAGAGCCAGGAGTGACCGGCGCCTTCCTGTGTGCCAGCCCTGCCCTGTGCTGTGCCCGTTTCTGCCCTGCAGTCAGTACAGAACGAAGCTGTCGTTGATCTGGTGCCTGATGGGCAGCTCTGGTTTGCTCAGTGGAGCTCTGGAGAGCTGATCTGGTGGCAGAGCGGGATCTCTTGTAACTGTAGATCCCGTTGCCTGGTTCCATCCTGAGAAGCGCTTTGCTTAACACACATGGTCTTTGTTCACTTCTGATCTCAGGAGCGGGTGGTTGAACCCAGTCGTCGCTCGGGTCCGGGCGGACAGCTCTGACCTCCCGGGACTCCAGACGCTCGGCCGCTCTCTTGCCATGGAGCGGAGTGAGAGCAGGGCTGGCTCCTGCCTCGGGTTCGCTTCCCACTAGCACTGGTGATGGTTTGCTTGCTAAAGGCTCCTGTGAGCCTTATTTAAACCCTGCAGGGAGAAATTACCTTAAGAGGGGCACAAGTAACTGTTATTTCAGTGCCTGTCCACCATTGTGGGGATTCCCTTGCCCTGCTGAGACTGTGGGATATGTGGGTCACTGCCCTGAATTTGGTACTAATTTTGGGGGGGTCTGTGGATTAATAGCCTTCCTTTAAATCCTGCGTGTCTCTTTGATCTTCTTCCCTTCTGAAGGAGGAGATCAAAAGTTTTCAGATGTTTCCCAGTGCTGGAAAAGAAAACTTTTGAGCTTTTTTGGAGGCAGGATGTGGGATCCTCGACATGAATAGCTCCCTTGTTGTCTGGGATGCCTGCTGTGATCTTGTCTGGGAGCCAGCATGTGCTTCCCTGCTTGCATGGAGCCCCAGGGGGTTTTACACACAGTAGAAATAGCTCAGTCTACCCAGGAACAATTGCCTCGCTGACCCCCTCCCACCCGAGGCTTGGAATAGAAATGTAGAGTTTATATTTTTAACTGAGTATTCAGGGAGCTGCCATCTATGAGTGTCTGTTTAGTGTCAGCAATGGTGCTGACTTACTGGGTTGTTCATGGTCAGCATTTTCTGTTTCCTTGATCTGATGCTTTGCAGTTCCTGGGTGCTCTTCTCTCCCCTTACAGCAACACTCTGGGGTCCTCATCCCCTTTTTTCCTTGTCTTTCCTTCCCAGCAGTCCCTCAGTTCCTCCCTTTCCTTCTGCCTGAGCCCCGCAGTGTTTGCAGGATTGAGACAGCTGTAGGATAGTGGTCCTGCTCTGGCACAGGCTTCTGGTGTGACCGTGGGCACGGTTCTTTCTAGTGACAGATCATGCACGAGAGCACCCTTCTGTCTCCCATAATCTGTAGAATCACGGAATAGTTTGGACTGGAAGGGACCTTAAGGATCATCCACTTCCACTCCCGCTGCCATGGGCAAGGACACCTTCCACTAGAGCAGGTTGCTCAGGTCCAGCTTGGCCTTGAGATCCTGGGAAATTCCTGAGAATAAAAGCAACTTGAGGGAGAAGCTGCGGTACTGAAGTCCCAGGAAGCACCTGAGGAGTCGCTGCTGGCTGCGTGGGTGCGAGACTGGGTCCCTCTTGCTGTTGCTTCGGGTCGCAGGGTGACGGGGCTCCTGTGGGAACGTGGCGGTGAGACTGTGCTGAGCGTATGTGGGAGGGAGGCGTGCTGGGAGGAAACCAGCCCTTCCCAGTCCTCTGGCTTCTCTGTCTGTCCAGAGGAGACCTGCACTTTCAACACTAGGAGTAACCCCTTTAATTTAAATCCCACAAAAGCAGCCATCCTTGCTCAGGTACATTGATGAACTTATCCCCAAGGTAGTTTTGTGGTGCTCCTTAGGATTGTGGAGTCAATGTGGCCTGTGATGGCTTTTCCCACCAGGCAGAAGTTTCCCAGGCAATCCTTGCTGATGTCTCTTCATGTACCAGCCACACCTTAGTTGTTCGTTCAGTGCCTTGCAGTTCATCAAGCCCTAATCCCTTCTCGCTTGGAGCTGGTACTTGTTTTACTTGTTCCTGAGCGGCATTAGCTTGGGGCACAGCTTGTCACCACCCTGCTATTCTGTGCTGGTCTGAACTTCGCTGTGTTTATTTAATGGCCACAGGCTGGATTCTGCTTATCAGATTAGTTCTGACTGCTCCTCAAACAAGGGCTGCCACAATACCTTGAGATTTACATAATGAATCTTGTTTGGAATTAAACCAGGTGGTGGAATTTTGTTGGTTTTTTTTTTTTTTGTCTTTTCCTCTTTAAGAATGAAAATCCCAAAAAGGATTCCTGGCACCTCTCTGAAGATGCAGGAGAGGGATCTGGGAATCTGTTCTGATTTGTAACAAGGACAGACATAAAGTCTAGAATGAGACCATTAACTCCACAAAAGGGTCTTGCGCAAAATACTTAAACTTCTTGGAGAGTTCTGGACTCTCCCCTCTTATCTCAGAATCAAATATCTGTAGAAGGAATGAACTGTTGAATCACTCTTAAAGCCTGGAGCAGCTGGAGAGAGCCTGGTGTGTTTCCCCTCTGCTCTGCCCTGGGGAGGCTCCACCTGGAGTCCTGAGTACAGTTCTGGGCTCTCTAGCTCAAGAGAGACAAGGAGCTACGGGAGAGAGTGCAGCGGAGGGGCCTGGAGCAACTCTGAGACCGGGAAAGGCTGAGAGCCCTGGGACTGTTCAGCTGGAGAAGAGCAGCCTGAGAGGGGACCTCATCAACGGGATCAATAGCTAAAGGCGGGTCAGGAGAATGGGGTCAGACTCTGCCCAGTGACACGACGTGGGGCAATGGGCACAAACTGGAACCTGGGAAGTTCCACCTGTCCATGAGGAGAAACTTCTTTGCTGTGAGGGTGAGGGAGCCCTGGCCCAGGCTGCCCAGAGAGGGTGTGGAGTCTCCTGCTCTGGAGAGATCCCAAAGCCGCCTGGATGCCAAACTGGGCGACTGCTCTGGTGACCCTGCTCTAGCAGGGGTTTGGATGGGGTGGTCTCAGAGGTCCTTTCCACCCATACCGGTCTGGGACTCTGGGATTCCATGCTAATGCGGTCCCCTCTTGATGCCAGTTTTTTAAGAACAAGAGCATCAGGAAAAGCAGCACTGTCAGGCTCTAGCCTGTGGCTCCGCTTCCTGCCAGCTCCCAGCGCGGGTTCTGTAGAGGAGAAATTCCAAATCCAGTTTGTTCTGTTTTGGTAGAATCGTCACATAGATGGGCCAGGACGTGCAGGGAGCCGTGATGTGCCCGTGTACCTGCTGGCGCTCTCTGCATCTTTACTTGGAGAGTCTGCTTGGGCAAAACCCTCCCCAAATGTTTACCCGGCTGCTGTGTATGCAGCCCCGGGGGTGCCTGGGTGTGCCGGGGAGCTGAGCTGGGCTGATCTTCATCCATCAGCAGCCCTCGCCTCTGGAGACCAGTTTGCAGCTCGGGGTGTGCCGGGGCTTTGTTGCTGGAGGCTGAAACCCGGCCTTTGCTTTGGCACTAACTAGAGAAATGCTCCCAGTTGTGCAACAGTAGGTCAACTGGTAACCAGTGGGGTGTCCCAGTACTGAGATGCTGGAGTTTAGAGAAATCTGTGGTCTCGAGGAGGGCTGCTGCTTGTGCAGACTGATGTCACAGCAGCTCCACTCCCTGCTGCAGAAGACATTCGGCTCTGGCGCTGCTGGCTGCTCGCTGCAGTGTGTGTGTGTGGTTTCTGTGCTGGTGGGAGCAGTTTGGCTGTTAGAAGCCCTCAAAAAGGGGAGACTGAGGGTGTTTGGGTTTTTTTCATTCAGCACAGTGTCCACGTGTGGACTGTGATTTCTCCTGAAGGAACGTGTGTGACATCCTGCCCCATCCTTGGCCTTCCCATGCCGAGGCAGTTTCCCAAGCTCTGGAATGAAGCTTTGTTGGTTGTGAAGGTCTGGTCAAACTTTCTCACCATGTGCACAGGCTGGAAAAGCTTGAGAAAATGCTCCTTGCCTCATGCCTTTCTCTGGAAGATTTAACTCTTTACTGTCCTCTTCTAAACAGTGTGATGATTTGCTTTTGCCCTTTGTCTGTGGGTGGGGAATTTGTTGTGACTCTGGTATTGTCCCACGGCAAGACGCAGACACTCAAATTTTGAGTGATGTCTGTGACCATAGTGCTCTGGCAAAGCTACAGACACCTGACCCCTGCCAAGGGTCTGCGAGGGGAGAAGGGGGCCTCAGCAGTCCCTGAGTACTCTCTTCAGCTCTGGGCTGTGCGTTGTCTTTGCTCTTCCACCCCCCTCCAAGGCACTGGTTCTGGTACACATTCACTCAGCTATCACCTCCCTTCCTCTGTCGCCCGGTGTCTGGTGCTGCGACACACAGTCCATGCTGAATCAGTGTCTTTAGCTGGGCCTTTTGTGTCCTCAATTGTACAGGAGAACATGTTCGGAATGATCCATGGACAGACCTGGCCTGTCCTCCCGTGTGCCAGTATGTGGATCTTCAGACAGAAACTGCCCTTGTCTGGAGGTGGCTGCAGCTAATGGAGGAAGTGTTCTGTGGAGAGGATGGGGGAACCCAGCCTTCCCTGAGCTCATCAGGACCTTCCTTGTTCCCCAAGCAGTTCGTAGACAATTTACCCTTCAGGGGACGATGATGGGTGGCACCAGAGGGCCACCAGCAGCCCTGTGCCTCCACAGTTAACGCAGACCCAGACACAGCACATGCTCAGCTGCCCTGGTGTGAGCTGCCTGAGCACCTCCGGGCTGCCAGGACATGACACAGAGTTGGGATGTAAAAGCCAGTTACTGCAGGGGATTGTTTTTTTTCCCCCCCTTTTTGCCTCATTTTTCATGCTGTGCTGCTGCTGGCTTTAGTTTTGAACAGCTGAAGGCTGGTGTCATAGCTTGGAGTCCCAGGGTGAAGGTGGACACGCCGCCGTATCTCCAGCTTCCCTTCGAGAAGCAGGGTTTCTTCACACGGATGCTTTCGATCTGCTTCCAGCCAGGGCTGTTCTTGTCCCCGGGGTGGGGTTCATGGGTGCGTGAGTCCTGACGACTTGTCCTGCCCTATTGCTGCCACAGCTGTGCCCTGGGCTCGCTGCTTCTGCTTCCTTGTGAGACAAGAGTGTGGCACTGAGAGCCCTGCTGAGGCCAGGGTCACTTAGAGCAAACCTCTCCTAGCAAAATGCTCTGCAAGCCCCAGGGTGGCTTTGAGGTCATTGGGGATCCTCTTGGCAAAGAAATGCACCCAGCAGAGATTAAGCACCCGCAGGGAGAAAGGAGCTCGGCTAGACTGGGGGATAAAAGCTCACCCAGAGCAGAGGTAGGTGTGTGGCTGGCACCTGGCTGTGTAGTGAGATGGTGGAAGGGAATAGGATGCTGGTTTGCAGCCAGTTTGTGCCCAGTCAGGTGGGTGCACCAGTGGCAGAGCACATACAACTGCACCCCACTGGCTGCAGTGAGTCAGTCTGACACCTCAAAATCAAGGGTTTGGATCCACTTCAAAGTCCCTTATGAGCTTTATTCCAGCACCAGCTGCTCTTGTTCTGCATCTCATGTGCTCAGTGTAGCTTTTGCTTCAGGGCTCTGTGGAACCACAGCCCGGAGGGGTCAGTGCAGCCCCTGGACTCTGCTGGTGCGTGGGGGCAAGCTGCAAGAGTGGGAGGGTGCGTAATAAGCTCAGGGATTGCGCAAAACGTTGCTTGTGAAAGGGCTCTTTCCTCACCCAGCTCTGCTCTGGGAGGGCTGCAGGAAGCAGCTGTGGACCAAGCGTGGGGCTTAAATCCGGCCTGGCTGGGGCAGAAACAGGCTCACCCTTGTGACAGCTTCATCATGGTTTGCGTCTTGCTGCCCTGGTGAGCACAAGTGACAGTTTCTCCATGCTCAAGGCTTTTCATTTCTTTTCCTTCACTCGCTAGGAGAAGAAAAAGAGAAAGAAGCACAGGACTAAGCAGTCCTCAGAGTCGTCCTCGGACAGCTCGGCCTCGGACAGCGATGAGGCGCAGCCCCCTGCCAAGAGGAGCAGGCGCTCGGAGCAGCCCAGCAAGGCTCAGAAGAAGAAAAAGAAGCATAAGAAGCAGCCACGTGACTGAGCGGGCAGGTGGGGGGGGTCCCAGCACAGCGAGTGCCTGGTGCACCCTGAGGGGAGTGAGCAGAACTGAAGCAGCTCCGGGGGTTTCCTTCTCCCCCCCCATAACGCTGGGTGTGTGGTGTTACAGCCCTTGACTCTGATACTCGTCCTCCATTACCTTCGGCGCTGGCTGCTGTGTTCTCCCACTCCTGCCCAAACCAGGTCCTTACACCCCTTCATCGCTTCTCCCATCCTGTAGCCTCATGCTGGGAGAGGTGACAGCGCTCGCAGCTCCCCTGGCCAGTGCCATCAGCTCCCCCCCAGTTGCCTGTAGCAGGTGGAACCACCCAGCCATGGTCTCCCTGCCTGTCCCCACATTGCGCTGGGGACAGGGTGGCAGTTGCTGGGCCCTGTGACGGGGCTGTGTCCTCCCAGCTGGGGATGGTGCAGAGCTGTTTGGCTTTGGGCAAACCTCCACCTCACAGATAGTGGGAGAGGAGGAGTAAGAAGTAAATGGGGGAGCAGAGATAGTGTAAGACAATGTTAACTGTGGTGTGTGTGTGCTGCCTTGGTAAGTGATGGAAAATAAATCTCTCCAGTTCTACTTTGTACTGGGTTTTGTCTTGTGTAAGCCCCGTGCTTCATCTTGGGTGAAAAAACATGGGTAGGTGTGTGTGTGGGGTGAGAGCGGCACTAACAGGTGGTTTGTGAAAGCCCCAGCTGCTTTCAGAGGTTCCTGGGGTGGGAAGGGGGTGTGTGGTGAGGTGACCCCCTGGTGCCTTCTGGTAAGGGGCAACTGGAGCATAAATCTGCGAACTGGAGCTGAAGGTCCAGGAGTGAAGGGGTGGCAGAGGGCTGGGCTGTCCCACTGCAGTGACCACAGAGGAGGTCTGGGAGCAGCTCCTCATCCCTGCTGGAGCAGATGTGCCAAGTGGGGGGAGCGGAGTTCCTCCAGCTGCCTCTGGCTCCATGGGGAAGCAACAGGCTGGTGCAGGGCTTGCTGGAGGCTGCTTGCCCCCTCTCCCTGTGCTTTGTCCTTCCTGGTGCTTCCTTCCCAGTTCCCCCGGCTGAGTCCCCCCTTTTGGGCCAGTTCCCTTCCCAAACGCACATACGAGTGGTTGTGACCTTGATCCCTGGCTCTGCTGCTGCTTTGGCCGGGATGTGCTGGGTGCCAAGGCTGCTCTCATTGGGCTGGAGCGGGCCTGGATTTGGGACGGGGGTCACTGATACTCCCCCTGGAAAAGCACATTTCTAAACATGATGTCCTCTCTTATTTCCACAGCTCACAGAACAAGCTGAGACTGGGATTGCTGGTCATGTAACCCCATCGCTGCCAGGGGACAGGATTTACACCCTCCCCATAGCCTGGCTGGGTCTGGTGTGGTTCCATGCTGCCGGTGACCGTGTGCCAAAAAGCCTTTTTCCAAGCAAACTGATGAGAGAGATGTACCAACGTGGCCTTTATTTTTTCCATGTGGATTTTCCCATTATTAATAATAATAAAAAAAACCAAACCATGAAACCACCACCCCAGCCCCAGGTGATGGGGACAGGGGCAGCAGGGGCCCCAGTGGGTGCCGTGGGCTCTGAGGCCGGGCCGAGGACAGAGGCGACACAGGGAGTGAATGCAGCACCAGGTGATGGGCAGGGGACCCGGGGACAGCATCTATGTCGCCTTCTCGTAGGTGCGGGTGGAGACGACGTTGCCCAAGGTGAGAGTCTGGTGGAAGAAGTGGCGGGGAGGGGAGGGTTAGTCATGCCGAGCCCGTGCAGCTCCTGGCTTGCCCTGTCCCGGGCTGAACCCCCCTGATTTTAAACCATTTCTCTTTCCTTACCAGAATTAATTTCCCATCCTTCAGCTCCCGGACCAGTGATGTCTCCTTCCCATCCCACTTCTGCACGTGGACGAGTTTGCCTCCATCCAGGGTGACCACGGACTGCAGGGAGACAGCAAGACCTGCCATTACCCTCCCCTCTGGGTTTTCCCGGTTCTGGGGGGCTTTGACCCTTGGAGGGACGATGCTGGGTGTCCTTGTGCTCACCCCAGGGCACAGGGGCAGGCTGTGGGTGACACTGCCAGGATCCCATCTGGCAGCATCCTGATGGACCTCATCAGCCCTGTTCAGCACGGTCTGGATCCTGCTCTGGCCACCAGCTGGGTCACGGCCTTGGCTGCCCCCCAGGAACCCCACCCTGGGCACAGTCGCGGTGACCCTGCCCTCCCTGGCCACATCCTGCTCCGGGGCCACCGGCACCTGTTTCCAGCCGCTCCCCATTTGACTCCGGTGCCGGAGGGGATCAAAGAGGTGGTGCAGGTATCGGCGCGGGTATCGGTGCTTTGAACCGAAGCCTTCCCCGGTGCCGCAGGGCCCGGCAACGGTTTTTGGAGGGGCCGATGCAGCAAACATGCCTCTGCTCGCCGGGGCCACTGTTTGCACAGCCGCTGCTGTTGACTCAGCCCTGAAAGCTCGGTCAGTGCCAAGGTTGGTGTGACAGCGGCTGGGCAGAGCCAGGCACGGGGTTGTGCCAGGACAGGCAGCGGCACCGCCCGCCCTGTGCCCCCCACCCCGTTCCTCGAGAGCTGGGGGCTGCCCCTCGGGTGCTCCCACACCCTGGGTGACTGCCACAGCTCGGGGGTCTGTCCCCCAGAGCTCAAGTCTCCCCATGACTGGGTTGTCCCCACCACGCTGGTGCCCCCGTAGATTGGGTGCCCCACAGCCACGGTCTCCGCCCACCATGGGTCTCCCCCCAGCTCAACTCCCTGCCCCGTCCCGGGTGCCCCACGCCTCAGCAGTCCCACGGCGCAGGCAGCCATCCTGGCCCTGGCCACGGGCCGAGGGGCAGCCGAAGGGCACGTCCCTGGACTGCGGGCAGGAGCTGGTGGCAGGTCACACGTCGCTGAGGGCAGGGACACGCTCCTGGATCTGCCCGGCCTCACGCACAGCCCCTCACCCCCCATCCTCGCTTCGTGCCCAGCCCTTGGGGTTAGGAAGGGGTTTTGTGTCCAATGAGCCCTGAGGCCTCCTCCCAAGGTGCCCCCCGGGTTGGGTGGAGGGCACGGGGCTGGAGCTGCTCCACGCACGAGGTGCTTAATGGTGCGTGGGACCAGCGGCTGGGAAACTAGAGAAAAAGCTGGGGGTGCATCAGTCCTGCGAGGGAAAATGTCTCTGCAGGGTGGGAGAGGCTGTAAAAGAATCTCTGGCTCCTCTCAGAGTTTTTTTTCCTTGCTCTGATGGGTAGGAATGGACTGACCCAAGAGGTGTTGGCCTCCCCAAGGCCCCCTGGGGAGATGTCAGCCCCTGGGGAGGCATCGGCCAGGCTGGTTGCCCAGGCGGCCGCCCCATCCCCACCTGCAGAGCTCCCTGCGTGGCAGGGCGAGGTCTGTGCCCCTCTCCCCACCCAAGCATGGACAACACTTGCTGCCACCCCACCACGTCCCTTCACCTCCTCTTGAGCAAGCCCCCGGGGGGGAAGCTGCTGTTTGCAAGCCTGGACCTTGCACAACCTTCCTGGCAGCTCTAGGGGAAACCCCCGCTGCGAAACGGGGCGAGGAGGGGGGGTTGGCTGGGCAAGACTGGCCTTGAGCACCAACCCCAGCGGGCAGAGAGGTTTTACCCCTGGGAAGACAAAAGGATGGAGCCCCAGGGCCAAGAGCTGATGCCTGGATCCAGTAGAGCTCACAAACCCCTTTTTGGGGGTCTGATGCGGGGGGGGGGCGGGGGTTGGGGGGCTCACCTTGACGTGCCTGTCGTCCGCCGTGGTCTCATCGAACTCCTCGCCCAGCTTGAAGCTGATCTCGGTGCTCTTGAAGGTGCTTTGGGTCTTCACGGTGATCTTGTCACCGTCCACCTCGATGATGGTGGTGGGCTTGGTCAGCCCGGCCATCTGACGGGTGGCGAAGCCCACGCCTGTGGGTGCAGCGTGGGGGGGGTTCAGGGCGCGGGGAGGGGGTAGGATGTGGCCATCACCCTCCGGTCCCTGCCGGCATCACCCCGGAGTCCTGCCCCCCCGTGATGGCAGGTGGTGAACCCCAAAACTGCTCCTACCCGCGGTCCTGGGGGGGTCCCACGTGTGCCCGCGGTGCTTGGGGGGGCTCTGGGACAGGAGCAGAAGGCGGGGGGGGGGGGGACTGGGGTCGCTGCTATTGCTCAGGGATGGATCCTGCAGCAGCCCCGGGGCTGGGCGGGGTGGGGGGCACGGGTGTCGTTGCCCCCTCTCCGCCCCCCCCCCGACTGCTTTTGGGTGGGGGACCCACCCTGGCCAGCAGCTGCGCTGGGGCTGGGTGATGCTCGGGGTGATGGAGGCTGGAGGGGTCCCAGGCGGCTCCCAGCACCCCTCGGGGGGGGGGGGGGAGTCCCCTCCCTCTGCCAAGGGCTGACCCCAGCGGGGGGGGGTGGGACACACAAGGGAACAACGAGACCCCCCCTCACCCAGCCGCAGCCCCCTGCACAAAGCCCTAGAGCCCCCCCACCCCGCCCAGGCAGCGGCGACCCCACCCCACCGCCTGCAGCACCCTGCGGGGGGGGGGTGGGGGTGGTTAGAAATAAAGGGGGCGACGCCCCCCGCCAGCCCCCCCCCCCCCCCAACTCACCCAGCGCCTTCATGTACTCATCGAAATTGACCGAATCCACCAGCTTCCAGGTGCCCACGAAGGCTTCCACCATGGCGGGGGGATGCGGGGGGACGCGGGGCGGGGAGGGGGGGAGCGGAGGTGATGGGGGGGTGGGGGGGGGCGCGGGGGTCGGTGCGGCCGGGAGCGTGCGGCACTGAACCGCCCAGCTCGCAGCTGCCGGGCGGGTTCGCCACCGCCTTAAATACCGTCCCCATCACATGATTGGAAAGACGCGGCCGGTTCCAGAAATACCCCCCCGGCCGCGCTGCCAGGGGCCGCCGCCGCCGCCGCCACCGGCCGCCCACCCGCCCACCCGCCCGCCCGGCTCGGCCGAGAGGCGGGGTGGGCTCGGGCAGGGATTTGGGGAAGGGGGGGGGCGGAAAGGCAGCGGGTGGTTCGTGTCGTGAGTTGGGGATGGTGTCTGCGCCGGAGGGCTGGGCGGGGGGGGGGGGGGTTGGGCTACATGGGTTGGGGGTGTGGGGAAACTGAGGCACGGCGGGTGTGTGCACGGCAGCCCCAAAGGGGGGGGGGGGGGCAGGTGCTGCCCGTGGTCTGGGGGTGGAGGGGCACAGGCAGGGCATGGGGACAGCAGCAATGGCAGTGTCCTTTGGGGAAAAGATGAGCTGGGGAAACTGAGGCACAGGGAGCAGCAAGCACCAGGGTGGGAGGGGTCAGGTATCCAGGGGACACGGATGACCCCCCCACACACTTCATGTTTGTGTGGGGACATGTGTGACCCTGTCCCTGCTCCGTGTGTGTGTGTGTGTGGGGACACGTGTGTCGGGGGGATACTGGGGACAAGGGCAGCCACAGGGCCGCGGGACCCACAGCGTGGCCCCCCCACCTCGTTTGGGGTCCAGTGGCAGCGGGGTCAGGGCTTCTGCTTGCCCCAGCCCCTTCCCACCCGTGGCTGTGGGGTCCGGTGTCCCGTGTCACCACCTGGTGACCCTCCAGGCAGCGCAGGGGTCCGGCGGGGGGGCTGGCTGGCCTCAGCCCCATGGCCGCAGCGCGTCCCCCCGCCTTGGGGACATCGGGGTCAAAGTGACCAGGTCCGGGGGGGGGGGCCAGGGACACTTTCTCCCTCTCCCTGGCCCCAAGGTGTCATCACAGACACCCAAAAATAGCCGGGAGCTCGTGTTCAGCCTCCTCCCCCGGCACCACCTCCGTGCGGGACCCCCTGCCTCATGCCCCGGGCGGGGGACAGGCACCGGTCTGTCCCCCGACCCCACTGGGACACCCCGTAGGACACGGCTCGCCGGGGAAACACGGGCCATCTATTCCCCGGACAAGTCCCCAGGGAGCCAGAGCCCCCACTCACCCCCCTGGTCCTGGAGGGGACAAAGAGGGCAGGGACTGTCCCCTGTCCCCTGACCTTGCACACTCTCTGACACCCCTGCACACGGATCGCCTCGCACACGGATGTTCTCGCACATGGATGTCCCCACACATGGATGTCCTCACACACGGATGTCCTTGCACACGGATGTCCCCCCCCCCCAGATATTCTCATACACGGATGTCCTCACACATGGATGTCCCTGCACACGGATGTCCCTGCACAAAGATATCCTCACATGCGGATGTCCTCGCACACAGATGTCCCCGTACACGGATGTCCCCACACACGGATGTCCCCGTACACGGATGTCCCCACACATGGATGTCCCCACACACGGATGTCCTCACACACGGATGTCCCCCCCCATGGATGTCCCCGCACACAGATGTCCCCCCACACGGATGTCCCCATACATGGATGTCCCCACACACAGATATCCTCATACACAGATGTCCTCGCACACAGATGTCCCTGTACATGGATGTCCCCGCACACGGATGTCCTCTCCCGCACGACACCACGTCCCGGCTGAGCTGGCCTCCTCACCCCGGGCCAAGCAGCCGGTGGCCGTGCCCAGGAGCCCAGGGGTGGCCATGGTGCTGGACACGGTGGCCACACGTGTGACCCCGCACCGCCCTCCTGGACCCGTGGGTGCCTGGGCGGTGGCCGCAGTGACCTGGGCTTTGGGATCCTCTGCTGGTCCCACAGCGACAGCTATGGGTGACCATCCGGGCTGGAGCTGAGTCCCCTCTGCCCGGCTCCGGCCTCTGGCCAGCAAACCCCAGCTGGGAAACCAGCCCCTGGCCGGGGCAGGGTCCGGGCAACCCGCATCCCTCCTGGGCTCTCGCCACCCCCAGCCCCTCGGTGCCCGGGCAGGAGGGTCCTGTCCCGCCCGCCAGCAGGACGGAGGTTTTGGGGAGCCTGGGCAGCGCCTGGGAGAGCCCGACTCCATCGTGGGCTCAGCCCCACAGCGCCACGGGACCCGGCTGGCCCCGTCTGCTGCTGCTCCCCACTCCGTGGGTTTTTCCCCGGGGACACGGCGGGGATCCCAGGGCTGTGGGAGGGCAGCAGACACGGGGACCCACGAGTGGCCCTGGCGTGGGGGCTCGGGGTGATGCTCAGGGCTGGGGATGCCCAAAGCAGCATCACCCTGCTCATCCCCTCCCAAATCGCCGGCATCCCCCCGTCCCCTCCGAAATTCCCGCAGCAGGGACCACCCTGGGGTGCTCCGCTCCTCGGTGGGACCCCTCAGCAAGGTGCTGGCTGCCGGGAGGGGGCTTTGCTTAAGGGCTGGGGCGGGGGGGGGGGGGGCTGTTGGGGGTGTGCAGTGCTTCTCCCCCCCGCCAATTCCAGGAATAAAGGCCAGGAGACGGAGGTGGTACCCGAAACATCACAGTGAACACCACACTCAGCGAGAGACACCCAGGAGAAAGGCCCCCCCCGGCGAACCCCCTGTGCTCGGCTCTGCCAAATGCCCCAGAAGAAAAATATTCCTCCCCCCTGGGGAGGCAAAAAAAAAAAAAAAAAAATCCCCCCCCCCCCCACCGGGGTCCTTGGGCGGGCCGTGGGTGGGAATCGCCCCTTCGTCACGGCGGGGCCCCGCCACGCGATGCTCCCCCCGTGGTGCTGGGGGTGACGCCCGGCGGTCTCGCCGCGGTAGCACCGAGGAAAACCCAGCGGACTCTGGCCGTGCCAGGGAAGCTGGGCTGATGCTCCACAGCCTCCTCTTTCCTCCGCTGGTCAGCAATGTCCCCCCGCCGGCAGCGGGGTTAGGACGTGTCCTTCAGCTCCGGGCTGGGGGGCTGCGGAGGGGGCACCTCCGCCGAGGGCGACTGCATCTCCTGGGCGCTGCCTGCGAGGAGAGAGGAGGCTATGAGCAACCCTGGTTCCTGCCCGCCCATCGTCCTCCATCTTCCTCCTCATCCTCCATCTTCCTCCTCATCCTCCATCTTCCCCATCACCCACCTGCGTTCAGGGACATCTCGGCCAGCTTGAGGGGCAGGTCGGAGGGGCTGACGCCGGCCGGCGAGCCCAGGATGTCGGGCAGGGCATTGCGCCGGCCCGTCCTCCCGGAGGATGCGAAGTCCAGGACGGGTTCCACCTCGGTCATGCTAACCCTGGAGAGACACGGGTCCCTTCCCCATCAGCCCCTCTGAGCACGGGGTGGGCAAAGGGTCCCCGGCGCCGGTGCGGGCAGGATGCTCTGGGCCAGGGCAGGCAGCACCCCTGCCCACAGCTGCCCGGGGAGCAGCTAAACCCCCTGCACCCCCTTCTGCCCACCCCCGCTGCAGGCTCTGCAGGACCCATGGGACTCCCCCGCTCCCAGGACGGGCACCTTTGGGTGCTGTGGTCTCTGCTGGTCACTGGGTCATGGAGGAAGGGGGGTGCCCAGGGGTTCCGCCAGCACCCGCCACCCCGAGCAGCCTTACCGGGCACCCTCCAGCCTGGCCTGGTGCTGTGTCTGCCCTGTGCCCAGGGTCCCGCTCCGCTCCCCGGCCTGGCGGTTCCCCCTCCAGCGAGGGACCCCACGGGAGACGGGGACTGCCGGCTCGGTCCCCTCCGGCTCCGACCTGGGGGGAGGCAGAGCAGGGGGTCAGTGATGGGGCTGGTGCCGACGGGGGTGTGAAGGAGGGAGCGGGGAGCAAGCGCCGGGCTGTGTCCGCAGGCAGGGCACCCCGAGCACCCAGCACCCTCCTCCCTGGGTGGCTACACCACGCCGGTCTGGAGGGCAGGGCCCCCTCGTCCCTGGTGGGGTGGCGGTGGGCGATGGATGGGTGGAGAGCAGGGATGGGGACATGGAGGTGGGACAGCCGGGGAGGCTCAGCCAGGGGACAAGGGCACCTCACCCCCAACCTGGGCACTCCACCGCGGCCCTCGGGGAGTGGCCCTTGCTGAGCCAGGCGGCGGCGATGCTGGGGTCCCCTGGGTGTGCAGGGGGCTCTCCTGGGAAGCCCCTGGCACCGAGCGGATCCCATCAGCGTGGATCCGGCCCCGGCACACGCCGCTGCCGGGACTTGGCCAGGATGTTTGCTCAGCGCTGGTAAATATTGTTGCAGAAGGGTTTCGCAGCTGCAGGCGCGGGGTGGCACAGGACCTCGCAGGGACAGGGGTGGCGTCCGTCCTCCCCAAGCCCCCTCCACCCCCTCACGGGACATGGGGACCATCCCTCCAGCAGGCCCAGTCCCTCCTGGTCGGAGTGATGATGGGATTGGTGTCCCCAGGCTGGTGGCGGTGGCAGCTCGTCCTGCTGGGGAGGGGCGGATGAACTTACCGGTGTCCCCCTGGGAATCGTTCTTCCGTGGAGGACGAGCCAAGGTCCCCGAGTCCTTGGGCGCAGGCGCCGTGCGGAGCGGGACGAGTGACCCCGGCTGCGTGCGAGGAGGAGAAATGAATGATTAACCCGGGAGGTGATTAGTGACGGGGCGGTGGCCCTGCGTGGGGCAGGACCCAGACCCTGTTCGGGTGGGGAAACTGAGGCACGGAGCGAGGCTCGGGTGTGTGACGAGGGCAGGGCCGGTGGCCCTGTGCGTGGTGGCTGCGTTGCTGCAGAGGCATGGCAGAAGCGTGGTGCTCCCTGTGCAGGCACACACATGCACTCTGGGGCTGCGTGCGCATCGGCACAGGCGTGTGCCTCAGCACACGTGTGTGCATGTCTGCGTGTATCACCACTGGCTGGGCTGATGTGTGTGGGTGTGCGTGCACGTGCAGCTGGAGCTGAGCCCCAGGCTGTGCCTGGTGCCCTCTGGCACACATCTGCATGCGTGGTGTCCCATGGTACATGTATGTGCATGCCCAGCACCTCTTAGCACATGTACGTGCATGCACGGAACCCCCTGGCACATGAGCATGCATACATGGCACCCTCTACGCAAGTAGCAGGGTGCAGGGAGCGTGTAGTACCCATGACAGCACCGGAGCACCCACTGTGCCACCCTGGGAGCCGTTTGGGAGCAGGGGCTGGGCTGAGCCGGAGCTCACCCGCCTGGCGGGCGTGATGGCGCGAGCACGCACCAGCACACACGTGTGTACAGGCGTGTTCACACACATGCATGGAGTCAGGCATGCACACACAGCTGCACATACACGTGAATGCGCACGCTGCACACCCCACACCCCCGCCCCGACATCCCAGCAAGGCAGGAGCCCTGCGGCGCTGGATCAGAGCTGCCTTCCCAGCAGCTCCTGCTGGCTCGAGCGCTGCAGAACCAGGCAATCACCAGCCTCCCAGGCCAGGCTGCATCCTGCCCGCGTCCTTCCTGCAGCTAAACATCAACAAAGCCGCGGGGGACGGGGTGCCCGGGGAGCCCATCGGGCTGTCCTCCGTCCCGCTGCGCCCCTGGGCTCCCTTGGGAGCAACAGCCAAGGTGCCAACGGCCACCCCGGTTCCACGGGCAGCAAATCCAGCCCAGCGCTGGGCAGATAACATTGCATAAACCCCCGGCCTCCACCAGCGAGCGGGGATTTCCCCCTCCAAGCAGGGACCGTTTCTGGGAGGCTTAACAAGGTCTCAACTTAAAAAAAGCTCCTGGGGTCACCCAGAAGGTCCTCGGGGCCGCTGGCTCCTGCTTTAATGCCCCTAATGGGATATAGGAGGGTAAGGCAGAAATAAACCTTAATCCCTGCTGAAGATGGACCACAGGGGAAGATACTGGGAAGAGGCGGAGGGAGGACACAGCACTGGGACCTGTCGTGTCTCCTTGGTCAAGTCCTTCAGGAATCGAGTCATCCCTCGCTGCTTAACTTGGCTGCGGCCATGACCAGTTAAAGCACAGGGGAGGAAGGTGATGGTCTGGCTAAAGGCCAGCGGGCGAGATGCAAAGTGATCGTGAGATGAAAGAGGAGCGAGGTTTTGCCATCCCGCCATGGCCAGGATGTTCCGCTCCCCACCACGTGCTGTGGCCGATCCGCACCCCGTGGCCAGTGTCCAGGCTGCCTGGGAAGCCCAGGGAGCTGGTGGAGTCCCCATCCCTGGAGGTGTTTAACAGACGTGTTGACGTGGTGCTGAGGGACATGGTTTGGGGACCCTGGCAGTGCAGGATGAATGGTTGGACTCGATGATCTTAAAGGTCTCTTCCAAGCGGATGATTCTGTGATTCTGCGGCATCATTCCTGCTCGAAGGTTTGGCCTGATCTCCTGGATATAAAAGCCCTGGAGGAAGGCAGGCAGATGCTGAATGGGCAGAGGAAGGTGTGAAGCACCCCGGGGATGGAGCAGCTGAAGAGACTGAGGGTTCAGTTTGGGGGCAGCACGTCCATGAACTCTCCCCAGCGATCGAGGCAGGGATGTCCTCTCCAACCAACAACCTGGGGGGCTGGTGGGCGGGAGGGAGCAGAGCACGCTCACGGACTCACCCGCAGTAGCATCTGTGGCAGCTGCCAGACCTGGAGCATGGGGACGACGGCACATCCCGCGGTCCCCACCGTGGTCACACCACACTGACCAGCTTCGCCAAACACGTTCCCTCTCGCAGGGCACGTGAACCAGAAACGCTCCGGGGTGTTTAGGACCGGGAGACGCTTCAGCAGCTGCTGCAGCTTTGCTAAGGATTCGTTTAACCACAGACATACAAGATTTGCTTTTTCAGCTCCGCAGTGTTGATGGGTTGATGGCGCGAGTCTGGACCATTTCATGTTCTTGGTGGGCTTTATGAGGGGGGGGCTCCACGCTGGTTTAATTCAATGTGCTGTGGGGTCTGTGCCAGGCCCTGCCGATGACGGGCTGGGAAATGCTGCTGCCCAGCGCGAGCCCTCTGAAAATCCACTGGCAGCCCCACGATGTTGATGTTATTAAGAGATGAACGCGATGAAAAATGGTCAGGATTTACCAGAGCGTAACCGTAACGTTGAATTAAACGAGCATCGCAGGCTGGGAAGGAAAGAGCTGCCCTGGATCAGAAAGGGATGAGAGCATCACCCAGGAACATCAACGGTGAGTCCACACGGGAGGAAAATCCAACAGGGCTGATTTAACCAGAGACCAACAACCACCAGCCAGACCGAGCAGCCCCTGGAGCCTGGAACAGCAGATGGCAATAATTAAACACAGGATAAAATCTGGAGACCTGAGAGCTCTCCCATGGAGGCGGCAGCTTTGGTCCCAGCGGTTTCATCTCGAGGGATGCGGCTGCAGGCAGCAGCGTTCCTGCCCGGCGTAGTGTCGGAGCCCAGGAGATGCTGAGCAGGCACCCGCTGCCACGTAGAAGTGGGCTCCATGAGCTGTCAGCAGCCCGTAAACAGCTCCCAGGGTCCAGGTGAGAAGGAAGGATGGGAATAAATATTGTCCCAAACTCATCGTCTCTGGGGAAGGGGAGAAAATGAGAAGGGAAAAGGCTCCAGGGATGTTGGCTGCTGCAGGAATATTTACCGTGGAGACGCAGATCGACACGGAGAACAGGTTTTGCTTCAAGCCCAGAGTGTGGGAAAGCCTCAGCGCAAGTCCTTCAAGGTGATGACCCTTCCTGGAAGTGGCGCTGGGTGGGAAGCAGCTGCCATGGGGGACGCTGACACCCCACCGCCCGCCCTCAGCAGCGAAACCTCTCCCATCATGGTCCAACACCTTTGTCCCCAAATCAGCAGGTTTCCAGGCAGGCTGGGAAGGTGCCTGGGCCAGCTCGGTCCTGCCCAGCACCTCTCGAGTGATGGTGACGCAGCGTGGAGAGAAGCAGCGCAGGGACCTTAGTGAAACTGCGCCCAATACTTGGAGCATCACCGAGGTCTCACACTATTTTCCCCCCTGTTTTATCCTGGCTCCTGCTCGCCACGTGGCCTCAGCTCCTCCCCAAAGCTTTAAGGAATCGTTCCAGCAGGTTTTCAGAGAGGAGGTTACGCTGGCAGCTCCCCACACCTCTGGCCCAGCCGGAGAAGGTCCAGAGCATCCCAGTCCCACGGGGCTGGCCCCTCCGTGCCATGCACTTTGCAGCAAACACCACTGCCCGAAAGGTGCCCAACACGTGGGCTCCCACCTCCTCCCCTCACCGCCGAGCAGTGGACCTCCTCGTTACGCCGATGTACTTAGAGCAGTAGTTGTCGTTACCCTCCAAGACCTTCCCACTGTGTCCTGCGTTGTGCTTTGACCTTCCCCCCTGCTCTTGCTCTTGCACATCCATCCTCGCAGCCTGACCCGCTTTCCCTCTTCTCCACAGTTCCTGCTTGTGCTTGGATTGTCTCATCCATCCCTCTGGGGCACGGTGAAGTGTCGCTTCTTCCTCTCCATCATCCTGACATCCCCCTTGTCCCTGTCCCCTGCTCCATCCCTGGTCCCCATCACTGCCCCGCCGGTGGGCAGGACAGCTCTACGCTCAGTCTCATCCCTGCTCATACCCCAGTCCCGAATTCTTCCACCCAAACCTGTCCCTGGCTTCGAAGGATGCTTTAAAGATCATTCTTCACTTGCCTTCATTCACCCTCTGTTTTATTTTTGCGTGCTTCAGGGCTGACTGTTTTTAAAGGATTTTCTCTCCAGCTGTGGGCCTTAGAAATGCCTTTTTCACGCTAAATCCTGAGACGCGTCCTAGTTAACACCAGCCTGGACTGAACGTAACCGCTTCCCTTCGCTGGCTCCGTGTGGGGCTCGTCCAGGCTTGTAGGATGCTGGTACCTAAATTCCCATTCAAGGCAAAGAGCAAGAATGAAGGACTCTGAAAGGGAACACGGATAATCTTCATTCCTCCTAATTCCTGGATGCCAACGGGGAGACCAGCGCAAGAGGCGGGTTTTGCTGCTGACATCCATAGGACGGAGTCGCTGGGAGGAACGGAGGGTGGTGAATGCTCCATCAATCCCGGTCTCGTCGCGCTCGGGGATGACGGCAGAGCTCAGCCCTGTTTAATACCCTCACGAAAGCCAGGAAAAAAATATCAAATCCCACCTGAGTCTCTGCAGACAGGATCTCAGGCTATCATGTGAACTGTCACTTTGGTTTATAACGCCGCCAACACAAAGCAGAGCAAGTCCCGCTCGAGGGAAGAGCAAAACCAGCTCATGCACTTGCTGACGTCCCAACCCCAAGTTTCCCTGCACGTCTGCAGGGCAAACCCAAGCGCAACCAACCCAAATCCAGGTACCTCCAGGCCCCGCATCATGGCTTGCCTTGCCCAAAGGGTAGTGACCGCAGAGAAACTCTCGTTTTGAGCCCATTGACCCGGATTGGGCCAGGAAAAAGTGCTCTGGAGGACTCCGCAGTTCAATCCCAACACCACCCCGCTGAGCACAGCAGCTCCTACAAGTCCACATGGATAAAACTGAGGCATCTTTTCCCACGGGAGCAGCTCATGGGGCATCCCAGGCAGATGCCGAAAGCACTGGGGAAACCTGAACACGCGTTGCTCTCTGGACCATCCTGATCTCGTTCCTGGACAAGCCTGAGTTGCTCTTATTAAAGAGGAAAGTGCTAAAAGCTCAGTGGGCAGAGGCACGAGGACGTGGGCTGACAGCACAGCATCACTGCCAGGCTTTGCCGGGCACTCACCCTGCACCCCAAAGCTCCCCAAACCCCAGGCAGGAGGGAGGGGGATGGATAACCTCAGCTGCATGGCTGTGCATCGAGCCCCACTCACCCGCAGAGGGATTAACCATATCCCGGCTCCTCTCCTCCTCCCTCCTGGAGCCCAGGGCTCCCAGCCCAGCCCATATCACTGCTTCCCATCCCGCCCTGCGTTCCCAGTTGTCCCCTGGGAAATTTAGGGAGGACAATTTTTCCTTTGCTTCGTGCCAGTAACAAGCACTTCCAGCTTTTAAGGTCATACAGAGCAGGGCTCCTGCTCCCCGTCGGCTGGGAGGGGAGAGGTCCCTGTGCAGAGGTGGCAGGACCTGGGGAAAGCCGCTGCCGGTGGGGATGGAGCTGCTTTGCAATATGGCATCTCCGAGGAAGGAGCCGGCAGCTCCCTTGCTGGGGTCTGACACACAGGCTGGGCAAAGCACCCGAGCGGGAGCAGCACTGGGACCGCAGAAAGGTCCCCTCCCTGCGCCGCAGCCACCGCCGGCCCTGCCAACCCTCCTGCTCATCGGCACTAGGAGTTCAAAAAGCGCCCAATAATCACCAGGGACGTTCCGGTTGTGCCTATTTACTGTGTGAATGTGGCAAATCCTTGGGGCCGGCAGAGCTGGCAGCTCCTGGCTTCCCAGTGACACCAGGAGGGCTCCCACCGCATCCCAGGGAGGGATGGAGGGACCTCAGGAGGGATCCCACCGCATCCCAGGGAGGGATGGGGGCACCCAGGAGGGATCCCACCGCATCCCAGGGAGGGATGGAGGGACCTCAGGAGGGATCCCACCGCATCCCAGGCAGGGATGGAGGGACCTCAGGAGGGATCCCACCGCATCCCAGGCAGGGATGGAGGCTGCTTCAGCCACTCCCAGGCCTTCCCAGTATTTGCCAGCCTGGGGGCTGTGACCTTTTCCAGGGCTTGTGAACGCCCCTGTCGACACCTCCATCACTTAATTACCATTAATCGCTGCTGTGGTGGGAGGAGGACAGGAATTTCCCCTGGGGCATTAGGGTGCCCATCAGGGATCCCGCAAGGGTGGTGCGTGGGAGGGTTGGGACTCTCTCCCCCGAACTCCTCACCCATCATTCCCATCATCTCCGTTTGGGTCCTGGTTGAGTCCAAGGGGGAAAACGCTACAGCCCCTTTCCCACGGGGATGATGGGAACCCACCCGCAGCTCCCCCCGGAGAGGGAGCTGGCACCGCGGGTAAATCAGCGCTTGCTCCGCTAGCCATGGGAGGTTAAGCAGGAGCTTCCCCTACCTCCTGACTCGGTTGCAAAGCAGATGATCTAATGGGAGGTAATTATGGAGCCTGAGCCCTGGGTAATACCGCTCCACCGTAACCTCTAGTTAGCTGCTGTAACGACAGCACAAACTGTAATTTTGCCTATTAAACATGTCACCCACATCTAAATCGGTTCCATTCTTTAGCAGTTTCAGGCTCCCTCCTCCCCAAATGGCTCTTTGTCAGCTGCTCCAGCCTGAGCGTCCTGGGTGGGAGCTGACGGACCCGACCCGAGATGCTGGGGACAGGACGGGGACATCCTCGATTCTCCTGGCTGCGGGTGTGGAGCATGTAGGTGGCCTGGAGATTTGTGCCAGGGGAAACCCGAGGAGCCGTGAGGACACTGCGACATGGGCCATGGGCTGCACGGAGCAGGGGCTGGGAGATCTGTGGGGGCTCAGGGTGCCAGCTGGGTGTCAGCAAGCTTGTGCCAGGCTGTGCCGTGCTGGTAGTGCCATGAGCTGGGCGACACAAGGTACCAGGCATGTAGCATGGGAGCCCCTTCCCCAGCTTCTCCCAGTGCGAGGTCCCTTATCTGTCTGCCACTGGTTGGCACCAGGAGAGAATGATGGTCCAGCTCCTGGTGTCAGGGGGTGTTTGCCAGCTCCCCACAGCCTTGTCCTGGGACAGGGGAGTCACCCATCCCGCAGCACATGCAGGGGTCACACAGGGATCCCCCCACTTGCCACCTCCAGGGTCTTTTTCCTCCATATCCCCTTTCTGTACATCCCCAGCTGCCTGGTGAATCCATGGACCGATCCTGGGGGATACTGGTCCCACCACAAAGGCTGGACCGATCACACCAAGGAGAGCCCGGTTCAGCTGAGGGGTGTTCCTCTGTGCGGCTGGGTACAGGTCAGAGGGCAGCAGGGTGCCCTGGGGAAGAGGCACTGAGTTTGGCAGAGGCTCCCCAGCTCTGCCAAAGCAGCAGGATGTGTGCAGGCACCCGGATAATTCATTTTGGGAAGCGGAGCCAGCACACGGCCACGTGCTGCAGCTGGTACCTCCGGCTCCCCGGGGAGCCCTCGGCATGTGCTTCCCCCCCAGGGTCCTGGCAGCCGGCAGATTTTCTCCTTCCCGCTGCAACTCCCCCAAGAAGGGAGGTGGAAATCTTCCAGGGTGCCCTGCTCCCGGGCTACAGCCCCTCAGGAGGGACCGATGGGCCTCCCCCATGGTGAGGTGTGTGGAGGTGATCCAGAGGTTTTCCCCCATCCCTGCATGGATGCCAGGAGCATCATCGGGATTCCCTGATGCGGTGGCTGTCGCAGCACCTTCCCTACCACCCAGTGACACCCGCCCGGCCCCTGGGGAGCTGGTAGAGAAGGAACCAAAAGCTAAGGAAGGAAGAAATCCATGCAGGCACCCTAGGATGAGAGGGATGGCTTGAAACCCCCAGCCCTGATGGGGCAGAGCCAGATCCATCGCCCCTTGGCTGAGCCAGGCGCTAGAGCTGCCTGCCCGAGCAGCCAAGGTCAGAGCAGGGCTGTGGTCCCCATCTCCATCCTTTGCAGTGCCATGTCCCTGCTGGGGACCGGAGTACCCTGTCCTGGATGGACCGTGGGGCCAGGTCAGGAACGGGGGCCAGAGCTTGGCTGGCTGAACTGGGACCTGAACCCCAAGGCTTCCTCCAAGCCTCCCACCGAGCACCCACCGGCTCCCAGCCACCTCCTCCATCTCCCCCTCTGCCTCCCAGCATCCCAGTCCGGGAAGAAACACTGTGACTCCCCCAGTTTGAAGAAGTGAGGAGAACCTGGCTCTGCCACCACCTTTCCCCCTCCAAAACCTCCTGCTTTTGGTGGGGAGATGCTGCTGAGCAGAAAAAGGGTGGGGACAGGGTAGGGCGGTTCCCCCCCATGCTGTATCTCCCACCTCTCCTGCCTGGCTGTGACAAGTGGGGACATCCCGAGGGGAGTCCAGGCATCCCTCCGTGACAACAAGGGTAGAGGTGTCCCTTGGTGGACAGCCCCAAGGTCACGGGGCTGTGAGTATTTGGGGTGAGCACAGGACATCCAGCCTCTGCCACCTCCTCGGTGGCACTGCCACCCAGCCAGGGGACAAGAGCCAGCGCCGGGGACCAAAGGGACCCAATCCAAGCATTTGTAAGGGCAACCTGCCAAAATAAAGCCCTGAAGGCAGCGACGAGGGGCTGTCCCTGGGGAAGCCCTTTCCTCTGGAGGGGATGCCCCTGCACTGAGCGGTGCTCAGCCCCGCGCCGGCTCTCCCTGGGCACTCGCTGCCTGGGACCCCCGCAGCTCCCTGGGCCCAAAATCAGCTGGGAAGCTCTAACCTGGGAAGCTGAGGGCTGGAGCTGGTGGGGTCGGAGTGGTTGGGAAGCTGGCGAGGGACGGAAGGTGGAGGGGGCAGTGGTGGCCCCAGGAGCTGCCAGGGGAGAGGGGGAAGGGGGTGAGGGGGCCAGGGGTGGGTGCCGGGATGGGACAGAGATGCTGCCATGGGAATTGATCTGAAGTGCCCACCCTGCGATGGACGAGCCTTGCTCATCACCCGGTCGCTGCTCACCCCAATCCTCCCCAGAGCCACCTGCCCCTGGTGGGATGGACAGAGACCCCCCCCAAGTCCCTGAGAGTCACCCCACCGCCCTGCTCAGCACCGCAGCCTGCTGCCAAGTTTCATCCCCCCTAAAACCCGTCCGCTCCCGAGGCCACCACCATCTCCCGAGCCTCCTGCCTCTCCATCCTCCCTTTGCTCCGAGGTGCTGCCATGGGGGTGCCCGGGGTGGGCACCCGCTTCCCAGGATGGGCACCCGCTCCCCAGCACCCACAGGGCATCCGCCACCGTGGCCCAGGGCCTCGGGGCCACCACGTCACCTGCACCCACCACCCAGCAGCTGCTCACCTGGGCTCTGCTGGGGCTGGGGCCAATGTCGGTGATACTGGTGCCGGTGCCGGTGCCGGGGCTGATGCTGGGGTTGATGCCGGTGCTGGGGTTGATGCCAGTGCTGGGGTTGACGCTGATGTTGGTGTCGGTGTCGCTGCCGGTGTTGATGTCGCTGTCGCTGCCGGTGTTGATGTCGCTGTCGCTGCCGATGCTGCTACCGGCGTCGCTGCCGCTGTCGGTGCCGATCCCGGCTCCGGGGCCGGGGGAAGGATGCTCGGCGCTCGCCAGCAGCCCCGGGGAAGCCTCCGGCTCTCAGGCAGCCCTTGGGGCACCGGGGCCGCGCCGCCCGCAGCCGCCCGCCCAGCGCCGCCGCTCCCCGCCGCTCCCCCCGCCCGGCCCGGCCCCCCCCCACCCCGCCCCTCCGCCGCCGCCGCCGCCACCGCCCCGCCCCGCCCCGCCCCGCCCCGCCCCGCCGCCCCCCGCCCCCGCCGGGACCCGCCGGGGGCTGCCGGGGCCGCCCCCCCAGTCGCCGCCGCCTGCCCGCCCGGGACCGACCGCTCCCCGGGGCTGGCCCCGCACTCGGGGGCTGTCCGGGGGCTGTGTCCCCCGCGCTGAGACATCGGGGGAGCGGGCTGTGACCCCCACCCCCCGGCTCCCATCTCCCCTCCTAAGGCTCCGGACGACATCGCCCTGCGATGCACTGGGAGGACCCCCCAGCCCGGGCCAGAAGCCCTGCTCAGGCCAGGACCCGGCCAGCCCGCTCAGATAAACCCCCAAATTTCTTCTGAGTTGGGGTCCCTGGCTGCAGCCCCAGGGGAAGGAGCCCCACCGCCCCAGGAGGGCTCTGCGCGCCCTCCAGGACACCTCGGCCCCAGCCCACACCCCTCCGCTGCGCATTTATTTCAGCCACAAAGAACTGCCAGGCTCGACAATCTTAGGAAAAAAAAAAATCCAAAATAGGTGGCAGCATCCCCGAGGCGTGTGGTGCCCGGGGGGGGCAGGTCGGTGGGTGGGCTGTGAGACCCTTGTAAACCCACCTGATCGCGTCACCCCATGTTTTGCCCCACACGAGGACTGTCCTCGCTGCAGAAGGACGCTGGGCAGAGCCCGGGCAAGGAGCAGATGCCGCCGTCTCAGCAGCCAAAGCCGAGTGTGTGCGATGGGGGTTCCCCACCCGCACCCCCAGAAGAGGGAGGGAGGGAGGGAGGGAGGGAGGGGAGAGGCAGCGATGAGCAGAGCTGCCCCGAGCGTGCAGGAAAAGCCCCTCGAATCGTCACACCTCACACCTATCCCACCTCCCCGGGCTGCCGCTGGCGCTCCCGCCTGCGTCTGCAGCTGGGAGCCAGCACCGTTTGGGAGGGAGGCTCCGCGATGTCCCCTCCTGGCGCTGGAGGGGCACGGGTGATGTCCCCGGGGCTGGGGAAGCGATGGAGCCCCTGGCCCCCCTGGCCCTGCCCCGGGGAGCTGTTCCTGAAGGAGCGGGGCTGGGGGCACATCCCCGGATCCCTGCCTCTGGCTGAGCTGCTCTCCCTGCTGACACCCAGGGGTGACGCTCAGCCCCTGGAGCAAGATGCCCATCCTGCCCCTTCCCCAGGGGAGCTCAGCACCGCCCAGGGCTCATGGGGAGAAGCTGAGGGTTCGGCTGGGCCCAGCAGAAGCTGCTGCCCCGGGAAGGGGGATGCCCTCCTGACCCCTGTGCTGACCACCAAGGAGAATCCGGACGTGCCTCGCCATCCTGGGGCTGTAGAGGGACAAGAGCCACCAAAGGGGCTGGGGATTCATCACTCCCCAGCCCTTGGCTGGTCTCAGCCCGCTGCTTGTCGCCAGTACCCCCAGACCCCAGCAGCTCGCTGGCCCCGGCAGCCAGCGGGAGGGACATTCATCCTCCTGCTCGCTCACGCGTGGTGACGGGCGACTGGCAGCTCCCGCACGGCCGGCGGGGAGGGGAGCCTTCGCCAGCCGCTATTTTTAGCTCCTCACGCTCCGTTTTCTCCTTGACTGTCTCTCCTCTCCAGAGCAGTCTCGGGCCGAGCATCGCCGATGTTTATCCTGCCTGGCACCTGATCGGATGTGACACTGGCTGTCGCGGGCGAGGGGATCGGCTGCCATCCCTCTGCGCTGGGAGATGTGTGGGAGCCAGGGAGGAGATGTTGGGGGGACTGGAAGGGAGAGGAAGGAAGCCCGTGGTTGTTGGGGAGGGTCTTGCTGGAGTATCCTGGGCTGGGTGTCCCTTCCTCCAGCTCCTGGGTGTCCCCAAGGGATGCTCTGCCCTGGGAGAGCTAGAGTGCAGTTCCCATTTCTAGCCAGGCTGAGCACTTCCCTCTGCCAGTGTGATCCTTTGGGGATGGCTGGGCTGGGGGAGCTGGGTAAACTGAGGCACGCATGAGCTGTGTGAGTCCTCCATGTTCAGCCAGTGCCTTGCTGGGACCAGATTACCTCTCCAACCTGCCTGCATCCAGGACCTGGTGAGCATCAGGAGCACAAACTCCCGGCTGGAGTTCGCAGAACTCGGGTACAAGCCCCAGCGATGCGAAAGGAAAAATCATCCCCTTCTCAGGCAGCACCGGTTCCGTGCTGGTACCAGGCTGTGCCGCAGTGCTTGGTGCTGCACCGAGACGGCGCAAAGGTTGTTCTGCTCTTCCTCCGCCCGCTCTCAGGCTTTGCAGACATTGGGATCCCCTTCCCGGACTGTTCCCAGCAGGGTGAGCATCCCTGCTCATGGGGAACCTAAAATATTCTGTCCGTGCCCTCCCAGGCATCGGGAGAGCTCCTGCTTCATCCGTCAGGGAGGTGAAGCCAGTGAGGACGGGGTCAGACTGTCCCTGCTCTGCCTAAATCCTGTTTTCTCCCCCAAAAAGGGTCCAGAATAGGGAGGACAAGGGTTCGGAGTGCCTGTTCTCCATCCGCTGCTGCTGCTGAGCTGCTTTATCCCACTTGCACTGGAAGGTCATTAGAAGCCACCGTGCCTGGAGCTGCCGTAGGGCTGGGGTAGCCCCCTGGGCTGGAGGCGGTGTCCCCTGGCCCAGGGCTGCAGGCAGGGCAGGAGCGGGGCTGCTTCCCACCCGCCTGCCCAGCGCTGCGGGCTCTGATCTGGGCTAAAAGTCATCTCCGAGGGAGAGCGGCACTTTGCTCTTCCTCCCTTAGATGCATCTTCCTAATTTCCAGCCCAGTTAAGACCCTGATTTCTGGCTGGGTACGTAGGTGATGTGGAGGAAAGGTTATTCCTGAGCTGAGCTTCCCTGGTCTGCGTCAGTCCCTCCGTTAAGGGGCTATTTTGGGATACGGGTCACAGGGTTTGGGGACCTGCAGATTGTTTCCTGGCTGAGAACAGGGATTTTCCATGAGCCTGAGCAGGACACGGCCTCAGGCCCGCCCCTGCATGGAGGGTACCAGCCCTGAAGCGATGGAGGTGGCTCCTGCAGGATGGATCTGCAGAAAACGTGCTCAGCCCCTGGGAAAAACCATCCCGCTCGTGAGATCTCGGAGGCCAAAGGCAGCAAGAGCATCTCATTGCCTGGAGGATTTAAAACAAGAGGGAAGATGACAGCGAACACCTCCCAGGGAGGCAATTTGTCACCAGGCAGGGTGGAGTGTCACGCCAAGCCCGAAGTCTGGACACCTCTGCCTCGACAGGAGATGTTAAGGTCACAGCACATAGCAACGCCCTTCCCGGGCGTCCTCTTTGCTCCGGGTACGGCTCCAGCCATCTGGATCCGGGCTTGTGCCCCATCCTTCGCAGGGCACATCGGTGATGCAGCACCAGCTCTGCCCCAGCACGAGGCGACGGGGGCGGTGGAGATCTTCCCCCCTCGCCGTGCCACGCAGCCAAAGAGCGCTCGGGGGCGCGCACAGCCCGGTGCATCCCTTCCACGATGGGCGACAGCACATGAGCGGCTTTCGGCATTTCTGGAGGTCAAGGCAGCTCGAATACTTGCCTTGAGTTGTGCAGGTCTTTGCGACTCATCTGCAACTTCTCAGCAGAGTGGGAAAATTCAAGCAAAATAATGATTTTTTTTTTTTTTTTTTTTGGTGGCAGAAGCTCTTTCCTGACCCCAAAGGTGTGGTGGGTCACGCAGCCAGATGCAGCCGCAGCTTGGGGCTCATCTTGCTGCCAGTCATCACGAGCTGCGGTCCTGCCAGCGAAACAAGGTCCCCATCCAAGTGCCTCTCTCGGAGCCCAGCCATCGAAATATTCCTCGCCTGCCCCGCTGGATGAGCGGAACGTGCAAATTATTTCTGGGACAAAATAGCTACAGTTCTGGAAACCACCTTTGCTATGTGCTGACTCGGTGACTGGCTTCACTCCGGTGCTCCGGGGCAGCAGCCCGGTCTGCCAGGCAGAGGTGAGCCCAGGCAAGTTCAGGGCAGCACAGGAGGGTTTGGGCAGAGCTGGGACGTGGTGGGATTTGCCCAGTTTTTGCTTTAAGAGACCAGATCGGGGCGGAGAGGCGAGCCCTTGGAAGAAAGGTGTGCTCGAGTTAACCGAGCATAAAGAAAGCATCCCCAAAATTGTCTTTCTGGGCAAAAAAAAAAAAAAAAAGCTCTAACCTATTGTTCATGCTCCAGTAACTTCCAGATGCCTGGATGGGGTTGCAGGGAGCCTCGCAAGCACCTCCTGGCTTGGGAGAGCAGGTTGTCCCTCCTGCCTGCCACTGTCCCCTGCCCGCGGAGGGGGACGTCTGTCCCAAAAGCCTTGGGATTTAACCAAACCCACCAGATTTTCCCCCATTCTCCCCCAGCAAACCCTCGCTGTCCGGCCAAACCCCAGGACGCTGCAGACCAGCCCAAGCAGCCCCACATCACCATCTGGGTGGACAGCAAGTAGCCGTCACCCGGTGCTACCACCCAGGGGGGACGCGGGTGCTGCCTGCCTCCACCTCCGGCAGCACGAGGGATTTGTGCAAAGCTCCCGGCGCCCGGGTTGGGCTTTTTTTATCCCTGGCTGCTCTTACGTTGACATTCTTAGCTGTGCCACTGGCTCCGGCGCTGCTCGCTAACCCCTTTTACAGGCAGCTAAATATAGCCCAGGCAGCTAAGCAAAATCTGCTCGGCAGGGCCACGTGGGGCTCGGCAGCGCTGCCGCAGCTACGGCCAGGGCGTGGGGTCTGCCAGCACCGGGGGGGGACACAACGAGGTCCTCGCTGGTGGCATCCGTCACCCCGCGGTGTCTCATCCCCGTCCAGGTGAGCCTCAGCGCTGCTTTGATGCTTCCAACAGCATCTCATCGCTTCTCCCCGCCTTGGCGGCCCCGTTCGTCTCCCACCCTGGGGTTTGCTGGGGTCTTTCCACCCACATTGAGATATTTTATGCCGGGAAGCATCTGGACTTCGTTAGCATCCCTGATCCTACAGAAACACGGTGTAAAACCTCAGCTTGCTGCTGTGCTTAATAACAAAAGCCGGGTGGCTCCGGGGATCCACGTGGGTGTTGGGTGAAGCACCCAGTGCAGGGAGCAAACCCGAAACCTGCTGGGGCGCCCCAGGAGCTCACCCGCCCCCCGCAAAGGGTCTGCAGAGGGGGGAGCACGGCTCCCACCCCGCGGCACGCTCGCCCATGGGTGCAGCTTGGTTTCTGCCTCTTCTGGCAAAGGCAGATATTTCTGCCGGAGCCATGAACTCATTAAGGAGACACTGATCTAATTGTTTCCACACCAGCATTTGTGGGTTTTTTTTCTTTTCTGGATTTTTTTTTTTTTTTTGGGTGGTTTTAAACAGCATGGAACGAGGCGAAGGGCTGACTGGAGAAATCTAATTGGATCCCTATGGCTCATTAGCCATTTCTCCGAGGGGAAGAATCGTTAAGGCTGAAAATGAACAGGCTCAAAAACCGCCTACGCCGTATACAGCTTTCCACGGGCATCCCGAATTTGTGGGCCCCCTGGCATTGCTCTGGCTGGGATGCCTGGGTGGCCCCAGGGACACCCTGTCACCCGGGACAGGTTGGGAAATGGAGGTGAGGGAGGCTCCTGCTGGAGTTTGGAGGAAGGTTGGAGCAAACTGGGGGGCTCAGACGTAGAGCTGAGGGTAGAGGCAAAGCAGAAGAAGCCAGCAGTGTGGAGGCTGCAGGCTGGGAATGGAAGAAGCAGCAGATCCTCCTGCCAGGTGGACCAAGGACACCTTCAGAGCAAGGTCTCACCTTGCTTCCTCCTCCCCCAACCTCCCTACCCCACCTCTGCTGACTCAGATCCCGGTACTTTGCGGGGGACGTTCAGCTCACGGCGGAGTCACAGCCTCCCCAAATTTTTCACCCCGCGAGAGACCCAGCTGTTGTGACAGCACAGAAACTCCTGCACGACTCTCCCATCCATCACCGGCCAGGCATCCGGCCACCGCCACGAGAAAGACAAACAGCGTCTGTCCAAAACTCAGCGGGGAAACGCCGAAGCTTTCCCAGCCAGTCGCTCTGTCTGTGAGCCCAGGATAAATCAGGCTTCAAGGACGGAGGGTGGCCAGCGTTTCTTGGCTTCACAGTCCTCCGCTCTTCTGGCTGGGAGAGGCTGTGGGGAGGAGACCCCAGCCTGCGGGATGGCGAGTGATGGGTTTGGTGATGGCCCGGTATGGAAACCGCCAGCCGCGTCAGCTCCACATTGCCCCAGTGGCCTTCAGGCAACTCAAACTGGCAAAAGGTCCTCAAAGAGGATCCCAAATGCCAATCCTGATGCTCAGTGGTGGGATGCCAGCAGGTGGGATGCCCATCACTAGAGTCAGAGGGTTTGCTTGGTCTCCACCAGGCTCCTCTGATGGGCTGGTCCCAAGGGCTGATGAGTTTGAGCTGTACTGGGCTGCTGAGCCCGTGGTGTTTCAGGACAGGAGGGTCCTCATAAACAGAAGAGACAAAGCAGGAGCTCAGGCACAGAAGGTGGTGTAGGTGCCCGCGATGCTCCTCCTGAAAACCATCCCCTTCATTTCCACTGGGTTGGAATCCCGGCTCCCGTGACCCTGAACACCCTGTCTCTGTCCGTAATTAAAGGCCAAGCAATCGCCCATCGCTCGTCCTCCCCTGTCTCTGTTTATTACAGAAGAGCTTAGCGGAAAACTAATTCCCCAACCCGCAGGCATCCTTAGGCACGGGGGCAGGGAGATGCTTCAATCTCAGCACTTTTGCATTTGTCTTGTCCATCCCAGACTGGCTTTGTGCCCGCCCCTCGTCTCGTCTTGGGGGCTGGAGACCCCAAAAGAGGCAGCACGGCTGAGAAAATACTCCGCGGGCAGTAAACGGGGATACCTTCATTCCTGGCCTCCTTGCCTGGCCTCCCGTTGCAGCACAGGAAAGGCAGGGGCATGTCCCCTCCACCTCCCAGTGTGGATGAGCAGCACGCTGAGATCTTGGAGCAGCTCCCCAAAGCGCCCAAAACACAAGGCTGTGATGTGCTTGCTGGCAGCTGGTGGCCAAGGAAGGGTCCTGGGTGCCCTAAAAGCCCCATCCAGGAGCGGAGCCTGTGCCCAGGGCAGGACAACCCCAAGGACCAGGCGATTGTCAAACCCCGAATCATCATCAAAAATGCACCTTAGGCCGTGGCTGCATTTGCCTGCACTAGGCGATGCTCTGGAGAAAGGTGCTTGATGGGTTTAGCCGGTTTTCCAAATACAGACTCGATTATTAATTATTATTAATTACTGTAATGTAGGTTTACCCATGAAGAGCATCGCTCGGGCTCAGCAGGAACCCTTCTGGCTGCGCCCACGGCTAAGCTGGTATTGTCCCAGATACAGTCACATGAGCTCATTTGTTTTCCCCCCAGGTCCTGGGTGGGTGGGAGGGCATCCCTGGCCCCACTCGCTGCTGGGCTGCTGCCCCCCCAGCCCTATAATCCCAGCAAATGATACCCTGAGCCCTGACTAGGCACTGGCGGGAGGGCAAATATGTCCCCTCGTGCCTTGGGCATGCTGAGTGATGCAGAAGGAGTGGAGTGGGAGGCAGAGCAGAAGATGTACAGGGGTACGTGGGCAAGGATGCTCCCAGCCTTGCTGAGCAGTGGGACATGCGCTGGGGGCTTCTGTTGTAGGGGGGGCTGGAGGCAGCCCCGCGTCCCTGGGCTCTGGCAGCATCCCTCATCTCCCGTTCCTCATCTCACCCCTGTGCAGGGTGACGTAAAACCAGCATGTCCTTTGGTGCAGCGGGGGCTGTCACAGCTCTGTCACTGGGGACATCGCTGCCTGCCTTGCTGGGTCCTGGTCCAGCTGTCCCCACTGTCCGGCACTGCACTGTGCACTGGTCTCATACCGGCACTGCCATCTGGCGGCATCATCAAAGGGGATGAGGGACAGTGGGGGGAGGACTGGTCCCTCCAGTGTCCATGGGGACGGTGGGGTTTCTGATCCCAGCAGGGGACATACACGCATCCGGCCAATTTGCCCTTCCTGGGAAGGAACTGAAGGACATTCCCACTGCAGGTGTCACTGGGCTCCGATATCCCGCTGGGAAGAGATAGGAGCTGCCAAGCCCCCACCTCCCACCTGGGGGGCTGTGGCGGGAGCCAGCCCGTCGTGTTCCCGAGACGTCTGCCAGACCCGTGCCCACCCAGGGCCAGGCTGGGCAGGTCCCCAGCACATACCCCAGGCACCTCCTGCGAGGAGAAGCAAGCTGAGACCAGCCGGGATCGGCGAGCGGTTCCTGGGCGCTGACCTCTCCTGTCGCAGGCTGCACCCAGCTTTTGGGAGCCCATGGAGGCTTAGAAAAGCTTTTAAAATTTGTGCCAGCTGCTGGTCAGAGGCCAAACCCCAGAGCTTTACCTGTGGAGCAAGAAGCGTGATGCCCTCCTCTGCCTCAAGGACACAGGGGACACGCTGGCTCCCTGCCTGCCCCAGCCCCGTGCCCCCCCAGCCCGCCTGCTGCCACATACTCACGTACTCTCCCCGCTGTCTAAATTTAGGGTCTGGAAGTGGGCTAACACATCCCAGTTTATCTCAGCCCCTGAATTATGCATGGCAGCAGCAGAGCAGCACTCGCAGCTCTGGGCCAGGCAGAGCAGGGAAACCTGCTGCCCGCCCAGCCCCGGCTCCCACCCTCGGCTCTGTGTGGGCAGATGCCCCTCGGATCCCCTCACCCAGGCTCTGGCCCTGCAGCAGGAGTGGATCTGGGCTGGTAGGTGTGCTGGAGCTGGTGGGTCTGCTGGAGCTGGTGGGTCAAAGCCAGCGAGAAGGGTTGTCATAGGTGACAAAAAGAAGACGAAGGAAAACACGGGTCCATTGCTCCATGAGATGGGAGGCCTGATGTCACAGGACACGGGAAAGGTTGAGGAACTGAGTGCACTTTACTTGCAAGACTGATCTTTAGGAATCCCAGGTCCCAGCGACCACGGGAAAAGGCTGGTGCAAGGAAGACATACCCTTGGTGGAAGAGGATCAGGTCAGGGAATACTTAAGCAAATTGGACATACGTAAGTCCGTGGGTCCTGCTGGGATGGACAGAAGTGCTGAGGGAGGTGGCTGATGCCATTGTGAGGCCATTCTTGGCAACCTTTGGTTCCTCATGGTGACTGGAGAAGAGCCCAAAGGCTGGAGGAAAGCAAATGTCACTCTTACCTTCAAGGAGGCAAAGAGGTCCCAGGGAACTATGGGCTCATCAGCCTCACCTTGATCCCTGGGAAGGTGGTGGAGCAGCTAACCCTGGAGACCATTTCCAGGCACATTAAGGATGAGGAGTCAGCACAGCACAGAAAGCCGAGGGGATGCTGGTTTGCATCAACAGGGGCATCACCAGCAGAGGTAGAGTCATGCTCCCACTCTACTCCCACCCCTGGAATTCTGTGTTCAGTTTTGGTTCCTGCTGTACAAAAAACTGTGGCCAGGCTGGAGAGAGTCCAGAGAGGGTCACAAAGATGACCCAAGGACTGGGAAGTTACCACAGGAGGAAAGGGTGAGAGAACTGGGTTTGTTCAGCCTGGAGAGGAGAAGGTTCAGGGAAGAACTTCTTGCCATGTCCCAGTATTCACAGGGTGGCTCCGAAGAAGGTGGCGACTTCCTTTTTACGAGGAGTCCCATGGAAAAGGCAGGGGGTGACGGGGACAAGTTACTCCTGGGGAGATTCCAGTTGGACACAAGGTGAAAATTTTCATGAGAGCCATCAGCCATTGGAATAATCTCTCCAGGGCAGTGGTGGAGTCCCCAGCACTGGACACTGTTAAGATTCGGCTGGACAGGGGCTGGGCCAGCTCGTCTAGACCGGGCTTTGCCAGGAGAGGTTGGACCAGATGAGCCTTGAGGTCCCTCCCAAGCCGGGACTCTGTGGTTCTATGAAAACACCCCTCGGGACCTGAGCTGCCTTCAGAGGAGCCCACCCCATCCCGCGGGCTGCTTCGAGGGAAGGGGGAGCCCCGCCAGTGCGGGTCTGGGCATCCTGCCCAGCCCCAGGGGCATCCCGGAGCCTCCGCTCCGCTGTCCGTGGGGTCCCCTCGGCGGTGAACGGTGAAGGAGGGTCCGGGGCTGCCGCTTCCCCGGTCCGAGGGGCTCGGGCGGGGGGATGGAGGGACTCGGCGGGGAGGGTGGAGGCTCCCCCACCGCCCGGAGGGACCCGGGAGGACCCGGGAGGACCCGCCCCGCCGCCGCAGGGGCCGCCCCGGGGGAGGCGCGGCGGGAGCTCGGAGCCCCGGGGCCGGAGCGGGCGGAGCCAGCGCGGCGGCGGCGGCGGCGGCGGAGGAGGAGGGGAGCGCGGCGGTGGCGGCAGCCGCGGCCGCACCATGGGGGCCTGTCTCGGTGTCTGCTCCCTGCTCAGCTGCGTGAGTGCCCGCCGGGCCGGGGCACCGGGAGGCGGGAACCGGGAGGACACCGGGGCTGCGCCGGCTCCGAGCGCCGCAGCGGCGGGCGCGGCGCCGGGGAGCGGGGGAGTCGCTGCTGCTGCGGATCCGGTTCAGGGGAGGCCCCGGGAGGTCTGAGGGACACCCCGGGGATGTGCCCCGGGACAGCCAGGGGGACGGAGGAGACGCGGGGTGTTCCAGGGGAAGCCCCGAGGGTGCGCCGCGCTGCACCCGGCGGGCTGCAGGGGACCGCCGGGGAGATTCAGGGGACCCCCGGAGGGATGCACCCCTCTGTGCCTGGGGGGAGAATGTAGGGGACCCTCGGGGGGATGCACCCCTCTGTGCCTGGGGGGAGAATGTAGGGGACCCTCGGGGGGATGCACCCCTCTGTGCCTGGGGGGGATGCAGGGCACCCCCGGGGAGATGCACCCCTCTACCTGGGGGGGATGCAGGGGACCGCAGGAGCAGGGCATCCCTCTGTGTCCCGAGGGTGTCCAGGGAGACCCAGGGGTTTCACCCCCGGGAACTCCCGGGCTCATGAACATCATGGGCTCCGGGGAGCCACAGGAGTGATGCACCTGGGAGAGTGGGGGGGTCCTGTCCTGACACACTGGGGGCTGCACCCATGTGATGCTGAGGGGCCAGGGGTCCTGCCTGGTTCTTACTGCCGAGCCCCAAAGCAGGGGGCTAGGGATGGAGTAAGAGAAAGAGCCAGGAGAGGGGGTGCTGGTCTGCGGCTGGGGGGGCTCTGTGTGGGGTGCCGTGGCCCAGGGCAGGCGCAGGGTGCGTGATTCAGGGTGCCACGCCTGGTGACGTGGGCTGCGTGCTTTGGGGTGCCGTGCCTGGTGACGCAGGCGGCTGCCCACGGCCGGTGTCACCTCCCCTGCGGGCACGGGGCCAAGGCAGGGCGGCGAAACCAACCCGGGATCCGCCGGCCTGGAAACCCAGAAACGGCGCCCGTTTTGCAATTTGACCTCAAAGTTGTGGAGGTTTAACGAACAGGAGCTTTTGAAAGGTGAGATCAGACGGAGGGTGGTCTGCGAGGCAGGTCTGTAACACACGTCTGATGCTGGGCAGGTATCAGAAAAGCCAGAATTAACTCCAGAGCAGGGCTGGGGAGGTTTCTGGCCTAATTCTGGACTTTTTCCCCCAAAAAACTACTCTGGCCCAGGCCATGGTAAGGGGTAGAGTCACTAAGTAGATTTACTTCTATACCTTCCAGTGGAGCTGTTTGACTAAAGGAGTGTTTTAGCTCAATGCTGAACTGAAAAACCACAATGGGGAAAAAAAAAAACCACCCCCAAAATCAAACAAAACCCCAATCTTTGTATTTTTTAAATTTTTCATAAGAAAATCTGAACTAACTCCTGCTGGTCCCTGCATCATTCAACTCAAAACAGCATCAGGTTGCCAAACTCTCTCTTCAGCACCGTCCCAGCAAAGCTCTACCACCCGCTCCCCAGTGGAACTTTGCACCGTGCAGGAAAAATCGCCCTTTCTCTGCCTCCAACCATTTACCAGACTCTGGCCACCGCGGCCTCGAGCAGAGCGGTCGCCTCGAGCTGCCTTCCTGGGGGGACAGGGTTGGTGTTGCCCTCAGGAACCTGCGCTAGCCAAAGCAAACCCCGGGGGCGTGTGGGGACTGTTGACCAATGCGAAGCCACCCGCCCGACGACGTGAGAGCCACCAGCCTCCCCAGCGTGTGCCTGAGCCTCTGGGTTTGGTACTGATTAACCTGCCAGGTCATTAATTGAACAGGAGATAAAGACTGGTTGCTCGGCATTGCTGCTGGTTGACTCAGGTTCTGCGTCCTGGGGTTTGCTGGGGCGAGGCAGAGGTGGTGTTGAGCTGGCGGTGTGGATTTGGTGTAGTTGGGTTGGTGTAGTTGGACGGGGGGTGTTGGAGTGATGTTGGTCTGGTGGAGTTGGTCTGGTAGAATTAGGCTGGAGTAGTTGAGTTGGTGCAGTTGGACTTTTGTTGTTGCGGTGTAGTTGGTGTGGTGGTGTTAGGCTGGTGTAGTTGGGTTGGTGTGGCTGGTCGGGTGTTGCTGGGGTGTTGGTCTGGTGTAGTTCGACTGGTGTGGTTGAGCTGGTGGTGTTGATTTGGTGTCGTTGGGTTGGTGTAGTTCGTGGTGCTGCGTTTCTCTGTGTTGGACTGGGCGGACGGTGGTTGTCCAGCTCCATCCGTGCTCTCCCAGTCACCTGGCAGGGGGGACACAGTGCGAGTCGTGCTGGACGTGAGCTGGGTTTAATGAGGAAGTTGATAGCGAAACTGGAGAGATTAATCTTTCATCTGCAGCGGCTGAAAACTGATGCTTCCTCATTAATGCACCGCTCCTGTGCTGCAGCCACTTCCCTCGGGTGGCTTTTTCCGTCCTGCTCTTTGGCCGTTGGCCACGTTCATACTTAGGGGCGTCTTTGAAAGGAGGTGTATGAGAGCGTGTCCCGCGCTCCGCGATGGGGAGGATTTTCCTTGCTCTTTGCCCACTTGCTTTTTGAAGAAGACAACTGAATTCAAGAAGGGCAGCAGCTCGGGTCAGCACATGCCCCAAGGGACCTGCTTCCTTTGCAACGGTGCTTGGTGGGGGATACCCAGGAAGGGCACCAGGAGCCGTGAAAAAAGGCTCCCGGCGACACGGGACTCACGGCACTGCTGCACAAAGCGGGTCAGCGGGACGGGGCTGCCGTAGCCCGTTACCTCGGCGGTTGCCTTCCTGTGGTTGCAGAAGGCTGTAAAACCTGAAATATGGCCACGGAGTTGGGCTTGTCAGAGTCGTCCTTGAAAATAAACCTCCGGCAGGCTCCCGGGATGCTGCGGGCTCCCCAGAACCTCGTACTACAACCAACCTCATCCACCCGCAGCCTTCCTGAAGGTCAGCCGCAGGGTTTGGAGGCTGCGCGTGGAGCAAGGGTTTCCCTTCAGCCCAACCCCTTCCTGGCGCCGTGGACACCCCTTTGCTCCCCTCCACCTGCCCCGAGCCCAGAGAAAACACGATGCCCAAGCCTGTGCCTCCTGCGGGGCTTCGGTGATGCTTGGCCGTGGGGCTGAACCCCCAAATCCAACAACCTCCTGAACCTCACGATTTCCCAGGCCAGTTTCGGTGATTTTGGGACCGGTGCTTTTTGTTTCATCTGGCACCGAGAGGAGCGGAGCTGGAGGTATCGATGTGCCTAAAGTTAAGGGCGCTTTGCTAGGTCAGGTCAAATAACGCAGTAATTCTGCTTTGAAAGGGATTTCTGTTGTTGTTCTGTTTTATTTTTTTAATGTGAAGGGGAAGTTCCGTCCTGCTGGCACGTTGTCACTGCGTTCCTGCGCACGTGGTGTGTTTAATGAGCCCGAAAGGAAGCAATCGCTAATTGAAGGGCATTTTTTCCTGCTTTCAAGTTGAAAACATGAAGCGATGTCCCTTGAGCAGCTCCTGGAGAGGTGGGATGCGGGTCCCCGTGGGATGCGGGTCCCCGTGGGATGCGGGTCCCCGTGGGATGCGGGTCCCTGTGGGATGCGGGTCCCCGTGGGATGTGTGTCCTGTGGGATGCGGGTCCCCATGGGATGTGGGTCCCCGTGGGATGCGGGTCCCTGTGGGATGTGGGTCCCTGTGGGATGCTGGTCCCCATGGGATGTGGGTCCCCGTGGGATGCAGGGGGCTCTCTCGCCCACCCCAGCTCCCATGGGTACCGTCAGCAAAGCCTCTGGTGGGGCCGGGATGTGGGTAAAGAGGAATAAATCAGGCAGGAGGTGATTTTTTTCTCAAATAATGATGTGCTTATGTTTGAAAAAGAAATCTGGGGGCATCAAAGTGATTTGGGGCATCAAAGTGATCGCTCCTGAGCATCCCTGATGAGGGAGGGCGGGTTTGATGCTCGCACAGCACCACATCGAGTTTTCTTTTCTATGTCCATTTTTAACGTGAATTTTAGCAACGAGAAATATGTATTTGAGTTGATACTGAGAGATATTTAATTAATATTGATTGCTGGGCATAATTAGGAAGGACATAGCCCTAATAAACACACAACACATGCGCATCCCTTAATAGCGGGAGAGAGCTGAACCCTCCTCCTGCTTGAAGCGCGTCTGGCCGGCTGATGTGTCTCAAGTGCAGGAGAGGAAGAGCTGTTCGAAGGGAAGAAGCGTATCAAAACCAAAATAAATCCATTAATTCATCTTGTAAATAGAGGGAGAGTAGTTTGGTGAGAACCAGAGGTGGTCACTGGGTTTCCAGGAAGAAGCTGGCAGTTAAAACCACCCCATGCTGAAAGTTTTGAGGTAAGAGGATTTGGGAATGTGTTTTAGCCGGAGAAAAATATTTGGAGAGCGAAGCAGTTGCATTTTAAACCAACTCCAAATATTTAATTCCCGCTGGTCTCTAGGCAGTACCTGTAGCTGGAGGCTCACCAGCACCTTGCTCGGGGATTTCTCGTTGCTCCCTGAGGCGGTGCGTGGGCCGGGGGAGGCTGTGGGCGTGGGATGGCTTCCGTGAGGCGTGGGAAAAAAAAAGGGAAATAGCCTGAGGTTTCCCTGTCTTGGAGGACTTGGGGTGTATTTTGCCGTTGCATCGCGCGGGCTGTCTGTCCCCAGAGCCCCGCGCACAGCACGGGGAGCGGGGCAGAGCTGGGAATTCAGTTTTCACTTAGGTTTGGGGTCCTCGGAGGTTTTATCCAGCCCTTTAGCTGTTCATTGACGCGGGGTTGATGCTGGCTCCCGGTTCAGCGGCCGGCAGGCCATCACCACCTGATTCGCCTTGACGTGAGATGTTGGTTTTACTTCCCCAACCAACCCTGATAATTCTTGCGAGTGCAGCATCTTCACTGCAAAGCCAGGAGACACCTTATTCCCCGCCTTATTCCCCTATTTTTTTCTCAAATATTGGGGACCTTCTGCTCGCGTGACGTAGTGGATTCGTCACCCAGCAGTGACAGGCCATCCCAAAGAGCTTCTTCCATTCCCTTGCCTGAAAATGCCCTATTTATTCTCCAACTTCACCCTCGCTTGGGAAAACAGGGTTTCAGGCTGTGGCAGCGAGCCGGGAGGTCCCGGGGCTGGCGCAGGTGATGAAGAGGCTGAGAATCTTCCCCGTCCGGATCAGGGGTGCCCCGGTCGGGGCTGGCTGTGGCCCTATCCTGCATTCCTGCCCCATCACGGGCTGTCAAACCTGTTACGCAAAACCCCCGCGGATGTTCTTCCTCTAACACCAGTGGCTGGGGCACTCCCACGCCCCGTAGGACTGTTTCCCCACTTTGCATCCACCTCTGGCACAGCAACGGCAGCCCCTGGAGTGAGGGTGCACCCGGCAGCGCTGTCGATGCTGGATTTGGGAAGCCAGCACCCACCACAGACTCCCAGGAATGCTGTGCCTCAGTTTCCCCTCCTGTAAAATGGCCTTTGGGGAGGGGGAAGGATGGCAGAACATGTTTTTCCATGATGCTGCCCCTGGCGCAGTGGTGTGGATTCCTGGGCAGATGTTTTGGGGCCCGTTTCGACCCCTCCGATGCGGGGATGCTCTCGTTGCAGGTGTCCTGTCTCTGCGGCTCCGCACCATGCCTGCTCTGCGGCTGCTGCCCCTCGGCCAAGAACTCCACCGTCTCCCGCCTCCTCTTCACCTTCTTCCTCTTCCTCGGCACCCTCGTGTCCATCATTATGATAATCCCCGGCGTGGAGAAGGAGCTGCACAAGGTAAGTAACTCCTGGAGGTCGCTGGGCTTGGTCACTGCAGGGACGATGTTTAGCTGGTGGTGGGTACGTGAGGCTGAATCAACAAGTGAGTTTTTGGGGCATGGTGTTGCTTCTGTTCTTTTTTTTTCTGAGCACCTCACCGGGAAGGGGTGTTATTAACCCAAGGAAGGGAAAATACAGTGGGATAGTTTAATGCATCATCTAGTTTTCCCAGAGGTCTCACAAGAAGGTTTCGTACAGCCCGTTTTTGGGGTTCAGCTGGCCAAGTGACTCACAAGTCATGGAGGTGGGACTTCAGATCTGCCAGCTGAGCTCATGCGAAAGCTGGGCCTGGTTTTTTGGGACATGCTGGTTTCATCCCAGCTTTCCGCTGACCTGCAGGGTGGCTTTAGCTGTGTCACCCCACCGCTGTCCCCAGGCAGGCCAACTGCTTGCTTTATGGGTGGCACTGGAGCGGTCATGGGTTGGCCCATCTTTGGTGGTACTGGGGTTCATGGTGGGTGTGGGATGCTGGAGTGATGCTCACCCTCCTGTTGCCTTTGCAGCTCCCTGGCTTTTGTGAAGGCAGTGGGTCGGTCCTGGGGGTCCAGACCCACGTCAACTGTGACAGCTTCCTGGGCCACAAAGCTGTGTACCGCATGGGCTTCGCCATGGCCGCCTTCTTCTTCCTCTTCGCTGTGATCATGGTGTGCGTGCGCAGCAGCAAGGACCCACGAGCTGCCGTGCAGAACGGGTCAGCGTTCATCCCTGGGGTGGGAGATGCTGGTGTGGGGAAGGGCCAGACCCCCCATTCCCCACTGGGTTCCCACTTGCAGACTGTGGCTCCTCTCTCCTCCCACAGCTTCTGGTTCTTCAAGTTCCTGGTGCTGGTGGGGATTACGGTGGGGGCCTTCTACATCCCCGACGGTGCCTTCACCTCAGGTGAGGAGCTGCCCGCGCTGTCCTCTGCATCTCTGGGTTAACCCTCAGCAGAGGATTAATCCTGGGGCTGGAGTTGGCATCCCCCCTGCCGTGTGCCTCTGTGCCAAAGTCCCACTTCCCCTGCTCTTAACTGGTTTTTCTCCTCCCTTCAAGTCTGGTTTTACTTTGGTGTGGTTGGCTCCTTCCTCTTCATCCTCATCCAGCTTGTCCTCCTCATCGACTTCGCCCACTCCTGGAGCCAGGTGTGGCTGCGCAATGCGGGCGAGAGCAACGCCAAGGGCTGGTACGCAGGTTGGTTTGGTTGACACCGTGGAGGGTTTAGGGATGGGGACGCTCATCCTGGAGGTGGGTGACATTGAGCTGGTGGGAACTCGGGGCTCTGCTCCAGCCTCCTTCCCTTTTATTTTCTCCCCCAGCCCTTTGCATCGTCACCTTCGTCTTCTATGCCACCTCCATCGCGGCTATAGTGCTGCTCTACGTCTACTACACGAAGCCCGAGGGCTGCACCGAGGGCAAGGTCCTCATCAGCATCAACCTCATCCTCTGCTTCATCATCTCTGCCGTGTCCATTCTGCCCAAGATCCAGGTGAGGTGGCGGGGGGCACCTGGGAGGCCTCTGGCCGTGTCACCGGGGGGCGCAGGACCAGCCCTGAGCACCCACTGTTGCGTTTGCAGGATGCTCAGCCGCACTCGGGGCTGCTGCAGGCGTCCCTCATCACCCTCTACACCGTCTATGTCACCTGGTCCGCCCTGGCCAATGTACCAAGTAAGCAGGATGCAGCCTCGGATTTGGGAGGGGGGTGCATGGGGCAGGACCATGTGGTGGCTGCTTTGCCCACCCATGTGGTGAGTTCTAGGGGCTGGGGAAAGGTGCTGATCCCACTGCGTGTCCTCCTGCAGCCCAGACCTGTAACCCCACGCTGCTGGTGAGGAACAACACCGGCTCAGCGATGGCCACCCAGCCGCTGACAACCTGGTGGGATGCTCCGAGCATCGTGGGGCTGATAATCTTCATCCTGTGCACCCTCTTCATCAGGTGAGGACTTGGCTCATGTCCCTGGGGACTGCACTGTCCCTCTGCCCAGAGCACGGAGGCAGCAGGAGCCTTTAGGGAAAGGTGATGCTGGAGGTCGCAGCTTGGTCCAAGGTTTTTGTCACCAAGTGCCTCTTGCAGAGCTGCCTCGGTCCCCAGGGACACAGGCAGCCTGCCCTGCGGGGTCGTGGGCGCAGCTTTTAGGATTTCCACACAAGCTGGATCCCCCAAACTGCCCAGCTTGTCCCCAGACAGCCCTGCAGGGCATGCCAGGGTGGGTGGGCAGGGGGGGCTGAGCTCAGGCTGAGGACAGCGGGCAGCAGCCCTGACCCTGCTGTCCCTCTGCCCGCAGCGTCCGCTCCTCGGACCACCCGCAAGTCAACAAGCTGATGCTGACGGAGGAGAGCGGCGCCGGGGTGGGCGGCGAGGCGGCGGCCGTGGAGAGCGGGGTGCACCGCGCCTACGACAACGAGCAGGACGGCGTGTCCTACAACTACACCTTCTTCCACCTCTGCCTCGTCCTCGCTGCCCTCTACATCATGATGACCCTCACCAACTGGTACAGGTGGGCAGAGCTCCCGCGGGGACCGGGGGCTGTCCCCTTGCCTCTGCGTCCCCTTCTCCCGGCCCCCTCCCTGCTCTTGCGCTGGGCGCAGCTGTTCGCTGAGGCGCCTCCGTCTAAGCTCACTTACCGTGCACCACGATCAGCGTTAATTATTTTTAGGACAGGGCTGCCCGTGGCAGGTTGTGCCCAGGCTCGCCAGCTCCCCTCGGCTGCAGCCCGGAATCCCGCGGGATGGTGGGGAGCAGGGACCCAGCCCCTGGGGTGCTGTGGGCTGCGGCAGCGGGGTCACATCCCTGGGCGAGCTGTGGGGAGCTGCGTGGCTGCAGGCACGGGGCAGCTCCTCTCGCTCCCCCGTGCTCTGTGCAGCGCACCCACAGCTCGGTGCTCGCAGCCTCCATCCCTCCCCAGCGCGTGCTCGGGTGCGCGGGGGGATGCCACAGTGATGGGTGCCGCCTGTTTGTTCGCTGTTCCAGGCCGGACGAGAGCTTGCGGGTGCTGACCAGCCCCTGGACGGCCGTGTGGGTGAAGATCTGCTCCAGCTGGGCTGGGCTCCTGCTCTACCTCTGGACCTTGGTGGCTCCGCTGGTGCTGCCGGACCGGGACTTCAGCTAAGGTGGCCCCGGGCATCCTGCTGCTGGGTTGGAGCCATCGTGGCCTTGTCCCTCGAGGCCGGGGACAGCCCCAGCTCTGCCTCAGCCTCCGGTTCTTCACGCAGAAGCAGCTATGCCGGGTTGTGCCTTCTCACAGGTCTTCTGTTTTCATTTGCAAGGGATGAAGTGCCAAGCAGGGAAGATCAGCAAGGGCTGAGAAAGCCTTGGGGTTTTTCAAAGCTCTTATCGTCTCCGTGTTTGTCTAGTGCCTTTGGCGGGGGCCTCCACAGCCTCTTCTTCGAGCAGAGACACCACTTTGCCTTGGGAGGGTTTGGTTTTCAGCAGCTGCTGTCATCTCGCTTGGTGCCCCAGGACCGCGGTGCCTTTTGGAGGGGCTCTGGGACTGGCCCAGCACCCAGGACCTGGCCGGCGTTGCCTCCCCAAAGATCCTGGAGGGAAATGAACCTCGGGGATGTGCGGCTGGAGGCAGATGTCCCACCACACCCCCCCCAGCCTCAGGGGTGGCCCCGGTTCCTCGAGGGCTCTCCTGCCCAGCCATCCCATGGCAGGACGGGTCCCCGCTCCTCGCTGGAGCGCAGGTCGGGTTTCCCGCAGGCTGTGCTGGCCTCACCCAGCACCTCGCCTTGGAATAAAGTCTCGTTTGGGATAAACCCGGCAGACGTGTCCTTCTGGGGTTGGTCCTGACGCTGTGCGCAGGGGGGTGGAGGAAGGGCGACCGCCTTAAACAGACCAAACGCCGGAGTGAGGGCACAGCCGGCTGCCCCATTGGGTGCAGGGCGGGCTGGCATCGCACCGGGGCTCGTTGTTGCCCTGGACCCTGTTGCCAGCCTGTGGCATCCCGAGAGTCGCCGCTGAAGGGCAGCGGGGTGCGCCACGGCGGGGCACATGCCGTGCTGGGGGACACCCGTCGCATGCTGGGCTGCGTCCCATGCAGGGGCGCACCCTGGCAGAGGGGTGGCCCCAAGTGGGTGCATGCTCTGCCGGGGGGTCCCTGGGCTGTAGCAGCCCCGGAGGTGCCGGTCGCCCGCCCCAGCGGGGGCTCCCGGCTCAGCCCGGGGTTGGAGCCCCGCTTCAGCCCGTCACCGTGGGAAGAGGGGACTGGGAAGGGACACTGGGCACCGGGGAGGGCACCCGCCCGCAGGCTGCGGGCAGGAGCGGGCAGGAGCAGGGGGACTAAGCGGCTCCGCCGGTGCCGCCTCTCCGCCACCAGGGGGCGCTGGCGGCACGCGCTGCGGCACCAGCCCTGCACCCCCAGCCCGCACCCTGCACCCTGCGCTGAGCACCCTGCACTGAACACCCTGCATCCTTCATCCTGCACCCAGCGCTGAGCACCCTGCCCTGAGCATCCTGCACTGAACACCCTGCATCCTTCATCCTGCACCCAGCGCTGAGCACCCTGCCCTGAGCATCCTGCACGGAACACCCTGCATCCTTCATCCTGCACCCAGCGCTGAGCACCCTGCCCTGAGCATCCTGCACTGAACACCCTGCATCCTTCATCCTGCACCCAGCGCTGAGCACCCTGCCCTGAGCATCCTGCACGGAACACCCTGCATCCTTCATCCTGCACCCAGCGCTGAGCACCCTGCCCTGAGCATCCTGCACTGAACACCCTGCATCCTTCATCCTGCACCCTGCGCTGAGCACCCTGCCCTGAGCATCCTGCACTGAACACCCTGCATCCTTCATCCTGCACCCAGCGCTGAGCACCCTGCCCTGAGCATCCTGCACCCTGCGCTGAGCTTCCTTCACTGAGCACCCTGCACCCTTCATCCTGCGCCCCGCAACCCTGCCCTGAGCACCCTGCACTGAACACCCTGCACCCTTCATCCTGCACCCTGCAACCCTGCACTAAGCACCCTGCACCCTGTCTCCTGCACCCTCCACCCTGCACCCTGCACCCTGTGTTCTGCCCCCTGCCCCCTGCCTTGTGAATCTTGTACCTCTTGTCCTGCACCCTGCATGGAGCACCCCACACTGGGGCATGCGGGCAGTGCTGGGGTATGTGGCCTGGGCAGAAACTGGGAGGCAGGTGCCCTCCCAGCAGCATGTTTGCAGATGCCTCCCCCTCCTCTTTGCTGGTCCAGCCCAGGCCATGTCGGGGCAGGGAGCTGCAGAAGCCCCCACTGCAGACCAGCAGCGATGCCCTGGGGAGCTGGCTGGGTAACTCGCCATATGCACCGTGGGCAAGTGACACTTGCCAATGCAACACGGTCCCCAGGGCCTGTGGGGACACGCTCAAACTTTCCCCCGATGTGCTTCGCCTTTGGCTTTTCACCCCTTTCGGGAGAGCAGAAAGCCCTGTGCCTGCTGCAGCCCTCCCTGGGCTGTACCCGCCGGCCGCGGGGCCGCGGGCAGCTCCTCTCGAAATGCCCCAGTGGAGCAGCTCTGTGGGAGATGAACCCAAGGCACTGGCTGCATGAAACGTGCCCTTGGCTCCTGAATGCCATCCCCGGCCAGGGAGCCGTGATGAGGAGGATGGCTACGCAGAGCTGGCAGCACCCACTGTGCTGCCGGCAGTGACATGACGGCAGCTGGAGGTGACCCAGTGACAGGGTGTCCCACTCAGGACGTGTCTGACAAATGCCTCGTCCCTGGGATTTTCTCTGGAACAAGAAATCCTTGTTCTTTCTTGCGGCTCTCCAGCTGTATCCAACCAGGGAACCCGAGGCAGGGCGACTCGGGGTGACTCCGGCTGTGCTGCTACGGCTGCCAAGCCACGCCGCCTCCAGCAGCCTTTGGTTTGGGGTTTCAGTGGAGAAAAACCTCCGTGATGCCACTGTCCCACCTGACTGTGTTTATCTCCCCACGTTCGTCCAGCTGTGGAGCTCCCCAAGCCCGAGGTAAAGCTGTGGGGATGCCCTGCTGCTATCGCAAGCCCTGGCTGTATCTTTTAATGCCAATAACCAGAAAGAAGACGATGGGTTGATGGCCTCAGCTTGATGTGAGAGAGGCTCACGGGCAGTCCGGGCCCCTGCAGTCACCTCCCGCTGGCTGTCACGCAAATGCAGAGTTGTGGCTGTTCTGCAGTCGCCTGTTAGCAGGTAGGATCCATTTCTGAGCCCAGATATCCCGCTGTCCATGAGCAGTGAGGGTGGGAAGCAGCCCCTGCCAGCTGGGCATCACCGCTGAGCTCACCCGAGGCAGTGGGAGAGGCTGCAGGGAGCTCCCCGTGGAGGCCGTCACCTCCAGATCAGGGTGGCACACAGGGTGACAGCCCCGGTGACGCCTGGGTTTCTCCAGCCATGGCTTTGCTTCACGGGTCTGATGGAAAAGGTGCACCAAGAAGAGCTCATGGGCCTGGGGGGTGCACAACAGGCAGAGTCAGTGAGGCTCTAAAAAATTCCTTTTTTTGGTGATGGTCACTACAAAGGGAGATGTCCCCATCTTTGGAGCCCGGTGGCTTCAGTAAATGGTCCATTTGTGGGCACGGGCCAGCCCATGGCATGCGCAACCGCCGCGTTCCAGCAGCGGAGTGGCCCTGTTCGTCGTGATTTTCTGGGAGAATAATTCCTCGGCAAACATCCGCCATCCCGCGCTCAGCAGAAAACACAGCCCCGGGTCAGTCCCCTCCCTCCCCGGCCCCCTCCATCGTGCACCCCAGCCTGGAGAGCAGGATCGGACCGTGCACAGGGCAGGAAATCCACGCGCTGGCACCGGCACTATCTACCGATGGGGCTTTAATGGCTCTGATTTGCCCCCCCCCCGGGAGGGGGCACCTCGGAATGATGGATTTGGGGGAAATAAGAGTAACTGGGAAATTGGGGAACCCAGGCGAAGGCTCTTGGCGGCTTGCTTTACAAAAGGCGACTGTGATCACTGCGTTGTCAAATTAAACCGGGTTTAAACCCAGGGATGGGGACGATGCCCTCCTGGACCTGCTCGGCTCATCGAGGGGTTTAGGGACCCCCAGCAATGCCCTGGTCTGGGGTGACAGGGGCAGCCGCAGTCCCAAAGCGCTCCCCTGCCCGTCCCGGTCCCCAGGCGATGCAGCATCGTTTTATTCTCTTTAATGCTTGGTCTCCCTTGTTTTTTATTTTATTCATGGGTTTAACACGCTGGGCAGCAGCCGGACTGGCTTTGGCTCAAAAGAGGAGGGGAAAGCGTTTACATAATTCATTTAAATGAGACACCCGGGGAAATCCAAATTGGACTTCCAGCGTGTTTACAGTGCCACGCAGAGCCCCATGATCCGCATCTGGAGCCATTAATGCCTCCCAGACGGACCACAGAGCATGTATAATTAATTGTGGAGCAAAGCCATTGCCCAACCTCCAAAGATAACGCTCGGAGGCAGAGGCAGCACCGCCCAATGCTGTCCCTCCCGGGGCACGGATTTATTTCTGTGGGTCTTTTCTCTTTCCCAAGATGTTCAACCAACCTTCCTTGGCGTGGGAAGATGCTGGGGAACCAGTGGGGTTAAAGCAGCAGGAGGAATAAGTGGAGCTGGGCTGCGAAATCTCGGCTTCTTGGCTGGGCTTGTGGGCAAGCATCACCCACGAGGACTCCTCGGTGTGGGTTTGAGCCCCACAGAACCCCGGGGCCATGGGCAGGCGTCAGGGCTGAGCCCTGCCCTGGGGAAGGGGTGAGAGGGACCCCTCGGAGAGGGGAAAACCCAAATATCCCCGGTTTGTTTTGCACTAAGCGTCCCCCGGCCCGAAGGGTGGGGAGGTTTGCTGCTGGGGGAGGAACTGGGGATGCTGCAGGGGACCTGGCCCCACGCTCAGCCCCATTCCTGCCCTCGGAGAATCTCTCCCTGTTGTTTCCACCCGGTGAAACGGGGCTGATAACACTCCCTTGGTGCTCCCTAGCAGCAGCGCCCAGAGGCAGAGCCCGCTCTGACCCAGCCGTGGTCCGGGGTGGTGGTTTGTGGGTTCCTGAGAAGGTGCCCCCAGCCTTCCATGGGGACGCGGTGGCACCTCAACCAGCTCAAGCGCTTTATCTCTAAAACCCCATGGCAGGGAGCGGCTCCTCTGCCTCCCCGCTGCTTTCTGGAGCCGCTTTTTCTACCTTCAGCTTTGCTTTGAAGAGCAAAGGAGGGATGCACAGGAAGACAGGGAGGAAAAACAGTAAAGTAAAAAAACCAGGCTTGAACCCTGCTGCTAGAGCAACATCTGTATCTATAAATATCCGCCGATGTGAGTGGGAACAGACTGTATCTCCAGCAGCTCCCTGAGGCAGCGGAGCAGCCTCGCCCCGGCTAACCCCATTCCAGCACACGCTCCTGTGACACACACACGTTGCTGCAGCTTTACAGGCGTTTTTCGGGGATAAAAAACCCCCAAACTGGTCTTTAAAAAAAAAAAGAAATAAATGAGTGTTGTCTTCTTGCTTGCAGCTCGGTCAGAGGAAGGGTGAGCCGTGGCCCTGGGGATGTGACCAGCTCTCCGGGGTGCCGTGGGGCTGTCCCGCTGGTCCTCACTGGGACACAATGTCCTACTGCTAGTCCCCAGCCTGCTGTCACCCCTTTTGGTGACCTTCTCCATCCCGCCAGCCTGGCTCACGTACGCTCAGAGAAACCCAGATCAAGTGCCGACCTTAACCACGCACAAACCCTCCCGCAGCCACAGCAGCCCCGGGGCAGAGAGATGCTTACCCAGGTGGGAAACCACTGAGCTTCTGGATGGATCCATCCCTGCCCAGCCCCGGGGCAGGCAGGATGGGATGGTGGCAGGCCCCCGTGTACTGGAGCTGCTCCACGGACAGGTCGGTGCTGAAGAACCTTCTCAGTGGGGTTGGATGTGCAAGCGCTGACCATCACCACTCGAGGTTGCTCCCACTGGGGAGATGTCCCTCACTGTCCAGCCAGGGTCACGAGGGGGTTGTTGGAGGCCACCACTGCTGCCACCTGCATTGGTACTCTTAGGACAAGCGTTTCCCACACCTCATACAGTTCACACCGTACAACACCCAGCAGCTCCCAGGGGTCTGAGCCCCTTCCAGATGTGTGCATGACCTCCTGCTGCCCAAGAGCCATAGCTGCTGGTGCGAGAAAGGGAACAGGACAGGGACCTTTCCCTGGTGTGGGAGTTGCTGAGGGCTCAGCTTCAAAGAGGTCCTTGCAAGTTCTTGCTGCTGCTGTGGGAGATGGTGGGTTTCCACTGGTGAGGAACACACCACATTGAGGTTTTCCAGATCCCAAAGTAGTATCAACACTGGGCCCAGAGAGGTGGAGCCAACTCTGAACACCCCCAAATCCTTGTTCAGACCACATGGAGTCAGCGTGGGGAGAGGTGAGGTTGCTTGGACTCTACAGTCCTCCCTGTGGTTGGGGATGGTTGCGGGGAGTGGGGTACATACGGGGCACCCCAGAGCTCCTCCAGGCAACAGCCACAGGTCATCCCACATTGCTCAGTCCCCCCTAAAATAAAACCCCTCCTTCGTCCCTCCTTGGTAGTAGGACCCTGCGTGTTTGTGCACTTCAAGGGTGTCTCCTTTGCCATCTCCAGCAAAACCAACCTCTTCCAGCTAAACCCCACGGTCCCACTGCCTGTCCCAGCGCTGCCCAGCTCCCTGTGACCCTCCATGGGGTGGCCTGGCCAGGCTGCTCTCGGGAGGCTCTTCCTCCAAGCCAGGTAGCACCGCTGTTGTGCTTTTTTCCCAGCATCATCTGTGCTACCTGTGCTTAGATTGGGGCCATAAGCCCCCGAGCATCCCTCAAGCACAGCACCATTCGGCTCGAGGCCCCGCTGCCGCCCGTCACGTAGGGCTGCCACAGATGTCCGCGCCCCCTGCGCGGAGGGCACTGGGGACCCTCTTTGCTCGCCTGTGTCAGCGATGAAGGCAGCAGTGTGGGAAGCACAGGCTGCCCTTACGTCACCTCCTCCGTGGGGTCTCCTCGGGAGCACCGGGGCAGTTCTGGTTTGTTTTTTCCTTTTTTTTTTCTTCTTCTCCCTGTAACAACTGGGACTTTTCATAAGCCGCCTCCCTCCCCCTCTTTTCCTCTCTGACTCATTCCCTTCTGCCCTTGCAGCCGGGGATGTGCAGCTCCCCACGTTCCGCAGCAGTGCTCTCCCTCCAGTGGGACGGTCCGCAGTGGTGACCCAACACCACAGAGCAGGAGGGGCAATCCCAGGGCGAGGGACAATGAGGGACTTAAAGCAACAAGTGGACATTCTCTTCCCTTTTGTACTAATTCTAGCAGCGAATGTCAATGCAAGAAAGAAACAACTGGCTCATCTCAAAGACATTCATAATCTGAAATGTCCCACCCTGGGGCAGAGGGAGCTTTCATGGAGCGTTGATGCAGTTGGGAGATGCAGCAGCATGACGGGCTGGCCAGAGCCCAGCCACTGAGCCAGGCTGCTGCTCTGGACTGCGGGACTACATGTGCCATCCCTGTTAGAGCGATGGAGCAGAGTCTGGAGCACAAGTGCACTGAGGAGCGGCTGAGGGACCTGGGGGGGTTGAGAACCTGGAGCAAAGGAGGCTCTGGGGAGACCTTCTGGCTCTGACAACTCCCTGACAGCAGGTTGGAGCGAGGGGGGGTCGGTCTCTTCTCCCCCAGAACAAGCGACAGGACGAGAGGAACCGGCCTCAAGTTGTTCCAGGGGAGGTTGAGGTTGGCCGTGAGGAACAATTTCTTCCCCATTGGGGTTGTGCAGGCGTGTCCCAGGCTGCCCAGGGCAGTGGTGGAGTCCCCATCCCTGGAGGGGTTTCCCAGCCGTGTGGAGGTGGTGCTGAGGGACAGGGGTCAGGGGGGACCTGGCAGTGCTGGGGGAATGGGGGGGACTTGAGGAGCTTAAAGGTCTTTTCCAACCCAAACCATTCTGTGATTCTGTGGTCCTGGGGGCAGGAAGGGAGCACACACATGTCCTGGGACAGGGGCTGATTTCTGCCCCGCTCGGTGTCTTTTCTGTGATCTGCAGGGTCAGGCAGGGGATTGGGCAGGGGGTACGAAGGCAGCAGTTGAAACAGGTCAGGTTGGAAGTTCACATAAATCCTAGTGCAAAGCAGTGACTCTAAATGTGCCGAAGGTTTTGGGGGCAAATGCAGGAGGGTAGTTTGATGGCTGTGGGTTTGTGTCAGTAAATGTCTTTGCACTGAAGACTTTACAGGTGCTCTGGAGAGGGCGAAGCTCCGGGCTGTGCGGGGAGGATGAACTTTGGTGCCACTGCAGTGCCCGCTCCTACAAGATTGCAGCCTGGGTTCGCAGGAGGATTTGAGGGCTTATCTTCTGCTGCTGAGGCACAAAAGTGTCTTTGAGGGTCTGGGCTGGAGGATTTACACGCAATTTACCACTGTCATGTTCATGCTTCTAGTGGAAACAGCTGGGAAGCGAGGTGGGATCAGGACTCCCCTCGCAGCGATGCCCTCAGCTCCTGCTCCCTGACCATGCGCTGCAGCTGCAGCGATGCCCACAGTCCCTTCTGGGTGCTGTGAAAGGACCCCAGACCTGGCTGCTGGTGGCGTTGGCTTTGCATTGCTCTTCCTCGGTGCCAGATCGCTTTGCCTGCTGGATTTTGGGCAGGGAGGACTTTTCACCAAATTGCTAAAAATCCTGCAAAGGCACATTTTTGTGTCAGAGACCATGAAAACCCCCAAATTTCTGCTGTAAGTACCCAGCCCAATGGATGCATAAGCAAGCTGTTGCCCATGGAAATCTGTTGCTGTGGGAGCTGAGGTCCCAGAGGATGACACACGCAGTGTCCCCAGGGCAGCAGCAGCACCTCAGCCTCTGCCACCCCCCGCCCTCCCCTGCTGCCAGCCCTGGGCAGGGTGCGGGCAGCAGGGGGAGGCTGGGGAAGTGGGGGGGTACATCCCCACCCACAGCAAACCATCTGGGGCAGCAATGAGTGAGGCTCAGCTGACAGCGAGCAAAGCTTCCAGTGACTGTGGGCGTGGGGACCATGGTGAGGACAGATCGTCTCTGCAGCCCCCGCTCCCAGGGATGCTGCTGGGGGTAGCTGGGGCTAGGAAATGAGCAGGCAGGTTGTTTCCAGGAGATAAGAGCTAAGTAGGAGGTAGAGGAAGGTGCTATGTTAGACCAGTTGCTGCAGCAAGGGACCTGAACAGGGTAAGAAGTCTGCTGGAAGAATCTCTTCCTTGTGTGGGCGCCGGGTGCCTGTCCCCACATCTCCCCTGGGATGGCAGCTGCTCAGGCTGCCTCTCTCTTTCTCACAGTCTTGTGCTGTGTTTGTCATGAGGATATCAAAAATAAATGAGCAGCTCAGGCTCTCGCCTGGGGAATTGCAGCCTCCAAGGCTGGATGTGGCCATGGTCACTGTCCATCTCTCCAGCTAACCGCGAGGCTGGTCCAGAACTGCCAGCGCAGGAGCATCCCACTGCTCGTGATGGAGCACCCTGAGAGCACTCCCACACCTCTGGGGCAGACGGTTCTGTACCCAGAGCAGGTCCTGGATCATGTTCTGTGTCATGTCAGGGCTGCCCGTGGTTGCAGGAGGCGTGGGAAGACCTTGGGCATCCTGCTCATGTTCAGCTGTTCTGGGACAGTACCTAGTGTTTGCTCCAGGAGCTCGGGGGGTTATCTGTAAACCCATGTGAGCCCATGATCAACCCTAAACACATCATTCCTGACAGATGTTTCTCTCTCTGGGCCTTGAGAACAGTTAAATCCCTCCGGCCCTGGGGATGCTGCATCCTCCCCAGGCAAAACCCTCTGGATCTTCCTGTGCTCCCCTGCACCCCTCCAGGCAAGCAGCACCGTGCCCGTGCTCCCTTTACACCCAGCACCTTCCCGTGTCTCGCAGTGACGTTGCTGTTTACACATCCTGAAGCGCTGTTTATCGGTGGTGACAGCTCGACGGGACTGACTCACGCTCGGCTTGTGCTCGGCTCTAACCCCCGGCTCCTCGCTGAGCTCCCACCAGCCCCTCGTGCCATCCCGTGTTCGTCCTGCTGAGCAGCTCAGCCAGGGCATGGGGGCTTCTGCTTGTTCCTCACGTGGGGCTGCTGGCTTTTCACATGGACCTCTCTGAATCTGCGAGATGGCTGCAAATGCCAGCTGTGTCCTCCCGCGTGTTGGTGGGACTGCTTTGGTGCAGCCTGGAAAACGGATATACTCCCTCTCTGTTCAGAGCCTGTTGTCCTGACCAGGAGTGGCAAGCAACACCATTTAATGCTTATTATTTAATGAAGATTGCTTTGATTGTTTTTTACTTTGTCATTATTTACAGTCGGAGAAACTGAGGCATGGTGGCTTTCTCAAGGACATCAAGGAAGCCCATGTAGAGCAGCAGATAGGGTGTTTTGGTCCCGGTTGGATGCTCTGCCCTCTCAGTGCTTTGCTTCCTCCTCCCCTTCCGACACTGCACTTCTTGGCCACCAGCAGGACCAGAAACCAAACAAAACCAAAGAAAACCAAAGAAAACCAAAGAAAACCCAAGAAAACCCAACAAAACCCAGCTATGGGTTTGTCTGAGCTTGGGGGCGTGTGTGTGTGTGTCTTCTTCTGGCGTCCCCCCATCAAATGGCTGCGTAAACCCATTTTTTTAATGAAACCAGACTAACAGAGTTCACTGAAGAGAAACGCCCCCCAGCATCGCAGCCTGACACAGGAAGGTTCCAGGTCAGAGGGTTTCATGCCTGTTTGTTTTCCAGGGTTTGCTCTACGCTCTGCCCTGGGGTTTGCCAACCGAGCAGCTTCAGGGGGGACAAGTGCTTGTTAATTTTCCCCTGATTTTTATGAATTGAGCAACTCGATCTGTGCTGAATCGGTGCTTCCCATTTTCCTAAGGAGGCGTGAGCCAGAGTCTCAGTGTAAATAAATCGCAGAGATTCAGCCCCAGAAACAAACCCTTGGGGCTGCGAGCATTAGCCACAGGCTGCCAGCTCCCGGTCTGCAGGATTCCAGATGTGCGTCATTTCTAAGAGAGGGTGAGATGGGCCTTAATATGGTTTTGAAACCCGAGGCAAGCTGGCAGGCAGGATTGCTGGGTCTTATTTGCATCTGCGCTCTGCCCCGGGACATTGAGGGGCTGGAGCGTGTCCGGAGACGGGCAGAGGGGCTGGAGCAGGGTCTGGAGCACAAGTGCGCTGAGGAGTAGCTGAGGGACCGGGGGGGTTCAGCCTGGAGGAGGCTCAGGGGAGACCTTCTGGCTCTGACAACTCCCTGACAGGAGGTTGGAGTGAGGGGGAGGTTGGTGGAACAAGTGATAGGTCGAGCGGAACCGGCCTCAAGTTGTTCCAGAGGAGGTTGAGGTTGTCCCTGAGGAACCATTTCTTCCCCATTGGGGTTGTGCAGGCGTGTCCCAGGCTGCCCAGGGCAGTGGTGGAGTGCCCATCCCTGGAGGGGTTTCCCATCCGTGTGGAGGTGGTGCTGAGGGACAGGGGTCAGTGGGGACCTGGCAGTGCTGGGGAACGGGGGGACTGGAGGAGCTTAAAGGTCTCTTCCAACCAAACCACTCTGTGATTCTGTGATTGCAAAAGGAGCACGAATGTGGCTGCAGCAAAGCTGGTCTTTCCAGGGACACGGTGCAGAAGTCCCTTGGCTGGGCTACCCAGCCTGAGGGCAGAAAGACAAGCAAAGAGCAAAGGAGGCTGAGTGGAAAATGAGGTGCAGGAGGGACTGGGAGGCACGTGGGCAGAAATCCTTAACAATTCGCAGAGCTGATAGTTGGTCTCATCAAAGAAAGTGCTTTGTTAAGAAAGACAGTGGAAAAGACTAGAGAGATGCCTTAGAAAAGCTTCGTAAGGGCCAAGTGTTAAGTGAGCTGCAGCAATACAGAAATCGCTCCTTCTTGGAATAATAACAGGGTTTTCTGTGCCCAGGGACTGTCAAGAGAAGCCGCAGGCTGGGTCCAGAGGGATGGGTTAACCCAGCAACGCTCTCCTCTAATGCGCACACACACCTCGTGGTGGGGTCACCTTACCCAGGCTGGGGTGAGGTTGGACCTGCCAGCCTTTCCTATGGGCACCTCACAGGTCTGTCTCAGGTTGCGATCAATCGAATTTCAGTATTAAGCGTTTTTTCCTACTTCCTAGGAAATGTGCCTGCAAGATCTCCTTTGTACACCTCATATTCTCATGTGCTAAAGCACTCAATGTCAAATTGGAGGGTGAATCATTTTTTTTCTGCTTTAAATAAAACTCCTTCCATACTTCAGAATGGGTTTGTCATTGATTGTGTGACTTCTGTGATTGAGCAGCGGTTCGAAGAAAGCAAGCAGCCACTCATTATCCTCAAGCTCCACCAAGGAGTGCTCCATTGAGAACGATGCAACGAAAGCAGCAATGTTTGTGGGAAGAAGTAAGGTTTTTTATTAAATCAAACGATATAGCTGGAAAATACGGAGTGGCTTTTAATCACAAATCAGAGTATGCCCATGGCCAGCAGCAAGTAAGCCCATTTTTTTTCTCTATATGCTATTTAAGATAACGATGGCTGTGACTCACCCCTGCAGACTCGCCTCCCTTCCCTCCTCGCGCAGGCAGAGCTGTCACAGCACTGTTACAGCGGGACAATAAAAGTCAGGCTTTCATCTGCCAGCTGGAGAAATTTGTGAAATGATTTTTGGAGCAGGTCTAGACACGGAGGGGAAAAAAATGTTGCATCTTACACCTTCATCTGGTTGTTTTTCCGCTCACTCCTCAGGATGCTGCTCCAGGAGACCAGAGGAGCATCAGGTGGTCCCCGCAGCCAGCAGCTGCTGGGGCTCTGCTGGTGGGCTTACACGACTGGTGCTTGGGTCACAATCCTTCTCAGGCCATAAAAAGCAGTTTGGAGAGCTGGCCTTGTAAGTCAGGAGACTTCCTGCAGCGCTTGCTTGTTGGATGCAGGGCTCAGCATCGCTAAGTCCAGGCTGTGAAAGCCAGCCCCTGGGAGCTGGGCGGTGGGGATCATGTCTACAGGAGACCCTCTTGCATGATGCCCTGATCGGCAGAACCTGGTTTTTCATTCATCTTCCCATTTTATCCTGCATATTCTGTTGTTTGACTCAGCTGAGCTGTGCCCAGGGACCATGCTTGGCCCCTCTCCCCTCCTGTGGAGAGGGAAGTCAGGCAGGGAAGGAGGATTTTGGTGACACAACTCACACATGGCTCCCTCCTGGATCACAGGAGAGGGTCATAGTCCCGAATTAAGCCTGAACCAGAAAGAGATTAAAACACTCTGTACCTTCCCCTAAATCCCTGGAGTCATGGGCTTTGGATCTACAACTGCTTCAGGCTCTACACAGGGACGGAGAAAAGCAGGAAAGAAAGGAAGAAAATAGGAGAAATGGCTGAAGATGCCTAGTCAATCCTGCAAGGATGCTCTCACCCAAACCCAGATTTCTCTCCCTGACCTATTTCTACCACCCATCGTTAGTAAGCATGGACATATCACGACTGCTGCAGTAAGCTGGAGACATGCTGGCTCCCCACACAGCACCTGGCTCTCTTCCTAGCCCAAGCTGCTGGCTGATGTGAGCCTGCCGAGGAAAGCGGACGCATCCTGCCTACCCACTGGGTGCTGCGGACGATGCACAGATGTAACGCAGCCACGAGTGCTGCATGGTCGAGGTGTGACATGCTGTTGCAGGACTAGCCCAGGGCTTGGCAGCGTGGAGATGTGCCTGTGGGTGCAGAGCTGAACCACATCCACGGTGCTTCTCCTTGGGAAACTGAGGCAAGCCCATGGTTACCTGATGCATCTGCAGGGACCCAGACTGGGCTCTGCAGACCTTGGCATCAGCCAGGCACATATTGTGTCCTACCACAGCTTATGGGACTCTAAGACATGGAGCAATTTAATAACTAGCCAGTATCCCTCCCCTCCCATCCCTGAATACATCTGTAATTTGCGTCCACCGTTCTGAAGCTCCTGTCAAGCGTAGAGGACACACAGCCGTGAATGTTCAGCAGAGCCAAGAATATGACTGAAGTGTCTTTGAAAACTGACTGGAATATGAACTGAAATTACAGCAACAGATGAGGTGTAAGCCTGGTGGCCAGCAGCCTTGACAGAGCGGGGATTTACCACGGACACCTGCTGGGGAGCAGGGAAGGAACAGCCGGGGGATCTCCTGACATCTCGTACGGACAGACGGGAGATGCTGTGCTGGCACGCTGGGGCCAGCTGTGTGGGCCAGACCCTGTTTGCATGGCTGTTGCTTAGGACAAGTTAAAAACAAACCCAAAGAAATCTGCGCTTGCAAATTGAGGGAACACCACATTTGTATCGGAAACATCTGGAGGAGTGAACAACGTCTGCGTTCCCCGGGGGCAGGGGGTGGCAGACAAAGTCAAGCCAGTTGGAAGAAGAGGTCATGGCGACCCTCTGGAGAGAACTGAGATCCCTTCCGAGGAAAGAGACTGACAGCAAACATTTGGGAGCCTGCTGAGGTCTTGGCAGCTCCCCACTCCAACCGCTGAGGAGCTTAACTGCGCTGGAACTTATTCTGTCTAAGAGAAGCCCAAGATGGGACATAACTGCAGCCTAGAACTCTTTGTAGGGCAGACAGATGTGATGGATGATGGAGCCAAATTCTTCTTGGTGATGATGGATGGTAAAACAAGGTGCAGTGAACACAGTTGTGACTTGAGAGGTGCAGGAAGTCCTTCACTGGGAGGGTGCTGCAGCCCTGGGCTGTCACTGGTGGGGACATCTTCATCCATGGAAGTTTTCAAGACTTGGCCAGACAAAACCATTGCTGACCTGCTCTAAGGATGGTAATAGTCCTGCTCCAATGAGTAGGAGGGATTGGAGCTCTCCAACGTCCCTCCCAACCAAGGCCTCTGCAATTCTACCAGGAGAAGACCCGTGGAGCTGGGCAGTGCTAAAGGGACACCTCCTTGGTCTTGCTGCCCATGACCTCCATCACAGCGTGATGCAGGTGTCCCCCTTGCATCCCCCCGGGAGGCTGCCATGCCCCATGCAACGTCTAATTACAAACAGCATCCTAATTTCCCTCCAGTTTACTCTGGTTTTTGTCGCTGACACGTTTTTAAGCTATTGATGACTCCCATTTGGGGTTATTCTTGGCTCTTCTGGCAGGAGCTGGGCTGTCAGTGAGAGCCCAGATCTCAGAGGCAGTTGTGCCAACCCCACACCATCGCTACAGAGGAAATCAGGCAGAACCCACTGTTTTTAACAAGTTATTTGAAAAGCAGTTTCTTTGTCCCATGATACTCCCCTTCCTGCTTTTTCTGCCCCTTGAGAAACTCTTCTGCCCTGTCGTAGGGAACTACCAACTCAGGGAAGGCAGCTGCAGAGCTGGGGACAGCCCAAGTCCCTCAGTTCCCTGGCCAGTCCTGGGAAAAAACATCTCTCTTAGAATTATACTTTTCAACCTTATCTAAATTATGTTGTTCTGGGAGGGAAAAAGGGTTTTTTTTTTCAAGTATTTCTCTGCCCTCCTGCAAACCCTCTCCATGCGACAAGCAGAAGGTCTTCTCCTAACCACTCGTGGTGGAAGGAAATGGTGGAGGCCCTGGTCCCCTGCCTGGAACTGAGCTGTGACAGCACAGCAGGTCAGAGGCCACAGGGCCACCCAGCACCTTTGCAAACATGTTGTCTTCATGCCCCAAAGCAGGGCAAACCTTTCTAAATCGGTGTCTTTCTCCCGAGGTCAATAGGGAAGAGTAAATGAGGAGAAATCACACTTTTGAGTTACCTGCTTGACCCCCTGTTCCCTCTTAGCTGCCCTAGAAGAGCAGGTTTCCGTGTGACAGAAGAAACCTGGGAGATGCAGGGAGCAGGAGAGGACTTGGTTTGTTTAGTCCCTATGAACGTGATTTTGCTGTGGCCCATGCCACAGCCCCCCCGCCTCGCTTTCAATCTCTCCAAATTTTCCCTGCGGAAGGAACGAGGGGGAAGGTACACAGCTACTTTGCCAACTGATGAACCAAAAGCTTGCTGTCTCACGATCCCGTCGATCTCCGTACAGATCTTGCTCCCCCCATACTGTCCTACCCACGCGCAACCTGCCGCTCCACGATCTGGGTTTCCGTGAATTCCCTGGGGCAATGGTGAGGGAGCTGTTCTAGTTCACCAACGTGCCGAGAGCCTCTTTATAGCCGGGTTAAAGTCTTTGCCGCTCCTTTTCCCTTCCCGACTCCCTACATTCTCCAGGGACATTGGGGGAACATTTCCAGCCAGTGAGGAATTTTCCACCTAAACACTTTTCTGACCTAAAATCACTTCTTATCTTTCCAACAGAAAACACTATTTCCATAGAAAATGACTTCTGACTCCACGAATAAAAACCTTGAGTTCTCAGCTTCCAGAAAAGAGGGGCTTTATCCTGCTTGCCGAGCACTGAGGCATATTTTTAATCAAATGCCTGGTTTTTTGCAAATAAGCTTCCACATTATCTGTCCTGAGGGGCCCATCCCCAGAGTTTCCAAACCCCTCAAATGAAGGCTGGGTGCCAGCAGCACATCAGCTTCCTGCAGAGCTGCTCAACTTCTTAAAACCACCAGCGTGAAGACAGAAAGCCAGCGAAGCCACCAGACCCAGCCAGCAGGACTTGGCTGCCGGGGAGGGTTGAACGCTGACCACGTTTCTGACGATGCTGTTGGCAGCTCCGCTTCCCTGGGCTTTGTGGACCCATCCTTGGAAACGCTCTTGCTGCTTAATAGCAAACATGTGGGCATCTGGGCGCCTTCCCCGCCCAGCGCTGGGGTGCGGAGCGGAGGTAGAGGGCAGTGATGCTTCATCTGTCTCCTCTGCTAGAGCATCTTATCCCGGCAGGCAGGACCAACTGTCCCTGCGCAGGGCTTGGCAACAGATCCCAGCCTGGCGTCAGAGCTCAGCTGGCAGCAAAAGAGCCTCTTCCAGGCCAAATGAAGGGAGGGTCAGAGTCTCCCTGCACGGCTGAGGGCTGCCTTCAATGTAGGAGATAAACCTGGAGGAGGTAACCTTGAAAGCCTTCTTGTTGCATTTGCTCCCCTGCTACGCTCCCTTCAGACACCTCCTGTGCCCCCGGCCCTGGAGCATGGGGGCTCCTGGGGGCAGAGCAGCTGGAGGGGTTTCCCTGGCAGATGGGGATCTGCTCCTTCGGTGCCTGCCTGCAGTGCCTCCTGTTTGCCCACAGTCCCATGGACTGGAAGATTTCCAGAAAGACCGTTCCCATCCCAACAAGTGCCTTGAGAAATCCCCTGAGGAGCTGCCGTGGGGCTTGCGTAGCAACTGGGGCCATCCAAGGAGGGAGGCGTGAAACCTGGCCACCGCTTTCAGAGCACAAGCCCTGGCAGCATTCGCAGGTTGTTTCCTGTGGAGGCACCAGGGATGTTCATATTGCTAAAACCTTCCAGAGTGGCACGACAGCAAGAACCATTTCTAAGGCGTTTTGCCCGATCCTTTCCCCAGCCTGACCATCCCCAGCCTCCCCGAGCTCGACTGGTGAATGCCAGCACGAGCACAGCAGTGCCAAGGCTGCTGCGTTATCCTGCAGCCCCAGGTCCTTTTGGCAGGAGGTCTGTGACCTGCCACGAACACCACGGACAACACGGGGGTTTCCACACCCCCTGACGGGTTCTTCAAAGGCAAACCAAGCCCTCAACCCTCAATCCATCTGCACAAACCTTTGCATCTGTGGTTGCCCAAGTGTGAAGGTGCCCACTCCTGTTCCTCTTAACTGGAGCCAGGTAACCCTTGTTTGCTAACACTGCACCAGTGATGCACTTGGTGGATGCGCTTACCAGCAGCGTTTGAAGGGGAAAAGCTGTAAGTGACTTGCAGAGGTACAAAGAAGAACCTGACTGCAGGAACGGGGTAGACGAGTGCACCCCACAAATGGTACACGGCGAAACACGTGTCTCTGAAACATGTGGCAGCAGATTGAGCTAGAGCGGGACGTGGTGGACGTGTTCCCTCCGGCAGCGTCAGATGATCCCTGCTTCAGCCACACTGGGGTGAGCTCAGGCACGGAGACAAGGAGATGTGCTCATGCTGATGGGACTCTGGGGAGGGACTGGAGCTTTTTCCAGTTAGGCTTTTTGCTTGGAAAGCAGTTTACGCAAAAAGCAGAGATGGCCCTGACCTCAGCTGGGAGCTGTAGTGGTGCAGGGTGTGCAGATCACGGTACTGCCAGCCAGCCTCTGAGCTGGCGTGGAACGGCGCGGGTCTGTGCGGGAAGAGGACCTGGCAGAGGAGTTTCCAAGACAGGCCTCCATATCTGGGAGTATTTGGAAAAATGGTTTCTCTTACTTGCCCCATTTCTGGAGGAATTGCGCTCAGTTTCCATGGTATCACAGCATTTAAATTCCTGAGTTATCCCTTTCCCCCAGGTAGCGCTTGGGCGGAGAGAAAGCCAAGGCTGTCAGTGACAGAGAGTGCAGAACAACCCGGGCTTGGTAACACACAGGGAGACCACAGCTCTCCTCCTGGATTTATCCGAGGAGGACTGGAAATTACTGGGCTGTGGCAGACAGGTTGGGCAGCTCTGGCAGGTCCAGAGGTCCTTCAGCAGAGCGAGGAATGCGTCCGTGGGAGGTGAGAGGGATGGCCAACCATCGGGGGGCAGAAAGCGGGCTCGGGGCTCACAGGGATTTCGATGATACCCACATGGAAGCAGGATGCACACACAAACGGCAGAAGCAACAGGACTTTGGAATAGAATAGGTTTTTCAAAATAATTTTCCTCTCCTGAGATATAAGGGCTCCTGAGAGGGGTCTCAGCTGCCTTGTCCTCTCTGAGCACTTGCAGACACCAGGGACAGCAATGATTCTTAAAAGCCATCAGAGCCTGCTCCCTCGGACCCACGTTCGGTGGCTCCGCAGAGCCCTGGGCTCTGCAAACCCCTCCTAATGCCACGTCAGGTACCTACGGGCTCTATCACATTTTATCCTTCACACCACCCGTTGCCTCAGCTCCCCCCCGTAAGATGAACCAGCTCTTGCATCTTGTCTAAAGAGGTCGCTGGGTCCATCTGCTGCTGCCATCCTGGCACCCCAACCTTGAACTACGCCCCTGGACATGGGAACGTAGGAAGCACACGATGACAGCGGTCTGTACGTTAGCAGAGAAGACAGCTACGGCCACGCTCAGAAACATCTGCAGAACACGCTGACCATGCCTTAGAGGAATATAATATGGGACTGGTTATTTGATTGGAAGCACAGAGATAATATTGTTTAAAGGGTTGTAAAATCTGACCTGAATCGCTTTTTGGTTATTACTGCAAGTGGATTTAAGCTCGGAGTTGCTGATATAAAAACATAAAACACAGAAACATAAGTAACATAATTAGTAACAAACATCACTGTGGTGAGGTCGCTTTTATTACTTCATAATTTGAAACAGAAACTGTTTGTGGTGTCTTCTGGGATAAAAAAAATGCGCAGAACGTCTGCTGCAGACAGTTTGAGACGAATATGCTGGATTTGACGAAAACGAAGGAACGGGCTCCAAGGCCTGAAGTTTGTTGTTTTCTCTGCTGCTGTTATTTCCAGTTAAAGTGTCATCTCACTTGAATTTTCTATCAAAACTTTTTTAGACGGATTTGGAAATGTGTGAAGCTCGGTCCCATCAGGACCCGTCTCGCACAGCGTGTTCCATGTAAGGTAGCAAAACCCAGCAGTGTGAGCACACGTCTCACAGCTCTTCCTGGAGCTGCTGGAAGCGGGGACTTCTCTCATTCTGTTTTCTTTTTTTTGCTGAGAAAGAGACCACCGGTGAACCCAGGCAGCCCCAAAGCCAGCACACCAGCACGTGCTCCTCCAGGTGACCCCAGCCTTCCCCGGCTGGTCGCTGTGACCGCATTGGGTTGAAACGATCTCACATCTTTCAAGGAAGGACAGGGATTCCCATTTGCCCTGACATCTGCAGGGAGATTAATTTGCCCAAATTTAGTGCCTAAAAATTAGACTGCCAAATGTGAACCAGTCCCCTTGGCTTCCTCCGAAGAGCAATTCACCTCCTCATGGTGGCCTTCTGAGGCAGGGCAGTGACTCCCCATCTAGACGTGCCTGCTGGTCTCTACGGGCCATCTGGGGAGTTTATGGAGAGCTTTATAGCTTAAAGCTAGGTCAGAGGACTCTCGCTTTCAGGGTTTCAGGTTACAGGATTTAGCACAAGAATGCTGCCTTTTCCAGCCTCTGTTGTCACAGTGACCCAAAGGAATGGGAAGGAGGAGCAGGGAGCTGAGAAACATCCATACCAGGGAGCAAAAAGTGGCTCTAAATAAGATGCTGGAGCTGACGTGCTAATTGTTGGCTCTTTTGATGGCTGTAGAAAACTAGTGCCAGTGCATCCACCGTGAGAGGTACCGGATGTGGACAGATGCAGGAGAGCTGGGAGGATGTGGAGCAGTGGTTTCCTGGAGGACGTTTCCTTGGGACAGACACAGCAAGTATAAAGCTCACTGGGACCAGCCTGGAAGATACTTCTGGAGAGTCAGGGGCACAAGAGCCTGGAATAAGAGCCTGGTGAAGCCTCAGTGAAGCCAGGCTGAACGTGTTTGGTGAGGATCCTCTCCATGGGTCAAACCAGCGGAAGGCTGTATTTGGACAAATAAATGGTCTGCGCAGCAGAAGGCAGTGTGGATAATAACGGGTGCAGCAGGACGGGAGGCGAAGCTGTGTTGGACAAGGTCATCAGAGCAAAACTCATCTAAAAAATGTCAGCAAATGAGCTGAAAACAGTCTCCACGAAGCTGTGAAAGACCTCAGCCAACTGCTATCCATCACAGGGAACAGCAGCAAGACCTGGAGGTGGTGGGGACTTGGATGCCACCGCTGGAAGCTGTCAGCTGAAGGAGGAACCTCTCTTGGAGTTCTGTGCTCTAAACAGTTTTGCAAGTTAGCAGAAGTATTCGGTACCTGTGAGTCGCATCAGGACAGCAGCGAGGGTTGCGGATGCAGCTTTATTTGCGGGTCTAGCAGGGAACTTTCACTTCAGTCATGCTGATTTGGTGGCTGCTCACCAGCACCCAGAGGATATAATGTGTCAGACTGGAGGTGTTCATAGATGAGAGATAACAACTGCTGAAAAATCAAATTAAGCGTCCTTAGAAAGCGTTAGGGGAGGTGCAGAAACCAACCAGCTGCAAGTGCAACACCTGGGAAGCGGAGCGTGAACTTGGGGAATGCAGGAAGGTGATAATATCTCGCTGTTTCACCCAGCAACGGGTCCTAGAGGTAGATTGTCACCTGGCCAGAGGGAAGGAAGCAGCCCTTGGAGACATAAGAAAGTATGTGGGCAGGTTTCGAGCAGCACATTTGGTTTTGCCAGTCCTTTCATCTGTGTTTTCAATGCATGTGCTAGCAGCTACATTCCCAGGGCCAGCTACGCCTCAGTTTAACCCTTCTGTTTTGACTCAGGTGCTTGATTATATCTGTCGAGCTCAGGCAGAGGGAACAGGGCCTTGGGGAAGCCTCGATGCTTGGACCTGCACTGCTGGGTCCCCCATCCTGGTCAAACCAGGTGGGTACAGGAGGAAACTGTCCTCCACACACAAGCAAACACAAGCCAAAAAAATGCGTAGAGTTTCTCTGGAGTGGTTGGAGAACCAGCAGGAAATTCTGCTTCTGCGATCGAGCTCCTTGTTGCCCAGATGATGGAGGAGCAGTTCGGGAATAGATGGCGTGGGTGCTGCAGTTGGTGTGTACTGTGATGAAGGGCATACTGGGTCCATCTGAAGCCCAAACATGTACTACAGACACGAGGCCACATCTTTGGGGGTGAAGGCTTGTTAGGGCTTGTGAGGAGGACCCAGGCCATAAAGCAAACACGTGGCCCACACTGGGACTGCGATAATGGCTGGAGGGACAATGGAGAGTCTGAGTGGCTGGAGCTCCTTCAGGAATCTGGGACTGGGGGTGCTCTTTGCAGTCACACTGCAGATATGCCCAGACTGCTGAAGACATCTCCAGCTACCCGCCCCCGCAATGCTGCACTCCTGCCTACCCAAAGGGAACTGGTACAACAGTCCCAGTCTCTGAAATGGAAGGAAAAAGACAAACTTGTGCTTCCACTTTTTCCAGGCAGCCCAAATCAGGCTGTTATAGCAATTTCAAGACAACCATCCTCCCAAGTGGTTCTTGGCCCCACAGCCTTGGCCAAAGGACCACACAGCAGCCTGTACCAACAGCGGTTAAGGGAGCTGGCAAGGAAGCTTCCACGTGTACAAATTGCTGCTAGACAGCAAAGCGAGAAGTTTTTAACTTCTGTGCTAAACCCTCAACTCAACAAGGAAGCATTACTTGGGGTGATAGCACAGAACAAACCCGGCACCTGTAAGTGCAGCACATCAGCTCTGTGCTGGCACGACATGTGGGCTTTGTGCAGATGACTCTGCCCATAACCAGAGGCTTGCAAGCAACGTGACGCTGGTCTGAGCTGGAATTGCAAATTCTGCTATAGCTGGAGGGGTGGAGGCCCATGATGTCCCAGCTTGGGGTGTCTAGTCCCAGCTTGCTTGAGTGTTGTGAGATGGATGTAATAAACCTGAGTGTTGTTTGCAGAGCGCAGATTTGGAAAGGAAACCTTGGAAAAGCTAAACCTAAGACTGTCAAGAGAGAAGTGGTTTCCTTTCCCTTTTTCTATCCATCACACCTGCCAAGCGCTAAAGGCAACCCCAGGAGAACGTCCCGCTTTTTCTTATGGAAAAAGGAGTTTCAGGTTGGTAAGGGTTCTCCACCTGCTGCCAGAGGAAACAAAACGAGAGGACTTTGTTTTCTGGACATGTGAAATGTGTGACACGCTGCACCTTAATTCTGGCCACGTTGGAGCAGTGACTGCAGGAAGGCTGAGGCTCACGCCGCGCTGGTGGGTGGGTGGTTTGAGAAGCAGCCCTGAGCTCTGGGAGATGGACAGTTTGTAAATGGGTCCTGCCTGTCCTGTCTCGTGTGGTCCCTGGAAAGAGCAGATGACCAGTGACTCCTACACTCTTGTGCTTCTGAGCACACTGGCCAGTTCCCAGTTTCACACCCATGTGCCTGCCCCAGCCCATCGGGTGGCCTCAGCCTGTGCTCTGCTCCAGCATGTCATTCTCAGAGACGAGGTTTTCTCTTGTTCTCCTCCCACCCTTCGTGTCTCTTGTCCACGGATCCTGTTAGTCCGTCAGGATGGAGTGTTTCTCACTCTGTGCACACAGTATCCATCAGGACAAAGCTCCTATCCTTGCTGGGACCTCCAGATGCTCCTGTAATTAAAGCAGCTCTTAAGAAAGCTGAGGAGTGGAGTGTGTTTGTGCCATGGCATAATGCTCCTGCAGGACTGATGGAGGAGTGGAGAAATCACTATTCTGCAACGGCTCCTCAGCCCTCCTCAGTCAGAAGGTGGACTCAGGGGTGGGCATTGGTCTCTTGAGCACACAGATCCTGCTTCTGCCACTGAGATTGATCAAGGCTAGAGCCAGGGACCATGTGGAGCCAAGTCCTTGTTCCTCACAATATCCAGGTCGAGCCTGGATATTTTTCTGGTCGAGATTCTTTAGTCAAACAGAGGTAACTGGGTGAAATTCAAAGCCTCTGTTTTCTGCCTGAAGCCAAATGAAATGAACTAATGGTCCTCCCTGGCCCCAAAGTTCACACGTCTAGGGGGGTATCATGCACAGCATCCAACCTTGAACGCCACAGTGGACAGAGATCCAGATGCCAGCTGTGCGGTGGTGTGTCCAGAGAGAGCCTCTTCGGGCATGACCATCCCATGTTACGCATCCCAAGAAAAAGCTGCCTTTCCCTCAGCGTATAAACCGAGAAAGCCGCACCGGTCATCATCCTGGCCAGCCCCTTCTCGGTCAGTGGTGTTTGTCCCCGGGTCTGCTGACAATGAATGTCAAATGCCGGATCCACGCTGTGTGCAGAATTATCTCCTGATACTTTAAGCTTACTGGCAATTTGGAAATCATCTTCTGAAAAGGTTCCTTTGCACTTTGTGTTTAACCACACAAGCAGAGACCCTTCGGAGGGGCAGTAATATGCCCTCGGGATGGCCATGCAGAGCTGCTCCATTCTCCAGACCCTGCCAATAGGATCTGTGTAAACCTAGATCAACCCCACAGAAATAGTTGTTTTTGTGGGGTCACATCGCTGTGAGGTAGGTACAGGTCAGGTCCTGCATCAGCAGAAATCAGCACTTTCCTTCTGCAGCTCCCTCTTTCTCGTTACTCCTGATTATCTCCCTGGGGTAACTCCACTGGGTCCCCCTGCTCAGGAGCAGGAATTGCCCGAAAAGTCACAAGTCATCCTCTGCCATGACGCAGGCAGTTGTCACCTCATGGCTGAGAGCAAGAAAGGATCCCTTGGATTTCGCAAATATGCATTTAACAGAAATAAGTATTTCCTTCACATGTTTATTTTCATGACCAGTTGGGTCAAACAGCCCAAAAGTACAGAGATGTTTTCTCAGTAGGCTTCAATTTGAAGCAATCCAAGAATGCCGAGAATCTTCCGCAGATTCAAGTTCATCGTCTTGGTCCCGGGCTAACAATGCAGAACGCGGCCGAAGGTCTGCGTGAAACATGCACCCTCCACATCTGTTTGGTTTTAGTCGGAGATTTATTATGAACAAAGGCAGCTCTTGGAAGAGTTGCTCTTCTCTGACATGCCTGCCTGGTCTGTTGGAGCAGATGGACAGAAATAGTTTCACATATTAGTCAAATTCTGGATGGCTACTCACCATGAACTACAGGCAGTCCTGAGCAGAACGGACATTATATTGTCATTGATTTATAGGCACCCACAGAAAATAAATTCTAGCCTTGTATGGGGATGTTAGCCACTTGGGTTTCAGTATCGACATCCAAGCCAAGAGACTGCAACTCCAGGTTTTGGTAGCCTCAAAGCCAGTAGCAGTAAAAGTTGATATTCTCCCTGGTGAATTTGTGCTGCGCTTTGAATTGAAAACTGATCTGAGGAGCAAGAGAGCAGATTAAATCGTTACACTGGAAACCAGGGGGTGTATCTCCTAAGCTGCAGTTCCGGGGCTTTGCTTCTTACTACTTGGTTTTGGACAATAAATATTTAACAAGGCGCATTTATCCTCCTGCACTCATAATTAAGGGGAGATGAATTGCATTCCTAATTATTCCTAACAAAAGGAAAAGCAATTTTCTCCACCACCAGTGAGAATCCCCATATCTCCTCAAGTGAAATAAGAGCGTGAGATGAATTAGGTGAGGTATGAACCCAAACCGAAAGAGGACACCCAGCATCTGATGGAAAACGGAAGGCAATGCTCATCTCTGCTGGAGAGACTTTCCCAGGACACTGGGTTAACAGGAGGGATTTCTGGGCCCCATCACTGACTTAGTAATGGGCTATGGGAAATGCCCATCTCTTGGGCCTCAGTTTCCCATTTATAAGACAAGGATAATAATGGCTAGAGCTCAGAAGGCCTTTGTTGCTGGAACGCTTTTTTTTAACGCCAAGATATGATTGCAACATCTCGTGGAAAAATACTTTCAGAGCATATTGGTTGTTGGAAAACATTAATATTTGAGTTTGGAATTTTCAAATATTGCTTCATATTTTATGAGAATTTTTTTCCCATAGTTATTTTTATTATTTTTAAGAGTTTTTCCTGCCCCAACTGTTAACAAAGTGGGTTACCAACATGTCATCGCTGCTCACAAACAAGGTAAAATGCAGATTAACAGCATGCACAGCCACAGAAGCGGCATCCAGCCTCTCTCCCGACATGGTGCTCGAGTCGTGCTGCCCCTAACAAGAGCGGAAATGCTGCACGTTGACAACCTCCACTGCCCTCAGACAGAGAAAGGGATAGGGCTTGGACCTTGCCTGGTCCTGGCTTGGTTCTCTGTAGCATCACTTGGGGAAGCCTGCCCAGTTTCCCACTAGAAGAGCGGTGAAGCTACAGCCCCTCCTGCCCTCCTCTGCCATGTGATGCCTGCCCTGTCCTCTCCTCTTGATGCTGGAGCAGCCCCTACAACCGCCGGCACTGTTCGCACCCCTCAAGGTGCTCTGCTTTCCACAGGCGCTCCCTCCCTGTGCCGTGGCTCCCACTCCTGCAGCTTCTCCTGGCACCTCGTCTCTCCCCATCCCTCAGTGCAGCTGATCCCAGGCATTCTGTCAACCTCTGGGTGGAGTTGCCTGTTCCACCCCACCAGTTCCCTGTCCATCCCCTGCTCCTTCCCTAGTTTCAAATTCCTTTGGCTTTTCCATATCTTCAGCTCTGTTCCCAGTTTCCATGCTCCAGCCTACCCCCATCTCTGGCTCTTGTCTCCCCTGGATTTGGCTCAAGAAGTTCTCACCTCAAGACCTCTAACTGGTGAACACTTGAGGGCAGGAGGAAGCGATGGCTTTGCTGCTGGCTGCAGCTTCAGCAAATGCCTCAGGAGCAGAGAGCTGCAAACTCACAGGGTCCTGCTCACCACGGATGTGCCGTGGCCTGTGCAGTCGGAGCTATAAGGGCTGTATCCCTATAAAGTAAGAGCTGAGGTTTTCAGCAGACGTGTGTCCCTTTGTCATGTTGCTCTGGTCACGTACCACCATGTGGCAGGTCACCTCAGGCCACTGATCCGGTGGAGACCTAACACCAGCTCCACGATGGCTGAGCCCAGCATGGTGGGGTGAGCCCAGCACAGAGGGGTGAGCCCAGCGTGGTGGGCGTGGCAGCTGGGGGCATGGGAGACATGGCAGGGACACATGTCCAGGACACGGCATGGAGAAAGGTTCTCCCTCTGCCAGCAGCATCCAACCAGTTCAGGTGATTAATCAAACCTGCCCCAAGGTGCTTTGCTGGACCAAGCCCTCGCAGCCACTTTTTCCCATGCAGTTACAACCTGGATTCTCCAGGTGGTAAAGAACGGCGGAGATCTCACCCAGAAATCACCCTGCAGGGCCCCGTTACGAAGCTCGGGGAGGTCACAACTGTTGGAACAAGAGCTGGCCAGTATTAGCAGGCTGGGGAAAACAGTATGTTTTTCCCTTTAACTTTGTTCTTAGAAACTGCTGAACTGTTTTGGCTGAAGTTCACCCCCTCCTCTTGCCCCTCAAAAAGAAAAGCAGCCTGAGGTGGATGCTCCATTATAGAAAATTTCAGCACAAATGATTTAAATTAAAATTATAACTCCAAGCAGAGTCTCACAAGAGGAGTTTCAGGCAGCCGCGATGCTATGGATGGGGCCAGTGAATCACGCCTTTTTCCTGGAGAATATTAATAGGCCTCTTTGCACAATTATAGCCAGAAACAGCAATTAAAGTAAAAATCAGAAAGGGTGTAAACTGTGGGCCAGATCCTCAGCCAGCACTAATTAGTACAGCACAGAGAAACCAACGGAGCTAAGCAGATTTACACCGGGTTAGGGCAGCTCCGAGGAATTAGTGATTTCCTGCCACCCTCCCCTTGCATTTATCTTTTTTTTTCTCCCGAAGAGCCAAGGGCACAATTAGTTTAACCCCAGCCACGGAGACAAAGGAACCTCTTCCCCACCGAAAATGAAAAATAAGGCAGCCCTGGGATAATTACTGATTTCTTCCCGTTTAGTAGGTTTTTCTTTTTTTAATAACATGGTGGTGGTTTTTTAATAATTGTAAGAGTTACAATTACAAGCATCCTCCAGGACCTTTTCTCTCCCTTGTATCCTTTGATGAAGAAAAATAAGGTAATACCGGACAGTTTAAAAATGATTTTTGTTTCAGTTAAAGAGCAGGGATAACGTCCTGGCTGTGGCCTGTTTAGCTCTGGGAAGCGAAGGGCTTAATTCGCTTCACGCGCCGAGAGGTGGGATTGAGGCAGAGGAGACGTGTCCCATCACCGTGTATTAGGGATGGCACCTCCTCCTGACTCAACCCTTCCCTGAGCAGAAAAAAAGAGAAAAAAAAAGCAGGTACGCTTGTTTTTCCTCTCCTTCTGCTTTCTTTGGCTCCCAAAGCTGAATCTGTATTTAACTGTTACCAGAAGACGAACAATTTGGGAATTTCTTAAGAAGGCGTTTTTCTTATTTTGCGCCACTTTCGCAGCAGGTGTTAGATAACAGTGTCATGTCATCAGCAGATTTATTTGTCAGTCTTGGCAACCGGGAAGATAAATGGCCCCTGAAGTGCCTTATGAAAATAATTTTTTTTCTATCAAAATAGAATTACATAAAAACGGGCCTTTTTTTTGCATCTTCTAAAGCAGATGACAAACAATCACTGGTGAAATTAAGGGGAGGAGGAAAGTTTTAAGAGGCGTATCTTGAAGTAGTCATCTGGATTTGGAGATACCTGGATCTATTTACCTGCAGATACCCAAGGAAAGCCACCATCTTGGCCAACACATGAAGACCTGGGCCGTGAGCTGCTTTGCATCATCTCAGAGCCCGGGAAACCGGGCAGAGGGGATAGAGCTGATGCTGAAAGGTCTGGGGGGGTTGCACACACGTGCTGCCTCGGAGCCAGCGAGCCAACAAGTCGCTGCAGCGAAGCTCATCGCATCCCCATCTTGCGAACACCTCCAGAGGGTTGACCTTGGGGTAACACCCCTCAGAGCTCCCTCCAGCACCATCAGATAATCATCTCTGACCTCCATGTGTACATTCATTAGTTTTTCTTGTTCAATGCCTGAGTAATGAGTTGTGGAAAGCCTGGTAGACCCATCTCTGAGGGAAGAGGAACCCTCTGAAGCTCATGTGCTTTGTTGACTTGCAAAACTCGCAGGGGGATGTCAGCTGTCATGGAGAGGTTGAGGACCTGCAGCTCTGTGTCCTCATGGGATGGCTCTGGCTTGATGCCCCAGCCCAAATTAAACCTCTGCCTCCACTCCACACACGGGCAGAATGAGGAGAGGCAGGAGCCAGTGGTGCTCACAGGGATGGAGTTGGGGCAATGCAGAGATGTGGAGCAGCAGGAAAAGCATACTCTGGTGTCACCATCACCTGGCATATTTGCTGGTGCCAGTCAGCAAGAGGGGCTTCAGGCCTGCTCTGCCAAAGAGCTTCTTGCCTGGAGTCCTGCCTCCTCTCTCTTTTAGTGAGGATGAAAATAGCACCTTTTTAGCCTGTCACCTAAGACAAGGGGCTCTTTCTCTCTGGCCGTCTGCATTCTGACAGCCCCTCTACAGCATGGGACCCCAGGGAGCCAGGCTAGGTGGTGAAGGCCAGGGGTTTTAAGCTTCTGATAACGTGTTAAGAAACCAACAGGGGAGGGAAGAAACCCTTGTGAACATCCTCAGGAAGGGAATGGCAGCAAGAGACACCCATCCTTGCAAACCCAGCCTTTACTATCCCTGGCTGCTGAGGTGCTGGTGCCATGGTCACCCCACAAAGCCACAGCCTTGGACCCTCCATGTCCTGCGCTTGTCCCCTCCTTATGCACAGTCAGCTTGGCCAGTCCTGGCTGCAAACTGCTGCCGTGGTCAGCGCGGTGAGCGCAAGGCTGGGAGCAGAGCCCTCCGGTCGACAGACCCAGCTTGACCCGCTGGGACCAAATTGTAGATGACCCATGACCTCTGTTGGAGAGATCTACAACAGCACATGGACACCAACTGCCACCTCCAGCCAGCACAATTCACGCCTGGCAGCTGGTTGCCCGGATCCTCATTCGATGCACAGCTGGAAGGAAATGCCAAAGAGAGGGACGGGCTCCTTGCGTTTTATTTCCTTGTTGAATAAATGATTCAATGTAAGTGGAGACGGGTGTTCACCCGTGTCACCCAACTCCCCAGCACAGAGGCTGGCTGGGGAGCCTGTTTGTCTACAGAGAGCGATGGCTTTAATGGGACAGAGTAAGGATGACAACAAACCTTGCTGCCTTCTGCTTAGAGGAAGAGGTAAAACCAGCCCAAGCTTCAAATCAGACAGAGAAAAGATTCAATCTCAGGTTTTCCAGCCCTGCTGGGTTTGCTTTCCCCAGGGGGGAATGGGAACAGCTCAACCCATGCAGACGTCTTTTAGGGTGAAGAATGGCCTGGACTGGAAAGGGGCCACATCTTGCGGACCCAGCTGGGGAGGGCAGCGCGGTCCTGCTCCATTGCAGGGTTTCTGCATGCGTTTAGCAGTGTGACGCTGCGGCTCGGCTGCAGGACAGCAGTGCCAGGCTCTGCCGATGTCCACGGCGGGGCTGGCAGTCATGAGCCAGGCATCATCCCCTCCTTTTCACCGCAGCCCATAACACCCTCGTGAAATACAATGCTTGGCTTCTCCTGCTGCCTTTCTTAGAGCCCTCTCCAGAGCATCGACGTACTTATCCCCGCAGTAAACTCACACCAGGAAAGAAATTAGGGAAATTATCCTCTTCTTGCCATTTTCAGGAAGAAAGAAGCAAAAAATCAATTTTTAATGCAAAAAATCCAGAAGTAATGGGCGAGGCATCCTCCTCCTCCTTAAATATAGTAGGATCGAGTTAAAAGTCAAGCTCTTTGTTGCTGTTAAAAATAGCTAATGAAGTGACGGTGCTTGCTCAGAGGCTGCTCTCCCGTGCGAGCGCGCTGCCAGCCACCGCCAAGGCTCAGCTCATCAGGAAGTTTTGAAGCGACTTGTACAACGGCAGCAACCAAGTTTTGTAAGCACAATCTGGGAGAAAACAGTGATTATGCAAGAAAATATGGCAAAAACAACCATCTGCTTTATTTTCTCATTTTGTTTGCCCGTTGGGTTTCGAGTCTGTGGGGCTCAAGTTTTCCACATTTTCTCCAAAACAAATAATTGGCTTTTTCAGCTCGAGATTATCACATAATCACCTGCTTCCTAGAGGTGAGGCTGGGAGGCGATGGCACAACTCCCAGCACGGCCAGAAAACCCAGCGGTGCTCCGAAATGAGGTGTCTCTGGACACACAGAGAAGGAAAACTCCGACCTCCCCGTTTCCAGACGTGCGGGAGAACCAATGAACCTTTCCCCTCTCTCCTGAGACTTGCCATTGCAGAGACTTGCCATATCGCCTCGTAATTAATGTAGCGGATCCAGAGAAATAAAAAAGGCCCCTGGAAAAAGAAAATGAATATGTTTTCCCTTTGCATGCCAAAACATATGCCTTGTGTTACACCTTTGGCTTGTGCATCTCCCGCGTGCTGCAGGAGGGGAAATAAACTCCAGGGATTTCATTGCAATGCCTTGGTCATGCTCCTGCTCCCATCTGAGGAGTAAATCTTGGCACAGACAGTGCTGCCTTGGAAAGCATCATGGGGAGAGAGAGGGGAAAGTAACCAGCCTTCACTGGTAGTAAATTCTCCTTCCTGGGAGATTCCAGCTTTTCTGAGGGCTCTTTGTCTTCAAACTTGTTTTCTCCTTTCATCTCAGAGGGGCTGGGAGCAGCAAGCAGCACTGGCTGCTGCCTGGGGAGGGGGTCCCCTTTATCAGGCAGAGCTGCCAGGCGAGTCCTCTGCTTCGGTTTCCTATAAATCGCATTTAAAGACCAACAGCTCATCCTGCACCCAGGCAGGCATGGAGGGTGCACACAGGAGAGACTGGAAAAAAGAGGTTGCCTTAAGAGACAAGAAGCCGGGAGCAGCTTCTTCGAGGTTTCCCCATGAAGTTGAACTTCGGGTGTGTAAGACTGGGAGGGTTTTCACATAGGAGGCTGGACAGGGTGGTCAGAGGGAGCCGCTTTAGCACAGGTCTGTTGGGGAGACCTCAGCTCTCTCAGAGAACGGAGGGGAACTTGGCAGCGAGAGAGACAAGTGGGACCTCTTAAGCCCAGCATTGTGGTGGGAGGACAGAGGACAGCTGTCCTGGGGGGAGAGAGCTCAGGCCGTACTCTCCCAGTCCTGCAGCAGCAGCGGGAGGATCAGACTGGCTTTTTGGCTCTTTCTTTCTTAGCATCTCCGTTGCTGTCTCGGTTCCTCTCTCAGCAGCCTGTTCCTGTGGCTGTGGAGGAGGCTCTTGGGGAGATGTTAATTCCATGTCTCAGTCTCGGCAGGTCCCGTCCTGCCCAGCAGCAGGTGAGAGGCGTGCTGCACACATCCCTCCAGCTGCCTGCCCAAAGATGGTTCTAACCCATCCCACAAACACCCTGAAGAAAGGCAGGTCATGCCCAGAAATGTGATTTTTCTTATATTCACATGTCAGACTATTCAGTCTCTGAGGGGTTACTAGGCCTAATCCTTCACCCAGCTACCTCTGTTTTGAGTCTAGTAAACTGTATTTAACAGGGTCATCTTCCCCAGACTATAAATCTACCTCAAGGCAGCTTTTACTGGCCATGCTGGTGGGCATCGTCCTGCCTGTGGATGTGGGTGTGAGCAGGGGAGGCATCACAGCAGATGCAGATGATAATCACAGAGAGTTAAGTTAGTGTTTTAGCTTTAAACCCTAACTAAACCTATTCAGGTTGCTTCTGGCAGCCTCAGAGCTGGGGATGGTGGGGAATAGTTCTTCATCTTACAGATGAACTGATCCCATTCTTGCCCGAGAAGTCTATTAGCAGCCTCTGAAAAGCAGAAGAGAGGAAATAAAAGGTGCCAAGGAAATGACTAAGTAAAGACTAAGCATCACATCTGCCACTGGTGTAAACCAGCACAAGTCCACGGCTGTTAGCAGAGCTGGACTCACATGGAAGCCCAGAGCATCCAGCCCTCCTGGTCCTCATTGCCAGCCAAGCCACCACAAAGCCACGTTAAAATATTTCGGGGTGCCTCCATGGCCCCAGAAAGCATGGGGATGGTGTTCTCCCAAGATGTCTCTTCTGGAGGCAGGCTGAGGATAATTAACAAAATCTTCCTTGAGGGGACTCATCACCTAAGCCAGCTCAGGGGCACGAGGTTTCCCAGAGCTGAGCTGTTTGCTGGGGGGCGCTGAGGACACGGGGGATGTAGTTCCGTGCTAACAAACAGTCCCACCTGCTATAATCGAAGAAGTGGCTCAATGCCGGGGACAGGGCTCCTCCGTGCCCGCCGGGTCATGCATCTTTACTCGCAAAGACGACGCTTTGTTTTTGTGCAGAAGAAACCACCCCTCCACCCTTGTGAGCGCCAGCAGCCACGGCTGCGTGGGTCTAATTAGCCCCGAGGAGAAGGTTTGTGTGTCCGTGTCCCCCGCCACAACACAGTCAGCCTGGGACAGGCAGCTGCGGCCGGCCACCACGGGAGGAAGCACGGTCACGGTGTATGGTCTGCAGGCTGCCCTTCTCCAAGCGGGGATGCCCAGGCAGGACAGACCGCGTTGAGCTCAGCTCCATGTCAGCGAGTGGCTGCACTTTATTTTTGCCAGTTACAAATTGGTTATTAAACCAGAGCAGTCAAAGAGACGAGGAGAGGGCGCGAAAGAATGGCCTCGAAGGGAAAAATCCCTGCTGAGGGAGCTGAGCTGTGAGCACTGCCTGGGCAGTCCCCCAGTGCTGCACTGGGGTTGTCCCAGCAGGGCTGGTGCAGCCCTTCCATGGAGCCGGGGATGCTGGGCGGAACATGGCAAGAGCCAAAACTGTGTTGGGGCAGTTCGACTCTATCCAGAGGCAACTTTGGACCTGCCTGCAGGTCTAGTAAGGGACAAAAGCTGGGACAGCTGGTCACAGAAGCTGTGACCTTGCTCGCACCGTACTGGTGTCCTTTCCAGTGCTAAGAGCGGTGAGAGGCTGACGACATGTCAGAGCACGGCGATTCACTCCAGTCTGAGTTCCTTCCCAAGATCCCATGCAGGGGGAGAGGAGAGAGCAGGGGGGTTGGTGCATTTACAGCCCCAGGGGTGTGTGGTGGTGGTGAGGAGGGGGAGGCAGCGGAGCTCGCGTCCAGATGGGTCTCTCTGGCGATGCAGGAGTGACCGGTTCCAGGACTCGGTGGAGCCAGCGTTGGTCTTTCCTCCCTGTAACCCATGGCCTGTGCAGTGCTCAGAGGTGGCGGGAAGCACCGACGGACAGCAGGGACCACTTTGACAACAGGTTGCCACCTCCCGTAGTGCAACCGCAAGGGATGAAAAGGCTTTCGGGAGGCTGCTCTAGTGATTCTCCCAATAATTAAAATGTAGAATTTACTCCTTCTTCCAGTGAGCCTCACGCAGAGAATTAAACACAAGATTAATGAGGTGCCTAATGGTTTGTGTAGCCCCACTCAGAAATAAAGCAACTGTTTGCTCCTTGTGTGACTGGGTGTCTGAGAGCAGCCAGTTTCTCTCCAGATGATGTGTGCTGCTACCAGTGACAACTGCAGATGGATGTTTATGCTGCTTGCCAAGCTGTTGGGAAAAGCACTGACGCAGATCTCGAAGAAATGCATTCAGACTTGCTGCTCGGAGTCACGGGTCTGAGAACAAAAGCTCGGGGAAGGAGCAATACCCAGAACTTGCCTGCGGCCGGGCTCGCTGGACTCTGCTCTCTCGGCAAAGTTACTGTGGTCCAGCCTGGATTACGGCTCTTCAATTGAGATGCCACAAAGCTGCCGGTGACCCAACCAGCACTTTGTCACCCAGACCCATGGGTGGCCGTGACAAGCAGCGTAAGCCCCGTGCAGGTCTGCCTGCGTCCCTGAGGAACAATAAAACCTTCCGTTGTATAACCACGGCGTGTGCTCCAACTGGACGTGTTATCTCTCACTCTCCTTATTTATCTTGTTTTAAGGACCACCCAGTTCAAGTATCCACTTCCAAAGCATTTGGCCTCTGCCTCAAAACCACATGCTTTCCCCAGGCCTCCGAACATGGATTCTCCGTGCTGGCTCCAGACACTCCTGCTTTCTCCCAATGAGGGCTGGGAGCAGGCGTTGACCCCTGGAGGTGCCCTGCCATGGCTGGGAGCGAGAGGGATGCAGCAGGAGTCAGCAATGCCAGCTGCTCCCCTCTACAGAAGCGCCTGAGCTCTTTTCTTGCTGGCATTCTGCGGGGCGTTGCAGTCTGTGTTGGCAGCCAGCACGGCTTCAGCCGTGCCTGCTGGGACAGGCACGGTGACATGCTCTTCCTCTGCAGCTCCTGCTGTCTTTCCTCTGTTGGGACATGTGGTGGGGCTGGGGTTCTGCAGGGCCCTGCTCCTCCTCTCAGACCCTACAAATCTGTTCACAGGAGGAGCTCAGGGATCCATGTGGGTGACGTGGTGTTCATGGGCGTCACAGTGGTACCCAGTGGGGCTCACCTGCCAACCTTTCTGAAGAGGAACTGTGGGCTGAAAGGTCTCCATATGAGAGCACAGGTCTGGAGGTGGCATCAGCCAATCGCTGCCAGATCGTGCCATCCCATGTCCTCGGTGGGCGGCAGCCTGGCTGGGCCCCCCAACCACAGACAAGTCCCCAAACTTCCTCTGCTGCCAAACCTGGGACTCCCCTACTTTCCCATCAGGGTGTTCTTCCTAAATTACTCTAAATTACCCTTCCCTGGTACCAGCGACGTGGAGAACAGTTTATTCCCTTCTCTCTGCAGCAAATTCTCGCATAGCTGAGGGCTGTTATCACGTCTCTCCTCCATCGCTTCTAGACTAAACAAGCCCAGTTCTCGCAGCCTTTCCCCACAGGTTGTGTTTTCGAGACCTCAGATCACGTTTGCTGATGGCTTCTGGACTGTCTCCTGCTGATTATCATCTTTCTTTAAAGGCGGTGCCCACTGGATGCGGTTCTCTGGCTACAGACTCAAAGCAGAAGGATTATTCTGTGTTTCTTGTGGACAACATTTGGATTTACACCTCCCAGGAGAGGGGAGAAAGCCAACCTCTCCCTAGCAGCTCCACTAATCACCCATTTATGATACTGCCTCACAAATCAGGCTCCCCATATCCCAGATATGGTGTTTCAGGCATTTTCTTTCTAATTCTGGTGTCTCAGGATCCGCTGGGTTGACCTGTTCAGGCGTTCCCTGCACCTAGGAAGGCTGGAAGTCCCATGATCCATCCCCGAACACAGAGATCACAAATGGACAGATAACGAAAAGCAGAAAAGATACAACTCCCATCCCCTGGGAGAGGATCAGGAGAAACTTAGTGTTTTTTCTCATAGAAAATAAAAATTGTGAGAATTCTGGGCTGAAAACCAGTAGTGGGGGGTGGGGTTTTTTCTTCCCCGCCCCCCCCTTTTTTTTTAAATATTTCTCTTTCCAGAAATGCTCTGCAATGTCTCGTGTGTCTTTCTGGACCTTGTTCTCCATTCTTCAGCCAAATCCCAACCCCCAGGACACGCCACTGCCTGCCTTCAGCTGACCACACTGTTCCACCATGGAGGAGTCTCCATCTACCCTGAGCCATCAGAGATGTCATTCTTTGGCAAAAAGTCCTCTTTTTTAAACAGACAATGCAATCTGTCATCCAAAAAACTCCACAGTGTCCCAAAGGTATCAACAAACCCAACGCAGGAGACAATGCTCAGCAGCAGATAGCCAGATGCACCGAGTACTTTTTCGCAGGAGCTCTCATGAGTTTTTGAAGAGAGAGGGATGTGATGATCCTAGAGCCCAGGAAGGTCCAGGCTTCACAAAGGAGCAGTTGCAAAGGTGGGAGAAGAGCATCCGCATCCAGACCTGTGTCCAGCAGCGAAGCAGCACGAGCTGAATGAGCTGCTGTTGTGCCCCTGGTTTGGGAGCTTAAAATGACACAAGGACTGAGGGTCTCAGCTTTGCCACTTGACCAAAGAGCTTCAGGGAAGGCTGGTGGGACAGGACTGGGCACAGGCCCAGATGGAAACACATCCCCCAGTACTAACCAGCATGTCATCTTGTCCCGCTTCCCGAAATGTGACCAAGGGGGAAACGGCCGGTCCAGGCGCTCACGCTGTAAATCCGCTAGAAGCTGGATTTTCTAACCAAGGGGCTTTTACAGCCCTTGCAGTAAGTAATAAAACTTCAGGAGGATTTTCTTGTGGTTAAACACTGAGGCCTGTTTTGGCCAAGCAACGTGGGCTCTGCTCTGTCCTCCGGATGGAGTGGAACCGGATTTATTGTTATTTGCGTTTCAGTTTAAGCATTACTCAGAAGGTAGCATTAGTCATAAAGCTGGCTCCCTGCACGGCTACCCGTCTTCTCCTCATGTTTCTCTTCCTGCCTTTAGCTGAATTCTGCTTGACATCAGCCATCAAACATGAAACTGCACATAGATCACGTATTGTGAGGGGCTGGCAGGGTTTCCAGTTTGGCCTCTACAGCTGTTTGAGGAACTTGCTTTGCTGGAAGGAGGGTGGTCTGCGTCTCCTGTCCTTTGAAGTCCAAGGAGCCCCTAGACACATGCTCAGATGCTGATGTGCTCTCAGCTTGTCCACGTTCAAATGTCGGCTGGACTGTGGCTGCAAAACAATCTTGTTGGATGAGGCTTTGCACTGTGATGGAAAGAGCAGGAATGCACATCTACTGTGCTTCATTCTCAGACTCTACCTGTAGCCAATGGAGAGAACCAAGGACCCCCAGGAAGCCTTTCCTCCCCCAAAGCAGGCAAGCGAATCACCCTACAGGCCACTTGGGCATTTGCCTCCTGGAGGGAGCTGAGGGGGACTGGCTCCCACGTAGGCATCCAGCTTTGAGGTATCTAAAATCCACAGTGCGATCCTACCCTGTGCTCCTTGCTGTGTGACTCCTTCTGTTTCTTACATGATTTCACCCTCCCAACCACAGTTTCTTCTACTCTCTGACAATGGCAACCACCGTTCATGCAGGTTCAGATTGTCCCTCTTCTCATTTCCTGGCCTCATTAACCTTTACCCTTAAATTCACTCTTTCACCCCCCTCACTCGGAGCTGCCTCTGTGCAAGTGTGCCCATGTGGGACCTCTCTTTTAGCAAGCCACCATCTCTTCTGGTGCGTGCAGTCATGTCTTCTCTTCAGCCACGGGTTTGCTCCTGTGAGTGCAAAGGTCATGGCAGCATCTGTGGATGGAGACAAAGATGAGTGATGTGCCAACCTGAGATTTGCTGAAAATCATAGAATCATAGAATCACAGAATGGTTTGTGTTGGAAGGGACCTTTAAAGGTCATCTAGTCCAATCCCCCTGCAGTGAGCAGGGAAATGCTCCAGCAAACCTCTGCCTGCCACCTTTCCATCAGATGAAGGACCCTCAGCAGGTCCCTGGGGGCTACAATCTGAACCACATGCCTGGAGGCTCCCTTGGAAGTGCCCCTGCCTCCCCATCCCCACAAGCTCTCCATCCCCTCAAGCTCTCCATCAAGCTCTTCCAACCTCAGACGTCCTTGAAGCTGAGCTCAATGACTGTGTCCGTGTGTCCATCTTGGCAAATGTGTTCAGCTTCCCTCCTGCAGCCTCTGCGCTCGACAGTCTCTGAACACATTTTCCAAAACAGATTATTATTTACTCACCCAAGGCAAAGAAAAATATTCCAAGAGGAGGTGGCCTCCTGCACTGCTCTTTCCCAACCCCTGGCGTATTCCTCTCCGGGTGCTGTAATTTAGGATGAGGAAGGCAGACAGCCTTGATGTGGTTTTTCTTTCTCCCGGAGCTTTTCCAGAACACTCATCCTCTCCTCCCCACGCCAAGCAGCTCTCCTTCCCCTCTCAGCCAACTTCTAATTGTCCTCTGATATTAGGAAGCTAAATGAAGAAACAGTTGGTTCAACTGCTTGGAGCTGGGTAAATAGACTTTGACTAATTAAGGGTCCCAAGCCGGGTCCCAAGCCAGCGCCCTGCTTGGTGGACCAAGCTGCCCTTAACTACCATGACTGCTAGAGATCTTGGAGGGATCAGTCCTGCAGTTTAAAGGCAACTTTTCACCCAGCCTGCACAGCTCTGCTGATGTCCTCAGGGGTGCCCGGGATGGCAGTGAACTGCCTGCATTAGGAGGTGATCCTGTTTTACTATCTCATCCCTCTGCTTGCCAAAAGGCCTGATCCAACCTACCAGCCAAACCTCGGTGTATGCTATTATTAGTTTTCACTTATAAATTAATAGATTAAAAAGTCATGCTGGTTAATCACAAGAGGTTAAAGCAGTAACCTGGCTTTACAGCCACGCTGGTTTGTGATCCAAGAAGTAAAAGCGATGGGCTGAGGGCAGGGAAACACACAGAGCGAGCAGATAATGTTGGAGGGTTACAGGGAAGGAGGTTGTCATCAGCGTGGACACGCTGAGATCTGGAGCCCAGAGCTGCAGCTCCCATCCCACACCAGTTCCCAGAGGACGTGCACACAAACCTCCTCGGCCTGAGGAGGCAGCGGGGCCGGTCCCGGTGCTGAGGCAAAACCCACTCTGTGTTCTGCGGCTGTCCACGTGTTTTAGCAGTGTTGACACCAAACTACAAATAAGCACCCCCCAAATTAACAATGCCCTCCTCCAGCTTTAAACTATTTTCATGGATTCTTCCCCTGAAATCTCAGCAGACTTTTGGTTTGAAGCTTCGTGGAAAATAAATCATGCAGGGAAGGAGCTGGGACAGGCTGAAGTCTGCTCTCCCGCAGCTGAGTCTATAAAACCCTGCTGTGCCACTTGCTCGTGGAGCGGTTTCTGAGCAGGACGGCTCCTTCTCTCACTGATGTCTGCAAAATGTGTCTTGCCCCTCGCAGAGGAAGCTGGATCTGGCCCACGGTTTCTCTAACGCTTGCCTAAAAAAGCAAGCAAGCCCCAGCAAAAGGAGCAGCGGCAGCCGAGACGTTACCAACCCCGTGATGCCCCTGGCCTGCTGCTGGGCTTCCCCACGTCTAGCGGAGGTGACTGCTGGGGACACGGGGCTGTGGGGCTGTGTCCCAGCAGCTCCAGGATATTTGGTGCCTGAGCTTAACCCCCCACCTGAATGCTGGGTGCACTTGGGAGACCGGGGAGTCGGGGGAGTGAGAGCAAAGCAGTGCTGGGGGACCAGGAGAGAATTTCCCCTCCTGTCCTGGGGAAAGCTGCTGCCCCGGGCTAGTACCGTGCCTTCCCAGTTCATGGTCTCCCTTTGGCAGCACCAGCACTGGGAAGTGCCTGCAAGAGAGAGGCAGGGCTGGCTTTTTCCTGCTGCTGCTGAAGGGTGATCCCTGCCTGACCCTCGCATCACACGAGTCTTGGCATGGCAGGTCTGGCTGCCTTTTCCAGGGCAAAGCCCTTTAAAGAGGAGAGAATGAAGTTTATTGCCCTGTTTGAATTCCATGTACACCCAGATGAAAAACAAGCCACTTAAAATAATAAAAGGGACTGCTTTTTATTTATCGGCGTGGCCACAGAGCTCCTAGCTACATCTCTTGTAGGCTGTGCTCCTGCGGATCAGACACTGCCAGGCACAGTCTCTGGACATAAAGAAACAGCCAGTTTGTGGGATGTGAAGGGTGCTGCAGGAGTGCCTGCCTGCCTGCTAGTCCCCTGCTTCTGCGGCTGAAGCTGAGCCAGGCTTGAGTCCTTCCTTCCCAGCCCTCCTGCCGTGGCAGTGTCCACTGCTGTGCAGCAGAGAGGCAGGGTGCGGGAATGGGATCGAATCGGTGGTGGCTGTCCCAGGGGAGAAGCCATACGGCGGAGGGAAGGTGGTGAAAGGGATGGCAAGAGATAAGCTGTGCAGCAAAGGGTCAGGCCGGTGTCTGAATGGGGTGGAGAGGGTCTGAGACAGGGAGAGACTCCAAAACACTGAGGAAGATGAATGTAGAGAAGGGGAGGAAGGAATGGTGGGGACCTGACCTTGAGAGTGGAGAAAGTAGAACTCAGCGAATGGACACCAAAGCCACAGTGAAGGAGGAACAGCCCTCCCTCAGCCCACTGGTGGGGTGGGATGGGAAAGAAGAGGTGACGCCCTGAGGCTGGAAGAAGCAGCACCCCCTGCAGCCCCAGCCCAGGCCCCACCGCTCCTCTGGTCAGAGACTGAGGAGGGAGGACAGTGGTGGCAGGGTCTTGGGGGAACGCCTGCCAGCCATGGTGAATGCAGTTAGCAGCGTTGACCACACCATGGTCTGAGAGTTTGACCAGCTCACCCTGCATGAGACACCGCTTCAGCTTTGGCGAGATGCAAAAAGCCCCGTTTTTAACATTCTCCAGGCTCCCAAGTCCTACGGATTTCAGTGCATCACAGACAGACCGTGAGATCCGCTGTCCCCCGGGGACAGGGGCTGCAGAACCGGGCAAGGTGAAGATGTCTGAGCAATACGCACTCTACCAGGCAGCTCACCCCCCGCTATCCCCGCACGTGTTGGTATGATGCAGATGCAGATGTCTCTGCCGGTACATGTGCTCTCTACAGCATTACATCACTGCAGTGGAACAGCACCAGGGAGCAATGCAGCACTCTGCAAGCAAAGGCCAGGGCAGCTTCTCGCTTCTCCCTCCAAAATAAACCACAGCAGATCCTGGAGGGGAAGGGGACGCGTTTGAGTGGAAAACATTGGGGTTTTGACCAGCCCCATCACCTAAACAATTGTGCCACGGTCCTTCAAGGAGGATATGTCCGAGAGATTCAGGACCCTGGGTGGACACATGCGTTGCAGTGATGGGGCCCCACAGTGCAGTTTGCTGCTGAGGTTTAGAGGCTGCTACGGGAGAAACATAGTGGGCCGTTCAACGTGCCATCCTTGGATGGAGAACAAGCTGTCATGGCAACGGTATCAGTGTCATTCCAGTATCAGGACATACGTTGCAAAACAGATGTGACTTAAGGTGTCACTTCATGGAGCCAGAGGAGCCTGGTGGGAGTTTGCATCCAGATGCAGGGGACAGGCTGTCTCTGCTGGATGTGGCAGTGAGGGGATACTCACCTCTGGAGCCAGTAAATGATATAAAAACCATACAGAACCTCTGCCAGTCCCGGGGTGGGCACCTGAACTTTTGACCAGGAGCAGCTGAATTAACATATGAATGGCACGAGAGAATCTCAGCACTTGGGCCAGAGCTCTGAGCTGGAATGTTTGTGTTGTGTCACAGATGTGCTGGTCGCAGAATGTTGTGTATCTGTTTATAGACACTTCGTTATCAAAGAGATGCTGACAAATTGGAGACAATTCCTCCGGGGGGTTTTTTGAGACGCAGCTTTGCAAAGGAGGCTGAAAGGACTCCGTGTGGTTAGGATTTACAGAAGGACCCAGTTAAGGGCCAACACGCTGGCTGTCAAGGTGCTAACCGCCTGGAAGGGGGAACCGCAATCTGGAGGGTCTGCAGTGGTAAAACTGCTTGGGATGAATCCAGGCAAATGCAAATTTAGGCTGGGTCTTGGGAAGGCTAAAAGGATGTATCGGAAAAAGTCGCCGAGGTTTTTTGATGGGTCCTCCATTAGGAGGAAGAAAAAGTGACTTTAAAGGGCAATAATAGGACTGGATTCTTTCCAGATGAGTTACATGGCAGCTACAATAACTGCTCTGTCAAATGAAGGGCTTGGCCATTCTTCTAGACCATCGTTGTTCCACACGCATTTTTATTCCTATGAATCTCAGTCAGGCGAAGAATGTGCTACGTGCAGCTTAGTTCAAAACCAAACCCCTTTTCCCTGTCTCTGTAGTGTAAACACGGGGCAGTTTATGTGACTTCCTTCACTCGTCGTTTATTTGGCAAGTGCAAACAGAACTCGGTTCTTGTGTCACCTGCAAAATTTTTCCGGAGTTATGTCAGGCAAGATGTGCAGCCAGTTCTCTGAAATCAATGACCCTATTGCTGATTTTTGGCCAGCATCCCCAAATGAGCTATATGGGCACTTTTGGCATAACATTTTGGCATCCTCGTGCAGGTATTTGCATGCTGCGATGGACAGTCGTGTCCCTACAAACTAAACAAGCCCTCAGTTCCACAGACGTATGTGTACCACGAACCGCAAGCATCAGTGGTACGTTCAAAGAGAATCGACCTCAGAAATCGCTGAAAGATTTATGATTCTCTACTGTTTGTCTGAGCATCTACCTGCAACCCCGAAGAGGAACGTGGCCATGCTGAGCTCCAGACGTGGTCCTTTTCATCGCATGATTCTGTTAGAGCATGAGCGGGTCAGCACGGCCGGCACCACAGAGGAGTTTGTCACTGAAACTGGGGATGACACCCGCTGGGAGCAACTGCGAACACATCGGAGCCCAGGGTTTGAATTCAAAATGATTTTGACGTGTTGGAGAAATGCTCTGGGAAAATAGACCTGAAGTCAGTGCCAGGCGCCATAGACACGCGGTTGCACTGGTAAGGCATGGAACGCACTAGTTGGGCAGCAAATGCAGCAGAAAAGGAAAAAAAAAAGAGACGAAGGGAAACTGAACACCGGTGTGATTCGAGAGAAAAACCAAAGGGAGAAAGGACGTGAACAATGAGAGAAAAACATGGTGTAGAGAACATGCCCTGTAGGGAGGGAGAGCGGGGCTGGAGCTGCCGATGCCCCCGTGCAGATGGATGCCCAGCAGCCTTCAAACCCATCAGGTGTCTGCTGAAGGGAGGGAGGAGCAACCTGCAGCATGCGGGGAAGAGCACAGAGAGCAGCTCCAGCTGCGGCCAGGAGAAGATTCAGACCCACTTCAGGGCAAACATGTACAATAAGCAGGCTGGAAAATCAGGGACCAGGGAGAAACCTGCACCAGAAAACTCCTCCAGGTCCCTCCTGGCTGATTTTTTTCTATATTTCTGCAAGCTGATTTGAGCATCAAAGCTACTAGTACGTGGTGCAGTTAGAAAAGGCAGCACAGTCCGACCCCACCTGTAGCAAATTCCTCCCTGGATAAATCAGGCAGCAGGCTCAGAGTTTCCACTGCCGGCTAATCCATGCCCAGCCTGCCCTGGGTACAGCTGCCTCTGAGATTAGCTCCAGGATCACGCCCTGACCTCTACCTCTCCTCCCTCAGCCGTTCCTGTTGACTTAATAAATGATTTAAAATTCCCGCATATCTGAGCTCCTTAATGCACTTGGAGTCATGCAGTACCTGGCGAGCGGCACCAGTAACCACGGACGCAGTGGTAAGGGCTGTGGAAACTGGTATGGAACGCTCGATGACCTCAGCTGAAGGGTGTCCCCAGGGAACCCCCACTGCGCGGGGCATCCTTGCAAAACTTTTCCAGCAGTTTGTTTTGTTAGGTCAGTCAATATTATGTCGTGGGTTTATTTTATAAGTTTTTTTCTCGTTAAGAAGTGCAATAACTGGGATGAACCCACCGTTTACCATGGGATTTTTAGAGGAGTTAAAAAGCAAAAAGACAGGGGTGGACGGGGTTAACCCTCTGGGAAGGCGTGTGCTGCAGCCTGGGAAAGTATCTCACCAGCCTGGAAATGGACCTCTTTGATTTTTACGTCCCGTCTCGTATTCTCAGGGGGAGAGGTGGTGTACAGTTCCCTCCAGAAAAGAAGTAGGTCCGTCTTAACACTAGTTTATTTTTTATTTCCTCTTCCTTGCCTTAGTGAGGGCTATTTCTGCTCTTTGGGTCAAGAATGGCTGCAATTTGAAGCCTAATTTTTAAAGGGAAATCTTACAGCATCTATAAACACCTCCAGCAGCGTTGGGAACAGTGTTTTTTCTTTACCTCACAGTGTTCCCAGCTGGTTTCCCCAGTCCCTTGCCCCGGGAGGGAGGTCATGCCCTGGGTGCTCAGACATTGTGGGCAGCAACCCAGCGTGCGACAGTGACAGCGGCTGCTGCCCTCCCCATGCAGAGAGCAGGGTGGCAGAGGCTGGGCTCGTGGGGATGATGCGCTCGTGGAGGTACTTTGCTCCCGCAGGTTGGTTGGGTGCTGAGTTCTTGCACTGTTCCCAGTTTCCTTGAAGCACTGGTTTTCCCACTAACTTCTTTGTACCTCATCTCCATGACTGTGGGATTGGGGATGGTCTCTGTGGCCAGCATGCACAAGAAATACCAAATCCTTCTCTCCTGCCTCCCTATCAGACATTGTGAGGGTTGCTCGGGTAGTGTAAGAGAAATACCTTATATCTGGGGACCCAAAAACTTATTGTGAATGGAGACAGCAAAGTATTTGGCCTATGAACTCGGCAGAAATCATCATCCACAAGCTGTAGGACAGCAGAGGAGATGTAGAGTCTGAGTTGTCACATCATCAGAAGAGTTTTACAAGCTGGAAGGCACCATCCAACGGGTTGATTTTGAAAATCACCGCTGGCATTTCATTTTGGCAGGGCAAGTTCTCGATGTGGCCTGTGAGCAGCCGGACCACGCGCTTGCCCTGATGGATGGGGTTTTGTTGTCCAGGGCAGAGCCTGGCCTGTCACCTCCAAGAAGAAAAGTCACCCGTGGAAGAAAAGCGCTATATTAATGCAGCCCCAAGCTGAGGTGAAGAGAATTTCAGTTTCAGACAGACACGGCTCAGGGAACAGATATTCTTCACTTGTTTCTCCCAGTGGAACCAGTAGGTAGTGGAAATGCTGTATCCTTTGCCCCAGATGTTAAGCCATGACTTCTCTGCAGACACCCCCGAGAGACCTGGGTTTTGGGGACACAACACAGATCTGCCTCTGACATGTACTTCTGTGGTGTGGCAAAGACATTTCACCTCCACCCCGTGTCTCTGACTCGGCAGAGCTTTACCAGGGCAGGTTCCCACGTTTTTGAGCAGTGTTGGGGTTTCTAGAGCATTGGTAGATCCAGAGGACCCTGGAAATCAACCACACTTTTTCAGAGGGTCCTACAAGGTTTGATCTTTCCTTGAGTCTCTTTATGGAGAACAGAGTAGACTGACAGCTTCTTACTCCAAACTATAGCTGAATCTTTTCAGACTAAGGCTTGGTACAAGAACAAGCAGCAAACCATGGGTATTCACGTCTTGTTGTACCTGGGAGCTCATCAGCCTCATGAAGATCTAATTTCTTCAGCCACACGAGTGGGTTTCTGGGTGTGCCAACTGGAACAGCTTCACATCAGCTACTGCCCTCAAGTTGCTGCTTTTTCTTTTGCCCTTCAAGGGAGAAACAGCCACTTCTCACCCAGCTAGAGTAATTTGATCTCCTGGGCCATGGGATTTTTGGCTCTGCAGCCCATCTGGCAGGCTCCAAGTGGGGTGCTTGCAGGCCAGAGGACTTCCCATTGTCCTGCAGTAACCACCAAGCTTTGCTGCGGGGCATCTTACCTTTTTTCCTCCCTCCCTCTTTGTTTCCCAACTTGGATATACCACAAACATCCCAGCAACCAGGTCAGCAAGCTGTGCTCAAAAAGCCACATAGGAGCTCCAGGGTCTTTGCCTTGCAGAGAGGTGATAGAGCTGTGGGTTGTACCTGCACTATCGATGGATGTACTGGTGCCATACCTATAACCATCTCTGTGGATGTGCCACCAAAGCGATGATCCAAGCGCTGCAATGATACCCATGATGCTACTCTTGTTCCACACCCTGAACCACTGTGCTGGTCCTGCCTGCCCCATTTTGCCCTGTCTGGTGCTGTTGTGTTTTCCTCCTTGTCCCACTGCCCAGTCCAGGCACCGGTAGGTGTCACAGGGCTGGAGACCAGTGACAGCAGGGCTGCAAGCATGGGAAAGGACGGACACATGGAGAAGGACAGATCCGAGGAATCACTTTCACCTCCTTCTGCATCGTGAAGCATGGAAGAGAACCTCCATGCCAAAACAATCCCCCAGCTCCACCAGTGTGGAAACACCAACTACATTGCACAGGGATTTTCTCCTGTGCCTGGACCATGAGGTGGCCTGCAAGGAGCAGTGAGATGCTGAGCTGAATCACTCTGCCTCCCAAACCATCGTTATCTCCCTGAGCAGTGCATCTTCCCGTGCAGGTGACATGTGGGGTCCCAGCGGGCCGTAATGTGATGTTCCTGTCCCCTTTTGTAGGACATATTTTCCAAGCAATCTGCAAGCGCCAACCGTGATGTTTCTCATATGTAACGTCAGTAGGCAGGAGCGCGGCAGAGCTGAATTTAGTCACATAGCTCTCCCAATGTGTCACTGCCGAAAGGTCACCGCATCTCTCCTTACCCCGCTGGCGCGGTGCCCGAGGGAGCAGGCAGCATTATATAACCTCGCCTTGCCAGGATCTTTTTGTTCTTGGCAGGGCAGCCATACCTCGATTATCATTTCCTGCAAACAAACAGCCTCTGTGCTCTGCAGCACCCTCAGAAATCCTCCGTGCCGCGGGGCTGGTGTGCGCGGCTGAGCTCCATGGGGAGACGATGCTTGATTGCTCTTCATCTTCTCCACAGCTTGGCTGCTGCCACCATGCTCCCACAAGGCCAACTCTCTCTTCTGTAGTTTTCTCTTCTGACAGCTATAGACATCAAACCTTGAACCTGGTGCGGAAAGCAGAGCCAGGTATGGCAGGAGGGGCAGCACGATGGCAGAGTAGGGAGCAAAAAAAACCCTAATGACAGGCAATATAGCACCTTGTGGTCGTGATGCTGCAAAGTCTTCAGCAAGAGGCACAGCCAGGGGAATAGCCCAGGGAGGGGGACTGACATGCTGAGCTTGGTGCCCAAAGTCCCCCAGGGTGATGGGCACAGAGGCGGGAGCGTGTCACGCTGCAGGACGTGGCTCTGCATCACTGCGCCGTTTGTGTTCGTTGTAGTGTCAAATCTGCCTTTGGTCTCTTCATGATCTTCTGAGCTACCCAGACAGATCTTCTCCCTACCGACTTTGTGGCAGAGTCTTTCCCCTCCAGCTTCCCAGACTCTAGACACTTTTATCCATCCCATGGGCAAAAGCTGGTCTGGAGGTCAGGGAGTAAATTTATTCCTGAAATAATTTTGTTGAGTGCGCAGTTGAGAATTTTGCCCTTAGAGAGAGGGATGTGCTCTCTTTCCAACCAGAGTAGCCTGTGAGAGCAGCGATGCTCTTCGTGGCTCTAGACATCAGACCGGCCAGATGGATTGGAGGCCTCGAATGTGCCTGGAGCAACCAGGTGCAAGTGGTAAAGGAAGAGCCCAGCATGGCAGGGCAGGCAGCAGAGCGATGGAAACCGCTTCAGGTGTGTGCAGCCCGTCCACAGCACTGCCCTTCCTCTGTCTCCAGCGGGACCTTGACCGTTGATGCTGGGCGAGGTGGGTCCCACCCAACGCCTGTCTGGAGCTGCTCAGACTTCTCCAGGGAGGGGAGCGCCGGCTCTGCTCCAGCTCTGCCCGCGCGCGATTGCCCTCATGCCTCTGAGCTCACCCAGCCACAAGCGCTGGCTGCTCCTGGAGCATCCTCCCTCTTCACATCACCTCATGGGGACAGCGGCTCACCCCAGGGACGCGACCACAGCGGTGGGAGCGGAGCTGCTGCAGACACTCACATTCCCAAACCCCTGGGAGAGTGAGATCAGACCTGTCTCTTGAGAGGAAAATGCCGGCACAACACAAGCCCTTGGATTGCTTTGTTCAGAGCAAGAGAAAACAAACATTTTACTTCTTAATTAACATCCTTCAACCCTCAAACACGCCAAGCAATTATTCCTTCTATATGTCACTCAGTCTAATGACTAGTTAATAATAAAAGCCATGCTGGTCTGCAGCCTTCAAAGCCAGGAAGCAGATTTTAGAGTTAATCTCCTTTCACAACAAGCTTCAAAACATGTCTGTGTTTATTCTGGGACAAAACCATTGGGAACGAATAGGCCTGAACTGGGCAAGCAATTTTATTTTTCTGTACAGGATTTTTTTAATATATTATTATTAAGAAAAGTGATTAATAGAGGAAAGTTCTTTTGAAATGATGGCTGGAAGGAGGCAGGTAGGGCTTTGAGCCAGTGAGCCTGGACTATCTTTGAAACAAAAGCTCTTCAGCTGCAGAGCGTTGGTCCAAGGCTGTGCCACCCTCATGCTCCCACGAGGCTCTCCTGCCTCCTTCAGCCTTTCTCCACTTAGTTTCATTTGAAGATGAGCTTCAAGCCCATCAGGCTTGCCCACAGAACCACCCTCGTGTCCATAGCCTCCCTGAGCAGTGTTTTGGGCAGTTGCTCATGGTGCTGGTGTGGTTTAGCATAAGCGACGCTAACCTTCTGCCAGGCTTTTAGCTGTCCTCCTGCTGCCATGTCCCAGGGGCTGCGAGGCCTTCTCCAGGAATGACGGCCCTAAGCCTGCTTCTTGGTGGCAGGATGAAGCATCTCCAGGCTACCTGCACTATCCATTTCCCAGGTCCAGATAACCCAGGCTGCCCGAGGCTCGCTGGAGGTCAAGGTGAGCTGCAGCTCCTCCTGGCCCATGGAGATGTGGGTGCGGAGCGAGGTGGACATGCCTTGGTCCCATCCCAGCATGCAGTCAGGATGTGGGCAGCTGAGCAACCAGAGCCAGAGTCTGGGAAGCTGCCCAGTGTTGACAGCCATGAGCATCAAAGTGCTCTGATTCACCTCAGGGAGAGGGCTCTCACCGGTAATTGCATTTTTTTCTTCACGGCCTCCTACGTTCCTTTCCCAGATTTCCGTATCCCCATGCCTTGAACAAGACAATCCTTTCCCAGTGCAACAGGCAATGGGGGAATGGGGAAACAGCCCAAAGCACTAGAGACATCAAAGTGAGAGAGCTCTGTAACTCATGACCTCTCTGCGAGGCGGGCTTGGAGAGGAGAAAAATTCCTTCTCCAGAAGGATGTGGCAACATGAGCAATGTGAGGGGAGGAACTCTTTGGGGAGACATGGAGCGATTATTAAACAGCTGTCTTTCTGGATGAGGAATCGGATGTTCAAAGATGGCAAATGATTTGAAAAAAAGAAGGACGTGACTGAGTAAAAAGTTCAGGTCTGGACATGGTACTGCAGAAAGCGAGGCGGGAGAGACCCGAGTCATCTTAGGGGAGATGGTTTCCCACAGCCTGGGAAATGAGTCAGGGCTCCAGCCCTGGTCCAGGCTGCCTGTGGAGGTGGCTTCCCTCTGGCTCTGGCCCACTCACAGCCGAAGGCTGTTTTAGTCTGCGGCTCCGGTGCTTTCAGAGGGGAACGAGGCACCTCAGTCCATTCCTGGTTTGGCGTTTAGTCTCATTGGGTCTTGGCACCTCTGCTCAGAAAGTGCTGCCCCCACCCCTCATGGAGGAGTGATGGGGATGGAGACTTTCCACTTTGGGGTGCTTGTGCACTGTGTACTGGCTGTCTCCCTCAATAGCCTTACTGGGAGGACGGGAAGAGGGTTAACATCACTCCCAGATGACAAATTTCTTGTTCCTGAGACACATCTGAGCCAGGAGCAGCTTCCACTTGCTGCACATGGAGCGTCTGGCAGGAGAACAATAACCACCACGAAAATACCAACGCAGGTGTCACTGTCTCCTGTCAGAAATGTGTGCCACTTCTTAGATTTTCCAGGAATTAATTGAAAATGTATTTGTGGGGTTTGGTGTAATGGGGGTTGCCATGACAACTGCTACAGCTACTCAGAAAAAAATAGGAAGGGCTCACGCTGTCACTAGGGCCATCTGTCCCTTCCATGGAGGGTCATTATGGAGCCATGTACCAACCTCCCCGAGCCAAATCTCCATTTAAGCTTCTGGTGATAAAAGCGCTTGGTACAATTTATCACAACGCTTCTCCCCTGAATCGCTGTTTCTTTTCTCCGCACTGACACGATAATTTCCTCTATATCAGTGCAAATTAAATTCTAATGAGGAAGCTTCGCATTTCAATGTGACGGAGAGCTTTTCTTCTTCGAGAGGCACAGAAGCATCGTGCCAGTTGCAGAGGGAAGAGAAAGGATTAAATATGAACCAAGGTGCGTGACACAAGAACAGGCTTTCCTTGCCTGTGTCTCTGCTGCTGCCTCCCAGCGCCAGAGGTGCAGGAGCCCTCCGGCAGCCTTGGGAAAGGCAGTTTTGCCAAGGTGTCTCATCATTAATCGCCTTAATGCTGTGGTATTACGTAGTCTGGGTGGCTGCGTGTTCCTCTCTAAGCTGAGACCACAAAACCCTCCGAGGACGGAGGCGGTGAGCAGTTCCTGGAAAGGCGTCCGGGCGCGGTGGTGGGCAGGGCTGAATCGCCCTGGGCAGGGGGAGTGGAGGCAAGCGCAGGCGCTTCCCTGCTGTGAAACTGGAGGCTGCTCTCAGGGTGTTTTGGGTGACACGTGGCACCACGGTCCTTGCCACGGTGGAGCCTCCAGATCCCCCAAGTCCCACAGGGGTGGGTGTGGGTGCCTCCACTGGTGCAATTTGATCCAAAGGGTATTTTCAGCTGTACTTTCTCCGTTACACAGCTCGAGAGGGCATCCCCAGGTCCCAGCAGCACAAACTGCCCTTTCAGCAATGCCACCTGATGGTTGAAGGTCTGGGCACCTCTTGGCAGGGAGCAGGGGGCTGTGTCAATGGCTCTGGATGCAGGGGAAATCCTTGGCAGGGCGTGAGATGGTGCAGTCTGAGGGCTGCTCTGCCCCATGGGTCCACACACTGGTACTGGTGGTGCTAGTGGGGATGAGGAGAGCTCAAGCAGGGAAATCTCTGCAAATGCAGGAACAAATCTCAGCCCCACAGGAGAAAAACATGGGAGAAATCTTCAAAGAAGCCCCCCAGCTGAAGCTCAGCAGAGTGACAGCTTTTTGCTTGGATCCGCTCGGGAGTAGAAGGGTCTTGCTCAAGGCACAGGGAGGCTGGGTGGCTCAGTTTCAACTCCAAACAACTTATTTCCAGGGTCACTGCAAGTTGCTAATTCTTATTCGGTCTCAAATTCCTCATCAGAAGGGGAGGGGGTGCGGGTGGGGGTGGGTGTCAGAAAGCCCAGAGCTTCACCAGTGGGGAGGAGGAGGTTAAAACTCTAAATTATTGGAGAACCCACTCCCAGGGGCTGCTGGGACTGCCTGCAAACCGATAAAGTCCATCTGAATTTATCATTCAGTGTAAAGTCAGAGGGTCAACTCCAACCAAACCCGCGCTGGCATTATCTTGACCCCTGTAACGCGAATCTGCCGTGCCCGCGTGACGCTGTGTATCAGAATAATCTCTGACATCTGCTGCGATACGGGGCCAAAGCCACCCTCAGTGGGAACAGCGGGGCTTTATGGGACTCAGTGGCCTTTACTCCAGGGCTGCTTTTGGCCCCGGGAATGCAAGTTGCCGCCTCCCCAGCGTTATTTACTGGGTGCCCACCTGTAGTTGTAGCTGCACTTTTTTGGATGGCGACTTTTATCGTATGCTTCAGAAGGTGCTTGTATTGTAACTTCACGATGAAACTCAAACCGAAAGATAGCAGGCAGAAAGCAAAAGATTAGAAGCCCTGCAAGAAGATGGTCAATCTGAGCCATTGTTTTTCTAGGGCTGCTAATTCCAAGTAATCTCAATTGTAAACAAAGTTTGCAGCAATCATATTAAAAAAGCATGTAATTGAACTCTATCCCTCCTTGGAGAAATGCAGCTGCTGGGTTGTCCCAGAAATCTTTTCCTGGAAGGAAATAATGAGTTGTTCTGGAGAAGTTGCTTAGAAATTGCTTGGAAGACCTGGATCTGAAAGCTGTCACGTTCTCAGCCCTGTCCTGGTGCTGGGAAGACTGATGTGCCTTTAGCTACGTGAGGAGCATCAAAGTCCTCAGAGCTGCCCAAGGGGTGTTAAGTCCATGCCCCATTGGGTGTGTACACAGCGCTCATCTCTTTGTACAACAGGACCCATCTGATTTCCATGGGACTATTAATCTGCACCATTTGCAGGACACCGTGGTTGAGAAGGTCATTGGGAAGTCACAAAGTAAAGCTCTGCAGCACTAGTGTGTGCCGTGATGGTGAGGGCTGCCATGACATAGGCATGGGATAACCCCGAGAGCCACAGACAAACCGAACACCACTGAACTTGCATGTGAAAGCGTGTGTCTCTGCACTGAAGGAGCCTGAAGGGGTCAGTGGAGAACACTCCAGAACTCAGAGTTTCCTGGTTTATCTGCTGGGAACTCCTTTATCTTTTGGGACCGCCATGTCCCAGACTGCAAATGGAAAATTGCTGTGACTTCAGAAGTCCCTTCTCATTCTCCCAAGACTCAAGCTCCTCTTCCAATGGGTGTAGAGGTGGGGAAGGACTTCCCCTTTGCTTGTCCTCAGTCGCTGTGATTTCCAGGGAAGAAAGAAGAGACAGGAGCTCTCATGCATATCATGGTGCAACTTCCTAGTACAGGAACTAATGAGGAGGGATTCGCTTGCCCTGCTGTGCTCCGTCCCAGGAGGGCAATCCCCTGGCTGGGGTGATGCTGACACATTCATCTGAGATGCATGGCTGCACGCTCAGCCTCTAACTTGGGCAAAGAAAATGTGCTTTGGCACTCCTCTTGGAAAGGCTTCGGACACACGCTTCAGGAACAGAGCTCTGCACAAGCATGTTCCCTGGGTTCCCGGAGGCAAGCTCCACGTACCTGAGTGCATGGCTGTGGTAGGAGCAGAAAAATACACTGTGTTTTCACAGGAGGACTAAGCGAAGGTGCCGGGATTGTGCCCTGAGCCCTGGACCCAGAGCAGTGAACTGGCAGGAGAAGAAGGGCTTTCCTGGGGTGACACCGGAGCCTGTGCTGGTGTAAAGCGAGGCAGCTCTGGTGAAGGACCAGCACTTCCTCACTCGGGTAATGGGGGCTGCAGAAAAGGAAACTCTGACTTTTTATACCCTTGGATTTGCAAGACCTTCGTCCAACAGGATGAATCTTTTATCTTCTAAAAGGGAGAATGATGCAATTTGTTCTGTTTACCTTCCCCTCACAAAGAGCTGAGCTGGTGACTGCTTGAGGTCTGTTCCTGGTCTGTATTTGCTAGAAGCTGTTTTGACTGAAGTTTGCAAAGCTGCTAAACAAGTCTTGCATACAAAATGAACGAATTAAGCAATTTTAAAAATTCTTCTGCCCAGTTGCGGCATTGGCTGGGACATTCCTGGGACACCAAAACTTTACAGCCTGGCCTGGTCAGTACACAGAAAACCAGACCTTGTGTCCGCTTGCTGGCCCAGGGACACAAGGATAAAATTAGACCAGTAATTGTCCATGTTAGTGTGAATTACTGTTTGTATTTATTTATTTCTGATGTTGCTTGCAGCAGCAGAACCTTATGGGGTGGTTCTGCAGCCCACAGAATGTGAATGACAGGAAGGGGGAAGGACAGTCCATCCATAAACACTGCACAACTCCTCAGAGAGACAGTGTGACACAGGTAAAGTTTTCTTTTCTGACTTTGCCAGCTCCGTACCTTCAATTTCCTACTTTGGTCTATGTTTGGGGCCCCAGAGGTTTCCCAGAAGGCTCAGATCCCCAGTCAGACATGAGGTGTTCTTGGACTACCCTTAGTGGTGTGTCCCACCAGCGCAACCAACACAGCTCCGTCTCCTTTCTTTGGGATTTTGGATGATGTAGGAAATTTTCCTCAGATCCAGCCCCATCATCAGCAGATGGTAATAGGGCAAAACAAGAAGGCGGAGCACCTAAGGTTGGTGGTTGCCATTTCAACTTGGGCTGTAACTTAAGGCTGCCCATGTTCATGGTACATCCATTGCTTTCCTTTTCAATGTCCACCTTGCTGGGCTTGTTGCTGCAAAGACGCAGGACTTTATCCCATCCTGTTCCCCCTCCTCTTCCTCATGTCCGTGTAGCTCCTACATCTTTGCTTTCCTGTTGATGCCATTTTGGGATCTCATACACAACCTTTACTTCACGGGTCAGCTTCTCGGTGACTTTCCATCTGACTCACCAGTTCACCTTTCTAAATCTAAAAACTTCTCCCTCACTGCACCTCTTAATTTATCTGCTGACATCGTTGTCTTCTATTTAGCACCGAAAACCATCCAGAGTGGTGGTTATGGGAAGGATTGACTCAGGAATGAGCCAGACACAAGGCAGGTTTGTCACCTGGGAGAAAGTATCTCTAAGTGATCTTGGCTCCCCAACTGCTTTCTTGCAGCTCCTTAGAGATATTTTTAAACCTTGAGCGAAGATGACTGAATTTAATATGCCAATGCTGAGGATGCAAGGAAGTTCCAAAATTTAGCTGTTCTCATTTTTAGGAGAAGGAGAGCCCAGAAAGCTGGTCCCTATGGTGGTTTTTAAAGGTGATAGGCTTTGATTTTCTTCCAGTTACGAGGAAGAAGCTGAGGACACACGGATGCTTGACTGATAACTCTCTGTCCTCAGGGTGAGGAAGTCCCTACCTGAAGTGCTCCAGTCAGGCCTGGCTGATGCGAGCAAAGGGCTGGATTCCCAAGAGGACTGAACTAGTATTTTCAGGCACTTTAAAGACGACGAGATCTTCAAGATGAGAGTTGTATCTTGAAACTACCAGGCAGTAGCTGGGTGGGGTGTTACTGACACACTGGGGGAAGGTGTTCCCAAGCCTTCCCTCAGCCCCTGAAGCTAAAAACACCCACATTTTCCTGCATGTATCTAGGAAAGAGAACTTGGCAAGTGGTAGGGCAGTGTCTTAGCCCTATCGAGGATTAGCCAGCAAAGGACCTTTCCCAATGTCTTGTCAACTCAATTGTTTCAGATTATCTGGAGATGATTAATGATGCTGGGAATGTATGGAAATTTCATTTCATCACTGCCATTCAGTCTGTAAACAATCTGCGACGGATGTAAATCCAGTTCTGAACAATAGTTCCACATGTCCATGGGCAAGAGGCTGCCCTCCGAGAAGAGACCAGAGCTGCCAAACCCCGCACTGCTGGTTTGATGTGGATGGTGATTTAGCTTTACCAGTACTTGTGGGGAAGCGTCCATCATGCAGGAAGAGCACTCCAAACGAGTGAACAAAGACGTCATTTTTCATTATGTTAAATCACAACTTCTGTGTTTGATAAAAAAAAAAAGGCCCCCACAAATTGTTTCCGGCAGCATTTTGACATTGAATCTCTGGAAATGGAAACCAAGGATCACCACCTCTGTTCCCAATACAACTCCTTTGAAGAGCCAAGGAAAAGGTGAAGAAACACCCAACTTTCAAGGTCTTTTATGCTCATTTAATGTAAAGTCTTGTTAGAAATTCTTTGCCGACATTCCAAAACCTCAAGTTTCCTTTATGAGTGTTGGTGACTCAAATGACCATCTTTTCCTTACTGGTCTTGAATGGCCACCAGAAGTTTCTAGGAAATAATTTACTTGCCTGTATACATGTGTAAATAGAGCCCACGAGATAGAAAAATCCCACTAGACAGTACAGCTTCGCCATGAATGAAACCAAAAAAAGGTCCATCCTACAGAGTCAGACGAATTTTATGACCTTGTGAAAAATTCCTGAGCCATGTATATCGCTACTAACATATATCCCGGTCAAGAACACCCAAGGAATTAGAGGACTTCAACATTTCTTGGTCATACTCTGCTGGTAAGAACGTATTTTTGGAACGTTTCCATTTCCAAATAGGGAAAATGCTAATAACAGAAATCTGTGAATTAGCTACTGTTCTCCTAAAGATGTCGTTTGGTCCATTTTTTTCCCAGTCTCTTTGTTCCACAAGGGAAGCACAGCAATTAGCACTGATTGTGTGACTGGAAAATTATCCACTACTAACTCCCAACCTACAACGCATTCAGAAGAGAACTTTGATTGTAGAGACCAAGATCACAACGCAGGATGGCTGCGGTCCCAGGGTTTGCGCAAGGCATGGAGGAATCTCCAGCTTTCCGTGAGATTTACTAATTTTCTGAATAATAAACAGTGAGAAAAGTTTGACGGTATTAACCTTTGTGGTTGTGTAACCACTAGCCTGTGAAGAAAGGGTCGTCCTGAGAGGTGCGGTGACTCTGAGCTGACACAAATCTGTTTAGACCATTCCAAACTGATCAAATTTCCTCTTTGACACAACAAGACAGAGTAAAGAGACAAGAAGCAGCAGTAAAAAATAATTTATCTTGAACTTATGAAAGGCTTTTGTATTGCCTCACATGGCATTTTCTTAAGTCAGCTCTGAAAATACGGTCAAAGATAAATACTGAAAGGTAAAATATTGGTTGGGAAGCCGTATCGGAGAGAGATATTCAAGGCTCACTGCTAGACTGGTATCACTGGGACTGTACCTGGAGCAGCTCAGCACAGTTCGTTGTCGTCCTTAATAGTGGGAAAGACAAAGTGGGTTTGCAGACCGGGAGAACCCTGCATGCCAAGAAACCCCAGTGCTCACCGCAGAGCAGTAGGAAGGCACCTGCAATGTAGGACAGAGACAACCACAGGGCCATCCAAGCCCATCTCTCAGAAGCGTGGTCTAGACATCCCCTTTTCACCCCGCAAAGCCCTCGCACCTCAGCATAACATGTCAAACTTAGGACCCTTGGTTCAAAAAACCCTCAGAATACAATTTACACAAAGAAGCAATCAAGACAGCCAAAAGATGCCCAGATATCTCATCCAGCTTCATGGGTGGAGCAGGCACAGTCCACAGAAGAGCTCCACAACTCTAGGAAGGGCTGGACAGACCATTACATTTCCAAGGCCTGATCAGAGCCTCAGTGCTATCAGTGTAAATCTGGGCTATGGAGCTTTGAAGGCATGAAATGAGATCAGGAGGAGCCCTGGAGCTTTCTCCCAGGCCCAAGACCTATCCCTGGTTCCCTGTCAAACTTCAAGTGAGCTCTCCCTTGCAGACTGTGCTCTCATTGGCATAACGCCACCATCGCACTCCCTGCTGGAACCAGCCATCCAGTAACTCATTACTTCAAAATCATTAAATTATTTCTCCCTAATCCAATCAGTCGTGTAAGTACAGAACAATCCATTCCACTTTCTCCCGTTGGATGTTTAAGCTCCGCGTGCATTTACTGATGTCCAGAGCGTTAGCTTTGGAGTGACTGGCAGCAGCCTGCTCAGGTCGATGCAGGCGGACCGTAAGCTGCTGATGACATCCCATGGTTATAGGGTCACCCTGTCTTAAAGACTCCAGCGTTATGAAGACATTTCCGTGCTTTCTCCATTTCAAAGGGTCTTTCTCCTTTGTCTTCTGCTTAAGAGGCAAACGCTGCTTTTTTGCCCGGCTTGAAAGGTGTCAGCACCTCACGCTCTCAGCAGGGCAGTGCTGCTCATGTGGGACATAGGTGACACACGTGACACGCAATGTGACAGCATGTGTGCCCAGATGCCTGTGAGAGAGGAGCCAAAGCCCGTAGCTCTGGCTGGAAATCAGCCTGACTGCGAGTGCAGCTTGATGGGCCTCTGCTGCTGCGTCTCCATCGTAACCAAGCTGGGACCGCAGAGTGAAGAGACAACGTGGGGTTTTCTCCATCCACCCAGGGCAGCCTTGCCAGCAGGGAGGTCCAATAGCACGGGGTGCGATACAGGATGTGTGCTACCTCAGGATGCAGCAGAAGCACATTCAAAGGCTGATCCAGTGTCAGGTGGTGGATACTGAGCCCTTTTCTGAGCCTTTGAACGCCCCTGGAGCCTTCAGGAAGCGGAGTGTTAGCCTGGGCCAAACTCCAGGCTAATGAAATGTCCTGCAGTCCACAGATGATGGATGTGCTTCAGCGCCCGCACGGCACAGCCCCAGCCCTCCTGTGGGGCTGCGCTGGGGAGCTGGCTCCAGGCACATCTCACCCATGGGAGGGAGAGGCAGCTCCCAGGGCCTTTTCCCGGGACCTCACACCTGAGACAAACCCCAGACACTGGAGGGTGAAAAAGAAGCAGCTCAAGGTATTTTTCCCTACCTGAGTGTCATTAACATAACACAGGACTTGTCCCGCCCCAGGTCCCCTGTGAAAGCTCCTAACGGACACCCCCACCTTTGCTGCTGGGTTTAGCAGTTTCTCTGTTTTCACCAGATGCTCCCCAATTCACTACCCTCGTTCCAGTGTCCCTGCAGTCCTCCATCTGACCCTCTCCCTCAGCAGCAGCTCCAAGAGGATCCTTCAGGCGATGGCAGCGGAGGGAAGCGAAGGCGTCCGGCTGCCAGCCTGAGCGAGGAGCTGCTGGAAAACCTCCAAGCACAGCTGGGATGCTGCGAGTGCTGAAAGTTTACCCAGGTTCAGAAGGAAACTGGAAAGCGGCACAAAAGGAAAAGCATTTAGGGTCGCTGGCTGCAAAGAGCCCTCTTCTAACTCAGCACATCCCAGAGGCACACACCAGCTGAGGGAACCATCTCCCACTTCTCCCGGTTCACCCCTCCATGGACCCACATCTGCCTCCTGTTGCGGGGTGTACCCTTGGTCTGACCCTGCTTTGCTTGTCTTGTTCTCTTAAGAAAAAAAAAAAAACTAACCAGAGAGTTTTAAGAAGCCAGAGCTGTTCTCAATAGCCACAAGGCTGGTGTATAATGAGCTTTCAGCTTATTGTTACTGAGTGGAAAGGCACAATTAAAGCCCATTAGCTACCATGACATCACCAGTTTGGAGGAAACGCTCGGTGTGGGGCAGGAAGGGGGCAGGACGGCCATGCACTTATCTGCAGCGACACCCGGGGAAACGCTGGGCCCGGGGAGGTGAGTTCTGTTTGTGCAAGGAGGTCGATGGCTGCCCACTCGAAAAGAAAAAAAACAACCTCATTTCTTTCCACAAACACGCCGTGTGCTGGAGACGTGCACAAATTCACCAACTCCGACGGCTCGGAGAGGTCGCGATGCCTTTCATCCGTGCTGCAAAAGTTCACCCCATACATAACTCAGGAACTGGGTGGCAGAAAAGGGAGCAACGCGTGTCTCCCCTTGACAGAGCAAGAGCGAGCCTGCCGGCTTTCCTTCCCGGGGAGGGCAGGACAGCACCCAGCTGCCTCGTGTCAGCACACGCAGCAGCCTGGCTGCTGGCACCCCGAGCCGCTGCGGCCGAGTGCGTGCCGCGACGGAGCAGCAGCGCAGAGACCCGCCGGGATTTCTTGAACTTTGGCTGTCCTCAACCCTCCTGCTAAAGCGAGTTTCTTTTCTCCCGGGGTCATGTTTCTCCGGGGCAGGGGGCACAGCCCTGCTGGGTGGGATGCTGGTTGCGTTGCGCAGCAGAGCGCTGGTGCTCCGTCCACAAACGGCTGGAGCTGTTTGCAGTTTCGGAGCTGCCAGGATTTCAAAGCAGCAGCTTGGGACTGGGCTGAAATAAGACACGCTGCCCGCTGTTGTCCTCGCGGCGTGCAGCCAGCCACTGGGCGGGCGTGCGGCAGGGCTGGCATCGCAGGGCATGGTCACAGCCCTCCCAGGCGTGACAGGCACACGCGTTTTAGCTCTCCAGAGCTTTATGGGAGTCGGGGATTGCCTTAAAAAGTCATGCGAGCCAGGGAAAGGGTTCGGGCTGTTTTTTTCATGGATGGATGCTGAATTCTTCAGTTTGTTGGCACTGAGGAACTGCTCTCCTGGGTCACTGGGTGCACTTTGTATTTTCAAGCTGTTTTTTGCAACTGTGAAAGTCTTTTCTTCTTTCCTTCCGTCCTTCCTCCCTTCTTTTTGTCTTCCCTTGGCCAAATGAAGTGGAACCCCCTTGTGAGCAGCTCTGGCTCCTGCCCGCGGGGGGAATGGCATAAAGGCAGGAGATTATCCTAACAGCTGGGAAGATTTTCTTCCCCAACATGGAAAGATGATACAAGTTTTGCAATCCAGCAAAGCTCGGGGCTGAGGGCAGCAAGCCAAGCTCCGCGTAAATCAAAGGGAGTTTCCCCTTGTGTTCACAGGGGCCAAGATTTCACCCCAAGAAATGTGGCAGTTGCTTCCCCGCTGCGAGTGCAAAGGTTCAGAGCCCTGATGGTTTCCCGTCAGTCTCACGGGAGGTTTGCAGCTTCTCCCAGGCTGCAGGCAGGCTCTTCCCACACCTCTGCTACCGAGGCTCTGGGTTCAGGGAGCTGCAGTGCTGCTGGAGTGGGAATCAATCGCTGTACACTGTCAGGGCTCTGCTGGTCTCTGTGCTCCCAGAGGACTTTTCTGCAGCAAGAGAATGGCTGGTCTCCTAGATCCTCTCCTGGCATGTGTAAAATTGATGGAGGGCTGGAGAACTGAGCCTGCCAACTCTTGTTCCTAAATCTAGTTAACCATGTTGTCCTGTTTAAGTAATTAAATACATTCTCCGTTGCTAGAGAGAGGCCTCAGGAATATTGTGTGGGGATCTTAGTGTCCATTCTTAGATGAGACAGCATAAACCAGCAGAAAATACTTAAGTGGGAATAAGATTGGACTGGTCTCAAGAAAGAGGAGTCGGAGATACCTGCTAAATATTTTTCTTTCTCTCCACCAGTGGATGTTGCTGGATGTACCTCCTGCTGCACAAGCAGAGCCGCCAGTTCGTGCGTCATGTGGGAGATGCCGCAGGCTGGGCAGGGTGGAGGAATCCGACCTCCAGCCCTGCAGACGCCATCAGCTCCTAGCTGTGAAATGCCTGCTGCTCCTGAAGAATTTCTGAGGTCTCATTCATCACACAGAGACTTTGCATCGCCACCTTTCACAAAGTCATGTGGATTTTGTGCAAGAAAATACTATAATATCTCTTCTCTGCATATGGCCCTTCTTACCATAGGGGCACCGAGCAACAAACACGGGAACGGAAGATGCACTAAAATCAAAATCTGTCCCATTGCAAAGAGGTCATTATAAACCAAGATGTCACTTGCATTTATGGGAAGGCATTCAATAACTCTGGCACGAATAAGTCTCTGCTGGGCAGTGAAGACCGTCCATCTTCAACAGTTAAAAAACCCAACAGGATTCCTTAAAACCGAGTTCTTAGCATATGCATGGAGCTCAAAATGAGAAAACCACACTTCTTGGAAAGCTGAAAGGAAGGTCGGCTTTCCCCAGGGAAGGAGTCTGTTACACGTGAGTGAAATCAGAAGGAAGTGGAGCTATCTGATAGCAAAGCAAGTCTCAGAAAATCAAAGTTTGTTAATAAGCGTGTGGGACGGCAGGACGGATGCATCCCCTGCTCTGCCACGGGTGACTTGGAAAAGCTATTTCACTTCTCTTCTGCCTTTCAGCATCTCACCTCTCCCAGTAATGGCTGCCTTACAGGTACTACTAGCTGTAACCAGTGCTTGCAAAGGACAGCGGGATTCTGGGATCCGAGATGTGTGAATGCAGATGGACAAACAAACTTCCTCTGAAGGGACAGTGGAAGGGAAAGGCAGGAGCAGATTTGCCTCTCATTTACTGACTTGGGAGAGAGCCTTGAGTCACCCCAGAGGTGTGATGGTCTCACATCTTCTGGGTCAGGGCCACCCATGGGACACATCGCAGTAGATGTCCTGCAACACCCCATGCGTTGCCTCTCCAGGCTCTCGGCCACCTTCCTGCGTGGGGCCTGACACCCCCTGTCTCACTGGAGTCCTGTACACGTAGCCGTGACTTCTTTGTCTGTTCAATTTTGGGCTGGAACAATGGGAGAGGTGCCATGGAGCCTGCCTGGAGCTGCCTCTGCCCGCTGTGGTCCCAATGGCTTGTGCCTGCACTGGGGTGTGACATGAGGCCATATGCGGTTACAGGTCCTTTGGGGATAGTCTTGGAGGTGGTTTGGTGCCACTTACACTGCTTGGATGCAGCAGATCAAGGGGAAAAGGATCCTGCAGCCATTCCTGGGTTTCCTCTTGTAGGCAAAAGGCTGGTTGGCTCTGGAGGGCTAAGAGCAGAGCAGGATACACGGCTGGGGGCCCAGGAGTAAAGTGGAGGTGAGACAACATGGAGTGAAAAGACAGCCCTGGCTCTGGCCATGCTCTAAATAAGGCAGTCATGTCTGAGTCCTCTCCTTGGGCACCTCCTACCAAAATCCCAGTGACCCCTGTGACTCCTGCAGCCCCACTCACCGTGCTGAGGGTCCTACAACCTCTGAGAGCCTTGATTTTCAAGCAGTGCAAATACCCAGTGAATGCCAGGCTGCTTGGAATCGAGAGATGTTTTATAGTTGAGTCCTGTTCTGAAATGGGTTATAAAGAGTTAATGATGAAAAGACATTCTGAGCACATTGCAGACATGTCTGTTAGCCATGGTTTACGTGCTCATCTCAGAATGGCATCACAGATCATTTATAGGGAATTTTTGCCCTGTTGGATTCTATCAAAACCACTAATCAGTAATTATCCACATTTATTAACACTTTGTAAATTTATTAACACTTTGTAAAATATCTGTAAATGGAACCTTAATACACAGTATGGCCCAGAGCAGCCTCCTCAAAAAGAGGGCATTGAAAGTCCCAGTCACTTCTGCAAACGCTGGCAGTGGTGGTTGGAGTCTGTGGCGCGGGGCCAGATGTTGTCAGGGCAGCTCTGATATGTAGCACAAGGTTTGATGAATGCTGCTTTATTTCTGAATTCAAAAATATTTTGTTTTGCAGGAGAGGGTTTGGAAACCCAGGTTTTCTTCTTGCGCGCTGAAAGGAGAATACAATAAAATAGCAAAAGCCTTCTCTGCTCAGTACTGTCACGTCGTTGGGATTGAATGCACGCACTGTCTTCAGCTCCTTAACCTGGAGCTTTACCCTCACACAGGGCAAACTGCCCCCGGAGCTGGAGTGGGAGCCCTGCCTGAGCTGGGGCTGCAGTGTTGAGCTCAGAGTTGCTTCCCGAAAATACGAGAGAGCTGTAATGGCTTTGTAAGCTGAGCCCAAGTTATGCAACCACTGAACTGCACGTCGGGCTTCAGCTCTGCAGTTGGCGTTTCCTTAACAGTCAAACTTGAGCCTGCAAAGGTCTGAGCTCTGTGGCCTGGGAGGTTTCTGGGAGCTGTGGGAATGCACAGCTCCATAGGAGCCGAGTACTTCAGCTCCCCTCGCTTCCCTCGAGAGCCTGGCTCATGACTGCTGGCACGCAGGCGGCACTGGGATGTGTTCCGAGGGGCTTCACAAAGGAGCTGGTTTTCTCTCCTCAAACCACCGTGATTTTAACAAGATATTCCTTTAGAAAACAGGCGAGAGAGGCTGATCCACAGGAGGAGAAGCACCATCTCATTGGCAAACAATGTGCCAGATGCTTCTCTCTGCTCCAATTCAAAAGTTTAGCCTCTTTTTTCCCCCCTTCTTTTTAATTTCAGTTTAATTAACATCTCCTGATAGTTCAGACTCACTAATTCTGTGTGTTCAGTAGTGGGTTTTCTTAAAAAATATCTAGCGGGTTGATGGACAGAAAAGCATCCAGTGATTACCCAGAGATACAGCATTTTTGTGTTCCAATGTGAAGCAGACACTTGCTTCTATTTATAGACAAAATAGCGCACGATTCCTAAACAGTGTTTTGCCAATTTACATTCCCATGGTGTCCCCTTTCTGCAAGCATTTCACACGTATACATCACTATAATTTAGAAACCCCTTGACCCTACGCATTTTATTTTGCTTTGCCCCCCTCTTCCAACAGCAGGAATTTCCTGCCAGTGACTGCCGAGCAGAGCCAGCAATGAGCGCTCTGGAGTTTTTCCACAGAAACCGCTTTTTCAGACTCAGCTCCTCTCCTCATCTCAGCCGTTTCCAGTGCCCCTTCCTCACGCCGCAGCCGGGCTGCACTGCTGCCTTAACAATGAATAACAGGAAAAAACTTGACAATAAATTTGCTTTAATTAGACAGGAATGTTGCCAGGTAACCTCGTGGTTCTATCTGGGCTCTTCACCGCTCAGTGAGGCTCCCTCCTCTCTGAGGGCAGCCCTTTTTCCATTAGCTGCTCCAGAACGCTCATCTTGGAGGCTTACTCCATCAAGGCTTTTGGAGTCATCTACGTATCGGATCAAGGCTGAACCAACACCATGTGTACCTGACAAAGCTCAGGAGCACAGAGTTGAAGCTCAGAGAAGGGCTTTATTACTGGGGTAGTGCAAAAAAAGCATCTGGAAGCCTTGAAACAAGCCCAAGCCAGGCTATGGTTACAGCAGCAGGAAGCGTCACCAGTTGGGAACAGGCAGATGGTCCATCATCCCGACGGCAGCAACTCTGCGGGCTGCGGCTGAAGAGCTTTGTCCTGCAATATAAGACCTGTGAGATGCTGAAAGCTTCTTGAGCGATGCAGAGCATCCTGGCTGCCTGCTGGCATCAACAGAGAAGATGGCACGTGGCACCAGGCAGCACCAGGGACAGACTGGACCCTGAAAAACATCAGCATGTGGTTTTAAGCATGTGAATTGGGTCACCACCTTCAGCATGACAGTCGCCTGCCGACACAGCGTACGTGGGCTTGTTCCAGGTGCGAGTGGAGCCCAAACGTGTTGGCGCAATTAATGCCATCACCATATACACGCACAAAAAAGTCTCACGTCATCAGTGGATGTTGCCATGTACACACACGCAAAAACCCCTGATCTGGGGGAATTGAAACCAGAACTTCCACTGCCAAAAATCTGGGTCCCAACCACTTGGGTTAGAGAAAAATCCCACCAATGGAAGAGACTCTGATGATCCGGCACAGCGGGATGCGAGCAGAGGTTGTGGAGCAATTAACCACCCTGACGGCAGAAGCTCTGGTGGACTCTGCGGCTTAGGACACAGATCTGCGATCTCAGAACAAGAGGCCTTAAAATACCATCACTGTGCAGGGGCGTTAAACAGAGCAGGTTTACTCCTCTGAGAAGAGTGGCCCAATCTCTGCCCCTTCGAATCTGGCCCTTCTTTCTTTGCTGTCTTTGAAGATCCCATCCGTAAAGAGGGAGCAATTAGGAGTAATTAGTGCAAGATGATGGTTGTGGTCACCAAGAGCATCATTAGCACTTACTGTGAATAGTAAGGGAATACAGCCTGAGCAGCTTCTAGAAAGTCACTTCACCCACCTTCTGCTCCGTATTTCAAATGTCTTCAAGGAAATGGGGTAATTATTCCCCAGGTATCTGCGAAAGAAGGAATCGGGCACCGAGCAACTTCCTAAGACAACGGGCCAGAGCAAGGTGTTGAATGGCAAGTCTGGACCAGGCTTTGTCAATTCGTTTTACAGCCTGTTGTCAAAAAATGACCTTTTCCTTCAATAGAACAAAGGAAGAGCAAGAAATAACCCCACCAACGTAATCCTCTGGAGTGGCTAAAGAGAAGAAGGAAAACAAAAGACATTTCTTGGAAATCTCTTATTTTACTGATACCCGTAATTGCCCACTGCAGGATTGCTGGGTTTTCCTTTCTAGTTTGGCATTTCCCTGGGTTATAAATACATCATAAAAGTGCCAGATCATAAAGTTTACAAGTTATGGAGGTCCAAAGTACTGTATAATTACCTTGTTTTTGCTCTCGGGCATTGCTCTTTTCAGCTGTTATTCTGTAAGACCTCGTGGGCAGCGGGACCAGCCAGAAAAATAAAAATAAAAGCAAGAAAGAGGAGGTGTCCTGGTATTCGGTGGCTCAGTTCCGACATAAACACTGCCGGGATCAGGCAGACGTGCTGGAACGCTGCGGGGCTCAGGGTCAGAGCGAAAATCCCCTGGTTTTCACATTCATACACCCCAAACCACAAAAGCACAAGTTTCCCATCTTCAGCTTGAAACCTCAGAGGTTTTTTAGCCAGAAATGGGACAGCTGACACAGAGGAACTCCAACCCCGAGCTGCCGCAGGAAGACTGGCCAGAGAAGAAAAAGCGAAACATTTCCAAATAGAGAAATGTGCAAAGGCTTCGCTGCTGAAGACAAGGATAATATTTGCTTTGTTATCCTAGCCCGATGTGCCACTCGGCACTCTCCCCTTTATCACAGTTAACACAGTGGACTTGAGCCAGGCTCAAAACCAAGTCAGAAATTCACCATTTTTCTCCCCAGCCGAGGCTGTGTTCCCAATGAAATACAGACAGCGCTAACGGCGTCTTTCTGCAGATCGCCCTTAACGCAGAGGAGTCACCGGACACAGCACTTCAGCCTGGAGCAAAGGAGGCTCCGGGGAGACCTTCTGGCTCTCTACAACTCCCTGACAGGAGGTTGGAGCGAGGCGGGGGTCAGTCTCTTCTCCCATGTGACAAGTGACAGGACGAGAGGAAACGTCCTCAAGTTGCTCCAGGGGAGGTTGAGGTTGGACATTAGGAAAGATGTCTTTACAGTGAGGGTTGTCAGGCATGGGAACAGGCTGCCCAGGGAGGTGGTGCAGTCCCCATCCCTGGGGGGCTTTAACAGACACGTCAAGGTGGCACTGAGGGACATGGTTTAGGGACCCTGGCAGTGTTGGGTGCATGGTTGGACTCAATGATCTTTAAGGTCTCTTCCAACCAGACGATTTTGTGATCTGTGATTTGCTGTTCACCGCTCACTGCTCGTAATTTCTCTGTGTAATTAGCTATTCTCTAAAATAAACAGAATCTCACCTCCTGACGGAAAGCCCATTGGTTGAGTTATATATAATAGGCAGAGCTTTACGATCAGGAGCTCTGAGCAGTTTTAGCCGTGAGGATGCCGCCAGCTCTGTCACTGATAAACTGCCCGAGCCTGGGCATACGGACAGGGGTTTTCTGCAGTATAATGGGTTCCATCTATAGGAAGAGCAGCGTGGCACAGAGCAGGATAAGAGATCTCCTCAGCGCTATTAAACAGCAAAATGACCAGGAAATCAAACCCAAGCCCAGCATGGCAGAGCCTGATGCAGCACCTATCAAACCCAAGAGAAACTCTTAATTAAGGACAGTGGATGGGGACGTGGAGCCTGCAACTCACCTCAGCCACGCGCCGAGGAAGTGCTTGATTTTGTAACAGGTTTAAGTGCTGTCAACTTCAGCGGGACATCAGCACATGTTTAAGTGTCTCTGCAGCGGATAAATGAGTGTGAGCACAGTCCTCTGCTAAACTGGGGCCTTGAATGATGTTTCTGGGAGAAAGAGGTATGCTGGTCTTGCAAAACAGCAGGATCTTTTTGATGTCTCTGTGTCCTCCAAAGGCACCCCACGGTGGTGAGGTTCTATTAGCTTTGACAGGTTCGGGCTGTTATGGGGCTGAAGAAGCTCGGTTTTGGTCTTAATGAGACCTTTTAAAAGAAAAGCAAACACTTAGTTTCACATTTTATGTCACAGAGCTGCTTCGAGGTTGGAAAGAGACCCATGAATCATCATTTTAGAGCTGCAGAACAGGATTTTATACTTCCCAACTAAAGTTTTACGGCTCTCCAGTGTAAGAAAATACTGCAAGAAAACAGTGCTATTTTTATTTACACTTTAAAATAATAGCGAGGCTTTGGGGAATGAAGACATTTTTCAATAACCGTTTTAGAGCCCTCTTGCAAATGCGCGGCTTCCACAAATCAATTCCGCAGCCTCGCTCTTGCGATTTGCACAGATGCTAACAAAAAGAGCCCCCTTTGATCCACGCTTGGACAACCACCTCCCAAAGATCTGGGGCCCACATCGCCAGCACCCGCCCCTCGCTTTGTGAACTCATTTTGGGTCTGTAAAGTTTTTAAGGTCATGGAAGCTTATTCGTTAGTCGTTTTGGCGTTGTAGCCCTGTTCTAACTGGTTTGGGCTGGTGTGTGAGCGAGGAGCGGCACACGCAGTCCGTCCAACAGCTCGGGCTAAATAAAGCTCCCGTGGAGCTGTGGTGGATCCCCAAGAGCAGCAGCAAGCGATTTGCATCAAACAGGCTTCTCTGATGGACAAAACGGCCCCATTGCAAAGCCCAGAAAGACGGGCAGGTCTTTGGGTAAACTGGACTGGGAAGCTGCCCTTGTCTCCTTCGTTAGAGGCTTTATTAATTTGTGTGGTTTTTTTTTCCTGTTGGTGGGATATTAACCTTTTCAGGCAGAAAAGTGCTAAGAGGGCGATGATCCAGAGAACTGATGGGAGAGAAGAGCATCTTGTGGACCTGCCCTGCTTCCCCCACTGAGCTGGTGGTGCATTTTCTGAGCAGAACAAAGTCAATGGCAGTGAAGAGCTGAGATTTGGGAAGGACCTTGATGATGAGAAGCAGGAAGGTAGGGACCACGTGTCCCTGCAGCGATGACCCCGAGTTTCCTGGTGCCTCAAAAGCCACTTTTGGAGATATTGAGGTGGACACCTCAGGAGGGAAATTAGGAAATGCTCAAATATTTAAGTCAACTGAAGCCAGAAGAGGCTCCATGTAGGTTTTCACCATCTGAATGAATAAGGCAGCTTTCAAAATAAAAGAGAGATTAAATAAATATCAGGTAACCTATTGATATCTAAGTTATAGCCCTGCTGCTTCTTTGCTTAACAACAAACACCTCGTTCTCTTCGCCATATGGAATCACAGAAACAAAAGAAGTTGATTTACGTGGTTCGAAATCAGACTTACGACTTACTTCTGCTGGATACTGCAGGGAACAGTCTCTTGGCTGTACATGTATTTTCATCCAGGAGGAAATATAACCCGGTCTCTGGTAAACACCCGAATGAATGGAAATGCTGCTAGAAGATTTAAGATGTTAAAGGGTTGGTTTTTTAAAAAAAACCTTGTAAATAGAGACATCTTAAAGTGCTCTCAAAGCTGCTTTACGACGATTAAGAAAGAGATTTTAAGAGACCACAGTTCCAGGATGTCAGCCTTAGCACTTTAAATAAAATTAATAAGTCTCACAATTATAGATGTCTTCCTGCTTGAGAAGTAAGTGCGAGCCACTCATCATTCTGAAACCCATTAGCAGAAACGATTAAGGGCCCTTTCATGGCGGCACAGCGGGGCTGTAGCACCCTAACTCGGGGAGTAAAACTTTGCTTTACACCCTCAGTGGCACCGCAGGGGTATTCGGAGCTGCCCTCGTAATTCACTTTAAATGGTCTTGATCAATGACCAAACTGGTTTTCCAGTCTCTGGGTGTCCTTACAGGTCAAGGCACCACTTCAGCCTGACATTTCCTGCGCATCATTTTCAGGGTTTGGTGCAGGAAAGTGAGGGTGGGGGCTCAAAAGTTGTGTGAAATTACAGAAAAGCCATTTTTCAGTAGATCTTTCACCTAGAGGAAAGCAGAGCTCCCCCAAGATCAGAAAGGGATTATTTTTTTTTTAATGCTGTCTCTGACTTCTTGTTACTATCCTGGAATAGAAGCAAACAGATTAATGACTCAGATGACATCATTTCCCATCATATATGATCTGCGGTAGGTTAAAGTATTCATTAAATAGGTAATTCAGGCACGGTGGATTTGACAGTGCTGGTTTAGGAGCAAAGGCATTTTGGTCCCTGCATTATTTCATACACGTGCGAGTGAAATAAATGCGAAACTGCACGTAATAAAATCATACCATAACATTTTTGGCTCTATCTCTGCTTCCAGAAAGGTAAATGCGTAATAAAACGTACATTTTTAATACACTCTGTGTATTCCTGCAGTCTGATTGTACAGGAGTACAACTGTTCCGAAGAGGTTTTATCTCCCGCAACGCTTCAGCCTACAATATCAAGCGACAATTGCATACTATAGATGCTAAAAATATGGTCAAAACATTCTTATTAAAGACAATGCACCAGCTGGGAGGAGGCAAAGCAAATGTACAGCAAATGTACCTTTGAGAGACCTTAAAAGCATCCAGCGCGGAGGAGGCTGGGCCCATCCTCGCTACGTTGGACACTCCGAGAGCACTTAACCCTCCCACAACCCCAGCGAGGAGGGTGTCAGCAGGGCACGTTTTCAGGGGACGGCTCGGTTCTTCTCTGCCTTCTGTCCTGAAGTCACGGTACCTGTGGGGGATCTGCAGCAGCACGAGGAGGGTTAGAATCAGTCCCCCCAAATGGGATGGAGCAGGGGGTTCGCTGAGCTCCGTAGGACCAGGACGAGATGCAAAACGCTCAAGCTCATGGTGGAGTCGGGCTGGCTGCAGGGAGCGGGGAACGCCGCCGTGTAAAGCCCCTGTGTTCCCGCTGCACAACGGGAAAGTATTTCCGTTGAGCGATGCCGGGTCAGATGTGGCATGTCCTTGGGAAGGGAGGTCCTCCTTCACTCTGGGGGCTCTGCACACACGCTCCAGCATGTGATTAACAACGGCGAACAAATGCCAGCACGTAGGGAGGCTGGGGAAAAGACTGCCGGTGAAATACTGGTTCCACCGACTCCCCCTCCGCCCAGTGGCTGTCCAACAGCCACGTCTTGTGGCCCGAGATGGCAAGATTCTGATGTAACGGTATCAACCTTTCCTAACACGTGGATTATGTGAGACCCAGCTCCCAGCTGGAGAAATGACAGAGCTGCCCAAAGGTGCCCATGGGACACAGGAGCTCCTGTGGCTTGGGACCGCCCTGCCAGCGGGTACCTCCACGGGGAGGATTTGCTGTGGGCAGAGCTGCCTGCAGGGTCTGAGACGCAGCTTCGCATGAGCGATCCTGCTCTGCAGGAAGATCCACCCTGAACCCCAGGCGGCTGGGTCATCCCTCCTTTCTCCCTGGGAAGAAAGACCACGAGGTCTGCCCCGTGGCGGACGGTGCCTGAGATTTCGGGGCCATGAGCGAGTGGTGAGGACAGATTTGGCTGTGAAGATGAAAGCTCACAAAAAGAAGGAAGGTGAAGGTGAAGCTGGAGCCCACAGCCATGGCTCTGCCCCTTTGCAGAGCTTCAGGGTGAGTGAAGTCATGTTGGATGGCTCCTGTGGAGCCTGAACCAGTGGACGATGTGCAGTCTGGAGTGATAGTTCAGAAATGAGGCTGATAAAATCAATTATTGGCATCTTAAAACTGAACATTATGTGGCATATTTCAGTGTTTCCTGAAAAACATATTTTCCCACCTAACCTTTATGTGCGAACGTGTACATTGCACACAGATGAGATGCCACGGGGAGGTTTTGCAGTTGTCAGCTGTAACTGGAGAAGGCTGTGAAGCTGCAAACTTTAACGAAGGGAAGCGCAGGGACTTCCCCCACTTGTGATGTGACAAAAAACCCAGAGGATCCCTGGACTAGAGTCAGGCAGGGTCTACAAATGAGCAAGAGATGAAAGCGAACTGGGATTGGTTCATTTTCTTGCTCCTGCTCCCGCAGCCCTTGTTGCAGCAGCTCTTTGGTGGCTTGGGCGGTACTTTCCATGCCACGTGTCTCGGGCAGGAATCTCTGCAGGGTCACGTTCTAAGTGTCACTGGTGCTGCCTGCCCAACACATTCATCTAAAAGCAGTGCGTGATGAAACCACCGCAGTGCTCTGCGGGTCAAGCCCGAGGAAGCAGCGGTGAGGTGTTCCAGCAGAAGACAGAATAGACCTGAGAAGAGCTGCCATGCCAGCCTGGCCAGGGTCTGTTGAACATGCAGATGGGGAAGAAAACTTCCACACCAGCTTTGAACGCCTGGTTCCACTGCAGCCACATGCCACAGCTCTTGCCCTGAAGGATCCCATCAGATTTAGCCCTGTAGCCAGCCAGCTGCTCTCAGGGGAGCCGGAGATCACAGCCCATGGTGCCCACACAGCCTCTTCTCATGAGACAGAGCCACAGGGTAATCCTCACGCCGCCCAACCACCAAATCCCCTGGACAGCCCCGGGCAAAGCCCTGGCAGAGCTCCGGCATTGGTACAGCACAAACGTTCTCGGGACTGCTGGGCACGTCCCTCCAGCTGCAACGTGGTGTGGCACTGTGGCGCTGTGATTTGCTCAGCATCTGCCAGGCCAGGGGAGAACACCTTGCTGATGGGTTCATTCGTGTTTCGGGTTATGTTACAATGGGTAAGAATTTGCAGTCAATAAATGTTTTGGATTACTTGCCCCGTCTGCTGCCGAACTGATATTATCCCCGACAAAAGCTCAACCAGCCCTTGCAACGTTACAGGCGTCCCATAAACACAGCAAAACGCGATTTCCGAAAATCGTGGCACGGCCCCTTGGAGGAACATTCCAAACTTGCGTTTCGCAAAAACCCACACACAGACTATCGAGATCCTGGTGCAGAGCGCAACAAAACCTTATTTCAGCCGCCGTGTCGAGCAGAAGCATGAGGCAACCCTGCCCCGGTGACTCCCATCCCCGCTGGTTTCAGAGGCGTCCTCCCACCCTGTCCGTAGCAGCCTCTGTAGGACACAGCAGCTATTCCTTTATTTCCATTATTATTACTAATAACAATTTTTGCAGCCCCAATTTCTCTGGAGCATTATCATCCATGACATCCTAACAGAGATGCTCAACCCCTTCACCTAAGGATATTTACTGAGAAAGGACCCTCAGCTTATTTCATCCCCTGGCAGGGGTTTGAAGGATGCTGAGCTCTGACTGCATCCGTTTCTCCGAAATAACGAGGGAACTCCGCTCTTCCGCTCACCTTCCATCTCGATGAGTCGCTGCAGCTCCCGTAGCACTGCCACAGATTTATAGGGCAGGCAGACATCACAAACCAATCCAGAACAAGTTAATCTTCAAATGGGTTTCAGACCGCAAGAATTTTGAAGTCTTACTGCTCAGGCCGGCTATCAGAGCGGTTTGTTTTTTTTTTTCTTAAAAGCTTATTCAAACCTAAAGGCATTTTTATGCCAATTTAAATAGGGAGTTGAAGATAAAATTCCAGCCAAAATATGCTACGTCTCTGCATTCCCCAAAATAGGCTGGTTATTCTAACTGGAAAGGCTCCGTGTTAAACGAGATAGGCTTGTGCCGAGAATTCCCTGTACCAGACTAAACATTTAAACCCAATGAGATTGTTTCTATATAAATTCCTGTTAGACATTAATGTTAAGTGAAAAGATAATCTTATAGAGCAGCAGAGGGTAAAACACAATCAGAATTCCACCGCGGTAAGGAGGAGCGTATCAGAACTATTATTTGTGGGGGTATAGCTCAGTAAAATGCTACTTTGCTTTAAAAACAGTTTTTCGGAGATACTGCAATCTTTTTTTCAGGAGTTTCATCACTACAGGAAAAATACGTTAGAGCGTGTGTTGGGCGCTTATGGGTTTCCCCCCCTGATTTGTATTCAGGTAACAGCAACTGGGGAAACACGGGGCAATGGAACATCGTGGAGAAAAGCTGTAGATATGGAAGAAGACACAGATGTAGCTCAATGTTTAAAAAAAAAAGTATTTAAAAAAAAATTCTTTCTGGTTCTCCACCTGCTCCTGTATGGTTTCTGGGCTGAATTATCCCCGTGGCTCTTGCCCGGGACCGAACCCACCGCAGCCCCTGCACGGAGCAGGACCTGCAGCCCTGCGCTTTGGCTGGGGCTGCAGCAGCTCAACGCCTCTGCCCCGGGCGCCCGAGGGGCCCTTTCTATATTAGTCAGAGGGAGCCGTAAAAGACGAGCGTGGGCTGCCGGGGCTGTAGGCAAATGCACAGGTGCTTCTCGCTCCCGGGGGCCCTTCCTGGAAATGTCTGGTGCTTCGTATTGCATCCTCGCCCGTGGTGGGTGTTCACGCTGAGACATCTACGTCCTTCAGAGCTTTTCCTCCCAAAGCCAGGTCCCGACAAGGAAAACCGGCATCATTTCCTGGCTACTTCGTGGCACTGGGCTGCAAAAAGGGATGTGCTGCTGACTGGCCCCTACGGCTTCCTGACCGCCGCTGGAAGGGTGAGGAGAACTTTGCTGCTGTCTTCCTGCCCCAACCCCTTCTGCTTCGCTTACCCTGAGCTTTAGAGGTCAAATGATGAACGAAGCGTATGCAAACACGGCTGTGACCCCAGCGTTGAAGCTGGGAAGGGCCAGCTCTCTGCCCTCCCGGGACTCGGTGAAGCCGTGGTGGGTTGCAGCAATGCTGCTGGGCGTCCCAGGAGACTCAGGCTTGCGTTGCAATAGAGTGGTGAGGAAGGTCTCGGCGTCCCAGGCCAAAGCTTTAGGCACTTTCCTCAGCCGTGGAACAGCTTTGCTCCCATCCTGCCTGTCTTCAGGTGTCTCCGTAAGACAAGCATCCACTTTCCAGAGGGAGGAAGGGGTGTGAGGGCGTCTCACAACACCTCGCCAAGAAAACAAAGCTTTCACTCGTCCCCCTCCCCTCGACAACTCTGGGAGCCATGTATCACTGGGCTGAGATGCGTTAGGAAGCACTTCCAGGGGTACTTTGCTAGGGCACATCTCATGGAGCGGGAGGTGGAGCAGAGGCTCTGCTCGGATGCCCGGCAAGGGCTGGCGCTCCTGGTTCGATCTCTCAGGTCAGTGATGGAAAAGGCTGCTGGAAAGTTGGTTTTGCTGGTTTCCCTGCTGCGGGGTGTTCACGAAGGTTTGTCAGGATAATTTTTGTGGAGTTCTGGGGGCTGAAGGAAGTGGTTTCTGCCAGGCAAACATTTTTTTCTTTTTTTTTTTTTAGATTAATAAACAGTATTTCTCCCCAGGCATTGCACTAATAAACAAGCCAACTGCAGGGCAGGAGGCGGTGCAACAGAGACAGCTTTCAAATGATGTTTGTTTTGTCAAACAAAACCCTTTTCTTCCTCAAAATAGAGAAAAAATGAAACCCATATATTTAGATTGTGGTGCAGATACTTTTGATGATCCGGGGCCAACAGGAACAAAACATTAACCTGATTCTTCTCAACAAGCTGATTCAAATTTTAACTCTTTTAAAGTTGGCTCCTCTGTACTAGAAAAAACCAACCAACCAACCAACCAGAAAAAAGGGATGTTTCTAAACAGCATGAACAAAATGAAATCTGTCAGGCTCCTGTGGACAACATCAAAGACTATGTGACAGGAGATGGAGTGTTAGGGACCTTTACTTGAAACAACCCTTAGTGTTCTACTAATCGTTCTCTTTTAAATTTTGGGTTTTTCAAAATTTTTAAATCTCATGGTGCTCTGCCCAGGTCATTAACACCGGACATTACTTCAAGTGCAAACACTGCGTGTGAAACATGGGGAGTTATTTGTATATGAAACACTTCAGGTTAATCGAGCACGTGCAGGGTGCTCCCCTGGACTCCAGCAGGTGGGACATGCCACCACCACGCGTGCCCATTGCATACCAGCGCCAGAGTGCATCACTTCTCATCATATTCTTGACATCAGCTGCCCTCTCCAGCTCTTCTGGCATGAAACCATTTGCCACATCCCTAACTTCCTCCTGGGCAGTACCTGCGGTATCCGTGGGACAGGGTGAAGCATATTTCCTCAAGAACCCTCCTCAGCCCGAGACATTTTAGCAGTTGCTTAAGGTTCTTCATATCCAGGTTTAGACACGATGTATGATGCATATTCAAGTCTGCACCTCTGCCTTCAGCATAAATGGTCTTGGACCAGCTGGGCGAAGGGAGCTCAGGACCTAGAAAGCAATTTGGGCCAAAAGCCATCATAACCCCTTGCTGGGAAAAAAAAACCAAACAAAACACCAGGGTAGCTGCTAAACTGGATCCCACCCAAGAGCTACATCAGCAGCTTAGCTGCTGTGACAGGGAAAGACAGGATCGTACCGGGCTGCAGGACTGGCCGGTGATGCAAGGGTTTGACCAAAGAGGAGGCTGCAGAATACACTAATTAACTTGGAAAATTAAATTAAACTTCCTCCCTTTCCACACAGAGAAGAAGCTGAGTAGAACAGAGCTACTGCAGAAAGCCATGCGGGTGATTCACGAGAGTGAGCGCCCTGGCAGCAGGACCCAACCTGCACCTCAGGGTGATATTAGGACATCCCAAACCATGCGTGCTTATTTTTTAGAGATTACATCCTCCTTACCCCGTGAAGAGTGCTTGTTCCTGCCTGGTGATGTCTGTTCAGCTAGAGCCCGTATTCAAAGTCTCTGAATCCCAGTGTCCAGTCTGGCCAGCATGAGATGGGAGTCCATGGCCTGGACTGCATTGCTCAGACTTGCAGGGGAACCACACACTATGGCACGAGTCCGAGGAGAAGAAAACTCTCCTACAGCCTTTTCCTTTCCCCTTACACAACCCCTTCCCCGCAGCCCCTTCCCAGTACAAACACAGAGACTGGAGCCGGCGAGGATGGCAATGAACGCAGGCAGGGCTGGGAGCACAGGCGCACACGCAGGCAAAGACCAGCACCCCAAGAAGGGTCCATCCGAGTTAACAAGTGTGAGAATCCCAGCCCTAAAGAGGGGGGGAAATCCCCTCCTCACACATAGTCAAAACACTTTCTGCTCACGGTGTTACTGGAACGAAACAGCACACGTGGTTCCCACGAGCCAGGTTTTAACGCTTCTGTCACGGTTCTACTCTAAGAGCAGTTTTAAAGCGTTGTAGGCAATAAATGCAAGAAAGAGTTAATGAAACATCGGGGTCACAAGTCAAAACCCACCAGTATGAAGGGGACAAGCTGGGGCTGGCATGTCCAGCCTGCTGGAGTGCTCCCTGGCTGCACGGGGAGCACCCTGTGCAGGCTGCCATGGGGCCACCACCGCAGCATGGGTATGGGCTGCTCAAGGACACCTGGCCCAAGTGGCAGGGATCACCCTGCAATGCTGCTTGGACAGGGTTGGGCTCGCCCGGGGAAGGGTGTCTGCTCTGCTGTGCAGCCTCTGCCTCTTCCATTCTCTTCGGTGAGAGCTCATGGGGAGAGGGAACCCCCAGCACTCAGAGGTTACGGGGCTGAACGTGCTTTCATGTGAGTTGGCAGGGGAAATCCATTTGCACCCTCGGCTCTTGGTTTCCGTTGGGTTTCTTCTCTTGCTGGCCCCGCCGTGTTCCCGTGCAGCAAAGGCAGCGTCGCCCCGTGCAGGAGTGGGGGGCTGAGACCCGCTGTCTGCACTGGTGTGGGGCCAGGACCCCACATACCCAGTGGGCTCTATTGGAGCAGCACCGTGCAGCGCTTTGCTCTTTTGCCTAGACATTGGCAAGATCGTTTCCATCTCCTACGCCCTCACCTCAACTTGTGTCAAGGGAGAGACGAAAACTTCCTTTCCTGGGCATGTCACATAACTAAAAATATTGTGGAAAATGAATTTCCTTTCCCCATTGAGCATCTGTCCCCAGATTTCCTCTCTTCATTGCTCTTTTTCCAAATCAGGGGAGTTTTTTCATGCTTTTTGCTTTCTGCTCATGCCTGCTTAAATACAGCTCCGGCTTGTCTCTTACAAAGTCAAGCAAATTGACATACGTTGATTCCTCCACTTTCTCCTCTCCAGCCCATCCTCCTCCACGCGATCGCGGTGCTTGGCTGGGAGCCTCAGGCTCGTCCTGGGGTGCTGGGAAGATTACACCCATATCACAACTCATTTGGTGAAGCTTACCTTTGCCAAGTTTTTCCCCTCCATTTCTGGGCTTATGTGACCTGCCACTTCAAACACAAAGGCATTTCCCTTGAGGTCACCAGCCACTATTTGAGGAATAAATGCAATAAACATTGCTACAGGATTTGGTTTCTTTTCGCCTCTGCTGCAATATAAACTGAAACTAGAACTTGCCTCTCATGAAATAATCTGCTGATTTTAAAGGACATCGTGCTCTTTTATCAAAGTGGCAATTTCAGAGGAATCAGACCTGAAGCAGTTGGTTCATTTTTTCCTGGTTGAGGTGTGGGACGATTACTGCTGGATATTGAAGACTCTACCAGCAGTAACGTTGAGCTGCTTCTCACTGAAGCATTCCAGCCTTTACCAGGAGATACCACTAACAGCAAAGATGACAAGTGTTTCATGACCCAGCCACTGTTCTCTGGTGAGGTTGCTGCGTGTTGAGGCACTTGGAGTGTAAAACAAGCATCTGCCTTCCTGGAGACAGGACAGCCTGAGGGCATCAGCGCTGCCCAGCCAATGCTGACGGTGGCAATGACCTCTAGTCGCCGGGTCTGATGTGTCTTGGTAACCCAGAAATGAAAGGCTCCTTAGCCGGTTTCCTAGGAGGTAGATCTTGCTTTTGCTGTATATTTATGGAATCCGTTCTCCGCTTGGGAAGCTGCACAAGTCTCTGTTTCTGTTTCTTGCAGTCACAGCTTGGCTGAGAGCGTGCTGCTGCTGAGGTTACCACCAATTCCCTGCCCCAGAGAAGGGCTCTGGTTTTATGCAGCACCACTTGGGACTCCTGAGTGAAGACAAAGCAGCAGCAGTTCAACGAGTTCGTTGGACCCTTTGGCCAATCAGTTGAGCTGCTCATAGCAAACCTCAGTGCCTGCTTCTGCTCTTTGTGGAGCTGGTTTTGCATTTTTCTCGTCTGTGAACGTTATAAAACAGGCAATTCCTAACGTCAGTGAGCTCAGGTGCTCTCCTTTAAATCCGCTTTGAGGCAAACCAGACAAATGGAAACCAATAATTTCTCTCAAGGAAATTTAAGGCACCAAATTCATAACTTTGCAAGCCTCCGGGGCCTTGTGCTGAGCCAGACTGGCCACCCAAGGGACACCAGGTCCACCCAAGGGACACCAGGTCCACCCAGGGGACTGCAAGCTGTCATCTACTGCTGCTCTTCCATTAATTGTGTTTTGGAAGGGCTGTCCGCAATAAAAACGCTTCTTGTTGGTTCAGTCTCGGGAATTACGTGTTGGGACCCCCAGGCTGCATTTCTGCAGCTGCTCGTGAACTGCTCAGGCCAAGATTGAGCAGCTCTGGCTGGAAGGAGAGAGGCTCTAGATACAAGTAAAAGCCATCAGATCAGCTCCGTCTCTCCTCTGCCTGGTTGGGGCAATTGTACCTTCTCAAACGAGTCTGTCCCTGAGCACAAACAGCGTGTGCCTCCAGAGAAAAGAGTGAACGTGCACGGTGGGATTCACTGTGCAAACAGGTGCTGTATTGCAGAGGAATAAAAAATACTGGTTTAGCTTGAGGTTGAGCTCCTCCTTGAATAAAAGAAATCGCAAGTGTTATAGGAGTGGGCAGCTGCGTTCTTAATATACTCCTAGAAACCAGTGAGGTGACAGCGCAACATATGCCCAAAGTATCGGAACAGGCTGCAGTTAAATTTTCACCATTTTCTTTCCAGAGACACAGAAGTTAAACATATCCCTTTACCTCAAATGACCTTTGCAGGCGGCTGAATCATTTGCATTTTGATGCACTGGCATTTTCTAAAGCAAAGCGACATAAGAATTTTTATCACCTTCTACAACTGTGTTGCCGGGGCAACGCTCATAAATCTGCTTCCCGGCATCAATCTCTGTGTGCAGCAGAGGGCGGTGTTTGTGTGTGAAAAATGCATATTTATGGAAAAAATGATAAAATCTCTCTCGTAGCAGAATTTGGGGTCTGAGACCATGGTGGTGTTAACAGCCACGGCAGCAGGACTAGCCAAACGCATGCGACAATCTGTTTGCAGATTCCGCCGCAGCTGACCGTGGTTATTGGGAAAAGGCTGCTGGTGTATTTTAACTTATATTAGATAATCCCTGTCCCCAAGGACTTGTGATTTCAGAGTACACCTCCTGATGCATTGCTTCTGTCCTCCTTGATAACGGCCTTCCCTGGCTCCACGTCCTCCAATCACGGACTCACATGAATCCCTCGGATACTGGCTGCCCTGGTCTAAAAGGAAAGCTATGCAAGGAAAACCAGCCCGTAAATATTTGCTCTCGTCATTTAGATGAGAGAACGGGAGCCCAGTAAAACTCTTCACATCCATTTCTTGGTGACCTTCTCACTGCAGACCACAGAGCTTCAGCCTAGGGTTAGACCATGCTCTGCCAACCGTGCTCTCTGTTAGCATAGACATAAAAGTGATGTATTTTTTGGTCTTATTTAAAAGTGAGGATGAGACCTTGTTTTGGGGGAATCCTTGAGTCCTGCTCTGGCTCTTGCTAATGGACGTTTTCCTGGTCTTTCATTTCCACCGTCTTTATAAGGATGAGGTTGATGGTTCCCAGTATTTTAAGACATTTTTTTTGCGGAGGGAAGTGGGGTGGTGCCCACCGAGGGGTGGTGGGCTCTGCGGCGGCTCTGTCAGTGGATGTTTCTCTATCAGAGGCTGCTGGGAGCCTGCGAAGGGAGGTAGAAGCCAGACTGTTAAATTTTGTGTTTCTGCATCTAAGAGGAAGCTCTCTGACAAATCAGACAAGAAAATGACATGTTGCAAGAAATAGTGAAGCCGCTGGTAGGCTGATTGTGTCCCTGTTTAACTTCTTAGCAGTTTGGGGTTTTTTTTTTGGCTGGGCTTTGCAGGAGGAAAAAAAACCTGTCCTGCCTCTTGCAGAGGAAAACAGCGGAAGCGAGCTGCTCTGCAGAGAGATGCTCAGTGCAACCTCCCTTGTCACACAGTCACTTCAGGCTGTTTTGTGGAGACTTAATTACATCGAATCTCTTATTAAGAGGAAAGGCTCCACCTCCACCTGATACCTCAGCCTGTGCTTCAGCTGGGGGACGGATAATGTCTGATCTATAGGAACTTGTCTGGCTTTTGTAGCATCATCTCAGCACAGATACTGCCCCCGTGACAGACCCGTATCGACGTGATGGGTCCCTGAGCGACAAGACCGGAGCACAAAGACGTTTTGCCTTGTGGCTACGTGCAGTGAACTCGGTAGTTAGCTGTAACCTCCAACAGCAAAGTGAGCTCACTGCCTATTTTTTATTGAGTAAACATCTTGAATAACTTTGTTAGGTTAAGTAGGAAGCCTTATAGTTACGTGGTGGTTTGGTTTTTAAATAAACTCACTTGAATGAAAGGATAGAAGGTGGTGGGCTGATAAAAAGGATGCCAGGAAACCCAAAACCTTCTGAGAATAAGGAGGGGGGAAACTGTAAGGGAGAAAAGAGAATAAACCCAGTAGCTAAAGTGCTGAATGGTCTATAAATAGCAATAAAGTCAGAGTGGGCAGTCAAGTACCAAATGGACTTTGGCTGCTGCTGACAATTAACCTCTTGAAGCATCCCTGGCTATGGAAGGACCTTCGTGATACACCGAACAAGCCTTTCCCTGTCTATAAACGCAGGCTGCGGTGCCCAGACCCGGGCGGTTCGGCTGTCCCGACATCAGGGGTCAAGGCAGCCGCTGCTGCAGCAGTCTGTGCTTTTTATGCTGGTACCATCTGGGCTCTGAAAGGGGGAAGAGCCATCAGCACCACTAGCATCAGAGCTGAAGGATGCGGAAGTGGGTCCAGCGTCAGATTCTTGCGTGGGAAAATCAGGGTGGGAGGCTCAAGAAGAGAGTGAGACCCAAGTTATTGTCGGGAATTAAGACCCCTCCCTATATAAACAGCGTGTAGCATCGACTGTTACAGCCACCTGAAGGTGCTGGTTGGTTTAATGGGAGGTTTCCCAGGGCCAGCCCATGAGGCCACTCAGCATCACACGGCTGAGGGTGGTGGCCTGCCCTGCCTTATCCCGTCTTCAGCACCGCAGCTCTACCAGGCTTTGTGCTTTGATAAGTATTTATCACTCATTCTTTCTTTCTTTCTAAATAACTCCACCTCCAAGGAAGTTATTTGCTATCCTCAGCCCCGATCCACCATCAGCTGCAGTGACAGGGTCCTGGGGCACCGTGGCTGCAGGGTTGGCCCTCTGTCCACGTCCAGGTCTCAGCTGAAGGCTGGCGAGATGCGTCTTCCCCTGATGTGCTCCCTGTGTCCGTAGTGTGACATGCGACACTGTTCCAAGTCCCCGTAGGTCTGTCCCCAGAGGAGAGGTGTCCTCGAGCTTTTCTCTATCATCTTTTCACTTCTGTCACGGAATGACTGAGGAGCCATCAGCTGATAGCGAATTTTGGTGGCACGTGTCGAATGTGGTTGTATTCCCTAAGGTGCTTTGAGTTCCCTATCAGAAAAAAAATAATATAGGTAGTTCTTGCTATCGGTGAGAACAATCTTGGGCTGAATGGTCTGAAGTGAACAGAACCCCCGTTTCCCCAGCCCTCCCCACAGAGGTCAGCCTTTGGAGGGCAGGACAGAGATGTGCTTGTAGGAGACCCAGGATGAAACCGTCCCTGCAGCTGGCTACTAACGGACCGTTGCTGAATGCTCATAGGTACAGGCTCATCTCCTTCATTTATGGACTTCTTTGTAACATGCTTTGAACAGCTGAGGAGGTGATAAGTGGTGCTTGGACTTCCTTTCCTATGGTCAGGCAGACTTCCACTAAAGTCCTCAAGGACTCTTCTCACTTTATTTTTTTTTTTAATGCAAAGTGTAAAATCAGTTTATTTAAGCGCAGTTACGAACAGAAACTTCTGGCGAAATCATATGACAGCATCGTGTGCACATTGAGAAAGGATATGAAGTGTTATTGGAAACTCCCATGGAAAAACCGTGAGTTAATTTTATAAGTCACAGGTGACATGTTTTATTAATGGATGTCATAATCTCTGAATAACTCATCGAAAATCTAAAACAATTGCTCCACTTCACAGCTGCCTGAAACAGTCTGTCATTTCTTCCACCTTGCCAACACGTGATTGGGAAGCGGCACCTGAGAAACTCCCAAACACCACTTGTGCAAACTAGCTGAGGTGTTTGGACAGGATCTTTAACCAGAGGGTCTCTATTTATGTGAGTGAAACTGAAAACCATTTTGGACTTCTTGTTCTTGAACGGCCATGACATAATAGAGGCTTAATCTTAGGCTGATCCTCCTGAACCGTAGAGCGAAATACCTCCTGTGTGGAGGGGCAGGTTGAGTAGGTTCGGTTCCACCGAGAGCAAGCTGCCGGCGCAGGAAGGTCTGTTTGCTGGAATTTTGAGGGATCTATTTCAAATCTGCCCGACACATCACGGCGTCTGGCTGCTGGGGGGGCTGCAGGAGCCATTTCCCATGTGAGTCCCCCCGTGCCTGGTGGGCTGTGAGGTCACCCCTTCGCAGCCCAAGGCCCCTCCCCGCAGGTTTTTGCCCATTTTGCACTGGAAGAGGAGGAACACAATTCCCTTTACCCTCCGGTCAACTGCGTTTGAGTCAGTCAACCAGTTTGAAAGCCATAAGGAAGGGAGGTCACACCGACCCACCGAGCACCTACTCATCGCTCCCTTCGGAAACATTTTCTGCCATTTTTCTGCTACCACAAAAACCACTTCGCAGAGATGCCAGGCAAGAGCACTCTATCACCAGTACGTAAACTTAGTTGGTTTTATTTTTTGTTTGGGTTTTTCGGGTTTGGGTTGGGTTGGTGTTTGCCTGTTTGGGTTTTTTTTAATGTGTTTTAGATAACATTCATTATCTGTTCAAGAGGTGGTCAGGGTCAGAAGGATGCCCTCACTGAAAGGGTGAGACGGGCACTGAGCGGCTGTACAAGGCGACACCTTGAGTCGCAGTTAATATTATTTAGCCCTCCCCAGTTACCCCTTGGGGAACTTCTAATTTTGTCACTAATGGCATCAAATGACCAAACGTTATCACTGCAGTGACTTGATCTTCTTCTTTCTTTTAAAATATGGTACTGGTTCATCAAATTGAATACACACACACCACCCGAGGTCTGACCAGCGCTTCAGAATCAAACGTCTGCTGCTCTGGGAATTACAAGCTCCTGCTCTCTCTTGCAGATCTTGTGTATGAGCTTCTCCCTTTCCCCCTCTTCCAGGTTCTGCTTTTCCACCCCAGGTCAGCTCCGCCGCAAGAAGTTAATAAATCTCTCTTACAAGGCACTAACTCTTTCCTGATTGGTTTTTGGATGAAGTACTACATGCAAATAGCATGTTAACCTTGAAGTCCAGCATTGACACCTCATTATTTTCAGCCTCCTTGAGCAGTTTTCAGGGGCACCCTGTCCCTGAAAAGCCTCGCTCTTTGCTTTCTGAAGAGGAGGAACGCAAGCCTGCTGCACGTAGTAAGTTCATTAAGTAGAAGGGCAGGTAAAAAGAACATGGAATTAATTTTTATAAATAAATAAATAAATAATACCTTAAGCTTTTATTGGTAATGTGATGATTTTTATGGTCGGGTTCATAGTCCTTGAATTCCAGGAACTGGCCATATGGAGATATTTTATCTCAAAATATTAGGGGTCAGAAGTTAATTCTAGTGCCTGGAAAGGGGGATGCGTTGGGAAACAGCTGAGAGAGGCACAGGGTCCTCCTGGTTCCTTCCAAACCCTTCCTGACACCGTCAACGAGACTCCTGTGCTGTGACCCCTGGTTTGTGCATGGCGGGGACGTACCCCTCCTCTTGGGTCTGGCACCTCCTGCACCAAAGCCACCCTGTCCTTGTCCTAGTCATCTTGGGGGCTGCAGAAGCCAAAACATTAACAACTGAATCGAGCCTGCAGACCGTGAGCCTGGCTTAGAGAAAATACAGCAATTTTATATAACAACAACAAAAAAAGTCTTTTTACACGACTTTTGGTTTTCAGCTTTTTGGGGTCACCATATCTATTCCTACAACTCCATCCAGGTCCCGCTGCATAGCCAGGACAGAGGTGCATGTGCCTGTCCCACCAGCGTAGGGACTATGAAAACCAACAAAGGCTGAGTATTCTCTTAATTAAAAAAGATCCGCACAACCCCCTGGGTTCTGGATTCTTCCAAAGGACAGGGCTTTAAGAAAGGCACAAGACGTGGTTTTCTGAAACTTTCAGGGAGTGTGTGTGAATTGGTCATCTGGAGACCAAGCCATGGAGATGACACAGTGTAGGGAAACCTTCTGGTTCTTGGCATGACCGGCAGGATTGGTGTGTTTTTGGTGAATGCGGCACTCGGTGATTTGTCAGCTCCTTGTTCTTGGGTTTAGTCAGTGGCAGTCCCAGGCCAGGAGTGAAGATTGGACCCTGGCAGTACTGGGGGATCTTGATGACCTTAAAGGTCTCTTCCAACTGGATGATTCTGTGATTCTGTGTTGACCGTTTTTCTTGGGATTTTGGCAAGCAGTGACTACTGCCATCCTTTTTTTCTCTCGTCCTTCAGCTGTCCCAAACCATCCTACACTAGAAAGCACCCTTTTACGGAAGGCTGAAGCACCCAGTGAGATACCAAAGGTCTCATGAGCTGCCACGCAGCTATTGCTACCTGTGACTCTTCTGAAAACTTCACCAAACTTCCAGTGAAGCTGTGGACAAAGTGGTGTAATGGGGAGGAATGTCAGCACTGCGTGTTTTCAGGTAAAAACGCACCAAATTAAAGCCATGTCCAATTTGACCAGGTCAAAAATAAACTTTGGGAAGGAAATCAGACTTTTTTTTTTTTTTTTTAAACACCATCAGTGAGGTTTTAGTGCCATGCTCTAACAGGAGCAAGGGAAGGGAGAGACCTATGGCTGAAGTTGTAGTCGCCTGGGCTAGCGAAGTACTAGACTCATAGCCCAGGGAAGAACCCTCAAGTCTTACAGTCAGAAAAAACCCACGGTCCTTAAAGCGAGACTTTTCTTGGCAGCTTTGTAGAAGCAGTGAGCGTACTGAGAAAATCCTGAGCGATTTATTTGCCTCGTAGTACTATTATTTGCTGTTTGAATCAACAGAACGGTCTTCCTGCTGCTTGAGCTGCAATCCAGTGTCATTAATAAATAGCACTGGTAAGAAAGTCAAGGGGCTAAATTGTCAGCTCCCCTTCAGAACCTGCCCTGATTAGAATATCCATTAGTAAAAATTGTATTTTTATGGTTAACCCACTGTGCTAAATATGAAACTGCATTAAGCTGTTACACTCTTTGTAGCCCCTAAATTGAACTACCTGGTGCATGTGTTTAGTAAACTGCAAAACCTGAAGAGTCAGGCAATCATTATTATTTGTTTTGTGCATTTTTAGTCTTTCCTTTGACTAATGCCTTGGCTCAGTCAGGCTTTGGTTCGCAGCGATATACCCCTCTGCTTTTAAACCGGGTCGCAGAGTTCCAAAAATGGGACGTTAAGAAAACCGTCTTTTTAACTTTGCAGTCCGCAGCGCCATAGTTCGCTTCTACTCCGTATGCTCAGAAGATTTGGAACGCTTTTTGTTTACATGAAAGAGGATACATTTAAAATGGGTAAAAACTGCATCTCAAATTCTCCTGCCTGCTCAGATCAATGCTGACAGCTGAGCTCACATCGAATGATTTAATGCATTCCTCCACCTGCTAACCAAGAGAATTACTTGACCCTAAAAAATCTGTGCACTGGGGAAAAAAAAACTCTTTAAATCTCCTTCTGACTCACGAGGAACGTGTGTTTCTCATTACTGCCGTAGGGACATGCCTATATTAGGGTAGCAGGAACACTCAAGCTGGTTTTGCCTGTGAGGAGACTGGGACTGGAGGGGAGCACGGTGCGGGACCAGCTGGGCAAGACCTGGAAGGTGTGTAATCCCTCTGGTTTTACTCCTGTGCTGGCCCCGGTGTGTTAAGTCTATGAAATGCTTTGAAGTGTTGATGGACCGGAGTCTCCTCCAGCTTGGCTGTGTCTGTGCTGTAGTTCATGGGTAGTGTTGACCTGCTGATGTCCGCTCCCCTGCCCTGTGCTTTCTGCCTCTTCTTGCTTATAGTGCTGGCCCTCCTGCTGCTCGCCCCTGCCCCTTCTCAAAGGTGAAGGTACCAGCTTTACAACTTCTTTGTGACTTGTGCAGGTTTTTCTGAAATTTCCAGCTTCTGCAGCATGTGGCTGTGGGGAATATCAGCTTGCAGAAAAGCAGCATTTGGTTTTTTCCATAACCTTGAGGGCAAGAACTTACTGACCTGGTTCAGGTTACCCTCAGGACTCTGAAGCTGTGAGGAAAAAGAACCAAATGTATTCTGAAGTTTCCTATTTCCTGACTGCTTGGGCTTGGGTAGTCCCCAAGCATCATTCCCACCTCCATCTCCTCTCCTTGCTTCCTATGCTGTTCTTGGCCCTTCTCCAGACCCATGGAGCATCCGGATAGCTGAGGGCCTGGTGGGAGGGGGCATCCTTTTATTTCCCAGCTCGTGCATGATTACTTTTCCCCACACCGACCTCCATGGAGCTATGGGAACGGGTGGGTGATGTGCTGGTGAGACCCTGAGTGCATGATCCTGCTGGTGCCTCTGCTCCTGGGGGGGTGGGTGGGGAACAGGAGCAGCAATGGTCTCTGCTGGAAGTGGTGTGAGCTCGGGGCTTGCGGCCACGATGCTGATGGCAGGAAGCGAAAACGGCCGCGTTGGCTCCGTCTTAGCCTGAAATTCCCAGATGCCAGCAGCTTCTTCAGATATTCGCAACTACTAAATTTGCACTAAAAACAAACAAAAATGCTGACAACTGGAGCCTGCTGATTTCACTGCTTAAAACACAGTTCTACCCTCTTTTTTCCTCCCTCCTCCTAAAGAGCTAATGCTTGGTAGAGCTGGCTCTGTCTTGCCTCCTGAATCATCACTAGCATTGTTACCCCCAGCAGCTGCAGAACTTTGTGCTGTTGATCCTTAGCCAGTTTGTGTTTGTCTCTCTTTGAGCTTGCAAGGCTGGAAGGGAGAAGAACTGAACCTTCTCTTTGCAGACTGAGAGATTACCCTGCCCAGTGCGTCAAGACTTAAAACCAAATGTGTTTCTGCTTTCACTCAAGTGTCTTCTCAAAGTACAGCCGCGTTTCAGCTTTCTGTTCAGCCTGCCTTGCTCCATGCTCGGGGTGACAGGGCCGGTTTGGGTCTCCAGTGCAGAGGGAAGTCAGGAACGGGCTCGGAAATGTGACTGAGCCGGCTCATTCGTGGTGAAGCTGAAGGTTTGGTGTAATTCTAAATGTCCCTTAGCTTGGGCATGTCACAAGTACAGCAGTTACAGAGCATATGGATTGGTGTTTAAAGATTCAGAACTGCAACAGCTGAAGTCACTTGAAGCCACAGGTGCCTTTTGCTGAGGCAAAGAACCACAGAATCATTTTGGTTGGAGAAAAAGACCTTTAAGCTCCTCCAGTCCCCCCAGTCCCCACTGACCCCTGTCCCTCAGCACCACCTCCACACGGATGGGAAACCCCTCCAGGGATGGGCACTCCACCACTGCCTTGGGCAGCCTGGGCCAGGCCTGGACAGCCCCAACGGGGAAGAAATGGTTCCTCAGGGACAACCTCAACCCCCCCTGGAACAACTGGAGGCCGGTTCCTCTCATCCTGGCACTTGTTACTGGGGAGAATGAATAAAACAAGTTCAATGCAGCTGTACCATAGAAACCCATCTGATGTGCTTTCTAGAGCAGAGCAGCGTTTTCTCCTGAGGATTGTTTTTCTAGAAAAGCTGTCTTTTGAGGAGTAAAATTTTTTTGTATCCCTTGCCAGAGTGGCCTTTATTCACACCTGTTTTGGTGAGTGATATTCCTTCCTTGTTGATCCACTTTGAGATGGCTGCAGCCACGCTTCAGGTGGCTGACGTGAACCTACCGCACAGACACTGAAGGAAAGGGAGACCAGGAGCGCGGCCGTGTGAAAGGTGAGGAGTAGTTAGTCTGCTGTGCTGTGTTTAATAGAGAAACCAAAGGAAGCATCATTCAGCAGTAAATATCAATTTCTTTTTTTCTGCATCTGCTGCTATTGAAAGGCTCAGCTGCAGTCCGGGGACTGCCATTGTTAATAAACAGCTTCGGCAGGAGAGGGTCTCTGGCTCCATTAGAGAAAGAACTCTCTAGAATATATTAGATAAATGTGGGAGTTCTTCAGTTACCTTGGGCTGGTGAACTTCTTGGTGTATTTAGACATATACAAAAAAAGCAGCTCAAGCAGTCTCCTACCAGTGGTTATGCAGGACAGCTGCTGGGTAGCAAGTTCTGCAGGTGGGGTGGATGGGATGTATTTAGGGCTTTTATTTCTGCTCCATTTAGCTGCAGAGGCATCTGGAATGCTGCAGGTTTTCTAACTTAGTGTCTTCTGTGTCTTGATGAAGCAATTACAGAATGGGCACAAAGTTGGTGAGACAGCCATGTCTGCAAACTAATTACAATTGCCTGTCAAAGTGGAGGAGGGCATGGGGTGGGGCTCTGCGAGGGTCAGTCCTGGCTCTGGCAACATCAATTATTGTCATTAATGAGAATACACTTATTAAATTTGCAGCTGGCATAAAGCTGAGATGGGCTGCAAGGATGGTAAAGGACAGTATCAAAATGCAAATTGATGATGACAAAGTGGACAAATCAGAATGTAATTCAATGAGGGCAAAAACGAACTTCTAAATATAGCGAGGAACAATCAACGAGTGAGTTTGCAGCATGGCTGGTCGGGCTGCAGCACGGCCAGGAGCTGGGGTGGGCTGTCACCTGCCTGGGGAGCATCAGCTTGAGGCTGTCTGGGGTGCATGGTGTGATCCACGAAGTCAACTTGCTCTGCTCGTCATTATGGGCAGATTTTGGTACCCTGCAATTTAGATAAATTAAACGTGGACCAGGTGGAGGGAGTGCTTGGAGAAAAAAATCCAGGAATGATCAGAGGGCTGGGAAATGGGATGTGCAAAGAAAGATGGGGAATACTTAATCTACAATAAAGACTTTTTGTGCGTGCCATCGCTCTTCAGATCAGATGTTACTGCCCAGGGTAAGGACATGCTGACTGTGCTCTGATCCTCACGGCAAGGCTTGAAATGACGGGAAATGGAGGCCGGATATTAGGAGTATGCTGTTTCTGTAACTCCTGTTGCAGAAGCAGGAAGGCATCTAACACAAGACGTGGATGCCAAAGGAGGAAAAGAAGCGTCCTTCTCATTTCTGTATTGCTTTTATTTGGAAAACTCAAGTCTAAGCCCCAAGTTTCAGTGTGATTCTGAACGCGTCGCTTAACCTCTCGCTTTTCGATGTTGGATGGGTCTTCTGCTTCATCCTGGCTAGCGAGGGCTGTACCCAGCAGCCCTGCACGTGCCCCTTGGCCAGAGCTCCTTTTGTAAACACATTGTAGTGGGTTTGCATGAGCGCGGGAGATCTGCTGCTTCCTCCCAAATCGCTGAACAAATTCGCAATTTAATATGCAGGCCAGAATTTCCCGTCTGGAAAATGGAGATGATAACAGAAGGAAAGAACAGAAACCCATTAATATTTTATAAAGCATTCAAACGCTCCGGCAATGAGTGCCATAGAAAAGCCTCTGAGGAAATAAACAAATTTCTGTCTTCAGAGCAGATGTTGAAATAATTATAGTAAATAAGGCACAAGGCCACACACTGAACAGCGAGAACAGAATGGGCTGTTGAGTGTCTGCTCGCTGCCTGCGCAGCATCTCCGCAGCGCACCGAGGGAGGCAGGGAGCCCGTGAAAGAAAGAATCATCTCAGAAAGCTTGCAGCAAAATTCATATGTACCGCAAGGTTTATTTAAGTTTGGGCAGAAGAGCTTGGCCTTTGCCTTTCCAGGCTTTGGAGACCTTGACTTTGCAATCCTGGTGATGGTGTAAAGCACACGGTTTAGCTGGACTCCAGGGCAGGGAAAGCCAGAGAGACTGTAAAGCCAAAAGGAAAAGTTCTGTTTGATTTAAAAAGAAAATATCACCTGTCGAAGGCAAGATGTGATGCGTTTTGATAGTTCAGAGTCGGGAGCTGAGTGTTGGGTAATTTCTGTGCTCTGCAAAGTCCAGCTCTGATGTTTACCCAGTATTACAGGACTCATGGAAAAAGTCTTGAGCATCCAGACAGCACCAAGTAATGATTGTCACAGTGACAGAAGTTCACCTGCTCTATATTTGTGTCTCTACGGGCAGTTTGGATAAGCTTTGAATGTTGCTACCATTTTCTTGCCCGCCTTCTCACCCCAAAATCCAGCCTGCAGTGAAGACTAAACCCCTCATGCTGGCAAAGTGGCTGAGGTGAGCCCTGGGTCGCCGCTGTGGTTCAACCCTTAGTTGTGTAATGCTGCCAACATCGTGAGCTTACGATGGGCGGGTGGGGGGACAGCGCAGGTGCGGCACTGAGTACTGCTAGAGAAACTTACTGCGTACGGTGATTGCATTGTTTTGCTTTAGCACCTTGATGGCGAAGGACCAAACAAAGCACTTGTGAACTGGGATTTATAGAGTTGGTTAAGTTACCTCTTGCTTTACTTCTTCAGAACCCCTCCATCCCCAGGCAGTAGTTTATACCGCCGGGTGATTCTGGTAGGTTCATGGCAGAAGCTGGAGCGATGAATTTTGGACTTGGAGCAATACTGCTCCATATTCCATTTGCCACGTGAGTTGTTCTGCTTCGTCGGTGTTGTTCTTCTAGAGAGAAAACAACTGCTTGAACAGCCCAAGGGCTTGAGTCCTTTGGTCTCTACATCATTTGTGGTGCTCCCGTTGCAGTAACCCTTGGGTACGGTCCCTTGTGTCCCTTACGTGGTGCCATGTGCTGGGGGTGACCCGCAGCCTGATGTCCCGTCTGCATGGTTGCTTCATGCTGGTGGGCCTGTTGATGACAACCAGGCAGAGACAATGGCTTAACTCTTGCTGCTTTTTCCATGTGTTGGGGCAGCATTTGTCCACCTGCATCTACCCAGTTCACCAGTTTTCATGACTTCTCTTTGTAGAGACATTATTTCCCTGAGATTTGTACCTGTATTTTGAATTTAGCCGCAGTTTGGATGTGCAGAAGTGTGATTGTATAAACCTTGTTTCCATAGCAAGCCTTGCTAATAAATACCATTGCAATGTGGAGCAGCTCAAAAAGCCACTAGAAGTACAAACGCCCATTTGAATTCTGCCTTTCACGGATGTTGGAGGGACTTACTTAGACGCTGCAACACGCACACGCGTGTTGGGGCACGACGGAGCCTTGGGCTCCTGGGTTCTGCAACGCCAAGTAATAATGAGTAGAAGAAACGCAGGTACTTTGAGATTCGCCTCCTGGGTATCTATATCCCATAAACAGAAAAATGCAGACACAGTCCGAAAAAAACCCAAAAGCTGCAAGTTCTGTAATTAACGCGGTACTGAGGTAGCGCTTGCTTACGGGCTGGACTTGGAGCTGGCTCTCGGAGTTGCTGCCATATGCATATATACCTGTGTAGAGACATTCTGCTGGCAACTGCTTCCTTCTTCAGCACCTGTCTCCCTCCTGCCTCAGCCACCCAGCACAAGCCCTGCCGACCTGCTCAGCTGCCTGCGTGGCAGGGACAAGGCTCGTGGCTCAGGTCCCAGCTGTCCTCGCTTTAACCTCAGCAGCTTCTTGTTGCTTTGGCATGCTGAACTCCAGGGTTACACCTTTTTTTTATGTGTGTGCTTGTTTTTTCTTGTTAATCTGGAGGAGGGCAGGAGGGGAGGGTCGTGTCCCAGCCGTGTCCCACCTCTCCCTGTTTTAGACCCAGGCTGATGCCTTTGCTGAGGGGAAACCTTGTGATTCAGAAATGCAAACCTCGCCTCTGCTCTCTCGAGACTGCTTTGGAAAGTGTCTCCCCAGTTGTTTTGCTTTAGCTACGTCCATCCCAGTTTCGAACTGGGATGTCCCCAACTCATGGCTAATGAAATTTCCCTGCAGTTTTTTCCGTTAGCACCTGAAGGACCTTTGAGCAGGTAGTGGACGGACAGCGCGGTGGGGACATTGCTTGTGGCACCCGGCAGGTTGGAAATAGTCGTTCTCTATTTAAACCCACCAAAAAAATGATCCTAATAAGCTACACTGGCATTATTGAAATCTTCGACAGAATCATGTAGCGCTTTGTGCATTGTCTTTGTTAGACATAATTAGCACTTTGAATGTGCACGCATCAGATGGTGGCTGAATGGGAGAATTCCTTTAACCCTTCAGCCTCCGCACGCATCCCTCTGCATGTCCTGGAATGACATCGCCAGGAAATGGCAGGCGGGTTTCTGGATGCAGTGGTGTGCTTAGAAGCTCGGCGTGGTACCGAATCAAAAGCACCGAGTCCACGCTCGGTTCTCCACACGTGGAAGTGGGCAGTGGCGAGAGTGATGTTTGCTCAGTGCTTTTGTGTTAATTCCAGCGTTGAGTCTCTCTCTTTTACGTCTTCGTGCCGCGTCTAGCGATGATACAGTGGGTTTTACTGCCCCTAGCAATGTGTGGGCAGAGGGGGGCTTCAACCAGGTCTTTGAAAGAGCTCAGTTGGGCTGTTGGGGGGGTGATGTTAGCATGGAGAGAAGCTGGCGCTTTTCTGCTGAATTCAAGACTTTTCTAAATAGAAAGAAAAAAACCCTCTTGATATTCCAGTTAATTTACATCAAGGAGCAGGATTTTAAGGATGACAGTCAAAATTCGTAGATACGAGATTCAGGCTGAGCAAAGCTTAACCTGAACAAACAGGACGGGGCAGTGAGGAGCCCCTGGTTCTCGATGGTGGTCGGGCACGCTGCAGCTCACCTGATGCCCGTGGGATCTGCTCCGCACCTTCCACCACGCTGTGCTGAGAGTAGGCTTCAGCAATAGACGCATCCTCTGGTATCACTGGCTTACCCAGGAGGCGTTCCCAGAGGAAAACCCCGCGGAGTGGCAGAGGGTTGGGGAACCCGGTAAAAGGCACCCAGCCCTGAGCGAGTCTGTGCCCTGCGTCGGGTCGTTCCTACAACAGGCTGTGGGAAAAGCTTTGCTGTCTTTTACAGGGCGACAGTGGCAGCAAACCCAGAAGCAAAAAGTTTGTTTCTTAACCCTGACTTGGTTCAGCCTCTGCGCAGGGTGACTTGGCATCCCCGGGGCTTACCCAGAGCAGGAGGAGCCCCTGCCTGGGTTGGGCAGAGCGGGGTGTGAGCCAGGCTGCTCTCCCCTGCAGCTGCACCATGTGCCTGGCAACACGAGCCAAGTCTCGTGCTGTCCTTTCCTCCAGGTTTCGGAGCAAATTGAAGCGAACTCTTGTTTTTCTCTATTTCTTGGCTCAAAGCTTAAAGGGGTGTTTTTGTATGAAATTGAGAAGTGACTTGCATGCTTCATTTTCTTTACTCTCACAAGTCCAAACAGATCCCTTCCCCTCTCTCTCTTTAGACATCTGTTACTGGGTTTCTTCTTTTGTCCTTACCAAATTTTCTGTCGTTTCCATGAGTTTCTGGAGCCTGCAGGGTGTTCCCAGCAGAGCACCGGGAACCCAGCGCGCGTGACCTTGTCCCGCCAGCATCCGTCCCGGCTGGGCTCGCAGCACTGCACCGTTCCGAGGGGTCTGACTTTCTGCTGTTCCTTTTGATCTTTGTTAATAATGGCTGAAAATAGCACGACGAGGCCCTCCTCCTTCCTTCCTCCCTCTTATCGCTATTGCAGAGAGTCGAGGCTCCTATTGGAACATGTCAGGGTTTATCTTTTATTTATTCCCTGCGTGCACGGAGCCATCTCGGCACAGGAGCAGGCACCGCGGTTTAGAATGGGAAGGCACGAGCTATGCACGGTCTGCCCCAGGATTTATGCAAATATGTATATTTTTATGCCAATTTACAGTCAACTGTCTGTCTTGTCAGGGGAAAAAGTGGCACGTCTGGCTCCAAGCCAGTCGTTCTCCCCGCGCCTGCTCCGCTCGCAGGGAAGGGGCTCCCGCGGATGCTGTGCCGGGGCAGACCTGCGCTGCTGGGTGGGAGTTCGGAGTGAGGGCTGCTGGCCCGTGGGGTGGAGGAGTAGCTGAAACCCCAGGCTGGGGAATTATTTCCTTGTTGCATATTCCCCTCTGCCCGTTGCCGGGGCTTGTCTTGGCTCGGTCGCTCCTCACCGGGAGGTTCTGCATTTCACCTCTTGGCTGTAATTACCATCCACCAGCTGCCCCCAGCCCCAGGATGCTGAAATACCTGCGCTGCCCAGCACAGCGCGCTCGAAGGGAGGAGGGGAGGCGAGGACATGCCTCTCACAGTCCCACCCTGCTGCTAATTCTTCCAGGACATCCCCCTTATCGGCGTTTCGTACCTCCGAGCCTTGTTAATTGGTGAGAAAAGCCGCCAAGAAATCCGAGGCGCGCTGGTCTGCGCTGCTGCAGGAAGCGCCCAATTAAGTGTGAGGCTGGAAGTCCTGCAGCTGTCTTAGACATGTGAAAAACTTTCCATAAACATTTCTGGATGCTTTGGGGTTTTAAATGAGCTTTTTTTTTTTTTTTAAAAAAAAAAAAATTTAGAAGAAAAAGAATCAGTACTGGGAGATGCCTTTTTAACTGGAAATTCTGAAAGTCTGTTTGAAGTTATGGTTTACATCGACTGTTTTAAATAAGGGCTGTGGATGAATCTGTGATGGGACCTCTTTGAGTCTGAGATATTGCAAATATTCGGGTGATAAGAGTTATCTTGAGCACTGGAAGCCACCTCAAGCTCACTTCCACACCATTATTAAATCTGAGGGGTGTTGAGTCCCTGTCGATGAGGATTCCTGGGGGAAGTTTGGGGTTTATCTCCACCACATGTTTTTCAAAGCCCATGCTCTAAATCTTCTCCTTTTGTCATTTTGGTTTTCAAGTGAATATTTGGAAAGGTTTCTTGTTTTATTTGGATTTCTTCACGCAAAACCGAGCAAAAGGGCAGGAGTTACAAAACGAAGAGAGTTTGTTCCAGTCGACAACTGAAAACACGCAGGGAAGGAGGGACTCTGCTGCCTCCCAAGTCTTGGCCCATTTTCTTACCTAAAAGTCTGAAAATCCTGGTAGATACCCATGGAACTTCTCATTTCAAAGGGAATTTGCTATTTGCTTTTCTTAATGCGCATCTCAGGGCACAGGAATGTGTTGGAAAAAACCCCCACGTTAACCTGGAATGAATCAGCTCGCTATGGTTAACCGACCGCTTGTAGGCACTTAGTTCTATATGCAAATACTCTTCGATAATTCATGATTTCTGCCTTTCCAGCATATTTATTTTGATTTACGTAAATGGCAAGCAAATAAAATTGCTGATTTTCTATAATTTCAACTCAGCTTGACAAAAATTATTTAATAGTAAATATATGCCATTCTGTATTTTCTAGAATAATAAAGCACATAAAGAAATTAGGATTTCAAATATAGCTTCTGACTAAGGGAATCTGGCTTATAATTGCTTGACAACACTCAGAGAATATCATGTGTTCTCTAGGCAGCAAAAAAGGACCAAATTTAATGTGAAGGCTAAATTACTGTGTGCTCATCGCTGCACCAGTTAACAAGCATCAGGCTGTCTTCAGGAAAATAGCTCGAACTAGATAAAAATCAATTTTAAAAATTAAAGTTTCTTGCGGTTTTAAATTATGCTCGAAATCGTTGTGTTAATTAAATCTACTCTGAGTTTGGTATAAATTAAAGGGCAGGGAAGGTAACGCTTGCCTAAATTTCTGCTCTGTGTTGCAGACTACTTGTGTTGTGCTAACAAAGCACAACATCACACAAGACCCGAGAATATGGTAAACAAATATAATAATACGGGTACTCGCAACGCAGGTAATTAATTTCTGCATTTCCGAGGAGACTGGACTTTGTAGCCAGCCCCTGGGTAAAAATCCAAGCTGGAAACCTGCCCTTGCCAGCCAGCACGGAGGTGTTGTTCCTGTTTTCCCCCAGACTTCAGGATTTCAGGTGAGATATCTGCCTGTTGGAGGCATGTGGTAGAAGCCCACGAGCTGGCAAACTTAAATAATTAAAGAGCGCTTGGGTGCATCATGGAGGTGTATTTGTGACCATCCAGGAATGACCACCTAATGCAGTAATTTTAATAAATCCTCCATGGGGCTTCATTGGGGAGGTACTTTTACCTCTGCGTCAGATTTCTGGGCTGTCACATGAGGGGCTTGGTGCTTTATGGGCCCTGGCAGTGCGGGGGGAACGGTTGGACTTGATCACCTTAACGGTCTCTTCCACCAGATGATTCTGCGAGTTCAGCCTCCCGGCGTACCGCTGTGGGATGCCCCGTCCCTCTTGCCTGCATTTCATCCTGCTGGTAATGCCGGGGGGATGCAGAGCTTGTCCCCAACCTCGGCTTGGTGAAATTTGGATTGTCTCGGTGTGGGGGTGTTGGTAGGAAGGCGACATCCCCAGTGTAGGTAAGGGAAACCTCTCAGGAGAATGTCCTGGAGGCAGTTGCGAGGCAACAGCAGAAAGCTGCGTGGTGAGGATGCTGCTCCCAGCCTGCGCTTCCACAGCTCTTCTGCGAGACAGGATGAAACGTTTCACAGTCAAGCTGAGACTGATCTGTTCTGTTTTTCCTTACCCTTCCTGGCGATCCAAGTCTGATGGTGCCCTTCTTCACGGACTTAGAGGCCAGAAATCGTTGCTAGAGCATCTCACAGACCCACAGCCCTTTAACACCCAGTTCTGGGAAAAGGCAGATCAGCAGGAGCTCAGTACCGCTGTGCCAAATAACACGCGGGGTGGGTGAACCAGAAACCACAGCGTGGTGGAGAGGCGCCTCCTGGAAGCAGGATGGATCTGTGCGTCTGGCCCCAGCGCACTGGGTTAGCTCCAGCACGTGTGCTCCTGATCTGATGGGCTCTCCCAGAGGGAAGGTGCGGGGATGCCACAGGTAGAAAAATCCCCGTTGCTGCAAGAATAAGAGAGGAGATGTCGCACCCACCATGCACCATTCTCTGGCACGAGCAGTTCTTGCTGTGTTGCATCCACCTCCCTGGCGATGGCGGAGCAGACCTCGCCTCCATCCCAGCCGTATCCAGCAGACAACTGGGAGCAGGGCTTCCCTGTGCCTTCCTCCTCTTGGGCACGCAGGAAAACCTTCCCCGCAGCTCCTTTGTCTCGCTGGGAGCAGCTGCAGCTGGTTCCTCTCTGTGCTATCCTCCCTCTGGCCACTGCAGAGCTTTGGAAAGGGGAGGTCACAAGATGCTGGGTTGCTTTTATTTATTGATTTAGGGGGTTAAATTAAACGCAGATTTAGTCCTTTCCTGTGCCTTGTACAGCAGAGAATAGAAACCCCACTTTTCCTTACTGTAGCCCACGTCCTGCCCCTTTGGAAATCAACTCCTGGCATGGCTCGAGTGCTGTTTGCTGTGAGTGTTTGGCGGGGCTGCAGTGACGGGCTCTGAAGCCGTTCCCACCCTACATTAAAATCAAGCCATCTGCCAGCAGACCGTGTACTTCTGCCAGACCACTGAACTGGCCCGTACACGACAGTTCTGGGATGGCTCTTCCGCACCTCATAAAACCCTGTTAATGCAGATATTAGACTATCCCTACCTTATATTTTGGGGCGTTACGGCGGATTTCCATTGTATTAATGGCTACGTGAGTGTATGCTGTGTGATATGGAGTGGGGAGAAAAAAAGTCCAGTGGGGACTAGAAGGAAACTGAATTACATCCTGCCTGGGCAGTAAGTGAAAATTAAACTGAAATTTCCCCCGGTGAAAGGCCAGCGAAGGGACCGCACAGCTGAGCAGAGCTGGGCTCTTTTCCTCTGCTTTTCACACCACGTCTTCTGCCTGGAGTCATAACAAGGCACCACAGTCTGCGTTTCCATTTTTATAAGTAGACCCATGTTTATGTGCTCTTTGCATCTTTGCTATTGCTGTTCGGGTGGTGACTAAGTGCCGGAGTATAATTAAGACCTGGATGGTTTGGGTGAGGGAAAGGAGAAAATAAAAATCAAACGGTAGCTGAGACTTTCATAAAACTCTGGAATTTATTATTTTAAGTGTTGGTGAAAGGTACCAGATAGCCTGAGCGGAGTGCTGCGTGTACCTGCCAATTAATGGGCCTTATCTGTGGTCTGGAAGAGCAAGTGTGTCCTTAGGAGCCCCCACTGCGCACCAACAGGTATTTTCCCCGTCTATGTTCACCGTGGGGCTGTTCAGCAGCAATCCTGGCTCTGGGAGGGCGAGAACTGAGGACCAGCAGATCAAATCAGCATCCACTAGATAGTACCGCCCCAAAATAACCCCTCAAAACCCCTCGAACTGATGACAGGATGAAGGGTTACCCATATCTGAATGAGGACGAGCAAAGACTCCGTTTGTCTTTGTCTTCCCAGTGCAACTTCTCTGAACTGTGGCACTAGCGTAAAATTAATTAATTCATTAACCACCCTATGGGTGACACCTTCCTCCTCTGCGGGCTGGCGCTGGTGTTGCTGTGGTGCACACGTGTGGGGAAGAGCTGGGTTAGTTTTAGGCTGGTGCCCCAGTAAATTGCTAACCAGAGCGGAGCGTGTTTGCGGTTGGTGGCGCAGGAGCCAGGGAGAAACCAGCCGAGCGGCAGGCACTAACCCATGTGTTCAGGGCTATGTTTTTTCTTAATGGTTGACATCCCTCCCCTCGTTAATTGGAGGAACTTGATGGAGAACCTCACACCACTGCTCTCTGCTCTAGAGAGTATGAATACATTTTGTGGTGCTTGCCATTATTTAGTAATCTGATTAAAAAACCCTCTAATACAGCACACAGACGTTCCTAAAGTTCATTAATAAAAAAATGAGAGATCATTAAAGCACCTTTCCTAGAGGAGAGCCTCTTAATTTCGGAGGTGTAGCAGATACAGAAGGTATGCTGTGTTACTTCCCTCACACCTCCTGGTAAATTAATGTTTCAGAGCCCTGCAGACTTCATGGCTTCTGGGAGCACAAACAAGCTCAAATCGTTATTTCAGGTTGGGAGAAACTGCAGGTTGGAAATTAAAATACTTCCTCTGTGGTTTGCATATAACTTTCAGCTTATGTTTCTCCTGACATCCATGAAAACGAAGGCTCTAGTTACTGTATTTAAATAGCATTATTAAAAAATGGAGCAGTTTAACTAAATTACTCTTAAATGGAGAACTTCTCATCCCTCTTGAGAAGTGCAAGATGGAGACCAGTCTTCACAGGTACTGCACCTCCCTAGGACAGTTCCTGGGCTGTCCTCGGCTAGGGGCTGAGGAAGAAGTGATGCTTCAACCATGCCCATGGCATCGTGCTTCAGCTCGGGCGCAGTAGACAGTCCTTCATTTGTCCTCACGAGTCAATGACCCATGCCAGGCACTGTCTGCATGTGTACTTTAGAAGGAAGTGAGCATTTTTTTCTGGGATATTAGTAATCCATCTATTAATGGTTGGTTATTTCATCCACTCGATCCGGCTGTGTAAGGCTCTGTAGCTCCCAGATGAGCATCTTCAAGACCATAAATTTCACGACTAGCGTGCCAGGATGCACAGTTTGGAATATGACCTTTACTGAGGTCACACAACCCCAGGTATGTTAAAATCTCCCTGCGGTACTGTAATAGTTCAGGCACTAAAATACTCGTCTCCTGAGGCCATGCTCTGACTTGAAGGCTTCTCCATGGCAAGACCGAAGCACCAGGGCTGTATTCAAGAAGAGAGCAGGGAGAGAATTCGCACAGAGCCATTTACCCTGGTTTCTCTATCAACAAACTTTTGAGTTTTGGTAAGTCTGTAAGAGTTTAATAAGAGGTTAATAAGTTTAACAAGAGAGACTGTAATTAGGCAGTCTGGCAGACAATTAAAGCTGGGTGTAGAGACTGTGCACAAATCTGTGCTCAGCTGGAGTAAAACATCTGCAACAGTCTCGTTAATGCAAAGTTGATATTATTTGGACCTAAGAGAAATTAGAGCTGTGATTTCTGTGACACATACCATCTTTTGAAGCTCCTACAAACATGTAGGTATAGAGCGTTATTGCAAGCTGGGGGATTATTTCCGTTTTACAGATCGGCACCAGCTCCAGTTTAGGCTAAGCTCTCCTTTAGGGGAAGAAGGAACCCAAAGCCAAGGTGAACCACCACTATGAGGCACGTGGGGTCACTCAGGCATCGCTCTTTCAACGAATTTTCAGGTGTTCCGGACAGGGAAGGGCTGAGCAATGTACTGCAGGTATCCCAGGCTTGACCCTTCCTAAATTTGGCTAGGTAAGGATGTTTTATTTAGGGGTGCAGCTGGGTCATGGCCAGGTCAGATGCTTAAGTCTAGAAGCTTAAGTTGGAAGCTGCTTAAGTCCATCTCACATCTGTGCTATGTAACCTGAATGTCTTGGCCGGGTTGGCGCTGCAAGTGTCGTTAATATATGGTATTGTCTAACAGATTTGTAATAGATGTGTACTGAAAGCTATTTCTCACTTTTTTTGGTGCACGCCTGTTCCAGCCTGGTGTCATTGCAGGGCACCTGTGGGAGAGCAAGCAGATCTTTTTCCTTCCCTTTTTCCCCTTCCTGTATTTTGATACCAATTATTAGTGACATTTCACTTGGCAAAGCATTTGCAGTGATCAGATCCCGGATAATAGACGCAGCAAAAAAAGCCCAGGAATAATTTTCATGTTCGAGACTGGAGTCTGCAACGCTGAGAAGTTAAAAATACATAAATAAACAAAACAAAAAAAAGAGCAAACTTGGGAATTGCACACTGAGCACATTTTCTGTGGAATTACTGAGAAAGAAGCCCATGAGGTCAATTGAGTAGAAATGCGAGTTAAGACAAAACAGTTCTAAATTAGCAGCTGTCAGAAGAGAGCTGGTTTGGCAGAAAATGTTAAACTGGAAGGAGTCTTAGCCAAGAAGGAGTCGCTAGTAGACTCATTAGCACACGAGGAAGATGGGTTTCCAGTTAAAGGTATTTTTAACAAGGGAAAAAATTAAATCCTCCTCCTCAAATTCAGGAATTTGAAGGTCAGATTTCTGCCCCAGCTCTGGGACATCACTAAACTGAAAGGCATTAATATCGCATGAAACGTCCAGAAACGAATAGTTAAGGAGGTTGAAGGTTGGAAAGGAAACCAAGATGGGTAAAGTCCTGCTTTAAATGACCACAGAAATATGTAGACTAAAAATGTAGGAAAAAAAAAGAGAGAGTATAGTCATCAAAGCAACCTCTAAAATACCTGAAACTTTTTGGAGTCTGATTAACATTTGCTGGCAGCATCTTTAATTGCAGTAGGAAATCAGTTTAGCGCTGATTTGGATGGGAAGGTGGTATTGCTGGAAGACATAGAGGGCTGGTTGTCTTGACTTGCATATGGGCTGCCAGTCATAACTTCTGTGGAATGGGAGCAAAATGCAGTTTAATGAGCACATTGGTGTTCTCATTCACTTTTTCACACACTGGGTGCCCGTCCAAGTGAGTGAAGAAGAGCCAAAGAGGAGAAACAAGGTTCTGCAAGAGACCTGGCACTAGCCCATGCGTTCTTGTGGTGCCCCATGGTGATGGAGATGAGGTACAGGTTAGGGAGGAGACAATCATTCAGTGAGAGGTGGAGTTTCAAGCTATCATTGAGGCCATTAGATCCTCTAGTCTGATGTCAGGAGATGACAAGCCATTATGGGGCAATCAGATGCTTTGTCTTGGAACTAAATTCTTTACCTGGCCTCACCGGAGATGATGCAGTTGTCTCCTCTCCATTCCTCCTGTCCTCTGAGCTGGAGTGCCATCACCTACCAATGCTTGGTCACAAAGAGCCGCCCAATAACTTGCATCTGTGAGCGGTTTTGCGATAAATACCTTTTTTTCCTCTGTAGATTAGTGGATGCTGCCTCAAAGGAGGAGTCGAGATCAAGTGGACCGGGGCAGGGAGTGAGGCCGACCTTTGCCCATGTCACATGTGCAGACATAAATCAATTTATACCAGTTGGGAAGCTGCAACCTCAGATGAAAGAATGTCATTTGATTGGGTGACAAATACCTAACTGATCCCAGCAAAAGCCCAGCCGGGCTGAGCGTGCTCGTGGTTGGACTGGCTGCAAAAAACCCCTTATGTTTTACAGAAAGTCTCGAAAATGCGTGTCTGAGAAGCCCAAAAGGCAGATGAAAAGAAAGCGGAGTTTGGCACTCAGAATAGCTCATCACTTCTGGGTACGGCAGCCCAGCCTTGGCACCCGGGGCTGGGAGCAGCAACCGTGGTGCGGTGGTCTTGACCGTGAACCAGGCACCTGCTGCACGTGGTTTCACTGAATAACACAGGTTACATACGTCTACACGTGTGTGCGAGTCTATAGACACACACATGTGTGTGAGCAGGTGTATGTGTATAAAACTGCCGCAAAACGTGGCGTTAGGAAATGATGTTTGAGAAATCACAACACGCTGTCGCGTCAGGAGCAAGGGCTGTGCTCGGGCTGTGCTGGGGATGCTGCTGCCGGTGCTGGGAACCGCCGCAGGCAGCAGCTGGTGGGGCAGATGGCTCCCGGCAGACCCTCGGGCTCTGCCCCATCAGCACAAAGCCCCAGGGCTCCCCGACAGCCTGTGCAGGGTTTGGACGCTGCTGCTGGTGCTTCACGTCAAGCCTGAAGGAAAGAGAAACGCAGATTGTTGCTATCCAAGGGCTGAGCTGGAGAACCGCTACCCTTTAGTGCGAGTGCCTGCACAGCCATTACCAAACCTTGCCAAAGCTCCCCTGGGAGGGAAGTGGCTGGAAGACAACCAGGAACAGTCTTGTCCTCCGTAGATGGTGACAAATAAATGAAAAGGGGTTGAATGTGTTGCTAGAGCAAACTGTTGTATTAATTGTTTGTAAGTCCATGTTTCCCCCTGCATCAAATGCTTTTTTCTAATGTTTCTCACACCTGGGCCAGGATGAGGAGAAAAGGGGTGAGGATGTGCCAGAAGTTCAAATGTGTCTAAAACATCAGTTTTCCTGCTGCTGTGGTCATTTCCACCCGAGCTCCCTCTGGGGCTGGTGACATTGCACTGGAGGCTGGGCTGGCAGGTCCTGCAGGACCATCCTCAGGTGCCTCCCAAGAGCGGCTGCAGATTTCGGTGTTGTGCATCAGGTGCTGGAATGAGACTATGGAACGTCTTGGGGTCTAGATGAGGTTGTAACGGGCTGTCCTCTGCGGTGTGTTTGTAAGGACATAGGAAAAAATTGTTATAATCTAGAATTAAGATTATAATATAGATCATGATACTATATAGATGATATATTACAGGGAATTTCTTGGCTATAGCTGTGTCTAATACCCATGTACACAATAAGCAGAGTGTATCGCACACTCAGGCTCCTTTGAGATTCTTCCAGAGCACAGAAACTCTTCAAAGTGCTCAAAATCTGTTGAGGAAGGCGGTTTCCAGCCTCGCTGCCCCGTGCTGCCAGAGGGTGCCTTGTGAGCTGCTCAGGGACTCCCCGGGGACACAGGAGTGGGACCTGGGTGCTCCCCGGCTGCGGGCTCTGCGCTGGCCTGGGCTGGGCTGGGGCTTTCTCTGCAGAGCAGCCCACCCCACCCCTGCACACACGCTGCTTCCCCAGCGCCGGGCTGGGCTCCCCGTCCTTCTGCGCGTCCAGCCGCAGGCTCACGGTGGGGAAGATTTCCATCCTTCGGGACCAGTGGGTGTCTCACGGGGGAACCTTCCCCCTCCGGCCCCAGTTGGGCACAGGTTGGTCCCTCCTGTCTGCGGAGTAACGTTAAATGACAGGTGATTTTTTTTCCCGTAGTTGGTTGTGCCTCTGAGTCGTGGATTTTAGTGACACACCAAATTTTGCCACGTTCTGGGTGAAACGTGACGCTGGGACTCCGTTGGTGTGTGCGGTTGCTTTCCCACTCTTGGCCACTCTGCTGCCCGCCGGCTGAAGCCGATCGGCTTGTTCTCTCCCGCAGACAGCAGGAAAGCCTTTGGTGCGCGGAATGTCTTTGGGGTGTGTTCTGAAAACTAAACTCCGCTGAGTTTTGACTGCTCCCTGCTCTGTAAGTCAGACAGAAGGAAGTGTGTGTGTCCGGGGACGATGTTGCCAGCGATGGACCGGCTGTAGCAGACGTGTTTGTAGCTACGGGCTCAGGCACAAAGTGGGGCAAAGCTGAAGAGATTCATCTTTCCGTGTCAGGGTGACCCGGTTTTATTGCCCCAAGCCAAACTCCCTCTTTTAACATACTACTCACAGCGATGGTATTTTGAGGGTCTTCCCATCTGCTCTCTCCAGCAGGGATGACAGAAGCGAAGTTGGCTTCTGATTTCTTTATCGTTTCATATGACAAACTTATTCAGAGGAGCTGCTTTAAAAAAATACTTTCCAAATTGGGACATTGCCTCTTTTTTTTTTTTTTTCCTGTAACTGCTCAGAGGGTTTGCCGTGGGGTAGGTGGGACAGAGGGAGCTGACACCCCCTTAGCATGCTCAGAGTAATGCAGATTTTAGCTGGAGGGAGAAGTGTGAAACCTTTCATCTTGTACTGAAATTTTTTCCCATCCCACCCTGCCTCCCACCAACAGAAAGTTTTGGGTCTTGCCACTGGTACAAAATGAGGGGGAGGGGGGGGCCTTTTCTAGCACTTGTTTTTAAAAGATTTTTCTTTTTTTCGTAACTGAAGGCTGTGCCTGCTTCCACGTACAAAGAAAAGAGATGAGCAGTCCTTGCCCCAGGAGATCGCAAAGTTTCCCGTCCTCAAGGAGAGCTTCCACCAGTCTCTGCAAGATCAAAGGCTAGAGGACGGGGTTGTGGGCTCTGCTCCCAGGACCATCGCAGCCACCCTGGCTGACCACAGCTGGCCTTTTCTCCATCCTCTTTGCTTGTCTTGCCCACCACCAGCTGGACCCGCTGGCACTCGTGTACCTCCTGCTGGAAGGAGCCACGGGCATCTGCTGGTGCTTGGAGACCCCCGGGCAGATGACACAGATCAGCTGCTGGGCTCCGGTTATTAATAGTTTCAGGAATCGCTATTAATACAGTCGGAGCAGCGGCAAGCCGTACTCCTGCAACATGTGACAGCACGCTAAGTTTAAACAGGTTAAATTAATTTCAGCATTAGCAGTAATTTAAATTCAATTATTCATTTAAAAAAGTGGGACCTGTTAAGTAGCTGCCCATCAGGCAGAGCTGTCAGGTCTCCGGTTCCTCCTCTCTCTCACAGCCGCTGCTGCCTTTACGTGGAGGCACGAGCGCTTTGCTCCCCAAAGCCAACGCGCGGCAGCTTTGGGCTCTCGGAGACCGGAGCTTCTGCCTAATTAAAAGTTCCCGATACGCATGTTTGGTGTTAGGAGAGTAGCAAACCACCGGTGCAGCCGTGCCAGCACTGGAGAAGATGAAACTCAAAGGAACAGTAGGGAAAAATTAATATTTTAGAGAGTGTGTGTGTGTGCAGGAGGCTCTTCCAGCGCCTGTGTAAAGGGAGTCGAGCTTTGAAGTGTCTTGGTGATGGATCTTTGTGTGTTGCTGAGCTCTTCTAACTTCAGCAGCTTTAAAACTTTATTATATTTTCAGTTTGCCAGCGGAGGAGCCACAGTGCAGTGGTTTTTGCTGGGAGGGGGAGGATGGCGCCTGAGTAGAGACTCTAAGCAGCTGGTGCAGGACCCTGGAAAAGATTTCCCGACGTGGTGGTGGTGCGATGCGAAGTTCACGGTCCCTCGGGCTTTGCTGCGAGGTCACCTTTTGCCCCGTCACTGCTGTCTTGCCCTTTAGGAAGAAGCATTTACCACCCTGAAGCCCGTGTGTACTGTGAACCCCATCTTTCATATTTCTGGATCTAATTTTCTTTGATAAAATGCATGAGATACCTGTCAAACCGTCGCTGCCTTTTTTCACGCTTGCTTGTCACTTGTTCGCAGCCACTTGTGTAAGTTTATTGACGAGACAAATGGCTGGCGTGGCAGCACCCAACCCTTTTCCTTGTTTTATTTATCGAACAGTTAAAAGTTTTCCTTTAAAAAAAAGACCACAACAAGCCTGCCCTGAAGCGTGTTTCCCCTTTTTGCAGAAGGTCACTGAATACAATTTGGTTTCCCTCTTGTGTCGCTGATACTCTAGAGAAGTTTATGCAATTAAAAAGCCAAATTAAACATTATTGTTAGCAGTGAGAAAGGCAAGGTGTCACGGTAACCTGCTGGGAATTGCATTCGACGCTGGGAAAAGTCTTGTTTTATCCTTATGACTTTTGCACAGGGAGATTAATGGCATCACAAGGCAGTATTTTACTGTGAGACCATTCCTGCCGGGGCCATCTGTGGCTGCGCCCAGGCTGCCGTCTTGAAAACTCCTCATTCTCAGGACTCAATATTGCAGATCGTTAAGTGTGCGTTAATCATTTTGGAAACCCTGCTGAAACGAGCGCTCCGGCGGGGGGGAGGCGTGCTGGGCCGTTTGCGCGCTTAACCTGCAGCTCCAGCGTAGAGCTGCCTGGGTTCTACCTCTGCCTCCAGCCTTTTGGGGTGTTTTAGGGTTCTTAGTAACCTGGATCGGGTCAGTGGTTGGTTTATAGTGGGGTGGTGACCGGAGGCGGAGGAAACCTCAGCAGCGAAGGTGCTGACACAAGAGTCATTTAGCTGCTGAAGGCAAGTACCTGTTGCTTCTAGTTAACTGTAATTCCTTATCCAGTGTTAAGTGGTCAAGAGCCATCAGTTTTCACTGATTTCCAGATCAATAGTGTGGTTTGATTTTTTTTTTTAATTAATATGAGCGGGGAGAGATGGGATGGCAGAGGAAGTATGTGCAGAGATGGTGTGAGAATTTAAAATGTCTTGGAGAGAGCGTCCACTTTCAAGAGAGCTTATTGCTGACCTAAACCAGCTGCTACTGTACTCTAACAAGGGAGCAAAGCAAATTGGAAAATCAGAAGCTTGGGGTGGACGGTGTCAGTGCTCTTCTGTTAACTAAACCCCAAAGCTTCCTTGGCTGCTGATCTTGGATTTTAGATGCTGGATTGGGGCAATATTTGGATGGGAAACCTCTACGGGAACCTCCAATACCTCGTTAAGTATGTGGCTTCCTCTGACATCAAATGCAAGGGAGAGGATAAGATGCATCGTTAAACTTGCACCGTCATATTGCGAAGAAAGAACTTGGAAAAGGTTAAATCTTTGGATCACTGAATCATTCCAGAGCAGGCAATGCTGCACGCAGGCAGAGCGCTTGTAGGCTCCGGAAAGCAGCTTTGCTACGGACCGTGGTGGTCTGGACATCTCATCCCAGCTCAGTCACGGCTGCAGTTGAGATGACGTAGCTCTTTGGTGGCCTTTCAGACTGCTTAGACCTTCATGGTCTGCGTGCACTGGTAGAAACATCAAACTGCTGTGAATAAACGAGATTTGACCTGCCTTTACAGGTGGGTTTCTGATAGGGTGGTGGCAACGTAAGAAGGTATCTTTGCAGGGTGCATTTTCCGGCCCTGCTGCCATGCCTCACTGGTGGGGATGGCTGGTTTGCTCTGGTGATGGGATTTATGGCACGGTGGCTGTGTTTCTCTGGAGCACGTGGAGCCTTTGGTTCACCCCGATGCTGGTGGGGGAACAGCGGCCAGCAGTGGTGCACACCAACCCGTGAGGGTCCACCTGGAGCTGGAACAGGATATGGGACCTCAGTCCGGGCTCTAGAAGACCTTTGTACCACTTATACCCCCTGGAAAAGAACAAGGGTTTCTTCAGCCTTTCCTGTTGGGTTTCCTTTCTTTCCGTTTGTGATTTTTCCTTCTGGTTTTTGAGGTGGAGGAAGATGAAGCGCCAATTTGAGTATCTCCTGTTAACTGTGATTTGACCTCTTCCGATGAATAGCGCTGAATAAATGTTATTCCTTGGCAAACGAACGGAAACAATGGCCATCTTTCCAAAGTCACTTACAGAGAGAGCCCTTTCACAGCCCACTTCGAAGCGACACGTGGGATTTCACCAGGCCAGTGTGTTTCCATGGGGAGGATGCATCTCCATGAAGGGATGCAGCCCCCGGGGTGGGCAGCAGGGCTGGAAACTCTCCACGTGAGGATAACCAGCGTCCCAGACTTGTCAGACAGCCGGCTGCGACCTCGCTGCTTCTTGGTCTCATTTTCCCCTCCTGCAGATGACTCTGGTCTGCACCATGTTCTCTTCAGGTGTACAAATGCCATAGAAGAAAAAAGAGGAACATCTTGTACCTCAGTTGCAGTTTTAGTAGTATTAACTTGATTTTTCTTTCTTTCTTTGAAAAGTGAGTCCTCAACTTCCTCAGGACTGTTAAAGAAATCTAACAAAGAGCTCTGATTTTGGAGCAAATTTTGGCTTTCTCATCTTCTCGGGTCTCAGAAGTGTCCATTATTTTGACAGTAATTTAGTCAGCAGAGAAGAACCAAGCCATGACCCTGAACATTTTCTTACTAAAAGATCCTTAAGTGTTCTTCATATACACTTCCGAATTGTATCCATGAATCACGTCAGTGGAATTAACAATTATTCTCAGTAAATCTTACTTCTGTCTGAGGTACTTGAATAAATTTTATAGCTGGATGCATTTAAAAACCCTTAGTAACACTTAGAGCAGTATTAGAAATAAAAATATGGGTAATAAATTATAATTTCCTCCCGTTTCAAACATGTATCATCTGCAAATATCCCATACAAGAGACTGGAATGAATATGGAATTTGCAAATGAAACATTTGTGCCGGAGCTGAGGGTATGATGTGGTCTGTAAATTCATTTTCATGAGCAAGTTGCTTGAGGACTCTTGCTGCAGAAATCACGGCGGATGGCTGGTATTTATATTTTATTTTTATCATTCTCTTTGTGCCCCCTTGTCATCACCCATCATTTGTTGCTTGTTCTTCAAACCCTGTTTCGATGGCAGGATTATTAATTTATTCATGAGCTTCTCTGGGGTGGAGGATAAGGAAGGGGTTAATCCTCAGCACAGCCCAGTGATCCAACATGAAACTGCTGCTGCCGTTATTCTGCTTTGAAAGACCTGATAAGCAAAGAGCAATGTCAAAAATAAATACCCATTTTCTGGGGATTTTGATGACCTCTTGGGTTGGGGAAGGGCACTTGACCTGGAGCCTTCAGCCAGGCAAAGGCGCTGCGGTCTGGGACCTTGGAGGTCTCTCTGCAGAGCAGCCCACCCCACCCCTGCACACACGCTGCTTCCCCAGCGCCGGGCTGGGCTCTCCGTCCTTCTGCGCGTCCAGCCGCAGGCTCACGGTGAGGAAGATTTCCATCCTTCGGGACCAGTGGGTGTCTCACGGGGGAACCTTCCCCCTCCGGCCCCAGTTGGGCACAGGTTGGTCCCTCCTGTCTGCGGAGTAACGTTAAATGACAGGGGATTTTTTTTCCCGTAGTTGGTTGTGCCTCTGAGTCGTGGATTTTAGTGACACACCAAATTTTGCCGCGTTCTGGGTGAAACGTGACGCTGGGACTCCGTTGGTGTGTGCGGTTGCTTTCCCACTCTCGGCCACTCTGCTGCCCGCCGGCTGAAGCCGATCGGTTTGTTCTCTCCCGCGGACAGCAGGAAAGCCTTTGGTGCGCGGAATGTCTTTGGGGTGTGTTCTGAAAACTAAACTCCGCTGAGTTTTGACTGCTCCCTGCTCTGTAAGTCAGACAGAAGGAAGTGTGTGTGTCCGGGGACGATGTTGCCAGCGATGGACCGGCTGTAGCAGACGTGTTTGTAGCTACGGGCTCAAGCAAAGGCGCTTTAGTCTGGGACCTCCGAAAGTACCCAAAAGCACCATTGGCGGGCCAGAAGGGAAAAGCTTTAGGAACTTCTAATTCCAAACTCAAGCCTTCAGGGTGAATTCTAACTCCCAAGCGCATAAACCAGTTTTTTCTCCCCCCCTTCCTTTTCTCTCCTAAACGATACCGCTAGCTTCACCTCCAAGAGGACTAACGCCACGCTTTCAAGCTAATATTTCATTTAATTTTCCTTCCGCCGCAGCTGGGCTCACCTGGGTCGGGGTCCGACAGGAGGAAGCGCAGATTTTCCACGCTCTAATGTCACTCGTGACTCACAGATGAGCTTCACGGGGAGCACAGCAGGAAGCTTGTCATCCTCTGGCAAACTGTGCTCGCAGCCAGCGCTGGGCTGGATTCCCGTTGGGCTGGGCTATGAGGCTGGGTGTGTTGGCCATCCGATTAGTTAATGAGACTTTCCCAGTGAACACGGAGTTTGATTAGACTGAGAAGCTGCAAAATGTTACCAGAAACTGAGATAAGGGGGGAAAAACACAAGCTGGTTCGCTGTTTCCCGTGGTCGAACTCCAATGAATGTCAAGCTCAATGTTGTGCAAATACTCGTTTTGACGAATAGTGGGATGTTTGATACAGCTCTGAATTTAAATGGAATAATTTCTTGATCCAAGCAGGAAGTTATCTGGAATAACAAGTGTTGGACACAAAGGAAACGGTGTGAAATCTCACCTGAAATATTAAACAGTAGTGTTATTTTATTCCTCCTAAATCAAACAAACCAGTTGAAGTGTTTATCCTTGATCCATTGAGAAGTGGATGCCAAATATGGTTTAAATCTTTGACTTACACCAAGAATCTGTCCTCTGAAACACGTGCTGGAGAAAACAAAGCCTTTTAGCTGGGCTCCGGGTCAGAGTAGTACAATTGGTCTTAGCTGCGGGTTTGGATTTGCTTTCGGCTGGGCTTGACCTTGGCTTTCACAGCAGGCCAGTTGCTTCCCACACTACAGTCAATGTTTATTCCTGACCATCTCATGGAAATTTTGTTTCCCCCTTGTTCCATTGTGGGTTTGGTTTTTTTTTTTTTAAAGTATTATTCACCTGGACACAATTAACGCAGGGATAACTTAAGCCCTCTACTACAGATGTTTATAAAGCCGTGGAGGAACCATGTTCAAGCTCCTGGAGATGACGAGGACAGCACGTCTTGCTGTTTGCAGATGACCGTGGCTCCTGATGGGGCTCTCCTGCGAGCCCAAGCCCTGCTGTGTGCAGGTGGGTGACTGAGCCCCGGCCAGTCAAAGCTCTCTCTGACCCAGTGCAAGGGCTTCCTGCAAAGGGACCCGGTTTGTTTTGTAACTTCTTGCCTCGACTCTTGTAGGAGAGAAACATTGAAGACGATGCCAGTCTCCAGACTAAATCCGATCCTTGGCTGTGTTATCTCCATTTGATCTGGTGCCAATATTGTCCTTGAAATAGCTCTCCCCTCAGCTTGCGTTTTGCTAGGTCAAACAAACTGTCCTCTTTCAGTTTTCCCTCGTATTGTATGTCCTGCATTGCTTCAGTGATCACCGTTACAGTTCTCTGCATCTTTGCTGGCAATCACTTCTCTGAGATGTGGTTAAAAGGATTTCAGGTGAGGTCACATCAGGGACGGGCACAGCAGCATGGGTCTAGCTTGCCTGATATCGCTTAACGTTGAATTTCCTTTTTCTGCTTCTTGTTATCTTCACCCTTTGGCGCACTTGACCTCTCTTTCCAAAGCCTGTTGTTCTAACCAAAGACCTCCCAGCTAACTGCAGATTTTTTTTCCCCCCTTTTTCTTATGAACTTGCTCGTTCTCTGCTCCATGAAGCTCCATCCTGGTCCTAGTGCTCCGGTCTTCAGAGTCGTTCCATTTACTCTGTGTGAGGTTTTATTTTCCTTCATTGATGATACTTCAGTGCTTCGTAACATCAGTGATTTTACTCAGAATCCTCCTGCTTTGCCTCATGAAAATATTACATGGAGTTGGTCTGGAGAGCAGTTCTGGAGCAGTTCCAATGGTGATTCTGGTTTAATATTACTGGTGTAAACTGGGCGAACCATCCTGATGACCAATTTCTTACGTCCTTCACAGTTCTGATCCCCATCTTTCCAGCTGGGTACATGATTACATGGCATTATAGCAACTACTCTAGTCCAGTTTGAAAAGACCCCAATGTTGTGTGTGACAAAGCAAGATGAGACTCATCAGCAGCCTGTTCTCGGCTTATTTGGATGTTTTCCTCAAGGAAGATATAACATGAAGTCTCAGATATCCCAGTTGTTTGGATTCAGGACGTTTCCTGGACCTGTGTGCAGCCGTTGATCTCGTCGATCACAGTCCTTGATGTGACCAGCTCCAGTTTTATATCTGTGTTCCCACTGGTCATCCTGCCTTCGCCCATATTCCTCTTCAAATCTGAAGTTCAGAGCATGCTTGGATTATCTTTAATCCCGGTGCCACCCACAGTGACCTCTCTTCTTATTTTCATTTTATTGATATGGAGAAAACATTTTGTCATTTTAAGTAATTGCTTTAATTTCCGCTGCAGACTCCATTCCAGTTTGACTTGTGCTATTTTCACTTATTGCTTCTTAACTCTTCAGACGCAGCTTTCTTGGGGATCGTTTCTTTTCCTCTTTCTTTGCATTCTCTCTGCTTACTCCTAGTATCGTCTGAGAGAGCTTTTCCTTATGATTTTTTATGACCCCCACTTTTACCAAGATTCAAATTCCTACTAATTTTGCACCCAGTAGCTAAAGAAATTCCAGTCAGCCTCTCCGTTCCCATCCCTAGGCTTAGCTGAACGGACTTTGCTAAGTTCCCTTCACTTATAAGAGTTTTCCCTCTTGAATCCAAGGAGTAATTTACAGTTTTCATAGCAGCATCCTTGCATTTAACTTGATAAATTCAGCCAAGTTTCACTAGTCACGTTCTCTTCCATTAGGCCTCTGGGACTGGAAATGCCTTTGGCAACTGGTCATGGCTTCCTGGGGAGGCGGGGACTGATGGAACAAACTGTACCCTTGCTCGTACTGCTGATCCAAAAGGGGCTGTCAGGTCTGTGAGGGCTCTTGGGTGTTTTCCTGCTGGCAGAAGCTCTGCGCGCTGCCTGTCCCCATAGCTACCACAAGCAGAACTCACGTTGAGACCATCAAGGGTGATGCAGAGGAGCACGAGAAGCCATGAGGTTCAATATATACTGAACATATTTCTGCAGTGAGACACGTATGTGCGTCAGAGTGCGTGTCGCTAACACTGTAGATCACGCTCGGGTTCCTGTGCAGAACTAAAGCAGAACCGGTTGCTGCGAAGGGTCACTGGAGCAGCCTGTCCCATAGGTGCATCGTCCCTCTTAGCTGTCAGGTCAACAAGCAGATTCCTTCTGCGTTGGTGTCGGCCCTGATTTCTCATTTCCTGCTCTTGCTGTCGTGCAGACCGTGTCCCTGGGGGTGCTGAGCCTCTGGCCATCACGGGATTCGGGGCTTGGTGGTTCTTGGCAGCTCTGCAGCCTGGAAGCGAGGGCTGTCAGCAGGGCTGGGCAAGGCTCCTTCCACGAGGAGATAGTAAAGGTTGCCCACTTGATAAAGAAAAGGGAAGAAGAAAAGAAAAAGGAGAGGAAAAAAAAGAAAAAAGCAAGCAGAATATTGCGTAGTAAAACACTACTTTGTTTTGACTCGGGTTTCACCTGTAGATCATGGGGCAGAGCAAAATCTGCCACAAAACCCGACTGAACGCGTGCCCGGGGTCGTTGTTTGGGAGCAGGATGAGCAGCGGGTGACCTTGCCAGGACAGGGCGATTTATCCCATTCCACCCCTCTGCGACGGCGTCAGGCCGGCACGTGCCTTTTCCCCCGAGTGTGATGGGCTTCAGTCATTTAACTAACGAAATTGTTTCTGCTGGATGTTTTCATTAATTTCTTCCCAGCGACTGCTTCTCCAGGCAGCCTGGCTGCTTAGCTGGAAATAAAACGGTTACCCCTGGTAAAGGCGGTAATAACGGGCTTTCCGGAAGCTGAAATGTGGATTCCTTGGATATAGTGATGACGTGGTGTTTTGTTATCGCTGTGCTCTTCTAGAGGTATTGAAGAAGATCATGAGGACTGCCCGTATCTTTCCGTGGAGCAGCTGGCCAGACTGATAAGAATGGGAAAGGCTTTAGGAATGCTGGTCGATTTATTTCAGTTCCAGCCAGTTTTGTGGTTCTCATAAAAAGATACAAATTCTTTCACGCTTGAACTCTCTTGTGTGGTGGTCACTTCTTGGTATTAATGTAAAATGCTTATTTTTTAATGTGAATGATCAACATTACTTGCCTATCTCTGGTAAAATCTACCAGCCCAGTGTTTACTCAACCATTTAAAACACATTTTTTTGAGCTACTACCTGCTACTGTCATTCAGCTCATTGATGAACTCATTTTCTCTAGAGTTAATGAGAACAAATCCTTTGAACTCGCAGTTATTTGTGTCTGATTTGGTGCCGGGCTCACTCTAACCGCCTTTTCAGTGAAACTGGTTATATAAATTGCCAAGGGTTAGACTATGAAAAAAATGTATTAAGTTAATTAGAAATTCAGAATTTGGCCTTTGGCCAAAATGTGATTTACTTTCCTTAAGCCCAATGTGAAATGAAATCTTACCGCAGGTCCCGAGTTTTCTTAGCTCTTCTTTTCTACTGTTTATAAAACAAGTCAACAAAATAAATGTGAAGCAGTGTTTAAAAAGAAAATGAAACATGGACAAATTCTAAACTCAGGGTGGGACTGCTGCCCCTGGTTTTACAGCAAACTTGTTGATCTTGACTTATCACCCAGGGCACTTTAGTTCAGGGCATAATCCTTCAGCAGGTTATAGCTGAGGGTCCGGTGCCTGTGCTGGTACCAGCGCTGGTTTGTGGACCTGCCATGGGCAACCAAGCATCTGTGCTGCTTTATTGTCCCCGGCATGGTCTTGGTCCAGACGAGGTGTCTCCCGCAAACCAAGCCTGGGCCGGGTTCAGAGGAAAGTGTGATCCAGGATGTAATCTAGACCTGCAGCTTGGGCTGCCCCAATCTCCAGACTGTTTCTGGCTTTAAGGTTACCGGGGGATCCCAAAGTCCCCGACCATCCTTTCTCACAGTCACACCTGGATACGCTCATGCCTCCATGGCACCAGGGTTTGACCACTGCCAGTGTTCATCCTTCTGAGATCCTGCAGCCCCGAGCTGGCAGCTCGTCCCTGCGCTGGGCAAATATCAAAGTGGGAGGTGTGGAGAAACGCGCTGTACCCCAGTTTTCTAATCCGATGAGAGAGGAAGGCTGTCGTCGCTGCTGTGTCGGAAATATGTTCACCTCTGGAGCAGAGCAGAATCTGCATCTGCACCCCCAGAGCAGTTTTGCTAGTGGCTGGGTCTCTCTCCAGACGCAGTTTCTGCCCCAGGGTCTGCCGTCTCTCGGCAGCGCAACGCCGGCGCGAGCCGGGAGGCTGAGCTGTGCAGGAGGGTGGAAGGGCAGAAGCTGCACAACTGGCAGGTCTGTGTGCAGGGTCTCGCTCCAGCGCAGAAGATAAACATGCTCCCCCGCTGGGGTTTAAAACCCCCCACAAACCAAACTCTTTAAAGGGCAGGCTTTTTCAGAATTTTTAAAGCTAGATCTACGCGGTGACGGCTCTTTGGGATCAACTCCAGACCCAGCGGCGACACTGGGACTGTGCTTACAGCAGGGATTTCATGGGCAGAACCTGCAGACTCTCCTCCCGCTGACTCTAAACGCGACTCTCCACGCTGGTTGCCCTCTCCGTCCCTTTACCCGCATGTTTTTACAGGCGATTCTGTGATAATGCAGAGAGGTATCGTTAACGTCTGCAGCGTGTTTTGATGTTCACGGGGGGAAAGTGCACCGAAGCGAATGATTTTGCTGGTGTTTCTTGTTAATCATCACGGTGAATTCAAGATGAGGGACCAGTATTCGTGATGAAACAGGATGGTAAGGGAGCGGGGGGATGTGGAGCCCCAGGTAGGTACAGCAAGGCCGGCTGCCTTCTGTCGCGCTTAAACCCCCTTCGGGACAGGAAAGAAATACCCTTGCTATTCCACCCAAATGATTTCATAATCACCCCCAGCCTTCAATTTATTCTTCTGCCCATTCACTATTTTAATTATGACTTTTTTTTTTTTTCTCCCTGGGCAGTAAAACCTCTTGGATTTTGCCTTTTTGGTTCAGTTATTTCGGGAACTCATTAAATGCCGAAGTCACATGTTCGTTATTAGAAAGCGAAAACAACTCCCTGGCTGTGCCATGGGAGAGACTTCATGGTGAATTACCGTGGTTAAGTAGTAGCTTAACAGCTTGAGACTCTTCGAACATTAGGCAGGGTTTTTAGACCTTTAATGCACGGCAGATTGCGGTGCTTCCGGTGCTGACTGGTATGAGGTTATTGTCTGTGGTTGGTTTAATATGGATCCTTGCCGAGGGATAACACAGTCCTGTACGTGCTGCAGAGGAATTAAATAATGTGCTCGGTTTGAGGACAAGGAATGGTTTAACTGGAGAGGAACCCTCCACCCCCAATAAGCAAAGCCCACCCCACTGCTTGGCACCTCTTAGAGCTCTTGTCTAGTAGGATTGAGGCTAGAAACAAAGTTGAATCACGACGTGATTCATCAAACTTCACATTTCACTGTAGTGTCATCCCTAGACAAACCATTTCTTCTGAAGAGGCTGGTTCCTCTCGTTTCTCTGCTCCCAACAGCTGAGATCATCGAAACCTCTAGTGCAACCGGGAGTGCTAAAGAGCCCCATAACTTGCCCTGAGAAGCATCGCGGTCAGCGGTGAGACAGCGGAGATGAGGAATCAATACCATGGGGCTCTGCCGGCAGCATCCTCACGGAGACCGACGGGCAGTTAATGCCCGTGTCCCTGACTGTCACTGCGGGTGATAGATGCTGAGGTTCACGATACCGCTGTTTAGTGACCGAAACAAAAACACGAGAACAAGACTACTCACTCACGAGCTCTTATGGCTGTCCTTCCTGTGCTCTGGTCGTCTTTATAGCGCAAGAGCAGAGCGTGCCTTTTTATACCAGTTGCTTAGTTAATCGGGTAAAAACCGTCTGATCTGAAAAGTACCAGGTTGTGAGCGCAGTAAAAAGCTGACAGGAAAATCTCTGCTGAACATCAGCTAGGTTCCTAATCCGAAACGTGAATCTTGTGGTATTGACCCATCGTTTGGTATCGGCTGGTAACTCGGGACCACAGAACTAGCTAGGAGTGGTAATCCACGTCGCAGTTCAGATGTGTGCACTCTGGGTATACAGGCAGGCTTAGAGACACACATCCTCAAATGAGGACAGATGATGTAATGGGGATCCCAGGAAGGTGTGAATTCTCTCTGCAGATCCCGTTTGCTGCGGCAGAGAACTGCCATCCTCTTGTGAAAGGAAAAAGCCAAACACCTCTACTGAAGATGGGGAGGTTGGTGATGAAATAGGCTCGGGTTTGCTCAGTCATCTTTATTTCCTCTTACTAGACTGTGCTCCTTTCAACCCAAAGTTGAACCAGGCAGGGTGAGGTTCCTCTGTGCAGCGTCTCCCCCAGGGGTGCTTCATGCAGCCCCTCTCCTGGGGCACCCATTAGGTCTGGCTGTGGGGCTGGGGGATAGTGATGGGGAAAGGGGGACCACCCCCATGCAGACTCCACAGCCCCCAACTACAGGTGCTCATGCTTGTTGTTGTTGAATTAGGTTTCGGTTTTTTGAATAACTTTCAAGAAAGTCAAATGGCACGTGGCTCTTCCCGTTCTGGGACCGAGCTCCCGGGTTATGCAGGAGGCAGCAGCACCCTGAGCTAAAAAGCCAGCTGCAAACAGCAACCAGGCAGCCCTCAGCATCTTCTCAGCATCCTGCTCCCCACTCTGCTCCTGTGCGAAATCCCCCAGTTGAAGCGAGAAATGCGGGCACCGAGAGGAGATGGATCAAAATCCTGGCGAAGGCGCAGACCCTCGGGGCTCTGACAGCCCTCGCAGCTCTGTGGTCTGTTCCCCTGGCTACAACTCATCCCTTCTCCCTCTACGCGCTGTCATCTGCTGCATCTTCCCAGTGCGCAGGATGCAACCCCGGTGCAACGCGTTACGGAGCGGCACCAGGAATCCTAGTTGTTGTGCTGCGTTAGAGCCCAGCAGGGCAGCGGCTGCAGAGGACTTGATACCAGCCACGCTCTGCCTTTTGATCTTGGTGACTTATTACAAAGCGCAAGAAGAAAAACAGGGGAACAACCTCATCCCTTGTCTTTTTGATCCCAAGAGCATTAGCGTAGCGGGCAGTTAAAAGGAAACGCAACGTTCTGCTTCTAGTTGAGCAGGCTTGATAGGTAGTTTTGAAAAAAAGGCATAAAAATATGAAGCCTCACATGCCTCTCTGTCATTTTTCACAGGAGAATGCCCATGAAGTGTCAGAACCATGAATTCCCACGTACGGAGCTCAGACTCATCCTGCCGAGTGCTGGGCACGGTGCTGGGCACGGTGCTGGGCACGGGACGTCCGCAGCCCTGCGGGTGTGCGGGGCGGGGAGGAAAGGGCCAGGCTGCCTTCTGCAAGTATTCCCAGCGCCCCCGACACGCTCTAAGCTGGTCCCTGCACCTGCGTCCTTCCCCAGGTACTGGCGTAGGGTTAGGCAGGTTAGCACTGGCAACAGAAAAGTACCCACAAGGTCATGACAAATGGTTTCGATGCCTGTTTTGAACTCCATTAGTTTTTTCTCTGATTATTTTCATGGGACAAAAAGGAGGAGGAATGAGCTATGGACCTCTAAAGCAGCCAGTAGCTGGGCGCCCTAACAACTCCTGTCTGAAAAATAGTGGAGAACTAATAGCTTTGCTTTTTTTTGGCCCGTTCTACCCCTCCTGCCCGCTCTCTTCACTGATCGCAGCTCCCCGGCCACGCAGCGGGGTGGTTTTGTGGTCACGTTCCTTCCCAGCAATAGCAGCTCCAGCATGGAGCCCCACTAACAAGCCCCGCAGAACTTATTAGCTCAGGTTTTGTGGAGTGTGTCACCTCTAATGAGGGTGTGCTTCGCTGCGTAGGGAGCGGCGAACTACTGCACCCACCGGGGTGGGGTCTCCCAGGCTGCGGCCCCTGCGCAGCAGGAGGAGACGGGGATGATTTGTAATGCAGGTTCTTTCCATTGCTGCTCAGGGAGTTCTGCCTGCTGTTAGTGTTGATTTACAACCGATTTCGAACGGCTGGGAAAGTTTCGGAATACTGGAGGGAAGTTGAATTTGTATCGCTGTTAAAAAAAAAAAAATTAAAAAACCCAGGAAGGTGAACAAGGTGCCAAGGTAATTGGTACAAAACCCTTGCACGGATGTTGCTTTCTCTAAGAAAGGGGGATGCAACTTCAACGCAGCACTTATGAAAAGGATTAAAACCCAGTTAGCTGATTGGTTTTGGGATGATTTTATTGACTTCCATGTCTAGGGGTGAACCAGGTGGTCGTGGTCGTGCCTTCTAGCATGAGCTTTTTCTGCATGGATCTCCTGAAAATTGTGTGGGGTCAGAGGGAAGCTCGAAGCAGAATTGTTTGACCCCTCTTATCCTTCCCTTATGCAGATAAGGGTAACGTGGTAACGGTCTGAAAGAGCAAAACTGGTAGCAGGTCCTTTCTTCTAACTCCCGCCCATTTTGCGCCTTCTCCCAGGGAATAAACCCCAAGACCCTGGCTTTGTCAGTGAGGCTCAGTCGGGAGTGACCTGGTCTCCAAGATGGGGAGCTGAAGCCAGGTAGATGCAGGCTGGCGAGGAGGCTCACGTTGAGCAGTGAGGATCTGTAGCCACCATGGGCAACTTTTAAGCCAATTGTACATTTTCCCAAACAAAGTCTCTTGTTCAAAGAGGATTCGTCCTGGGCATTGTGGTGTTTTCCTTGGGAGGTTGGACTATGGGCTCCTGCTTGCACAAGGCTGCCCGAGTTACAAGTGATGGTTGCTCTGGTTTTTCCACCTTTAGGAGTTTAGATGTCAACCTGACGGACTTCGATAAACTCTGCCGTGCTTTCTTGGCACAGCGTGTGACTCGCAGGTGAGGAAAGCGAGTGAAGACCAGTCACTTCTGAAGGTCTATGTGGTAAAGCGTGGTGGCACATGGAGAGCTGGGCTCACGGGAGGGTGGGGATGTTGGTAGGAGCACAATGTCAACATGTTGACACCAATTCTACAGCTCCAGGTGCTCGTGCTTGGAGCTGCACGGCACCTTGCAGACCTCCCATGACCCACGTGGGTCACCTGTCCCATGAAGTCCAGGCCAGTGTAGGCGATGAAACATCTTGTTGTGTGGCTGCTTCTTGAGATCTGGAAGGGGAAGAACATCATGAAGGACTGTGTCCTGTTGCTCTGGACTGAGACGGTGGTTTTTTTGTTTAATAGCCTGACTATCTCACTTTCTCCTCTCTTACTGCACTTGTTTTAATGCCTACAGTGACACACAGTGGTGATGGGCTTCTGCTGTGCCAAAGCACTTGCCTTGACACAGGGAGGTAGAGCAGGTTGTAGATGGTGGAAGTGGTGACTGCCAAGCTCTCCTTGCAGGAGCACATGGCCCTGGGCTGGATCCACTTGCTGCTGTGACTTGGGCTGCAGGGTGCTCCTCAGGTGTCCAGATAAGGAAGCTTTGGAGCTCTCTATTTCTCCACCCAATATATTGCCCTTTTACTACTGAGTTCTTTCACAATCAGGAGAGAACCGCGGGTTTCATAAGCTGATTTGTACCATAAATGCCGCACTCAAATCCTCTTTATTTTTTGTGACAATGCAATTTTTTTTTTATCCTTGTGTAAGCAGCCATGAAATAAAAGTTAGCTTTTGGCTGTTGTGTTTCCCCTGTTCCTTAGGCTCCCGTTGTGCCCAGCAGGAAAGCGTGGCTCAGTGGCTCCTTAGAAGAACGTTTTTCGGTGTCGCTGGATGTGTTCACCTCTCATTTCTAGGTGGTATGTTTGCAGCAGAGGTAGATGACAGTTTTCATCAGGATTATTCCATTCTGCTCTTCCATTGCTCCATTTCCCAGGAAGATTTTGAGAATTTTTTGTCCCCCGCTTTAAGAAGGAAGATGATCAGATGAGCAGCCTGGTGCTGGCTTCCTAGTCGAGCGGTAGCTCCACGCTTGGGTAGCTGCAGACAAGCCCCTATTTCCAAATCCCAGCTCCTCCAGCTATTACGATGATAAAGCAACGTGCTGATGCATCTTGTTTGCCAGCTCTGGAAGCGGAGGCCAGCTGTAAACAAACGCACTGACTCCGAAAACGGCTGAAAAAAAAGAAAGCACCTATTTGTCAGGCATCGTCCCTCCGAGCAGCCACGGTACCTCTGGCGGGGCCGGAGCTGCACCCCCCGAGCTGGTGCCGGGGTGGGTGAGCGAGGCCCCTCGGTGCAGCCCGGCGCGGCGGGCGGCAGCTCCGCAGAGCGCAGCAGATGCGCTGGGGCTCCGTCAGCCGGAAAACGCTTCTTCCTGGCAGCGAAACGCGACCGTGCGGGTCAAGGTCAAGTCGCTGGCAGCCTGCATCCCTCCGGAGCTGAGCCAAAGCGGCAATAAAAAACCGACCGGACACCCGCAGACCCCCTTTTCCCTCTGGCTTTCCCAGGCTGCGGTTTGCCAACAGCGGGGACCCGGTGGTCCCGGGGGGCACCGGGCAGGACCGATGCTGGGCTGCTCCTGACATTTCCGCCTGCGAGTGCCCAGCCAATTGGCGAGGCTGGAGCAGCGGCACATGAAATATGATGATTTTCTGCTGAAGAGGAGGAGGTGTGGGGAGCGGGGGGGAGGCCCGGCCGCTCTCGGTGGTTCGCACGCCGGGGGCTGCAGCGAGGACTGGCCGGAGCGGAGTGCCGGGAGCCGCAGCACCCTGGGGATGGCCCCTCGCCCCCCGCTCCCTGCCCAGGAGGATGCCGTTGCCACCCAGGTGGGCCGGGGGCCGGTGGCGCCAGGAGAGGCTTCAGGCTGCCGGGGGAGCCGCCGTGGGGCTCCGGGCCCGGGGACCCACCGCCCTGGGGCGGCCCCAGCAGCCCCGCTGGGGCGGAGCCGGGTCCCCGCCGTCCTCCGCGGAGCTTGTGCCACGCCCGGGGTCGCCGGCGCTTTGCGGGGGCTCGTTAGCGGCGGGCTGAGCTTTTGGAGGGGGGGGGGGGCTTTGGTTCGGTTCGCTAAAACCCACCGAAATCCGCCCCCCCGGCGGACGCTTTACCGCTGTGCCAGGGCTGCTGGCTCAAACTTTGCAGCCTGCTCTTAGTTTGATGGGAAGCACTTGACAGAGCTGCTCTCTGCATGTCATTAACCCCCTCACACCACCGGCTGCGGGGCGGGGAGGGGGGGGACTGGTCCGGGCTCCAGCTGAGCTGCCCCGCATTTAACCCCCAGCGAGAGCATCGCAGCCAGCGGCGCTTCCTTTGGTAATGACGGTGCATTTATCCGAGAGCTGGGTGGCAAGTTCTCCCTTTAGTATTATCTCCAAAAAAAAAAAAAAAAAAAAGGGGGTGTGTGTGAATCCTTTTAAAAAATAAATCCTGTAACAACGCTCACGAAGAAATTCGCCGGTGCAAACGCCCCCCCCCGTGCCGCCGCGTTCATTCCCGGGCGCCGGGAGCGCCGGCGGTGCCGGAGCGCGAATTGGAGCGCTGTGGCTTTAAAAGGTTAAAACCCCGCTCAGAAAGGCCTGGACCGAGACGGGGGAAAGACAAGAGAGGCTTTGGCTGGCTTCGGGGCCACAAAACCAGCTGCTGATCCGAGCCTGCGTCTTCGGGCGGAATTTATTACAGATTTTTCAGCAGCAGGGATTCGAGGAGGAGGCTTCCGTTTGGGTTTCTGGATGGTGGTTTATTTTTATTCAGAGGAATAACAGAGGAAGGATTTGTTCCGGCTGGAGCATGCTCACAACCTGCAAGATCTCCCATTATTAAACTGCCTAGTTTGGGCTTTAATGTACATGTGGTTTTCTTATTTTTTATTTTTTTTTTCAATTTTTTATTAGCGTTATTATCGTTTGGCAGCGCGCATCCCTCTCTCTCCATTTTTTTTTTTTTTTTCCCAATGATTTATTTTGAAAGGAAGCTGATCTCGTAATGAGCTTTCTCCTTCCTTACTCGAAACAGGTGCTAATGAAAGAATGCAAATAGCACCGGCTGAGCCGAGCACTTCCTAAGGACGGCAACAGCCACCGACCCCGCACGGTCCGGGAGCTGCCCGCCGGCCGCCAGCAAAGGTAGGCACCGGGGCTGGCACCGGGGCTTTGCGGGTGGTGGTGGGGGGGTGGTGGTTTAAGGTTTGTGGTTTTTTTTGATGTCTCTTCGCAAACGCTCTGGTTTTCTGCCTCCCCCCCTCCCTCGCTGCGGGCGCACCCCCGGACGGCCAGATTCCATTCTGCCTGCCCAAAGGTGTCGGGTTGCCGGCCAGCCGCTCGCCCGCCGAGGCGTACGGACGCGTACGGAGCTCTCGATGGACACACGCACACACACACGCATCTGCCCGGGCGTGCGGGTGCGCTCCGCGGCGGCCGCCGCTGCCTGCCCGCGCCCCCCCCCCCCAGCCCCCGCCGGCCGCGACCCGCTCCCCGCCGCCTCCTCCCGCCCGACGAGCCCTGGCTGTCGCATGAATTCATCGTCGCTTGACAGCACCTTCATTCCCTCCCGTGTGCGGGCGGTGTTATGATGGTTTTCCTTGCCGGGGGGGTGGCGGCAGGCGAACGCCGCGGCTGTTTGCGGAGCGCCCCGGGCGGGCGGAGCGGCCGCTGCGGCGGTGCCGGTGCGCGGGGAGCCCGGTCCCGCCGGGGCGGGGGGGACGCTGGGCGCCCAGGCCCCGCTCCGCTCCCCACCCGGCGTTCACGCTCTTACCTGATGCTACAGCGTGTATAAACGCGTTAAAAAAAAAAAAAAAAACAAAAAATAACCGTCCCCGCTCGTTGGAACGGCCAGCCGCTGCTCCCCCCGCCTGGGCACTGCTGCTCCTTCCCCCCCCCCTCCCCGGGAGCTTTGCTGGGGAGCCCCGGCGCTCCGCCGAGCCGGCGGCTGCAGCTGCCGCCCGCAGCCCCTGCGGTACCTGCCCGCGGCTGCCGGCTCCTGCGGGGCTCCCCCAGCCGGGAGCCTGCCCTTGCGGCAGGGACCGCAGCGGCCTCCCCGAGGGTCAAACCCGGCTCTCGCTGGGCTCTCCCAGCTGTATCAACCGCCGGGGGCAGGAATTAGCCCTTTGTCTGGAAGTTCGCGTTCGTATTTTGGTGCGTTTAAGTGCGTTCGAGCAATATATGTCTGCTCCCTGCGTGCAGGCGAGAGCATTGGTGGTTTTTTTTTTTTTTTTTGGCTCGCTGTTAAGGAAGGGATCTGCAAAAAGTTTACCCCAATTGATTGTGCAGGCTGAGGGTGGGCAGCACGTGAAATAAATTGCTGGTTTTATATAAACAACCCCTTGGGGCTTCCTGGAAAGAGAACTTGGGAACGCTGTCACCTGACAGATAAAGTCATCAAAACTGAATATGCAGATGGGTCTGTTCCCCCCTCTCAAAAGCAAGTGGTTTGTGATTAGGAGTTTGTTACGGGGCATATGCAGAAGAATATGAATTAAATTTTGCTTTGGAGCCAGCGGTAGGGGAACGCTCCTCTAAGCCTGGGCTGGGGGCGAGGCTGCGAGCGCTTCGTGGCCCCAGCCTCTTGCCCCGCCAGAAATGGCAAATCCGAACGCCGACGGGTGCTGGAGACCCCCAGCCTCGTGCTTTGGGGTGCAAAGAAAAGGGATGTGTCTCCAAACCTCCCACTCCGTGCTGGGGCAGCGATGCTCGGCCGCGCCGGGGCTGCGCGGTCCTGCGGGATGGGACTTCTGCGCTGCTTTTCAGGCTATGCCAATGAAGGAGGGTGCCCAAAGCTACTTTTTTTTTTCTTTTTTTTCCCCTTTTGGAGATTGCAAGTCCTTGCAGCTGCAACAAGATGGGGGGTGGGGGTGGGGATTGGTCTTTATTTCTTCCTCGTTTCGGCCAGCCTGCTCTCTCGGTGGGATTTCTGCAAAGCGGTGCCGTGTGGGACCTCGCTGCTCAGCTCCAGTCCTGAGCTCTTGCTTTGCTCATGCTGGTGGGAAACGTGTTGGATGAGAAACCTCCCGAGAAAGCCCAAGCAGGTGGTAACTAAGGACGGGGAGGATGGGAAGGTGGTGTTTTTCCTATCAATTCATCTCCTGTATCTCTGTAGGCTTCTCCTGTATCCCTACCTCCCCATCCCTGTGGGCTTCTGCTCTGCCACCGCTGGGGCCACAAAACCCTCCATGCATCACCCGGCCCGAACCCTCCTCCCAGCAGTTTGAGCAGGACACAGCAGAACTTGTCTCGTGCTGTACCAGAGCCACCTCGCTTCTCCTCAGAGGCGGTGGCACCCGAGTCTGGCCAGGAGTTGCTCTTCTATGAGGGCTCTGTAATGCCTTGGGACCGGTGGGAGCTGGTGGCCCGGTGTCGCTCTGCCTCTTATCCTTCCATCACCTCCCGAGAAAGGGAAATGAAACTTGTTCTCTGAGGCGCCGGAGCCGTCTGACAGTACCGTGCTTGCGGAGGATGCTCTTCGTTATTTTGCTGAAATAGTTGTAAAACTCCTATAAACATACCTGACATGCCAGGCCACGGCTTTCAAATGACTCTCCAGCCTCTTGGCTCGTTTCTGGTCAAGATTGTGGCTGGCCTGTTCAGTCGAGGTATGTAAATGAGGATATTTGCGGGGGATTGAGATAGCTGTTGATGGGCCAAGACGTTTTATGGATGCCTGGAGAAGGCCAGGTTCAGAGAGTTTAAGGACCTCCTGCTCCTCCGGTGCACTTTAATTCTGGATTTCCACCTGGTCCAACAATTGCCAGAAATCTCAGCTGTCCGTTCGTGACGTGGAGCTGGGGAGGAAGGGATGGGTGCCAGGAGAGCAGGAACGTAATATCGACTTAAACCCATCCTTTTTAATGGGACCGGTTGGGAGCGACTCCTTTTGCCTTGTGGTAGGAGCACAAACGGCTTTAGCCTTGTTTGGGGCTAAAGAACATCTCCTGTCTCCGTGTAAAGCCAACTGCCTGCAGCTGGCTCAGGTGGGATGTGGGTCAGTGCGGACGCAGCCGGGACTGGTGCATCCCAGCGCGCTGGTATTTGTTTGACCGTTGAAAGGCTCCCGCCGGTACCTGACGAGGATCTTGCAAAATACCGAAGAGGGCTGGTTGCTGCTCACCCGTATCTGAACAGATTCCTGACCTGGCCGCCAAAGGGATGTCGGAACTCATAGGCCAGATCTCTTCGCGGGGTTCTTTAAAAAGCTCAGGAACTCTCATGCCGAGAAGGGAAACGTCGCAGCTCCGTCAGTCGTGGATTTGCTCGGCTCTGGTCTCGGTGGTTAACTGAGGTGGGGGAAAAAGAGCGGCATGGCCTTTTTTGTTCCCGTTTCACCTTTCTGCGTCTTACTTTTTCTTCCGTGTGGGAAACGGGGAGGAGGGAGGGGGAGCCGTTTGGCCAAGATCTCAGTGTGAGTCCCGGGCAGATTCAAAACACCAGTAATAAGTTTTGACTCTAAGCTCCAACTGCAGACAGCAGCACTCGCTGGTTTTTTTTTTTTTTTTTAGATGATTATTTGCTGGGCAGAGACCGGTGCTGTAGGGCAATGCACGCGGGAACTTATTTTCCTCTCTAGCTGTGTTCTGTTGCACCAGTGATGCTTGCCACGGGAAGCAGGAGCCACCCCAGCTCCTGGGGGTGCGGGTGATGTGGCAGGGTCCGGCCCGTGGGGAGGTGAACGCCGCGACCGGCTGCTGTTACCAATGGCTTGAATAATTTAACGAGGCACGTTGCGTGCGGCGCGGCCAGCTTGGGCTCCCAGGGGGCCGCGTGTGAAAGCCCTCGTGGCTGAGGGACGCGAGAGGCTGCTGGCATCCCCTGGGAGCAGAGGGAGGGGCAGCCCCAGAAATAGCCGCTGGGACAGTCCCCAGGAGGAGGCCAGCTGCTGGTCCCAGCCTGGGGCTGGTCTGGTTGGGTTCTTGTGACCCAGGATGCCCCAGTCACACTGACCCTAATGGTCCTGGCTGATCTGCCTTTCCCAGCTGCAGGGAGACGAGGATTCCACAGTCCTGCCGCTCCAGGGCTGCTTGCAAGCTCCCTGCATGGGAACCCCATGGGAATCGAGACCTTCAGAGGGGTTGTCCGCCCCTCGAATTTCAGTGCGGTGGGGAGGCTGGCTCTGTCCTGCTTCCCCTCCCATGTGCCATCTCATCACTCTGTCAGCTTCTGAGGTGGGACCCATGGGCATCTTTGCAAAGAGCTTGGTCAATAAAATCCGGTGGAGGAGACAACCGCAGGCGGCTGGACCATCTCCTGGGTCTGTGGAGGAAGGGTCCAGGGCTGCTGCTGGCTCATGGCCCTGGGCTGGGGGCTGCCAGCAGGAAGAAGTGAGTAAACCCTGAGGTAACAAGCAATCTGCTGAAAATAAGTCACCGCAGAATTTATCATTCTGAGAAGGGCGAGTGCCATTCGTGATGATGTCAGGGATGATCTCAGAGTCCTTCAAAATACACCTCTGCTACAAACAAAGCTCCTAACCCACTTTTTTTTCAGTTGCCTTTAGAGTTTAAGCGTATTTTGTGTATGGTGGTGGGTGTTACTGCTGAATGATGGGTTTGATATCGAAGGTCTAGAATGTTTGAAATAACCAAAGGAAGAATTGACAGAGATGCGATCAGAGCTCATACGGGCTTTTACGTACATGCTCACGTGCAGAAGAGCAGACTCCTGGGACAGGCTCAGCTGCGCAAGCATCATCTCCTGCCTCAGTCCCGCTCCTTCTAACCGTGTCCATCCTACGTTGTCTGTCTTTCAAAGGCATTTCTCATCCTCCAGCCGGTTCCTCCCTTTTCCTGTGTGCTTCAGTCCATGAAAATAAATTTATCATCCCTCATCTCTCCTTACGGCTTTTACCCAATCCCGTGTTGGTTGTCCAAGCCGCTGCAGGTGTGTTGCCGTTCACCCCGGCTTTGGTTGCTTTAACTCATGTTTTCAATTTTTTTTTTTTTTTTTTGTGGTCCTGGCATCATAGTGAATTTTATGGGAGAGTGAAAACTGCTGAGCCAAACATGTTGTTTTGTTTTTAATGGCTGTTCAGAAGCAGTTTGGCCAGGTTTCTTCTGAAAACTCTTTGCTGCAGTGAACCTGTCGCTAGAAATGAGTTCTCCAGACAGCCCCGTGCAGCAGAGACGTCTCCATCAAGCGCAGGCAACGTCGCCCTTACCGATAGTTGCAGTTGATTATAACTTTGATTAATTCACTGGACAGTAATTTTATGCAGTGGAGAAAAAATCTGCTCCCTGTCAAGTGAAGGACTTGTACTGTGCACCCACGGTGGACCGAAGGAAAATATTTAGAGTGGCTTCATGTCTCCAAACAAGGCGCGGGGTGATGCCAAGAGAAAGTGGTGAGTGAGGCGGCTGTGTGGGTCAGACCACCTGCTACACGGGGTGAAAATTGATCCCGGGCCAGCTTCCACCGCGATGAGAAGGTGTGATAGCGCGTGTGCTGCTCGCGGGCTGCAGGGTGCAGGGGGGCAGCCGGCAGAGCGCGAATGGCGCTTCGTGCGATAACAAATGGAAATTAGGGCTGTTCTAGCCGAGGGAGTTGGTTTTTGGAGTGCTGACTGTATACCTGGCTTGGCTTATAGTGAGAGCTGCTCAGCTGCGGCAGAAATTGTATAATTTTACTCCTCGATTACGCCCTGGGTTACCCATCAGTGGGATTTAGTTTTCCTGTGTCCAAGGACATGTGGACCTGGAAGCAAAAGTCCTGTTGAAGGTTGTGCTCCTAAGTTGCATAGCATGTGAAACGACTCGCCTTCCTCCATCCAGTGCACGTTCGTGTGTCCGTGAAGTGAGGCACACGTACAGGCTCTCCCAGCGCAGTGGGATGGTTGATGGTTGGGTTGATGCTGCCCACCCAGCGCACGGGGATGGTTGGTTGATGCTCTCCCAAGTCTCTTGTATTTCCCAGCGCTACAGGCAGCTTAAGAGAAGAAAAAGTCCTTGTTTCTGTTTTTACAGAAATTTATCACCCTGAACGGCAAAAAATTTGTTCCTTGGCTTCAGTTCCTCGTTGGCACCTCAGCAGGTGCCAGTGCTGTGGGCATTTGTGTGGCACAGGCGTAGCTGGTGCGCTGTTGGGCAGGAAGGCACTCTTGCGTCGGGTCCAGCTTTGTGGTCTTGGTGGCGATTTCAAGGTGCTCCGTCATCCAGAGGAGATGAATCAGGAAGGAGATGCCCGTCGGTGAATTGTGCCAAGTTGGTGAGCTTGAGCAGTGTGCTGGGTTGACCACGGGCCATGAAGCAGAAGGACCTGCAGAAGGTTGGGCTGTATTCAGGGGGGTGCTGCGGGGAAGAACTCCCGTGCTCGTTTCACCTCTTACTGTATTTCCACGCTCCAATTTCAACCCCCCTTTGTCAACTGGCGGGGATCGATACTATAAATAACCAGGCGTTGCGGCAAAGTAAATAACGCCAGAGCTCAAACGCGTTCGGGAACTTGCGTGGGGAACACCGGGAAGGTAACTGAATTCCCAGAGCAGCTAATTTAGCTGAAACTTGGTTTATCGACGAACGCAGGAACACGACAAGTTACGATCGCGCCATAGAAGAGCTCCGCGTGCCTGCAGTATTCCTTCTGCTGTTGAAGTTTTGGGGTGCAATGGGGACACGCTCGCTGCTGGGTAAATCAGCACAGACCCGGTGCTGTCTCCTGGTGGGATGTTATCGCTTGGGAAGGTTTTGCAGATCATATGATAATCCTCAGATAGGGAGGACTCTGAGGAAGCTGTAATTCATCCGTAACCGGAGTTATTCTGCGCTTGGTTTTGGGATGCTGCGCGCACTTTTGAGGCGAGAACCCATCCCTGAGCAGCCTGTTCCTTCCAGAGGAAAAGGTTGGGTGAACTGAAAAAAAATCAAGAGGCCAATTTTCTCAGCTAACTGTACATAACAGGTTTCTGCTGCTATTTCTGTCAGCATTTCTGTGTTTTTTCTGTCGTTTGGATTTTGCTCGGTGTTTGCTGTTGCAAAAGCTGGTCGGGGACTGATGCTGTCTGAAGAAGCATGGCCCCAAGTCAAAAATACATATTAGGATAAAAATCTTGATTGTGAAAAAACCTGACTGGGTTCTCCGTGACTGAAGAACCAGAAGGTGAACTTGGTGAGTACCAGGAAAAGAGAAAACTGCAAAGGTGGCGGTGGGGAGAATGCAACCCTTATGTGATACTAATGTAGGCGAAGGTAAGCAGTGAGGTGGTGGAACGAGAAAGCGTGAGGTTGAATTTGTAATCGTAACTTCCTTTTGTCTGCGTGATGTTTAGCGGCCAGGATGCAATCTTGGGTTGTTTGCAACTTCCAATAAATCGGTGTTTAAGATAAGCTCCGTCGTGTAATTAAAGACTTCTGACGCGTGGCCAGATGCTCTGCCTTGCTGTCGGTGTAAATGAGAGCAGGGGGTGGCTGTGTACCACGGCGCTCAAGCGCCTCAGCAAAAGGCTCTTTGTCCCAATCTGTCGGCGTTTGCTGATGGCACGGAGGACCGTCCCCTCCGCGGGACAGGGAGGGAAACAGGATCGTAGTGACCCAACTGGCTAAAGGAGGCTGGATGTGGTTTTGCTGCTGTTTATCAAAGGTGTGTCCTTAGGCAGGAGAGCTGCCCTGATTTTCCAGACAGTGTTTCGGGAAGGAAATTCAAGCTGCCCCAGGGACGGGTGGTGACTCCGTCCTTGATGCTGAGCGCTGCGGTCCGGGAGTTGGGGCTGAGCTCTGCTCTGGGCTCCTCATCTCGCAGTGTGGCTGGGAGCAGAGCTTTGATCTGGGGCTGAACCCAAGGTCTGGAGCTGAGCCTGCCCCAGCAGCCCTGCCATGCCCTGCGAGAGGCGAGCTGGGGCCGGGGTAGCGATGGCAGAGCTGAGGGTGCAGGGTTGCAGCACGGTGCATCTCATGAAGAAGGGAGCTTTGGGGGCCTCGGGGATGTTCTGAGCCCAGCTGGACCTGCGACGCTCCTCTGCACCTCAGCCAGATGGGCAGTTATCGTGAAGCGTGGGGCTTGAGCTTGCGCCTTGCAAGAATTTACCTGAGCGGGGGTAATTTTGTGCCACAAAGGTGCGGATGAGAGCAGGACCCTCTCACCCTTGTGTGTTCCAGCAGCCCCTGTGATACAGAAGTATTGCTTGAGGCAAGGACCTGCGTGGCGAGCGGGGTCTTGTGCTGGGCTTTCCCAGCACCTCGTGAGCACCTTGGCTTTCCTATCCCCAGGGACTCCCGCGGGCTTGCGGAGGGGTGTAATGCTAAGAAAAGCATGGCAAGGGCTGCTGTATTTTGGTGATACTAAGCTGGAAATGACGGTAGTAGGAAGGAGGAGAGGAAGGCTGGGTTCGGAGGGTTTACGTACTCGCACAGTCTACTTTTTCTTAAGAGGGTGGGATTGTTGCATTAAGTTTTTGTGTAATTTCCGATGGTCCTTCTTTTTTTTTTAAGACATCATTCTTGGTTCTTTATGCTGTGCTGCTCCTCTCGAACTTATGCCAATAGAAATATTCTTAAACTCGGTATTTGTAGACTTGGTACTGACTGACTGAACCAACTGCGATACTCCCGCGTACGTATTTCTGCGTTTGCACTGCACTAAAATCCATGCGACGGTAGCACCAGCTCCCAACAAACAACCCCACTGGCTTTTTGGGGAATGTTTTTCAGCAGTCTAAACCTTTTTAAAACCTTAAAGCTGCATAAGCAGCTTAAACCAATTTAAAGCCTTAGATCACTTTAAACAGCTTGTGCCAATATAAGGACTTAGATTATCTGAAATACCTTAAACAGATCTGCAGCTTTAGCGAAAGAATTTGGCCAGTCTCAGGTCTGATGATGTGGTTGACTCACAGGTACGTTGGTCGCCGCGGGGTGACTCTGCCCGACCGCTGCTTGCTGGAGGATGCTCTGATTTTCCCTACCTTGTGATTTTTCCACTTTGGATATTTGATGCTTTGACACGTGGACACAGCCGTAAAATCTGGATCTGTAACCTTAACCCTGCCCTCCTGATTGGGTTATGATCATGCGTACCTTCTGTACGTGGCCCTGGGTTGTTTTGGCTGAACAGGGGTCTGATTTGCAGGAGAAAATGAATTGTATCACACCGGTTGAGGATTTTCAAAGAATCACGAGTGCCTGAGCTGCCCTTTGCAGCCTGGATTCATATAAATTGCTTATATAGCTTTGAAAATCCCACCTTAAGATGTGGCTGCTTAATTAAACCTCTTTAAAAGTGTACATGGACAGCAGAAAGAGCCCAGACTGTCACTTGGGTTAATTTGGACATTCCCTACTTACTGCCTGCTCCTCACTACCGCGTCCTCCTGGTGTTAACGTTAGGTCTGACCCTTCCTTTATTTTGTGAGCAAAAAACCACAAGTAATCCAGGCTCAAAGAGTTGGGGGCTTTTGGTTTTTTCCTAAATTAAGTCAGGTGGAGTTTCGCTTCCACACCAGCCAGCCCCGACAGGCAGCGCAGGGGCACCGAAGCTTCCCTGGAAGCCGAAGGCGCCGCAGCCCCAGGAATATCTTCCTCAGGAGATACGCCGATAGTAACGCTTGAGCCATCAGACGACGCTGTCAGGGAAATTTTCCGCTCGAGCTCCTTAGCTGAGAAAAGGAGCCGACGCGCTTCCCTCCTGCTGAACCCTCGGATGCGATTTGTCCACCCGGCTGGTTTCCGCTCCCCCGTGACCCACGCTGACGTCCCCGGGGCTGTGACGCTGCTCCAGTCCTGCTCCTGCCCTTGCTGCCCTGGCCACGCAGAGTGGAATTTATCCTTCTGGTGAAGATAAAGTGTGGTGGTTGGTTTTTTTTTTTTTTTTTTTTGCAGTGGCAAAGGGAGTTTGTATTAAAACGGGTGGGGGGCTGTGGCGGGGCGTGCAACGCGGTGATAACCTCAAGCTCTCCTCTCCAGTCCCGTCTGTAATTGTGCTGGCCCAGACCCAAGTAAACTGGAGAGGAAAATGTGACGGTTCATAGGAAAGTCTAACCTGGAGCAAAGCTGGTGCCTCCATCCATCGGCCTCATGGGCTCTGCCGTGAGCAGCATCTGCCTTTCAGTCTGTCCTACGTATCGGTCAAACAGATGCGCACAGATCTCCGACGCCGCGAGGAGACGGTGCTTTAGGACTTTCACGTATGAGAACTGCTGTAACTTGCAAAAAACTTCACAAAACTAAAAGTTGCAGTTTCGTTTTTAGATAGACGGCTGTTTTTTCAGGCTTGGGTGTTATGTTCCTCACAGGGTTATTCACGGTGCAGCTGCTAATAAGTTCTGGTCTCCTGCATTTTCTTCACTTAATAAATTAATGGATTTATTATTCATAGAAACAGTAGGTGAGTGCTTGCTCGAAGGAGAATTGCTTTCTTCCAGCCTGCCAAGCTCTCAACTCTTGTAGATAATATCATATTATACTTTATATATAATACTTCGAGCAAGAGGCCCGAGTGCTACCTTGGTATCCGTGAGAATATCTAGTGGAAAAATATGGGATTTTACAAAACACCTATTTTTTTTTTAAAAAGTAAGTTAACAAACCCCAACATAAAATACATCCAGAAATTCCTGGGGGTTACACAGTGCTGGAGGCTTCAGTCCAAGCCTGGCTCCTCGGGCAGCTCGCCGTGGGTGCAGCTCTCTAGTACATAATTAATAAAGTTCCTTTCCTTTCTTGGAATATCTGGCCCAAGGAGTTCAGGATGAAGTTTGCTAGAAATGTAAACACATTGCAGCTGGGTAAACCGCAGCTGAACCAGGGCAGGGAGCAGAGCAGCCTCTGAAATCAGCCTTTCTTCCCTTTCTGACTGACTTCCCCCGTCCATAAGCTGGTGACTAGGACGGGGTTTGCTTCTGCAGATGTCCCGCCGAGCCGCGCGTCTTTGACCCGCCGTCCCGGTGCCCGTGGAGGTTTCTCCCTGGCTGTGGAGCTGGGTGGCGGGGAGCGCTAGGTTCGGAGCTGGGCTGGTGGGTCCGATCCCTCCTGGGGAAAGCCAGGAGCCTGTTTTCTTGCTAGGGACAACTTGGTTCAATGGCTTTTTTTACTCAGCGGGGCTGTTTTTCCTGTTTTTTACCCGTGGTTTGCTCTGAGCCTCTGACAGGAGGCTCGGAGGAAGAATAAAGCAGCTGGTGTGGGTAACCCCTATAGCAGCCTCTTACTCTGACATCTACCCATCCTGTGCCACTGACAGAAGTAGGAAAGAAAACAGTTCCTAAAGCCAATATTAATAGAAAAACAAGGGAAAGAGCCTTTTCTCTTCCCCCCGACACGTTTCCAGTCCCCTCTCGCAGTTACAGCCGGCACACTCCCCCAGCTGCAGAGCCCCACAGTGCGACGTGTGACAGAAACCTGAGGATGCGGATGGGCAGAGCCGGGGCAGAGGGGTCACCCGGGCTCGGACCTTTCCTTGTCACCGCGTCCTGGAGATAATATGGAAATAAGCTGGTTGTTCCACCGCCGTTCAGAGCTGGAGACGGGAAGAGCCACCGCACAGTGCTAAAGCGAGAGGTAAATGGATTTAATAGAGCCAGCGCGGTGCTCGGGGTGCGTCACCCCAGGGCTTCTGGCAGCCCCCGTGTGCCCCCTTTGCTTTGCTGGGGCCACCGTGCTGCCAGGAGCACCTTGAGCTGGGAACAAACGCGGGGGGACTGGACATGAGACAAGCGTTCGGTTCCGTGCCGGCCATTGTGGGATACGGAGAATAGTTCAGGGTGTCTGGGGCTGTGGCAGCGCCCAGCTGGCTGACGCAGGCAGTCGAGGGGAGAGCTTCCCAGTTCCCCTTTCTCCCCAGTTTGTTCAGCGGTACTAACGGGTCGGTGTTAATCCCCAGCATCTGCCTTGGCAGGGCCCTGATTTCGGAAAGCGTCGCCATCCAGGACGGGATTTAAGCACGTGCTTGCCTGTAAGCTTGTGTTTAATTGCTGTCCTGGGTAACACCGTACTTAATCACGTTCCTAACCGTGAGTCGAGGCCAGCGTTGGCATCCTGCGGGCGAAGAGCTGCTGGTGGTGGGTGCAGCATCCCAGCCCCAGGTAGCGTGGATGGGCACACGGCGAGTTATTGCCGTTGGGGAAACGAGCGATGGGTTGGGAAGGAGCCTGGAAGCTCCCCGGTGAAGCAGCGGTCTGCGTTACTGGGTGGATGCGGGGAGCTCTCGGGGGTGATAAAACACCGGCGTTTGCGGCGGCAAAGGGTTTGTAACATCAGAAGATTTGGGTGAGGATTAACGAGCCTTTTCAGCTCTCGGCAACGTGCTGAAACTCCTTCGCCTCGTTCATCTGGGGACTTACGCAGCAGCTCGGGGTTTCTTTCAGGCTTCTTAGAAAGCTGAGAAGGGTTGTCTGTGTGCGCCCAGGCGCAGGCGTGCGGAGAAGTGGAGCTGAGAGCGTGTCCCTGCCGGGGCACTGACCGCAAAAACCCGTGCAGAGCAGTGAAATGGGGAGGCAAAAGTATTTCCAGTATCAGCTTAAACACGTTTTTCTCCATATTGAAACCTGGGAGGTTCTGTGGTCTGGACCAGGAGCAACAGCAAGGTGTCCCAGTATGCTGCTGGGTGGCCCGGGCTGAAAACACCCCTGTGCCTGTACCCTGGGCAGGATTCGTCCCTCCTCTCCTTCCTTCTCTTGCCGACAGCTTTGCTGAAGGTTGTTTGCGGCCCGAGTGCAACGTCATGAAAAAACTGCTGATGCCGCAACAGCGCCGTGCATCGTACTCTGAGAAGTTCCTGCTGGCGTGGGATGGTGCCGTGATGTGCCTCCAGGTCCTGCTATGAATCACAGCACCACACTGTTTCTCTGGGATGCCTGTTGTTGACCTCGTGATATAAATATGTTTTTTGGAAGCTAAACCAGACTCCGGGCTGCAAAGCTTGTGAGATGCAGAGCCAGGTGGCTCCCCTGGCACCTTCTCCAGAAGATGTGAGCGCTGAAAGAGTAAGCTGTGCCACCACGATGCGCAAAGACCGCGGGTGTCAAGGCTTTGTTGCTCTGTGTGGAGGAGAAGGGTGCATTATATGGCTGGCCAGGTTCTGTGAGGCCAAATATGTTTTGTCAACGTACCGGAAGGGTTGTCAAAAGGGAGGACTGGCCTCGCTGGCGTTTGGATGTGGGGAATTAGAGCTAATGAATTACTGAGCCAGAGCACGAGAACGAGTGGGTGCAAATTAATGGAAGGTTTGGGCACGTCAGGAATTTGGGTGGAGTTTCTTTATGCAGGGAGGGTGGTGTGTGAACCGAATTGCAGTGGGAACAATTAATATAAACTATTTTTAAAAGCGCTTGGTCATAAGGACAAACTTGAAGATTGCAGGTGATAACTTCAAAGAGGAAAATCACGCCATCTGCATTTGATGTCAGGGGAAAGAACGTTACCTGCTCGGGAAAGGAGCAGGCTTGGGGAGGCTGTGAATATCTGAAGTCTCCTCTTTATGCTGTGTCATAGAACCGGGACAAAGAGGTCACTTTGTCACCGCTTAGAGGCGGTGCAAAGAAGCTCAGCCAGCATGCGGGATGCAGCGCAGGAGGAGAAAAGATGAGACGGGAGATGCGCCGCCAGCGGTGGGGTGATGCTGCCACTGGTACCAGGTCAGCTCTGGTCCCAGGCACTTCCCCACGATGCGGCTTGGGTTGCAAAATGGCAATTCATCTGTTGCTGGTGAGGTTGAACGACTTGCTGTGTGCATCGGGGAGGAATTTCCTTCTCCTGGAGGGTGTGTAAGAGCGAATGGCAGTTGGGTATGTCCCTGTTTCACCTTCCTCAGGGATTTGTCACTGCCTCCTGGAGAAGCCACGCTGGGGGGTCAGTGCCTTATCACCTCCACTAGCCTGATCCTCCGTTTCTGTTTTCCCAGCGATGATGGGGGTGTTGGTGTCGTGTGAGTGTGGCTTGGTTACCTTTGTCCAGTTTCTGCTGTCCTCTGGGCTCTTGTCTGGGTTGAAAGCACTCACGTGAGCGTCATCTCCATCGAGGTGAGATGAGGTTATGCACAAACCCAAACCAAGAAACTTCATGTTAAAACCACACTTTCACGCTAGGCAGTGTGACGTGTCCATGCTGATGATGGTTGTACCGTGGCTGCCTCGCAGGGTCGGGGCCATCTCGTGGATGCTGTCCTTTGGCTGAAGGAATCTCCTGCTGCTCCTCAGCTGGGCTGGTTTCGTGCACCTCACAGAAGGCTCCAAGCCCACCCAGCAACTCTTGTTAAGCTTCGTTTGCTGTCAGCACCGTCCATCCCTTGCAGAGCGGGAGCTCAGCATGCCGGAGGTGACTTTGATCCGCAGGCTCTGATCCAGGGAGGATTTAGGTGAACCGTGAGTTGCAGCCAAGGAGGAACGCGTGACCCATGCACACCCCACAAGCCAGACCAGCGTCCCTGCTGAGCGATGCGTTTGGCTGAAAAAGCTCCTGGGAGCTGGTTAGTGCAGGCAGGGACACGGGCAAGTGGCAGCACCCTGAGATAGCATCAGGAAGGGGATGGGGCAGGCGGGGAGGGCAGCCACGCGCCCGTGGTGCTGCTACACGTAGCTGCAATGTTGAACTCCTCTGACGGAGAGATTGAGGAGGCTGGAGTTGCTCTTGCACCTTGCAAACCTGGTATCAGCTCCGGTCTTTGCTTTGTTCAGCCCCTCTCTCCCGAGCAGCGCTGCCAACGCTCGCTGTGCGGGTTGCCGGCGGTGGGGTTTGAGGATGCAGCGGGTAGCGGAGCCCCGTTGGCACAGGGTGTCCGGGCAGCCTCTCGCAAGCAGCAGCTGTTGCAGTTTATATCTGAGTGGCAGCGTGAGGCAGGACTTGTCCTGACGTTGAAAAGTGCTGCTGGCGCTAAGGAGGTGTATTGGTGCTGTCAGCATGACGGGGGGAGCCCCGAGGGGTTACCTGCCGCTCGGCTGCAAGTCAGAAAAAGCTCCTGTGCTTTAGGAAGTCCGAGAAACCTCAAAAAGAGTGAAAAAACAGGGGACAAAGGGAAGAAGTACACTATTTGCTGGTAAAGTAACGTGTCAGGTTTTTGTCCTGTCTGTTTTACAAGGTGGGACACCTTGCAGCGTCCCCCCCAGCCCCAAGAGAGACGTGGCCCCGGGGTCACGGGAGAACAGAGGTGGGTTATTTGTGTCCTTTTCCCTGCTTAGAACTGAGACACCTCAGAAACCCCCCGTGCTCTCAGGGGAACAAGGTGAGGGACGAGGGGAACAGCCGGAGAACTGGGGCGTTGGGGGAACGCTGGTGCCCTGGGGAGGCTGTGGCGCGGGGGACTGCACTCGCACCCCGGATTTGCAACCGGGTTTTTTAACCCGAGGATCCCCTTAACCTTTCCGTGGAGGCAGGGCACGAGCTGTCGCTTTATTTTTGCTGTTAGTCTCTATAATGGGAATTTAATACCTTCTGGGCGCTCTGCCGTTGTGCAACAGAAAGCTATATTGTAGGAATAACTCCCTGTGCACGACATAAACTGGTATTCTGTCTTTTTTGGTACAGTGGAAATGGTTTGTCTTCCTCCAGCTTCTGCCTTTGCATGCTTTCCTTGGGGAGGTACCTGCAATCTCTTAATTATTGACCGCGTGACGCGGGGCAGAGTGACATTATTTGTCAGTAATACAATACCGGAGGAGCTGCCCTCCTCTCTCTCTCATTTTCCAATAAGCGAATTGAACCCTGTGCAGGGCTGTGTTCAACCAGCCCTTTCCTCCACAGCCTCCCCCACCCTCCCACCACGCGAGCAATTAAGCAAGGTTTAGCAAACGCAGCTCTTGCCTCCGCCGTGTGACTTGGCTATGAGACAGCCTCCCTCGTGAGGAGAATTTACGGTGACGGAGCTCGGCTGTTTCATCTCTGCCGTACGGTTGTGTGGATGTTGCCCGTGTCCCTGTGCTCCGTAAGAACAATTCGGAGGAGTCCCTGAGCGTCGTTAGTGCCAGGCAGGAGGCTGGAGCACGCGTGGGTGCTGCACGGATCGAGCTGAGGTGTGAGAGGACACCGAGTCCCTCTTGCTGGTGGTGGGGAGCTTCAGGGCATGGTTTGGAGGCAGCGAGTTGGGCGTGTTCAGGGCAGTTTAGCGCCTCAGGGCAGCAGCAGGAGACGTTCAGGTACGGTCCCTAAAACCATGCCAGTGGTTTTGCCCACCTCTGTGGCACGTGTGAGAAGAGGCAGAGTGAAAGCACGATAGTTATATTGAAGTTTGGAGTTGGAGGAGGGTTCCGCCGCGCTGAGTTAGGCACAGACAGTGTTTTCTCAGGGTTTACGGGGCAGCGCTGCCTGCAGGGCAGATCAGCCCCGTGGCTTTGCAGCCCATCCAAGCGTGTGGTCACAGATAACTCCTCGCTCCCACGGAACGGAGCTTAAACCGTGGGCCGTAACGGGTAGAGAGGAAAAGCGGGGAAGGGATGTCAGGTAACAAATGGGACACCTGGGGGAGAAGGAGACTGTGCGGGAGGATGGGGCTGCGGGAGGAGTATTGGCCTCTGCAGAAGGAAAAAGTGACAACAGCGGTAAGTTACCTCTGAAAATGTCCTGGAGAAAAGGGAGAAGTGAAAAGTAGTTCAATCTCCTGAAAACAAGGTTTTGCCCTTTGTGTTAGTGTGCCCAGAAATAGGCTTTTAACTTGGAGTTTTATTAAAATACCAATACTCCATAGAAAACTCATATTTTCTGGGCAACTTTCCTCAAAGTCCGCAAGCAGCTGCTTCATCCGTTGTGGCACATCATCCGATGTAACACTGAACGCCGCTGCTTATTCTTGCAAGTGCTGTGGTGTTCCTGGTATCTTGCTCAGCTCTCGGCTTCTACTTCTGTGACACTGATTGACAGGGCAGTAACAGCATTTTGTTTAATTTAAAAAAAAAAAAAGGTTTTTCCTTTCCATGCCTAATGCTGTCTTTGAGTGTTATCCTCCATCACATCACACTTTTTCTCATTTACCTTTGCAAAATGAGGTAATAAGCTGCCAGAGCTGAATGATAGATATGTTTGTATACAAAGTATATGAAAAAACTTTTTTTTTTTCCCACAGAGTATAAGGCTGGAACAAAGGAGAGCCAAAATTTTTAATTTCTTTCGGTACCATCTGAAAGTTCACTGTAGTTCTGTGCTGGAGGTACTAGTTGCTGAGAGGAAACCACCACCACAGGCTTGTAACGAGGGCAAGCCCAATCGACGCGGTGTGCTGGAGAAGCCGCATCCAAGCCAGGGTTATCCGTGTGTTTTAAATACAATTACATGCTCCGTCCTCCAGATTACCCCGAGCGCGCGCTCCTGAGCGCGGCCTCGCCAGGAGCTGGCTGCTGAAGGGTGCTGCTGGAAGGAGCTGCGAGGTGCAGCTTGTGCGGCAGCAATTACCAGTTTTACATGATGCAAATGGGGTTGAGCCGGCGACTGGTGCCGTCTCCCGCCGGTGGCCATGAACCTCCTTCCTGGCAGAGTCGGTCTTGAGCATCTACAGGGCTAATAAGCTAGAAAACAAGCCCTGGGGAAACCCCCTCTTCTTCCCTCCCTCTTTTTTTTTTTTTTTTTCTTTTAATTTTTCGGCGCACTGAGCAGCGATTTGCAAGACAAAAGGGTTTTGCTTTGCGCGGTGCCTTTTGGTTTGCGTCTGGGTGAGGTGGAAACACACCTGCCACTTCACCGCTTCCTGCAGCAGAGGCAAGCAGAGCATCCTCTCAGGAAAATGTGACATCCCTTAAAATAACCTCTGCTGCTCAGGGGTGGCGATTGTCTCTGGTTTCGTGCTGGAATGTGTCTGCAAAAACAGAAAGCCGCAGGATAAAAATACAGTTGCCCAGTGGTAATAAAGAGGGGTTTCTATGGAAGGCGCACGCAGCCGCCGCCGCTGTTTATTGGGCTCGGCACAGGGGTGTTCGGGGCGGTTGGGTGGTTTGTTTTTCTCTCTCTCTCTCCTTCCTCCTTCCCCTCCCTGTTTTGCATGGCGGAGCCCCCAGCCTGGCTCCGTGCCCCGCGGGCTACGCCGGGGCCGCCGCGCCGCCTTCGGCTTCCCCTGGCCCTGGGTCCAGCGGGTGCCGGCTGCTCCCGGGGCTGCCCGCGGTGGGGCTGCCTTGCTGCCGGGGGCTGCTTTTGTACGATCTCTCCCCTCCTTTGCCGTTGAGCCTAAAAGCCCTACTAGGAGAGTTAGGGATAGCTTCAATGGGCGAGAAATTTTCTTGCTTTTGGTTTTCTCAGCCTGGAGCCAGACAGTGTCTGGTACATGGAGACCTTGAAACCTGCCCGATGGTGGAGTGTCACTCTCGGTTCATCAGGTGACTGCTAAAACGAACGAGGTTTCTTTCAAGGGTAGAAAAACGGCGAGGAGGAGGAGGAGCGACTCCCTCCGTGCCCCGATGCGGCGGTGGCGTGCGCCGGGGGCACCGGGCGGATGCAGAGTTGGGAGGGCGCACATCTTCTCGACGAAGGGCTGCGAGCTGTGCAGGAGCAGAGCCGGGCTGGGGGGTCTGGGGTGGTGGACAGGAGCGGGTTTAGTGTCGTTTCTGGCGGGCGCTCCAGTTTGCAGGGGAGGGATGCGTGGATGCTCGGGGTTTATCCCCTGAAAAATGAGTGGCTGAGTCACCGAAGAAGCTTTGCTCTCTTTAAAATCACAGGCAGGGCTTGCTGCCAGCGCTGTTTCGAGACAGAAGGTTGATAAAGCTGCGATAACGCACCTGGGGGTCACAGTGGTTGCTGGATTTGGTTTGGGTTCCAGTGGGAGTAACTTCCAGTCCTCAGGTGATGACATGGGTGCTATGGGGAAAGGTAGATTTATCGGGGGTCGGGGTGGCTCTGCCAGGAACGGAGAAGCTGCTTCAGAGGGAGGTCTGATGGCAGGGCTGGGAACGAGAGGAACAGTACGGCCAGGGTGAGGACCAGGAGCCTCAGGGGCTGGGGTGTCTGTGGGACACGGCACAGCGGCGAGAGGGAGAGCTTATGGGGGTGGGGAGGGCACGGAAAAAGGGTGTAAGGGTGTCTTGGTGGAGAAGGGCCCGAGCCGTGCAGCCATAGTTCGTGGAAATTGCTGCTTGGAGAGCCTTGAGGTTTTCAAGAGGCTGCGAACTCCTGAAGGACAATCTTCTGCGGGGCCGAGCTCTTTGGAGACACCCGGCAGGAGAGCTGAGCGCGGGATTCCGCGGCGGGATGGGCCGGGCGGCTGGCAGGGCTCCCTGGGGAGAGCTGGGCTGTGCGAAGGAGAGCTGGCGGCCAGGACTGTCACAGCCTGTTTTCACAGCACGTGTTGTTCTTGGCTCCTGAGCGCAGGGAAGGGGTACCAGGGCATGTCTCCCCATGCTGACAAGAATCCCCCTCAAGGCTTGCTGGGTTCAGGTGTCTTTTCCCCAGAGCTGCTGTTTTTCCCATTCTATCCTCGCTGTCGGTTGGCAGCATCCCCTCCGCAGTGCCCGTGGGGTCCGTCCTGCCGGGAGGAGGTGTGCTGGCTCCTTCCACACCCTCGTGGGGAGGGGAGCCGGGGCCACAGCAGCAATCCTGCCCTCTTACACTGGGGTAGCTCCTAAGAAACTAAACTGACCTCCGTGGGCTCACCCTTCGCTCTCACTGGGCTCACTGGAAGCCAGACCAGTTGGTGATGGCTGTTTGTAATGTGCTGTGCGACCCACTGAGAAGTGGGGGGCTTGTCCCTGAGGGGTTGCACGTGTCGTTCATTTTGGTGCCGAGTGGTTGTCCCTCCACGTGTGGGACCGGCAGCGTCTGCCGAGATCTGCAGCTGTCTGGCTCTCCTCATCGCCTGGCTCCGCGCATCTGGGGCAGCGAGGCAGAGGGCAGGGCCACCCGTGCTCTTCCCCACGGCTGCAGCGGTGAGACAGCACCTTTAGCAGCGGCTTTTCTGATTAATACCTGCCTGGCCGTTAGGAGATGCGGTTGGTTAAAGGGCATCCCTGATGCAGGGGTTTGGCCCCGCGGCTGCCCTCGAAGGCTGCCCTCCGCAGATACTGCTGTGTGATGGGCTTTCAAGGTCCTTCCTGCTTCCCTCTGAGGAAACTCATGTTCACGAAGCTCAGTTCATGTCTTGTTTCCTGAAAGGTCTCAGAAAAGGGAAGTAGCTCTATTTTAAATCTCCTCTAGCATTTGCTTTGTGTTTTCTTGGGCAGGGAGCTGTGAACCTGGTCGGTCCTGTAGGGGTTCTAGCAGAGCACCTCACGAGCAGCTTTCACCTTGACTCCTACTCGCTCTTTATCTCAACAATGATTAATTCAGATCCTTTTGGCTTCTTGGTAGAGACTTGCAGACACCAGGAAAGACCACCTTCGCCCTCCCTTCAGCACCCACGTCTCAGGACCCTGCAGGGAGGATGGGCAGGGAGCAGTGTTGCGGCACTCTCTGGGGCGGCAGCCCGAGCCAGGGCTGACCCTGCAGTGTGTTAACACTGAGATTATCACTGTCCCTCTTCCTCATGAAGCTGTCCAGGTCGGTAACAGCTTCATTGGTTTCCGAATCACACTGACATCTCTTAATCTTGTAAATCTGCGCAGGCCAGCTCGCTGGATGGTCGCAAGCAGCTCTGTGAGCTACTGGGGACTCAACGCTGCGCTGAATAATTTGCCAGAGCAAGGAATGCCAAGCATTCTGCTCAGAGAGGATCAGAGACTCTTTCTTCTTTTAGTGGCGCTCTCCTTGCGTTAGGAGAACACCGCTGCACTGCTCCTGCTGATGGTAGGTGTCCTAAGAAAACAGAGAGGGATCTGCAGCAAAGACCAAGCTCCCGTCAGCTTGCCCAGACAGCTCTGTTACCCCAGCAGAACAAACCTCTGCAGCGGGACTCCAGCAACCTCTGCACAGGTAACCGTGGGCAGATGCATCACCTGGATGTGATGTCACTGCGCTATGCTCACGTTCTGTTCAATGCAAGCGACGGAGGTTGGTGAAATGGCTGGGAGCGTTAGCGCACGGCGTCGAGGACTGGGCCAGGGTGCTGCATGCTGCCAGCTGGAAGAGATCCCCCGTTTGGGCAGCATGACGCTCCCTGTCCTTTCTCAACAAGCTGACTCCTGTTATTGTGAACTACCTGCTCGAGGCTCTGAGGAGGTGCTTGGCATGGCCTAGCCTGGAGTTTGTTGCCAGATTTTTCCTCTCCTCGGTTGCTGGACTCATAAAAACTTCCCCTACGTGTTACGGGAGCCTGGGAGCCTCCTCCTGCCCGGAACCTTAATACAGTATGAGACACAACTGAAGGGATGCAGGACCGCAGTAGATCTTATCCACTGTTTTTAAGCTGAGTCTTGAGCATTGGTACCCGTTGAGATGTGACCAGAGTGCTCGCAGTGTGTGTAATATCAGCTGGGAGCAGAGGAGGAATTCGGGCTGTGGTCCAGCTCCCACGGTGTTCCACGAGGTAGGGTTGCTCGCCATCCGTGTAACGTGAGATTTCGTGTACTGCAGACTGCGAGTGGTGTTGAAAACACACAGGGAGCCACCCTTCCTGCCCAGCTTTAATAGGGGACGTGAGGAGTCCCACTGTCACCGCCCCTTCCCCAGACGTATTTCTTAGGATCCTCTTCGTTGTCCACCTCTTGCCCAAAAGTTTGCATTTCTCCATCAAGCTGTAAGGACAAAGCGACCACTGTAACATGTTAGAGGTTTTCACTTTTATCACGTTGTCTCTCCACCGGCTTTCTTCAGACCTTCAGCAGCGAACCAAGCTGCGTCACTTTTTACTGCTGAGGTGCAAGCCCAAGGGGTGTCTATCAGGTTGTTGTTTTATTACATGAAGAAACACGAGATAAACCCCGGTTATCCCAGTTGCTCAGTGAGAGAGTGATTCTGCAGACAAGGGAAGCGCTTTGGGTCTCAACTCCAGATTTCTGGAAGTGTTTGACGCTGTCCCATGGAGAATGGAGAGTTAGCAAGGTGGGAGAGGAGTTGTCCCTGAAGATCTATCATGGTCTGAGCTTCTCTGTTACATTGCTATTGGATTAAGTATGGGGAGATATGTGAACAGCACACTAGGTGCCTTTGTGGGTGGGAGGATTGTGATGGGAGAGGAAGCGCTGGAGGATCTCGGTTGCTTTTGTACAAAGTTCTGGTTCCCTGTGGTCAGGAAGATGAATTCGAATTAGGATAAATGCGACGACCAGCTATTACAGTGATGAGAACGGAGCAATTTCCTTACCAGGAGGAGATGAAGGGCATATCTACATCATCGTAATGAAGGCAGTCTTAGAGTCCATAGTCCAGTGTAAAGCACGGAGGTGAATTTATAATGATCGAGTTGAATTTGGGACTTGCCAAATTCATGGTATAAATGATCAAGTGTGCGTTAAATAGAAACAGTTATGGATGACTTCAGAGCTAATCAGAATGCAGACCAGTGACTACAGCGCGAGTATCTCGGGGCACGCAGTCCCCACAGCTGCTGTTACGTGAGTTGGAAAACAAGACTGCTTTTCCATAGGGACGTACTTACTCAAAATCTGGTGATTTTGGAGTTTGTCTCAGCACAGCTCGGTCTAAGGCTTTTTTGTCTGTCTCACCTTGCTTCTCAACAGGCAGCTCTGTGTAACCACGGGCTTTCAGCTGGGAGGAGAGGAGAGAGAGGGAGCAAACGCGTTTGTCTCTGAACTTCAGAAGAGCTGTGTGGGTTTTGCTTCCCTATGCCCGGCTGCGAGAACCAAGCTGTGCCTGATGGTTCTGGTCATAATTCATGAAATACTGACCGTGAACTGCTAAATGATGACATGTGGCCTTTTTTTTTTTTTTTTTACTGTAAGCTGCGGATGCCCCTAGTTCTTCCCCACTGGGACTGTGGTTTTAGGGAGCTGTGTTCGGTTCTTTGCTTACCACCAAAACTTTGCGAAGCTCCTGAGCGGTGTAAGCCACCTGTGTCCCAGCCACGTGAGGCTGTGGGTCAGTGGAAGAGGCAAGCTTACAGGGTCCATGGTTTAGACATGTGATTTGGTGCGTTTTTATCTTTTTTCCCCCCCCTTTTAGGAGTAACACTGAGTTCCCTTCCAGCTTGTACTCCATGAAGGCTGCTCCTGACATCCAGGAGCATCTGCCTGCTGGACTGGCCCAAACGGTGTTCCTCCTCCAGCCAGCCGTGGTGAGGCTCACGTCCCAGCTGATCCTGGGGGCTTTGCCATCCTTGTTGCTCCTGCTGCAGGTGGTGTTGAAGGCAAATGCTGAACTCAGCTTCTTTGCATTTTAACAAGTTCCATTTATAAATATACTTCTATCGAGTGAATTGATTTTTTTAGAAAAATGAGAAAAGATGCACCACTTACAGGGGTGGGGAGTGCTGGAACTAGGAGTCTGGACGCTGGAGGCTCTCCCCTCCGGACTCGCCACCCCGTGAGAGTCATGTTACGCTCTCTGTTCAACAGCGAGGGATGCGCACGCCAAATACACCGCGCCGTTGGCTTTCCGCGCCGGGCTGCAGAAGAACATGCTGCCGCTGTGCTCTAGGCCAGCCTCAATTACTTGCTTGTGATCAGGGTGGAGATCAAAGTACACCATTGAAAGAACAAATGCAGTAAGTACCTTGAATTTATGCATGGACTTTTTTGGAAAAGTGGGTTGTCACAACAAGCCGAAGCTGATCTTTTGGATTTTGCATAAAGAACTGGAGAGAGAGGGAGGTGTCACCTGAGGTGTCTCCATTTGCGTGATGCGGCGTGATTTTATGAGGATACGGCTGCCTGCTGTGTCATTCCCGATTCCACGCCTCGGCGTTGCCCTGGGAGCTCTGCGCACTCTGAATAGCCTCAGGTCTCGGGGTGCTCTGGAGTTGAGTCAGGGCTCTTTTCATCATCCAAGCGCTGACTTGGATGGTAGCGATTTATTTTTCTGCTCGAGGTTTATTTTTAGTATCTCCTGAAAAAGTTGCGTACCTTGAACAGTAAAAGCAGAGGCACTGCTGGGAGTCTGCTGGTGAGCCGATTGCCGCGGTTCGGCTGGCCCTTCCCTGTAAAGGCGTTTCTTTTGCTCCGGAGCAGCTTTTGCTCCGTGAAAACGTGGTTGATTTGGAGGAAAAAGTGTCAATGAAGCATCGCTCAGGCTAAATCCTTTGCCCTTTTGGTGCAGTCTGGAACTAGGGAAGAGACAGGGGTCGGGGTAGAGAAGGTCACGTAGAAGTTGCTCCCGTCCAACAGCAAAGCTTTTCTGATGTTCGAGCTGGCGTCGTTAGTTCAGATTAACAAAGAGATAGTAGTGTGTAAGAGATACATGCAGCCACGGTCGGTTTAGAGATGCAGCAACCGTGAATACAGCAGCAGTTATTTGCTATTGTAGTATCTTGAAATTCTAGCAGGATACTCCGTGTATAAATTACAGGCTGTAATTAAATGTATTCATGAAATAGTCCAAGCTAAAGCCCACCCTGGGAAGAGGAATGACTACATAGAACTGGGGTCTGTGGATCTTGTGAGCGATTTGAAAGGCACTTACTTTCTTTAAAACATTTAATTATGCATCAGTGTTATGCCTCAACCCTGGTGCTTTAATTATATTGAAATTACCGGACTTGCACGTGGTGGGGATTGTGATTAAGGTGTCTCTACAACGAGTTTTCTGATCTCCTTCAGCAGAAGTTTCTGAGTATAGAAGCGATAGCATTTGCACATGGGCTTCCTCCATATAAAGAGAAACCACTTTGTAAGAGTCTGAGTGATCCGTTTTGGGCTTTGCTGGTGGGAGAACTTTTATGTGTCTTGATGGACGGTGAGAACCATTCCTTGCGAAATGAGAATGCAGTGCTTTTCAATAGATCCCCGGTTTTCTTACTTAAGGAAAAAAAGAAGAAAATCCAACAGTGCAGGTGTCTGTGGAATTGTCCCATCTTCAGCCTTGCAGTTCCACACTGAGGTTTGAAGGCACAGGAGGTGATGGTGGCCATCAGCAGGTGCCCTTTACCAGCACTGTGGAGCATCCTGCCTTGCCTTGAGACCAGTTTGCAGAGAAGCTGTAGGAGGAGACGGCTCCGACGGTGCTGCAGCCCTTCACAACCTTTAGACTCTCAGCCCCGGGGACTCCAGGCTGTGGCTGTTTGGCTCCTCCTTTCCGGCGGGACCGAGAGGCTGGTGGTGAATGATTGCTCTTTTGAGCTCTCTCCTTTTCCCCTTTCCATTGGTAGCAGATGGGCAAAAGGTGAGAAGCCATGAGCTCTTCTGACACTGCTCTTCTGAGAGCAGTCACTTGTATGCTGTTCGTCCCAAATTCTCTCTTATGAAAAAGTCACAAAGTCTGCAGAAATCCCAGCTCGAGGAGCAGCTGGCCCCGGGTCCGGCAGGTGGGGCCTGAAGTGGAGCTGGGTGGAGAGAAAGCGATTTTGAAGGACTCGCCCTTTACTGAGTTCGTGCACCTTCTGTTTGCAAAAAGCCCGGGAATCCCCAGCGGTCCCCCTGACATATCGCTGAGCCGCCTTTCTCGGGAGGGTGGGTAGCAGAAAAGGCCTCTTCAGGTGCTGGGTTCATTTAACTGGGGCGGCTCCTTCCGTATGGCTTGAAGAAGACAAGTCTGGCATTTTTCACCAAAAAGCTGAATTATTTAAATTTTTGCTGTCTGAAGGCAATAGCAGGACAAGGCAAAAAGCTCCAGCCCGTGTGGAGAGGAGTTTGCAGGTCTCCTGCAGGTTGGGCTGCAAAGGGGGTATCACCTCATCACCCCACTTCTGTCCTCAGCTCCTCTGCGAAATCACACCCCTGGCAAGGGTCCTCGAAACCCAGCGATGCTGGAAAGGGAATCCCTGCCTGTGGTCCTTCTGAACCGCAGAAGCACCGAAGGGCAGCATAAATCTGAGAGGCTGGAGGGGGGAGGCCCCTTTCCCCAAAACACCTCACAGGTAGAGCTGGCTCTGCCCAGGCTGCCGGTGCTCCAGAGAAGATGGAAAAACCTTCTGCCCAGTGAAAAGACTCTTCATAGGAGCAGAGACGCGGATGAACGGAGGAAGGAACCACAGCTCCGTAAAGTGCTTTATGCGCCACGCTGGGCTAAGGTCCGTGTGCGATGGCAGCAGCCCAGGTAAGCAGGAAGAGCTTTGTGCCCAGGAACACCCACCTGGGTGTATCCAGCGTTGTCTGAAGAAGAACGGAACCCGTGGAGATAGTCCGTGCCTCGGCTTCTCACAGCTGGAAAGTGTCCCTTTCGCTAAACCACGGAAAATAAGGTCCAAGGATGCGTTTATCAGATTTTTCCACTACTGCGAAGCTTTTTTACAAGAGATTCTGCTCTTTCTGGGCCTTCCCTTCATCTGCTTCTGACTTTTTATTTTGAAGGAAACTTTGCTGGCCGAAGCTTCGCTACTTGAAAAGTTTTATGTCAAGTCTTGGTGCCAGATGCTCTCAGCAGCTCGGTGGCTCTGTTCTTGCAGCCTGCCCTCGAGTTGCTCTCTCGCAGTTTGGCTCGTTTAGTCCGTGTTCTGCCAGGTTGGTTAATTAAACTCTGCCCAACTCTTGCAAAAATACAAACCAGAACTACAACGGGCTGCCTGCGGTGTCTGAACACAGTCAGCGTGGAGGATGGATGCGCGGGGGGGTGTGGTTGAGTGCCGAAGATTTAGCTCCAATTTTGTCAGCTTGAGCTGCCGCTGGAAGTGTCTGAGCGTGTGCTGGTTTATTTGGGCAGCAGATTTGTTTTATTTATGGGCTTAAAAAATAAATTGTGCAGCCTATACTATTTAAGCCACTAGCCAGGCTGCTTGCTGAACCGCTGGAGAGCCCTTCTTCAGATCTGACTTTATCCCCCCCAGTAAATGGGTTGCTGATTTTTGGTTATTATTTCCTATGCCATACAGGCGTTCTCTGTGCTTGCTGAAATTGCCGAGGCGGCTGCGTTAACACCTGTTTCATGCCGGTGTGTATGTAAGTGTTAGGTGTTCTTCTTCAGTTAAAATTAATAATTGTCCTGCAATGAGTTTTCCTGATCCTTTACAGACCAGCTTGCATCTCGGTGTTTCTTACGGAGGAAGAACAAAATACCCTCTGTCCCCATTGCCAGGGATCACGCATCCCCGTTTGTTTCCCCAAAACTATTTCTCTTTAATCCCGTGTATTATTCTAGTTTGTTTGCTTTGGTGTTACCCTGTTCCACCGTGGAGATGGGGGAGCTCAGTCCAAAGCATCAAAGAGATAACCTCTTAGTCCATCACCCCGCCAAGTTTCTGGCGAAACATCCTGGCGACATTAAAGCCCGTGATTTTATAGCTGCGTGATGAGCTGTTGCTTGGGCATGCTGCTTGGATCTCAGCTTGGATGCCAAGTTGTTTAATTTTTGGTTGGGGAGTCAGCTCTTGGTATGGACCCTGGCAGAATACACTTCATGCACTTCTGCTCGTTAGTGTTTCACGTCGAGGTTGCGTTGTCCGGGCTCACGAGGAGGAGATGCAGCCCCTGCAGCGCTGCGGGGTGGGTTTGTTTGGTTTGGGTACTCGTGATGTGGATGATGGCTCTGAGAAGCATTGAACGCTCGCACAGGGGCTTTCAGACCGCGGCCACGGCCGGCTTTGGCTGGATCCAAAGTGGCAAACGAAATACGGGAGAGGGAGGAACTTTCACACCTTCTAGCCAGCCAGCCTCAACTGAGCAGTTAGCTCCACTGTTGGCTTTTCTGCGCCGAAAGACACCACGGGACCGGGTTAAAGGAACAATTTTCCACCACTTTGCTCTCCATAGGGCTTCAGGGGAAAAATAACTGAAGCTCTCCATGCAGTTTCCCCACTTGCAAAATTACATTAGCAATGTTTGCATGCGTTCATAAAGTGGTTTTTTTGTGCTCCAAGAATAGAAGCGTTATGTCAGTGCCGTGCATTGTTGTTATTTATTATCTCGGCGCTAACGGGATGCAGCACAAAGAGCGCGGCGTGATTTCGGAAGCTGAAGGCATGCCGCGTTTCCTGATGACAATGTGAATGATTGTGGCTTTTGGAGGCAGCGTGAGATGTGGAATTTGTCCTTTGCAGCGTGCTGATGAGGAATCCTTCATTGTTCCTCCGAGCGAGACTCTCCAGGCGGTAGGTGTTTTGTATTAGTCTGGAAGGACGCTGGAGAAATTAGGAAATAGCTGGTGTAAATTTGTGGTTTCAGCAATATTAAACTGTTGACATGTGTTGGGGAAAAGCATTTCGGGGGATAAATGCGTGAGAAAGGCGGTGGGGAGATACTCGAGTTACAGAAGCGTTTCAGCCTTGAAAGTCCTGCGTGACCTGTCGTTCCCTGGAACAGCATTTTGAATCCAGGAGGAAATTGTGAATGACTGGATTTTCATCTTCCCCCCTCCCTCTTCCTTCTCTCCCCGTTCTTGCTCGAAGCACGTGTCTAGTGGAGCAACCTCGTGGGCTGTACCTTGGCTCTATCACCTCGTTGCATCTCACGGACGGGGCAGTGCTGGGGTTGGTCTGGTCTTCAAGCAGGAGACATCCAGGCATCTCTAAAGCACTGAGGTTTGGGGGAAACAGCCTCGTGTTGCCAGCGAAGGTGCCAAGGTTTGGTTGACCTGACCAGCAGAAGAGCCAAGGAGAAGACCTGGGGTTTTGTAGTCCACCACAGTTAAACTTGATGCAGAATCTTTGTCGTGAGCCCACGGGTCTGGCCACTGTCCCAGCCACTTAACCTAATTGCAGGCTGCCACGGTATTTTGCATTTTTACCTCAACAATATTTCAGAGGAGCACAAATGGCTGCGTCCCGTGCTTTGAGGGGGATGCTTTTGACTTAGAGACTTAATTTTGAAGCTAATTCTTTCGTGAAGTTTTTTCATAATGCTTGCGTCCCTCCGCTCCAGGGTCTTCACCGGCCCCAGCCTGGTCCCGACTCCTCTTATGCCGTAAACCGGCTTTAGATCTTTAGAAAGAGAAAACATCCAACTTGGTGTTAAGGACTGCAACCCTCCACCCTGTAATTCTGGATAATTAAATACATCCTTGACTATTTGTAGTCTGCATAATCAGTTGTTCAAACATGACAGGACTATTAAGAATGGACTGTAAGTAGTCTCTAGAGTTTAAACCATTGCGTAGTTATTTAAAAATAAAGAGAAAAGAACCCGTGGCCGACAGAAATGTCGTGTCATACATCCTGGCTGACCTGCTGTTGTCTATCAAGGTATGTTTGAGCTTTCAGATATTAGAACTTTTCAAAAGGAAACACATGGATCCCACCTCTTTCGTATTAATATTTCCTGACTGCTTTTTCTTTCAAGTGTTTCTGTTTTCGGTGGTGCCTTTTTCAAATTAAAAAGGCTTCCCAAGCCTTTAAACACAGCGTGTGTCCAAAGTGTGGAAAATTCTCTTTGAAGAGTCACAGTGCTTAAAAAAAAAAGAAAGGGAGGTAAAAAAGGAGGAGAGCAAATGCTGGCTGGTGTGGTGTGAAGGGCAGCTCGGTGCTTTCAAACGGAGCATTTCTGATTAGACATGGGCTTTGCCGTGCTGGTGTTGCACATTATCCAGAGAAAGATGAATATGCATGCGGGCAGACTTTGAAATATTTGTCTGATCTATATTAGCCTAGTTGGTGTTAGCAGGAATATTTGGACGCTCGTGCTGTTTGCGTGCGAGGTGGGATGTAAAATAGCTGAGGCTGGTGTCGCTGGCAGGTCTCATGTGAGCGTGGGGACACCTGACAGGACTGACATCATGGAGAAGGGAGGGAAGGAGGGGAAAATAATCTCTACCACATGTACATTTCTTTTTCTATATAATTGCGCTTGCATCCCCCTTGGACACTGATGAATTGTGATGGTCAGACTCATGCTGACCCGACTGCGCTCTGCCAGGGAAACGGCAGGATCGGGGCCGGGCTTGTGATTGCCAGAAGCTTTCTTGTGAGGTTTGTACAGGGGCTCTGCAAATGAGCAAGGGATTAGGAAATGCAGAATCACAGAATCATTTGGTTGGAAGAGACCTTTAAGTTGATCGAGTCCAGCCTGCGCTGCCAGGGTCCCTAAACCGTGTCCCTCAGCGCCACCTCTACATGACTTTTAAACCCCCCCAGGGATGGGGACTGCACCACCTCCCTGGGCAGCCTGTTCCCATGCCTGACCACCCTCGCTGTAAAAAAATTTTTCCTGATATCCAACCTACATCTCCCCTTGGCACACCTTTACATTTCAGCTTGCCAAAACTATCTGTGACCGCTCTCTGCAAGCCGCGCTGAAGGGCTGGGTGTGTTTGCAAGCCTCTTCTGCGGCTGCCCCGAGCATCCCGGGTGGGTGGGTGGGGTGCAGGTCTCAGCGGTGCTCAGATGTGGAGGGTCCCTGCTGTGCTGTGATGTCCCCTTAGCCCCTGAACTGAGGAAGATGAGGGCTTGCAGGCAGAGCCCTGCCTGCCTCCTTCCCCGAGTTCACGGGGAGCTTCAGCTGCAGCAGCGAGGGAAGGGACCGGTGCACCAGCTCCCCAACCCTGCTGGGCCCTTTAATTCACAGTGAGACGTTATGTCCTGTTTAATCTGTGCAAAACTCTGCTGCAAACCAGCTTAGACAGTTATTTGTGGCCCGTCGTTATCTGATTATCACAATGCCCATCAATCACAGCGGGCAGGGAACCTGGTGAAGAGCTGCCCCCAAAGAGCAGCGTATCGATAGCCGGTGATAAAGGCAGCGCCGTGTCTTTTAGGCTGGATTAGCCAGCAATTGAATATCTCCACGTTAGGGAACAGCTTTGAGGGTAGAACTGATCACTTGTAGGCGGTCTGCTTGGTTTATCTCTCTATGCTTGCCGTCCCCTTTTCCCCCGCCTTGGGTTGCTCATGATGAACGTAGAGCAAAACCTCTCTGGAGGGGCTGGAGGTCACAGGTATGCTGTGGAGTTCTGGCTTCTGTGGAGTTCTGGGTCAGGGCAGGAGTGGGAAAACATCTGGGGAGTGGAAGCAAGTCAAAAGTTCAAGGGATGGTATTTTTTGTAGCAGGCACCTCATTACTGGGAAAAGAGGACGAAACACCTTTTGGCTTGGCGTGACGTTCTCTTCCGTGGAGATCTCAGTGCGTCTTCTGTATGCGTGGACCACAACACCAGAATTGTAGACTGAGGGAAGGTGTCTCATCCACCAGTTCACAACTGGGAAGAGAACTCAGGGTTTGTTTCCCAATCCCCTCCCTTTTCCGCAGGCTGACGTTTCTTTTCTCCATCTGTTGAGCACTGGAACACAATTGTAGGACGTAAATTGGCCTTAAACCTCGCCAGATGCTCAATCAAAGGTGGAGAGACAGTACACAGGTTAAAGGGCAAAGCGGGACCCGCAGATGCAGAGCTGAAGTGTCGGAGGTAACGTGGTGCTGGATAACAAGTTGTGAGCTGTGATGCACAGCTGGCAGCGGGAAGTACAGCGAGAAAAACGGGGTCCTTCACCGCTCACCCGTTGGAACTTTGGGCACCGACCCAGCAGAGTCCGCTCTTGCTTGGCTTATTTTTCTTTTGTTTTTGTTCAGGTCTGGAAGTGAAATCATGGGAGGGAGGCCATGTTTGCTGGAACGTAGCCGGCAGGTTCCTTTGGCTTCTGGGAATCCCTCTGAACATGAACTTGAACTCCAGGGATGGAGCCGCTGGCCTTGGGGGCGGCGAATGAAAGGCTCTACTCGACGTAGCTGAGCTGGCCTTTGCATTTCTTTTGTCCGCTGAGGCTGTGCTGCTTTGTCTTCCCAGGCTGTTTCCTGGTGCTTAGAAGGAAAGAAAAAGGGCACAGCCGTGGTCTGAGAAGAGATTTGTGGCATAATGAGAATCCTGGGCTTTTATTAGCGCTATTTGCCTAGCCTGGGCGCGGGGGGAGGATAAGAGGCTTAAGCTGTTAAGTGCCAAGACATGTAATAACGAGGGCGCGGGGGAACCCCAGCGGCGTGAGCCGGGGACAGAGCCCTGAACCCCCCCGCTCAGCCACCCCGGCAGTGCCGAAGGTGGGGGGCAGCGCCCCTGTCCCCCGAGGTGCGCAGCACTGGGTGCTGCCGGTTCTCTGCCCCTTGGCTTCTGCTTTCCTCCCCCTGGGCTTGTAGCCCTTGCTCCTGGTTTCTTCGGGTCTGACCATGGGCTTTGCTGCCCGCCTGGCTTGGGGGGACAGTGTGAGGGTGCAGGAGCAAGTGGAGGGGGCTGCTTATGCCCTCCGACTCTCTGCCCGAGGCTTCAGCATGCTGCAGGACAGGTTTTCTTACAACGCCGTTTATTTAGAGACTTGTTTAGATGCCCGGCTGAGAGCCCTCCATGGGGACAGACTCCCCCCGGAACGTGCCACTTTGCAGAGCCAATACATGCCATATATAAATGTATGTATATATACAGACACATCTATATGTATGGCATGTCTATATTTATATGTGTGGTCGCCCCACTGCGGAGCACTCCCTGGATGGGTAGGAATTGGCTCTTGATAAGCAGCCACTTCTCATCCCAGCTGTTTTTTTTTTTTATTATTAAACAGAGATGTGAAGCGCAGCTGTTCATTCAAAGGACTCTTTTTGCTTCTTTGTAAAACGCAGCGTCTTCCAGCACCGAGTCCTGCAGCTCGGTGCAAGAATAAAATTCTTGAGAAGGTCCTGTTTTCATTCCTCTTTAAGTCTTTAACAAATACTACAGCTGAAAGGGAACTTAGTTTAGGAGCTATCAGCAAAGGTGAGCTGTTTATTTTCAGGAATGGGTAGGGATTTATATTATTTGCTTCAAAAATATTTTTCAGCTCTCGGTCCTTTTGTGCTTTAAAAAAAAAAGCAATTTTTTTTGTGTACAGCTGCGACTCTCCGAAAGCTCGCAGCCCCACCAGTTGTACACAAGTTGTTCTGAGGATCTGCAAGTGAATCAGGAATTGCTGTGAGGAAGGAGGGAACTGCTGCAAGTACTGGGACTGGCTGCTCAGGAGGGACAGAATTCTGTGGGTGAAACTCAAGTGTTATCCCGGTATGACTCTAAATGGTGGGAGCTGCCCGAGTGGATGCTCTTACGGTTGTCTCCGCTGATGGAAGAAGACCAGCCGTGGTTTTGGAGGGGGTTTTTATAGGCCACCAGTGATATTACAAGCAGCTGTTGATTTGGATTGTTAACTAGTGCGCCAAGCTGCTCCCCGCTCCGATGAAAACCAGCGGTGCTGTCTCGGGGAAATCAGTTGTGTTTGTATCGCTGGCCGTCTGGGCTTCTGCTCACCCCCAGATACGCCATGGGGATGTCAGCATCACCCGTGCTGGGACAGAAGTTACAACAATTGCTCAGACAGTGCGAACAATCCCTCTTGGTCTCAATTTTCTGCTCGTTGGTGCAGTGTTTCCTGGTTCCTGGGAGCAGAGCAGGCTGGCGCGGGGTTCCCAGTTGGTGTGCTCAAACTATCGCAGCGTTTCAGAGGGGTCCCTCGTTACAAAATCCAACATCTCTGCGTTTTTGCGGTAAGCCCACCTGGGCGGGACATGGTTCTTTGAAGGTCCCTGTGGTCTGTGTGGAGGCTGCAAAGGAACGATAAGCACAGGAAAATAGGAACTTTCACCTTTTTACTGTAGCATCGAACCCAAACCACGAGGTGTTGCACTGTCCGGGTTTGCTGGGTGTCTGACAGCCCCAAGCGAGCTCTGAAACGGCTTTAGAAGAAATCCTGTGTAACCCACGTCTGTTTTAGCTGGTTTTGGTGCTGTGCCTGGATGGTGCGTTAGGGCTTTGGGGCAGAATCCGGCACCAAAACCAAGGAGTACGGTTTCAGAGTAATTACAAGTGTGTTTGTAAGCGATCCGCTGATTCCTGGTGGGAAATCTGTGTGCAGAGTGTGGTGCCTTAGCATGGATCCTGAAAAATGAGCCAGGCTTCACATGCAATGGTCTCGCCACGTCTGCCTCTTGGTGCAAGTCCCACTGGTGAGTGAAATTTTACACCATGTTTTGCTCTGGCATGAGGATTCTCCATATTAATTTCCTGGATGGCTCCAGGTCCCCCTCAGCGCTGTTTCCCAGTGCAGAATACAGGGCTGTTTGTCGCCTCGCAGGAGCTTTTTGAATAGGTTTTCCAGAACACCAAGGGGAAGAGGAGGAGTTCCCAGTCAGAGCAATCTTCCTCTCCTCTCTGAGGTGCCTGGGAGCTCCAGCGCTACTGGTGCAGCCTGGCCCATCCCACAGGTGTGTCTGCAGACAACGGTTATCCAGGATGCGTTGTTCCACTTGTGGTGTTGGTTGCATTGGGGCCGTCCCAGCTTTGCCTGGGCTCACTCCGGATTTGTCTGTGGCCACCGATTCCCCCTGGAGCCTGGGCTGCTGAAGAAAAAGCCAGCAGCTCACCCTCCCTCTTGGACGTGTTCCTATTTATTATTTCTACGTTTAGCATGACCATTTGCAGGTGAACATCTCCCCGTGCGCGATGTGCCTCGGGTCTGTCTGCAGACAAACGCAGTCCACGCAGCGATTTCCAAGCGTTGCTGGTATCGGTGCCCCCTGGCAGCCTGCCCAGCCATCTCCAGGGACAGCCGTCTGTGCTGAGAATACCGGCCACACCACGCATGGCACGGACGCAGCCTCCGCTGCCCGGGACTGTTGGTGCTTGTATTTCTGTGTAAAAGGAAGGCCAAGGATTCCGCTGTGATTTAATAGCGCGTTATCCCCAGTTAACACCAGTGTAATGATGACACGGGATCAAGGCGGGTGAAATCTGGGACTCTAAGGCTGGATAACAGGAACACCAGAGCTGCTTCAGCCGCTGAACCACCGATGGCTTAAAGGTGAAAATCCTGAGGTCTTATTCCAAGTGCATCAAACCAGCATCTGCTCCTTGCGCGTGGAAGCGCTGCAGGCTGGTCCTGCACGCGTGGGGCGTCAGGACGCTCAACGCTGCCTTCGCTTTTCTCTTACGTGATCGGGGAGGCTGCAGTCCCAACCTGCAGAACTGTTTTTGGGAGGAAGCTCAGTTCCTTAGACCTGCAACTCGGTGGTTTTTTCAGGGGAGAGGGAGACAGGGTTTTTTGCTACAGTTTATTTGACCTAGTTAAGGAAAATATCAAGTCGCCTCAGGCAAGTAATTAATTTGTTCATCCTTCCTCCCGCTCGCGGCGCGTTGTACGCAGCCAGTGCTTTCTGCAGGTGAAGACAGTCGGCTCCGCGGCTCGCAGGAAGCCTGCCCAGATCTGCAGCTGCCGCGCGGTATGTTAGGTAGGTCCTACATCTGAAAGGAAAGGCAGCAGGTCTGCGAGAGAGCTCCAGATGGTATTTATTCGAGACCTCGGCAGTTGACGTGGGATGATAGAAAGCTTTCCCTGTTGCTTTCTCTTTGGCAGAAGCGCTGCCTTTCGGTGGCGTTCCCAGGCTGACTGGCAGGGCTGGATTCAGCCGTTAGGTTCAGAGCCCTGTCTGCAAAGGAGATGCCGAGCACGTGCGCCTCCTTGCAGGCTCCTTCTGTGTCGTTCAGCCCCAACTCACGGGGACCAGCAGCCTGGGGCAAAGATGCTGCTGCTGCTCTCTATTCCTGACCCACTGCTGGGGCCGGTTATCGTGGGTGCCAAGGTGACACCAGCCCCACCAGCTGGTCTTTAGATATGAATCCATCCTCCTCCAAACCCCAGTGCTGGGTCGTTTTGTGTCACGATGCCTGTTCTGCTCCAAACTCCACATGTTTGCAGCTTCGCGCTGCACCTTGGCTTGGTGTTTAGAAAATCATCAGACATTGTGGGCACGGGGCCGAACCACAGCGGAGGGGACAGTGGAGGCAAGGAGGTGACAGTCTTGCGTGCACTAAAGCTAAACCCAGAATTAAACTAACTTGTCTTCAGACTTGGAGTCCAAACCCTTGTGGAACCCAGTTGGGGAGAAAAGCCACTTTCTTACTATTTGAGCCTCTGCGCTAGGAAGCACCGGGTTACCCAAACCACTGTTGTGCTACCCGGCAGTTCTCACAGGCGTGTAAACCATCAGTTACCCAAGTACAGTCAGCCACGCTATTGCCTCGCCATCCCATTTGTGTGACGAGGGATGTCTGGCAGGCAAGAAAGTCCCTAAAAGTTGTTTCAACCTGGAAATCCTGAGCTGGTGGAAGGACGAATCTCCAACTTTTGCCTGGTTTGTGAGGTAACGTTTAAAAGAAGTGCTGTTGTGTTGCTAGTTGGGGCAATTTGCTAGAGAATGTCTGATTTAATGGGTTGGCACCGTGGTCATTTGGAGCTACAGAAAAACCCATCTTATGTAATATGGGCAATTTCTAGCAGCAGTTGGCTCCTTCGCAGGAAGGTTGGTGCATGCTGGCATTGGGAGAAAAGTGGAAATTGGCCCAGATTTGGCCAAACGCGTGCAGAGTTTGCTGAAAGGCTGCGCTGGCCAGGAGTGGGTTGTCTGAAAGCCCCCGGACTGGCAGGGCTTGGTGCAGCCGCCATCCGAGTGAGTTCTTGGGGGGCACGCACAGATTCAGAAGGTATCGACTGGTTGACTAACAACATAGAAAATACACTAAAATTGGAAATTACTTCTGTGTCATGGCTGTTAGTGATGCTGTCGGGTGTGTGTGCTGTGCCTGTCCGGAGGGGACGGCTGCTGCGATCTGGCGCTGGGTCTGACCAAGCACCACCGCAGGTCCCCGTTGCCTGCCCCAGCCCCACGCGGCCTCGGGGACGGGCTGCTCCTTCTTCAGAGGGAGAAATCCTATGGAACTGCATCGCTTGTGACCTGACATAGCATGAGAAGTTGTTCTGTGTTTGGTTTTAGTTTTTTTTCTTAATTAGGTTTCCCTTGTTGGGGTGCTGATGGTGGTTGAAAGGCTTTGAAAAAACACCCACAAGTCGTGGGAACGGGGCTAACGTGGGTAAAGCGTTGGGAAATGAGTATAGCAGACTCAAGAAAAAGAACAAGTAGGTCACCACGCTTATGTTTGTGACCAGCGTGTCGTGCACAAGTTCAAGTGCTTTGTCCCATTTTAAATTATCCCACTTGCAGAGTTTCTGCCATAAACTCTTTGGTGACATGTCATCCAGGACCCCTTACTATCTATCTTAGAGAAAAAAATGGGAGATATATATATATATATTTCCTATATATATGGGATATCTGCCTTTTATTTTTGTTTTATTTTCCTTTCATAAAGCTGGAGGTGGAAGGACTGTGGGTGTGGTACTTGGGTGCTGAACATCCCGGGTGATTTTGGACATGCTTGAGCTAATACATAGTTGGGAAGGATCATGTTTGTTTGTCCTGTATTCCTACTTGGAACATTTCTCCTTTCTTTAGACCAGTGTGGATGGTTTTCCTTGCCTTCAGTATCAGGGCATGATACTGGAGTTTCAGCTCTCTTCAGCTTCTCTAAGATGATGGGAGTGGGAGATATTCTTTATCTGCCCCTCCAAGTAACTTGGCTTTTTTTTTTTCCCAGTGAAACAATCTGGTTCATCTTAAAACTGCAGAATCATTTTTTTTAAGTGGAGAATAAACACAGTTCTTTGATTTATGCCATAATGAAATAGAACCTAATGGACTTGGGATGACAAGTAATATTTGTTTTAATGCATCTACGGTCATTTCAAGTGCCAATACTGGCAATTTTTCTGGGCTTCTGTGATTTATTGTGTTTTGGGTAAAAGCATCGCTGCTGATGTGACCTGTTGGAAAAGAGAACGTGTTTGGACGTAGCGGGAGGCATGAGTAGAGGTAGGAGCGGGCAGATGTCCTGGGCATGGGAGGGGACAGGAGAGGGGTCACGTTGCTGAAAACAGTGAGGAGAGAGCAAGGACCAACAGGAGCCAGGATGCTGAGCAAGAAAACCCAGGGAGCAGAGCCCCGAGAAACTGCCGCTGAGTCCAGGTTTGGATGTGCATTGGCTAAATAAGGAGTTTTTCCAGCAAAATGACACCCAGGTGGGACTTTTCTTGGGGAAGTTCCTGTGCTCTGAACCTAGCCCCACCGGCGGGAGGGAAATTCCCAGCCTCCTCGCTCCCCAGAAATGGAAATCGGAGCCTGCCGAGGCACGTGCTGCTGCTGGAGGTCGTCCGGGCTCTTTTGGGAGATGATTATTTGCATTTAGTTCTATTAATTTCCTCTCCTAAAATTTGCCCCTTGGGCCCCAGCATTGTTGTGGCTGTTCAGCCCTGGGTTTTGCTGAAACCTTCGCAGTATTGGGAGGAGGCTAGAGGATGAGTTTCGCTGGGTAGACGTTACCGGATTGGTTCCGCTCTACTTGGATCTGTGAGTCAGTGCTGCTCGCTCCACCTTGTATCACCGGGGTTTTCTCTCCTGCCAACGCCCCCTTCCCAGCATCTTCCAGTTGTCTCCAAACAGCCAACTCGCAGCGGCATCACCAGTTGCTAGCATGGGATGAGGAAGAAAAATAAATCAGAGCTACATAACTCATGAAAATGGTTTGAAAGCCGTGAGGTTTTAAGGATAATATGGTTTGAGATTGAGGGGTGATGCCTTATCTCATGGCTTTTGAGGATTTAGGTTGCAAGTTTTCCTCAGGCTGTTGCTGTTAAAACTGAAACTCTCACCGAGCTCCAGGAACTGGGCTTTAAGGGAAATAACGTCAGGATATTCTGGGTAAAATGCTGCTTTGGCGACACTCAGATAACTCTCAAGCGAAGCAGTTCCGACAGCCAAACAGCGGCGCGGTAATCTGAGCTCTGCTGCTGGGACCACCTTTCCCTGTGTCCTGTTCAGTGAGATCCCGCAGGATTTTCCTCCTGGCCGAAGGGAATCAGCCTGGCAGGGAGGGATTGTCACCGTCAGCATCTTGCTCTGAACACCTGGCAGGGAAAGCTCTGGGATGGGGAGGAAACACTCTAACGTGTAGCTACACATGTGCACGTCTGGGTGTGTACGTGTTCGTCCAAGTCTGCAGGGACAGGGCACGGAGCAATCGTACGCGCTGGCATAAAGCACTGCCTACCCATTTAGCCCACTATGGCGCTGTCTTTGTGCAGGGATGAATGGGGACAGATGCTGTGGGTCAGCGCGGAACGCTGCGCTCCAGGCTGAGGTTCAGCGATGAGGAAGCCAGACGGCGTGGTGCTCCGTCAGAGAAGACGCTCCTGGGAGGATGGAGCTTTCTGCTCCGTGTTCTGCAGGGGCTGTAGAGACTCGGCTCAGCTTGCCAAGTGCTTTGGCCTGGGGTGGGGTGTAAGTCCAGATGTGCTGGCTGGCATGTCAGGGGGACGATGCCCATGGGCAGAGAAAGCTGAAGGTCTGTGCAGAGCACCGGGCTTTTGTTGGGGTGGGTTTCGGTGACAGGTAGAAGCTGTTGGGCTGCATTAAATTGAACTCGCAGTGAACTGTGAGCGTAGGCTGGGCTGAATTGCCCGTTTCATTCAAATTCTTACGGCTGAAAAGAAGCCCGCTGTGTTCAAGTGTCAAGAGGGGCCAGCGCTGAGCAACTCGTGTCATGGCAGGACCATGAGTGAGGCGTAAGATGTTAGAAAGTGTGGGTGAACTTTCCTGGTTAACCAAGAAAACGAGTATTTTCTTAGTGTCACAGCGGGAGTTTGGTGGTTTATTTTCTTTTCAATCTTTTTTGAAGTTGAAAAGCACTTAAAAACCCGAGGATTAAATAAAAGAGAGTGTCTGCTCACGTGGGAATTACCGTGACCCCGTACAGATGGCACAGCTGAAAAGCATCCCAGCCACGTGCCTCGGACTGGGTTTAGCCCGTCGGTGCTGACAACGGGTGACGAAGTGCCGAGGACCGGCGTCGGGGCAGACGGCAGGACCCCAAAGGTTACCGGAGCCCGTGTTTGCCGAGCCAGTGCCGCGGTGAGTCCAGCCCCGCCGGCTGAGCGCGTGTGCCGGGGGAAGCATGTGCCAGCCTGACGCATCCTTCCTCCGCGCTCCATCTCGGATGCTCGTGCGGGGGCAGGAGAAGAAAAAGCGTGGCTCCGAGGCAGGTTTGGTAAAATTTGCATCCCGTCTCTGTTGGTGCTTGTCTCCAGGCCAGGAAATGTGCTTTCCTTGAAAGTCTTTCTTGAACCGCAGGAGCCGGTAGCGCGGGGCTGGGCACCTGGGGCGCAGACTCGGCTCGCGCCAGCGGAGCGAAATTGGTGGCAAGAATGTGAGTTTGCTTTGTGCTGCTGGAGCATTTCGTAGAGAGGCATTTGCAGCCCATCTTTGAAGTGCAGTAAGAAAATTTTAATTGGCCTAATTAGCGCAGGAAAATAAGGTATATAATAAGTAGGACTAATAGCTGAAAAATGGCTTTTAATTTTGAGTACTTCAGTTCTTGCTCTTGCCTGAAATTACATGTGCAAATGCCTGATTTTTCAGCTGTCAAAAACCTCGTGCCATAAGAAGGACTGAAGCTGTCCAAAATCAGCATTCGTTTGTGAAAACACACGCTTCGGTCTCCGCGCGTTAATCCCCCGGTGTAACGCAGACACCGTTGCTCGCCCGCCCGCCGGACTGTGACCGAGCATCTCTTAATCCGGGGCGTTTGGAGAGCTGGTTTGTGGCAAGTGCCCCACTTCAAACCCTTGGAAAGCAGAACCGCTCCATCGCCGAGCCCCGCTCCTGTGCCGGTGGTAACCCCGGGCAGCGTCGGGGAAGCCAGAGGGTTAACGTTAATGCGTGTGTAGTGATTGGAAAACAAGAGCTCTGCCTGACGAGGAGCGGTTGTCTCCTCTTGTAAAAGAAAAAAGGGATTAACTCCTTTCCTGAAAGCGCGGTGGTTTAGCCAGGGCACCAGCAGGTCCCCTCAGCCGTGTCCTGGGTGCTGTCGTGGAGTGGGCAAGCGGCTGCAGGACCTGCTGCTGCTGTTTTCAGTCGACTGTTCCAGGGCTTCTGGAAGCCAAGGAGCTGCCGACAGCCCTGGGAGAGGTGGGGGTTCAGGCAGCATCTGGAGTCAGAAACCACTAGAATATGGGTTTGCATTTAAAAATAATAGTAATAGTAATAAAAAGTGGACTGGGTTTTCTAGGGACCACTGACTGAATCCTGAGGTGGCAACCTAGGGGAAAATACTGATAGCCCTCACAAACCAGCTGCACTGTTCCCTGGAGAATCTATAGTAATTTTTCTTCCTTTGGCCTTGGGCAGGGCTGGGGATTTGGAGAGGGGTTGGCTGACGCTCGTTAAGGGCTGGGAGATGGAGAAGCTGTCCACTAAACAGCGGGTTTGCTATTCCGTGGCGTGTTCAGCTTTCCCAGGAAAATAGCATCTAACGTTTGCTTCCAGCATCCATCCCTGACCTCCCCACACACCCCAACGCTAGTTCTGCAGAATGTTGTTGAGATGAATAAACTCTTATCTCCTTGAAGTCCTTTTTTTCCCCCCTATCCTCATTATGCCTGTGCAGGGGAAACCTCTGCCTTGGAGTCGGGGCTGGTTCAGCCCGTGGGGTTTGCACATCTCTCGGTCTCCGCCGGGTTTGCCGAGGGGCACGGCGGTGCGCGAGCACAAAACTCTTCCTCTATCATAAGGTCATTTAACATCCAAGGGAGGAGAACAGCTTTTAATCCTTCCTGGATCTGGCTGGGCCGGCTTCAGCCTGACCTTAACAAAGCCTTGAGGCATCCAGGTTCATCAGCAGCGCTGATGCACAGGAGGAAGGGGAGATACGTCAGGGGCGGAATGAGCGCTGAGACGTCCGATTCAGGGACTGCAAAATTAGCTTCTAGTTTGTGGTTCATGCACTAGATCACACATACGTACACACACATTATAGGTGTGTGTTATATATGGCATGGCTGTATATATAAAATGTGTAACACAGAATATTTATATTTATTATAGCATAATGTTATATATAACCTTAGATTGTATTACTATATCTATATTATACATATATAAATACATATGTACTATATAGTCCATATAGATAATATATAAAATATACATAAATACATATGTACAATATAGTCTGTATATATAATATATATTTTAAAAATATACATAATGTATAAAAATACATATGTACAGTATAGGCCGTATATATTTTATATATATATATTTGAAATACATGTATGGACTCCTGAGGTGAGCTCTGCCTCTGAGCAGAATCCAGGACCGGTGCGACATCCTCGGTGCAGGCAGCACCCTCGGTCGGTGTTTCTTTTGAACGTCTCGTGCCATCTGACGTATCCAATTCCTGTTTTCGGGGGTGTCTCTGCGCAGCCTCCCTGGTCCCTGTTTATAGACGAGGTGCCTTCGGGTACGGGCGAGGACTCGCGGCTGTGGCCAGAAAGGAGGGCGCGGAGCGGCGCCCGAGTGGGAGCAGAAGGGACGGAACCGGACCCTGTCTTGGCTTGAAAGCAGACAAAAAGCGGCGTCGCGGTGCGAGCGGGGCGGTGTTGCTGGCCCCAGCCCCTGTCCAGATGGCGCACCGCGGGGCCAGACCCTCCCAGTGAGCAGCAGCGATGGAGATCAGCGCGGGGCGGGCAGTGACCGCGGCACTGACGTGATTTTAATTTCGGCAGTCATTACTGTTATGTCATATCAGTTCTGTGCAGAACAATCGGTGTCTGGAGCTGATGGGACATTTTGCAGTTGCTATTGGTAACGTTCGCTGCTCCTTCTCAAAACGCCGAGTCCGGGGGAGGGATGTTAATGCCGAAAGCCGAGCGGTTAGCGCAAAATTTGTGTTTGTTTTCCAGGATGCATTTTATTTTGGGGGTCATTTAAGGATAATAACAGACAGTGATTGATCAGGGGCAAGGCGGCTCCATCTGGCTCCGGAATCTGACTGTTTCGCTCTGCCTTCCCCGGCAGTTTTCCCAGTTACCGTGAGGGAGCTCAGTTCTACCCTTAAAATAGAATATTATGTTTGTGAAAACGGCTTCAAGTCCCGGGTGGTTTCAGCATAGATCCGCGCTGGTGATACCGTAACATCGCTAACTGCAAACCTCTTCTCTCAGCAGCCCTTCGTGCCTGCGTTATGGTTTTTATGAACCCTTAAAGACTTCTTTTCGAGCGTCTCATGGCATAAATGACTCATCTCACCTGACATGAATAGTGAGAAAACCGGAGCCTGTTTTTTTTTTTTTTTTTTTTCCTTGCCTCCTTTTCTTCGGATTTCAGAATGCATAATTTCTCTGCTGTGGTTAAAGCCAAAGCCTCAGCAGCCTTTCAATTATTTCATAAGGAAAAAAAAAAATGTGTCGGCTGGGGAAGAGCGGGGTGAGGAGGGACAACGCAGCGGGGTACTTCTCGTTTTTTAGAGGCTGCTTGAGGGTTTCGAAGCTCAGGTGTGAACGTTGTGTTCAGTATTAATGCAGTTTTTCCCTCCACAACTCTGAGCGGGAGGTCACTTGCCTGGCCGGCACTTCTCAATCTGCTCCTGTGTTTTCCCCCTCCGGCAACCAAAGCTGCCCACTGCACAAATTAGGTCTTTTTTTGTTTTTGTTTTTTTTTTTCTTTTCCCCCCTTTACCTCACGTCTTTTTATTTGCATTTCAGCTGCCTGCCGAAACAGAGCGCCGAAATAAAAATATAAAACCCGGACATTAATCACAATAGATCAGACTTTGCGCACGAGCCTTTTCCGTCAGCGCTATGATCTCTCCGCCGCCGCCTGTGACAGCAGCACCATCCCCGCGGGTGCCGCTGCCGCCGTTAAAGCGTCAGATGCCCGGGTGATGCCGGGGAGTCAGCAGATTTCGAGTTTCTTTGCCTTCCTCTCATAAGTGCCTCAGAATCATTCCCAGCCTTTCACGACGTTGCCCTTTGCTGACACAGGCTGATTTAGAGAGGAACGTTCTTTGGAATATTCATAGCGGATCTGTGGCTAATTAGCGCTTTACGGAAGCGCTGGTGGGGTCCACACGTGCTGTTCTCTGGGCTGGGGTGAGAGCGGGATGGGACGCAGCTCTGCCGGTCGGGCACTGCTGGGCTTCGTCCTCTATGCGGCAAACATGCAAGCTTAACTGGGAGGGGCAGGGAAGTTCTCGAAGTCCCCTCACTCCGCTTTCCTCCCAGGTTACTGTCGTCGGGGGCACACGATGACTTTGAAGTAGCCTTTTAAGGCTATTTTCGATGCGTTTCTGGAGCACGGTGCAGTCATCATCTTCGCTCTCACGCTCTTCCCCAACACAGGGTTGGAAAATCCCCTTGGCATCTGCAGGTCTGAGGAGGAAAACCTCCTGAGAAGGTGCCAATGCTGATGTGCTCCCAGGAAGTTTCTCCTCTTCTGGATGCTGGTGCCTGTAATCATAGAATTGGAGAATGGTTTGCGTTGGGAGGGACCTTTAAATATCGTCCAATTCAACCCCTCTGCCGTGGGCAGGGACATCTTTCACTAGAGCAGGTTGCTCAAAGCCACCGCATCACACCGGCGAGCAAGTCTTGTACAGGTCTTTGCTGCCAGTGATGAGTGTGGCCGTCCTCTGTGGAGGCTGCTCCGGGGGCAGGAGCTGCCGGGGTGCAGGAATCTCCAACCCTCCCCAGGCAGGAGCAGTGGTGGGCGTTCAGCAAGAAGGAGCTCTGGAGAGGAGGAAGGATTATTCTTTTGGCTGCTTGCAAATCTGTCCGTGATTAAGGATGTTACTAACGGCAAGTTATTTATAAATTTATGAGAAGTTATTTATTTAAAGCACGTTGGCCGCTTTGATTTGCACCTATTTACGTGAAGCGCATCCTTTGAGTTCGTTAGTAAAGCTGCAACGAGAAGCACTGTCATCTCAACCAGCAGCGGCATGGGGTTCAAATTAACGGTTTTGAGGCAGAGAGTGTGTTATCATCTGTTCTCTAGGTGGAAACAGAGCTGTGAGGAGGAGGAGGAGGATGGCCCCTCTAGGGTCAAATGAGCATTGAGGCTTTTGCAAGATGAATTTGCAGCCGCCGAGCTTGGAGTCTAAGCGCCAGACGTGGTCTGTGCTCTGCAAATATGCCCGTTTGCACTCTCGGCTTGTGGGGAAGGACTCTCACCCTCCCGTGTTTCTCATTTCGCTCTCATGAGCAAACAGAAGTGATAATGAACTTAGCAGTAGACTCGCATCTCTTCATCTCAGGAAGGGCTGATGTCCTCTAGCTGCCCTGGCATCACCTCTGCGATGGTGAAATACAGTCATTTTGCCATCAGGTGCTTACCTGGGATCTGTTTTTCTTCCTGGTATTGAGCGACATTCAGCTTTTCAACTCCAGCATTTAGGATGTGAACACACCAGTTTATTTCAGGTAAGATGACGGCACCCACGGGACTCTTTCCCTCCCCTTGTTTAGTCAGGTGTTCCCAGGTCGAACGCGTAGCCGGTTGGTTGGCTCGTGTGATGACTTTCACCAACGATTGCAGATACTGCGCTCAATGGAGTGAGTTCTGCAGCAGTAAATAAGGGAGAGGGGGAAGAACCAAGGCATTTGCTGACCCCTGGAATGGATGCAGGCTCATTTCCAAGAGTCTTGTGTCTGGAGGTCTTCTGCTTTTCTAACTGAACTTAAAAAGGCTTCAAAGCAAGCTGCTTATTAGGCATCAGAGACTCTACGTTGGACAGGGCTATTATAAGAGCTCCAGCGCTGCAGGACAAGCTTTGACTAGCTTTCCATGCCTATTAGACATCAGAGAATCTACATGGGAGGGACGCTTCACTGAGGAGTGTATTCTCTAGTGTCTAATAATTGCAAATAAAGCTTTTTGGCCAGTTAGGGCATGCAAAAGATTGTTCTCCTCTGGAATCAGCAGCCCAATGAAGTCATGCTGCCATTTCGTGGGCACCCGGGTAGGGTCACTCATTCCTGCCTTTTGTTTTATTTCCGTGACGTTTGTAGGAAAGTCATTATTCAGGCTGCTGTCTCCTGGTCCAATGAGGTAGGAGCATCCCTCGACTCAAGGAGTGGTGGAGGATGCGGGCGCAGGAGACGGGGCTTCATCCCCTCCGCTCTTCAGAGAACCTCTTCTCACAAGCCAAGAGCAGAATGATTTATGCAAAATTTGGGAACTTTAGGCAGAGACTATAGCCCTTGGCGCTGTTTGACAGAGTTGTATGGGATGGGCGGAGGAGTCAGAGCTCTGCGGGCATCTGCTCGCGCTTTTTTAACGTGGGCAGTAACGAGGGGAGAGGAGAGCAGGGTGTTCATCTGGCTAATGAGAGGAGAACACTTTGTGTCTTGCTCTTCGAGGGGATGCTGGCATCAGCAGGAGGTTCTGGCTGCTGGAAGGGAGGAATCAAGAGCGTGGTGGTTGCGATCCCGTCGGGATTGCAGTGCTAGCCTGGAGGATTAGGCTGGCTTTTGGGAGAGCTGGAGCCCAGCCAAGGAAAACTGCACATCGCCTTAAAGCAGGCGGAGGGCTCAGCAAAGCCTGGCAGAGCTGGTGTCTCTTGAGAGGACGTGGTGTCCCTCGAGTTGGGGGCAACCTGAGATGTGGAGTCGTGTTATGTCAGAGCCGAGAAAATGTTACACAGCTCGCCTCTGACACGCACTAAAACACCAGCAGCGTTTAATGGGGGGAAAAGCATCAGTCTGCAAAAATTTGAGTGGTTTTTCTCGTATTTGACTTCCCTGAGATGATCGACTGCTGTGACGTTTCTGTAAGCTCTGAGTATCCTCATGGCTTTGCCCTAATGACCCTACTAAACTTTTGCTACCTATTCAAGGGACTGTGTGCGCCTTGGGCGGGTGCCTGGTGTCCCGGAGGAGGTTCAGAGGAGGAAACACCTATGGAAGGTCTTTTTTTTGTGTCGTCCAGTCTCTCTACCCTCCTCGTGCTGAGCTGGGGCTCCGGAGACGTCAGCGTAGGTCTGGGGTTCGTTCCGTGCGCTTTTGCCGATTGCTCCAAGAAGGTTGATGTGTGTTAGGCAAGCGCGGAGGCTCAAGGACCGCACTGATTCTTCGATTAAACTTTTAATATTTTATCATAAAACTACCAGGATGGGACCACAGGAAAAGCTGAAATTGCTGCAGAGACAAGGGGTTTGTTTTATAACTTCAATAACTTTGTTTTATAACTTGCCCTCGTTAGGAACTTTGCTTAATGTGTCCGTTTGCAGTTGTAAATTAACCATTTATTAATTCACTCGGGAGAATTTGAGCATCTGATGCCAGTAGCTGTGCCAAGGTACTGCTGTCTCTCCGAAGAGATGCCAGTCTAGGACATAAGGTCGCCGAGTCTGCGGGAGTGCCAGGCTTTATCAGGCAAAATTAGCAACTTGTTCTCACAGCCTTTTTTTCCCTTTTTTTCTTTGTTTTCTTTTTTTTTTCCTTGTTTTCTTTTTTCTCATTTCTTCTTTTTTCTTTTTTTTTCTTTTTTCTTCTTCCCTCTTCCCCACCCCGTTTCCCCTCTTTGCCCCCCCCATTTCCCCTTCTTTCGTTCTTTTTGACTCTAATTAAAGAAGTGCATCCTTGTGTGCTGGAGGATGAGCAATCCCTGTGGGAAGGGGTTTGGATTAGCACAGCTTCCCAAACGGGAAGGTGAGCAGGTTTTGCTGGGGCACCGCGTTGATGAGCAGCACGTGGAACGAAGCAGGATGGACCCTACCGAGAAAGCCCTAGGAGCCCCAGGGGAGCCCCGATCACTGCATCCTCCCGGGGCTTAGGATGGCAGAAAAGCAGCAGCCAGCCGAGGGGTTTGCTGACCAGGAGTGACTGGGGTTTGTGAAAAACTTGACATAATGCACCTCCAAAGGGGTGTTTTGCATCAGCGTAGCAGAGGTGGGGAGTGAGGGGTTCTGCCTCACCCCAGCCATGATGCTGAGCGTGCCAGTCAGCTCTGTGCCTGCACTTCCACAGCAGTCAGAAAGCTGTGACAGCCCTTCGGTAGGGATCCAACCTCCCCCAGACGGGTGCCGTCTGTCCCACAGGCATTGCTGTTTGGCCCTTCGCCTGGAAGCCCAATCCCTCATCTCATGCTGGGTCTTCTGGAAGGGCTGGTAACGCCCCTCCCTGCCCCTGAGCGAGGTGAAGCCCTGGAGAAAAGCCCCAAAAAAGCAGCTCTCAGGAGTGCCCGGCAGCCGTCCCACGTTAGCCCGGTCTCCACCGGCAGCCCTGTGGCCACCCCGTGCCGGTGCTGCAGGAGGTACCCGAGCAGGCAGGATGCCCTTGAGAAGATGCCCGGGCACGACCCCGTGGGCAGGACGGGATCCTGCGCCTCCGTGGCAGGTCGGTTGACTGTGGTTGCGTGGCTGTTACGCTGCGCTTCTTCCTCTGCTTTTCCACGTGGTTCTTTGGGTTTCTCTCATTTCTTTCACTTGTTGAAAATTCTTGACTCCTTTCCTGGTGACAGCAGGTTGGATCTCGGGACCCAAAGGCTCAGGCAGATGAAGGCTCCGGGACGGTTTAGGTTTCTCTCCTGCTGCTGCTCAAATAGGTAAAAATAAAGGGCAGGAAAAGGGTGAATTAGGTGTGGGGGGTTCAGTGTTCAAAACTGCTAGTTTTGCCTGTCTGGTGACTTTTACGTTGCAGAAAGTTACTCCTGATTTTCCAGTTTATCCTGGCAGTGGCCCGAAGCTCACGCTGTTTCCCCACTCTTCTGTTCACCCTCTCACGTTGCTAAAGCTGGCCCAGGGCAGCTTGGCGCTCCCCCTCACAAAATCAGGTCTGCACGTGTTCCCTCCCTGCAAGGGACCCGAGCGAGCTCTCTGGTGTCCCAGGGCAGCCCGTCCTTCTCTTCTATCCAACGTTTCATCTTTCGGATCGCCGTCCCGGGGCTGTTCCCCGCCGGCCGGCGCTGTCCCGTGCCGCGGGATGTAGCTCAGCAGCTGGGATGGTTCACCAGCTGGAACAGTCCTTGCTGCGGAGGGCGAGAGATTTAAAGGCTGTTTAAAGATTTGTTTCCTACTGAAGTTTATCCAAAAGTACAAACCATCGTTAGGCTGCAGAACAGGCGGAGGAAAGCTCAGGCGCTGTGTTTCAGCCCAGACTGGAGGGGAAGCCATCTCACCCCCGGCTCCAGGGAGTACAGCCCTGGCTGCCAGCAGCGACCACAAGCTGTCAGCTTTGAGGGGCTGGTGGCCAGCTGGTGCCTGGGGTTGTCCCCTTCCAACCGGCACTGGCCGCGAGCATCGCTCCGTGGTTTCCATGCAGGCAGGGATGTGTGGATCGAGCGGCAGCCCAGACAAACCAAACTCCTCGGTGTGTCCCAGGGTCTCGGGCTGTGTGGGGCTTTGGGGAACGTGGGGAAACCTGTGCAGGCTGCTGGGTCTGGCTTTTGCACTGTGTCGCTGGAGGGATGTTTCCTGCTTTAGGGCTTATTCGCATTTTCCACCTGCGCCTCATTCCTCGCATAAGCACCAACAGATTCATTAAGTGAGCTGTGTTAATTCATAGTGTTCAGAATAGAAATGGCACCTTTTAGAGCCAACGACTCTTTCTTTAGCCACCCCTGACAGGTTTCCAAACCGGCCGGTGCCTGCGAGTGCTGTCGCTGTGCCCGAGCTTGGCAGCGGGCAGGTCCTGCACGGCAGCCCTCACCTGCCGCCTCCCGCTCCCCTCCCGGGCCGCCTCCATCCGTCGCTCCGCTCCTCTCAAAACAAGTCGTGTATCTATTTCCTCCGGTTCCATGGAAGTGTTTGACAATTGTTAGTGCTGTTCTTCCTCCGTTGTTGTTGTTTATCCATCTGTCCGTCCGTTTGGTGGAAGCGCTGCTGGCTTTAATTAATAAGAATTTGTTGTTGTGTTTGCTGCTCAGCACTCGTTATTTCTTTGGAAACAGGGGAGTTATTCTTCTGGTGAGCCATTTCGAGCCAGCCTTTTCCAGCACAAAACCCACTCCGTTTATAGTAGTAGGTTTTGGGGGGTTAAGCCCGAGCGTTTGCCCTCAGCCTAGGCAATACATTATTTTGATTTTGCTCTTGGCTGGCTGACTGTTCAGCTGCCTGAGAGCGAGAAATTTTTGGTGGCTTTGCACTGAACCTGCAGCGAGTCCTGTGTTTGGAGGCTCTGCAATCCCTGCCGAGGGGACGGCTGGAGCCGGGACCCCACGACCAGACCCCTGTGCCAGGGAGCTGCCCTGTGCCATGGCTCTGTCCCTGCCATCCTTCGCACATGCTCGGGGCTGCGTTAGTGCCTGTGAAAGATGCTGCCTGGAAATCATCTTCAAAGCAGATGTAGTCACCGGTGCTGCCCGGAGCTCCGCGTCCAACACCCAGTTTTGTTCCCCAGCTGGAGAACGATGTTGAGTCGGCGGTTGGGACCTTTTCACCCGGCGCCTTTGCGGCGCCCAGCGGGATGCTGCCGCTGTGCCAGGGCACCGCGGGGCTGCTGTTTGATTAATACCTGTTGGCTCCGCAGAGGAACCTGCCCCAGGGTGCCCAGACCCTGGTGCTGTGGGTGCCCACCTGCCCCACCGCAGCCCCCGAGCTGAAGGTGCTCAGTGCTTGGCTGGATCGGTCCCAGGCTGGGAATCGGATCTGTAGCAGAAGTGGCAATTGGCCTCAGATTTTTCTGCTCTTGTCCAGCGCCTGACTCACTAATTTCCCCACTTACTGGAAGCAAAGCTTATTATTGCAACATTTAATGAAATCATAAGGCAAAACAAAATATTGACAAGAAAATTGTTTCAATACTGAAGGAAAAATTGTAGCATGCGGTTAGCGATTAGGTTGGCTGCGCTGCGCTGCATCTGCACTTAAACGAGTGCCGTATCTTTCTGTACCCTGATTTTTTTACAGGGTTTCTTATCTCTCCCTGCCTTGGCTCCCACACGGAGGGAGCCGTTCTCTTGTCTTGCGCTTTCCTTGGAGCATCCTTTAATAACGATGGCTCTAATATAGTTCTAAAAGAGGCCAGCAGCAGCGTCTTCCAGCGTGGTTGGAGAGGTGAGGCTGAACCCTGCGCTTCCAGAGAGCTGTGAAAGTCAGTTGCTGATGAGGGCTGTGAGAAATGTACTGCTCGATGTTAATTATCCTGATCATTACTGGCCTTTGTTTTTTATGTTCCAGTCCGATTTCTGCACTGGCAACTGCAGCCTTGGCAGGGGTTTGTTTTTTCAAGTCGAGGTAATTGTATTTAGCGATAAGTCTCCTGCAGCCTTTCTCTTTGCCTACGTAATTCAATCTGCTTGTCTGAGTCCATCTAATGGGGGCATTAACAGCTTGTGACTCCAGGACTTGTGGCGAGTTTCAGACTCCCACCGAAGCCGATGTGGACCCAGACCCCCTGGCCCATTGCTGACGTTGCGCACAGCAGCAAAGGTCTGAGCTTGTGCTGTGGCAGCTGGGCACAGGATGGGCTCACGGTGGAGCTTCGGCTAAGCTGAGGTGCTGCAGGGCTAGCAGTCGCTGCCTGCAAGGAAAAGTGTGGGTCTTCAAAGCAGTAGACCAGGTCCAAAACCAGCTGGAGATACCTGGACAGGATTTGGGCAGGTTGATGAATCAAGGATGAGAACCATGACCACTCCTTGTTGCAAGAATTGCATAACCCAAAGGAAAGAAACTATGGGTGGTTCTGCAGTAGTTCCCAGTGGATCCATACGGAAGGGCCAGCAGGATGGGCACAATGTGGGTCCACCAGGTTTGGCACCTGGGTAGTGCACAGCTTGTAGGTGACCTGGCTTTGTGCTGATGGAGAGGGGGCAGACGAGAGGAGAACTGGTGTGCTGCTCATGAGACAAATCACCCAGCTGTTGAGTAACTTGGAGCGAGGAGGGTGAGCTCGGGCTGGGCGAGGGCTGTCCCTCAAGATGCGGTTTCAGGGTGGTACCTGGGCCCTCACAGTCAGTTTGCTGCAGGGATAGTGGGGGCTTTTCCAGCAGAACTGGCTCAAGCTGGAAAGAGATCTCAAGAAGAGATTTTTTTTTGTGTTGTTTCTTTAGGGATCAGTTCACCTATCGTGTTGGAGTGTGACCCCCTGACAGCTGCCAGGGGCACGCTCTTGGGAGGATTTGTGGTGGGGGTAGCTTTGTGGCAGAGGGAGCAGGAGTTGCTTAAGCCCGTAGTACCTTCCATAATCCCTGTAGTACGAAACTACATCCCAAGCGTTAAGTTATTGACAACCCTTTCTTGCTGCTGATGTTCCTCCTGATGTTGTTGGTTCGTTGGATGCTGACCAGTCCAATGGCATTAAAATGGCACCGGCTTCGGTGCCATCCATCCTGAGCACCGCTCCCTCAGGAGAGATGGTTGAGACCTCGTGTAGGACTATGGGAATGACTAAATACTGCTCTGAGGGGAAGAAATGCCCAATCAGAGCCTTGCCTTCATTGAAAGTTCAGTGATCTGCCTCCGTTTCAAGCTTTAAGAGTTTTATGAAAAACTGTGCTGAAAAAGTTGCATAAATGTCGGCGACGTGCGTTCTGAACACACGTTACCTCTCCTGCGCATACAGATTTCGAAGTTGGCCTCCCTAGCAAAAACGCTTATTGCCGTAACGTGCTTTGCCTCTGCAATGGCAACACGCGTCGTCTGCGGGCGCCAGAGCCGCTGCTCTGCGTTATCAGCAGAGCTGTCTGCTCAGGTTTTACCATTTCCAGGCGTTCCTGTTGCCCTGGTAGTGAGGAGAGCATGAACTGACTCGCAGATCTGGTTGTAAATGAGCAACGAGGGCGTACGAGGCGGAGCGAAGAACCCAGCTTAACCCTCGGGTCCTGGGGGAGGTCTGTGGGCTTTGGGTCACGAGGAAAAACCCCTTCTCCTTGTCAACTTGGATGGAACGTGTCGGCTTCCAAAGAGCTGCTCACAGCTTCTGTGGAGCGTTGTTACGGTTACTCGGCGGAGTAAAAGCATGCTTGGCCTTGGAAGCGAGTTTCCAGTCTTTGCTGTGGAGAGGGGATTAAGATTCCCCAAGACGGGAATTTTCCTTTCCAAGAGGTTCATTCTGGCACCACGTTTATTATGACAATTCAGTGTAAAACGGTCTTCTGTAAAAATCGCGAACTCTGTGCGTGCCGCAAGTCCGCACTCCTGAGCATTTTTCTTGGAGGCAGCTGCTTCCTGGAGCGTTGCGTGCTGCGCTCGCAGTCTTTGCCCTTTGCGGTGAAGAGCTGCCTTTACCCTGATAGAGTCGTGTCTTTATGAGGCTTTACTGCTTAACTGGGCTGCTGGAAATAACTTTGTGTAGCGCCTTTTAAATGATCAAATTCCCTTGGATGAAAGACCGATTTATGATGGGTTTTTTTAGCAACTTGTTACGGTGACTTCCAATTCTTAAATTTTATTTGTAGTCACAGAATCATCGGGTTGGAAGAGACCTTTAAGATTATTGAGGCCAACCGTTCACCCTGCACTGCCAGAGACCAAAACCATGTCCCTCAGCACCACATCTACACGGCTGTTAAACCCGTCCAGGGATGGGGACTCCACCAGCTCCCTGGGCAGCCTGTCCCAAGGCTTCACAACCCTTTCACTGAAAAATTCTTCCTAATATCCAACCTCAGCCTCCCCTGGAGCAACTTGAGGCTGGTTCCTCACATCCTGTCACTCGTCACATGGGAGAAGAGTCCAACTCCCACCTCACTCCAACCTCCTGTCAGGGCGTTGTCCAGAGCAATAAGGTCTCCCCTTTTCTCCAGACTGAACAACCCCAGGTCTCTCAGCCGCTCCTCGTAAGAACTTGTTCTCCAGACCCTTAACCCACCGGTAGAAATAGTATTGCCAAAATAATACAATTTTTCTTTCCGTACTAGTACAGACAAAATCAGATGGATTTCAGGGAGCATAAAAGAGGGTGAGAATAACCAAGGGGGAATGTCCAAGTCTGCACAGGATCCATGTGGATAAAGTGGAAGCGACAGAAGCTCATTGCTGCTAAATTTCTGGAGATTATAAACGCCATTTGTGTGGCAAGGTTGCTGGGGGCTTGTTTTTCATCTTCGTTTACCACAGAATTTCATTTTTCTGAAGTGTCTCGTGTTGTGAGTGTTGCTTTCTATTTATACAGAACCTCTGCAAGGTATGTAAGTGAAATTGTTATATATATATATATTTATATATCTCATACCTGTGAAATCAATCCTTTAATGAATAATTTATCTCCGGCTGCTCGGCGCTCCGTATAGATTATTTTGAATTCACAGAAGGCTTTTCACAACGAGTTCTAAATCCCAATGATTGAAAAAAAGCCACTCAATGTCAACAGATAAACCTGTGCGAGAATAACGATCCACTGCCGGGCGGTGGTGACAGCTCTACCTGTCACCCCGGAGAGGGTGACACCACTTCTTCCTCTTTTCCCTCTTTTCCTTCGCCTTTCCCTGGGTGGCGGATGGCGATGCCGTGCTCTCCTCCCAAGTTCTTCCTCGCTCGGACGCCCCGGTGCCGTCACTGCTGTGTTTTTAACAGCTTGCCAGCCTATTGTTGTAGCTGTTTTCTGCGGAGGACTTTAATTGCTGCGTGCTAGAGGATTAAAACCTTCTGGTGCTGTTGGTAGTTATTAGGTAATGATTAGAAATAGGGTTATTTATAAATTAGCTGCTCGTTATTATCCTTCTCCTCCCCACGGGCTGCACGTTTGACTGTTCCCTGTTAATTCTGCTGCCGCTGGGAGGAAGGCAGAGCGCTGCGGGGTTCGCCGCGTCGAGCCCGGGGTTGTGGGACTGGGACGGCGAACGCTTGAACAGGCAGCTGCTCAAGAACGTGTTTCTGATGGAGTCACGCAGGCGAGAAGAGCCGTTGCCAGGGTTTTGGTTTGCCCCGCTCGCTGATGGCTGCTCTCTCAGCTCAGAGCAGATGTTTTCTGCGTGGGGACCACGCTCTTGTCGCAAGGGCCGGTGTGTCTGTCCTGCTATGGGGCGTTTTGCAAGGGGTTTGGGACGCGTTACCTACGTGTAGGCGCTGTCCTTTCAGCGCACCAGCAAGGCGGCGTGTCCTCGCGTCCTGCAGAACCACTGGGGGCCCATCAGGCTGGGTTCATTCTGCAGGTTCAGAATGCATCAGTTCAACTCGAAAAACTGCGAAGCGCGGGACCGTTGTTCCCCTGACACAAGCCTTGGAGGATTTCAGGCAGAGACTCTGCATTGCTTTGAAAGCTGAATCAAATGAACAGTGTGACTGGGGTGAGGGCAGCCCGGGAGGGAAGATGCTTTCTGGATGCTGTGTAGCATGTGGAGATGCGATGGTGGGGCTGGGGGAGGTGGCGGGAGAGGCAGCTCCGCTGAAGTTTGGCTCCTCGATGCCCTGCGAGGAGTCATTGGTGCCTTCGGAAAGACGTACGCAGTTAAACAACGTGCCCCGCTGCGTGGAGAGAGCTGATCTCCGCACACATCAGAGGTGGTACCCGACAGCTGATGCCGCGTCCTGGTTGCGTGGACATCTCCACAGCAAACAGCGGTGGCAGCAGGTCGGCACCGACCGCTGGGCTGATCCCAGTTTAGTGACTTTGGGAACGTCTTTCTGTAAATCCAGGCACGGACAGAACCTTTTAATAATTTTTGAGTTCTTCAGCTCCCTGTTGTGCCAAGCCAGTGACATAATTCACCAGTTTGTCATATGTTGGATAAACGACTTGAAGCATGTCCTTTTGATTGCTTTTAATTGTTAGTGTTCACCTCATCATCCTGTGCTTAAAATTCATACGAATCGACTTTGTATTATTCAGGCGTTAATTTGCACTTGCAGCTCCCCAATCCCCGTCTGTGGATTTCTGTGAATGTACCTTGAGCTTTTCAGCTGCTTTTTGCAAATTGTCCCTGATGTTTGCGCAGGGACCTGTCTGGAGTTAGGAGCAGTGTGTCGGCCTGGGAACGGTTGATTCGTTCCAACTATATTACAGAAAACACTCCAGCAACTTTTCAGTTATTCAGAATTCCCCAGAATGGTGCGATTGGAGTCTCCATCCTCAGAAACGTGTTCACGTGAGATAGCAATGGTGTCTGTGCCTGCTTGAGTGGAGGAGGAGGAGGACCATGACCCACCTCCCTAAGGCCATCTCCTGACATCGTCCCTGTTCACAGGTCAGCCGAGGTTGATCAGCTGTCATTGAACAAGATCTGATGAAGTTAGGAAGAAAAGTTTAGCCTCTTAAACACTATTTTTCCTTATTCTTGTATTCCTTACGCTCCTCCCAGCACTGACCCAGCAACGTGCAAGCATCAAGCCTCAGCCTAGATGCTACTCAGTGTGCTGGGTTTTATTACAATTCTGCCGTCCTGATTTTGTCCTGATATTTATTTATTTTTCTTTTATCTGTACGTTCCAAAATTAACGTGCAGGAAGGGGAAAAAATGTTAAACACTCAGTGCGAAACACTGTGCAATGGGGCAGGCTTCGGATTTTGTCATAGAAAGAACTTTGTATTGCGCTTAGCATTCAAATGTAATGCTGAATAATTTAATTAGTAAAGTAGGTAGGAGCGCAATTAATAGTCGGAAAGAAAGGGTAAATGGCACATTAGTTTAAGTTCCAAATGAGACAAAGATGGGAAGTGTTACAAACAGAAGGAGTGGCAGAAAAGTAATGGAATGAAACACAGACCCCAGCGAGATGTGTCTGGGACTGGGAGGGTGTGAGATCGGGTAACTGGAGTGAAAAACGCTCCAGACATACTCGTTGCAAAGGAAAGAAGCACTTGAAAGGCAGCAACACCAGAGAGGCTGAGGTGCAGCAGGCAATAAATCATCTTTGGCTTAGAATGGGAGTAAAACAATTAAAATAAATAAAACTGATAAAAGTTAAGCAAGCAAAATTTTGTGAGTGCCTGCTAAGGGTTCTCGTAATTGTCTGCAGTTATTCAGGGTGTCTGGATAGAAGGGGGGAAAAGTGTTGCTTGGAGATTATCCAGGCTGGTGTAAGCAGGACCGAGGAGATGAGATCAAGCTGTTGTCCTCTCCTCCGCGGACGTCCCAGGAGGAGCTGTTCTCCCAGAAAGGAGGGGCTGGTCGCGGCCCCGGTAGCCGACGGCTGACATACTGACAGATACAGCTCAGGCGATACGTGCAGATGGGCGGAGGGAACTGGGGAGGTCGTTTTCTCCAGGTGTGTGCGTAAATGCATAGATATGGACATACAGCTGTGTACGTAAATCGGTTCTGTCTTGTTTGAGACATGGGTTGGTCTTACGATAGTATTTTTAAGAAGAAATAAATAACATCTAGCTACAACTGGCCGTACTCAACTGGTGTAAGCCAGCGTAGCTACATTACGCTGGGGTCTGCAGTACCCAAACCGGTCTGTGATGGCCCCCCAGTTGAAGCTTAGCGCGTTATCTCCCCCGTGCGCCGTCCCACATCCCTCTGCCCTTGTGCCACGGGGACAACGTGGCTTATAGCAAAACACGGCCGGCCTTGCTGGCTCTGGAGGTGTTACAGGACTGGGGACTGTCTCCCCTCGCTAAGGCAGTGTTTTGCCATTTACAGTCTACGTTTATGCCGAACGGCCTATTCCATCGTGACTCTTCTCCTGCCTTTTGCTGTCCTACGTTTGGTCTGCCGCAGCAGTCCCACGCGGGTGATTTTCCTCCCGTGCCCGCGGCTGGGTTGAGCCCCCGAGCTGTGCTAAGCCAGTCTGTTCAGTTGAGCCGTTGTTTTTCTCAAGCAGAGGTGGGAGAAGAGTTGGTACCAGAACCAGCGCTTACGCTTTCTGTTTTACTCCTCCTTTCTCCTCCCAGTGGGGAGAAAAAAAGGGGATTTCAATAGTAGTGGTTGTGAAATCAGCTCCAGTCCCTCCCAGTTTGCATCTTCTCCCCGAGATGAGGTTACTGGTCATCGTAGTGTTGTCTGAAAGAGTGTTGGAGGTTTTCCTATAAAACTCTTCACAGCTGAAGAAAGACTGGTAAAGTGAAAGCCTTGATGATTTATGGAGCAGTTGTTATTTTTTTCCCCATTTCTGTATTAAGACATTCAAAAACGTGTGATGGCAATTGCTTCGTGCAACCAGGAGCTTGAGTCTGGCTGTTAAGTGGCTTATTGGAACGGGGTCACCTGAACTCTGGCTTGTTGGTTCCCACCTCATTGATAGTAGCACCCTTGAAAGAGCGGGGTGGATTCAGAGAGGCGATTTGAAAAATACTGTCAGCTTTTTATCTTGGATTAATCTAAATACTCTCCAGCATGACACAGGAGCGGGATGCCAGCGCGGGGCGTCCCCGGGGCATCACCCTGACTGAGCGACCTTGCTCTGTGCTGTGCCGGCTCTCGCAGCAGTCAGGCGCGCCTGCCGAGACGATCTCCCGAGACCTTCAGAGCAGGATTGGTGAAGACTGTCATCTTCAAGACGTCTGTAACGTGGATGTTTGGGTTTCTAGGCAGATCCGCACAATTAAGGCATTGTGCAGCGGCTCCTGTTAAAAATGAGCAGCCATAAAGCTTCAACCAAAGGAATACCGTAGAGCTTTAGAAATGTCTGTAATACTCACAGCAAAGGCTGGTTTGACACTGTCTGATCATTTCACACCTCTTTGTACAAGTTTTCCTTGTGCTGCTCCGAGCAAGATAATCCATCCCTGGCTGGAGAGGAGACGAGGCGAGTTTTATCACGCAGCATCGCTGCTGGCGTGATGCTCTGCGCTCTGGCTGGAGCTTATTAGCCATTTGCCATTTGATTGCGAGCTGGAGCAAATGTGTATTGCCATCCCAAAGAAGGAGAATCGCTAAATGCTCTCCTCCAGCAAAGCCATCCTGAGCTTTCAAGCTCAAAGGAGAAGTGCACAGAAAAAATGAGCTATCGCATCTGTGTTGGGAAGGAAAGGGAAAAAAAAAAAAAGGGTTGTTCTGGATGCCCTTTTCCTGATTGTTTCCATTTCCCAGCAGGGCCACGTTTTGCTCCTGAGCTGTGAGAAATCCTGGCGCTGTGTGAGGTGTGGCAGATGGAAGAGAGCGGGGTGCCGAGGCGGTGGGAGGCTCTGGCGGCTCGAGGTTTGCACAGGGCAGCTCAGGAGGAGAGGAGCACGGGGCCAGGCTGGGAGAGGGAGAGTAGCTTCTCCTTCATGAGAATGTCTCTGAGCTTTCCTGTCTCTGCCCCAGTCAGGAGATGAGCAGCTGCGAAGGGGGTGCGCTGGGCTGCCCTTCCCCAGGGAACGCACCACGTGGCACCCAGGGCAGAGCCTGGCAAAGCTGCTCCGACCCAGCAGAATCCTCCAGCTGCCTCACCCGTGCAGTGACGCTGCCACCCTTTACTGCTGCTTTTCTCCCCTTTCTCTTCCTTAAAACGTCCCGTGAATGGTGGCCGGGAGCATCTTCTATGGAGATGCAGTTGTTTTGAGCCCTGCTCCTCAGGCTTTAAGCTGTGTCAAGGACAAAACCAGGTTGAGGAGGTTTTTCCTCCTTCATTTCTAGTTTCTCTGGGTTTGTGGTAATTACTCGGTGGCTGTTTTCCAGGTGCACGTGCTTTAATTGAGTTATTTTCAGGTCCGTTTGCTGCACGTGTACCAGAGGGGTATGGCGCTACTAGGTGAGGCAGGTGGAGAGAACCCGAAGTGTTAATTCTAATGCTGGAAATATCTTCATTAAAAGTTCAACAGAGATCTTCAAACGCTTTCCAAAGCGGCCATCTGTCAGCTGAAAGATGGACCTGTCTGGGGAGTCACAGAGAGAGACCAGGGTGGTCGTGAGGGCACTGATTTTGATTTAGTATTTTTTTTCAAACCTTAAACACCTCCTGGATGCTTTCCAGTCTCTGCCCTGGAGACCCCCCAGCCCCAAGGCCAGAGCACGGGGGTCAGATGATGAAGGAAGCCTTCGCTGCTTCTACTTCCAAACAAAACACACCCACTATAAAATAGATCTTGAAGGGGGAAATAAGTAGATTTGAGATGCAAACCCAGGAGGGAGTAGCAGAAGGAAGGGAGAGGTGTGAACTGTACCCTGTGCCAGAAGATGCCCTGAGTAGCTGTGACCTTCCTGGTCACGTCCCGACACGTGATCCTGGTGGATGTGAGTGAGTGGTGAGGATCATCTGGGCCCCACTTCACTAATTAAACTGACTTTTTTTTTTTTTTTAATGCTCTGCTGAAATTCCAGTTGGAAATTAAAGAGGAAACTTTGTTCTTTAACAGCACCCTATTGCATCTGCCGCTTCCTCTGGGAGGAGATGCTACTGAGTGCCTAAATGGAACCTTGCCTGTAGGAGCCTGTTTTAGAGCTGGTGGAGCGTGGAAGGAGGGTGGCAGGAAGGTCGGGGTGTAGTTTAGCACATCCTCATCGTTCTCCAGCGCTGGCATTTACGGTGGCTGGAGCCTGGCCGGAGGTTGCCCCTTTCGCGTTGTGCTGTGGGGAGGTGTGGGCGCTGTTTCTGCGCTCCAGCCCACGCCTCGGCTGTCGCGCTGGAGTGTGCGGAGCGAGTGCTGGGTTATTACTGTCTGATGAATGTTCCACTCCAGCTGCTGGCAGATCACGCGCGGTGTTCTTCCTCTCCATCTCACGTAGTTTGTTGAGAGGCATACCTTGCGTGTTGGAGAGAGCTGGAAAAAATCACAGGGTGTTTATTGCAAAAAGATGCTTTCAAGTAAATTGTATTCTGAAGGTGAAGATCTTTGGATTCTTGGCTGTGTAATAAATCTTTTTTGAAGGACGAAGCAGGCTCTTGGCAGAAGTCAGGGCTGGCCTTCTGGCAAATATTTCTGTGAGAGATTATTTGCGACTGCTAATAGGGCAAAGCGGAGTCTCACTCGTCGGAGGTGCAAAGTCTGACCTCATTTGTGCGTGTTGCATCGTCCTCTCCCGAATGCTGTTCCCTCCCCACCAGTCCCCCGGAGTCCCCTGTACTGGTATTTCCTATGGGGCAGGTGGAGCATCTCCCGATTTGTGTCCGAATGATGAATCCGTGACTGTGGATGGTACCACCCTGCACTTCCCCCCTAATCCCTGTGACTCTCCCCAGGGAGGTGGGGGAATTCTGCCTCCTTTCCATCGTCCTGCCGCGCTGCGGGCAGTGCTGACTGAACGGGTCGTTGTGTTTTGATGCGACCGCCGTTCAGTTGTGGGACCAGGAGAACGTTGCCAGGGATTTTGCACTGTGATCGCCGCCTTCTTGCCAGTGGGCTGTGGGGATGTTGCTGCCTGGCGATAGGGATTTTGGTGTAAGAAACGTCATGATCCTTTAGGATAAGGAGTAGCCCACGACTCTGTGCCTAAATAGCAATTCTTGTCCATATACATCTTCAGTAACAACAGAGTGGTGCCTTTTTACTCTCTATTAGGCTTACGGGGCTGTGAGCAATCCCTCCTCCTCGCGGCTCTCTAATTACAGTTGTTTTTTCTCTCCAGCACCTTAGAAGCTGTCAACCCTTGTAGCAAGACCCTTTCTCTTCAGATGTGAATTTATTTCTTCCTCCCAGCATCACCCCTTTGCCACCGGGCTGGTCAGTATTGAACAAAAATTACCTTCAAGCCCAGTGACTTTCTTGAGATAATCTGAAGACGCTATTGAGACTTCTTTTGCTTAATCTCATTCTGTATCACAACACGATTTTCTTTTAATAAGATAATTGATATGAATTGTGTCCTGCAAAAAGAACATGGTCTGTTGGGCACTTCAGAAATTCGGTATTTTTGTGGTTTTGTTGCCTTGTTGGAGGCTGCCTCGCTGCCATGGTTTAGCAGAGAAGGTTTGGGGTCTGTTTGCTGGATTTTTAATGACGGGGCTTTTGGTAGGGCAGTTGTTTAACAGATTGCAAGGGCTGCCTGGAAATGTTCTGCTTGGTGGGACTAGGAGATTTTATGGTATTTCTTCAGCACCTTGAAAATATATAATAGAGAGCAGTGTGCAGTGAAGTGGTTTTCTGCTCCTGTGGGTTAGCTTCGAGGTGAATTCTCAGCTCTAATTGCCCCTAAAGTGGGGTGGAAATTTCTGCTTAAATGTTATTAAGTAAACAAGTGACTCATGAAACAGGGAGGATGTGGAGATAGGCCACTGATAAATCTGAGTTTTAAAGCCAATCTCTTCACTTTAAGCCTGTCCACTGAGTTTTGCGGCCATGGGCTGGTACCTGAGCTGTAGTTGTTCTGCAGCCCTGGAATTACTCACCAGTACAAATTAATTAACGCTGTCTTCCCAGAAGTGCTCTGCCATCAGCAGCAGCATCTGCGGTGATGCTTAATGCCCTGAAGGCAAAAGCAGAGCAAATGGTGTGTGGTCCCTCTTGGTCTGTTCTAGGGCTGATGCTGGTCTTCCTTCTGCTGGGAATTTGACATTAAACCAGGGAGAAACTAGGGAAGGGGATGAGCCACGTGGGTAAAAAACTAACATGTGCCGGGGTGGAATGAGCAAAGCCACTATGAAAAATACTGCTGCGGTCAAACCCTGTGAACACCTGATAGGAAGGTGATAAATAACAGAAGAAGCCTAAAATCCTGAGGTGGGGAGGTTGGGTTGTTGCTACATGTGTGCTACGGCAAGGAAGCCCTGACAGAATCAGAGCATCACAGACTGGTTTGGGTTGGAAGGGACCTTCAGAGCTCACCCTGTCCAACCCCCTGCAGGGAGCAGGGACAGCTGCACCCAGAGCAGGGTGCTCAGAGCCCCAAGGGCCAACCTGACCTGGCATGGTGCCAGGGATGGGGCTTCTCCCACCTCTTGGGGCAACCTGGGCCAGGGTCTCCCCACCTTCAGCGGAAACAATCTCTTCCTTCTCTCTGGTCTGAATCTCCCTCTGTCAGTTTAACCATCAGCCCTTGTCCTGTCCCAACAGCCCCTGCTCAAAAGTCCGTTCCCACCATTCTTGGAGGCCCCTCGAAGCACTGGAAGCCCTTGCCCAGGGCTGACACAGATCTGCTGGCACTGTCCCCTGTAAGCAGTGGCAGCAGGTCATGTACTGAACTTGTGCTTTGTATCATCTTATTTTTGCGGGGGACGCAGTCTGAAATTCTGCCTGGCATTTCTGGAAGGTTTAGACAACATTCAAAGCCAGTTTTGACTATTGCCACAGGATGGTTGACCGAAAGAGTGTGTGATCCCTGTTCCAGCAGCACACGGCTTTACCTCCAGCTTAAGGCTCTTATTTTATTTTTCTATGCATACCCACTCCTGTTTTCACCTCCTACTATATCTTTAGACTCTGTAACCTCGGGACAAAGCTGTAATGCCATCCAGCCCATCCTTCTGCGCGTGGTGCTGAGGAACCCTGAGCACGGGCTGTCAGGGTGCTCAGATTCCAGCTCACTGGGCTGGGGGTGCCTCTGCCACTAACACTGAGCTGCCAGCGCATCCCTGCGCCCCGCAGGGAATCCTGTAAAGCCACGAGAGCTCCCTCCACCCAAACAGCTCCACGTAAGAAAACGTGCCTAGTGTGGGCTGTAACTACATCCCTGTCTTAGGAAGGTATGTGTTTGCATCACAAAAGTGGTAAAAGAAGGTTGCAAATGGTACAGTTGTGCCGAGGTAAAATGAACTCTACTGTCCCTTAGCTGGTTTAGTCAGTAAATGAGGTTGTCAAGTGCCTAAAACCCTCGTGCGAGGTCAGCGACTGGACTTTTGTCTGTCTTGAGATGTGCTTTGAGCTGCCAGGTCATCCAAGCCTCCTCCATAACCACCGCCACTAGAACTCAGGGTCATTCACACCATTTTTGGTGCCGTGGCTGCAGGAAAGATGAGTGTCCAACACGTGTCACGAACCTTCCTTCCCATTTTGGAGTGATGCTGTTGGGAAAGGACTTTCACCTGGTAACGTGCAGGGTTGAACAGCTAAATATCCAAATACGCTCCGTTGCAGGCAGCTCAGCTGGCAGAGCTGAGCCCTCCCGCCGTCCCCTCGGCTGCAGGCGGGTCTGACAGAGACCTCTGGCCATCTCACAGCCCTGGTTACAAAAGGGTTAATGCCAAAGGAGGAAGACTTTTTTTTTTTTTTCTCTCCCTCCACTGCTGCTTTTAAGTTTGGAAAGCATGTGCCTTGATTTTAATATAAAGTAGCCATTGATGTGAGATGCCGCGGATAAAAGGCGCTTTTCTTTTTCCGTTGGCATTGAGTCATTGTACAGTTAGTTTTGTGGCAGTGCATTTGTGAAAGCGTTTGTGTGTGTGGGGAGGGGGCTGTAGAAAAAGGCACTAGCAGCACACTAGCAGAATAGATTTATTTAGAAACCATTCGATTTTGCTCTGTTCATCTTCTTGATGCCCTGCCTGAGGGTCAGTCAAGCTGCTTCTCCTGTGGATTTTCACTCTTCGGTATCTCCTGTCATACCCGCGCACGTCTGATAGGACACGCTTACGCACACAGATAGGAGAGAGATAAAATTCTTCTCTGCTGCTCTATGCTAATGGCACCAAACCCTTTCACAGCAGCCCTGAAAGCTGCATTGTTTTAGAGTTTTGCTCGGGAATGTCGTATAATCACAGCGTTTTGTCCTGTCGCCCTCCTCTAATAAAAGTAATTGCGCTTTTCACCTGTTGATCTCAAAGTGGGTGAATATGAAGGAGCAGGGACCCAGGGTGAGGCAACCTCGGGTAGCTCCATGGACAGGTGATGGTAGGTGGGATGCCCTACGTTGACGCTGCAGCAAAGAGCTATTTCTTACTAAAAATAAATACAGCCAAAGTGGTCACACTGAGGTGGAGTGGCTGGCTCGGAGAGCTTGCCCAGTCGTGGGCTCAGCTTTACTAAACCCTGTGCTGCTGCTCCGCCTCTCCAGACACGTCTCTTTCCATGACGGTCAACCAGGGGGCTCTTCTCCAGCAGGAAGCTGCTGGGAAGGTGATGCTCAATATAACACGTGAAAGTAATATTTTTGGGGAAAACTAGGTCCCTTTGGGGCGGGAGGGGAGGACCCTCTGCCCATCACTTCCCTTCTTTGGGCTCGCTCCTGCCTGTTTCACATAACCTTTAGTATTTTCTTGCCGTCTGACCACCGCGTTGCTGCATCTTTATCTCCACATCTGCTCCCTTGCAGGGACGTTGGTTGACATCAAGATGTTCCGCCTGCCTCGCTAGTATCTGGTGATCTTTCTGGCTCGCTGCCTGCCGCGATGGGGAAATACTGAGGCTTAATGGGAGCTTTGCGGCTGATGGCTAAATGGGTTTAATTTTGGCACTTAGGGGGTTTAGCAGAAATAGTGCATTTGACTGGCTAATGCTTTAGCATTTCTTGGTTTAATGTTATAAGCAATTTTTGGGACCATTTCACAGCTCCAAAATGTCAGCGTGTTACGTTTTAGCTCAGTATGGAGAAATGTGTGTTAAATACTGTGTGCCTCTGTCGTTCATTCATTACTATTAACTGCCCGGTGCGAAACCTTCTGCCTGCTGACCACTTCTTGCCTGTTTGAAGTATTCCTGTATGGTGTCACAAAGCCAGAAGTGCTTGGAGTGACTTTCCTGCTCTCCCCAGGACTCTGCTTGTGTCACCTGCAATGTCAGTGCATGGCTCAGTCTGAACTCCTGCAAAAACCCTCTTCCCATCCTGTCGATGGGTGACACTACCCTAGCGTGGGTCCGGAAACAAAGCACTCAGGTGTTTGTCCACTTGTCTTGGCAAAAATGCAACTTTTAAACCCATTTAGGGCGTGCTTTGAGGAAAAGCCTGCTCTGGGACAGTGTTCCTCGTGGCTGTCAGCCGAGTGGCTTAAGAATGCTTGGAGCCTTGATGGCCATCACGCCATATTTCTGGCTGAATGGGGAAAAAAGCACGTATGAGCCTGGAATATTTCTATATTCCTCACCCCAGCTGGTCTGAGCTCTGTGGTTTATGTTAGTGGTCATAGAAGGGGCAGCATTTGACCTCCAGCCTCCGACCGCTTTGGAAAACAAAGGTGGCTCTGAGGAGCCTGGTGATGCTGGAGCATGTCGTACATCCCTTCGTCGCTTCACCTGCTCTCTGGGCTGTCCTGGAGGTTTCTCAGTGTGCCCTGTGTTTGGCCAAGCTCACAGCCCAACGCACTGCGATGCTCCAGTACAGCAGCAGAATGCTGGGGGAAGGGTAAAATTAAGTAAGAACAGGTAATGCAATAGGGCTTGGTCAACATGTTGAGAAAGGTGCCCTCAGCTTGGCGACAGCCTTTAATAAACAAACCGAGATAGTAACAGAACGTGCTCGTTTTATTTTCACTAGAAGTTTGCTGGTTTGAGGCCTCGGTGGAAGGATCCGTAATTGCGGGTTTAACTGGGCTGGTAAACAGACCCTTGTGGAGCGCGGCTGTAATTGAGGGGGTGTGGGTCACGCCGTTTAATTGCTGTCTGCTGGCTTGGAATAGAAACCTCTCCACCGCCACCGAATCACGGTGCTTCTGACCCAATAAACAAATCGCCAGGCACTGAGCTGCGTGAGGTCCTGCAAGAGCATCCGCTCGTCCAGGACGTGCGGGGCCAGGAGCATCCCCGGCCCCTCTCCTCTCATCCAGCGAGAAGGGACCTCATTAAACTTCCAGACGAAGCGCCAATGTTGCTCTTGCTGAAAGATGACATTAGAAAGTACAGAAGGTGGAGGCAGCTGGGAATGTGGAGTCCGTGGTCCATCCTGAGCCTCTCCTCCATCCTGGCGTTGCTTGGTGTGCCTGAGCGTCTTCCGTGGCTGCTGTTTCCCCGGTTTGCTGGTTCTCCTCAGGGCAAGCAGCATTTACACGGTGTTTTACGTGTGTCTGAAATATGGGTGCTGTTGTGCTATGGAAGTCCAATAAACGTTAATACTTTCCTACTGAGATTCCAAGCAGGAATGTAAATTGAAAACATAGTCACCAGCCTGCTTGTGATGCTGGATTTTACCATTTGATTGCAGCGAGGGCTCTTTGAGGCTCCTGATCCCTGATTCAGTGTCATTTGGAAAGATGGTGCAGTTTATTACTTGTAAATTAAAAAAAAAAAAAAAGCTCGGCAGGATGTATCCATGCTTCCTTCTTCCGTCTGCCAGCCTGATTTTAATACCCTCTTCATTATTATTCTTATCTCCTTCATAATCAGGGCTTTTTACTGTGCTTCTCCGTATAATTTTGGGCGTCTCCTGAATTTCACTGGGTTCATTCAGAGCCCCTTTAAAGCACACTTCTCTGGTTGCAAGAAAATCAAATTGAAAGAGTGTGGGATAATGACCTTGTTGAGCCATCGTGGTGCACAGAGGCTACGGCAGCGGAACCGTCATCTCCTACTCCATGCCTCTAGTGCTCTTGCTGCCGGTACCTTACAGCCGGATTCACCAGCGTGGTCCGGCTGCTCGAGGTGGTCGTGATGCAAAGCAATTACAAGCCTGGCTGGTTTTACAGCTCCGCCGTGTCTCGAGGACGGCGCGGCGTGGCCGGAGCGGGCTGGTGAAGCTGCTCCTTGGGACGCACGATCTCTGGAGGAGCGGCGTTGCGCTCGCTCTGTGCACGCGGTGATACATGAGATGACTGAGCGCGGCTGGTTTTCAACATTCCTCCTAACCCACGAGCTGAGAATTCCTGCGCAGAGCTCCTCTCCAGCAACTGTGACCGACCAACGTTTGCAGAGTAAAATATTGCAGAAGCCGATGGGACGGGCTGAGGTTCAGCTCTCTTCAGCCACCTCCGGCTTTGGTTTTGCTGCCCTGGCTGTCTGCTGCTTTTCCAGAAAGGGCAGTTTATCACATCCTCGGTTCATCCGAATAAAGCAGGGACTTAGCGAGCTGCTTCCTCGTTTAATAAACTGCAGAATTACGCCGTAGCTCAAACTTCTAGACTTGCAAAACCATCCAGCAGAGAAAGAAAATTTTCCAGCTGAGGAATAGTGGTTGCTTGGTTTTTTCCCTCCCTGGATGGGTTTGTGTCTGGGCATGATTTCAGTCCCTCCTTCCTATTCAGCGGACCAAATGTTCAAGTGGGTGTGAAACCTGCAAGGAAGCAAAGCAAGTGGAGAGCAAAACAAGTGTGGTGTTGCTTGTGTGACACTGTGTGGTAATGTCTCAGCATAGCTCCCTCCAGGAAAGGCTCCTGGGGGCAGCAGAAGGACGAGGAGGAGGAGGAGGAGGGTTTTCAAAGGCTCTTAGGTGGGTTGGTAGGTCTCTATGAAGAAGTTCCTTCAGACTGTATGAGAAAAAAATGTGAGTAGAGCAAATCCACTTCAGGCTTTACTGGGGTGTGGAAGGGGCTGGATGTTGCCTGCCCCAAATTGCTCTTTTGGCTGGATTTGGCCAGAACTGGTACTGCAGAGCATGTCTCGTGGAGGGGCTGGGGACTGTCCTGCTCTTCTGCTAATGGAGCAGCTTCAAGGCATACACGAAGGGCATGTATTGCAAGGCTGGATGTCCTAATGTGAAAAAAAAAAAAAAAAATTGTTTTAAAATGTTTTTTCCTTGGGCAATCATTAGATAAGTGGCTAATAGAGGGTGTGCTGAATGCCAGTACCCAGCAGGGTAAGAGAGGCGAGCCCAGGAGCGTCAAGGTTTCCTCTTCTGCTGTTGGTACTCCTACAAATCCCCATGAAAGAGCAAGCAGGAGGAGAACAAGTCTGTGTGCGGCGTTGTCAGGGACTGTGGTGTCCCAGCAGCAGCCTGGGGTTTGGGGATGAGGAACGTGAAGGTCCATCCTTCGCCTCCCTGGTAAGTCCTTTTGAAGAAGAATGTGCTGCAGATCAAGGAGGGCTTTTCTGCAGTCCAAGGGCTTCACGCCCTGGTTATAGTTCAGCAATTTGGTTTGGTATTTTTGACTTGAGAAAGGAATTAATTTTACCTAATTTAATGGTCCAAGAGTTGGGCACCTTTTCAGCACTCCCAGAGGCAGGAGCTGCCGGAGGGCGGATCAGCCCTTCTGCCTCAGACACCCGTCTCGGTTGGGAAGGATCCTTCTCCACTTCTCCACCGACCGCCCAGGGAACAGACGGCTGGCCGTGACCTTTGGTTGGAGAGAGCTGAGGTCAGGCAAATCCACCCCAAAGAGAAAGCCCTGGCTGCCGTCCTCCACGTCGCTGCAGCGCACAGAATTAGATCCTAATGGTATCCACTAAGGAAAAAATTTCCCCGATACTAATAAATGCCAGATTTGCCACCGGAATGAAGAGGATTTTTGTTTCTTGTTCAGAAAAGGAAATAACCGTGATCTTTCTCAGACAGAACGCAAACTTTAACAACGAGGCCGGGGGGAAAGTTCTGTGAAGTGCTTAGCTCTTGGGAAATAATCGGAAAAATCTGAACCACTGGGTTTTTCCAGTTGTTTTTATTTTTTTGCTTTATTTTTGACCCTGGTTACACCATTTCCTGTTTATTGCAGAAGGGGTGGGTGTCTGCGTGTCGTACCTGTGCTCTGCTCCAGCCCCCACACGCTCCCTGCCCGGCGCTGGCCTCCGGGACGACAGCGGCGCGTTAGTTCTGCGTTGTGATTTCTGCAAACAGCCCGGCGTCCTGGGTCCGCGTTAGCAGGAAGGGCTCAGTGTTTTCTGTTAAAGGCTACCTGGGCCCAGGACGGGCTAATGAACAATATTTGCCATTGCTGCTTTTTGGTGTGTTAGATCTTGTTTGTGTTCTGTCTTTTTATTTTTTTTTTTAAATCCAGTTTCATATTTTTAAGCTGGCCTAAGCACTTTATCCTCTTTTTTCTCTTCGTACTCCTGGTCAGAGCTGCTGAAAGAATCACAGCACCATCTGGTTGGAAGAGACCTTTAAGATCACCAAGTCCAACCATGGAGCTGCTTGGCTGAAATTTTGTGACTGTCCCCAGGAGAGGGGTTGCTCCAGCAGAGTCTCTGGCATCTTTTTGCCTTGCTCTGAAGTCGGATCAAGGGAATAACCCCAGTGAAACTTGGGCTTGTGAATCCGCACCAAGATGTTGGCTAAGGAGCCCATCCCAGTGTTTGACCAGTCAGGGCTGAGCCTGTGTCATAGACTTGGGCTGCTGGGAGGTGGAGATAAACATCTGGCTTTCCACTGGAAGGGCTGAGGGTTTTCCTCCCCGCGGCGGGTCTGCGGCTCTGCACGGGTCGCGCCAGGCGCAGGGTGCTTGGTCAAGGTCCCGCAGGATGCTTGGCTGAGGTCCCGCAGGATGCTTGGCTGAGGTCCTGCAGGATGCTTGGCCGAGGTCCCACCGATCCCCTCGCCTGCTGAATTCATTGCCGTCTCCCAGCGCTGCCACCCTGCCCGCGCCGCTCCCGGCATTCAAGCCCTTCTCTTTGGTTACAGACATGCTTTGAAATGTTGCCCTCCTTGAGAGAGACGCTGAGGTGTCTGCAATGGATAGAGAGGGGATTATGGATTTGTCTGGAAAATACTTTTGCTTTCAGCTTATTTTTTTTCTCCTGAGTAAATAACTGTCTTAGCAGTGTTCTGGGGATTGCAGAGCAGAAGACTGAATGAAAGCCCAGAAAAAACCATGTATTCTCCTAATCGTTTTACTAGACCGCAGCAACGTACAGAATACCGACACTGTGCATGGGGGGTATCCTCAAAGAGCCGTTAAAATTGATTCTGCATCGTAATTAAGCTGTCACTTTGTTTTCTGCTTGATGAAAACTATTTTATACTGTACTTTGTGAACATCTGGGCGGGCAGAGTCTAAACCAGTGACTCTAGATGCAGCGCGGGATGAGGACCTTGCTCTCTAGTGATGCTTTAACATCAAGCTCTCGGCACCACCTTCTTGCTGGGGTTGTGCGACACGTGGCTGACCCTGTCTTGAGTTTCCCTCCTGGTAGCTCCGGTGCTTTGGCACTCACTTGTTGCCCCTGACAGCAGTCTCAATTTCTTGTCTCTCCCTCCTCTTCCTTTTATTGCTGGAAGCTATTAAACTGAGATTTTTGTTTCTCAGGAATTTGCTGCTTCTGCCTGTTTCCTGCATAAGACTTTCAACCTTTGTTCAAGGTACAATAATTGGTGTGAATAGGAAACAGCCCAAAGGAGGCTGAATTTCAACACAGCTCCAGGTATTTTTAGAAAATCTTGAGTGCACACGACGGGAAACACCTTCATAGTCACTTCGGTCAAATTCTACTCATTAACTTCGCATTAAGTCTCCACATCCATATCATGGGTGTTTTGCTGACACATCACAACGTACGCAGCTCGTTTCACAACTCCATCAGATATCCTGTTGCGCAGTTAATTACAGATGATAGAGGAGATGTGAACTCCAGTAGACTGTTCAATACCCTAATCAGGTGTGACCATGTGTTTTTCCTGTCTGTTGATACTTCCAGGTTCCTTGACAGGCAGTTCTCTTTTTTTTTTTTTTTGTCTAATTAGAGCCTAAATAGTTTTTTTAAGTACAGTTAATTGACTGCATCTGTACTCAGAGGAGAAAACCGAATGGACCAAATTCTACCACAAGTTTAATTTTATCCTCTACCAGTAAATCTGCTGCTCTTTACCCATTTTCCAAACACACACATGTTGCTGATTCATAGATGAAAATATTTGTTGTTAAATTAGTGATTATTTTCCGGAGGTTTTGCCTTTCGTCTGTGTAGGTGGTCCAGAAATTCCTTCCAGTCATCAGACAGGCAGTAACTTCGCAGACCTCCTGTACCGTGCGTGCCACAGAAAGGAAAATGCTTCGCGTTAGGTTCAGCAATGTCCCTCCCGCTCTCCGGGCCAATCTGGTGCACAGATGCTCCTGAAGGATAGGACCGAGCCTTCCCGGAGCCACTGTGGCAGGAGGAGCCCTTCCTTCCTCCAACCCCCATGAGAAGAGCTGCTGAGCAAGAGGCAGTTCTGGGCAGGTCCTTCAAGCACCAATGAACAGGAGCAGATTTGTTGAGAGGCTTCAGTGAATTGCACAGCAGAAATATCTCACGGGATGTAGAAAATGAATGGACCGAATACCACAGTGAGTGGTATTGCTTCAGGCTCTCTGCAACCTCAGACGTACCGTCCATCGGTTTGGGCAGGAGGTGAGCTCACTGTCACCGTGAGTGGTATGACATGGGCTGGGTCTGCCTGACCCATGTTGTATCCTCAGAGTGCTGGAGATGGCGATTGCAGGGTGTCTCGCACTTGGTTCACGTCTGTCTCTTCCCACCAGATGGATTTCTTCTTAGCTGGCAAACTTCTGTCTTTCTGGGAACACGTCATGTGAGACCTATCCTGCCTGGGATCTCGGATGCTTTGATAACACGAGTGCTAATTAAACCTGCAAACACTGTCATTACTTTTTGTCTGGCTGTTCCGATCAGTCCTAGCAATAACCAGAGATGCTGCTCTGTGCTCCCCTAACTTATTCCTGCCATCCCTTCGTTTTCACCCCAAGGGTTGGGTAGGGTTAGGACTGACCTGAGCAGCATTTCTTCAGACAGGAATTTTCAATGGCCTTGAGTCTTCCTCTCCTTTTCTTCCTACAGTCCTCACAATGTATCAGTGCAGCTCTAAAGGGCTCGGAGGTGTGTTTTGGGATGGTAGAGCACAGATGGCCTCCTCCTCGGTGCAGATCTCCCAAGACCTGTTGGGTGTTGTTGCTGCCCATCTGCTTCCCTTTGGCGAGGACAATGTAGCCCTTTGTCCTTCTCTAAATAGCACTTCTTGATGGATGCCAGAAAAAAAAAAGCCCACCCTGGCCCTCCAGCTTGTGTGGGGCTGACATCTCCAAAGCCAATGTAGGACTTGCCCCTCCTGGTCTGCCTCGAGGTGCTCCCAAGAGCTCCGTTCCTGCGGTGGCACCACGACCACTGCTGCTGGAGCTCAGTGCAGAGCTCACCCGTGTGCCCAGTGGGATAATAATGGATGTCCTCTCCAAAACGTTTTGCAGAATTGGTTTTACTCCATCTTTATGGTGTATTGTGCAAGTTTTGTTGCTCCCCCAGAGCATTGCCATGAGCGCTGTGCCCCATAAACGTTTCTTTTGCCTTCTGTGAGCCCCTGGTCCCTCGGGTGCCTGAACAAGGTCCTCTGATGCCTCCTTTGATATTCCCTGTTTATCTTATGGAAATGAGTCCTCCTGAAACGGACTGATCCTTTCTCTTGCCATATTTCCCAGCTGTCTCTCTAGATGATTTTTATTTCCCATTGCCCCTGGGGCTGTTCAAAGGCTTCTTTGGAGTCTGTGAAATCCCTGCCTGTGTCTCCGAGCGGAGAGAGCCAGGAGACCGTACCCGATGGGTCATTACGATTTACTCTGACTTCTGACGCCTGGTGTGTGTTCTCCCTTGCTGGTCTTGTGTGTAACACAAGCCAGAGTGCTCTGGGCCAGCACTGTGTTTTTCTTTTTTTTTTCTTTTCCTTTTTCCTTTGTTTGTGTTATGCTTGATTTGATATTCAGATCTCACTTGGTTCTCTTCGGCTGCTCCTTCTGAAAAAGGAAAAACTGTTTCAAGAATATTCTGACTGGGTTTTGCAGGTAAATATGTTGCTTTCCTCATTTGGAAAGTGTGGTTTGAACTGTAAAAATAAGTAAAGATCATCTCTGTTGTGAAGTGGTGACAATGGAAAGGCCTGGTAATCACATGAACAGTCAGCTGGGCTTAAAATTATTTATTTACTCAATAAAGGTGAGGTTTGTGGCGTTCTGGACGTGCAGTATTTTTATGGAAATAAATTTGAGGTCAAAAAGTTAAAACCTCACAAATTAAAATAGATACAACTAGTGGATAGGGGCTTCTAGATATCAGAGGTAGCTCAATAGAAAATAATATTTTTCAAGTAAAGGATTCGTAAGATGTTCCTGATGATGGGGAGTGGATTGTCCCTGCTAAAACTCAGATTAACCCAGTTCTGGGATGCAGATTCCCACTCGTGTCTGATGGCATCACCTCATCCACCCCCCTGCGACTGACTCTGATGTTCCATCACAGCCTCTGGTTTTTAAAGGTGGATGTGCCAGAGAAAGGGTTTTCTCCAGCTTCCGAGATACCAAGTTTGTGGTTAACGAGGAGCAAGACTCTACTGTCTTCTGTCAATTGGCTTTAAGTAAAACCCGCTTAGATCCTGCGCATTCATGCAGGGACTGGAAAATGCAGGTGCTGCCCCCAGGAAGAGGAGATTCATGTTTTCTCAGAGCTTGGGCAGCACGAGATCCTAGATAACCCGGTTTGGAAAACCTTCGGTGATCAGTGACACATTCACCATATTATTTTTGTTTAGTCTAGAAATAATATATTAGTTTAATTGGTAGGGGTTTTTGTGTGTGTGTGTCTTAAAAAAAGTTTAATGGTTTTGTGCATTACTTTTTTTGTGTTGTTAAACCATGACAGCATGTTGGTGCATTGACTCTATGTTAGCTGGCTTCGTAGCGTCGTAAAAGCACGGCAAACAGAGTTCAGCCAGCTAACAGGACACTCGTTTGGCTCTGCGTGCCTTGATGTGCTGGGATAGAGACGTCCAGGAATGGGGAGGTGGAGAAGAGTCTGGATGAGGAGGCAGAAGGGTCAACAGGACCGTGGCGGTTTGGTTGTTGCTTGTAGTCCGTTGGCTTGTGAAAGCTCTGGCAGCAGTGTGATATGTGCTTGGAAGCAGTGAGGGGTCTGGAGAGCAAGTCTGATGTGGAGCAGCTGAGGGACCTGGGTGGGTTGAGCCTGGAGAGGAGGAGGCTCAGGGGAGACCTTCTGGCTCTCTACCTGAAATGAGGTTGGGGTGAGGTGGGGATTGGTCTCTTCTCCCATGTGACAAGTGACAGGACGAGAGGAAATAGCCTTAAGTAGCGCCAGGGGAGGTTGAGGTTGGATATCAGGAAAAAAGTCTTTACATAAAGGGTTGTGAAGCCTTGGAACAGGCTGCCCAGGGAGGTGGTGCAGTCCCCATCCCTGGTGGTGTTTAACAGCCGTGTAGATGTGGTGCTGATGGACATGGTTTAGGGACCCTGGCAGTGCAGGGGGAACGGTTGGACTCAGTGATCTTAAAGGTCTCTTCGAAGCAGATGATTCTGTGGTTCTGTGAAGTGGATGGGCAGCTGCCATACCTTGTCCTTCCCCTTGTGGTTTTATGTAAAGAACATTTTGAACAACCTGCAGCTCCAGAGCAGAGCTTTCTGAACCACTCATTTCCTACCTCATTCTAATGCTCCTGGTAGGAGGACAAAAGGTGAATGTGATAAGGTCAACTGCTGATGGATAACCCTTCATCCGTCAGCTGCTGTGCTTGAACTTCTACACCCAACGCGCAGCGCACAATTCCCTCTGTGTTACAGGATGAAGCTGGTTGTGGGAAAAGGGTGGTTCTGTGCAGGACAAATGTGTCTTACTGTGTCCTGCTCAGTACAAGCTCACGTAGATGTTTCCTTGCTCCTTCTGCCCAATGTCCTTACCGATGTTCAGCCCAAAGAAACGGTTTGTTCCCAGCTGTGCATCAATCAGGTTGTAGCACGTGGTGTGTACATTCTCTAGCTATACCAGGGTGAAGGCAACACCTTGAAGTTGGGTGAAGAATTATTTCCAGTTCAGTAACCCAAACGGGGTATTTCCTACCCCTTAAAGAAAAAAAAACCACAAAAGAGGGTGGCCTCCTCCCAACAGCAGCCTCACCTGATCTGTTCCAGGCAGCTGCCTGGGAACCCAGCCCTCTGCAGCCCAACGGCAGCCGCGAGCGGGGAGCGTGTGGTGGTGCAGAGGGGATGGGTGAGGAAGAGCTCTCCGTCTGCCTCCAGAGGCTCCGTGTTAAAAAGCTTAATAGGAAGCAGGTCGGATGAAATGGAGAGCTCAAAGGGCGTTAAAGCAAGCCCTGGGTGAGGTTTCAGATGGATGGCCTTTCCCCCCCACATTTTGTAGGGAAAAGGCTTTCCTGCCAATCCTGGTTGGAAGCTCTTTTTCCATTGCAGGCAGAGCTGGGTTTTCCATCAAGCATTAACCGTACTGGAGGTCCCAACCCCAGCACCTCCTCAGCGAAAAGGGTCCAGCAGATCCCCCAGATTCTTGGTCCTGAGGTACAGGAGCTGAAGGGGGGTTTTGTTTGGGTTTTTTTTAATACCGGCCAACAGGCATCTGCATTTCATCCAGAACATTGTCTGTTTGTTTGGAGAATTTGGTATGGCTTGAAGTCCAAGTTTTCTTTGGATCAGGCCTCTAGGGTTTGGTTTGATTCCCTTCCAGTGACACTACTGAAAAGCAGCTTCCTTCTCCTTTTTCCATCTCTGCCGACCTGCTAAGTTAAAATAAACGTTATGTTTTGATGTATTTCTTGGTTTATTTTAGTTACCGCAGAGGCAAGAATGTGGAGTGAGAAGCTTTGATTGAATTTTGAGTGTAGTCAGATCAGCTGGGACAGGTGCCAGGCGGCTTCGGTGCCCTTCTTGCTTGGGATGTTGGACTTGTTGTTAGGGTGCTTGGTCTCGGAGACCTCAGCGCTCTGTTTTCTTACTTCTCTGTCCGCACCGCGCAGGCAGGTTCGACAGGACCGTGGTGGTGGTGAACTGAGCTTTGGCACTGCCGTGAAGCAACTGCGCTCTTCAAAAACCAGACCAAGGCGGCGATGCTCTTGCGGAGCGTGGGTATGATCTGTGTAACAAGCGTGTTGCTAAAATGGGAAGGGTCATAGTTATCTGCCATAGCAAAAATCCATCCCGTCTTGGGCGATGCTTGTTTTGAGCTGGGGCGTTGAGGTCCTCCTAAGCTTGGCTGAAGAGCGTGCTCATGCGGAACACCAAACCAAAGCATCCCGGACACAGCGGCTTTAAGGCTCTTGGCCAAATTCATGCACAGAATTTAGATCCTACACTGGGAATGTAACCCAGCCTACGCAGCCAGCCTTTGCGGTCCCTGCGCGCGGTGAAGACGAACAATCGTGAGTCTAGAAACTGCAGCCAACAAAGACAACCCGTGTTGTCACCCAGCTGCGTTGCTTTACATTAAAAGGCCACAGCAAGCGCTGTGTGTCCCGTGTCCCATGTCCCATGTCCCGTCAAGGCGCACAACGGCTCTCCCACCCCGGGGTCCTGCTCGTGAGCGGGTTTTGGGGCAGGCTGGCAGAGCGGGTGTCCCCGGTCCCTCCATGCTCGCAGTCTGGGGTGTGCGGAGGCAGAGGGGCTGGCTTTGGAGGTGGCCTCAGGACAGCCTAGCAGGGATGTATCCGAGAGCTGGTGGGGAAGGCGTGATGGTTGCAGAGTAAACTACGATGAGTGTTGCCTTTAGCCTAAACACCAAGGTGTGCTGGTTTGGGCAGCTGGAGATGAAACTCGTTTGGAGCTGCCAGTGGCAGCCGCTGATCCAGAGCTCCTGCCCCGCTGCTGCTCCTGACTCGACGCGTCCAGGTTTTGCTCCAGGCAAGAGCTTCTCCTTTCCCTTTGCTGCTGGTTGCTTCTGCCCACGGATTACAGCGCAGAGCGTGGTGAGGACGGACGACAGAAACCGGGTTTGGTTTAAATGCTGGAATGTCTTGATGTTCGGGAGCCCGCCTGTGGTCCTGGAGCTTGTGGGGGGCTCTGCTCTCATTTAGGCAAATGAAATTTTGAATAATGCTGTGTCAGTATAGGGGTGGGGGGTGATTTTTGGGAGGATGTACTGTGAATAATAATTTGCCCTCATTTAACCTCTTTAATCTATTTTTTTATTGCATGCTCCCCAGCTGCAGCAAGCGCTGCATGTCCCATGTTACATGTCCCGTGTCCCATCAAGGCGCACAGCAGCGGTCCTGCCCGCGAGTGGGTTTTGGGGCAGGCTGGCAGAGCGAGTGTCCCCAGTGCTTGCATGTATCTCTTTTTTTTTTAAAAAAAATATTTTTTAATCTCTTTTTAAAAAAAAACCAACATTTTGCAGGTTAGTGAATGCATGCAGCAACTGGGAAGGGAACAAGCAACTGGGCTTGGTGAACAAATGTACACAGAAAATGATGCATCGTGTAGATTGAAGGGGGGAAAACGTCATTCATCCAGGTTAGGAATGACAGCAATTTCACACGTGGAAAGAGCTAATCGACTTAAAGCTTCCAAGTTCAGAGGGGAGTTTGGGGATGTGGCCCCTGGACTTAGTGCTTCAGTGTCTGGTGGAGATACGCTTGGATGGTCACCAGGCTGATGGATCCACACATCTCTGCTTGTTTCTTACATTTCAAATTCAGCCTTGTATAAAGGAGTTAATTTGAAAAAAGAGAATAAATTCAATATACTTTATATGTATTTTTTTTTTTTCTTTTCTTGAAGGACTTTCTCTCTTCAGGAAGGTCCCTTTACAAACATCCCTGAGTAACGGAGCTGCAAACTGTAAGGAAGCTGACTTTGCTGCCACACTAATTCTAGCTACGCTTTGTGTGCTTCCTTTTCTCAAGGTATTTCCCCAAGGAAAAGGCTGGTCTGTGAGGACCTGTGAGGATAGTGCATCTCGCATCTTCCTGACACGAGCCTCAGGACAGCATCGTGCCTTATTTTAGGGCCAACGGAGCTGGATAGGGAAGGCTTTAGGAGTTGGGGCAGAGGGGGTTCAAGGTTTTACTCGTTTTTCATGGATCTTTCAATGCAAGCAAGATTTTCCTAAAGTCTTTCCCTTCAAATCTGATACAGCCGTCGGCGAACGTCTCTGCAGAGACAGGAGTTTGGGTTTGCACAAGGCAAGGCTGGATAAACTCGGCTCACTTGGCTCTTCCCGGAGCCCTGGGCTGACCCTGGGGCAGCTGGCAGAGGCAGGAACCGCCTGTGTAAGCTCAGGGCAGATTTTGTGATTCTTCATTCCTGGTTTCAAACGTTCGTGTGTCGCCGAGCCCATGTGGCCTGTGGAGATAAGTGCTTGTGGAACCTGGATTCCCTCCACCCCATCTGTCTTTTTGAGGAGAGCAGAGCCCAGGGCTTTCGTGGCAGGGAGTGGGGCCGTGCTGGCAGGGGGATACTGTAGGTCATTCTCGATGGCGACAGCATTCCGTATTTTTCCATTTGGAAATTGCCGAAACCTTTCCCTGGAGGAGCAGTTCTCTGACGCTGAGATCCACTGGGAGCCGTGGGCTCGTTTCCCTTCGCTGCCACAGCCAGCGGATCTCATGGATCTGCAGGCTACAAGATAAAAACCACTTCTAAGAGCGTCACGGGACACGTGCGGGTCGTACAAATTTGGAGTATGAGTGCTGGATAACCCCTGTGACCCTTTGTGGGGAAAACAGGTTTTCACAGGGAATTGGAAGAAAAAGTGAGGATTGCCTGGCAGTGTTTTACTTGCTTTAAAAACCACACGAGTGCTGTTTCTGCACGTGATTATTTCTCTTTATTATCTTTCTGGTAAGAATTATTTTAATTATCACAGAAGACAGTGCAGCACCGGCCAGGACGGGGCTGAGTCTGGAATTTGCCCTGGCTCTGCTTTATTAAGGTACGTGAACAGAGAAGCTGTTCCTCCAGCTAAAGCGAGAAAAGTTCTGTCTCTGTGTCCTACCTGCAGCAGCTAATTGGTTTCTTCAGGGTGATACTTGGTGAGCTTTGCCGCGGCGATAAACACCGTTGGAATCTTTCCCAGGAACATAGACATGGATTATTTGTTCAAGGCTTCTCTCGAATAATTTCCATTTTCCTCCCAAGATCTGTTCACAAAGGATGCTGGTTACAAACCAGTCTGACTTTGCTTTAAGCAAAGGCGCAAGAAGGGGGTTTGCTCAACCCCCCGCAGGGTTATGGCTTCGCTGGGATGCACCTGATGAAAGATGGAATCGCAGTAGTTGTGCTCACTGCTCCGTTCGCTGTGGTCCTGTTCTGGGCACCGAGGCACGACAGATTTTTGGGGACATATTGGGATGTTTTGACAAGGGAATTGGTTTTCCAGAGATTTTTCTAGACAATTGTACATCTATAGGCTTGAAACTAGGCTCTGACGTACAGCTGTTCTGCAACCTCTTGGAGTATTTGGAAGCAGTCAGGGAGTTTTTAAGGTGAAAATCCTTTAAAATGTCCAATTTTTGTGCATTTTTCTGGTCTCATCTCGTGGTTCCCCAGTTGATACCTAAGGCTCGTGTTATTTATCCGCAGCCCAGCGCTGCCCCGGAGCCTCAGGCAGGGCTCCAGGTCTGCTGAGCCTCCTGTGGTGTTTGGGAGACTCGGGCTTTTCTTTGCCCGTCTCACGCTCCCTGCGTGGCCCTGGCATCCGCCGCGGCTCCGGGAGCCCATATGCCATGCTCAGCTGGTCAGCGGATCTGAGATCCTCCGTGACCTCGGCGTGGGCTCTGGGGGCTGGAGGCAGCAGCGATGGCTCAGTGGTCTGTGTGCTGCATCGTGCGCATCCTGGAGGCTTCAAAACACTTTACATTTTCATCTGATGATGTACCAGGGGTGATGGCCGATCACTCGACGGGGCTGCGAGAGAAGAGCTGTGGTCCTGGTTTGTGTTGTCGTCACTGACATCTCATTGGTAGCACTGTGAACCCAGACTCATCCGAGATGTGTCCTTTTGGAGACACGTTCACCATCGAACTCACTTTGAAAATCTCTTTCTCTCCGGTTTCTATAGAAAACAATAAATATTTTACTTTCTGTAACTCTTCTATTATTTATTGCTACTCTACTCTTGCTTTACGACTATGCTGCTCCTGCTTTTATACGAGAAAGACCAGGGATGAAGTGGAGTGCTGGAGCCTGGGATGTTTATGTGTAAATTAGTTAATATCTCTTTTTCTCATTGCCGTGTTATTTTATTGTGAGCAGCCTTTGACGAAGGCGTGAGCCTGGCACAAGCTGGGATGAGCAGCTCCGACAGGAGATGCTGGCCTGGGAGAGCACTCTGGCCCCACTGTGGGCTGGGGGCCATCCCCTCCGACCCCGTCAGCACTTGGGGCTGTCATATGAGGGCGTGACGAGGACATCCCTGTTGACTTCACCGTTGTCAGATCCCATTTTGAACCTGCTGGTCTCACCTGCCCCAGCAGCCTCCCACGGCAGCAGGCTCCGCAGAGCCACTCCCCGCTGTGCTGGTAAATACTTGACTTTCTCTACCTTAAACCAGTCTCCTGATGGTCTGGACCTCCGCTGGTCCACACATGTCAGGCTTTGCTCCCTGACAGCCCTGGGCTGGCCTTAGCTGCTGCCCTAATGCAGCCAGCGTTGTGGCCTCAGGTGCCCATGGGTATTTTATTCCAGCAATCACAGCCCGCCTCTCTCTCAAGGACATCAGCCAGGTGAATTTTGTATGGTTTTCCTGAGTTTCACCCTCAAACCCGCCTACGCGGCACTTCGGGTAATGACGGGCTATTTTGGCTCCTGTGGTAATTCCTTTATTGGCTCTAACTCTCGGCTGCTTTGCGCTCATCCGAGTCAACCGGCACGCGGGTGGGAGGAGGCGGTTGCTCAGGTACGATGCGGATGACAGCCCCGTCTGACAGACAGCAGCGCTCCAAGCCTCGAACTCATCTCGACAGGTAGGACACGTTTTCCTGGGGTAAGAATAAACCCAGCAGCCACCCGAACCCTGCAGACGCTGTCCCAGCTGCAGACCAGCAGCTGTTGCTTTTACTGGGTGTAACTGGGAGCGCTCAGTATCAACTCGCCGACTTGGCGAAGCAGCAGCTTTTACGTTGTCCTGAATTTCAAAGCCAGAATTGCAGCCCAGGGGAAAGGAAGAGGTGTGAGAGTGCAGCACCACTGCACATCACAGGGATGGCGGTGCTATGTACCCCGATGAAGATCAAACAAAACGTGAGCCCTTTTCACCTGGGGCTCTGGGCTGTGGCAGCGGCACAAATGGGATCTCAGAATTCACGGACTGGTTGAGGTTGGAAGGGCCTTCTGGAGGTCATCTAGTCCAACCCCTTGGTCAAGGAGGGCCACCTAGAGCCAGTTGCCAAGGGCTACGTCTAGATGGTTTTTTAAAATATCTTCAAGGAGTGACATTCCACGACCTCCCCGCGGAACCTGTGCCAGTGCTCAGTCACCCTCCCAGCCATAAAGTGTCTCCTGGTTTTCAGAGGGACCTTCCTGTGCTTCAGTTTGTGCCCCTGATCCTGTCACCGGGCACCGCTGGAACTTTGCACCCTCCCTTCAGGTGTTTATCGACTTCACTAAGGTCCTCCCCAGCCTTCTCTTACTCGGTATGGACCGACCCAGCCTCTTCTCACACGTGAGGTGCTCCAGACCCTTCCTCACTCCTGTGGCCCTTCATTGGGGTCCATGTCCCTTGTGGAGAAAAAGTGTTCCGTGGGGTGCTGTGTCTCTTCAGTGACTATCAAGAGAGCCTAGATACTTGGGCTGGACTGAGCCAGGAACTCTGGAGGAGCTACGATGAGCTGAGGAGGGTGTGTCCCGTGGGTGCAAGGTCAAAAGAATAGTTATAGAAATTTAGGAACTTGTTTGAGCTTCTCATAACTTTCTTTTGCGCTGCTTCGTGAAACCCTCTGTGGTGTTTTCTGTTTTCTCATCTGGACAGGACAGTTATAAAACATTTCAGCCACATTCAACATTGCTTGAACTTTCAAATGGGATTATACAACATTTGCATGTTTCAGAATCAAAGTTTATGCTGAGTTTTGTTTTTTGTTTGTTTTAATAACATTGATGGGTGCACAGAATTCTTGCATGTTTCTCACTCCTGTAGGACCGTTGGTTTCTTGTGCTCCTCAAACTCGTCCAGAATTGCCTAAATAGTGGGTCAACTCAGTCGATTCGGGGCACTATAAGAAGGTGGTTGCTTCAGGTGTCCGTGTTATGCCCAGTTTTCCAAACCTTTAGAATTAGACCTGCTGTCTTGTTAGGTTCAAAAATTAATACAAGAAATAAAAATAGTTTTTAAAAGATTAATAAATAACTAGATTTTAAAAAAAAAATTTTTTTTTTTAATATGGAGGTATAGAATAGCTCGTTCGGGTTGTTGTGATGAGGCATGGGATATAGGAGAGCGAGAGTCTAACCCCAAAAGGGGCATAGAGATGCCTTTTAAAAAACAGTTTCAGAAGAAATCGAAGATGACTTGCGACATAAATCGGTCTGTAGTCTTTGACCCTAGAAGAGTCAATGACGGGGGGGAAACACGGGCCAGAGGGGCTGTGTTATCCCTGCGAGTCTAAAAGCTCATCCCAAAATATCTTCTGTGGGCACCAGAGGATCCCCGGGAGGATGTAAACTGGCTCTTTCACTCAGAGCAAACATTATAAATAGAAAGGGAATAACTGAAAACAGTGTATGGACACAAGGGCATCTTTGTGGAGTGGTTTTCATGGCGACTGGCACCGTGCCGGCGCCGTGCCAGTTCACAGGCGTTCCGACAGCGATCAAGTCAAGCCTCCCCGCAAGCCCCAGCAGCCGTGGGACCTTTCGCGGATGAAAAGGCCAGTGTTGTGCACGCGCCGGGCTTTGTGGCCACTCTGCAACATAGCCTGGAGACCAGCAGGCTCCCTGGCACCGGTGTGGGGCACTTTGAGCCTCTGCAAGAGGAGTCCATGCCTTGAGCTTCCCTCTCTGTTTGCTGGGGCTTGCTGGGAGCAACGGTGGAAGGGAAATATCGGTGTGGAATCTCGGGGTGATAAAGGGGCTCGTGTGTGTCGGCTGATGCTTTTCTCCACGAAGGGCCCAGCTCCTTCAGTAAGACGAATGAATGATTCAAAATCAAAATATTTTGATACTTAGTGTGACCGTGGATGTCAGAGGCTGGACCTGGCCAAGGCTTCCTAAGACCTTTCCCAGCCCTGTCGGCTGGGCCATCTTAATGAGAATTTTATTTTGGTGTTGTGCTTCGCCTGTGGTTTGTCTTGCACCTTGTTCAATACGGAGTTCAGCGAATGAATAACACGAACCTTTCCGTGGTGGTTCTCCTGCTCGATGAACACCCTGGCAGTATTTCTGCTGACTCCTTTTCTTTAAAGCATTTGCTGTACATGTTTGTTTTGTTTTGTCTTGTTTAAGACTCTCCAACCTGCATGAATTTCCCAGTAGAGGTGTGGACCCTCTACAAAGGATGTGCCCCTTGACATAACCGTGCTTGTCTTTCTCAACCCGTGGTTCTGCGTTGCTCCCTGACCCGCAGCTTTTAAAGCCAGGCCAAAATTCTACCAAAAAGCTGAAACCATCTGAAGAAGCCTAAATGGATGCTTCACGTGGTACCGGAGGCTGTTGGGTTGCGCGTGACCTGAGCTCCTTTAAGCACTCTTACGCCTTTCCTCTTAAGCAATATGTGGATTGAAGCACATTTTTCGTTGCTTTTTATGCATGTTTTTCCACCACCGAGGAGTGGGGTATTTCTGCCGGGTGCGTTGGGGTAGATCTTTTTGCCAGTGATGGGTGAACTGTGTTTTACCCGATTTGACTTTTAAATCTGGCTTTGTCTGTGTTGATACTATTACATTTTATTTATAGCACAAAGTACTTCACGTGAGCTCAGATGTTGTCTAGTGTCTAAAAGATGATGGCTGTTTCAGAAACAGTTCTCCCGCATTGTCACCCATCCGTAGTTTTCCTCTCCACGTTACCGTGCTGTGCGTGATACGTGCTCGGGAGCAAGCTGGATCTTGTCCGCTCAACAGTTAAATCTACTTTAAAATGTCACATTGACGTTCGTCAGATATTAGGACTCTCCAATAGCTTTTGGTTTGCCAACTTCAACTAAAGTCTGTTTTATTGATACTGAATTTGGCTGAGAGTCCTTATTCTGCTGCTACAAAAATCTGGTCAAGAAGGAATAAAACTCGTCTCTTACTGATTTAGGGATTAAGTGTGGTTTGGGCTTGCAGAGATCCTGCAGGTTCAGAGCTGCTCCAGCTTCCCAGCACGGAGCTGCGCTCGCACCTTCCCCTCACCTGGACCATGGTGGTACGTTCGTTTCGGCAGCTCCCAGTTCCGATGCCGGAAAGCGAGGATTCAGGTTTCAGACAAAGACACACCAGAGGGTTCTTGTCTCCTAAAAACGGTCTTATTAATACAAAAACATGCAAAAGAAATAAAACCTGATTGTTACGTGTTCCTGGGGAATGATACACTCCCACTTTTGTGAAGCATCAGGGACCTCTGAAGAGCCATTCAAATCACAGCAGCTCACTGAGCATCACTGTTCTCCATCTCAGCGAGGTGCTGCTGCCAGTGCACGGGGGGGGGGTGCAGGCGTGCAGCAAAGCCGTGAGTTAAACCGTCCCCCTCCTCCTCCCTTCCTGCTTTGCTTCTCCCTCCTGGGTGGGGGGTCAGAAAGCAGGCGCCTGCTGACCTGCTGCTGTATTCCTTGCCAATTCTCGTCAGTGATTTAAGCAAGACCAAGGGGCTTCATTTGTGCGACTTTCCTGGCTGGAAACAGTAAGAGGTCATCCCTCTCTCCCCTGCCTCCCACCCCATCTTTCTGCACACAGCCTGGACATCACAATGGTACTGATTTTTTTACAGCGGGTTTTGCTATTCAACACAGATTTTGAAGAATTTACAGTCTTGTAGCGAAAGATTAAGCTTTTATTTAAAAAAAAAAAGAAAAGTGAGGGCAAAATCAGGGTCGCATTGATAGCTCTAGGAGTTTTTGCAGTGATTTGGCTTTGCTCAGATTGTTACTCAGCACATGCAGTTGTTAACTCATGAAACTCAATTCTGAAGGAAGATTTTTGGTGGGAAATGAGTATATTAGAACCAAAGAGATAAAAAATTTGGGTTGTGAAAAGTGGATACAAATTCCCCAGAGTTCACCAAGGGTCTCTCTGCCCTTAAAGCTCATGAGAGTTGCGCTAACGGGAGCAGGGCTGCCTTGAACCTGTTGCTGCCCCAAACCGCTTTCCCCGTGCCACCTGCGAAGGCTGGTTCACTCCCTGGGACAAAGTGGTCTTCAACAAGTGCAAACATCCATTGCCGAGCGGCTGCAGATGGAGGGAGGTGCGTAATAACCTCGTACCGCGGCACTTCTGATGCAATTTAACTTTTCCTGGGCAACCTTGAATTGGTTCCCACCCTTGTATTGCATCAAAGATGTGCTAGACCACTAAGAATGGATGCAGATAAAATTAGCGGTCTGACTTAATTGAAGCCTTAACCAAGGCATAAAGCGAACTCAGCAAAATGGAGTATCTTTCATTTTAAAAATTGCCATGTAGCTGTAAATTTTGCACTAAGTCAGAGATTTCAGAAAGTGGTATTTTCAGCTACAGATGGAAAGAACTCAGGTGACTGCTGCAGCTGAGTACCAACCGCTGCCCTGATTGAGAGTCCCATCTTCAAGTTACATTGTCAAGTTTCCTGGCTTCGGAACTTTAAAAAATTCTTTGCATTTTCAAAAGGCAGCACATTTAGACTGTGGGGATGCGCCTCTGATGTAACTTGATTGCATGACCCAGGGTGTATTAGCCAATGGTCAATTCCCTGTCCCACCAACAAGCAGTGGACCCTCATTACATTGCAAGTAGCATAAGTGGAGGGAGCAGGAGGAGGGCAGGGATTGTCCCCCTGGACATGGGGGCACTGGGGAGGCCACACCTCAAATCCTGGGTTCAGTTTTGGCCCCTCATTCCCAGAAGGACATTGAGGGGCTGGAGCGTGTCCAGAGAAGGGCAACGGAGCTGGTGCAGGGTCTGGAGCACAAGTGCGCTGAGGAGCGGCTGAGGGACCTGGGGGGGTTGAGCCTGGAGCAAAGGAGGCTCCGGGGAGACCTTCTGGCTCTGACAACTCCCTGACAGGAGGCTGGAGCGAGGAGGGGTTCGGTCTCTGCTCCCCAGGAACAAGTGACAGGACAAGGGGAAACAGCCTCAAGTTGCACCGGGGGAGGTTGAGGTTGGATATCAGGAAAAACTTCTTTACATAAAGGGTTGTGAAGCTTTGGAACAGGCTGCCCAAGGAGGTGGTGCAGTCCCCATCCCTGGTGGTGTTTAACAGCCGTGTAGATGTGGTGCTGCGGGACATGGTTTAGGGACCCTGGCAGTGCAGGGTGCACGATTGGACTCGATGATCCTAAAGGTCTCTTCCAACCGGATGATTCTGTGATTCTCTGTAAAATAAGGATACCACAAAGTGCCCCATTAGTGATTTAGAAGGCAGAGCGTGTCAAGCCTTCACAGGACATTCCTCCTTGGAAATGCGACTGTACAATTTCGTACTACAGGATGGGAGACGGGGTTAGGCAAGACTCGATGCTTATCTCTGAAATAGCTGCTCTAGAGAGAGTCTGGAAATATTTCTTTTCCCCCATGTGCTGCTTTCTTCAGTGTGACAAAAGCAGTACAGCCTCAGAGCTTTCGTTGGCTGAGTGGAAATCGCCGTGTCTGTAGACTTCTGACTGTCAAAAATTAAACCGATGTATCAAGGCGCTAGCGCTGCCAGCCCAACGTTTGTGAACATGCTTTGATTTATCTCTATTTCTGCCCCTCCCGGGGTTCACCACTGCTCATCAGCACATATTTGTGCATTTCTAGTACTTGTTTTCCCAGGTAGCTTGAGGTGAGGCTTGATAAAGTGGAGCTAATTAAAATGCAAAGTCCTGGCTTCTTCCAGATAAGCCGTAAAACCCCAAATGACTTCACGCAAGCCACCTATCACTGCGTAGCGTCTGACTTGGCTTCAGAAGTCTGTTACTGGATTATTTAGCCTCGTGCCACATTTCTTCCTGGCCTGATAAGATGGTGGTGAGTTTGGGATGGGGGTAGGGAAGCTTACCTGCTGCCGTCGTTGCAGAGTGGGCAAATAAAATGTGGCAGCTTCCTGAAGGCTGGAAGTATCTCAACAGGAGAAGGAAAAAACCCCAACCGACCCCAGTGGGGTTGGTTAATAAAGAATTATGCATTTTTTGGGTGCTACCCGAGTCATATTCCTGCTTTGAAGCCCTGGCTGCAGGTAGCTGGTCTGGTTCATAATGGTTCATGATGTGTGGCCCTGGGCTGTGCAACAGCTGCCAGGCTGCACCCGCGCCTGGATGAGGGGAATCCCGCTGTCCTAGAGACACCTTCACCTTACAAAACCATCCCCCATCCCCCATCTGGGTCAGCTCCGCTCCCAGAGGGAGAACTTTTGCCATCTGGAGATGAAGCCTACGCTTTGAGAGCCTTGTTTTGCAGCTGGAGACCTGCCTGAGCCCCAGGCGTCGCCTGCGCGCAGAGCACTACGCGTCGGCCACGTTGGTTTAGGCTCAGAAATTCTGCAGGTTGCCCATTTCGGGGGTGTTGGATGGCCCTGCCGAGCAGAGCAGCTTAGTGACCCAGCTGTGTGGACCTGGCAGAGAAAGGACAGCAGGTCTTCCTCAGCAGAAACTAATTTTTCCTGTAGTTGGGTGTGCATGTGTAGATTTTTTTTTTTTTTTAATCTTGATTCTATTTTCTTAGTTCTTTTGGTGCGTTTTTTTTTTTTTGGTTTTTGTTTGTTTGTTGGGTGTTTAAATGTTTCCTGTTGGAACAGTTCCAGGGCAAAGCTCTGGTCGGATCACAAACACTCCTGGTACCTCTTGCAGCGAGGTTGGGATGGAGGGAGAGCGCCGCCCTTCCAGAGGGAGAATTCACGGCCATCAAAAGGAGTTGACAAGGTTAGACAAGCCTGGATACCGGTGCTGGCAGGGGAATATCAGTGAAAATGAGGACCCCTGGTGCCAAAAATTTCTCTTCGTCTTCAACATAGAGGCTCGATACCACGAGCGAACTGAAGATGTGTCCTATATGTGACCTTATAATCCAGCAAACATTTTGAGCAGCTGTGGAAATATTTGCACGGCTCTGGCTTTCATCGGGACACCACGGGTAAAACCTATAGCTCTGGCAAGTAGCGGAATGTGGTTTTATTTTAGCTATGAGGGAAATTTAAAGAAAGATCTCTTGAACCCGGCTGTGGCTGAGCCTTTGGTTTCCTCTTGAAGAGGGCAATTTGCAGTGTTAGAGAGGCTCGTCTTTGTAGTTAAACACAGAACTTTCCACTGTAAGCTTGATGTTACTCTCCATAGCCTCCACCTCTAAACCTCTCCAGAAAGTGGCAGGTACTTGGTATTTCTGTGTAGGATCTTGATCAAGAGATAATGTTTAGTTGTTGAGGGCGACCTATAAATAACCGATGCTGTAGCATGCCTGTGCTATCTTTTTTTCCCCTTGTGTTTTTAAGTCGTGTCTCACAGATGGCCCAGCCTGAACTCCATCATCTTCCCTTTGAAGGAACAGATTTCAAGCAGCAGAAGGATATTTCAGGGTGTTTTTTTGTTTGGTAACCCCAGTAAGGACCAGTGGAGGTTTCCCCAGATCAACCCATGAAACAGAATTTGACCTTGCAACAGCAAATTCAGGAGCGACAGTTGGGTTGGGGAGGTGCTGGGAAGGGCCTTGAAAACAAGAGACAGGCTGTTCTTGTTTGATGCTCTAAAGAGGGAGGAGGTGGAAGGTGAGGCGCTCAAAGTGGTGGCCCAGCAGCAGCATGTTGGATGACGAGATGGCATTTGTCAAGGGCAAAAGCATACTGTGAGTGTGAGAATCACAGTGGTGAGGCTTTTCACTGCTTGGATGTGTAGAAAGGTTGTGCCCCGGGTGTGTTACACAGAGAAAATGAACGAGATTTCATGGCACTTGGATGTAGGTTCTTGGAGGAATCTGTGAGTCAACGTGGAGGTGACAGTTATAGGTCACAGCGTGGGTCATGGTGGTGTAGGTGCAGGTGAAACTGAGTGGAGACATGAGAGTACATAACAGCCTAAGGTGGAGAGGACTAGTGATGCTGCAGGAGGTTTCTGTATCCAGGGTTGGCATTCTGGGATTGCAGACACCAGGTTGGAGAGACTGATGTCTGTAATGCGCCTTCCTCCCTGGTACCCCAAGAGGTCTGTGTGCAGAACTTCGTTTTGATCAAATTATGAATGAAGCTAAGGCGCCGTCACTTCCAGGGCTTCTTTCCTTTTTGTTTGTCTCTGCACCCGAGGCTTCGCAGTTTTCCATTGGTGGGTGAGGACTGGCCACAGTTCTTCCAAGTTCAGTTGTTCTTTCTGGGTCCATACAGGGACAGAAAATTGGGGTGAGATTAGTGGTGCAATTGTAAATATATAAAAGTTTAAGTCAAGGTTATCGTTTTAGGTTCTCTCAATGGCCACTTGGGAGAAATAGGGGCTCAGAGGTGTTTTAGCTCCTCCTGAAGTAGTCATTGAGTACAGGTGGGTGACTGGCTCAAACTGGGTATCTAGTCTTTAGACACCCAGCTCAAATGGAAAGGATCTTGCCCTTGGACCCATGGAGTAACTCAGCACTGCACAGCCCAAGGTAGGCACCTCCAAGCTTGATCTGAACAGGACAGCCTCTCCCTGGCAGCATGCAGAGCTGGTGCTATCACTGTGGCAAGTCCCACAGCCCTCTCTTGCACGGCATGGCAAAAGCCATGGAGGTGGTTGCAGAGCCCGTGTAGGTGAACGGGAAGCTCTGCGGTGCATGAGCTCTCCTTAGTGATGGCTGCACTCAGGGAGTCACGTCAGCTAGTTTTTGGCATGCTTCAGGGAACTTGTGGCTTCTGCCTGGCTTGTTGGCGGCTTGGGTGGCTGCAGGCCAGGAGCTTCACTGCCCTGCTGGCTCCATTCTTGCCCAGAAAATTGAGAAGATGGCATGGGGAAGTGTCAACATCTATTCCAGAAATTAGCAACGGGGACAAGTATTGTTTTTTCTTTTTTTTCTTTTTTTCTCTTTTTTTTTAAAGCTCTGCCAAGGTTTTGGATCCACCTCACTTGTTAATCCCTGCTCCAGCCATTCAGGGATAAAGCATGATCCTTTTCCCTCTGGAGTCACTGCTGTGTATGAAGAGTACTGAAACTTGGGAATTGGCTGGTGCACTCCCTTCTCCCATCTCCCACGACTCCTCTTGTCCTCCTCTGTCATTGTTAGATATTTTGTAAATCACTCAAATCGCTGTGAGGTCCCACATGAGCCTTTTTTCTCCATGAGAAGACCTCAGAAAATGGTTTCTTAGGCTCAGCTCCTACTCAGCGCCTCTCTAAGTTCATGTTGTGTGATGAGTGGAGGAGCAAGCCTTGGTGACTGCGTGTGCCTGCATGGGTTCAGAGGCACGTGTGCGGGCACCGGCCCTGGGAGCCACCAGCTCCACGAACCATGGATATCAGCTGGAGGCCAGAAGGTCAATGAAAGAAGGAGAATAAAGTTAAAAAGGGGGAAAAGATGGAGGGAGAGATGTCCCCTTTCCCATCCAAACCACCGATCCTGCTGCCCGCAGAGCTCTTGGCTGCGTTAGTACGGGCAGCTCTCCCAGTATGGCTCCTTGCATCAGTATCAGCAAAGACTTTGATGGTGTTTCCCAGCCTGGCTGTGGCTGTGGGCGAAGGGAAATACAGTGTGGAGCCCTCGGACTGGGGACGCTGGGGTCACAGTATTTCTGCAGGGGAGATGGTGGGTGGACCTGGCTGGCTCAAGTGAGACAGGCTGGTCCAGGAGCATCGTGCCGTGGTGGCACCTGGGTGCAGCTCCCCAGCGGGAGATCCTCCTTGCTGAGACACCAGCATGAGGACTGGGCTCCAGTATAGAAGGGCTTAATTGCTGGATGAACATCAGAGCTGCCCCAAAGCTACCGTTGTGCTATTAATGAAGCTTTTTTTTTCTTGAAGAATGCCTTTCTTGTCTTTCTTTCTCTCTCTCTTTTTTTTTTTTTTTTATAATGAGTAACTTGCACACAAAAAAACCCCAAAAGCATCTGAGTTTCAGATGTGCCTCAGAGTGATGTCAGTTAGAGATCACATCTTGTGAACTTCCCTTCTCGCTTACCACATCCTGATGGGGTTTTCTGTGTCCCATCTCAAGTTAAACATTTCTTACAAGAGGTAAATATAGCTGAGCACCTACTCGTGATGAAATGCGTGGGCCGAAGCAGCCGCCTTTGGGGGCGTAAGCACTTTCTAATTATAGCAGGTCCAGCTTCCTTTTTTCTCCCCTTCACACGTCATTATGTAAAACTTATTCTTCTCGGTTGTCTTTGCTGAAATAGGACCTCGGTGGATGTGTGTACACAGACTAGAAGAGAGTGTTGAAATCGCATTCTGGCCCGGTCTCCCTTTTGCCTGGTGGGAATCGGACCAGCATAAATCAGATGACAATGGCAGCCTTTGTTTCGCCCTGTCTTGAGCAGCCCCAGGGTGGGAAAGGTGGACGCTGGAGCTATTTGCTGAAAAAATTTCGAGCAGGCTCTTTAGAGATTGGTTAAATACAGGCAGTTTGGCTCCTGTAGGCTGGAGGTCAGGACTATAAAGAGGATAAATTGCCCTGCGAGAAGTTGAAGATTAATCACTAAACTTTCATCTCCCAGTTAACTCACCATCAGGAGTGTGTGACATTGTAGATCAGCCACTTTCAGGTGGTTTTGGTGTGGTTTTTTTTTTTTAAAGAGAGGTGAAAGCATGCCAGATGAGGGTCCCATTGCAGTATCTCTGCACCCTAGAGGGTCACCAAAGCTTGTTTGGCTCCTGAAGAGGATGGGAATAGGGTCAAGGTGAGGTGGGCAGCAGAGCTTGATCTACTCTATGTGATGGATCAGCCTGGATTTTTCTGCTGAACACCTGAGCACAACCCGTTGTGCAGGGCCAGGCTTGCCTCGTACGCTGAACTGGTTTCCACTGGGGATAGCACAAAGCCCCAACATTTAATGGAAGTGCCGCTTCCAACGTGTGCCCAGCAGTCAGAGGCTTAACTGTGGTTCTCCATCCACTTGGGTGGTGTGAGCATCTGCTGGGACTGGCCTCAGGGACCTCTTCACCAGGGTGGACGCTGCCATGGGAGGTGTGCTGGGAAAAGCTGCAGGCTTGTGGGGTGCCAAAGGGAGAGGGTCTGGGCGGTTCAAAACACACCCATGAAAAATGCCCATAACGAGGGCAGCCAACTGCTCAGATGCCAAGTTATTTGATAACGGCTGTCACGGTGTGTACAAGTTTATAGGGTGATATAGTGAGGCACTTGCAAGATAATTCATCCCATAACAGTGCCTTGCAAGCGGAGCGAATGGTTCTGGCGGAGCAAATAAAGCGGGGGCTTCGCAGCCTGGCAGTGTGCTCTGAGATAAAACGCCCTGGCTGTACAGGTCCGTTGATTTATTCCTTTGTTTTTGTGGACTAATGTTTGTGGCAGACAGATGCTGACGTCCTGATATTGCAGATGGGTGGTGATGTATCGCCCGCAGAACCTTTAGCTGCTTTTCTGTTGTGGTGTTCAAAAAGCTTTTTGTGGCAGCTCAGCCTTTTTTTCTAATGAGCTGCCCGGTGCTGTCCGTAGAGAGCAGAGACTGGAGGTTACAAGTGTCCTACGCCACGAGGACAGGAGGAGGGCAGGGTGACAGCAAGGACAGAGATGTGCTCTGCAGCCAGAGTGGCCACTGGGAATGAGTCTGAGCTAACAGCAGCATTTCAGTGGCAACGTGCTTTTACTGGCAAAGGGGCGACGTAGCGGAGCCCCTGCAGAGCGACAGGCAGAGGGGTGTTGGTCAGGGCTTGGGATAGCTCCTGAACTTCTCTTTTATGGGTCCATCCTTCTCAGAACGGGAGTCTCCATTAGGCCACGTTCTCCTCCTGCCCATGGGTCATGTGAAGTCACAGTCCCATGATTTGGGTTTTTTTACATGACTTTGCTCCCACGGGGTGGAAGTGGTTCGCAAAAGGCATTGCTGGTGGGAAAACCAGCAAAAGTCCTGCCTAGTGAGGTTGCTTGGAGCCCAGCCTCCAGAGGAGACACAGCAGAGGTCTGGCCCATGCTTTAGTGCAAGGTAGGAGAGGGTAAGAAAGGCAGGTCAGCACCTTTTTACCCAGTAATGTTCCTTGCTCTGGCTGTTTTCTCCCCAGTCCTTCACTATCAACCATCGTAGTGTGAGGATTTACAGAGGGGAAGTGCTGAGCAAGTCACTCCTTAGATTGGTCGGGGGAAAACCCAAATAACTGGGGTGTTCAGCGCAGCCAGAACTCACGTTACGGGGTGTAGAGTTGAGCCACCTTTCTCTGCTGCTCCAGCAAAGGATCAGAGCTATAGGAATGAATATGGTGCCTTTATGCTTCCCACTGTCCACAACTGTGCTCGAAGTGTTTCAGAAAGTGCACGGACTGATCGTAATTCATAAAAATCCTGAAACAGTCAGTATTTGTTACCGGGTCCTGACCTAAGAGTCCTGCCCCTTATTTTGGGTGCTGCTTTCCTGCTGTTTTGGGGAAGTGATCCAAGAGAAACAGGCAGGTCTTGAAAAGCTGGAGACCTGGGGAAGAAGCTTCTGAGATGCAATTGCTGAAGCAGCCAGAGCTTCTGTCCCATGAAGTCTCAGGGTCCCCGATGCTCTCCTGAAGTCCTGGCACTTGTGGAAGGTGCTTGCAGCAAGGGCTGTAGGACAAGGCGAGGAAGCAGCTAAATTCCTTGAAGTGGTTTTATTTCCTGAAAGAGCATCTTTTCCGCAGCAGAAGCCCGGTTCTCCTCCCCGGAGACAGAGGCAGGAGGCTTTGGCACGTTCTTGGTTGCTGGAGCCTCTGTGGACCTGCCGGGCGTAGTCACCCATTTTCTCTGGGGTGGGTGGGATGATGGGTGTGGAGGGTTCCTGTGGGTGCTGTTGCCCACAGGCTCTTGCCTGCTTGGGTGTGGTGTTCAACAGTTTGAAGCACTCAAGCATTTTGCAAAACTGGGTGCCCTCCCCTCCCTTACTGTACCATTTGGGTGGGCTCTGTAAATCCAGACAAATAACTATTATTATGCTTTATGGTTTTGTTTTATAGCTTTGCAGCTGAAAGCCTTTCCTTCCAGCCAGGGGTGGGGAAGCAGGAGCACTGGGTGTGATGGTTACCCATCCTTTCTCCCTGCGAGCAAAGGATACTCCTTTGCAGAACGGATTATGACAGATGTCTCTCGCCCCCTCCAAATCTGATGTAATGAAGTCAGAGCTTGAGTGATCTCTTCTCTTTCCCTTTTTCCCTAGTGTAGCATGATATATTTTCTGGGAACAAATGTCTCATGTGCCTCTGCAATGGAAATGACCTCATTTTCAGACAATGTCTGCGGACGGTGTGATTATGGCACCGAACAGTGCTACTGCTCTCCTCCCGAGGTGCGGAACCTGTTCTTCTCTGGGACGCAGCCCTACGGCAAGATTATCGCGATGCGTACCTTGTGTGAGCACAACGTTTGGAAGTCTGTGCTCGACATCACCACGTCGCGCTGGTGAGGAGCAGCGACTGGGAGCAGCCGTGTGTTTTGTGATGCTCGCTGCGGCCAGGCCAAGGTGAAGTCATCCAGGCCTTCCTCTGCTCTTCTCTGAATCAGCTGCTTCTCATAAATCATCTTCAGGATCCCCCGTGAAGTGCCCAGGGCGTGTATTAGTGAAGGAAGCAGTGATCTCCCCCACGTACGCGTTGTGACGATCACAGCGCTCTGTAAATAAAGCGGTTTGGAGCTGGGAGCTGAGCTAGCCGCAGACACACCGGTCATTTTGATGGTAATGATAGAAAAATTATTTCTTAACATATATCTGGCATTATATAGATCAACATCCCCCTTTTGAAGCATTATGAGGGAACCAACCCACCATAAAATCCTTGATTTGAGGGCTGTAGAATAAATTCAGATTGTTCAATGAGTGACCTGAGCCAGAAACAGATCAGAAATGTCGTAGGTCGTAACAAACCTCTACTGAATCACGAGATCTGCGGGGAAAACCCCTCTGAATTCCACCGGTGCTCGTTTTTATTCAGCCCTACGGGGGCACGCTTCCTCCTCCGGGCTTCTCTGTCGGTAGTAAAGAGGAGGCTCCGTTAGTCAGCGAACCGTCGGAAGCGTTGCAGCGAAATGCTCCCTTCAATAGAAATTAGTCAGCGGGACAGAGCCGTAATCATTCGCCACTCTTGAAGGCACTTACAGCGGGTGCTAGGCTGCTGACGAGAGGACACAAACCCGTTGAAAGCTCCTTCTCCCCAGGAGAAGTGGAGCGTGGCACGTACCGTAATCGTCTGCAGGAGCTGCAGGGTGATGGGAGAGAATTAGAGATCGGCACCCGGGCAGCGTCCAGGAAACCGGAGGAAAGAGCCGCAAAGAGACCGAAAGTCTACAAGACTCACGCTGGGTTTTCTGCCCGTTTTAATTTTTTAAGGGAATCAATACACTGTGCAGTCAGAGAGCCAGCAGGCTACAGTGTGTACCGGCCTCCAAAAAATCTTTGATGAGGACTTTGACAGTGGTGCCCTTGGAGAAAATTAGTTATGGGCAGGGGTGGCTCCTAAAGACATACGGTTGGAGGGTGAAGGAGAAGCTGAGGTTCTCTTTGGGCATGGGAGAGGGCAGGGGAGGCTGGGACGATTCAGCGTTAGCTTCTGCACATCGCTGAAGAAAGCAAACCAGCTAGTGGCTGTGCAAAAATCAGGACGGAAAATGGTAATTGCTGTTATGAAAACACTGGAAAAATTACGGCTGTGTTCTCCCGGAGCTTGCTGTCGTGAACGCCACCCCGAAGTGTCCCTGCTAACGGCAGATTTTTAGGCTCTGGCTAAAAAAAGACTAAGATTTGCCTCTGAAGAAAGATTGAAAGTGTTTTAGCAAAAGGGGAAACAAGAAGGGTGGTTTTGTAGGGTACATTAAGCGACGAGTGGTAACGAAAAGGCCAACCCACGTTTCTAGAGAGGTCCTTCTGCAACACAGCAACAAAGACAAAGCCTTGGAGACCGAGAAAGTGTTTTTAAAGCAGGTAACTCACGGAACACGATTTCTTTGGCCATCTGCTCGGAGACAGAGGCATGAGCTGCTAGCGGACTGTTCCTGAGTCTTCAGCTAAGATTAGCTCATTGTTAGCTAACGCTGAAGGGTTGTAGGAGTATCACCATTTGTGCTCCTGCGGAAAGCCTGAACACCAGGCGCTTGGGATGAGCTTTCTCAAAGTGGGCTGCTAGAGAATGGGGCATCCCATCCTCTGAAGGGACCTTTTACCTCTGCTGTCAGAGACACCTTTTCCCAAGTATTTCTGGTTTGGTGAACCTCTCGGTTTAGGGTCTGGTTCTCAGTAGTGACTTCTCCCGCTCCGGGACTATTCGATTAGGTTTGTTTCTCCAACATTGTAGGCAGAAACCTTGAGCTGCAAAGCAGGAGGATGAGGATGCTGCTGGGTTTGTGAGCTCCTCAGACAAAAGAAAATCTTTTTTCATTAGGAAATGATGTGCTGACAAAACATAAACATAATGTTTGTTTATGAAGCGAATCTGCAGATGGTGTTTATGAACAATATCAAAACTGTGGTTTGGGACAGGCTAGATTTCATCAAATCACTGATTGTATTTCGTGCCTGCATTGCAATTACCTAATCTCTTTTTTCTTGTGGCTCTCAGACAGAAGCAAATGAACAGCCTCTAGTAATGCTTGTGCCGAGACAATACTTTTAAACAGTAATCTAAATGGAATATGAATTAATAATATGCCTGATCCCTGCCGTAGTTCCATTTAAGTTCTGCATTTGCGCTATGGCAATAGAGTTGGCCCAGTACATTAAGCATCCTAGGCTGAAAATTCCCTTCTCTCCGGGTTTTATACAAGTTCTCCACGCCGTAGCGGTAACTTGGCCGGCCCAGCGCAACAGTGGTGCCATTTCATTGAAATGGGAGGTATTTCCCGTACCTCCCGCCTCTCCCTCCTCCCGTCTCCTGGGTGCCGGTGCTTCATGGCATAGAGCACGGGAGGGCTCAGCACTGCGCCCATCGTGTGGCTGCGGGGTTGCTTTTGGTTCTCGTGTCGCTGCTGCAGATGGTGGGACGTACCCTGTGGGGTGTTTCCATCTTCACTGTGTTTTGGTGGGAGGGATGGAAAGGGATCAGCCAGGAGCAACAAACAGCACGAGTCAAAGAAAGGTGTGTTTCTGCTCGGCGCTCGGACCAGAGCCCTGCGTGTGAGATGCTGGTACTGGAGGTGCTGCTTTGGGAAGTACTTTGAACAAAACATCAGAGAAAAATTGAAAAAGGGGCTTTAAAGCACAGCCCTGTCCGTGAACTGACTGTTCTGGCATTTCTCGCTGATGCAACAAACCCGTTTCTTCCTTTTCTTCCAAAATCTTACATGGGCACCTAAGCACCTGCGAGACATTTGTACGTGTTTTAGCTTGGTTTCTTAAGGAGGCTTTGGAAGTCCCTCTGTCTGTCAGTCTTTCGTTAATATCTTTTGCATCTACTGGTCAGTCAGACTGATGCTGCTTTGTTGGCAAAGCACGAAAGGGGTCTGGAGGAGCTGGGCAAGGAGGGAGGGACCACAGGATGCACATCTATAGGAAACGAGCCTTCATATCTGCTTCTGCGTATGGAATAAGTGTTTTAGACTTTGATCTTAGACTTTGAGTCAACTGGGGCAGACTAAGTGGCAAAGCTGTCTTGGCTCCTTCGCCCAGGTCTGTGTTACACAGACGGGGTCGCTGTGGGCTTCGTGGAGGGATACCTGCAGATTTTAAGGAAAGCGGGGTTGATCAGGAACATTTTCACTGTGCTGGTTGAGGTGTGGGCTAGGAAGACCCTCGTGTGACTTTCAGATCCAGTTTTGCAGTCTTACTTTGGGGAAGGTCTGAGCGATTACGTTCTGTCTCCTGTGAGCCCGTGCGCGAGCTGTGTGGAATTTCCCTTCTTTCGCTTTCGGTGAGGCTCTGGTTGTCCCAATCAGTGAATAAAACCTGGTTAAACAGGGACACGTGCTCACAGGTCCCAAGCTCATGAGGCTGTTACTGCGTGTAAGAGTAGCGTTACCTTCAAAGGAGCCTGATGTGAGCCTCTCCCAGGCCCATCCTCGTGGTCTGCACTGGAGAAGGAGCCCTGATCATCCCAGCCTTTCCGTGAAGCCTGGCCTCTGTCTGCAGAGCTCTGGGTGGGCTGGCCACATCCACCCTCCAGAGGTTTTCATCTTCTTCAGGGCTTTATGGCACTTCCATGGCCCTGAGACATTGGGGTTTTTATTGGTGAGGTTTGGAGGTTCAAAAGAGAAGAGTGCTGCAACCCCCTTGCGTTGCTTATGAGCTGAACCTGATGCAACTGGGAGCACTTGGGAGCTGAAAAACTTTTCATGCCTTGACCATGCCCCAAAAAATGTTTTAAAGAGGCCTTTGTCCCTGCGCTGTACTGAAGGGACTGACCGACCAGCTTGGCAGTTTGTAGTTGTGCAGGCTCTGACCCCTGCACCTCCTGCCGTTGCTCTCCACCTTCTTTCGGTTCCTCTTCACCTTTCTCTTTTGTTCCTCCGCTTCAACCCGCTCCGCCTGGCCGTTCCGCCTCCACCCCTGCCCGCAGGCAGATTTTGGCAGCAGCCCTTGGTGCTCCCGAGGCTCTGTTAGAGCTGCTGCAGCGAGAACTTTCCACCAGCTGGAAAAGCCAGGGAGCGATTTCCTTTACAGTCCCTCTGGCATTCATATACAGAGTAGGTCTTGTCCCCAGTTTGACAACCCTCCTTTTTCATAGCCCGGTGGTTCCTCTCCTCCCCTCCCCACTGCTCTGCTCAAACAGTGGGGTTACAGAGCCTCTCCTCTTCTCCTTTCCACCACCCCGGCCATCTCCAGCCCTGCTTCTCTTACCTCAGCCCCTCCTCCCAGCAGAAAGACTTTTCTAGACTTGTTCCTAGTTATTTTTAGGATGTTCTGACTGATTTCTCTTCAAAGATTATTTTTTTCCTCCTTTTCAAAAGGGAGAGGTGCAGTGATTCCACGCAGCACGCACTGCTGATGAGCGGCAACTTCTTGCAGAAAACTTTTAACCCAGCAATTCCCCCTTCTTTCAGCGTCCTGCAAAGTCAGAGGCTCTTTGGTACCATCAGAGCTGGTTTTGTTATTTGCCTTTTGAAGGAACTGCACGAGGGAAGGAGGCCTCTCCCACTCTGGAAAGCAGCAGGCACTGAAGAGCTGTGAAACGGTCCCTGGGAACTGAACTCAGGACCTCCACGGACAAACATGTGAGCGCTGGCCACGCTGGCTAAAAATAGAACCTACGTGCCTGGCATCTTCAGAATTCCACATGGGCTGGAGACTGGAAAGAGGTTTTATAAAGTATGCTGAGATAATATTTATATATTTGCGCGTGTGTATATCACTGTGTCTCAGCAATATTTATATTTATATTTAATTTTCTAGTGATTAAAAAACAGTTTGGGTTTGATTCTTGCCAAAGCCGTGGTTTGGCTTTGACCAGGTTGCTCACCTGCTTTGCACTTGCGTGTTCCTGCCTGTAAAACGGGCACGGTGACAGTGCCCTTATCAGTAACCGAGGAGACGTGTCAGGAACATTTTGAACCCTCAGAGGGGACTGAATGGAATATGACAGGCGCACACGACAGACGCTGTTATCGCTGGATGCCCTGATCCAGCACTGTGGATCCTGACAGCTGCTCTTAGCAGAAATAATTTGACTTATTTGCTTGTACGCCGAGACAAACGTGTGTAACTGTGTCCAAGCTCGTCATCGCTCCGCTGCTGAGGTGGCTGAAGGCCTCTCTCCTGTGGCTGAGTTCAAACAGATCCTGCTGGAAGGGGAGTCTAGAGGTACCAGCACACGGCTGATAAAGCAGAGCACTTGGTAACGTCCCCACCTCCTCTCTTTTATTGTTGTGAAGAGCAGGTCATGGGGACAGTGTTAATTATAGACAAAGGATACAGCGAGTAAGAGGAGCTGCGTGGCAGAAGGAAATACGCAGGCATCGCTTAGCACTTCTATCCTTTAATTAATAATTAGCCTTTCTGACTGTAGATGAGAATGTCTCACAAGTGCCAACAGAGAGTTTCAGCCCTTGGTGAAGCAATAAGACAAACCATCCAAGCCTTGAGGAGCTAATTAAGGGCATTCATCACCAGACCTGGCCTCATCCGCCTGTTCCTCCGCCTCAAAACCCGTGTGGGTGACCTGTCCCTGAAGTCCTAGACTGAATTTCCATCAGCAGACCTTTGTGATCAGAGTTGTCCAAAGAACTAACGGGAGTGTTTTGTCAGTATCTACCCAACGGGTCCTGCAGGGAAAGGATCTCTTTCATTGCTTCTCGTGGCGCAGTTTCAGCGCTGGGAAGGGGCTCATTTATTCCTCTTGCTGATCTGCTGCTGCCTCTCAGGCATGTGGTACTGGCCCACTGTACGCTCGCTCCTGTGTCTTCAAGCAAGGTCTTGGTCTCACTTGGTCCATGGCGATAAGTTTAGAGTGGAGGAAATGCCAAAGGGACCTTCTCAGAAATTGTCTCAGAAGTCCTGGTTTCCCCAGGACAGAGTTTTCTCTCTTAAAATCCAAAACTTGTTGGCCTCAGCTCCTTGAGGTGCTTTGTGGGTTGTGCGTCAATGATACCAGTCTTAAATGTTCCTCCTTTCTCAGTACCGGTATTAAATGCAGTGCAGCCGTGTGCGTAGTGCCAGAAATGGTCCCCTTTTATACGTGCATCAGCATTAGAAAACCTGTAGAGCATGTTCAGGATCTCACTGCTCGCACTGGTGAACCATCACTTGCCTGGTGGGACTCACACGAACAAGGTGAGAAACCAGACGTGTCTATGTGCATGTTTCCATAGTCCAGTTTACAGAGCTGGCAACTGGAAGAGTAATCACTTGTCTGTGTGGTGAGTGCTTAAAACAAATGCCTGCAAAAATATGTCTCAAAGGCATTTTCACTGCTGGGAGCATCTCCCTTCCCCAATGCCTCCGGGCTACACTCAAGGTCAGGAAAATTCAGCCAAAAGAACGTATTTTTCTGAGAAAAGTTACTGCCACCAGCCCGGGGACCGCGGCACGTGTTCAGCCATACGGAGGCACTGGGAAAGCTGCACCAGTGTGTGGTGCTGGGGCTATGCCTGCGGGCACGCGAGAACTTGATGTCCTGGATCTGAAGGAGCGTCACTTCTGTTACAGTCACACAAGGTCTTTTATTCTCATTGGATTTTTGTTGTTGTTGTTTAACAAGTGCTAGGAAAGAGTCTGGAAAGTGCTTTTCTTGCTGGTTTGGTGTGGATTTGGGCTGATTCAGGTGGGTAATGCAAATTATAATGACACCTTCTGAGGAGAAGGCAGGAGAGACGTCTCAGCTGCTCAGCCGTTGTTAATCTTGTTCGCAAAGAAAATACATAAGAAACTGGGATTTTGCCTTTACTTGTTTCACCGCTAAGCGATGGGGCTCCAGGTATCGCTTTTCCTTTTTGCTTTTCCCTCATTTGTACAAGCTGCAGGATTTTTAGTAACTTTTTCCACCAGCTGCTCGTTCCCAAGATGCTGCAGTTCTGGAAGCGTGGCCACACGCAGCCGTAGCTGTCGCGGCTCTGGCCGAGGACGATGATAACGGCAATTTTGGAGCCTTGTGGAACTCGGGTCGTTATCTACTCCCATAGTGTTTCCTCTGGCGCGTACTCTCAGGAAAACACTTTCTGGCACCGATTTCTATTAGATCGTGGAATAACCTTCCAAAGGAAGTGGCGGCGGGCCAATAGTTGATCCAGTTAAAACAATGGTTGGAGATTAACCCCTTAGTGGTTGCAGACTTCGTTGAGCACAGAAGAGCGAAGTGTTTGGAGATCCAAAGGTTGGAACAACCTTAAGCTACGGGTACCCTTTCTTCGTAATGCTTAGGGAATTATTGTTAATATTTGCCCCTGATGCTCAGCTGATTTATTATTAGTGGCAACAAGTCTTGTAAAAGAAGAAAGCGCTTAAGTCTCTAGCCCGTCACATAATTTACCCCCGAACTTCGCATGGGGAGGGTGCGTGAGAGAGACCTACTGCCATGTATACATGGGTTTTAAACAGGGAGCTGTCTTGGTGACAATGGGGCTAAGTCTAAGGCCTGATTAGATGGGTTTTGTCTTTTTTTCCGCCCCCCCCAGTATAGGCAGGCTCTGATTACTGGGAGCGATATCTCACCGCGAATGAATGGCATAGAGGGAGCCGCGAAGACAAAGAGCTGGCTTTGTCTGCCAATGAATTAAGATAGCATGTGGGTGGCTGGGTGGCTGGTGAATAGCACAGACTTCCTTCATCCTCCTGTCACCGAGCTTTTCTTGTGTTTTCATTACAAAAAAATGGGCTTAATCCCATGAACAATGAATTGAGAGCAAATTAGGGGGCTTAGGGAGAAAATAATGCTACATCACTAACTTAATGGCGACTGAGGCGTTGTCAAAACTCTTGAAGGAAGCCGGACCTTGGCCTGAGGTTACTGTAATACGTGTGTAGAGAAAGCTGCTGCTACGATGATCACCGTCTCATTCCCTCTGGTTTCGCTTTCTGTTGTACCACGAGCACTGACAAAATCCTGCACTCGTGGGTGTGCTCCAGGCAGTGGTAAAATTTGGGTTGGATCAGCCATGCACACCAATCCTCTTGCGTCTTGCTGTGCCTGAGCTCTCTCCCTGCGCTTTTCCAGGTGGTCCCTGCCAGCTGCCAAGTTCTCACTGCGTGGAGGGTGGCATTTCTCCGCCCCTCTGCGCCGACGCTGCTAGCAGGGGTACAGCCTCCCGGGGCAGCTGGCAATGGGCTCAGCACAGGCAGGCAGGGCTGGGTCCTGCCAGGAGCCTGGCACAGCGGCTGGAGAAAGTGGCTCTCAAGCCAAACAAGATCTCCTCGTTTCTCAGAGGTGCAAAGCACTTACAACCTGGTGCAAATAAGAAAAAGAGGTTAACCCATCCGCACGCCACTCTTGGCTGGCGAGCTCCCCACCTCCACTGTCTCCCTTCTCGACCCTTCTTGCCTTCCGGGCGGAATCTCCTGTTTCTAGGACGAGAGTCCTGCCCACATCTGCTCTGCTTGCCCCGTTTCTCTTGGGGAGAGCCCGGGTGGAAGCTAACCCTCGTGATCTTGACTCCTGTGAGGCCAGCTGCTGTCTGCTTTCTCTGTGGGGTTTTTGTCTTTCCTGTTTGGTGCTCTAACAGCCCCGTCGCTGTGTCCTTTGACGGGTGGGGGTGGATTCAGAGAGGCACAGACCCCCGTGGTGGGATGATGTGGGCATTACAAGTATTTTCCCACATTATTGCTTCTCTGTTCAGGGCTGTTATTCCTTACTGTTAGTCCAGGAAAGAAACATCTTATTCCATGAGGAGACCTGTGGGACGTGATGTCACAACTTGGCCTGCAGATGGGCTCATCACTGCATACTCTTATTTTCTGTTTTTCTCAAGATTTCCAAACAGCCGCTTTTATTTGGCTTTAGGTTCTGCACCTCAAATCCTAAGTCTGGATTTTCAGCCTATTTTGTCTTTCAGTCACTTCCAGAGTCAAGGGCTTGAATGGTTCTGCGAGTCTTCGGACCGTAATGTTCGTGTCTGACCTCGGGTTAGGTGCTGCCTGTGCTGACGTTGAAAATTGCAGCTCTCAAGCGCGAGGAGAGATAGCAGCGCACGTTTAGCCAAGAGGTGGGTAAGAGGTAGTTTTTTGCCTGCGTCCCAGCCATGCCGGCAGTTTACCTCGTGTGGTTTTTTTTCTTGGGCCACTTCTAGCCCTGGCTATTGCAGCCTGTGGGATTAAAGCTGGAGTGCCCTGGAAACTTCTGAGATTCTACAAAATGTGCTCTTGTGCAGTTAGTCAATATAGTTAATACATTAAATAAATATATACTTCTTTACTTGCTAACGTGTTTACTTAACTACTAGAAATGTAATAGCCAGTTGCACGTGCTTTGAGAAGCTACCACACCTTCCCTCCTGCGACGGGAAGGAAGCAATCGGAGCTGGTAAATCTCTCCTTAGACCTTGTACGTGGGTCACCCAGCCCTGCAGCAAACGTGACCCTCTCTTCCCCACGCCAACAGATTTACCATGTCGGTGCACTCCACAGAGCCACTGGTGAGGCAGAGGGTGGCAGCCTCCGTTCTGACTCTGGGGGCTGTATTTCCAGAGCAGACGTGACTGAGGAAGACAGCAGAGCCCACCAGGTGCGTTGCTCATGCTGGAAGCTGTGCTCGAGTTTTTCTGGGGGAGAATGTAGAATAGTTTACATCTGGATTAAAACTCAGCAAAACTTGGCATTTCTTCCAGGTCTTGTCCGGGTCCTTTGAGCTAGAGCTTGCCACGTCCCAGCCCGGGTGCTGTAGCCCAGTCTCCCATGGCCATATTTGGCCTTGATCTTGTCCTCCCTGCAGCAGCTCCTGACATTTCTTGCTCCTCTACCTGCCACTGGTGCTATTTTCTGCAGAAGAAGAGGCAGCACTGTGCTGAATCCACCTTCTTCTTTGCCATGGAAATAGCTCGTGGCCTTCTTGCTGCAGAACAAGGGAGGATCAAAAGAGAGAGAAAAGGAAAACGTTTCGCTCCGTTGGGATGTCGTCTTCTGACCTGGTCTTTACGCTAGAAGAAAGGCGGGGAATTTAGCCAAAAATAACAAGCTTGAAACTGGGAAACCAACCTGAATGCTTATTTTATGCTTCCTTCTTTTGACCTCATGCTTTGTAGCAGTGTAATTAATGGACAATGCACATGTACACCAACCTGGGGGTCATCTTCTGGATACTTTAACCAATCAGAGCAGAAAAAACCTAATTCCAGAAAACATTGGCGTGGATGCTGTGTGTGCAGTCCGGGTACATTGAGCACTGCTGCAGCAGACAGCTGTGACCTCCGACTTCCCTTCGCTGTAGGAGATGCTGTGTTCAGAAGGTGATGCGGGAGTTCAGAAGAGTTAAGTGCAGTAAGGGAAATTCACTGGCCTGATTCTCACTTAAGTTCTGACAGTGGAAATTAAACCCACCAAACCCCTAGATGTCCCCCACGACCTGTGGGGCACCAGGAAAACCTCCGCAGGGCTGTCGAGGCGATGGTATCCCTTGTAAAATGCCGGGGGATCTCAGCTCCCCAAGCCTGTCCACAGTATCCCAGGTCCCACCAAAGGCACATCACCGCGATGCCCTGCCCCGCACCCGCGACTGGAGGGGTGGCGTTGGGCTCAAGGCTTTGGGCTGTGGCCACGACAGGAGCTTCTCTTGCTGCGCTGAAACGGTGGTGATTTGAGTTGTGCAGAAGGAACAGGGCGCAGCGGCTTTTGGGATGCGCTCGCTCTTTGACGTGAGGATGACGGCTGCGGGCTCAGCGTCGGGCCGGGTGCGTGCACGCGCTTGCAGGTCTTGAATTGCCTGTTTTTACAGGGGAGTTACAGGAATTATTCAGGTGATTTTCCCCTGTCAGATTCTCTAGAGGGCAGGAAAGGGAAAAATAAATAAAATAAGATGAGAAGACTTATGCTCAGCCTGCCTAGCTCTGAATAGATTTTGTTTGTATTTTGCTGATAACAGTTTAGTTGGAAAGACGATAAAAAGGGTTTAACAGAGAAGTTGTCTTTGGTGCTGACCATGGACCTGCCCTCTGGGCTGAAAACACCCAGTGCAGACCACAGCAGCTCCACGCACATCTCTAACAACAGCAGCTTCGGCTTATTTGCTATCCTGTATATTTATAAAGTGCAATGGAAGTGAAGCAAACAGTGGTTTTGACAATCCCTTCTGATCTTTCTTACCTGAACCTGGACTTCATTTTATTTTTGATTGTGCTCTAAATTGAAAATCAGTTTTCTCCTTTGACCTAGTGGAAACCACGAGCTGAACTAAAGATTTAGAAATGGTCTTTAATAGGGATTTTATTAAGATGCAAGAAAGAAAAAAAATCCAGTTTAATTTTAATATCTCAGGAGGAATATGCAGATAGAACAGAAAAAAATTTGTTTCTTTGCAAACTTTGCAAATTTTCTCCGCAGTCATCAGCAAAGGGATTTTATATCGTGGAGCATTCAGTGTTTTATCTGTCGGAAGAAGCGTCTCATCTGCATGTCACTTGTCCTGAAGAGCAGCGTCAGTCCCGGCCGTCGGAGCTGGCAGACGTGTTGCCAAGCTGAAGTGCTCTTCGGAGCCGATGCGAGCTTCAAAAGCAGAGCCCGGCTGCTGCATTGTTCCCACCGCGGAGGAACATGCCACGGCATTGTCCTTCCCCGCAGAACCACATCCCGTAACCCAACGGGGCTCAGGGCTGCGCGTCCGTTTGAAGGAGGGGTGGGAACGAGAAGCGTTTCATGGAAATGTGCTGAACTAATACTGCCGTGAAGTCTCGGGCTCGTGGCCAAGGAATTTTTGGGGTGGTTTGAATGGATTCCCACTGTGCCACAGAGAACGCTTGGCCTTGCTTACGAAGCTTCATTCTTGGCCGCAACAAAGCTCCACAAATGGGTAAAACAGGGTGAGCTGCCGCCGCTTTAATGTTCTTCCAGGTGGATCAGCCCCGAAATCCGGGCAAGTTTACTGGTTTCTTGGACTTCCTTGTCTGGTAAAGTCATGTCCTGGTTCGCCCGGGGGTGAACGGGAGATTGAAGCTGCACTGCAAGTGGAAGGAAAAACATTTGGTGGGGTGGGGGGGAGACAGCGAGCATGAATTTGCCCGCGTGCTGCTCTTGCATGATGAAAAAAATACCAAGCGATTAACTAGCGCATGGGAGCTGATGCGCCGTTGGCTGGAAAACTGGTGCTGATTCATTAGACTCTAATTACAAATTATTTTTACCCATCGTCCCGTTTTTACAACGGGCTGCGTGGCAGGCACTATTGAAAGTCTTCCTCCAACCCCGCTTTGGTCAGAGTCGGAGGGATGGCTGGCTGTCCTTCTCTGGGTTTATTTGTTTGGAGGAAACACAGTCCGGCTCTGCAGATGGAGGGGGCACTGCTGCGGTCCGGAGGGCGGCTTGGTTGGCTCTCCGCTCGGGCTGGGATGAACTGGAGCGCAGGAGGCGTGCGCTGGCGATGTTTGCTCAACGAGGGTTTCCGAGGGACAGTCCGAGTGTCTCTTCAGATTAGTGGGGGGTCGGTCAGTGCAAGTCGTGGGTCGGACCCAGGATCTCAGCTCCCTGGGGTGTCTTTCAGTGCTCTTCATGTGAGGTGCCTGCAATGATAAAGAAAATCATTTATTAGCTGCCTCTCCATCCCTTTTATGACTGTATTATGCAGCAGGTATAACTGAGGGTCTGTGCCCATGGTGACACATTCCTGCCCTGTTTACAACAGCATGAGCTAAAGGGGGAGCATTTAAACCCCGTATCAGTGCCCTCACTCCAAGGGCTGCTCTCTGGAGAAGACTCTTGTATTTTCCTCTGCGCAATACTCTTTCACTAAGCACCATCTCTAGTGATAAATGTCCCTCTTAAAAAATCCTGACGTGCTTGGATAAAGCCTCGTGTCTGAGGATGAAACAGTATTGTGGTAACCCCGAGATTTCAGCTGTATGGATGGGAATGAGCTGCTTCCCTTCCTTACCTCAGGGTAGCTCTTCCTCACAGCCTTTTACATCTAACGTGTCCAAAGGCCACGATAACAGACTTATGCGGGGAACCCATGCGTCCACAGGACAAATTTGGGTGAGGAAGATGCCTGAACATCAGATTTCCGAGGGTTGTGAAGCATTGGAACAGGCTGCCCAGGGAGGTGGTGCAGTCCCCATCCCTGGAGAGGTTTAACAGACGGGTGGAGGTGGCGCTGAGGGACATGGTTTAGGGACCCTGGCAGTGCAGAATGAACGGTTGGACTCAGTGATCTTAAAGGTCTCTTCCAAGCGGATGATTCTGTGATTCTGTGATTCTCTTTCCCTTTAGCTCATCCTTTCCCTTCAGCCTGAAATCTGAGGACTCTGGGGTGAGTTGATCCAGGACCTGAGAAATGTTGGTGCAGGGAGCACGTCCAACACAGCCCTGTGGAGCTGTGATGGAGCGATGCTGATGGGATGATGTTTCTCATAGATATCACTTACCATTGCTGGCTCTTGTCAGGAGCTTTGGGTTTCAGGCAGGAGTACAAGGTGCAAATCACGGAAAGAGCTTTTACTCCACAAGGAGGGTAGGTCTGCTGAGAAACCTGTCTTGGTGAGTTGGCTTGGAGAGAGGTCTGCAAAGCAGTTGTGACTGGTTCAAGTTCAGCATCAAGCAGAGTGGCAAGGGTTGTCCTGCTGCACAGTGTCTCCTTCTTTCCTGACTTACATGTCTCAAGGAGTCAGAAAACCATCACAGAGCAGGGAAGAGCTGGCTGACCTGAAGCATGACCCACTGAACTCTCTCTGGAGGGCCCCAGGTCAGGCGGATGAGTGTGAGCGCAACAGCTTCACATGACTTGAGGAAGCCTCCCAGTCTGGCATGATTCTTAGCCCACAGACCATAATTTATAGGTGATGATACCTGGGCTCTGCCAAGTTTCCTTAAGCTTTTGTTGAAGATGGGAGGGATGTGGACTGTTTCTGACATCTGTGAACCCCATCTGGAAAAAGGACCTTTTTTCCTCTCCTTGTCTTTCTGCGGGACTGGAGTGGAAGTGGTGGAGAGCACGTGTGTAAGTGTGCACGTGCACTGGGGTGATGAGCCAGACAGGTTGTGCTGGTGCACCTGACCTGGATGGGTCTGGCTGGGGCCCTTCGGCCACGCTGGCTCGGTGGGAGGCAGAGCCTCAGGAAGGAAGAGAGAGTTGGGGAGGGGGACAACCCAAAGCACACCCAACCACGGGCAGTGCAGGAGACCCTAGGGGCGAGCTGGGTCTGCTAGTGGAGTGCAGAGCAGGGCTTGGTGGCTTGGACAGAGAGGAGAGCACAGCAAATACTGAGACTATGGATCCTTCTTACTTGGATTTCGTATGAGACCGAGAACAAACCTCCTAACCCCATTAAGTAGTTCTGCAGGGAAAGTGTGGTGAAGGCTTTTTATTACCTGCTGGAAGAGCACACAGCCAGACATCTGGCAAGAGGTTCCAGAAAATCGCTAGGTAAATGCAAACTGCAGGTACTGCGTTAAATCCCTCAGTTCTCTGGTTCTCCCAAACTCCAGGAAAGGTCTTTTAGTGCAGAAAAAGAATCACAAATGGCTCTTCTATCCTCTGTAGAAGTAATGGGCCCCTCTCACGTGGCTTCTGCAAGCCTTTGGTGCAGGGAGGGTTTCCTTTCGTGCTCTTTTGGTGCAGTTTATAACTTTTGGTGTGCTGAAGGTTACAAAGGGGAAGGAGACCAAGAGCCCTCTCCTGGCACAGACCGAAAGGACAGCTCGAAAGAAGTAGTGCAGGCTGATGGACCCGGCTGGGCAGGTGAGAGGAAGGCATGAACACTGAAGGAGGACTGAATGGCCATACGCTTAATTTATAGCTCTAATATAAATATACTCCAGGTATAAATCTGGAGAGTGTATTCTGGGTTGGCCCACGCTGCAGGTGTGCAACGTGGAAAGTGGGTTGGTCTTGTGGCTTCCCTCCAGGCTGCCCCTGCCCAGCCGAGTGTGGTGAGGGGGATGAGGGAACGCGGGTTGGCGTGGTTGATGGCAGACTGGCGCGCTGTCAAGCCGACTCGCAAGACTTCGCGTAAACGCTCAGCAAAGTGCATTTTGAAAGGGGTTTTTGGAAGGCAGATCAAGAGGCACGTTCGCAGTTTCACTGGACTTCCTCCCAAACACGCGCAGCAGCTCTGGGGGAAGCACGGTGAGGTTTGCTCTTATCTCCAGACCACAGTCCCCACAGATACCTGCAAACCGAGCCCGGTTGCTGAGCTGATTCTCATCTCATAGGCGTCAACGCTGACACACGATAAGCTATAGCGATGCGGGGCTTTGCCCTGCTCTTCTTCTGAACTCCAGATTTAGCATTTTCCCATGGGCTCAGAACATTTCCGAGGCTGCGGTTACGGAGCGTGGGGACAAGCTCAGGGGCTGTGCTGGCAGGTGGGTCTGAGCCCTAGGAGTGTTTCTTAGAGCGGTGTTTACAGAGCTCAGTAACATCTCAGCGTTGCATCTGGGATCCGCACCTTCCAGGGCTTGGCCAAGCTCTTTTCAATCCATGCGCATGTCACTCACGGTCTGGAAGCCCCTGGTCACTGTGGCATGTCCGTGGTCTGCTCCCACGCCAGGTTGTCCCAAGAACGTTACATTGCTGTGGTGGGGCAGGGGGTGTCAGTCCTCCTCCTAACTTCACATCCCCTTCCGCCACACAAAACGGGGCTGGGAAGGAGAGGTCTGGGTGGAGGTGATGGCCTCAGTTACCTTCCAGAGACCTCAAACCTGCTCCTGGTGTCCTCCTCACTGCCAGCATCGTCAACTGCTGCTGGCTTCCCACGCCGCGGCACACACGCGTGCTCCGAGTGCAGTCGTTTGCAAGGGCAGAGGTCCTGGAAGATAGGAGGTAGTGTGAAGGAAAATGAACGTGTTGTCAACGTAAATAAACAAACAGGGAGGGATGATGGTGCGGCAGGGCTGGGAGACGGCCAGAGCCGCAGCATCGACGCCCCGGCCACATAGTTTTGGTCTGATGTGCTGCATGGGCTATGGCTTCGTGCTGGCACCTAGACCGTGCACCGTGAGTATTAGGTTACAAATTGTCTTACAATTTTGGTGAAATCCGTGCATATTACAGACGTCTGTATTGCATTATTATCCCTCCAGATCCTATAGACATTCTTCAGTGCTCCTTTGGGGCATCATCTGTGCTGCCAGTTCCCATAACAACTTGTGAATTCATCATTCCAAAGCTGCTTTGCTTAAAAAAAAAAAAAAAGAAAGAAAATCAGCCCAAATTCTCTTGTCTTTTGTCAGCTACTGAAGCGTTTGGAGCCCTGGCAGCCTGCCCCTTCTTTTCTCCTCCTCTTTTGCTTGTTTTTTATGAAAAGAAATCCAGGCATATACTTAGAAGGGTCATTACAATTATTTATAAAGGAAAAGTATATTACCTATGCAGCATCAGAGAAGCTGGGTCTTGGTAAACATTTAAAATGGAGAGCCTGGTAGATTAAAAGATTTTTTAGGTATTGGGTGCTGATTTAGTTCGTGTATTAGTCTCTTTAACATCTCTCTGACAGGTCTATTTAGAGCTTCCTTCTCGCCTGGCCTTCCTCAGGCAATGACACTCATTACTCTCTGCCTGTCACTCAAAAGGAGTTATAATAGCGCTTAAATGGGTCTCCTGACACAATGCCCTTGTAACAGCCAAGGGGTGATAAATACCAACAATAACAGCCCTACCTGAGGTGCCCTGGGAGGGGGCAGGTGCATCCCCCAGCTGCCCTGGGTGCTGGGAGCACCTTTCCTTCCTGCCCCAGGGGGCTGGGTTCGGAGGAGGGTGGTTTTGTCCCTGGGAGTTAAGGGGTGATGGGGTTGGAATTGGAGTTTTTGAGGGAGTGGAAAGACTGATCTTCTAAACACTGAGGCAAGTGTTGGTATGTTGAGAGTGCGGAGCTGAAACACGGTAACTGAGCACAGGAGGATGAGATTTGGCGTGGAGCAGGATGAGCAGGGAGGGTATTTTAGTGTAAGTGTGTAGAACACTCCAGCATCCTCAAGGAGAAAGTGCATAAAGTGAACATTTATTTTATAAGCGAACATTTATGAACCACTCTGAACATCAGCGTGGAATAAAAATTATTTAACTAGTTAGGAATGAATGCGTCGGTTATCTTCAGCTCCTGTAGACCTTTGCCCTCACTAAGGTTTCTTTGCCCAGGTATTTCTCAGGTTACTTTTAATTCCCCATCTTGTTCTGTGGTGGTCCTGCACTTGGGTCACAACAAACCCCAGCAACGCTCCAGGCTGGGGGCAGACCGGCTGGAAACTGCCTGGGGAAAAGGCCCTGGGGGTGTTGGTGACAGTGGCTGAAGAGGAGCCAGCAGTGTGCCCAGGTGGCCAAGAAGGCCAATGGCATCCTGGCTTGTCCCAGCACTGGTGTGGCCAGCAGCACCAGGGCAGGGATTGTACCCCTGGACTGGGGGCACTGGTGAGGCCGCGCCTTGAATCTTGGGTTCAGTTTTGTCCCCTCACTCCCAGAAGGACAGTGATGGGCTGGAGCGTGTCCAGAGAAGGGCAACGGAGCTGGTGCAGGGTCTGGAGCACAAGTGCGCTGAGGAGTGTCTGAGGGACCTGGGGGGGTTGAGAACCTGGAGCAAAGGAGGCTCCGGGGAGACCTTCTGGCTCTGACAACTCCCTGACAGGAGGTTGGAGTGAGGGGGGGTTCAGTCTCTTCTCCCCAGGAACAAGTGACAGAGGAACTGGCCTCAAGTTGTTCCAGGGGAGGTTGAGGTTGTCCCATTTCTTCCCTGTTGGGGTTGTGCAGGCGTGTCGCAGGCTGCCCAGGGCAGTGGTGGAGTCCCCATCCCTGGAGGGGTTTCCCATCCGTGTGGAGGTGGTGCTGAGGGACAGGGGTCAGTGGGGACCTGGCATTGCTGGGGGAGCGATGAGCTTAAAGGTCTTTTCCAACCAAAATGATTCTGTGGTTCAGGATGCTCCTGTTTGGGGGCACAGCCCCACGTGTCACTACTTTTCTCCTTCTCGCAAGAAACTGCACAGCAATGCAGTGAAAGCTGCCGTAAGTTTAGACATAACAGATGCTCAGTAACATCAGGCATGACTCCAGAGCTATAGATAGACAAATTCGGCAAATGTTGACACCCCAGTCATTAGACTTATGTCATGCTCGAGTCACATCACAGCATCTGTGCTTGTGCAGATGGGCTGCTTCGAAACACAGAGCCTGTGCACACAATCTGAGCGCCAGGCAGTTAACGACTGCACCAAATGAGCAGCTATAGCTGGTGTTAATGCAGTGGTCAGTCCGTGCAGTTAAAGAGTTAACGGGCCGTGAGGAAAAAGCCTGAGTTTGTCTGAGGACCATTTATCCGCTCCTCGGTCAGTCATCGGCATTCCTCTCCGCTGAGCAGAGCCCGGGTTTGGTGCTTTTAAGGACAACGAACTATTGCTCAGGAGGAGAAATATTCCCATTTGAATTAGGTTATCTGACAATTTAAGCGCGATTGCATGAAAACAACATTCAAAAACCATTAAGATATTCTAGGTAATAGGTCAGCCTCGTCTGGTATTGCATAGCACTAGCCTTGGTTTCTCACTCCACCTCGGTCATTGGCCATCCAGGACCAGAACTGAGCAGAAATTCTAGAGAACTTATACAAAAAGACAAAAAAAGGACCTTTTTGCACATGTAAAACCCAGTTCACGCGCCCAGCGGAGCAATTCCAGCTGGTGAACCAGCCGTAATTCTGGCGTTTCTCAGCTTCGCAAATAAACATTCGGTAAGTAAAGCTCGTCTCTCACTTCCGATGATTTTCAGAAAAAGCAAACAGAGGCAGCGCGGCGTTGGCCACGGGACCTGGAACCTCCCGATCCGGCTTGCCGAGCTCGCTGCCGCTGTGCGAGGAACTGGTTGCCCCAGCGGGTTGTCGCCTCCGTGTGAGCTGGGGGCAGTTTGTGGATCGATGGGAGATGTTGCTCAGCGGAACTCATGGCATTACTGTGGGGCTCTAGAAGAGCTACGACTGGAGCACGGGAAAGGGCGCTCCCGTCGTCCAGCGCTCCTTTCTCAAGGGTCTGCTGTGGGTTTTGCAAGCGGGACACGGTGACTGTGCCTCCCCGCCAGTCGGGTGCGTGGGCTGCAGTCTGTGCCCCAAATCCAAGTGTAGGAGGCAAGGAGGGACCGGAGGCTTTAGCCCCGAGTAAGTGCCGATGGGGGTTTTCAGGTGTGTGTAACTTGGCGAAATGGAGTAAATTTTACGGGGAGCGGTAAAGATCTCCTCCTCGCCTCCAGGACTGCTGCCGTGACAAATTTCCAGCAGGAGGGGGGAGCCGAGAAGGTTATTTGGAGCAGTGGTTGGGCAGAACAATTATTTTTACTCGGGGTAAGGCATTTTATTTTTCATTTGCTTTTTGACTCTGCTGCGAAAATTATTATTCTAGTCGGGCTGAGTTGATCCCTACTAATTTAAGTGTCTAAAATAAAGTTATAAACGAGCTGTTTCCATGAGTAAGACTCCCATTCATCGCTGCGAGGTTTATTCCGTGGCGGTGAAATCATTACCCGTGAGCAACCGGTGTGCTTTGAAAACACTGCCATCGTTTAGCGCTGATAATTAAATACAAGGAGCTGCTCTGACAGCTAGTCCAGATTAGTTCGGCACACGGCGAGATTTGCATTTATTTACGCGTTGCGAGGGGAACGTGGTGTTAAGAGCGCCGCGAGATCAGCCTTCAAAGAGTCTCTCCCCTCTCATTCGTCTGATTTATGGAACCGCCTTCCCGTGACCAGACCGGCTCTGATGGGTCACGCCGCTGTAAACCTGCCACAGGCAACGGTGACACTTCCCTGAATCCTTTTTCCCATTTAAATCAACAGCTTTAACCTCAGTTTTACCCCCTCAACTCTGGTCTCAAGCATTGCCCCTGGGAACCTTCAATTTTCGGTGCTCAAAGGCTACCCAAATTATTGGGTTATTGGATTATATTCTGCGAGCGAGTTCGGGGGGAGCGGGGCGGGAGGGCGACCGCTGTCTGCCTCCTTTGCAGTTTTGTGAGGAAGTCTCCCGGCGAATGAGCTCGCCTCTGGTTTTGCAGCATGTTGGGCACGGCTCGGTGTTAGCTGGAAGCGCTCAGCACCCCGCGGGGCGCGGGGCTGGAGGTGAGCTCGGCTGTTCCGCTGTTTTATACGTCAGTGCTGTGGCGTACCAGTTAACAGAACTGGGCTTTGGCCAGTATTGTGACTGGGATGGGGCTATTCCCAGTGCGAGCCAGACTTCCCAGACATTACCTTATTCAAGAGATTTGTTTCTCCTGGGGAATCGCAAGTCTCTTCGTTCAGCTCCCGTAACCGACTGGCTCAGGTCGGAGAGACTCGTCATGGCTCCCAAAGGTTGACGTTGGGGTTGTCGTTAGTTCGAGATGTTATTGGCAGCGGGTGATAGGAGTTACCGCCAAGAAACGTGTTTAGGCGTTTGGATTACTCTTGTAAATTTTAATTAATCACTTTGCTGCTCTATAAGGCACATACTTAGTGCTCAAGTATTCCGTTTCTTAGCGCAGCATTGCGCTGCGGGTTAGAAATGGAGCTGCGGGGGAACAGACATCTACGTTCATGACGGTTTTATTTGTAGGGTCTTTCCGAGTGCCCTCTGTGCCTGGCGGCGCTGTAGCTCAGGGGTGTCCCCTCTGCGCTGTCCGGTTCGCCGGGCGATGATGGGTGCTCGGCCTCCGCTCCTGCAGACACCTCTCCTTCAGAGGTGGCGTCACCGCCTGGCACTCTCCGTAGCTGAACTCACCCGCTCAGCTCCGTGCAGCTGTAGTCTGGCTCCTAACGAGAAGCGTGTGGCCAGGGGGTTCTGTTTGGTAGGAGATGGGCTCCAGGCTTCTCAGGGGCTGCCCCATGCCTTCGGTCGAAGGGCAAGCACAAGCCTTCAAACCAGCCACTGGCGGACAAAACTAAGAGCTGACGTTGTTTTGCTCCTCTGGTCCGTGCTGCACATTGCCCCCAGCAAGCTGGTCCTGAGGGGTGTGTGGAGAGCCTCGTCCCGCCCCACCTCCGAGCAGCAAAGATCAGCCTGTCCGTGAGCAGCACCCGCGGGGCTGTCCGTCCGTCCCGCAGCTGGGTGTGTGCAAGGCTCTTCCCAGACAGCTTCTCCAGCACCCGCGGGATGCTTCAGGTGAAGGGGTCGGGGATTCGGGGTGCGCGGGGGGTGCGCGGGGGATCCCTATTGACATGGACATCTGCCCTGTGCCTTCTGAAATACTGCCATGGCCCGAGGATCTGGGGAGAGGATTTGGGTGGCGCAGGGGATTTCTGGTGCTTTTGCCTTACGGGAAGATGAAGTTTACCATAAAAAAGGCTTTGTGCCTCCCCGTTTGTTAACGCAGCGCTTTACATCCACGTAAATGTGGGGACTAAGTCACAGACGAGAACTACGCTAGTGCGTGGTGACTTTAACGGAACTACGGCTGCACGTCGAAGTCGCTGACCCTGCAGTACGGCAGCAAAGCTCGTGGATGTTCGTAAGGGCAAGTGATGTCCCTGACGCAGTTAGAAAGAGGGGAGACAACCTCCCAACAGCAGCAATGGTGTGAGCATCCTGCCTTCACCTTTGGATGACTCAGGTGAGGTTCTGGCTGGAAAAGGGATTTACAAAGTGTGGCTTGTGTCCTGCTAGGGGTAACCGGGCTCGCTCGGACAGCGGAGCGGCCGACGCCGAGTCTCGCCCGTGCTCGGCCCGGAGCTGCTGCTGTTGTCAGACGTGCCCAAGGATTTACAGGTTGGAAGGTCCTGCTGCAGAGCGAGCACGGTGAAAAAATCCACCTGCCCAGTAAGGCACGTGCTGGGGGAAGGAGCTGCAGGAAATCCAGGAATCACAGGGGGAAGAGGCAGGGTGATGAGATTCACTCCTCCTCCTCCTCCTCCTCCCGGGAGCCAGTGCTCGGCAGAGCCGCACCGCGTGTCTTCTCGGGCTTTGCCCAGCCGGGTGGTACCCGCCTTAATGGGCTACCGCTTTTCCTGGGGGACGTTCCCATCTCAGATGTGTCTCTTCTCTCTGCTACGCTGTTTTTGTAAGCACTCAGGCTGAATTCTCCTCTCCATAATCCACCTCGTTAGGAAAACACACTCCCTAGATAATTTCTTTTCACTCTAGCATTTACACCCACCAATTATTTGCAGATTTTTATTATGTCCCACTTTTTTTTCCCTTTTTTTCTTTTTTTTTTTTTTTTGACTTCAGTGAAACATGCAACTTTGGCTCCTTTAATTTCTCCAAAGGGATCCTCGCTTCCAGCCCCCAGGCACCGTACTGCTTCTTCCTGGACAGGTGGTAGTTTGAGCACATCTTTTAGCATGACACCCTCACCCTCAATTGGCTTCTGGACCAGACCAGACTTTTTGTGTTACAACCCTGAGCAGAGGATGCTGTGGAATAGCATCACCCGGAGACGTTACTCGTGTAAAGGGATGAGGGAGATAATTTTGCTGCTGCCTTGTTTCTGATGCTCTGATCCAGGGTACCAGTTCAGCCTGGGGGTAGCCCAACATCCAACAAGATATACCGAATAGGTTTTTTTTCACCCAGAAATCTCATATGGAACCTCATTATGGACTTCTGCAGCATGACAAAGATGTGATTTTTTTTTTTTAATTTAAAAATTTTTTTTTAAGTGACAGCCAGAGTTTGCAGCCAGCCTCAATACTCAAATCCCTGTCCTGCTGGGACAGTGCACGCTCGCCTGCTCAGCGCTGCTGTAGCTGCCTGCTCCGTGCCACATCCTGGAGCCTGGCACTCCAACCTAGTGATTGACATCTCTGTCTCCAGCTCTGATCTCATGTCTTGACCATCTGCTTCTTCTGGTGGTCTCCGGAGGGTCTGCCAATCAGCAGAGCAGGCTCAAAACTCGCAGGCAAATGGGTTAGATTATTTTTGGACCTTCCTTGCAGCCATCTGTTTGGGAGGGAGCCATGAGCTTGTCTTACCCAGCTGGGTTAAGGTGCTGCGGCAGCCTGCGCGGGAGGAGGAAGCAAACAGGATAAAGAAAATTACCCTCTTCTGAAGGAGCTGAATCAGCTGCGAGACAGCGCGGAGCTCTCAGCCAGCAACTGGCACCAGCAGTGAGATACCAGGATATTTCCCAGTCCCCGTCGGAGCTGGCTGCTGCCTTCAGATGACACCAGGCGAGACAGCAAGTTTGGTGTGACTTCCAAGCTGACTTGTGTTGCCCATGACAACCCGGGATGGAGGCTGTTTTACATGCACACACGTGCGTGGGTTGCTATAACAACCACCCAGGACTTCTTCAAACACATTGGACTCTCTTGTCCAGGTTGCAAAGCACCTACGTTTTGCCGCAATCCAGGAGGCCAACAGCTGCCTTCGGTCTCTTCCCACCCCCCCTCTGAAAAAAGCACTAATTGAAGCGCGCCAGACGAAACGTCTGCGTTAATTATGTACAGAGTCTGTAATGCCTGAGCAGGAAAAGAGGCACCGGGGGCTCGGTGCTGTGCTGGGGTTTGAAACAGTCCAGACAGCTCATGGCAGGAAAGGCTGAAATGTCCGTGCTGGTTTAGGTGTCCCCAGAACACCACCGCGAAACAGCGCTACCAGTAAAGCCGCTGGTGTCAGCAGGCAGGAATAAATCACAAATCGTGGGTGAAGATTGTGACCTCTGCAGCCTCTGACCCAGCGTGATCCAAACTAATGCTGTAACCTGCAAGTCGGCGATCAGAGAGGGGTGAGAGCAGGGGTGTGGACAGCAGCGAGCTCCCGTTGGCCGTGGGAAGCCCTTCCCTACAGCTGCAGACTCCAGTTCAGCTACTTGGGGTATCCAGGCCATGGCAGGTGCCTCCTGTAGCAGGGTCGTACTGACAGTCTGTGATTTTCCCTTTTTCGCTGAGTGATGGGCACACGGAGCAGTGTTGTCTTCCAAAAAGCAGGAGCTTTCTTGCAGGAAGGGGGAAAGCCGGAGCGGCCCAGCTAGCGGAGAGCATGTGGGACAGCCCTGGTGTGTGTCTGAAAGCGCGCCTTGCCCGTGAAACAAGCCCCGACGGAGGGAGGGGAGTTCTGGTTTCCCCACGTAGGCAGCGCTTGGTCTTGCTGGGCAGTCGGTGACCCAGCACCCGCACCCCGCCAGGCGGGGCTGGCCCTATAGAATCATCTGGTTGGAAGAGACGCAGGGCTGGGGTCACTCTTCTCCCTCGCACCATGAATGAGGTGACACAAGGGTTGCAGAAGGTCTCTTGGGGCAGGGCTCAGAATAGACCCCAGGACCTGATACGGCACGTTTTGGTGTCCCCTTGCTCACAGCTCCGCCTCGGCGCAACCGTCCGCTGCTCTGCGTTGGGTCCTCAGGCCATCAGGTGTGATGTTTCATCAACGGTTGTTAAACTTGTTGACAGGATGCATGTCCTGTCGCTGCCGAAAGTGACACACAGTTCTTCAAGCGCGGGTTTCGTGGACAAAGTTTGCTGAATTGTCATATTCCAAATTCAAGCCTGTTACGTGAGGGAAGAAAATTCCTTGTGGTTCTGCATTACCTTCGTGCAAACACCAGTGTCTGGGATACCCTAGACTTTTTTTCCAGGAGCTGTGTTGAGAGAAAGGAGGAAGTAAATGCTTTGGATACTTGTTTAGGATTTCTAGGTATGTGATAGTCCCAAACCAGCTGCTGCAGCTGGAGCGTTGGAGGTCTAGAACTCCTCGAGTAAGAGGTACGTGGGCAGTCGGGATCTGCGCAGGCTGAGAGCACGGGTTGAGCTGGGTCCCCCTCACTGGTGCTGGATCCCTTGTGGAGGTCCTGCAGGACAGACACGCCCGTGGTGCTGGGTTGGGCTTCTCGGATGAGGTGTGGGAATGCGATGGCGTGTTCAGTGCCGAGTGGTTGGTTTACAGCTCCTGGGATCAACCACCCTTTTTAATTTGTATGGGGGGTCCTCAATGATTTCAGCACTTGCAGTGGGTTTATATTGCAAAACGCTGCCTGCAGACGTGGACTGGGATGCCACTAGTATTTCATGGTCGTGTTTTGTAGGTGATGGTGCTCTCGCATTAGCGCTTGAGGCTTAATGCTTGACTAGGGACCGTGCTGAACGGTGTCTGAGCTGAGCTGAGCTGAACTTGGGGGCTGCTTTGCTTGCATTCAGAGATGGGGTCCCCAAAGGTCAGAAATGGAGGTAAACGTGCACCATGCCAGAAATCAGTTTGATTTTCCAACACGTGCTGTTACCTCTCAGGGCTGACTGGAGACCTCAGAACCTGCCTGAGAAAATAAAGACCTTTTCATCCAGACATCAGCCTGAACCCAACTCAAACTACAAATTACACTTATTTTTGCCAGTTTCACCAGAAACCCTTGATTTTGCTCCAGGCGGTGGCTTCCAGCCTTGACCAGTTCTGGTTCTGCAGACTGACCTCCCTTCGAGGCAGGCGCTGTGATGTGCTGGCACGGCAGCGCTTGCGGGAAGCTTGTCCTCCCAGACAGCTCCGTTTGCCAGGCCAAAGCTAAACTCAGCTTTGACGTACGACTTCTTCTCCAACGTACAAATTATCTCATTAAACCCTTTGCATCAGATACACAGGAGCTGGCAGCGAGGGAGAGGAAATCCAACCCGCGTGCGCTTTGTTCACCTGCGTTCGAAGTCATGAACCCTTCCTGCGGTGATTCACGCCGAGCCGCAGGCTCTGGAGCCCTGGTTTTGCTTCTCCAGAGCTGCTCCACGGACAGGGACAGGCTGCTGAGCTGAAAGGAAGCTTTTTAGCTGCAAAATTGTGCAAGCCAGTGCGTGCTATTTCTGGAGCGAGCTGTAATGCGTCTCGCCTGGCTCTCTCCAGCAACGGCCAAATGTTTTTCAAGCAGTAAAGGAGGTAACATAGAGCAACACTGTACTGGAGCCAGATTTTCCACGCGTTCCCCCAGCAGAGCCCGCACGTGCGCTCGCGGACACGTAACAAAATGCGTCGGTCGCCAGAAGGATGGAGCAGGGGGACCGGGGACGTGCGCTCCCCAACTGGGGCCAGCAAAGCCCGGGTTGGAGTGAGGGTTGGGACCACTGAGTGAGCAGGGGGGGTTATACCTGGGGGAGAGACGGGGTGGGGAGGAGGAAGCAGCAAAGCTTAGTAACGCATCCGTCACCCCACCCGCAGAGCTTGCAGCCCCCCCTTGCAGCTCACCTTTGGGAGGAGAATCGGGATCATCACCTCGCTGTGAAACAGCCACACAAAGAGCGTGTCTGCGCGGGGCAGGGGGTGTCACGGAGCAAGGGCTGGACTGGCTCCTTAGGGGACTGGGAGCAATGATGGCGATATCAGCTCGTTCTTTGTCTGGTCCACACGTTGCTGCTTCTGGGGAAGGAGGATTTGCCAAGGTGGTCCTCCGTGAACGTGCCCCGACAGCTTTTGGCTCTGGAGTGAGCCGGTCTGGGGCTCAGCGGGGCATCTCGGCTGGGACTGCTGAGCCCAGCAGCACGCTGCACGATGCTGCTGTCGAGCAAACGTCGTGGTATCGCTGTGTATTTCAGGAGGCCGTTGGGACAAAGGGGTGGTTGCAGGAGTCTTAGTGCGGGCAGCATCACCCTTTTCCCCATTTGACTGGCCTCCTCACCCTGCTCCAGCTAATCCTGCTGAGGAGAAGGACTCGTCCCTGTAGAGTTGCAGCTCCCAGTTGAAGAGACACTAGAAGATGGGACCCTCCTCCCAATACAGCCCCTTCCTTCCTCACCCTCTGCCATCCTGGGGAACACTCGGTCCTCACTTGGCTCCACCAATTTGGCAGCTTTTTTTTTTGGGGGGTGGGGGTGGGGGGGTGGGGGTGTGTGAGAACCAAAGGGCTGTTAACCAAGGGGGAGAAGAGACAGAGAGGGGGACCTATCTGCATTTCCCATGGGTGATGATTGGGGTCACCCACTGACCCCCCTGCTGGATGCTGCTACTCAGAGGAAAGAAAACAGAAAGAAGGAAAGAAACCAGCAGAAACAGGGCTGAGGGCTGCGTAGAGGTAGTGCAGGCGGGGTCTGTCTGCATCAGCCAGAGCCGGGCAGCTTTTCACCCACGGGCACAGCAGCGGTGCCTGGCCACAGCAGGGAGACAGGCTCAGAGGTCTCCTTGGTTCCCTTCTGGAAGCGGGCAGGTACATGGATGCTGACCGAGCACCCCTGAGCCCTCTCTGTATTTACCGGCGTGGAGCTTTATACGTGTCGAAAGACAGCGATGAGCATTCGCGGGTGTCTTCTGAACACTGCTGCTCTCCAGGAGAACGTGACAGAGATTGGAGCTGGGACGTTATAGACCTCTGTCGAACCTGAGGTAAACTCAGGTTTGGGAAGGGGACAACAAAGTCCCTTAGCAGAATTCAGCAGGAAATGGGATGTTAGTTTACCGCTCGTGCTTTGGGAATTAGTTGAGCCGTGTCCGTGATGCTAAACCCAACATTTACTCACAACGGATTTTGTAGCACTCTTCTGACTTTCACCCTTGTTAAATTAAAACAATATTTTGCTGCAAGTTTAACATGTAACTGTTTTTTCTTTGTCCGGCATTGTTGAGTAGGGTGTTTTTCCTTCACCTCTCTGTGCACAAGGATTTAAAGCATTCTCAGGTCCGGGTTCAGCCCTGTCCTGCTACTGCATTTGTCGGTGCGTTTGTGCTTTTGCAGTATCGCTGCACGGCGTTTTCTGTAACTTCATCTGCCTGCGTGTGCCAACGCGCTCTCAGGAGCAGCCACTAACAAGGATACAGAGCTAAAATTATCTAATCTAATTGCCGGCAGCAGAAGGCATGGTGGGGAGGATGTTCTGAAGAATTGCTGGATGGCCTAACAGTGTTAGTTCCATTAAATCCTCAGAGCCTGACCTGGCTGTAGTTATTTCCTTGGGTATAATGAGGAAAATGAATTTAAAGAGGCAGGAAGAGTAACCATAGGTGGGTGTATCTGGAGGGCCTGGAAGTAACGCGGTGCTGAAGGCAGATCATGGGAATTGTGCGGGCTCTGTGCAGCCCTGTCCCACCATGGATGTGAAGCTGCAGCCCCTCCTGCCTCAGTTTCCCCATCAGTGAAATCACTCGCTTGTCTGAGATCATGAGAATTAATGGCTGGCTATGAAGTGCCCAGAAATCTCCAGCTAACAGGAGTCACGCAAGGACAAAGCTGCTTATTTTTATTCCCGCTCGCTGTTGTTCGGCAGGCTGCAGCTTCCCCTCTCGCCTGCCCAGGCACAGTCAGCCGCTGAGGATTCTCTGTGCCACTCCGGGGATGCTGCAGCCATCCCCTGGGGCTGAAGGCACTTTCTTTAGTGGTGCCCAACCGCAGCTTCCTCGTGCTGCGTCCAGGATGCGCTATGGCTAACTTTGTTCTTCAGCTCTGCTTCGAGCCAGTCTCAGCCTCTCAAGTATTATTTTTCCCGGGTACCTTCCCATAACCTGTTGTGATTTTTAGTTTTCTGGTAAGGCTTAGCCCCACCAGTCCTGAGGTTGGAAGTGAACGGTCAGTCCCCGACTGTGCCCAGCGTGGCTCACCCTGCTGCAGGCTGGGGCAGGGCCAGGGCTGGGTGGGCACGGAGCCCCGGGGCAGCGCTCCTGTTTATTTGCTAGCTCTGAAGTAGTCAGGACAGGGTCCAGTTTGCATCCAGGGGCTGATTTTAGACCTAGAAAGCCCATCACCAGCCAGCCTCCTGTGCCTTGTCTTTGTACTTCTGGAAATGAATGTCAAGGAGAATCTCTGCAATGATGTTCTTCAAAAATTACTGGTTCTCGTGTCCAGGTCCCATGTGAGAAGAGGACAGCAGAGAGAAAAATGCCTAAAAGATGGGGCCAAAATGGTGCCAGAAGGGATTTCAGATAAGGAGGAGGAGGGCGAATAAGGAAAAGCCTCAATGCCTTGATGGCAGCAAGCAGAAAAATAGCTGAGTTGCTCCCGCAGTTGGAGAGGGTGTGAGTGTGTCTGTGGTGTAAAGGACAGGCACGTGAAACCGCCTCCTGACACTAAGGTCTCGTGTTTTCTCCCTTTCCCAGGTCACCGTATGAACACCTGAGTCTCCTCGAAGTACCGGAGAGATGAACCTGTAGCGACTTGTCCACAGGTAAGAGGCTCAGCCCTTGTTCCGGCGCCTGCTCCAGTGATGGGGGGAGCTGGGGGGACCACAGAGCCCGTGGCCGCGGTGCTTCGGGGCTTGAGCCTGCGCCAGTGCTGCCCGATGCAGTGATGGGAGGGTCGCTTTCTGCCGGGGTTTCCACAGCCCCTCCGAGGTGATGCGGTCGCAGGAGTTTGCAGTTCCTAGAGCAGATGTACAGTGACTGAGCATTTAAAAAGCTGTTTTGGGGGACAAGACTGAGCCAAGCTGCCAACCTTGGGGTTTTATTTTATTTCTGCTGACTGTGTGCCGCTGGTTTTGTTTGGAGCTGCCCAGCCAGAGCAGCCCGTGCTCCCGTACGGGTCCTTGCTGTGATTTTCTGAACCCGGCAGATGTGGGTTGTGGCATTGTGGATGTCGCCTCTCCTGCTGCCATGATTTTCTTTCTGGTTCGTTATCCAGCAGCTGCCTCATATAAAATATTTAGAAACAGAAGCTGCTGTGGGGTCTCTCTCCCTTGTAGCTCAGCAACGCGACCAGCAGGTTCCCAGATCCCCGCTCCCCTGCCCCTCGCAGCGCTGCCTTTTTCCCCTTGGAACCTTCACGAAGTGACTTCACTTGCTGATGAAGTTTTACCTCCCTTAGGGATGCTGCTTGCCCAACTTTGGGGAAGTTTGTGGAGGTAAAATACTGTTCTTGGAGCTCTTGGAGAGCCCTCCAGAAGAAGGTGCTGCGCTGCTGGGCATGGACACTGGCCACCAGCATGTCGTAGAGGCTCAACCCAGGGTCTGGCACCCGTGTTGGGTGGATTTTAAGGACAGGGAGTCACTTGGCTGATAGGGAACAGATGAACGGTCCTTGAGTGAAAAATGGGTTTGTCTGCTCCCTGCTTTATAGCACACAGGCCTTTAGTCTCGCCATCGAGCGTGCATCGAAGGGGACAGGTCATGCACCCTGGGAGTGGAGGTAGCCACGCTCCCTGGGAGCACAGAGCAGGCTCCACCAGCAAATTCTCCTTGCTGGGCTGCAGTTATACCTCATTATCTTGCTGACCTTTAATTTTGCAAGCGTTTCTCGCAATGTGTTTCTTCAGCCTCGTCCGGCTTCTGACCTCCATTCCCAGCGGCAGCGGGATAATATATTCCTCTGCTGTGCCGTCTAGCCGCTGCGCATCCCCCCCTCCATCCACCCCTCCGTCTCTGTCCTTTTTGGCAATCTGTCATTTTTATTTCTGGTACAAGTCCAGGAGCTGAGTAAAAAGTACTTGGGCAGCTGGAGCGAGAAACAATGGGTTTGAAATACGCTTTAACGTGTTTGCAAACAACTGCACTTCATCGGGGTCCCTGCCCGGCACGCTGGCAGCAGCCAAGCCCGATGAGACTCTTCTGAGATCAGAATTAATTACACTGCCTGGAAACGGTGCAAAACAGGCGACGATGCAGTGGGGAGTGTCTCCCGTTGTGTGGTCCGTGTCTGTCCAGTTTTGCTGTGGCCACTCAGCACCTGAGCTCGCTCTTGGCTGTGGCAGGGAAGGAGATAAGCGGAGGGAGCTAGAAACGCTGGGAGGACTGTGGGGCTGTTGCACTTGGAGGATGCTCCACGGGGCGGCCGGTTACATGTTGTGTTTGTTGGACATCGTCTATCGGGGAAGGTCAGCCCGGGGAATGTGCTGCTGTGCTCTCAAAATATCCCCGTTTCTCCTCAATTCCCACTGCTTGTTCCTGGTGAAAAAACAATCGTTTTGGGGTTTCTTGGTATCAGGAATTAAAAAGTCCCTTAGTGAGGCTGGGTGGAAGAGGGAAGCAAGCTCAGCAGCACAGGGAGGGGGCACAAGAGCTGGAGCGGGGGCACAAGGATGGGATGACCAGGTAGCCCGTTCCTCCCAACCCATCACTTTCGCAGAGTAAAGACTGGGTTTGCAGGAACGAGCCTCCCGCTCTGTCGCTGAGGGCCGTGCGCGGGGTGGGACTGGCCTCACGGTACGACTGTTCGTACCTGCAGGAGTTTTTCTAGCAGGGAAATAGCGGAGGAGAAGAATCAACGTGCTGTGAAATCAACCCCTGTGCTGCGAGGCGGCTCCTCTCACAAACCCCTGGCTGGTCTGTGGCTGCTCCTGCTCGGGGGACGGATGCAGCCGGTCTGTGACTTTTCTGCGAGTAACAGCGTAATTGCAGGATTGGCACGGTGGCTTGGAACGAGATCTAATTAATTAATTCAAGACATGCTGGGATTAAATTTTATTAAACCTTGGAATCGGAGTAGGCTGGATGAAGTGTAAGCAAAGGCTGGGGAGGGGAAGGAGGGGTACGAGCCACACGTGCTGCCTGCCAGCGCTGCTGCCGTCGTGCCCTTGGCTGGCGGGGTCCCCAGGGCGTGCTCAGGTTATGTATAGGTATATCCATACACACACATATATGTGTGTATATATATATATACACATATACATACACGTGGTGTCACTCCAGCCAGGGTGATCGGGGAGGCTCTGCTCTCCTGATGGAGTTGCTCTGGATTTGTACGTGCAAGGTGACTGATCGGTCCCTCTCTCCTGCATCTAGGCACCTCTGGCCGCATCCTCCCATTGGGAGAGAGGAGGAGGGTTCTTTTGCTTTCCTCCTGACCCTGTGCTGGTAAACACGCCATGCTCCATCCAGACCTGCCAGTTATTTCCTAATAAGAGATGACAGCTCCGTATTTACTGCCTTAAAATGATTTGGGGTCTTCTGGACGGGAAATTGCTCACATAGTTGCATCTGGATGCTTACTCTGCTCCCAGAAGCTGCCTGCTCAGGCACGTAGGTGCTGGCAGTGCTTTCCGCTGCTGGACTCTCCAGGAATAACTAAGGTTGTGCAGACTCCGGCACCCCCCACGAGCCCTCTTTCCTTCTGACCGTTTCAGGAATATACTTAACGCTAATTTTAGCTCTCCCTCCAAGGTGGGTATCTTTGGGCTTCGGGCACAATGAATGCCTTATTCATAAAATCACACTGTAAAGAGAGGGGGGGCAGAAAGTGTCCCACCCTGAAACGTTTCAGATCTCCAAGCAGCTATAATTTTGGCTCGCTCAGAGAACAAGCTGAGGTAGTGTTCGTGTGAGCAGCCAGGAAAGGGCTGTCCGTTTATATTTAGGGCCTCGTAGCTTTGTGCAGTGTGTGCAGGTGGCACGGTGAAACGTGTGGATGGATTCTCACCAGGATAAGGCTGTGTTTTCACTGTGCCGCCGTTAATTCTGGGTGGAGGCTAAGGAAGGAAGGAAGGAAGGAGGGAAAATTCTGTGTAATGGTCTCTGGGGTTAAATTTTGTAGTCTTCGGAGTGTTGCTTTGAGCTTAACCCTGGTGAATTTGCCCCGTGCACCTTCCTACACAGTTTTGCCCAGAACACACATTTTTAAGAGCAGGTTGGCAGCTCCTGCCACTTTGAGTCTGTAGGGCTTCGGCACTAGTGATCGTCATCCAGTTCTCACCAGATGAGCATTAATACGCCACTGTCATGAAGTTAAATGGGTTTTTATAGGTCATCTTCCAGCAGTGAGGTGGGTAGTGGTCCAGGATCTCAGTCAGCTTGGTGGTTGCAGCTCTGACCTTCACCTCTGCATGGGCACTGCCTGAAGGAGGTTCTGCTGCCCATCTGTCTCCAGCCCTGCTCATTATCCTGTTAGCTCCAGGATCTGCAAAAACGTAACGAATGTTTGCCTGGAGTCGCCTTGATTTCAATGGCTTTTACTTGAGCTGAAGAGGATAGTGTGTCTAAAACAAGTGCATGTGCTTTAGGGTCGTGGCTTCTGGAGTTGGGTCGTCGTTCCTGCTTGTTGACTGTAAGTCTTGGTCAAGATGCAAAAGAGCGAGTTCTCCAGCATGGCTGAGGTGGGTTCCTCAGGAAGAGCAGCGTTCATCTCTGGAGAAGCAGAAAATGTTACCAAATGTGAGCACCGTCTGTTTTTGGGCTGTAGCTGAACAGCAAACAGGGATGCTGGAGTTCTCTTGATGATACTCGGGAGTAGAAAGCCTGCTCCAGCCACACCTCATTCTTCTCCCACCCCTCAGATATTTCTCACTAGCTGCTAATCTTGCCCTGATAATAAGTAAAGCCTTTTTCACGGGGGAGCCCGGATGCTTATTTGGTATTTGCAGGGCTTACAAAGATCCCAGGGCTGAGGAGGTTTGTAAGTGGAGCACAGCTATTAACGTCAGCTGTCCCAGTCTCCTGGAGTGTGCCCGGGCTCCGAGGTTTGTTCACAGACCCAAAATTAGAAAGTTATTTATGTTTTTTCATTCAAAGTTACGAAAAGTTCTGTTTGACTGGATTGAAACACCGGGCAGCTGCGAACAAATGAGGTTCAGAGTGGGTGTAGGAGATGGATGGAGCTCCGTGCAGAGAAAAGACACGGGATTCTAATTCTCTGCACTGGTAACATACCGTGACAGGTTCTGGTCTTGGGAGACGGGGCAGAAAAATGTGAAATCCAGGTTCTGTTGGCACTAAAATGTTTCCTCGCCTGTTTGGGTACTTTGCCATGGTAACCAGAGGGCCTATTTTTAGAATCTTTCCCCGGATGCTTCTCTACACTACACTGAGTTGCTTGGGAAGCTGGTGTACAAAGTCGTCCCAGGCGTTCTCGAGCTAAAGTAGTATTAATTCACAAAGATTCCAAAGGATGATGTTCTTGAAAATCGATCAGATTGTGCCTGAGATCTTTCTGGCTGCATGTCCTTCACGTTGGGCATCTCTGATGTCCCAAATTCCAGCCTTTAGGTACGGAAGGGGTCTTCCTTCACTCGGCTGGATCCTGACGCCAGCACTAAACCAATGATACTGTAATGGCAACTTGTCTTAGCGGTTAAACAGAGTAATCCCAAAATATATCTGTTAGCATTTTTAATCACAGTATTTTTGGCCCTCAGCCAGTGAAGCTCCTCCGGGTCTAATCTAGCAGAGACCAGCTCTGTTTTTCTGCACAGATTCATCTTGGAAGGGAACAAGCCCACAGGTTTAGTGTGTGACTCTGTGGTGAAACTTTCATCCTATCCCGTTCATCTGAAAGTCCTTCAGATTCTACAAGGCTAACACTGGGGTATTCATATGTTCCAGATTTCAAATTAGAGGTGTTTAGAAGATTCCGGGTGAAACATCTGCTTCTGGGAAAGCGTTGTCATGCCCCATGAGGTACGTATCCCGACAGAACAAACGCAGTCCTTTTCAAAGGAGCCTCAGACAGCACCAACAGAGGAAGACGAGCCTCCTCTTAAACATCATTCTTCATATTTTATTGTCTTTCATCCATAATCGCTTAACTACACCCGCATGTGTTTGAAAAAACAACAGCGGCGCAGCAACTGCGCTTCGCCCGTGGCGTGCCCAGGAACACGGGGTGTTTGCTGATAGATGGTTTCTCTCTTGCGTTTTGTTTCAAAGACGTTCTGCAAAGTGTTTCCATGTGCATTTTAACAAGGCAGTTCTCTGTCTGTACATGGATTTTGTACCAGGACAATTTGCTCCTGCTCAAGGGCTCCGTTATTCTTGGACAGCTTTAGAAATGCCATAAATAAAGCGTGGAGAGGGATGTCTGTACGCTGCTGGATTCGGAGCAAAAGGTGCCCTTACCCATGGACGTTGCTGACGTTGGGGCTGTCAGAGAGGATGGAAGGGGGGACGGGGACAGTTTGGCTTAATAGAGGCCCCGGATGGGCACACAGATTTTTCAGACATTTCAATATTTGGGTCTCGAAGAAATGAAGCCCCACAGCTTTTACGATGATCTGTGAGCAATGGGTCATCTCCGGTCAACGGGCACGACGCTGCTGCGCAGGGAAGCTCGTGGGTGGTGGAGGTGCCTCCAGGTTATGTGTCAAGTGTGCGCGTAAAACTAACCTGGCTTTTACACCGCGAAAATCCTGAGGTGGAAAATGAACCGCTGCCGTTAACGGTCGTAGCAGTCGAAGCCTTTTACTTTTAACGAGATAGATCTCAAGTAGGTGGGGTTGCCTTGAGTTGTATTTCAGGCTTATGCTCTAGTCTGTGGCCGTAGAAGCTGCGGGACACAGTTTAGGGACCCTGGCTGTGCAGGGTGAACGGTTGGACTCGATGAGGTCTCTTCCAGCCAAATGATTCTGTGATTCTGTGAATATTATTTGCTTGGTCTCACTTCTTGTGTTGTTTGTGGGGAAAAAAATGCATCTTCTCGCAGGCAAGGAGGCAGTTGGCATTTCTGAATGTTTTGGATTTCCTGTAATCCCATCTTCCATCGAAATCTAGAAGTTGAAGTAACTTCTAAACTCAAAGAGATACCCGTGTTTTACCAGCTCATTTGCATGTTGACACAGATAAACAAAATACCCTTATTTTTCCTTGGTTGTTTTCTTGTTATTTCTTCTCTTATTATTATTCTTATACCACAGAAGCAAAATTAGGGAGGTGAGTAAATAGCACCTTCCAGTACTGGGGTTGGTAGGTTCATTTTCTTATTTGTTCAGGGTATGGGAAAGAAAAATACAGTCTCTAGAGTGTGAATATTAAAAAGAGGAGACCAGTATGGACCCGGTTCTGTACTGGTAAAGCCAATGAGCGGCATTGAGAAAAGCGAATCTGCAATCTGCGTGCGTATTTAATCAATCACCAGTACTAGACCCGGTTGTCACCTCGTGGTGATGGGGAAGCTGACGAGGAAATTTGGGTGTTACAGCATGGGGGAGAGGCTGACGTGAAACCTCACCCTGTGGCAGCCTAAAGCCAACTGCGCGTCTGTTAGCCCAGCTCAGGCTGCAGGGAGAACCTGTGCGAAAGCTGCTCGCCGTGGGCAGTGCCCCCATGGCAGCGCGGTCTAGCTGCAGGGACCTGGCAGCAACAGCACCTTGTCATCTGCTGCTTGTGGTAGCACGACAGCCCGCGGGACGGATCCACCTGAAGAACATCAGTGCATAAACTCATTTTTTCCCCCCAACCACGCATGGTTACGGAGGTGAGTGTGGAACAACAGACGTTTTTGGTTTTGTTGGCGTTAATTGAGATGGATGTGAAGGATTTCTGTAAATCAGCGCGGCGTTTAGAACGGGCGACTCGCTCTGGAGGTGCGTCGCAGCGGCAATATACCCAATCCTGAGAAACTGGATCGATACAGTAAACTCCCGGTAGAGGTACTCGGGCTGCACGAGTCTTGTTATTTAACGTGCTTGGGAAAGGCACGAGCACGTGGCCTCTAACGAGATCAGATATTACCCTTAGAACCGCTAAGGCTGTTAATGCAGTGCATAATTAAGCCCTGGAATTCGCTGCCAAGAGAAATCTTTGAGTGGATCTTAATAAAAAAGAGACAGACACGTCTATTATCGGTAAAACCGGGCGCAGATCCGTGCTGCGGGAGGGACAGAAAAGCGAGGCTGCTGAAGAAACGTCTTACACGTGCACGCACGGTGCTGCCTGCCTGGCGAGGCAGCGGGGTTTTGTCCTTCTGTGCTCACTCCCGCGTTCTGATTTGTACCCGTCTTTGAAGGGCTGCGACCCGGGGAGATGTCCGTAGAGCTGCGAGGTCCACGGGCAGGTCCCGCAGCTGCGATGAACCGGAGATTAGGGGGATGATCAGATAAGCAAGGGGTCAGCTGAGGCACTTCGGGCAGCGCGCGTGCCGTCTGAGGTCACCGAACCATTTAGCAGAGCGGAAAAAAAAAAAAAAACCCAGAGGTGTCAAGTCTTGCAGTGAGGGGGGTGTTTCTGTAGGGATTTGTCTGTAAACAGCCGAACGCGGCGCTCGGGGGATCGCTCCGTGTCTGAGCCGCAGTTGTGTGGCTTTTGAGCTTTTTAAGAAAAGCTGGAGGAACAGGCCGGCCAGTAAAACTGGCTGCCGGCAACCTCAGAGTGCTCCTGGGCTTTCACAGTCCCCGCTTTGTGCTGGGGTCAACCTGAGCAAAATCCACAGAGAAGGAAAATGGGATGAGCCTTGTCTCACCAAATGGGCGTCCTGTGTCCAGGCAGAGCTTTACTCCTCGAGTCCCTTCGTTCTTAATCGGCTTTATGCCAGTGCAGATCTGTGGGGTGCCGTGCAATGACCTGCGGATGGTTTCTGTCGTGCCAGTTCATGATCTGGTGGGCATTAGTGCTTTGTGCTTGATGGTGTTGTGCGTGGCTGGGTCCTGTCGGGCGCTGCGTGAGGGGAGGGGAGGCAGAGGCATCCCGTGGTGATGCTGCGGGCTGAGCCTGGCCGTGCTGCCCACGGGCACTCGCTGGCACCTAGAGCCACCGCAGCACCTTCTTGAGTGGTGGGGTTGGTTTGTGGGACAGCCTTGGGATGTAGCAGACCCAACACGTGCTTCTTGCTTCTGAGCTCAAGCTTTCCATGGTCTGGCCCACACCAGCCTCTCCTGGCTCCAGCAGTGGAAGGATGTGAGGGCGTGGTGGCACTCACCTGGGGAACACAGTGCGATGCTTATCATAGTACAGGACCAGATTCTCCATGCCCGTGCCAGGCTCTTTGCGATGCTCAGGCGGCCCAGTACCAGCAAGCTCTGGAGCAGGGAAGCCCTGGGCCACTTCAGTGTCAGATATCAGCCCTGGGCAACCTCTCCAAGATGGCCCTGATGGAGCAGGGCATTGGTCCAGGTGATCGCCAGGAGCCCCTTCCCACCTCAGCCTTGCTGTGTTAACATGCCGTAGAAGGATGTTGCCCACCTACCTGGGCACACAGGGACAAGTCAGGGATGAAAAATAAGTCCAGTGACCCTGCCCCTGGTGCATGGCCTCTTGAGAGCCAGGCTCCCTGTGCCTGCTTCTCGTGCTTTTGCTGAGACCTGGGATGGGGCATGAGGAGCACTGGAGCTACAGCTGCTTCCTGGCTTGCAGGAGGCAATCTGGGGCAGCACAGTCTCAGCTTTCCAGCTGCTGCTTTGCCTCCATGTCCTGGGAACTGCCTGCTCACTTTCCTGTCTCTGTCGTCCCTCTGGGCTTGGCGGTGCTGCCGCATCCCACTGGTTGCTGCCGTCTTGGACGATAAACCCTGAAAGGACCGTTCACGGTTCCGTGCCTCGCACGAGCAGTAGTGAACAGAGACCTGGCTCCCCCTCCCTACCGCCGTGGCCTCTGGGAGTTGATGTGCAGGTTTACCAGCTGGAGAAAAGAAAGTGTTCAAGCTAATGGTCTCTTTTTAACCTTTCCCTTGAAGCTTGGGGAACTCCCAATAATCCACGCTCAAAACGGGTGGTGGTGGAGGATTCCCAGAGAACCCTGACTCAGGCTACTGGTCCCAGCTCTCTGGGCTGTCTGAGAACCAGTCCTCTGCAAGGAGCGCCTGAGGAAGGCTGCTGCATGCTTCCTCCTCCTCCTCTTCCTCCCTGGCTGTGGCAGTCATGGGAATGGCAGACGTCCAGCAAGCCCTTACCCGCTGCAGCTCTTCACGCTTTGTCACGAGTCTCCGTCTGGGAAAGTATGTAAGAACATCCTTAAAGTTAATTACGTGTTTCAGCACCCTCCCTAAGCAGGCATGTTTCTTCAATCGAGACCCTAAGTTGGAGATGAGAAGAGACAGGATGAGGACCTGCAGGTTTGAAGTTGATTTTATGCCAAAACATCATTAATTTCTGCCATCTCACAAATTAATGCCTTTGCTGTCTGTGCTCAGCCGGTGCGGAGATCTGTGGGTCTCACTGCAGAGCCCTATTAGCTCCATTTACCTTTCTCTTCCAAGGCAGTTTTAGCACTAATTGGCCAGAATTCAAACCAGCTTTCTTCTCCTGGTAACGTGGGTTCATTTCTTATAATTGACCTGCTTTTCTGGCAGGGAAGAGAGCTCCACCAGCCAGCGTACACTGTGTCACTCGCAGCCTGTAATTACTTAGATTTAAGCCCTGGAAGGAAAATTTTAGGAGTTTTCTCTGCTGAACTGAAACTGTAAAATAATGTATATATAAAAGAAAGATTTCCAAGCCAGTCTTTTAAACATCCAAGCAGAGTCAGGGAAGGAAGCTTAGCGCTTCTGAGCTGGCAGCAGAACATGGCTTTCTGGAGGAGGAGGTTATGGTTTCGGATCTCCTGGGTGGACGACAAAGGAAGTTCTATGTCACTCTCTCAGAGCTGTTGGTTGTAACGGGTGACCCAGAGGTACCAAACCAGTTTGGCCGTTCTAAAAGCACACTGTACCAAAGAAACTCCAATGCTTAGGTGTTGGGGTTGACCGGGGTCCGGTGCAGCACTGCAGGCACTCCATTTGCTGGTGCTGACCCACTCACACACCGCGTTCTCCGGCAGCTGGCCAGGACTCCCCAGTCCCTCCAGTAGCCAGTGTTCCCTGTGGACTCACCTGTAAAGAGACACACTCACCCCGCTGGCTCCCAGGACCTTCACCTACTTCCCAAGCAGCCCAGCTTGCTGTTTGCTGGTGATCACAACTGATCTCTGGTCCCAGTCCAGTTGCTGCGTCCAGACCCCTTACGCACAGCCACACAGAACAGAGTCCTTCACCCAGGAAAATAGTTAGAAATGAAGTTTGATAGAAGACAGGACCGACCGCACTCCTCAGGCACAGGGGATGGGTGGACATGGCTGGGCAAGCGTAATGACCAGCACTGTTTACACAGGGATGGCCCTTTTTAGCTCCTTACCCCTCTATTTGACCAGATCCGTTCCTCCCCAAACCATCTTGAATCTCTCCCTTCCCTAAACATCCTGTTGTAAGTCTTGTGCAATCCCCAAGTGCCCTTCTCCTGCATCCTGTGTGTCCCACACCCCCTCAGTCCCCAAGGAGCCCCAGTTGACTCATCTCAATGGGTTTCACAACTGTACCCTAGAGCTGTAGCTCTCCCAGGACAGCCCTGGGAGGAGCCAGGCAGGGTGTCCCTTCCTCTGAGCCCGTAATTGGGATCTCCACCTGCCATTGTGCCCTGTGCTCCTCTGGGCTTGTGGAGATGGGCCTGGGATGAGCTGATGGCTCCTGGCATGAGTTGGACTGGCTGGGCAGGACGTTACTTGGTTCCCCCACCTGTCATGGACTCTCTGTTGTCCTTTGTGGGTGTGAGGGTGAGATTTTTATTGCATAACCTAATACAGCCCACAGAAGTGGCCAAGGTGGTCATGGCCATGTGCTGGCACAACCTTTCATGGCAGTCACCACCAAAGGGTGATGCCTCCCACCTTTCCTCACGGGAGGTGAAGGGAGCAGGAGCAGGTGTCTAAGGGGAACAGCAAACCTCTAGTCCAAGAGAACATCGCAGAACTTGTTCGGGGCAGGAGGTGACTGCCCATCAGCTGTTCTTGTACAGCACCTCTCATACCGTATCAGAGAGCAGCTTCCATGCTTCATGCCGAATATGGGGCTGCCCATGCCTAGTGGGTGGTGTTTGAGCAGATGCCTTCCCTTTGGATCAAGGCATAGATTAGATACGAGCAGAGTGTCCAGCTCCAAAGCTGGGGGCATTTCTGAGCACGTGGGGTGCCTGAATGCAAGCCCCCAGGATATCTGAGGTGCTACGTGGCCTCTAGTCAAGTCCAGGCATCTGCAAGGCTAAGCAGCTTGGAGCCTGGCGTGTCTGGATCGCTTTCCTGAATGCGCACACCACATCAGCTGCCAAAGCCAGTCAAAGATGCCAAAGCAGATGCAAAAACATCTGGACATCACCTAAAGCTCAGAGATTTTCTCCGTCTTCTGCCGATGCCCAGCACAGAGCACTGGCTGAGCTCCAGCAGAAGTCCTTTTCCATTCTCCTGCCTCAGAGGGAAGCAACAGCATCACTTCTGCCGCAGAGCCGGGAGGGAGAGCAGAGAATTGCGGGAGAGGGAAACGTACCTCGCCGTTTAAATTAACCTCTCTGGGATTCTTTGTGGAAGATAGGGAAGATGACAACCTGATTTACAACAGCCCTTTTCTGCCATGAAATTCATTCTGTGCCTGTCCTGTCTCTCTGCATCTAGAAATAAATCATCAAGCGCTTCAGAAAGGCGCTCATAGAAATGTACCCTTTTATTTGACCACCCCACGCGCTTGACAGCTCAAACACGCTTTTTCAGGCAGTGCTGCCTCTCCGTGTTTCTTCCCCAGACCCCCTGAGTTCGAAGCATTGATTTTACAGCCAGGCTCTGCGATTTTTCCCTTGGTCGGGGTCTCTAAGGGGCTGCAGAAGGACTGCAGGAGCTTTTTCGCATTGCACGATGCTGTTTTGGGGAGTTATAATGGGAAGCTTAACAAGGGTGAGCAGATGAGTTTTAAAAGCTTCATCCTCTAAAATGAGCGGGATGTGCACGGCTACACAAGCCCTAAGGTCACAGAATATGGTGTAACAGCAGATTGATGGAGCATCACCCAGTGCGGGCCAAGACTGGCTCCAGTTTTGCCTAGATCGCGGGAGCTCGGGTAGGGAAAATGCTTTTCTCTCTGTCCCTTCATCAAAAAAAAAAAAAAAAAAAAGAAAATCTAAACTGAAACAAAGCATCAAGATTTGTTCTTCTACCTCCTGTGACAGAAGAGACAATCTAGAGGCAGAGAGAGAGGACTAACAAGTATTTAATTCCTCTTTCTCTGCTCAATAAAATAACCAAAGATAATCTGTTGGCACGATGCTACGCTGGGGGATGACCTTAAAGCGGCTGTAAAACAAAAAGTCTGAAAAAAATTATCACAGTTTTGAAAGTTTTCCTTTTTACGCAGAGAAAATGTAGGACAGGACTCTCTGTGCTGTGGGGGTGAGGATCAGTGCCTGTCCCCCGGCCTGGAGACCCGCTCTGTTCGCAGGCGCGGAGGAGAACAGGGCTCCGGAGCACCCGAGAGCAGCAACATCGGGGTCACCCAAACAAAGTCTGTGCAGGAATAGCCCAGGTCCGACCATGATTTTCGCAGATCCGGAAGGAAATCCACGGCAGAGGCTCCTGGGAAGTGCCCTGCAGAGTCAGGCTTAGCTGGTCCTGCGTGGGGAACAGCCTCGATCCTGCTGGTTGTTTGATACATGGTGAACTCCAGTCGACTTTTTTTTCTCCAATTAATAAATAATTGTTTACGTAAGGTAGATCCAGCTCCTGGTGCGAAGAGGGTTATGATCCACCTCAGACCTGCCAGGTTATTGGGATGCTCACCTGGATGGAGAAAATCGGATCTTATCTGAGCTTCCTTCGTTGCAGCTGAACGCTTTAACAGCAAATTCATTCCAGCCAGGTGAGGAAGCTCCCGTAGTGCTTAACAAGACGTGTGGCCGCGGTGTTTCCAGGACAGCCAGTCTGAAACACCCCAGTGAACAGCTGCATTAAGAGCTGGGATCTCGCCTGGGGACTGTTTACTTTCAAGTTGTCAAAGCTACGTTTGGAAGGACGTTAGCCAGCTCTGGTCTGGATTAGAGAGGTCCTGCCCAGTCCCTGGTGCTGCACTGAGGAGCACCCGCCCACAGCCGGGGCAGGTCCATCCCTGGGTGCCAGGGTAGCCCGTACACTACTTGGAAGGGCGTACTGGAGGTTGAACTTCACCTGAAAATACTCCAGCCCCATCAAGGTTGTTGGTCTTGGTCATTGCTGAAGGTTACTTGGCCGTGTGGGGACACGGCAACTAATTACTGGCTGCACGAGGTGGCCCAAGCGCTTGGCCGCTGTTTTCCCCTGTTTGTGCAAACCGTTTGCACTTCTGGATTTTCATCGTGATACCGATGAAGTCTGATCAAGCGGTGGAGAAGGCCTGTCCTCCTCTTCCCTTGCTGTATGTTTGTGGGTGCAGTTTGAGGGTGCAGCCATGTACCTTCTGGCCGCCCCTGCAGGAGTGGACAGACTTCGGTTTGACCGAGAATGGCAGCTCAGCTTCTGGACCCGCAGGCGCCGCAGTGGCGATTTTATGATCGGCTGCAATGTGTTGGCTCAGTGTTGGGGGGAGGTTTTGACACCTCCGTTTCACAGGTGTTTATTTGAATTTATTTTTCTATCTGACCTGAAGTCTTAATTTCCTAAGTGTGTAAGTTCTAAGTGACTCCCTCTTCTCTGGAAGCATCTTTTGGGTGGATTTCCTTGTCTAAAATGGCTATTTTTTTGGTGTGCCGTTCATTAGGGATTTATATACCACCGAATGTAGGACTAGTACATCATAACGGCAGCGAGGGCAGGCAGGTGATGTTTCTAGCGGGCTGATGAAGTGTAAAATAATGCACCCTCACGCACTCACACACATGCGTCCTTTTACGAGCACGCTACCGGGGTTTCGGGGCAGTGCCAGCAGCAACGTTGGGACTCCTCTCGTCTCTCCCCAGTCACCCACCCTCCCTTTGCAGAGAGAAAAAACCGGTCCAGGGCAGGATTCACCTACTACTTCAGATGTGTATCTTGCAACGAAGTGAATCAACTCTAGGACTTCCTCCACGAGAGGAGGTGTGGAGGTATTTACTTTGTAGAAGGCTGAAGCTGGGTGAGATAAATCCCGGCCAGGAAGCACGTGGCAGAACACAGACGTGAATATATTTTTATTAGCAATAGCTTCCAGGGCTGCGCTGCCAAGAATAGCAGCTTGGGGAAAGGTGTGCAGGGTTAACCCCCCCGGCTCCCTTTTTCTCTGTATTTTAAAGGCTTCCTTTATGCGTCGAAGCAGCGCACAAAGATGCCAGGCAAAGAGACAAGACTGCTGGGAGCCTTGGAGGCCCCTGTGGTGCAACTACCAAGTAGCCGTAAAGTTTTTAACAAGCAGTGGCCGGGGAGCTGCTGCCGGGCTCTGCCACCCCAGCCCGTTCCCTTCATCGCTGTGACTGCGCGGCTGCAGAAAACCCGAGATTTGTTCGTTCTTGTCTCATAACTGCTCCCGAGGTGTCCTGGAAAGCAGCTGAGGTAACGTCGGTGAGCACGTTGATGGGCTAAAGGAGTCCTCCGTGGGTTTGTTTAATTCTATTTTTCCTAGTGTAGATTTCACTGAATTTTACCTTTGCACAAAGAGTTTTGGTGCCAGCGTTGCTGTGCTGTGAGGTCGCTTAGGACAAAGACAATAAACTGGTTTTGCACCAGTGCTGTGAGTCTGGAGGAGCTGCACTGGGCGCAGTTTCTTCTACATCAAAGAACTGAAATTCCTGCTTTAGAAATGCAAAAAACCTTCGACTGACTCAACTATAAACTGATGGTTGATGCCTGAATTATGCTCTTTCTCCCCTTTTTGGTGGTGGTGGGCTGCTGCCCGCTCTTCCTTGAGCTTCCATCCAAAGATGCTGCCTGTTGGTGGCCAAACGACCTCCCCGCACGCCAGGTCCTGTTGGGTTTAGCTACAGATGCAAAGCTTGTGATGGTTTATTATTGAAGCTTGTTAAAAGGACTCAGGCCACTAATAAAACTATTCGGGTTTCCTATCGCTAACTCGGAAAAGAGAAGATGAGCTGATGGTTCTTTAGCAGGCAGCAGAAATGAGGTAACGCAATTAATGCAAAGAGCAGCAGAGGCTTCTGGTCGAGCTGTCACCATGGGGAATGATTCTTCCAGGAGATTCCACTGCCGGGTTATCACCTGGCTCCAGAGCGTGTGGGTGTTTGAGGAGTTTCGGTCCAAACACACACTGACGATGTTACTGCCTTAAGCGTTTTCAGCGTTTCTAACGGCTGCTCAATATCCTGGATGTGGAAGAACTGTGTTAAAAGTTGTTTGTTCACCCTTAGGTCGCAGCAGAGGAGGGGGTTTAGGGAACGCATGAGGGTCTTGTCTCTAGAAGAAAATAAGAGTTGCCATTGTCCAGCCCCCTCCAGACCTTCTCCTCATCCTTCTCATGGGGCAGCCCATTGACAGCACTTCGGGGCCATTCTAGTTTCTCGCTGACGAGGATGTTTTATTCAGTGTTGCTTGTGTCATTTGTTACTTTACATCTTCCTGGGCAAGTCCATGGCCACGTGCAGCATAAACTGTCCTATTTATCACCACCGAGAATCCGGGGCCAAATTCAACCTCAGAATGACACCATGGGTAAATTGTTGGGAAAACTTCCCTTTTTATCTGTGTTTGTGTTAATGATATTGAACGAAGGACATTTTTAGAAATAGTAAACCAAGCTGACGGTTTGGCCGGAGCAAAGGAAAAAATCCGCTGACTGAACCGAGAGTCCCTCGGCCTCGCCGGGCAGTGCCTCGGCTTCCCCCCAGCTTATGTACCAGCGAGGAAGACTGGGCTGCGTGGGGTAACCTGAGAGCGGGCTGTTACCGGACCAGAGTGGGAGCAAGTGCCAAAGGGCCAGGATGGGGCACGCTGCCCGCGGCTGCCACCTCCTCCCCGTCCTCTGCCGCGGGACAGGTGCTGCCCTGGAGGGGTGGAAGGAGGAGCTGGTTTTCTTTGCATGGGTTTTTCCTCTAAAACACAAGTGACAGCAGCATTTGGGATAGCCTCGGCTGTAATTCCAGCGCTGCACACGGAAAGCAGTGCGCTGGCAGCCTGCTGAGGCACGCCACGATGGGCGAGCTGCGGGTGGCGTGTCCTCATCGGAGCGATGTCCCAGCAGCGGGGTGGGACGCGTGACTTCAGACCCCCAGCTCATCCAGAAACTCACAGCCCATCGCCTGAGCGTGCGTTCAATACCACAGCTCACCCAGAAACCACGCACTTCCCGGGAGCTCGAACTGGGTGGCACCGGCTTCGCTTTGCTGGCTCGAGCAGCTCGGGGACGTGCCACGCTGTGAGCACGGACCTGTCGGCTCAGGCTGCCCTGCCTGGGCCACTCTGCTGCTGGTCACGGTGGTGTGGTGTGACCGGGCAGCGAGACACGTGATGAGGGAGGATGGAGCAAAAAATTTTGGGTGTTACTCAATTCTCTCTTGCGCTGGAGTAAACTGAGAGCGAAGGGATCGACACTGGTGGAAGGTCAAGCCCTACGTTTCCTTTTACGCACAGGCTTTCTCCAGGGCATGTGTTATTTTTTTCCCCTATTACCTTCCCCACCCTTTGAGGATTTTATTTATACATTTGTTAGTTATGAATTTCTTTTGCTTGGTTTCCTGTTTGGTGCTTGGAAGCCCCGTCTCACTGCTGGTCACTGGACATGGATTTACTCCCTGTCTCCTGGAGCCCTCGGGGGTTCCGGGCATAGCGTTTGCCCTGCGTGGGCATCCGTCCTTTGCCGTACCGTCTTTAAGGGAAAATCAATCCAAGCAGGCTATGTGCATGGGACAGCTGGTAATGTCATGGTCAGGAACGTTTGGGATCATTCAAAAAGTGTTGTCAGGGTCAAACCCTTACCCAGTAGACGCTACGATGGCAATTGGTGACCGTTTCACTGGAAAGAAAAATGGAACTTGTATTTTTGCTCTATTTGGGGAGGGAGATGACTCCCGTGTGTGCAGCATAATTCAAAATAGATGGTAAAAGTGCTTGTTGAATTTTTAAATTAACGCTTGGTAGGTATAGATGCCCATTCTGCTAGATGTGGCCCTCCTCTGTAATACCGGGTTCCACGTGCGTTCGTGTGGTTTTGGGGGTGTTTACCGTATATTGGTCTATGTTGGTGGTTTCCAACCTTTTTTTTTCTAGATTTGTAAATCTTTCATTTTTGCAGTGGGGTGCAGTCATTTGCAGAGCAAATTTAAACTTCCAGGTGCTGGGTTTGCTTTTCTTAGTTATAACTCACAAAACCCTTCGAAGCTGCCTCTGGATCCCCAGGGCTCCCCAGGCACGCTGGAAACAACCGGCCTGAAATTAATATGAAAGTTCTGCAGAAAAACAGAAGGAAAAAATGTGCTGGAAGGTAGAGGAGTCCCTTCCCCCAGTGCAAACAGGGCTGGCGACTGCGAGAGTCAGGAGAATCCCGGGTCCAGTTTTGGCCCCTCACTCCCAGAAGGACATTGAGGGGCTGGAGCGTGTCCAGAGAAGGGCAACGGAGCTGGGGCAGGGTCTGGAGCACAAGTGCACTGAGGAGCGGCTGAGGGACCTGAGGGGGTTGAGCCTGGAGCAAAGGAGGCTCCGGGGAGACCTTCTGGCTCTGACAACTCCCTGACAGGAGGTTGGAGTGAGGTGGGGGTCGGTCTCTTCTCCCCAGGAACAAGTGACAGGATGAGAGGAACAGGCCTCAAGTTGTTCCAGGGGAGGTTGAGGTTGTCCCTGAGGAACAATTTCTTCCCTGTGGGGTTTGTCCAGGCGTGTCCCAGGCTGCCCAGGGCAGTGGTGGAGTCCCCATCCCTGGAGGGGTTTCCCAGCCGTGTGGAGGTGATGCTGAGGGACAGGGGTCAGTGGGGACCTGGCAGTGCTGGGGGAACGGGTGGACTTGATGGTCTTTAAAGGTCTTTTCCAACCCAAAGGGTTCTGAATCTGAGAATGCAGGCTGAGAGCTCTGAAGACACGATCTCCTGTCCCCCGGTGCTGTGCAAAACTGAGTGAGGTGTGCGGGAAGCTGCTCAGGTCCTTCTGCAAGAAAAATAGCAAGAGGGTAAAGTGGTGCTCGAAGCCGAGTCTGCAGTTTCTTGCAGCAGCCCTTTGGACTCCAGAGGTACGCGTATGGCTGGAGGGATGGCAGGAGAGTCCCAGCTTTCCTCTCCCTGGGAGATGCTGAGCAGAACGCGGGAGGCAGGCAGGGAGCCGGCAGGCCAGGTAACCCCCGGCTGCTGGGTGTGAAGGGAAAGGGAGTCGGAGAAGGCAGAGCCCCAAGGCGAGGGGCTGTGGTGGCACCACAGGAGCTGGCGGGGGCGGGGGGGGCTCGGCGGCAGGAAGCCCGTCAGCCCGGCTGTTCCGCTCATTAATTCCTGCCATGCCAACATGCAGCAACCTCTCTCCCCCAGCGGCTCCCCGCTGCGGCGGGGTCCGTGCGCTCTCCCGCATTACTCGTGGCTGGCTGCGATTTCTCTTCGCAGCATATTGTTTGACAAATGTCAATTCTGAAGAAAAATAATTTAAATTATTTCTTTGGGACAAAGTTTCAGATTTAACATTGAGCAGATGCTCTGTCTAAAATTAGCATAATGATTCCTCGTGCCTGCTACTTCCCAGGACATGTGTCTTAGAAGCAAGTGTTGGAATAATAATGAAACTTTGCAGTGATTTTTTTGGATAATTGAAGATTCTCCCGCAAGCTTTTGAAATGTCTAACGAGCACAGGGACCTCTCGGGTTAAGCAACACCGTTATTCCCATCTCGCAGATGTGGGAAGCGAGCAGTAGACCTCGTGCAGTGCCTGAGGTCCAGGGCTGAGGCGAGGGAGACCGAGGCTCCGTCGGTGGGCACAGAGCTCCTGATCCGGCGGCTGAGAAGGGACGTGGGCTCCTGGGGTCAGCACAGCTCCGGAATTTCCAAACGCGGTGCGGGGAGCTCAGGGCTGGGCGGTGGCGCGCACTGAGCCTAAAACTTCTGAAGGTCTTGTTTCACTTTTTGGGATTTACAGTCCAGATTGTAAAAGGTGGTTGAATAGGTCTGAAACGCGTTTGATTCACAGCTTCCTGCTCCTCCAGCTTTCCCGAGGGGAGGATGACATGGAAACCGTATTCCCGCTCCCTCTTCAGTCAGGAGCGCGACCGCTCGTACTGGGACATGGGGGCTTTAAAAAACCCCCCCAGCAGCGTTTGTAAGTCCAGACAGTGTCCCCAGGTGGGGGGACGTTGACTCAGAAAGGTGAGGTGGCTCGCTGAGAGTTGTGCAGCGCATCAGGAGAAGCGATACGAAAATCCCCAATTCCCACCCGGGAGCAAAGGGGTGGCTTAGCGGGAGCCTCCTGTCCCACCCCGTGACTCAAACGGCAGCTCCCGCAGTCGCAGGGGTGGAAAAGCTGAACGTTCCGACCATGCTTGTGGCTTCTCTTAGTGCATGTTAGCAGCAGGGGAGAGAGGGATGAGTGAGGGACCGGTGGAGGATGCTCCGAGGAGGAGCAGGCGCTGGGAGCTCCTGCCCAGCAGCTGGGATGGTGGAAAAACGAACAGCACTGAAAAAAAACAGAGGTGGGAACAGTTTCAAACCAGCCTTTTCAGGCAGCGGGTCATTTGTGCACCCCCTGGGGTGAACAGGGGTGGGAGAAGGATGGTCACCAGGAGAAACATCGAGGGGAGGAAGAGCCTGACCTTTAAATGGCGAGTGAGGCGTGGTTGTTTCACCCATCCTCGACCTGAGGACAGTCCTTTTCCTGGAGAAATGCTGGTTTCTAATAAAGGATTTCCACAGAACTGCCCAGAGTGGCCTGAACGTGACCCGGGTGTTCCTGCCCCTGCAGTGGGAGGTGGGAAGAGGGGCCTCAGGGGAACCCAGCCCTTCTTGTTCCCATGTAAGCCAAAGCACAACAAAGCCACCGCCGGGCAAACACCTCTGTGCGATGGCCTTGAATGGCCCCGTTTGTACCCTTAGGGGAAAAACACCTTGACCTTTTTGGGTGCTGGAGCACAGAGATCAGCCCCCAGGACTGGGCAGAGGGCGGTTGGTGTGATGGGAGGAGGGTGCTTGGTGTGATGGGAGGAGGGTGCTTGGTGTGATGGGAGGAGGGTGTTTGGTGTGATGGGCAGAGTAAACAGTGATGCTTAAAAATAAGTAAAAAAAAAAATACTACAGCTTTTTTTTTTTTTAATGAAAATCTTCCCTGTGCCCCTGTTTGGAACTGTGTGGTGCGCTTTAAAAGCACCGTGAGCACCTTACTGCTATTTCCATGAGTTCCCGGGGCTGCGTCTTCCAAGGGGAGCGAGTTTCTCGGGGCGGAGGCGCCGAAGCCTCTCCCAGGGTGCCCTCGCCCTTTCACTTTGGAAGGTGACACTTCATGAAGTGCTGCTCGCAGCCAGCTCTCAGTTCATCCCTTGCGCAGAGAAAGGAAGGAGGGTCGTAGGGGCGTCAGGAGGAGCTGATGGGGCTGGCTGGCCACTACAATCAGAACCATCCTGAGGCTGCTGCTGGAGTCTGAGGCGCTTACCTGAGAACTGAGATGTTCCTCGCTGTGGCATGAAGGAGAGGCTTTGGTGGCCACTTTGGCTTCCAGCTGCAGGGTCCTTGTGTTTCTGTCTGAGCTCCTGTGAGCTGGATTTCATCTGTTACGTATCTGTCCAAATACTCGTCCTGGCTTGTACCGGCACTGGTGTGGCCAGCAGGGGGGCAGGGATCGTCCCTCTGGACTGGGGGCACTGGGGCGGCCACACCTTGAACACTGGGTCCAGTTTTGGGTCCCTCTCTCTGAGAAGGACATTGAGGGGCTGGAGCGTGTCCAGAGAAGGGCAACGGAGCTGGAGCAGGGTCTGGAGCACAAGTGCACTGAGGAGCGGCTGAGGGACCTGGGAGGGTTGAGCCTGGAGCAAAGGAGGCTCCGGGGAGACCTTCTGGCTCTGACAACTCCCTGACAGGAGGGTGGACTGAGGGCGGGGGATCGGTCTCTTCTCCCCAGGAACAAGTGACAGGACGAGAGGAACCAGCCTCCAGTTGTGCCAAGGGAGGTTGAGGTTGGATATCAGGAAGAATCTATTTACAGAGAGGGTGGTCAATCATTGGAAGAGGCTGCCCAGGGAGGTGGTGCAGTCCCCATCCCTGGGAGTGTTCAAAAGCTGTGTGGAGGTGGTGCTGAGGGACATGGTTTAGGGACCCTGGCAGTGCAGGGGGAACGGTTGGACTCGATGATCCTCGAGGTCTCTTCCACCAGGTGATTCTGTGATTCAAGTCCAATGTGATGAGGAAAGGTGATGCTCTGCCATATCCAGTCCCTTCTACCGCCGCGGACCCCCCAGGTTGCGTTCGCTGGCCTTTGTGTGACAAACCTGCTGCTCCTGCTCCTGCCCCATCGCTGACGGTCCGGATGCCATCCCTGTGGCAGGAGCAGACTGGACGTGTGGCCGGGGCAGAACCCGGCCACCGGGACAGGGCGGCTCTGTAACTGCAGCCAGCCCCATGTGCGGGGAAAACACACCCAATTTCAGAGTTCATCACGTGGGGCTCGGGCGGGCAGAGGCTGCTCCACATGCGCCGGTTGAGCCCTCGTGGGCCCGTTAGCGGAGGCGGTGTTTGACTCCATCCGCACAACGCCTTAAGGAGCTGCAGCACCTGCCTCCGCCGGTGACTCGGGCGGAGAGAGCGGGGGGAGACGCGGCAGGCAGCGAGAAAAATTAAACACGTAGAACTAGGGAGCATTTTTCACATCACGCTCTAGTTCTCATTGCTGTCCGGAACGAGAGCAGCTGAAATTGGGTGTGAAGCGGGTCTGTGAGGAAAAAATAAGCTCATAGAAAGTGCACGTGTTCCGGGGTATTTTCTCCGTTTAGCACCAGCAGCATTTTGGGGCTGCAGTTTACCTGCACTTCGCTCCGTGGCTGGTTAGCGACGGGCCGGACGTTTCCACTCCCTAATTCTCTTGACAAGCAACCTGGTGTTTTCTGAGTGAGTGGGCAGCTCTGTTGATGGTCACCCCAAAGAGCACGTCCCGCTTTCTCGTTGGGCTGCCCGTGGAATTCTTCCCATCATTTCACACCCTTGTTACTTCATCATTGAGTGACTTTTTTATTTGGCTTAAGCCTGACTTTGTAAAGCCTGGGCTCAGGTAGGCACATAGCCTTGGTAACAGTGGGGTTTTTTGAGGAGCTGTTTTAATTTTTTCTGTTTAACTGGTGATGTGGCGTAGCGAGTGTTAGAAGAGGAGGGCTGGGACACGGGTTTGCTGGGGCGGCCGTGCCGGCTGTGGGGTACAGCTGCTTCCACCACACAGTGTTCCACCAGATACAGCATCGAGCAGCCATCGGTTACCAAGCCTACACCGACGAGCTGGGCAAAATCAGTCATTTGGGCAAGAGTTCTTGTTTTTGCCAGTAACCCCCCGTCTACGGTAGCGCTTCTGATGACTACCAAAGAAGCACGAAACATTTTGCTGAACATGCTCGTGTGTTTTAAATATAAACAGCCTGGGATGCCGGGCTGCTCCTCTGCTTTCCGCTAACCCCTAGCCTGCTGCTTCCCAGCTGCCCGGCTGATGCCCAGGGTTATCTGGCTCCGTCCTCCGGGACCCCGCCGGGGGAACCGGGACAAACAGCGCTGCAGCCCTTTGGCCATCGCCACGAGGAAAAGGGACCCGCTCTGCGGATCTCGCCCGCCTGAGCAGCTGGCCTTGCCCGCAGCCATGAGGAGCACTTTGTCTCCCCCTCTCAGCACAAGGGCTCCAGCTTTCGGTTTGTTACGGCAGCGAGAACTGGGGGGAAGAGACAACAACAAAAAAAAAAGGAAAAAAGAAAAGAAAAAGAAAAAAAATGAAAAAAAGGAAAAAGAAAAAAGGAAAAAAGAAAGAAAAATAAGAAAAAAGAAAAAAGGAAAAAGGAAAAAAGAAAAAGAAAAAAGAAAAAAGAAAAAAGGAAAGAAAAAAGGAAAGAAGGAAAAAGAAAAAAGGGAAAAAGAAAAAGAAAAGGAAAAGGAAAAAGAGAAAAAAGGGAAAAAGAAAAGAAAAGGAAAAAGGAAAAAGAGAAAAAAGAGAAAAAGGGAAAAAAAGAAAGAAAAATAAGAAAAAGAAAGAAAGAAAAAGAAAGAAAAAGAAGAAAAAAGAGGAAAAAAGAGGAAAAAAGAGGAAAAAAGAGGAAAAAAGAGGAAAAAAGAGGAAAAAAGAGGAAAAAAGAGGAAAAAAGAGGAAAAAGAGGAAAAAAAGGAAAAAAGAGGAAAAAAGAGGAAAAAAAGGAAAAAAGAGGAAAAAAGAGGAAAAAAGAGGAAAAAAGGGGAAAGAGGAGAGGGCTGGGTGCGTTTTGCGAACGCAGCCGGCAGTTCGGGGGTTGCGGGGTCCCGCCCGCCGCTGTGGCCGCGGAAGTGGCGGTGCCGGGCGCTGCGGCTGCTGCGCGCCCCCGGCCCGCGCGGGTGGCGGCGGCCGCGGCCCCGCGGCTTCCCTCCGCTGGAAAGGCCGGCGGGAGCGCGCCGGCCCCGGCTGCCCCCGGGCCGGCCCCGCGCGGGCAGCCCCGCCCGCAGCCGCGCGGCGATGCTCAGGGGTCACCTCCGGGACGTCTCCCCCCGCGGGCGGCGCGCGGGCCGGGGCTGTGTGTGTCGGGGGCCGCGCGGCCGCCGGCGCGGTCGGGCTGTTCCCGCCATGCGCCGAGCGCCGCCGGGGCGGGAGCGGCAGGTCAGCGCGGGGTGGCGGGGGGGAGCCAGGGCAGAGGAGGAGGAGGATGTGGCGGAGGAAGGCGGCGAGGGAGGGCTGGAGAAGGGAGGGAGGCGGCGGGGCGGGCGAGCCGTGCGGGCGGCGCCGAGCCGGCCCCGCGCTGCCTCCCGCGGGCCGGGGCTCCCGCCTGCCCCCGCCAGCCGCGGGGCAGCCGGGCTCTCCGCCCCGCGCCCTCCGGCGGCCCCGGCTCCTGCGGGCAAGAAGCCGCTTTTGTGAGGGAAAGCGCCGGCGTCCGCGCGGCTGGGGCGGGAGCGGGCGCGGGCGGGAACGGGCCCGTCTCCGACCCGCGGGGGGTCCGCTGCCCGCCACCCCGCCGCGTGCGGGGGCAGCCGGGACCCGGGCAGCGCCTCCCGCAGCGCCCGGAGCCGGCCGGGGCTGAAGGATTCCCTTGTCTGCGCCGAAAGCCGCAGCAGCCGCTTGACAACAGGAAACAATGTGTAGTGAATGGAAAAAGGGGGAGGCGCCGCCCGGACGACTTCCCTTGACATCACTGCCCAAATAAGGAGCTTTACACTAACCTTTTCTCTTGCAGCCCGGCAGAAGATCCCCCCGGAGCCGCGGGGTCCCGAGCGCGGCGGGCAGAGCCATGGCAGAGCCGCGGCCGCGGCGCGGGGGGCGTGCGCAGGTACGGACCGATCGCTGCGGCCGGGCCGGGGCCGGGGGGCTGGGGGGGGCGGTCGGTGCGTGTGTTTTAAATAGGTTTCTCTATGAATTGTTCTGCGGCGCCCGCCGCCGTCAGCGCCGGGCGGGACGCGGTTCGGAGCGCTCGTAGCGCGGGGGCCCGGCTGGCTGCGGGGGTCACCGGGTGTCGGGCTGCCCCGTCCTGTGCGCACCGGCGGTTGTTTCTCTTGATCGGCCGCCGGGCAGCCCCGGGCCGGCCCTGGCACCGGCAGCTCCGCGCTTCACGGGCGGCCGCCGCCGAGGAGGGTCCCGCCAGCCGGGGAGCGGCGCTGGCTGCAGCGCGGGGCCGGGCGCTGCTGCCTGTCCGCCCGGCCGGCTGTCTGTCTGTCTGTCTGTCTGGGACGGATTTCCTCCTTATCACCCGCGCAGGAAAGCCAGCGGGGAGCGGAGGGGTTGTTCGTGGGCGACACGTGATGCCAGTGAAACCCCCGGGCGAGCTCCCGGCCGGCTGGTTCGCCCAGCCCGGGGGCTTCTGCAGGCAGGGCAGGAGGGTGAACCTGCACCCGGGGCTGACCTTTGGGGGCTTCTGTCCCTTACAAACGTTTTCTCGTTGCTGGCTGGCACCCGCGCATCAGCATCGAATGAGGCAGCTTTAAAAATGCATTAAGGCTGGGTAAATGAGCGCTAACGATTTAAGCTTCTTAATCCTCCTCGATGGAAATTAATGATGCTTTTGATGCACCCAGAGGTGTGATCAGAAATGCAGCCACGCGCTGAGCTGCGCTATGCAAATGTGGGGATTGTTATTCCGGAAAAAGGCACCGTGCATGGCTGTATTTTATTCCCCTCCTCGTTCTGCAGCTAATTGGGCACCATCGTGGAAGCGCCGGCTGCTTTCACCCAGTTACTCCCTGGCGAGTGGAAACGGCTGGGGCAGCTGACGCCGTGATTTATGGTGTGAGCAACACAATCCAAACCCCACTCTGCAGCTGGAGGCTAACCTGTGGCTCACAGGCTTTTAGTTTCCTTGGTGTTGAAAGATTATTAGTATCGGTGTGCAAGAGCCGCTTTAACCCTGGCTGGGTGTCCTGACAGCCTCCCCGCCGTAGCTCCAGCCTCCCCGCCGTAGCTCCAGCCTCCCCGCCGTAGCTCCAGCCTCCCCGCCGTAGCTCCAGCCTCCCCGCCGTAGCTCCAGCCTCCCCGCCGTAGCTCCAGCCTCCCCGCCGTAGCTCCAGCCTCCCCGCCGTAGCTCCAGCCTCCCCGCCGTAGCTCCAGCCTCCCCGCCGTAGCTCCAGCCTCCCCGCCGTAGCTCCAGCCTCCCCGCCGTAGCTCCAGCCTCCCCGCCGTAGCTCCAGCCTCCCCGCCGTAGCTCCAGCCTCCCCGCCGTAGCTCCAGCCTCCCCGCCGTAGCTCCAGCCTCCCCGCCGTAGCTCCAGCCTCCCCGCCGTAGCTCCAGCCTCCCCGCCGTAGCTCCAGCCTCCCCGCCGTAGCTCCTATCTCTCCTATTTTATTTACCTTCCGCGATTCCTCTTGGAAGCTCTTTGTGCTTGTTGGGGACTGTCAGGTTTTACTCACCATCTCAGGGCTTCAGGAACTTTTCATTCTGATTGTGGCAGGAGAATGTTCACGCTGCCGTCAGAGTGCGTTTTCCCGGTACAAATAGGTGGGATTTATGTGTGGTGGGACATTCTGCTTCGCACAAGGCTCACAGGTGTCAAGAGGCTCCAAAGCCCGTTGCAATGAGTTGTCCCCATCCTCTTCCTGCCTCCCCCTTCTTAGCAGACAAGAGGTCCTGGAAATGTGATTTTTTTTTTTTTTTGGTCCCTAAAGCAGTATCCTTCAGTGGAGGATGCAGAGATACTGGTGTAGGACGTGATGGGGGGCTGATATGTGCTGTCCTCCTGCCTTCTCACTCCTTGTCATTGGGCTTCTCGAACCAGTGAAGTCCCTGTTAAGGAAAGGAAAAACAGAATCTGTAGAGGGCTTGTGTGGACTGTGCGTCAAAGAAAGAACTTCCAGCGGTTACTGGCTGATGAATTAATGACTGCGTTACCACCAAGCTGCTTGCAGCAGGTCTGGGCTCTGCGTCCTCTGGGACACACTCGGCACACGCGGAGGTGTGGAGCAGCCCCGGAGAACTGCCTTTGGGGAGCCCTCTGCTCTCCTGGGGAAGCTCTTGCAGTAGAGGAGGGGACTTACTCACCGTGACTGACTGTTTTCATACTACTCCACAACGGGCAACTTCTAATTTCTCCATGTCGGACATCATCCACGTCGGAAACCTTTGTATGTCCCGCTGATACTTCTCTGCTGCGCCCTTCAGCAAGGGGGGAAGGTCTGAGGGGCGGTTGCCCGGCTGCACGAGGGGCACAAAAAGCAGCGATGGGGCCGCAGCTCTGCTCGTTTGGTTTCCCCCACTGAGCAGAAGCACGTTCTGGTGGCTGGGGAGGAGGAGAGGGCAGAGCGGGGTCGGGGAGAGAACTCAGAAATGCCTGCAGGAAAAATGTCCCTGGAAAGTAGTATTTCTCCTGAAGTTAACAACCAGAGCGCTGTGGAGAAGCCTCTCCCGAGCTGCGGGGACAAGGCACCGCTGCCCTGGGTGGGAGAGCAGTGATGGGGAGAGCAGGGAAGCGGGGAAATCACCGCGGCCGTCCCGTTGATTGGGTGGCAGGTCGTTAATGAGGGGCTCCGGGGAACTCCCTCGCCCTACGTCACTGGCAAAGTCCCATGGCCGTGGCGGGTGGCTCCTGCTGCGCGAGGAAAGCTGGCTTTCCTCCGGCGTCCTCCGGCTGCCCTCGTCTCCGCGGGTCCTGCCGACTCTGTGCCGGGAGCAGCTCTGCCGGCGTAACTTCTGGGCACATCTGGCTGCGCGTGTCGACTGCAAGAAGTGTTTCAGCAGAGTCGCCGTTTCTAAAGCACTTTAAAGCGTTCGGTTTCTTGGCAAGGGGGTTCAAACCTAGGAAAAAAAACCCCAACCCCTCTGGGAAGGAAAGCGATTTATTGAAAATAGCCATTCAACACCATTGTCTCTGACTTCTAAAAAGTTGCTTGTTAGTAGATCTTTACGGCTCTGCTGGGTCCTGCAGTCAGCAGGGCCAGTGGGGATGCTGGGGGAGTATTTATTCCCTTTTCCATTCTGCCCATTACGCTTGCTGAATTCTTCCCACCTTTCGCTTATTAATCCGGACCGCTTTCTCCCTGCTGCTCCCTCTCCCGGCTCTGCCGAGACCACCCTGCGAGAGGACGGTTGTGATCAGTGCTCCCGCTGTGCCACCGCTTGAAGGGAGGAGAACGGTCTTTCCCGGGCTGGCTTCGCCCGGTCAGCCGGGATCTCGGGCTGTCATCGGAGCCCTCCTGGGAATGGGGATTTTTATCCTGGCCAGCTCTAATTACGAGCCTGCGGAAGGTGAACCTTTTAATGAGCATCAAAAGATGCATTGTGTGTCAGGGAGGGCCTGTCTTAAAGGGACTGGGGGACTCTCCAGTCATTCAAAGAACATTTGGTGAAAGTAAATGTGCAATAAATCTTCCTTTTCCTCTACGCTGCCTCATTTTCTTTGCAAAGCCCTGATCCAAGCCCAAGCCCTCCTCCCTGGGAAGCCTGGGCTGTGACCAGCTCACCTAGCGCTGGTTTTCGCTTGCTGCCCGCTGCTCTGCGCTTTCCGAGGAGGTGAACGGGGGCTGCGAGCGCGGCAGGGTTCGGTGAGGAAATCAGCCCTGCGGAGTGGGCTGAGATGAGTGTTTACTGTGGGGAAATATTCTGAGAAACTTTTTCCCCGGGAGGAGCAGTAGCCAACCCGTTTAAACGCACCTAGGTGGTGCCTTTGTGACCCTTTTTTTTTTGCGGTTGTGTGGAAATTTTGGTTTGGGGTCACTTCTGGGAACTGCTCAGCGACTTTCGAGCAGGGATAACTAAGAGGAAAACATGAGTGAGGTCAATTCTTCCTTCCTTCCCAAAATGGACTTGCTGTAAGCAAGGACCGCTTGTTCCTCATTGCCTTGAAGCCCACGAACCATCTCGCAGAGGCGAGCAGGCGGGTCAGCCGCTGGTGCAGAGCATCTTCAGCATTGAGGGGAACCTTATTATACATTGATGATATAAAAATCTGTTTTATGCAAATGAGGTTTTCCGTTTCAGCAGCTCCTCAATCTCCAGATCCGAAGTTGTCTTTTTCACGCCACTTACCTAGACTTTCCCTCGTGCCTTCCTCGGACTTTGGAGGGTCGCCTGCTCATTAAGCCGTTATTCAGGGTTTGCAGCCCTGGGAGCTTTTGGGGTTTCTGTTATTTTGCTCTGATTCTCCGTTAGACCTACAGATTTTAGGCAGGAAGGGAAAGCGTGTCAAAAATCGTCTAGATCCATCCAAATTCAGCCGTAGGACCTGGATTTCTCTGCTAATGCTGCTCTCAGATGCATTGAGACCTGGAGGGGTTTGCTGAGCAGTTAAGAGGGGAAACATCAAGAAAAATCCACTAAAATTGAGCCTGGCCCTTTTCCCAGCAAACCCGGTTTTAAGTGTAGTAGTTCCCTGAAGTCTTTGCTGCCGTGGTCCTACATCAGGTATGAAACCCACCTTCGGCGTGGCTTAGATGGTGTGTCCTGAAGGGCAGTTCACTGCTTGGCAGGACTCAAAAGGCACAACTGTTAACTCTATAACCACCTCCTGTCGCTTTTGGTAAGAGTTAGTGGCAGATTTAAGTCTGGGGTACGCGGACTGGCCGCCTTCACCTTCAGGTGTGTGATTGTCCTCTTGGTAGCCCCGTTGATCATCAATTCACATTGAACCGTGAGCCCGGGGTGACGAAGGGACCCAAGGGCTGTTGCGTTGGCTGCGTTCCCGACTCAGGGTAGGGGGTGCTCTGGGGGTAAAAGGCCAACTGGAGGAGTGGGTGACTGGACACACGCTCCCCACAAGCAACGTGGGGAGATGAGTTGATGGTTGAATGCTGTAGAGGTCAGCGTCGCCGCTGGAAGGGTTGCCGTGCCGTCATCAGCCGTTTCGTCTGGTGAAGGTGGATGGGGGGGTGGTGGGGTACAGGGTTCACAAGGTAGATGGTGAAACTCAAAGCTTCTAGGAGCTCTCAAGGGGTTTAGGAGGAACAACCTGAGCCCTGGACTTTTGGCTGGTTCCTCTTGGCCCAAGGTGCTGGGAGATGCCCAGGAGAAGGTGTCAGGTAAAAAGGCTCGCCCCGTTCCCTGCTTTCTGGGTGAGGCAGTGAGGACCCCGCGGGATGCAGCGAGTGACCCGGGGCCAGAGCAGCGGCTTTGTCACTAACGGGAATGTGTTTCAGAGTTTTCCATGAGGCATCGCTGACTCTTTAAATAGCTGCCCACGGGTTTCCTGTGTTCCCTCCTGCCCTTTATTCAGGTTTTTTGGGTTTGTTCCCTTCTGGGGAGATTTACTAACGTAAATTAAAGCTATAGAAAAACTGAAGATGGGGCTAAAGTGAGGTAAATAGGAAGAAATGAAAAATAAAAAAGTTTCATAAAGTTCAGGTGTTTCAGAAGGCGCTGGGATGGCACCTGCCACCTGTACCAGAGGAGCTGCTGGGCTGGGTCAGCTGCAGCTCTGTATCGGGCTGGGAATTTCCAGTTGCCACCCTGTAGCCACTGGGCTCTAAATCTGATGAACTCCCTTGGAGGCACTCAGAGCCCCAGCAGGTTCTATCAGCCGCGGAGGAACAAGTTACGGGTGGTTATCATCGGGTTGGGCCTGAGGAGGGATGGGGAGGTGATGCCTGTTCCTCAAGGGGATGCATCCTCCGGGAGGTCGAGCATCGCGTGGTGGTTCTGGAGTGGTTCTCCTTACAAGAGCTGTTGTTCTTCGTACACGTGAAAGCAGCCGAGGGATTTATTTACTCAAATTTGAGGTCTCTTGGCATCCCAGCTGGAGCACTGGTCTGAACTGGGAGGTTTCTGTTGTAGGGAATGTCAAGGCTGGTAGGGGCAGGACAAAGCGTTCTTGTGAGTATTTGAACCCTCCAAAAATGTGTTGGGTCCTCCGTTTTAAAGAGGAAAACAAAGTTACGTCGTGTTTAAAAGAGAAGTGCCTTCATTTGGAAGATGTGGAGTGTCTGACTTTGGAACAAAACAGCGCGGTGAAAGGTCGGGCTAGGACCAAGTGCAAAAATAGAGTTGTAGGTATCTACAGAAGAGCGTGAAGCTTTTCGGAGTTGGAAGGGAAGTGGAGCTGGGTGTTTAATTACCTCCCACAAACTCACCCATAGTGCTCAGGTATTTCCTTCATGACTTTCTCAGGCTAAAATTAACAAAACCTGAAGAGAAACCACCTCTCCCCACCATCTCACCGCTCTGTTTACGTGAGAAAATTGGCCGGGACACAACAGTATGGCCACTGTAGTCTGGAATAAGCGCGCGTTTCTTCTGGAAGCGCGGATCTCTGCTGGAAGTTATCCTGCAAGAATTCAGAAGTGTTTCTGGCCAATATGCTTCTGTGGAAAAGTGCGTGCCTCAGTTCCCACTTCTGTAAAATGGGGTTAAAAATATTCCCCCTCCCTCCCTCCCTCCCAGGAGCGTTGCCACACTCCCTCCCCAGTTTGTAAAAACACCACAGAGATTTTTCCACCAGTGTGAAAAAAAAAAACCCCACGTTAAATACCAGTAAATTGATGCTGGTTTAAGTAATAGTCCAAGTGCTTCATGCTACAGTGAACGGCTACGAATAACTACGTAATATTCTCAGTTAATAACTATGAATGTGAATGACTACAAATCACTACGTCCATACTCACAGCTGTGGTTCAGGAGCTCTGGGCTGGGGTAGCTGTTGCTTTTCAGGTGGCCCTGAACTCAAAAAACTCTCCAAATGGGTCAAAGAGATCTAAGAATCACCTTCCTCGTACCGTACGTAGACCCAGCGGCACGGGCTGGATCTTCACGCCCGAGAGCATCCCGCGGTACTGACCCTCGCCCCGGAGGTGGCTGCCCTGGGTTCTGTCACAACAGAGGTAATTCTTTTTAATTCAGGGAGCATTTATGACAGCGGAGCCCTCGCTGCTTTGGACGGCGCCGTTTGCCTTTGGAGGCAGGAAAGCGAGGAGGGCTGAGCCCAGAACTGCCAAACCGAGGAGTTTTTTCATAACCCAAGGCAGTGCGGTGCTATTTTTCTGCTGAGGAAAAAAGCCCGCGGTGTTGGTTTTATTATGCGTGATGCAGGTTTTCAGCCTTTAAAGGAGCCGAGGGAAAGTCCCAGCTGAGGTGTTGGTTGCCTTCTAGTCTCCGTGGACTGGAGCTGCTTTTTGATTCAGGGCTGCGGACGCGGTCGGCTGCCTTCGGGTTTTGAACTGTCGCCCACCTGCGGAGATGCGCTGCAAAGTTAGAAAATCCTTTGCCATTGTATTTGCATGAATCAGAATTCGGAATTGTTCAGGGGGAGGAGATGGAGTCAGTGCCCGAACGGTAAAGCCGCAGGTACGTTTTTTTAAGTAAACAGGTGTAAAGGCAGAGATGAGGTGTGTGAACGTAACAGAAACCCTCAAATCCCGTTTCTCCTGAACTGGAAATAAATCTGCGCTGGCAGTCGGGGATGAACCTGTCCTGGGAGGCAGGAGGTGTCAAGCATGTCAAGCACAAAACCTAGCACAAAAAATGGAAGCTGGACTCTTTTGTTTAGTGTTTTTTTTTTTTTTCTTTTTGAACCTGTTTTACATCCTAAATTAGAGCGATACCTCCCCGAGCGAACAATCACGCGCTTTAGTAATTCCTAGTGCAAATCAAGGCGACGCACGGGGTCCTCTTCCACCCAGATACGTTTGTTGAGTCCTTCCCAGGTGAAACAAGGCTGCTGGCTGGTGGGGGAGAAGGAGAAGATGCTTGGGAGGAGTTGGGGAGGGGAGGTGGTGAGCAAAAAAGTTCAGGTTTAAAAAAAAAAAACCAACCCGAAAAAGTTTGTTTTGTTCTTCTCTTGAGGGCAATAAGCCAGTGAAGAGCTTGAAGCCGCTGAGGGCACTTGTTGCAGAAAATAGCTTTGGGAAGGCGTTTGCTGAAAGTCTTTTTTCTGCTTCGGTAAATCAGTGAGGGAAGTCAGAGGTGTCAGCCCAGGCACAGCCGCGGCGGGAGAGCGGGGCAGCGTCGGAAAACACCCACACGAGTGGAAGCTGCAGCTTCGCCAGCCTGAGACCTCAAATAGCGGAATGAATGTGAGCGCTGAGGAGGGGGCGGTTTAGAGAGGCTCCCACACTTGGCACTTTTCTCCCCTGGCGGGGCACCAGCTCTGTGTCAGAGCTGAGGCTGCCTCTCCCCAGGCAGGACGCGCTCTCCGGAGCGGTCGTTTCGTCCTGCCTGGCTAAATACGGTATTTCGAACGTTGTCCTTGGGAAGCTGCTTTTGGAATACGCTCACGGATTCGCTCTCTACCCGAGGGTGTGCTGTGGCGCGCGCGCGCCGAGGGGAGCTGCCCACGTGCCATCGCCAAGACGCCCACTGAAAACGAGAGATTTTTGACTCAGTTTCCACCTCTGTTTGCGTTTGCGCTGGGCTGGCTACTCGGTGCTTGGGCTGTCGCCGGGAGGGATGGTCCCCGGTGCCGGTGAGCCCGTTGGCGCTCGCCGGGTGTGTGAGTGCAGGGGATGTTTTCCATTTAACGATGTTATTTCTGGCACCGCTGCTTTTTCTGTAATCGCTGTGGAAACTGTTGTGCTTGGGGGTTCATCAAGGAAATACTGTAAGTTCTTCTAGGGAGACATACATGAAGCAAGCGGCTGTGATACTGGTTTCGTAAGGGCTCGCTTTAATTGGGAACAGTGTTTTCAGGGGATTTTTACTGGCTCTGTTTCTCATGGAGTCGAGAGACAGCTAAATTGAAATGGCAGAGGAGAGCAGCTGGTCTGCTGGAAAAGGGGCGGTTTAGCGTTTGGACCCTGGTGCTGTGTTTTATGGTGGTGTTTCAGGAGAAAAAAAAAAGTCAGGTTTTCTTTAGAAGAGGAGGAAGATTTTGAAGATAGATGGGATCTGTGAGTAAAGTAGCGATGTGAGTAAAGGGCCCTGTCTTGGAGGAATACGACGAGTTACAGATGCAGGTCATTTATTGTGAGAGGGGTTTCTAAGACCCCTTTATGGGTCTCCTACTCTACTGTGGTCACAAAGAGTAGACCGGTGTGGCTTCACCACCTGGCCACGGCTGGCTTTGGGATGCTGACCTGCCGTGGCGCTGAGGTGCGGGATCATCTCTTGTGTGCCATGGCGTGGGGAAAGGACTGTGGGTGGGAGAGCCCCGCGCCCCACCACTGGCAGAGGAGCCACCTCCAGCTGGGGTCTCACCCTGGTTCTGCAGGTACGGGAGATCCCATGCTACACCTTGGTGTGTGGTGGATCGGGCAGGATGAGGGGGAAGAGCCAACAGCGAGTAAGTGCAGGGAGAGGCTGGTGGGCAGCTGGAGCATGTGCTGCCTGTGGACCAAAGGCCATGGTCACCCCATGTCCAGAGGCAGTGGTGAGGACATTCATCCGCTGCCAGCTCGCCGTCAGCACTGGGCAGACTTCTCTTACTGTAACGTATTACTAAGAGAGTGACACGCACGGGCAGTGCTTGACCACGTAGCGTGGTTGACCTCACAGATAACGTGACGTTTCTGCAGGGGAATGGTAACAAGAGTGTTCACAAATCAGGAAGAAACCTGTGGAGAACTTTGAAAACTCATTCTGTAGGTGCAGCACAAAGCAGAGGGGTCCTGAGCACGGGCATTGTGTGCAGCCATTAGCTATTAACCCTCAATAAACCACCGCTTCAGCTGTCAAATTTCCCCAGTTCTTCCTTAGATGTAGAAATAAAGCTACTACGTGTTTCTCCTCTGTGCCTCGTGTACTGGGGTGGGGGGTCATCACTCCTTGCCAAGCAGCTGGTCTGCCCCAGTCCAGAGACTGGATCAGCCCATAGCTGCTGGTCGGGGCACAAGGACGTGACAGGCTGGATGACATCAGCTCACCTCACTCAGCAGCCTGGCTCCGGAGGATGCCCCGAGCTTTGTGACACATCAGCTGGGGGATGAACTTCTTCCACGCTGAGCGTTCGTGTTCATTGTCGTTAAGCTCTTATTTATAATCAGAATAACGGCACCACATACTAGAAATGGCACGTGTCGGAAAAACGGGCTGCGTGGTCCCAGCTTGAGGGAGTTTACCATGGAAGGCAAAACTCGGCGGGAGAAGACGGGGGAAGAGAAAGGGTTACGGCGGTGCGGTGGGTTTGCCAGCTTTCATCTGTGCCCTGTGTTTTATTGGTGGTCCTTAAGAGTGCTCGTTTGCCTCGGCGTTTGTGGAGAGGCTGGTGCCGGGAAGAGGAAGGGAGGTTTTGTCTGTGCTATGCATATTTGATGCTTCGCGTTTATGTATTTTAATAATTACCCTAATAAGTTACTCAAACTCGCCTCTCACTTTATTTTGGGATCTCTGGAGGCATTCTGTTTGCTTAACGCTCTTAGAGTCTTTACAGCATTCAGGAAATGATTTATTACTATTGATTTATATGGCACCCAGTACGGGCTTCGTGGCAGCGGGGGCAGGAATTATGGTTCTTCCAGGACCACTTCACCCACCGTTGAAACAGAGGCTTCGCTGATTAACAGGAGTGCGGAGAGCGAGATGGACAGATCCGTACAATTTGATGACCTCAGCGATTAATTATTTATTGAGCTTTTAATTTTGCATCCATCATTCTAGCTCTGTCTCCCCTGACTTCCCAGAGCGGTTGCACGGGGAGGTAGAACATCAGCAGATACCTTCAGAGGGAGAGGTTTGTGCTTTGTTCAGAGCGGCTCAGCAGTGCCTGTGTTAACCCCGGAGACTCCGGAAAGGTGCTAATGTCTACTGTGACTCTGGGTATTTCAGATCTTCAGAGACCCGTAGTTTTAAGCCTGAAGAGCTGTGTTTTCCCCAGTCCTGCGAGCTGGGTGGTGTTGCTCCGTCCTGACCCTGGAGCTGGGCTGTGCACAAGCCTCTTTCCTCCGGCTGTGGACAGAGGGGTTGCTTTCTTAGCATCCTGTATCACTTGCAGCTCGGCCTGGAAACTCTGCTTTTCTTGGGTCTTGTGCTTCAGGGCTTCCAGCGGATGTCTGCAGGTGTCAGGAGGGCAGTTCTAAACGTACAAGGAGCTGAGGATATTTTGTCTTGTTTTTCCCCCTCTTTTTTGAAGGATCAAGGGCGGCCTTAACTGGTAGAAGGACACTGAGGTTTCACATAATTTGGTGCTATCAAGCATCAGCTTTCATGGATGTGACTGTTTCCTTGTGTTGTTGTTGTGGTTGTTTTGCCTGTGTTGTTTTGCTCGTGGTTTCGGAATCGCTGTGTGTGTGATCTGGGAGGAGATATCGGATGAGGTACCTGGGGGATTTTCTTCTTCCCTCACAGCCAGGGGCCCTTATGGGACCTCAGCACCCTTCATTGCCAGAGCCTCTGGGAGGGATGGGAGCTTGTCTGTAAAGCCCCAGAGCTGCTGAGTCTCCTGAGCTTTGCTTGTAGCTACTGGCTCTTGTAGAAGCCACCAGAAGAAATGTGCAGGATGGGAGAAAAAGGTGAGCATGTGCTCCTGTCAGCCCTCAGCTGAAACCGTGCGAGATGTGAGTACGGTGGAGTGCACGGAGCAGCAGCCTGGGACTGAGCAGACCCGGTCCCTTCGCTTCGTCCACTGAAGGCACTGGGTCCCTCCAGCTGCTGTAATGGGAGCAAGAACGGTCAAAAATGGTGCAAAAAAGCACAGATCATTGAGGAGTCTCCATTAGCTGGACAGATGTTCCCACCAGGTTGGGATCATTCCTAGAAGGTCTGTGATACGGAAACGAAACAGCAAATAAGGAGCTTTTTGAGTAGAAGTACTTTCCTCCGACGCTGGACACGTGAACTGTTGAGTCTGGTTCGTCCATCCTCTGCTCCTAAAGGGATCCTGCATGACCCGTGATGAGCCCAAGCAGAAACCCACGATCCCCGTGCTGGACATGTCCCACTGCCAACTTCAGGCTGGTTCAGATCAGGCGCCAGTGCTGGGAACAGCCTTGCGGGGCCCCCGTGCAGGGCAAAACCGTCAGATCCCCAAACCTCTTACCACACACTTTCTTTTCCTCTTTCGGAGCGACAGTATTTTACTGATGAACTGGGCTCATTTGCTCCGAAAGATCCACTTGTCTCCTCAGCTCGTTCCGTTTGGTGCTGTGGAGAGAGCTGATGGGAATCGCCACAATAAAATTTTAATTAAATGCCAGGCAATCATTTGCAGCGAGTAAATTGCGGTACCTGCAGCAGGCTGTTGACATCTGCTCGCGGACCCAGAGGGCCATTAGTGACTTTGAGAACCAGGAGAAAAACACAGGTCCACTTACCTTGTTATTTCTTCTTTCAGTCCAGGGCAGAGAGACCTATTACGTTTAATATTTTATAGCGGCGCGACGTTGCCATCCTTCCTGTGAGTCATTTTTCCCCCCGCAGAAACCCGTGCTCGCCGCGTTCTTTAACCCCTTTAGAGGGTTTCAAGGGGGGCTGTAAATCTTCTGCAGAAAAGGTCTGCTGTACGCTGGCGTTCGTGCCACCGCATTGCTGCGCCGTGCCAGGAAGCAGAAGCTGCTTTAATATTCAGCCATCTGCACGCTCGGGGGAAGGCTGAGAGCGCCGGGGAGCGGCACAGACGTCCCAAAATCAGGCGGAGGCTCAGGCTCAGGGCTGAAGCTCTGACCCAGCTGCACTCCTCTTGCATGTCTTGTCTTCCCCCGGCTCTGAGCCCAAACTGGAGATGATGGTAATGAAAATCCACATCCTGGAAGGGAGCGTTTCCAAGCCGGTAGTGTGAGGATGTTCATCCAGCCTTGAGGTGTTTCAGGTGATGGTGTGATGCGTGATGGAGTTTTCAGCTCTTCCCTTTCTCCCGTTTTGCCCCATCCCACGAAGGTCTACGTGCCCGTGCAGGTACCTGTGGACTCTCACTTCTCACCTGCTTGCAGGCAGTTTTGTCCCCCCCCCTAAAACATCTCCAGTGGCTTTGCTAAATGGTATCTTGAGGTCTTTCCAGGTTTTAGTTTAAGAAAATGACTCACTCATTGTTTTGGGACGTTCATTGTGTTCTCTCAATGTTTCTGGCCAAAGAACCTGGACCAGTGCACAATTATACGTGGTTCTACTGATTTTCAGCAGAGCTCCTGCTGTGCAGCCTCACAGGTTGGAGGACAAAAATACACACGAGTTTCATTTAAATAACTGTAGTGGAAACTTTCTATGGAAAGAAGATACCCCAAAAAGCCCCTGAAAGAACAAAGTAATTGCCTTACAGAATGACTTCCTTTTGCTGCATTGTTTTCCGTTTGCATCAGCCGTTTGTCTCCTTCGGGCTGTGCAGTTGTGGTTCTTCGGTGTGTCATCCAGCAAAAGTACAGCAGAACTTCGGTGCTCAGAAGAGAATTGCATTTTTTTTCTTTTTTTTCCCTCCCTCATAAGGCAAAAAACCCCAGATGTGCTTTGTATGAATTGGGTCTGTGACATGAGCGAGATTTAAAAATTACTGTTAGTCTTGGGTGCTGTGGCCAAGGTTACACTTTTGTGTCGTCGTTCGGATGAGAAGGTTGAAGAGCGTGAGTGGTAGCATAGAAATTGTTAGTGTGTGGGAGCTTCTTGACCAGTGACATGAAAATCCTGTGGCGTTTCAGCATGTACCATGTGGAGATGCCCTTCTGTTGGCCACGCTGTGGTAAAGAGAGCTCGTGTTGTCACCAAGTAGTTTTACCAGGCTGCTAATGCCTTAAAACCCCCAGAGGGTTCTGGTTTCAGCTTTGGAGCTCCGTGGGACTGCACAGACCGTTGCAGGGAACTGCAGGAGGTGTGAGCTGGCCCCTCACTGCTGATGGGGTGGGAAGGGTGGTGTGAGCTTTAGAGTCGTGGACTGGTTCGAGTTGAAGGGACCTTCAAAGCTCCTCCAGTCCAACCCCCTGCAGGGAGCAGGGACATCTGCACCCAGAGCAGGGTGCGCAGAGCCCCAAGGGCCAACCTGACCTGGGATTTCTTGTAGGAAGGAGCCCAAAACTGGACCCAGTATTCGAGGGGTGGCCTCGCTCTGGGCAAGAGTCTGGATGTTTGTATTTTGGAGGCCGGAAAGTGAAATCTGTCATTTCGCACTGCTGGGAAGAAGAAGCAAAGATTTTTATCTTCATGAGTCATTAGTACATATGTTTGGCTCTCTTGTTTTTTACTGAAACAACTGCCTATAGGACGCTTCCTGCTCAGAGGTGGAGGCCAGTGTTCTGCAAAGAGTTCCTGTGTTCTTTTTTACCCTCTTTTCTGTAACCGGTTACATCCTTAAGTCTCATGAACTGCTGGTTCACTCTCAGTTCGTAGCCTGGCTCCTCTTCCTTTAGCTCAGCAGAGTACTTTTACTCTGCTGAAGCATCAAAAAGTTCAAGTGCCTGACGCTTCCCCGTACCTGTGACTCTCTTTGCTTCTCTTGGTGATTTCCAAAGGTGAAAGTCAGGCTTTTTAATGTTTTGCCAAACTTCTAGAACCGCGCAGTGAAGTAAAATAAAACCAGCGAGCACCAGAAAAGTGCCCCATGAATAATTTTTCTGTTGTTTTTGATAGGCTCTTGATGTGGCTATGGGAAAGATGGATGAGTTGCTGTAGAAACTGCCGTAGACACTATGTCACGCTTGACAGCAGGTTTCTTCTGAGAACATTGTGTTGAGAATGTGTATACAAAACTTGGAAAGGGGTGGGGAGGGCTGTAGATCTCCTGAGGGTCTTCGAGTCAAGACATCACCGTGCTTTTGATGCTGCAGTTACCGCTGCATCGTCTGGGCTGGAGAGGCAGTTTCATGGACCTCTGCCAGGCTGGAGGGGTTAGAGCTGCCTGGCTGAGGGGACACATCCTGTCCCCTACAGGGAGGTGACTGATGGGGTTGGATCCCACCCTTTCATCCCACCTTTTTGCTGAAACACTTGGTTTGAACTTGCAGTAGCCTGCTGAGCAAAATGCCCAGAAGATGAGGAAGACAAGACCTTCTGGTCTCCTTGGTCTTACAAAAAAGCTGCCTGGAGGTTCATCGTTGAATTGATATGCAGCTGGACACGGTCAGAGGTTTATATTTGGAGGAGAATCCAGAGAAATCTCCTTCTCAGCTGCTCCTGACTGATTTTTGAGCACCACAGACTGCTGGATTTGTTTTTCCTCTTTATACTTGTTTGTGGCTTGCAGTACCTTACGCTAGAAGTGTATCTCATTCCCCTCAGACCTCAGCTTCAGGCTCCTGCGTGGCTTCTTGCCTGTGAAAATAAATGGTGCTGGTGGGTCTAGAAGAGGTGCATGGAAAACAAAGAACCAGCTTGAGGACGCTGAGTTTCCCCAGAGCAAGAGATTTGTGCTCAGTGACAGCTGAAAGCTCCAGCTCCCCGTGGGTGAACAGCGTTGGCCCAACCTGGCACCGTGGTCAGTCCATCCTTACATGGGCTTTAGTTTAATTCCCTCGAAGATGACAGGAAAGTCCTGGTTGGGCATGATCGTAGTCTGGTTTAATCCTGATTCATTGTTATGAGGGGATGAGGCCGGGCAGGAAATGAGCAGAAGGCATTACAGAGAGAAAAAACCCTACAAATCTCTGATTTCACACTTGAGGGCGTGGGGAGGGGAAGCTTTGAAGATGCTGTGCTCATGCTGCAATATCATATATTAACTTTTGGGGGGTTGGCTCATGAAGTACTCTTTTCCCTCACCCTTAGAAGCATCGGATGTAATTAAGCTCAGAAGCAATGGCCCTTTCCAGCTCGCTCCTGTCAGCAGGGTGAAATAGCACCGAAATGGTGGATTTTATTTCTTTTCCTTCTTAGCGAGTGAACAGCCACTACAGCAATTTAGCTCCTCAGTGCTCTGTAACCTCCTGAGAACCGCAGCTTTGCCACTGCCTGTTCTCAGCAGCTGAACCCAGGCCCTGGATGCTTTTAGTTGCTCATTTAATGGGCTGCGTCTTGTCCTGCGAGTCTGTTTGGGGCGCAGCGCTGGCGGGGCGAGACGGGATGAAGTCCTGCCAGACCCACTGCTTCGTCAGAGAGCCGAGCACACCGGGACGTCCTCACCCTCCTCAGTCACTGCAGCGCAGACCTGCCAGGCGTTTCCAGGCTAGACTAGGTGCGTGATTTACAGAGTTGTTTTCGACCCAAAATAGAGATTTTTTTTTTACGTCTAAGCTTTTATTCAACCAGAAGGGAGGGGCAGCAAGGTCCTGCCCTGTCTGAAGAGGATGGCTGGAGCAGGGAGCTGCCCTGTAGTGCCACCGTCGTGAGGGGTCGCAGGAGCTCTGCCCCAGCTCTGAGAGTGAGGATGCTTGGCTGGGGTGGGGGGTTTTACTGGGTGTTCAAGCTGCTTTCACAGTTGCTGCCTGCAGAGAGGAAGCGTGCAGCCTCGGGCGAGGGTGAGAACACCTACTTCAGCTCAACTGCCTGGGCTGCTGCTGCTGCTTTTTCCTTTTAATCTGATATTCTTTGTCCAAAACCCAGAAGCGGCAGGTGCCTCCCAGTGAAGATCCATGTGGTTTGTCGGTAGAAGCCTCCCTACTGTTTCAGAGGATGCTCCCGAGCTAAACTGGGGTAAAAGCTGGAGCTTCAGCTTCTCAAAGGCAGCACTGAAGGAACTGGGTTTAGGTGGTTACGCCTCAGGATGGTGGCACGGCCAGCGGTCATTGCCATCGGCACTTCAGCTGCCCTTTGTGATTAGAGACGCCCTGGAGAAGCCTCAGCAGGAGAGGGGTGATGGGACAGCGATACTCCACTAAAGCCGGGGTGGTTTTTCGCTGGCCAGCAGCACTTTTTTGAACTTTCCTGTTAAAATGAAAATTCACTTCTCTTAAAAGGATCCGTAATGCCTGTTCTGGCCTGGAATTTTCCCAGCTCCTCTGCAGCCAGCTGGCAGGGAGGGCTTGATGCTGCTGGGGGGCAGCGGTGGCTTCACTGAGCCCCTTTGGCTCTCTCTTGAGATCAGCGGTGAAGCTCTCTGCACCCACCAGGCACTGCCTGTTCGCTGGCTGCGCCGAGGGAAGATCCGGTGCCTTGGTGGCGAGGCTGGACCAACGCGTCCCTCTGCCACTCGCAGGACCCTTTGCCAGCCCAGGGGAGGTGCCTGTCGCAGCCTCCGCTGTGGCTGTCAGCAGCCCGTCAGATCGGGAGAGCGCCTTATTATACAGCTATTTTTGCACTCAATGACTATCACTAAAAATATTTGCTTTCCCTCATCAGCCATCAACCTGCAGCCCATCGTTATTCTGTGCAGGAAACTTCTGATGAGAACGGAGTGCTCTGAGTGTTTGGGTTGCAGTCTTTCACCTGCGAAGCCGTGTCCTGCGTGCCATGGGGGAAGGCAGATTTGTTCAAAAATAAACCTGGTTTGAGTTTCTGTTATGTCCTGCCAAAAGCAGGGCACCTGCAAGTGTTCGAGCGAGGCCTCTGTTGAGTGTACGTTAATATTTCCCTGAGCAGAACGGGTCATTTTGAGATGACGCCGCCGCTCAGGGCTCTTTTACTGTGGCGGATCCTCTGTGCGACGTTGGTATGTGACTTGGTCTCTTCAAAGCTCCGTTTCTGCTCCACAGTATTGATGTAACGATGCTCCTTTCCCCTGCCTGGTCTGTGTGGAAGTTGGGAAGACGGGCTGCCTGTGTGGGTCATGTGGTAGATGGGGTCACAGCCTCAGCCATCATTATGAGTTAATTAATTAACACTTGCGTTATGTAGGTTCCTAAGGGTCTTTTTTTACCCATTGAAACAAAGAAAATGAAGACTTCAAGGTAGAGCCACCTCCTCCACGCCTCTTCCTGATGGACAGTGCCTTAACTTGGGGTGAATGGTTGGACTCGATGATCTTAAAGGTCTCTTCCAACCAAATGAGTCTGTGGTTCTGTAACTTCTCCAGTCCAAGTGTTGGAGAGCCCACAGCTGGCCTTGAATTTCTCCCTCAGTGCCTTTCTTCCCTTAGTCAGGAAACCCTTCCTAGTGTCTAACCCGTGCTCCTTGGTGCAATTTAAGACTGTGACATCTTGTGCTGGCCTTGAAAAGCCAAGAAGATAGTTTATTCCTTTCCGTTGTGGCCCTCTTGCTGTGTTTGAAGACTGTTTTGATGCTCCCTGTCATCTTTACTCTTCGGTGCAGATGAATAGGATATTTTCACTGATTTTCCAGTCTGTGCATTCTCCACCTCTGATCATTCCTGCTGTCTGCATTGGTGCTTTCTCTACAGCTTTACTGAAATGCAGTGTCCAATGTCAGAACTTCAGTAGTGCTGCATCAATGAGAAGTTCCCGTTGTGTACCTGGAGAACAGCACAGCTCTCTACGTATCGCGGTGTGACGTTTGGTTTTATTGCAGTGATGTGGCTGTGTTCAGCTCCTCATCCATGATAATCCTGAGATCCTTTTCCAAAAAAAAAACCCAAACAAACCTTTGTGAGCTGATATTTATTTCCCTCGTGACCGTGTCATTGATTATTCCTGTCTCAGCACTGTTCACCCATCGTTCCTGAATTGTCTTTTTCTTTTTCTCTTTTTTTTTTTTCCAGACCATTTCTACAATTTATCAAGAACATTTTGAATCCTAATCCTGGCCTCCGAAGCACTTGCAGCCTGTCCCAGCCTGGTATCAGCAGCAGTTTTAGTAAGCATATTATGTTCCATCATTCAAATTGATTATAAAGAAACCAAGTTGTGCTGGAGCCAGGGCACCTCAGATAACCCCATGGTATGTCTTTCCATTTGGCCTTGCGCACCGTGGTAGCAACCTGGGGTGATGAGATTTGTATCCCAAAGAAGGAGATTTGCTTTGGGATAAAAGCAGGAAGGTTGGGAGGCTCCATAGAGGTGTCTGGCCAGGCTGGAGCGATGGGCCAAAGCCAACTGTCTGAGGTTCAACCAGACCAAGTGCCAAGTCCTGCACTTGGGTCACAACAACGCTCCAGACTGGGGGAAAAGCAGCTGGAAACTGCCCGGGGAAAAGGTCCTGGGGTTGTTGGTGACAGCGGCTGACTATGAGCCAGCAGTGTGCTCGGGTGGCCAAGAAGGCCAACAGCATCCTGGCTTGTCCCAGCACTGGTGTGGCCAGCAGCACCCGGGCAGGGATTGTCCCCCTGGACTGGGGGCACTGGTGAGGCCACGCCTTGAATCCCGGGTTCAGTTTTGTCCCCTCACTCCCAGAAGGACATTGAGGGGCTGGAGCGTGTCCAGAGAAGGGCAACGGAGCTGGAGTAGGGTCTGGAGCACAAGTGCTCTGAGGAGCGGCTGAGGGACCTGGAGGGGTTGAGAACCTGGAGCAAAGGAGGCTCAGGGGAGACCTTCTGACTCTGACAACTCCCTGACAGGAGGTGGGCGTCAGTCTCTTCTCTCCAGGAACAAGTGACAGGATGAGAGGAACCAGCCTCAGGTTGCACCAGGGGAGGTTGAGGTTGTCCATGGGGAACCATTTCTTTCCCATTGGGGTTGTGCAGGCGTGTCCCAGGCTGCCAGAGGGAAGGGGAGCAAACCCAGTTTGTTTTGTGACCTGCAGATGCAGGCGGCTGTTGTGGGCGATGGTGGGGATGTGCTGGACCTGCTGGGGGTGGCAGCAGGTTTGTGGTCTATGTCCTTTGCTTGGGTTGTTGCCCTCTGGCTCAAACACTGTTTCTGTGTCAATGAACTATCACATGGGTTCATCATGGTGGAGATGACGCAGGGTGCAGTATTCCAGGATTTATGAATTTCCCTGGGGGGTGATAAATGCAGCTTTACACCCCACGGTTCTATTTATAACACAAAGGGGCAGAGCCAGGTGCTGCCCATGGAGACCAAAAATACAGCGGACAGCCCCTGTTTGTGTCCCTGTAGTGGTCAGTGGTCAACAAATAAGAAATGAAAACAAAACTGGTGGAGAGACCCCAAAGGTGATGGGCTGCAAATGAAGTCAGACGAGAATCTGTTTCCTGCTCCTCTCTGGGGAAGAGCATCAAGCTGGGTTTTGTTGTGAGCTGCACCGAAATGCACGTGTGTTTGGCAGAGTAGCGCTCGATTTCAAACCTCACCTTCTCTGAGGTATCTGCTGTATCTGGACATTCAAGTTTAAACAGGAAAAATAACTTCTCCTTGCCTTTCCCCTCAGCCGTCAGAGATGTGGTAGTGAATTAGGGTTTCCAGCACTGGTGTCATAGGGCCAGAAATCCTGTTCCCATGCTGGAAAAGGGGAAACTGAGGCACAGGAGGCCAGTATTGCATTGGGCCCAGAGCAAGCCTGGATGAGAAATGCTGACTGTCGTCCCCTCCTCTGTGGCTTCTCTGTCTTTCCCAAAGTTACAAGAATTTGAGAAGGAATGAAGCCCTGTCAACAACACTTGCAATTTGATATTGTCGAGGACTTTAACTACATAAAACCGATTTACTTTGGGGGGAAAAAAGCTTCAAATATCCCTGTAGAGAGACGTGAGCGATTTTGTGTTTATTCACTGTGTTTCGTTCAGCGGGTGAAGTCTCTCCCGCCCATAATGGCATTCCACGTGGAGGTGCTCTCTAGCACGATGCTGTTAAAAGCGTGTGCACAAAGGGAATTCTGTTTGGAGAGAGCGGCGAAAAAGCTTACGGTACCGGTAAATGATTCTTACCTCTGCAATAATCCTAATCAGACTAATTAGGATTCATTTAGCTGTCTAGCTTTTATTTATGTGAAATATAATCACGTCTAAGGAGTGTTGTTTAAAGCCTTGGTGAGTTCTAGTAATATTTTTGACTGGTTTCCCATGGTGCAGTGGGTGACTCTCTGGCTGGTTTGTCTTTGAGGGAGAATTACATCCCGTCACCATTCGGAGACAGCCATGAGTTGTCCATCTCCTCTTAGGTCTTCTGTGGTCAGCAAACCCATCTCCTGTCCCCTCGCTACTGTGCTAATGTCTTCAAACATGTTTCGTCTCTTCTTGCAGCTTCTTTTTCGAGAGTTATACCCAATCTCGAGAAATATACCCCTGACAGCAGCCTAGTTCAGCTCCTGATCATCTGGTACAGCCAAAACCCCCGTTGCGGAGCATCCTTGCCCTGTTCCACGCGTGGCTTTCTCCTTTGGAACAATCCTTCTGTACTTTTCCACTTGTGTGTCTCACCAAAAGCCGTATCTTTTCTCACTCACATATGCCACCGACTTCTCCCATCACTTTTTTTACTGCTTCTTTCTCTTACTGTTTTCCATTGCTGAAAAGCTGTTCAGATTTTCACGAAACAAACCGCACGGCATCGCACATGTGCTTGCCCATATGTATCGGCATATAGCGAAGGTTGCAGAACAGTTTCTGTCAAATGAGGTAATTTTCCATGAGATTCATCCCTCCAGTCTCATTTCATATTTATCCCTTGGAAAGCTTCAATCAAAATATTAAGACAGCTTTGAGTTTTACAAGTCTGAAAGACCAGAAGAGTTTCCCTGTGAAAATAGCCGTGCGGATGCTACGACCGTTACTCTACATCTTCGTCAGTTAAACGGGAAGGTTGGATGTCGCGAAGCCCCAAGCAGCAGCCGCGGGCACTGGCAGAGGGTTCTCCGCAGAGTCTTTTCCTCATCGCTTTCCATTCTCACGTGACTGCTCTTTTCCCTTGTGGTTTAATCCAGCTTTTCTTTCCTTACTTGGTTCCACAGTGCCAGGGTGTGATGTCCTCTCAGGTCCTTGTGTCAGGAGTCAGCTGGAGCCTGTGTCAGCTAAAGGCACCCCACGGTTCTGGTGCTGGGGGCGCGTGTGTGCACGCTGCTGTCAAGGGCTGCTTTCCTTTCCTGTTCCATTGCTTTACTGGTGCAGAAGGGTGTACTGGGTGTGCCAGACCAGGGTACGTCCTCCAGGCTTTCCATCAAGGTTTCGCAGTGGTGATGGCGTTTCAAGTCAAGAGTCCACATTGCATCGGAGTCCGTTTCAGACCCAGGGCTGCCTGTCAGAACCCAAAACCCTTCCCCAAAGTTATGCGCAGCTTTTTCTTCTCACTTTTTAGTGGGAAATACGCTGTTATTTCCAAAACCTTCTTTGCCTCATCCCTTTACATTCCTCTCTTCTAAGCGGTGGCATTTTATTATGCCGGCAGTGAGGTGTAAGAACAACTTTGGACTTCCTCCCCTCCTTCTCTTTCAGTGTTTTCTCTCAGCTTGGTGGCTCAGACGTCCTGGCGCAGGGTGTGAAGTGCCTCTCCACACAGGAGCGTGTGTCACGGCTCCTGTGTCATCCTGTACCAAGACAGAGAGGTGATGATTTTTAACAAGGTAACACGCGCTCTATTTTAAGCTGCTTCTAAAAATAAATTCCTGCACAAGCTGGTGTTATGTCAGCAGTGTTTTGTATTTTAATTGGGGCTGTTTTCTTAGGGTGATTCATAGAAAGAAGATGAGTTTTACTAGTTTTACCTTGGGGTGAAACCACGTAGGTGAGTTGCTGATTGCACATGACGGTGTATGCGGCCGTGAGGACTTTTCGGTTGAGCTTTATGGTTGCTGGCTTTTCCCTTAAGGCTGAAGTGTCGCCTTAAACACTGGACAAGCTCTTTCTCCTGGAGCTGCCTGGTAGCTGTCCGTTGACAGCGTCCCACAGTGCTTTGGAGAGTCGATGGTATTGTCACATCAAATGAGAAATAATGGCGAGGGGAAGTAATGAGGAAAGAGATGGATCCTCTGGGAAATAAAGCGGAGATTTAAAACTTGTTGCATATGCTCAGAGCTACAGGGAAAAAGTACTTGAGCCAGAGATATGGGGTGAGGTGGAGGAAGGCATTGCAGAAGTATCTAGAGAGCAGAAGACAGCTCTGCCTTCCCACAGTGTCACTGAATATCTCAATATCTTGGGGGGAACAGCTTCCTTGCTGTAGCTCTCAGCACCTGCAGCGGGTTTGTTCTGTTTCATGTTAAGAAGCACGAGTCTTCTTTGCTGAGCTACTTCACGGTCATCCTTGCCCAGCCAACCGTGTAAATAGCTCAGAAAGAAAACCTTTGGCCTCTTGTCTAACACCAAGATGTGTCATCTCCTGGGGTTAGTGCACACTTAGAGATGATTTAGGGATGAATGTGAAATAAGGAGAAAGAACTGAAAGGATTGAAGGGAGCAGAAGTGGCCCAAGTTCCCTGAGTAGAGTATTCAAATGACTGTCAGCAACGGTGGTTTTTTATGTCTGTGAGAGTGGTAGGATCTCAAGGTTGTTGCCTTGAAAGCAAATGTCTTTGAAAGGCCAAACACCTTGAGAACTCTGATGTCCAGCCCACCAGCTTTGGGACAGCAATACTGAACAAAGAACCGCCATGCTGAAAGCAATGCCAGCGTTTGGTCTTTGCTTGTTGCAGCAAAGCAGCAGGAGGCTTGGCTGTGTCTGGTCATGGTCCATCTCAGCAGGTCTTGTAGGCAGTAGGTGACCCAGTAGCCATAGATTTGCCCTTGTGGGCCTGACAGCTTCCACTGATAAAAGAGAAAATGCTGCTTCCTGTAGGGCATTCACATGAACAATTTAGGATGGTGGAAGATGTAAGGTCACCTTTACTCCACCCAGAAAACTTGCTCTTGTGCTGCCAGCAACATGTCCTGTGCTAACGAGCTCCCTGCTAGAAGCCAGGTTGAGTACTTCTCAAGCCAGATTGGCTTCTTCCTCTTGCAAGAACCAGCCAGTGTGTCCTGTCCTCTCACTGGTGCACCTTGGCAAAGGGAAATGCAAGTTGAAGACCTGTTTGCACTTGAGATGCCCAGTTGTGTATCAGGGTGATGTTGTACCAAACTTGGTGTGCGCAAGAGAAGAGCCTGTCCCACAGAATTGCAAACATGACTTCTCTGCTGTGCTGCAAATGTCTTACAGAACGTTCATGCTTCATGGGGAGATGCAGAGGAGAGTTATTACTTCAGCAATAACTGCGCTGGTATCCTTGTGTAACCATACATGACCAAAAAGCCCTGGCCGGGTGGAGGTGTGTCCATCTCACTGCTGAACAGCAGGAGAGCAGATGGCAGAACCGAAAGGGTGTATGATGATGTCCATAAACCCACGGTCTGATCCTGTTCTCTTTGAGGTCAGAGCCTTCTCGGTGTCAGAGGATTGGGTGCTAGTCTGTCATCTTCCACCTCCTCTCCTTCTCGTATGAATATGCCTTTGAGAGCTTCACAGCACCCTCAAGACCTCCTAAAGCTTTCTGTGGTGGCATTAAGCTGCAGGATGTTGCAGTGAAGTAGACAGTGATGATGCTTTCGCCCTCCTGGAAGAAGTGATGAGGCTCCACCACCCAGTTCAAGGGAAAGATTGCTGCATGGGAAGTGGGAGGAAAATACCGCTGCTTACTTACAGCGTGGGTCTCTGGGGTGGAAAAAGAGGCAAACCAGGATGTCTGGGTTCAGCTCTGACACCGCCTTGTCGTGCAACACTTCTTCAGGATCCTGTGTTTCGGCTGTCGTACAGACTGATGCATTTCTGGTTGTGAGGCTGGCGTTGGACTGGGATAAAACATGGTGCTCCGTAAGTTCGTGATGTTTCGAACTGCCGGTAGGGATAGGAGCAGAGGGGCAGATTAGGCCTGATTCTGATCTCATTTACTGGGCATTTCAGGAGCGGCTGCCTCAAAGCCAGCAGTCAGCCCAGTGCAAAACCAGTGGAAGAAAATCAGAGTCATTATCAAGGCGATGCATGCGGGGCAGGACCTCTGCAGAGGCTGAGCAGAGGCGCCCTGGTTTTACTTGCGAGGCTGAGCCTGGTGCTCCCTTCATTTGTCTGTGTTAAGAACATGACAGTTGGAGTGAAAATGAAGTACCCCAAGGGAATAAACCCCTTCAGCTGTCGATTAGATCTGCCCAGCACGTTGGTGCAGCCCCTTCCGATACGTTTGTTCCTCACGTTGCCTCGTGGTGGAGGGAACGAGACCGTCTGTGGAGCATTAACACCCGCGAGCAGGCGAGATGATGAAACCAGTGAAGAAGTGGGAAGAGCCCTGATCTCACTTGTCTGCACTGAAATTAAGAGTTTTAATTAGCTCACTGGGCTGTGGGGGGGTGTCAGTGGTACCGTCTGTACTGCCCCCGGTGCTGCTCGATCCGGGTTCAACGTGGTGCAGGGACTGGGGGAAGTCCCGCTGCCGCCGCCAGAGAGTTAAACCCGACCTAATCATCTCCTCCTCTTTCGCAGAGGAGTTTCTCCACAGAGCTGTGGGTAAGACTGCGTGTTCTGGCCACCGCTTCGCCCTGCGAAGCAAACACCCTTTCCTGTAACCACGCTCATTGAGCTTTGTGCCTGAGAACTCACTGGGACGCATCTCAGCGTGGGGCTGCAGAAGCTTCCGCCTCTCACAGCTCAGCGAAATATTTATACAGTGTCTTCTTGTAAACCAGTTCCTCCATGCTGCTGGGGGAAGCGGCTCTGGAGCTGGGCTTATAGCTGACTTTGCTCCGAGCCCCTCCTAAAATAGCGGGTGCAGCTCGGCTGCCTTCGGTCCCAGCCAGATGGGACAGCCACCAGCTTTGCTTCCCTCTTAGGTGGACTCTTAAAATTGCTCTGATAGCCCTGCGGAGTTGTCGTTGCTTTAAGAAACTGGAACACAGCTTTAAAACCAACAGCCCGCGTGCCCAGTCCTCCAGCCGTGCGCTGGGGAGCTCACAGGGAAACTGCCAGGGTTGATGGTTGTGTTGAACTTCAAGTCCTGGGCGCTCTGGGATTATTAAGCCCTGCAGTTGCTCAGGGGAAAAAAAAAAAAAAAAAAGACTTTTTTTTTTCTTGTTTGTGGTATTTAAGAATAAAGTTTGGAAAATCTTGGTGCTACAGAAAAAATAATATGAATTGTGGATCGCCAGGTGGGGGTACTGGCATGTCAACTGGTTTGCAACGAATAGAAATATCTTTTTTTTTTTTTTTTTCCCCTTTGACCTTCAGCACGCTGGGGTCTCCATGACCAGGGAAAATGATGATGGTTTCTGGCTCCTGACCATTGCTGCTCATCAAAAGCCGTTCCACAGCGTCACAGTCAGCTTCTGCAGACCGCAAAACCGGTTGCAGCCAGAAAGTTTGTGTAAGACGTATAGAAGGCTGATTGAAAAGCATGTTTCCACGAATTCTCAATGTTTTGGTTTGTGTAAGGTCTAAAATCTAAAATATGTTTCTCTTACCCCAAATAGATCGCAAGCAGTAATTGTAGGTGGGGAATTACAACATCTATGGCTGGTTTTAGGAAGGGCTCACAAAGATCTCTTCTTGGCTTGTGGTAGTCAGGGTATTGCTCCTCGAAGAGCAAAAAACAACAACAAAAATCTGGTATTTAATTCTGCAGCTGCAGGGTTTGGGCAATGAAGCCAGACAAAGGAAGCCTAGAAAAAAGGAACAGAATCTTAGCAGAGAAGAAACCGATCACTGGAAGATCTTGAGAACTGCTGCTTCTGCCACCATGTGTAGTTGTTAAATCAAGACGGTTTCCTATTTTCCTAAGAGCTGTTGAAGCTCAAGGACAAGTCATGAGCGTGATGCAGGGATGTCCGAGAGGTCCTGCAGCCTGTGTTGAGCAGGAGGTCAGACTTCCTCAGGCATCATGCTGTCTCCTGGTCTTAACATCTGAGGATGTCTGAGGACCGTGTGAGTGGCATCATGTTCTGAAAATCAACCTTTTAATGCTTCTGGGAAAACTTAGTCTAAAAACATCAAGGGTTCTCCTGAAATTCTCTCTCGGTAGTGCCCCATAAATGTGAGCATAGATGTTGTTTGCTGTTCAGTCTAGGGCTCGGGATGGGAATTCCCAAGGCCAGTGCTGGACTCACTGCGCACTGGTTCGCTGCTGTTGGCACTTGGAATTACGGAATAGCCTGTGGAGTCCCCACAGGTCGTAGTATTTGGGTTGTGAGCTGTGCGGAAGCTGACTGTGAAAACAAACAAGCTCTTGTGCAATTATGATGCAGTTCATGTATTTTTAATTTAACACTTTTGCATCCAGGCTTGAACTTTCCTCTTTTTCGGATGCTTTTTTTTATTTCTGGGACCCTTCTCCTCAACTCCAGGTTTGGTTGTGAGAATGCCGCTTACTTTCGCTGTGGGAAGGAACGAAGGAACAGCATCTTTCAAAGTGACTTTTAGGAGGACAAAAAGAAAAAGTGGTCAGATGGCTAGTTGTCTGCCCAAGCGTTCCCTCTCTTCAACCAGAGCAGGGCCACAGTTACGGCTTTCCTCCCCCACAATCCTCTTGTTCATTGAATGAATGCAGAAGACTCAAAGAGGAAAATTTTGCGAAGCAGAAAACCAAAGTTGTAATTTCAGGTTCCTCAGAAGCAGCCTCCTACCCAGATGGCCAATTACTTGCTTGGGTTCCTTCAGCTTTGGGCCCTGTTGGTTTCGGGCGAGCAGGTCTGGTAGGCGGTGGGGCTTTATGAAGCTCAAAGGATGATTCAGCATCTTCCACTCTCGCTCAGGTCAGGTGGTTGCATCTACACCATTCGTGCAGCACCACCTTCTGGTCTGCAGCCTGGCACCGTGGAGGAGCCATGGGCGATGCAGCGAGCGTTGAGGTGCTCTTCACTAGCTGCAGCCTGGAAGTGGAGGAGGAAACTCCTGGGTGGCTTGTGGCCAGCTACCGAGGTGGGGAAATCTAAGCCACCTTCATGCTGTGTTTTCCTGCAGGGTTTCCAAGCCCTGTGGCTGGGGTGCTGTGTGTCGCACACCGGTAAGCCAGCGTGCACTGGCGGTGTGGGACCACATCCTGCTCCCCGCTGCAGGGCACACCCCACCTACCCAGGGCCGGTGATTGCAACCGAAAGGAAACGTGCGGGGAGAATTACTGATCTTGCAGACTGACTCGCTGAGCGAGGGGCGAGCAGCAGAGAAAGGAGAAAGTCTAGTGGCTACCTGCCCTTTTACACCGTGCCACGGGGGACGACTCTCCTGCTGCACCTCATTTTCCCACCCCGGCGGCGCGAGAGCCACTCGTTTCTCTTAATGACTTGCTCTTGCAAGAGCTGTAGCGTTATTGACCTGCACCAGCGCTGGTGTGGCTGAAAGCTCGTCTGGGTGTTTCCGACCGTGTCAGTTTGGTCTATTTAAAGACAAGAGCTCTTCCTCCAGACCTGGCCTCGCTGGTAACGATTGCGCTCGGAGTTCCGCTCCTGAACACGCTGTGACTGGAGCCGCCTGCTCGGGGGCATGCAGCAGCCTTGTCCAAGACCGTTTCTGAACCTGTCCCCCCCTGTTCTGTGCTCGTACTGACAGGACCGTCCTGTTGAGCTGCCGAGCAGACAACATCCAGCCTCGGCGATCTGCGCCTGAAGCCGCTGCGTCGTGTCTGCAGAGACAGCAGCTATAAACCAGACCCGCACGGTAAACGGAGCTTTGCTCCAGTCCTGTCAAGGCCTGTAGCTATTCTTTTTTTTATTTTTTTTGCCTGCTAATGCTCAGGCATAAAGCAGGAATGCTGGCCCCTTCATAGGTTTATTTTTAACATGTATTTTTTTAACCTTTCCTGAAGAGGCTGGAAGCAACTTCAGACTTGCCTCGTCGGCAAACATGGTTTAGCCCGTTGAGGGGAAGGTAGAGACAGAAGTCGTGTCGCAACACTTGTGCTTCTGTACGGGGTAGTTTTAACAGGCCACCATCGTCTGTCCTCAGACCCGGCAAAAAAAACTTGCTACGAATGATCCAAGTGGTTGTAGGGTGGAGGTAGTTGTGGCTCGGTTTTGGTAGCCCTTTGAAGAGCGAGCTGCTGGTTCGAGGTTTAGAGCTGTGCTTTGTAGGTGGGACTTTGCAAAGAGTCGTTGGTGCTCTGGGCTGCGCGAGGAGAGCCCGTTGGGACTCCAGGCGTGAGCAGTACTAGAGCGAACCAGAGCGTCTGGACAAAAAGTGGGATGTGGGTGCTCTCAGAAACCTCTCGTGTTACTTCTCGTGCTGATGCGGCACAGGCAGCAGCAGGGAGGACCGTTACCTGAAGGCCCGCTTTGCCAAGAGATGTTGACTTGAAGGGTTTAAATGCTTTTATTTGATGGGCTTTTTGACCATTTTTTCTTGCCAAAGACTTCTAAATTCTTTTAAAAATAGCACTGAATAAACGTTTCGAAGCCGAAGTAGTTTCTGTTGAGCCCTGTGCTAAGCAGAAGGAACAGCGACCCAGGTTTCTGGGTGACTATGCACATAGCTACATCCGCCTTCTTTGCTAGGGATGTGGGACCAGGCTTTGAAAAACATTTATTTGCCTTGAGATCATTAATATTTGACCTCCATATCACTTCCTTGATGCCATTCCAGCTCAAAACCTTGATGAGCTCAGTTGTGAGGTGCTGAAAGGTACTTTAAAGGTATGTCTGGTCACCACTGTGAGCTCATTTCTAATTAAACAGAAGTTCACACTTTATTTCATTAGACGCATCATAATAAATGTACAGATAATTGGCTGATTTTCAACTTTTCAGCTATTAGAAACAAATTCCAGAAGTCTCTTAGGGTTCGAGAGAGGAGCTTTGTGTCACTGAAGTGGTCTCGTTCTCCTGATCTACCTCAAGGTGTCATTTTGCTCATGGCTTTGATGCGTAGGGTAATGGTCTGTGGATGTAGTAGCAGCCTATACTGGTTCTGCTGAAAAGTTGCTGGAAGGTTGGACAGTGCATAAGATCCTCTCCCCTTTGATTTGGCTAAGTTCTGTAACTTCCCAGCTGCTCCAGACAAAAATGGTGACTCTCAATGTCACCTCTCAATTTACCAGCTCTACCTGCAGGTCCCTTCACCAGGCAGGTTTCAGCAGCCAATTAAATACTAATAGAAGTCACAAAAAGGGAGTTGCCTCTCATGAATACCAGGGTGTCCAAGTATCTGCCTTACGAAAATAAACAGGTTGGTGTAGCAAACACAAATCTCACACATTAGCTCTTCCGTCATGTATTCAGGTGGCCCCAAATGAGGATCACCAAGGCCATTCCCGTGCCGTGAAGTTCAGATGTTTATGCACAGGGACTGGGGTGAGGCTGGAAGTCTCATAGAGCAGATTCTTCTGGGGTGGATCCCCCTGCTCATCCTTCACTCCAAGTCCATGTGTGACCTACAGCTGTTGGACTAGGCGTTGTGGTGGACTCATAAGGCTTTGTGCTCCACTTCTGGAGGACAAGGGCAAGGTAGGACCAGGCTTCTTGGTTTCTAGAACTAGGAATGCCTGTTACATCTCATGCTCTTTGTCCTGTCACTTTGCTATATGCTCAGTAAACTAGTCCCACCAAAGTGGAGAGCAGATCCAAAACCTCAGCTCTCCAACAGAGCCACAGTAGTCCGTTGGAAGCAGCAGATGCTAGAGCGGGTATTTGGTCTAGCTGCATCCCTGTGCAGGAGCGAGGGATGGGGAAGTTTTGATTGATGCTTTGATCCAATTGGATTTAGAAGAGTGGAGACTCTAGTGCAGAGGAGATCCCGTCTGGGGTGGTGAAGATGTGGAAAATCCTGCTCTGGGTTTTCTCTCATTCCCTCCTGAGTTCTGGTGCTGCGGATTCCTGAGGAACAGGTTTATGAGGGGAAAAACCAGAAGAGAGGGGGACACAGCCCATGGGGGCCCTGTGTAAATATTTGCGTTCATCTATGAGAGGGATCTGTTAATGAGAGGCCAATCACCTGGAAATTAAACAAATCACATTCTGGTTCTCAGTGAGTGCTGCTTCATGTCACTGGCATAAGGTGGGGTTTAGTGTGTGCACACAAGGGAGATTTGTAGAACTTGTGATAACAAGGGAGCAAACACTGTCCAGACTTGATTCTTTTCTTCCTACAACGTTAACAACATTCCCTCCAAACTCAGTCATGGCTTTTCTTTCTTTCCTGTTAAACAAATGTATACCTTGATTTAAAATTATTTCTGCTTTTTCTGACTTGGCTTGGCCTTTACTGGCAGCACGAGAGCTCTAAAGCGTGACATTTCCCTGGTGGTGTGAGGAGCACCAGGGTCTTCCAGCGGTGACGGGTCTTCACACCCTTCGTAGCTGTTTGCAAAGAGCTGTGGAGCTCGTAATTTGGAATCACTGGTGGACACGTACGAGTGTGAGCGTGCACAGACACCTGCAGCCTATGGATCATCCTCCCCAGGTGGGGTCTGAGGCTGCACCATCTCTTGCAGCCGGTTCGGCGTTCATTGGTAGAGCCGCTTCCAGCACGGCCTTGCAGCAGCTCCACGTTGCCTGAGAAAATATTTGTCTTGAGAAAAGTTGTGTTAATTAAACTGACTCTTCTACCGATTCCCCAGCCACGTAACGAAAACACAGCGAAGTCTTTATCGAGGAAGTTTTCGAGACGAGGGTGGCACTGGGGACAGGCAGGCACTTGCTTAGTGGCTGTAATGTGAATTTCTATTTTTTTTTCACCGTTTCTGTTATGTGACAAAATACAAATGAATTTCAGTGTACGCTCCCAATGAAGTCGAGGCTGTTTCTCTGAATAGGAGGTTGCCAGCCTGCTGATCGGATCAGAGGCTTTGTTTTTGCCTGTAGGGAATAAAAGGACCATTTTCTTCTCTTTCTGGCTTTCTTTTCATCGAGGATAGGAAAAACCCCATTGTCTTTGGTCCCGAATCAGTGGGGGAAGTTTCCTTGTTGAATTATTTCCACTGAGATTCCAGGCTTTTTTTCATTGTCACGTAAACAGAAATCTTTCAGCATCCTCTCTTTGTGCGTGGTTAAATAAGATACAGACTGGCATAATACAGCGTTGTGCATTGATGCTGGGTCCAGAAAGTAACATGTGACTTAGGAAGATCGGATTTTTTTTTTTTTTTTTCATCATACCAGGGGCAGCAGACAGATGCACTGATTCCCCCTTCTACATCCTGCTTTTACTGCATCTTAATTCAAAGAATTAATAATGCATTTGTGTTTCTGTAGTCTCTTCTCTCCTTACTGGATCTTAGGAACTTGGTTCACTGAAGGCATCACTCCTGGTGCTGGAACAGTGGACGTGGAGAGGGTACATGGGCGAGAGCGTGCAGCAACCATGCAGGGCACTGCAGGGCATCAAGGAAAGGAAAACCTCCTGTCTCACAGTGTGGGAATTTCAGGCTGTGGTTGCCCAGAAGGGTTTATGGGATTTTTAATGATGGGTCCTCAGATTTCAGTCACCAGCTTCCATCACGTCCCAGCTTGGGGGCACTGATGGAGCTGCTCCTCGCGAGTAGGGCAGCCGCCCGCTGAGGCTCCGCCTGGATTCCCCTGCAGAGCTCCCAGCAAAATGCCAATGTCTTCCAGATCCTGATGTAGCCAGTGAGATCTGGTGAGGTCATGCAAACCTTCTGCAGTGCAGGGATTTCCCACCTGCCTCGCCATGATCCGGGGAAGCGAGGCAGAAAATACCCCCTTGCTTTTTTGCTGCGTGGAGGAGAAAGCTGCTGCTTCTGCCTCTGAGCCTGGGGGCAAGCGGCAGATCTGCAGCCCCAGTAGCTCACCCTGAGTGGCACAGGAACAGTGCGATTTGTGGGTGGCACCAGAAATGAGTCTGCTCCGACGGAGCCCCCACCAGAGTTCCAATAGTGATAGATAGCAAGAGCCCGCAACGCAAAGCGCGGGTCCTTCAGCTCTGCCTGGCTCATGCTCACCCACTGCCTTCTGCCTCCCATCGCCGGGTGGCCGTGCAGGTGCACGGGGTGGCCATGCACTGGCTCTGTTTTACGGTGGTTCTGGTGTTCGGGTTTTTATGAGGACAGATGCGTTCATTGCCACGTGTCTCGGTACTGCCAAAAGGGACTTCTTCCTGCTCCCTTCGTGCTTGCCTCCTATCTGCTCCCTTCTGCGCTCGCAGCTCCCGGGGGTGATGGCGCAGCAGGGCAGGGCTGTGGGCTGGAGCCACCAGCGAGCTCCTCAGCTCTGTCCCGTGGCAGCACCACGTTCTCTAAAGCCAGAGCAGTGACAGGCTCCATGGCAGGGGTGTGTTATCAGCCTTCATCTTGCTCTTCGCTTGAGGGGGAGAGAAAAATATCTGCGAGGGCAAAGCTTTTTGTGTTTTCTATGGAAACTTTCTGCGGAGTGTATGTGAGTTTTGCTGAAGCCGAGGGGGAACACTGGGGTGAACAGCCCCTCTGTCACCCTGTGAGGAGCTCTGCAGGTCATGACCACTGTGCTTTTGGCTTATGTCAGTGCTAGTCCACATTTTCCTGGCTGCCTTTCAAACACCTCTCACCTTTACCAGTTACTGGCATTTAAACTTGGGAAGGATACGGCCCTTGGCACATCCCAAGAGTTTGCTGAAACCCTGTAAATTTACTTTGTTTTCTCAGAGTGGGAAGTGACAAAACCCCACAATGCTGTATTTTTTTTTTTTTTTTTAAGTATAAACCAGAGAACTTTAAAAGAAAAAAATAATCTGTAATCTTGCGTGAGTGAATTCATCAGGAAAAAGAATTAAGTAGCTGAAGAAAAGAGCATCAGGTTGGGTGGGTGTACATGGTGCCATCGAAAGGACGGCAGACCCAAACCGGTGAAATTTTCGGGGTGGTTTCTGTTCTGTCAGTTAAAGCAGCGAGTTCCTGAGCACTGTGTAGTGTTGTGCAGTTTGATGTGGCAGTAGTTACACCCAGAGGTGCGTTCGGGAGACGATGCTCTGTTGCCCCGTTCTGGAGGGAGGGAGCCTGGTTGTGGGCTTGGGCTGGAGTTCTGCATGGGGCTAAATGGGAACGGAGCTGGCAGCCACCAGCGACCTCCTGTCCCCAGGGATGCTGCTGCTGGTATAGAGGTTTTCTGCAGCGTTTCTTCGCCTCGCTTCTGTATTCAAAGCAAACTGGAAGCTTTTCGTGAGGTCGGTTTGAAAGAGCACTTTGTCGTTTTGGTGAGTTTACATGATAATCTTGGAGTCTGTTTTAATTTTATTTTGCTTAAGTTTTATTGCATTTTGCTTAATTGCTTCAGCTTTATTGTTAATGAGACAAAAAGCGCTTCGTGTAATAGCTTGAAGAGTAGAATTTTCAAGGAGCAGAGATAGAATTTGCATGGTTAAAGTTTTTTTTTATTGTTTTCATTGTTTTCAAATTCCTCATTTGGTTTTGTTCAGTCCTACAAACCTGCGGTAGGGTCATCACTGACCCATCCGTGTCCTGCAAGTACATTCTTAGGGCCCGCTCGCCTGGACCACAGCAGCATGGTGGGACGCAGCCCAGACAAGAACACCCCAGTGACCACCAGTCCTTCATTTCTGGTCACTTCTGCAGTCGGCCACAAGTAGCCCTCTCTTCTTATATTTATGAAATACACCAAAATTCCTCGTTTTCCCTGTTGTGGAACGGCTTCAGCTCCTGCGGTAACCAACTGCTGGAAAACCAGAGGCAGAATTAAACAATACAGCTAACGAGCCCATGACACTGGGGTTTTGAGGTTGGGGTGGTTTTTTTTCCTTAGTAAAGCCTGAGGGGAATACTACTCTCAGGAAGCCCATGAAATGCAAAAATAAACTGGAAAGGGAATTATATTAATTCAGCTGGTGAGCATCATGCAAGAAACTGGGACCCACAGACTTGTTTCCGTGTTGGTAGATGATTCGGGGTCCATTTTTTGAAACGAGCAGAGTTACCACCTTTTTGCAGCGCTTCCTCTGCGTCCTTATGAAGGAAATCCGTATAAGAGTTAGGTAGCGTGGCGTGGGCTCTAAATCCTGGGCGGTGGCATCTGTGGCTGTAGATCCCTGGAGAATCCTCTGCAAGGAATGGGAGTTAAGCTCGTTATTACCCACAGTCATGACTTGCTGCTGCCTCTTTTCTGTCCTTCAGCACTGGTGATTAAGTGTCCACCTAATCTTCGTGGCTGCAGGCTTGCCTGCTGGCTAACCGCTGACTCCATTCATTGTTCTCAAGTCTATGAGAGAAGAGGTTCCAAACTGGTCCCAGTCCAGATGCGTGAGTAGGAGCCCGGAGGTGGGACTTGCTGTGTTATCGTTGCAGGGTGAAACGACGTACGAGAAGTGCTGGGACAACCTTGTTTCTGCGTTGGTAGATGGTTTGGGGTGCATTTCCGCATCTAAGATCACTGCTGTGTTACTGAGACCTTCGCTGTGGTTCTCCAGTCCTGACGATGGACTCCGCCTGCCGCAGCGGGGTTCCGGCTCTGGTGCATGTTTGCACAAGGCTTGACGAGAGGAGCCCAGACTCCCGCGCGTGCAAAACAGCAGCCTCATGCCCTGTGCTCCGTCCGACCTGCTGCAGGCCTGCGGGGCAGCCTGGGCGCGAGGCTGCAGTGGGGCTGGCTGGGCACCCCACCTCATCCCAGCGGCCGCTTACGGGTCTTTTCAAACCGCGGCCCCACGCTCTGGCAGAGCACCGAGTGCCACGGCTGGAAGTCGGGCTGTTATCTGTTCCTTAGCCTTTTGGCAGCCTGGGCTCCACGGTGGTTCGTCTGTCCTCGTTCAGCTTCCCATAGCGCTTCCTTCTGCCCCGTCCCAACCCTCGGGTTCACCAGACGGTGAGCGGAGGCAGTTCCGCGGGGCGGGAGCAGCAGCGCAGGACTAGTGGCAGCGACAAACCTCCACCCTCCGCCTTCAGAGCAGCTGAGGCGGCTCTTACACCGGTGCATAAAAGGAACCAGGGTCAGTGTTCTGAGCCTGAGGGCCCGTGACGTGAAGGACCTCGCTCCACCTTGGCGCCTAGGCCTCGCGCGTGCCCTCTGCCGAAGAACAAGCTTCCTCTTGAAGCGAGATTCTGCTTCTCGCACAGCAGAGTGGTTTGGGGCGCTCTCCGTACGTGCCTGGGCCTGGCGTTACCCCCCACGGCCCGTCGGCCCGCTGGCCGCTGCACGAGGCCGCTGGCGTGGGGAGCAGCCGGGCTGGCTCCTGGGCTCGGCAGGGTGTCCAGAGGACGGGCAAGGCTGTCTCTGAGGTGAGGTTCATCGGCCGTCTCTGAGGTGAGGTTCATCGGCCGTCTCTGAGGTGAGGTTCATCGGCAGTCTCTGAGGTGAGGTTCATCGGCCGTCTCTGAGGTGAGGTTCATCGGCCGTCTCTGAGGTGAGGTTCATCGGCCGGCTCTGAGGTGAGGTTCATCGGCCGTCTCTGAGGTGAGGTTCATTGGCAAGTCAGGGGAGGGCCAAGGGGAGCCATTTTCAGCTCGCAGGCCCTGAGCCCGGGGCCCGTGGGACGGACCAAAACCTCACTCCCCACAAACTCACTCTGTAATTACGGGATTGAGCAGAAATCATCAACTCCATCCGAACTGCAGTTGTCCCTTTATTTTTTTTTTTCCTCCCCCCACTCCTGTGGCTTGAAACGATGTGGAAACGCTTTGGAAGGTTTCTCAATCCATGAGTTTAACCACAAGTCTCAGCCAGGGGAACGCATTATCAGGGAGAGGCAATTACTGCATGAGCTGTACGCAAGACGCGTTGCCTTGGCGAGACTCTCCATCGCGCCAAGAGCTGCCTTCCCACTCTTGGCTTGGCAGGTCTGCGGTGTTCCATTCAGGCAAATTTTGAGGGAATCATTACGCAGCGTTAATTTCAAAATACGAGTTTTCTAATGGCTTTCTTGCACCGATGAGTGTGTGAGAAGTGGAAGTGGCAGATTTTTACAGTCCTCTGGAGGAGAACTGGTGGTGATGCACGTAATCCCTCTCCCAGTCACAAGTGTTGAGTGATTCTTGAGGGTCATCTTAAACGTTGTGAGAGAACTTGGTTTTCCTGAGTTTTGTTTGCAAGAAAACAGGATTAGTTTCATTACAAATATAAAAAAAAAACCCTAAAAACCCCTCTGGAATATGAGTGGTACATTGGCATGTCCTTCCTGGCTGCAGGAGCCTGGCTGAGGGTCTAGGGCACAAGTGCGCTGAGGAGCAGTTGAGGGACCTGGCGGGGTTGAGCCTGGAGAACAGGAGGCTCCGGGGAGACCTTCTGGCTCTGACAGCTCCCTGACAGGAGGTTGGAGCGAGAGGAGGCGGGGTCGGTCTCTTCTCCCCAGGAACAAGTGACAGGATGAGAGGAACCAGCCTCAAGTTGTTCCAGGGGAGGTTGAGGTTGTCCCTGAGGAACAATTTCTTCCCCGTTGGGTTTGACCAGGCGTGTCGCAGGCTGCCCAGGGCAGTGGTGGAGTCGCCATCCCTGGAGGAGTTTCCCATCCGTGTGGAGGTGGTGCTGAGGGACAGGGGTCAGTGGGGACCTGGCCATGCTGGGGAACGGATGTGCTCGATGTTGAAGGTCTTCTCCAACCAAAACCATTCTGTGATTCTACGACTTCAAATCCCAGTCGCACTTCGTGATGGAAACAGAGCAGCCATGAGCTGGTCCGGGCAGCGCACACAAGTGCCAGAGCACTTCAAACCCTACCGAAGGTTTGCATTGGCAGGGGCAGAGCTGAGCGTTGGCCTCAAAGGTAGGATGAAACTGCCGAGTCTTCTGTGAGCGTGAGCAGGAGGAAGGAGCTCTCGGCGGTCGCTGGTTCCTGGGCCAGAGCCCTGCTGCAGCTCCAGCTCAGGGTTCGTGCTGGGGAGGCTCAGGCTGCACAGGGCTCGCTGCGTTCTAGTTCCAGTGGTGATCTCTCGGGGAATATTGAGCTGTAAAATACGCAGATTTTGCAATAATTCCTCTGTTCCAACAAATGCTTTTCTGGAAAAAAACTGCTTTTAAGTTATGAAAATAGATTAACCCTTTGCACACCCCTTTGCTGGCGAAACACAGAGTCGCTTTTGTTCGTGCGCTTTCCTCGTGGTGCAGGTCCCGGTGCCCTTTGCTGCCTGGAAAGGTGAGAAGGCAAGTTGCTGAAACCACGTGTGCTATGAGTAAAAGTTACTAAGCGCAGCATTCAACCCTAGGCTTTGTAATGAGCAGAGGAAGTCTCCTGGATGTCTGCCCGTCTCTTTGAGGTTACATGGATCCCTGTTTATCAACGTGGGTCTCTCTCTTCCTGTAGTATCCGAGGGCCTCCCAGACGCTCGCGCTGACTCACAACACATCTGTGAAAGAAGGAAGTATCCCCGATTTAGAAAAGGGGACTAACGCGGACCGTAGATGGTACGGCTCGCCCAGTTTCGCACAGGAAGTGTGTAACCGAAGTGGGAATCGGACCCAGATCACTGGAGTTCAGCACTGGATTGCCTCTCCCCTCGACACGTCCGCAGCTACTAGGCAGATATGAAATCGGTTTAAGAATCAAATGTGTGGATCATGTGGGTAGATGCCTGAGTTTGTAGCTTTAAAAAAAAAGCTGCTGCTTCCTAAAAAAAAAAAAAAAAAAAAATCCTTTTTAGAAAAAAAAGATTTATTTACTAACAATCTGCTGCCACTGAGAAAGACTAAAACTCGCTCTGTGCGTCCGCCCCTGGAGATCTGGCAGGTGCTTTTCCGCTGGGCAGGGTTCGAATGAGCAGGTCAGGCTGTGGAGAAGGTCAGACACATCGAGCAAGTGGCTTCCCCCGGGAGGAAACGCCGTCCCCGCTGCACCCCCCTGACAGCGCTGGCGGGCCCTTCCCCGCCTGCAGCCCTTCCCCCGTGGCTCTGGTCCCTTCCCCTCCCTGCTTTACAGTCCCGCTGCTCCCTTCCTGGTGAGCTGAGCACGGCGTGGGACCGCCGCGGGCAGCAGGGTTAGAGGGGAGGGGGCTGTGGATGGAGACGGACTGCCTGAGCGATAATCACCCTTCACATGGGTACGCTCGTTTTATCGTCAAGCCGGAGGACCATGGATCTCTTGCCAGTCCCAAGAGCTGCTCTGAGCAGCAGAGGATGCGCTTTTTCTTCCTGTCGCTGCTTTGACTTAGGGCTAATGCTAATGAATCCCAGGGTGTCTGTGCAACCAGGACAGTGTTGGAGGTGTGTTAGGAAGCTGGATGTGCTGCCACCCTTTGTCCCTTCAGTGCTTCAGAAAGCTGTGACCAGGTAGGAAGGGAAGACAGAGGTGTTTAGAGCTGATGGTGCTACTCCCCGAGCTGAGCTCTGGGGCAGGTTCAAGCCCCTCCGCTGCAGAGTGGGTTGCATGGGTGCTACTGGCCACAGGGTTTGGGGTGGGGGCATCACCTCGGGAGAACCATACCTTCTCCTGTGGAATTGTTGCTTGTTGTCTGGGAAGGAAACATCTTTTTCTTGGCGTGTAAAATATGTTCAGAGCACGGTCCATACTTGGGGTCGGTTTTTAAAGCAGATCTTCATTTGGAACGTTGCTTGCCTTTCTCTAAACCTGACCCACGTGCAGACCAGTTCAGGCGTGTGAGGAGCTCTGTGGAAGGTAAGTGTGGAGGACCTGAAGGGTTTACTGAAAACTGAAGGTGGTCTAAGTGCGCAACTCAGGACAAAGTACCGGCTTTGGAGGAAGAGCTGCAGCACCTGGGTGCTGATCTGAATGCTCCGTACCTGAGCAGACCTGAAATCCATGCCTGGCTGTGCAGCTTTTGTCTCGTCCGCTCTGCATCTGCCCGCGGCCAACCCCAGCCAGGCTGTGGTTTCCCTGGCAGGAGGCGGACTATCCCGTGGCAATGGGTTTCCTACCAGCATGCACGTCACCGTCAGGGTAAATGTGCTGACGGAGGTGAACGCAGTCACCATGGGCTTCTCCAGCTCTTGGGGCTGAGTCTGTGTGCTGCTCCGTTACCAAGCGATCCTCCCCATCAGGGCACCTGCTGGAAGTCCCGTGTGCTCGCTGCTGAGGTGGCCTTTTAATAGCTGCGCATTACGATTCCAACGGGCTTTTTCTTTTACAGACTGAATTAAATCGTGGGCAAAGAAACGAGAGACACCGTCAAAGCTGCAGCCTACTAAGTCCTCTGTAAGTAATCTCTGGTTTTTCTCTCGTGACTTACCCTGGGTGCGTGCAGGTGGGCTCAGCCTGGGATCAGGACTTGCTTTTCTGTTTGTCTCATTGATTTTGCTTTTTCTTTGGTGTATTTGAGAAGCTTTTGCCTGGTGAGCCCTCCCATTTTATACTGCCGAGTCTTGTGGCAGGAGGTGATGACAGGAGATCTGCTACTGCTGCTACTGTTCGCATTGTCAATCCCTCTTAGTCATAAATCACGTTGCATGTCTAAGGTGACGTCTGCCCTTTTGTTCAGAGCTGTGGTTGGGATCTAGTGGCACAGACCATGGTCTCCAGGTAGCAGAATGACCCACCACCCGTGCTTTGCCCATCACCTTCTCTGCTTTTATGAAGGGTGGGCTTGCAGGGTTTTTGTAAGGGCTGAGGAACATCGTTGAGCTACAGAAAAAAGGGATCTGGTGTCCCACAGATGTGTCTCTCCAGATTGATCTGTGTGTAGATTAAAAAGCGGTAAATGCTGAATGTGGCTCTTCTGTAGACAGGACATTTGAGTGGCTGCAGTAAGGAGGGGGCTGTACCTGTCCCTCAGCGGAGCAGAAATTGGTGCTTTGCTGAGTTCAGTCACTGTCACAAACCTTGTAAAATTTAAAAATGTATTTAATATATATAATATATTTTTTATATAGATATAATATGTAAATAAGTTCATCGTGGGTTAAAATTGGCCAAATAGCTTAGAAGTAAGGGGGCAGGTTTTCTGTTGGCCCACCAGGCATGCTCTCATAGCCTGGCATCCTTAAAAACAGGCTAAAATTTGGTGTATAGAAGAAAAGGCTGTTCTGTTGGAATAGTTTTGAGAAGGCAGGGTTGTAACAGCTTCCCACAGATCACACTGGATCTTGGTCTGACTGGGACAGGACCAAACAACAGAGCAAATCCTTCTGTCTGCTTGAGAACTGCAAACGGCAGAGTTCTGCCACCAGCAGAGCTTTGAGGAGCCTCTGCAATGAGACGTTGCAGTGTCCTGGAAACAAACGGCAAGCGCCAGAAAGCCGAACACCGCAGTTTTCCACATGTCACTTGAAAGGAATGAATTCTGGAAGCCAACCACAATGTAGAGGAAGCCTGGTGCCTTCAGATGTCTTTTCAGTGATGTTCCCCCCGGGAGCTCGGTTGTCAGGTGCAGCCCTGCAGCATTTCTCTTCCCACTTGCGGAGAGTCTTAACCCCAAATCTAATGGTAAAGAGCTTGTTTGGGTCCATGGCTGCATACATGTGGTAATAGTCCCAGGCACAGAGAGACCAACCTAAAGCTTCACACTGTCTTGACACTGTGCCCAGGTGGCCAAGAATGCCAACAGCATCCTGGCTTGTACTAGCACTGGTGTGGCCAGCAGCACCACAGTAGGGATCAACCCCCTGTACTGGGGGCACTGGGGAGGCCACACCTCAAATCCTGGGTTCAGTTTTGTCCCCTCACTCCCAGAAGAACATTGAGGGACTGGAGTGTGTCCAGAGAAGGGCAATGGAGCTGGTGCAGGGTCTGGAGCACAAGCGCGCTGAGGAGCGGCTGAGGGACCTGGGGGGGTTGAGCCTGGAGCAAAGGAGGCTCAGGGGAGACCTTCTGGCTCTGACAACTCCCTGACAGGAGGGTGGAGCGAGGGGAGGGGGGGTTCAGTCTCTTCTCCCCAGGAACAAGTGACAGGATGAGAGGAACCAGCCTCAGGTTGTTCAAGGAGAGGTTGATGTTGGCCCCAAGGAACAATTTCTTGCCTGTTGGGTTTGTGCAGGCGTGTCGCAGGCTGCCCAGGGCAGTGGTGGAGTCCCCATCCCTGGAGGGGTTTCCCCTCCGTGTGGAGGTGGTGCTGAGGGACAGGGGTCAGTGGGGACCTGACAGCGCTGGGGGAACGGGGGGACTGGAGGAGCTGAAAGGTCTTTTCCAACCCAAACAATTCTGTGATTCTGTGGTTAGGTCTTCCTCCAACCCTTTAGGAGGCCTTAGGTGAGGTTTAGGCTGGGGAGAGTCTGTGTCCCTGAGCCTCTTTGCAGGAATTCATTTCAGCGGTAATAAGGTAATTCAAAAGACCAACAACTGTGACTTTCTAAAAGAGCATTTCTAAACATTTTATCTCAGACTTCAGGGTAAGATTCTGGTCAATTTGTCATTGATTTCCTTCCTCAGAGTGTCCGTCTTTGTTTCTGTCATTGCGAATCAAACAGACATTTCTGTTCGTGTTCGCTCCATTGCATTTCAAGTAAAACCCTAAGAAATGATGTTTGAATAGAATTAATAGCTGGAATCCCCAGTTTTAGTGCCTGTACTTGGGATTTGGCCGCAGACATGCAATGTTAGCAGCTGGAAACCATGTGCCATGAAACCCACGTGCCTTTTTTCTCAACGGTTTGCTGATGTCATGCCGATGCCGTGCCCTGGGCGGGAGCTGCCGCTGTGCTGCTCCGCAGAGCGCGGTGCAGAACGCACGCAAAGTGAAAGTGAGAGGGAGGAGCAGGTCATGAGGAGGAGGAGGTGAAAGTAAAAGCAAAAGACGTGCCTTTTCTGAGAAAAAATGGGAGAATTGGGAAAGCGCAATGAATCTTAAAAGGCTGAAGTCAGAAGGTGGATTTCGACTGAGGTGAAGAGGGTAGAAACTGGGAGGAAAATGAGAAAGGAAAAAACGAGTAGGTTTTCCCACCCGCATTAGTCCCAGGGCGTTTCCCAAAGGAGGCAGTGGGAAGCTGGCTGTGCAGAGGAGCTTGGGAGGACCAACCCCCCCGGCCCCCTCCTCTCTGCCATCAGGCAGAAGAGAGAGCAGCAGGACCAAGGTCTCCTGACATAATGCAGTGACATGCTCCTTAGCTGCTCTAGGGTGTAGCTGAGCTGGGCAGAGCCGTGTTGGGGACCTGCAGCCAGCTTTCTAGAAGCTCCCGTTCCCTTCCTCTAAGTTCATTGGGGAGAAACTCTCCCACCATTATTTGCTGGGTGGACATCTTTTTTCTGCCACTTTATTTGGCACCATTGCCTTTTCCTCCGAGAGGTGTCAACCTGGAGTGACTGCATCCAGCAGGGAGAATTATCTTCTGCCGTTCCAGGGGCCATTTCCAGTAATGGAACAAATCTGGAGAAAGTAGCCTGAGTGGCCCTGGAACGGCCGTGCTGACTGCTGGAGGCAGCAGATTTGCTAGTTTGTGGACCGGTTCTTGAAACATGAACTTTTGTGCGGTTCCTAACAAAATCAGCCGGGGCCCACGTGTTCACCAGAGAAAGCTGAGGATGATCTGAACATTTGGGATGATACTGAATCATCTCAGGAAGCTTCCTCACAACCTGAATTATTATATGCTCAGGAGTGAATACGGAGCCTATAGGTGAAAATGGATGAAAATGTTCTTCAGGCATTCTGGAGTTGGCAGTTCTTACCTGCGAGTGCTTGGGCTTGTGGGAGGCAGCGCTCACTTTGCGCTTGCTGTGAAAGTCTCTGCTTAAATCCAGTTCCACCAAGTTAATGTCCTCTGTGTGCCACGAGTAGGGCAAAGAGCAGCATCGTGGGCAAAAATCAACATGATCAATCAGCTCCCCAACTGTCTTTGATCTTGAGTAGGTGTTGTGCTGGAAGAACAGTGCTGCAAGGCCAGCCCAGACCACGGTTGGTGTTAGTCAGCATCGAGGAGGCAGCGCTCTCTAAAAAGGGGGTTCAAAATGCAATTAATTACTCCTCATAGCAATGAGCCCATAAACATGAGGCACCTTTCTTAGCAAGTTGGGGCAAGTGCAGGAGCTCTGCAGGTCCTGGGAAGATGGAAGCTCATGCCGGAAGGGAACAGAACCTGTATTTGAGGAAAAGGAAGGTGAAGTTTAAGGATAGGACTGATTTTCTGTACATTTACAGAAGATGTGGGTGTCACAACTGGCTAAGACAGACACTAATTCAATCAAAAAGAGATGACGTCTCTGGGCAATCAGTCTCGCTGAATTGAGATCTTCTTGTGGGCTGTGTTGCCCCTGTTGGGTCCCTCGTTGGCACCTGCCTCTGCCAGTGACAGTATCGGGAGTTGTGTCTAAGGACTTGAACTCATCTTTTGCCCATCTAAGGTTAGGTGAAATCTACCCTGTCCAAAGAATAGGCAGTTTTTAAACACTTTTGTAAGGTCTCGTTGGTCATGATGTGTCCTAGGGTGTTGTTATACCTTTAGACTCTGCTAAATTAAACCGAGTTACCTGCCACTCCACATCATTCTGTTCTCACTGCGTGTGGAGAGTCCATAGAGTTGTGGGAATGAATGAGGAGTGGATAATCCTTGCAGGACTTCGTGTTGAACACGACCAACCTCTTCTGCTGGCTCTTCACTGTTGCTCCTCAAGATGAAGCCGGGCCATTGTGCAGCTAAAATCTCAGTCCCCTGAGGTTTTGCTGGGTTTATATGTGAGCCCCAGCCACGCACCCTCCTTCTGCGTGGGGCAGGATGAAAGCAGCTGGGCTGTGAGTGGTTTCCCGTAATTAAACCGATGCAATTCTGTCATAGCAAAGCACCACACCCTCAGGCAGAAAATGGCTTCGTAAAGAGGGAAGATAGTCTTTTCTCATCCTAAATTCACTTTAAAAGCACCATCCTTATTTTCCTTAGGAGTATCCCACCCATCTTCTGTTCCATCTGTCTTATTTCAGTGGGATCAGGGCATTTCCTCCCTGAGTGTCTCATTCATAGCTCTATTTGCTGTCAAGGGTGGTAGGTTTAATAGAGCCTCCCACCCCAATTCATGGAAGAAGGGTTCTCCTTATAGGCAGCTAATTCCAACGTCCTGCCTGCCGTGGAAGCTGGATTCGCACCATTGTTTGGTAACAAAAGGCAGGAAATTAAAGTGGCAACTTTGCAGTGAAAGAGTGTGTGTGCTCTCCCCTTACCCGCTATCGTAAATGACACCGAAGATTACTGCAAGCTGGAGAGTGGGTTTTGTGCAGAGCAGATTTGCGTTTTATTTGTCAGGGAATGCATGTGCTACATGAGGCAGTGCTGTGTATTTAGTCAGTGTTACTTTGCAGTCCGTTTGGGAGGGAAATAGATTTATAAAATCGGTAAAACCAGCAATGTTTGCAGGAGATCAGAAGGAATTCAAGTTTGAAACCATTTTAATACGTTTTTCAAAACTGCGTTTCAAGTTACTGTGCGTGGTTACTGCTGCAGAGCCAGGTTATGAGTGTCTTAAACTGAGTCCCTGAGGTTTGACTTCGTACGATTTACGTTTAGATTACCATGAAAAGTAACGTCTCGTGCAGGGTAGACATTCCGGCAGCTCTTCTGAATTACTTCTCTGCCAAATGTTTACTTTTATCCTCTATAGAAGTAGCAGCATTTAATTGCTTAAAAACAAATGTTAAAGTGATTTTTTTTTTTCTGTTTTCTTTTGGATGTAATTACAGAAATGTGGGAAATACTTTTCCAAGGCTTTTGAACTCAAAAGTGGAACAGAAGGAAGACACAGGGGGACACACACCGTCCAGTGTTATTTTCCTTGCACAGGAAAAAAAGACCATTATGAGATGAGCACTAAAGTCTCAAGTTTTCAAAGGTTTGCATAACAAACAAGAGACATATTGTGGGTTGCATCTTGACTTTGAAGGCTTGCCACTGTCAACTGAAATAAAATGGCAAGGTTTAAAGCCTTAACCAAGTTCACAAGGAAAATATTTGGACTAAAAGTTTTGGAAAGTTTTCTCTCTTTGAAGTAGTTTGTCATGTGTTACCAATGTGAACTTTATTGACCTTGAAACGTTTTTTTTTTTGAATCAAATAGCAACTAGTGACACTTTAGTAAAATCTTAAATCAACAACCATCTCCTGGTGGCTCCAGCTTCGTAGCAAATGCAGGCAAAGCAGGGAATCTACAGAAGAGACCTTTATTATTCGTAAATGAAGCCTGCCAAAACCTTCCCGAAATAGCATTCAAAGACCCTTTTAAGGTCATGGATCCTGAACAAAGCCAGAAGAGCACAAAAAAGGCTGAGGAAAGTCCAAGAAAGAGGCTTCCCAAAGGAGAGGCTTTCCAAGCCAGTATTTCATCCGCAGCTACGTACCAGGGCAGCTCTGCTTCTTCGCAAGGGACCCCTCTCCGAGATCTCATATCGCAGCAGCACTTTTCTGGTTCTTTGCCGCTTCCGAGAGAGGAGACTCAGGAGAAATCTGGACACCAGAAACAACCTAAGCCTTCCTCCTTTGAACATCCTCCCCACGTTTCGCAGCTTCAGCAGCACGCACTGTCACCAGCATTTATGTCTCCTGGGAAACCAGAGCATGTCCTTGAAGGTCCCACATGGCAGCTAGTTGATCCAGCAAGACCAGGTCCCTCTGGCTCCTTTTCATCACCCGGGCTTCACTCGCACCACGGCCAGCTCTTACCTTCCCATTCACCGATCATTCCTGGAGAGGACATGCCGTCCGTTCAAAAGGTCTATATCCCGCGCCCTTCACAGGTTTCCTTAAAACAAGCTGAGGAAGTGCACAGGAAGGAAAAGAAACCTCAGAAACCGGGCAAATACATTTGCCAGTACTGCAGCAGGCCTTGTGCGAAGCCAAGTGTGCTCCAAAAACATATCAGGTCACACACGGGTGAGAGGCCATACCCTTGCATTCCATGTGGCTTTTCTTTTAAGACAAAGAGTAATTTGTATAAACATAGGAAATCTCATGCTCATCGAATAAAAGCTGGGCTGGCCTCAGGGATCGGAGCGGAGATGTATCCATCGAGCTTGGAAATGGAAAGGATTGGCGGGGAGGACTTCGAAGAGCCAACAGAAGGAGAAAGCACAGATTCAGAGGAGGAAACGGCTGCGATGGCGGGCCACTCGGTAGAGCTCTCACCCAGGCAGAAGCACACCCTGTTGTCCAGTAGTCTGCTGAGTGGAGGGAGCCAAGGCTCCAGCCACGACCGGTGTTCATTGTCTCATTCCAGCATGTCTCAGTCTCTTGAGGACAGCACCCAGTTTGCGGAGCCATCGTCAGACCATGCTCAGAGCCATAAATCTGAAGATACCCATACCATAAAGCAGAAGCTGGCACTCCGCTTAAGCGAACGGAAGAAGGTCATAGATGAACAAGCTTTCCTGAGCCCCGGGAGCAAAGGGAGCACCGAGTCAGGCTACTTCTCCAGATCTGAAAGTGCAGAGCAGCAGATCAGCCCGCCAAATACCAATGCAAAATCTTACGCCGAAATTATTTTTGGGAAATGTGGGAGGATCGGTCAAAGGACGGCAGCGTTAGCTGCAAACACAACCCAGGGGTTTCCGCACCTGTCTACTGAAGAGAAACCTAGTATGGTACCGTTATCTGTGCCTAGAACACAGGTCATTGAACACATCACTAAGCTAATTACAATTAATGAAGCTGTTGTAGATACCAGTGAAATAGATAGTGTTAAGCCTAGAAGAAGCTCTTTATCTAGACGTAGCAGCATTGAATCTCCAAAGTCTGGTGTGTATAGAGAACCATTTCAGTTTGATATCAAGTCTGGTTCCGGTAGCCAGTTGGATGCATCGAAAGTGTTGACATCCCACGGTGAAAAAATTAAGCCTGAACAATCATTGTTGTCACTTCAGCAATCCCACAGTGCCACAGAGACAGTGCCTCTCCTAAGAAGCCACTCAATGCCTTCTGCTGCATGCACTATAAGCTCCCCACACACCTTTAGAGGTAGCTATTCGTTTGATGATCACATCATGGAGCCTGAAGTCTTAAGCCGCAGTCAAGCGTTTTCTTCCCATCCTCGAATGCTAAAACGACAACCAGCTATTGAGCTGCCTTTGGGGGTAGAATACGTCTCGGAGGAGGTTAGCTCTGCAAACAAAGAAACTGTTTCCAAACCTCCCGAGGAGCCTGAAGCCAAGGAAAGCGATCTTACCAAAAAGTCACGGAAGGGTCCGAAGGTTAAAGGGTTCATGTACGAGTGTAACATATGTGGTGCTCGGTATAAGAAAAGGGACAATTATGAAGCCCATAAGAAATACTACTGTTCAGAACTGCAGCTCTCAAAGCCTCGTTCTTCCACCTCCCATACCTCTTCAGAGACTGAGAAAAGTGTTGCGGATCCTGACACGTGGCCTCAGATGATGCATTACAAGCTAGGGAGCACTTTGGAGCTCACCCCGCTCCGAAAAAGACGAAAGGAAAAGAGTCTCGGTGACGAGGAGGAGCCTCCAGCTTTTGAGTTGGCTGACACTGCTTCCTCCAGCACTGGGCCAGGGACTCAGTTTGCAAACCCGGCATCATCCGATGTCGCTTTAAACCTAACCCGTGAATCCATCAAGTCACCAGCAGATCCAGGTAAATCCGCACCTTCTGATGCCAGTGCCAGCTTTCATTCCAGGAATACCAAACCGGATTCGAGTGTGGAGGGCAAAGAGAGAAGAACAACCTCAAAGGAGATCTCCGTCATCCAGCACACGAGCTCCTTTGAGAAGTCTGACTCTATTGAGCAGGCGAGCAGCTTGGAAGAAGACAAGCCCTTGTCACAGTACTCATCTCAGCCGACACCCCAGCACAGCCGACCGCCTCACTCCCTGCAGCCCAAGCTGGTTCGTCAGCCCAACATCCAGGTCCCAGAGATTCTGGTCACAGAAGAGCCTGACAGGCCAGAAACAGAGCCAGAGCCTCCTCCGAAAGAGCCAGAGAAAACGGAAGAATTTCAGTGGCCACAGAGGAGCCAGACCCTTTCTCAGCTCCCTGCAGAGAAACTCCCACCAAAAAAGAAGAGGCTGCGGCTGGCAGAAATGGCTCAGTCCTCCGGAGAGTCCAGTTTTGAATCAGTCTCTCTCACCCGAAGCCCAAGTCAGGAAAGCAGCATATCCCACGGCTCCAGCCACTCTGTCTCGTTTGATCGTGAAGACCACAGCAAGTCAGAGTCAACCAGCCAGCCCTCGGAATCGCACCCAAAGCCTCCTGGCATTGGCTCACATATGTTGATGGTACCAAGCCACCATCACCATTCCCGGGAAATGCGGAGATCTGCTTCTGAGCAGACACCGAATGTGTCCCATCCTTCCCAGATGTCAGAGACCCGCAGTAAGTCATTTGACTACGGGAGCTTGTCATCCACTCCTGCCTCAACCCCCGGCCCCTCGACCTCCTCGGCTCCACAGGAGAGAAGGAAATGCTTTCTAGTCAGGCAAGCATCCCTCACTAGATACCCGGAGCACGAGCCAGACCCGGCCCTGACAGGCCGGCCCGAGACAGAAGATCCAATTCCTTCTTCCAGTAAATCTCCTTCAACAAGTTTGCCCCATCAACCGACGTCTTCATCCCCTTTGCCCTCTCATGGTACTTACCCAAGTGAGAAGAGTCAGCCAAAAGACAGCCCCCCAGCTTACACCCAGCCGTACACTGAAGCTCTGCAAGTGTTTCACCACCCCGTACCACCGCTGACGCTGCATGAAAAGCAGTTCATGGCCCCGCAGGTTTCTCTCTTTCCCTACCAGCATCTCCTGCCGCAGCCAGGGCAGTCAGCAGAGCTCTTTGCCGCGCACACGATGTCTGACATCCTCTCTGCTCAGTTCACCATGCCTCAGATTCCGCCCTCCATATTTCAGAGCCCACCGCTGCCTCTCCCACAAACGCTCATCCACCCAGGCCCGCTTCATATCGCTCCTCCCTTAATGTCTCACCCTGCTGAGGTGTCGCTCAGGCAGCATCCGTCATTCCTGCCGGTGCATTACCCTGTCTCCTCACCCATCCCTTCAGCCTTTTTTCTGCCTCTTCAGCCTCAGTTTGCTCTCCAGTTGCCAGGTGAAGCTGGTGGACATTTACCGCCGATCAAAACCGGTTTATTCCCTCCAGCAGGAACCTCCAGTCTCTCCCCGTGCACAGAATATGGCTCAGACAGTAGGTTGCATCCCCTGACCTGCACAACAAGCCCTTCAGTGTCTGTATCCGCATCTCAGCTTGTTGTTCCTACGCGGTCAGACCCAATGGTGTCGCTCGTTGTCCCCGTGCGCATACAGACCAACATGCCGTCCTATGGGAGTGCGATGTACACAACCCTCTCCCAGATCCTGGTCACCCAGTCCCAGTGCAGTTCCTCTTCTATCGTTCTCCCCAAATTTGATGATCGCCAGCCCAAGGGTACCCTGGTCTGTAGTGCTGATGTTCATGGACTAGGTTTCGACCTGGCACAGGTGATCACAGAGGATCAAAGAAGCATTTTCCAGAGCCCCTATCTGAGAGTGCCCTTACCCTTACCGGAACGAAAAGGCTACATGCCGCTCACCTCCCCGTCAGACAGCGTCCTCGGGCTGGAAGGAGGCCCGTCAACAGTTGGTGGAAGCAAAAGGATGCTCTCTCCAGCCGGTAGTTTGGAGCTCACGATGGAAACACAACAGCAGAAGAGAGTGAAAGAGGAGGAAGTGTCTGAAGCAGAAGAGAAGTTGGAAGTGGTGAAGCCGCCCAGTGCAATAGAGGAAGGGAAAAAGCAGGATAAGTCTCATTTTCTTGCAGAAAGCCAAGGTAGGGTTGAGGTTGAAACACCGCCTAGTTTGTCCTTAGAGCAGTCAGAGCCAAAGGAAATCCCAAGTACTTTGCAGCAAGCTGAGTCTCATTCAGGTTCTCCAAGTATTGAGGCACTGGAAGAGTACAAGCAGCCAGCAGGCAAGCAGTTCCTCAGCAAGGCACCTTTGCAACCCGTGAAGAAAGAAGACTCCAAAGAACTGGTGGAGCAGTCTCCACCAAACCCTCCAAGCCCTGCACCTCTGTCTGAGGTCCCTCATAGTGCAATGAAGTCTCGAGAAGGTACAGATACGAAGAAGGTACTTCAGTTCCCCAGTCTCCACACAACCACTAATGTCAGTTGGTGCTATTTAAACTACATAAAGCCAAATCACATCCAGCAAGTCGATCGACGCTCGTCGGTGTACGCCAGCTGGTGCATCAGCTTGTATAATCCCAACCTTCCCGGTATATCCACTAAAGCAGCCCTGTCCCTCCTGAGGTCCAAGCAGAAGGTGAGCAAGGAAACCTACACCATGGCTACTGCTCCGCGTCCAGAGGCAGGCAGGCTTGTCCCGTCCAGCTCCAGGAAGCCAAAAATGACAGAGGTAATGCAATCCTATCTATTTCTCCTCATCCATTTGGATACGTGGGAAGAGGGGGATGAGGGATGGGGAATTGCTATCCTTAGTCTGATAGGAGTTTATTCACCCCTCTCTCGGTTCGGTAAGCACTTGTTCGCAGTGAAACTTTTAGAATGAAGAAGCTAAAACCCACTGTAATAAAAAAAAAGAAGGGCAACGTGCCACATTTCTGTTCTCCAGTTTCTACTTGCCTTGTAATCAAAAGAGCATGTAGGAATCACCACCGCACCGAGAACTGCCGCTGCTCGAGCACAAAGGATTAGACCTGGTTTGCATTTGCCTCGCTATTGCAAATAGCTTTATAACTTTTTTATTTAGAGCTGCTGTTATAATTCCGTACCTTTTGCGTGTTATACATGAGAAGGGATTACCTTGGGGCGATGGGATTCTCTCTGGTTGTGCATCATTACCGATCTCACAGTAATGAACATGGAGAGACCTGCTTAAAAGTACTTAAAAAATATTAAAGGGAGATTTGCAAGTGGTTTTAGGCCCCCAAAGAAGCGTAAAGGCACGCAGTGATGTTGATAAAAGCGTGGCAGTAGGTCAAACACGGACAACACCCGTGTCGTTGGGTCCGTTGAGTTCGTGTCCGTAGCTGTGTCCCTGCTTGTCCGGGGATCTAAGGTTATCTCATACCTGCTCTTTAGGGTTAAGGGGAGCAAGGCAACCAGCTTCCCAGGGCAGAGCTCACCAGAGGTGTTGGCCGTACGGGCACAGAGGTCTCTGACGCTTCTGGTAGCTGCCTGGATCTCGTTTTGAGGCCAGACTTTCCCCCGCTTGGTTAGTGCTGAACCGTACAGATCCCTTGAATCCAGATCGTGTTCGTGTAGGTTAGCAAACAGAATTACTCTAAAGATTTTGCAATTTGATATTCATCTCCAGTCAATTTATATTGATGGATAATTCATTTTATTTCTGTCTCGTGAAATGAACTCTGCATATTAAATTTATCATGATTGCTGCTGCAGCTGCTGCTTATAAATACGTCTTAAAATACACAGTCGAGTCACTTTGATTCAGTAAATCTTTATTTCTATTCAGCATTTCCATCATTCTTCTGCACAAATGCAGAAGGCAGAATTTTTAGGGCTGGAGGGGCCGATCGTTACCTGTGCGGTGCAGTGACAGCACTACGGCTTCACGTTTATGCACCTTCTTCAAAGGATTTGATTTGAATGGTGTCATGTCCTCGATTCCATTCTCTGATAGAAGTGCCTGGGCTCCTCCGAGCTTTGTTCTTTGACCTGGTGCTAAACCGCACACCAAGCCTGTGTTGCAGAAACACGAGACCCTCGTACCCTGGAGATAAAGGTTGAGCTCTGAGCAGGAGAGGTTCAGCCCTTAGTCATCCAAACACCTAGTCCACTGCACGCACGTGCTCCCAAGACTCCAAACCCTTGTGGACCAACCCCTCTGAGCTGACTGGTGGTGGAAATCACGGTTTTCAGGGTACAGTTTGTCCAGCCAAATTCACCTGGAAAATGGTGTCGCCTGAATCTAAGACGAATTCCTGCTGCTTAAAGGAGGACTGTAAATTGAAACGCAGATAAATTGACGTCACGCCCAGCAGAGAAATAATTTCTGATTAGGTGATCAGTGGGCGTGAAATCCTCCGTTTAGTTTTGAAAATGGCTCAGATTAGGAAGTAGCGTTGCTGGCTACTCAGGAAGATGCGGTTAACAGGAGCTGCATCAATCAAAGGTTGACAGTTCAACCTTCAGTTAACTCTGCTCCAGCTTCTTCCCTTACATATTTGCTCTTTTATGTAACTATAAGTTGTCAGTCAACAGCAAATGTAAAATAGCTCCTATATTTTGTACAACTATGCATGCGGCGAGGTACCAGCAAGCCGGGGTGCTGTACGTACCGTCTGCATACTGGGCTTGGTTTTTAAATTACCGGTGGGATTTCCTGAGCAGGTCAATTCCAAAGTGACCGTAGTAGGGATGGCTGACGACGCTGTACCGGGCTTGCACACTTTGTAAATTGAGCGAGATTGTAACAGGGGATAGCAGTGACTGTATGATTTTGGCTCTCTCTGGTGCCTTTCATCTGTCTGTGTTTTGTGCTTTCAAAAGCTGCAATAAATAAACCTCCTGCTACATCTAGAAAGTCAATTGTTTTGTATTCCTCAGTGAAGAAGGACCTGAACCGGGAAGGTTTTCACTAGCCTTGTTACGAGCCTGTAGCTCAGTCCCGGCGGTCAAGTCATAACGCCCCAGGTTTAATGTTTGAAGGTGCTCAGTGTCTCTCCTGCCACTGATTTCCTCCGAGCGCAGATGTGTCCATGCCCCGAGGCGCCTGCTCGGGACCATTTCTGCTGTTAAATTGTGGAGGTGGTTCCTGGCCCTGGGCTAATAGCCCTCTCCCAAACAAATCCTGGGTGCATTTCGGGAGATAGGACAGGACTGGAACCATTCCCAGGAGGCATCTAGGAAGGGTGTGTGGGTCTGATGGTGTGGACATGGGCGAACCTGCATGAGCTGGCCCCAAGGGCAAAGAGCCCTCCCGGGTATGTTTAATGCTCCGAGTTCCTGGGCAAATCTGAGATGTTTGACATCATTTTGCAAAGCTCCTTTGTAGCGAGACCCTCCCTCCTCCTGCTGAGAACCCGACGGTAGCACCAGCAGCACGCTGCCGTGGAGGCTGGGTTGTAACCCACTGAACTTTGCGTGGGTCAGGTTGAGTTAGTCACTCCTTGGGCTCCCTATAACCAGGGAAGACAAGGAGGCACCTCTTGGATGATTCGTCCCCCTTTAAGATAAGTGTTTAAGGTAGGACACATGAATCCCCCTTGAGAGCTGCCACTCTTTCCAGCTACTGTGAAGAGTCAAGGGTGACCAGCGCTGCTTTAGACTTCTGCCAGTTCATTGGCTGTGTTCAGGCCAAAATCCCTCTAATTGTCCCTTCAGTCCGTTTCCATAAATCAGATGTAAAGCGAGGATATGGGTAATTCTGTAGAACTTCAAAGACATTCTTCCACTTGTGGAACAAGTAACGTGGGTGAAAGGCCACCTGCCTTCCTCTTTGAGAGCCCTGGAGGCCCTCGTTGTTGGTCCTGTTGGGTTGTAGGGGAGCAACATCCCGGAATTTCATTCTGGGTGTGGAGAGCTCTCCTTGTAGCAGCTGTAACGTTTAGGTCCACGTACTATAACGAATAACATCACACAGGCTAGAGGACATGTCAGTGCGTGACTTAAACCTTGGTTTAAACCTTGGACTAAGCAAGTTTAACAGTGGAAAAGCAAATTCTACCCTGGGAACATCTGGGGAGGTTGAGGATTATTTTCTCCCGTTGGTTTTGTGGCTTTCGTTGTGCTGCGCCCTTGGCAACGGGGTTTCAGTGAAAGGAAATCACCCGAGAGCTTTGACTGTCAAGTGATTTATATCAAGCTTAGATGGCCCAAGTCCAAATTTGTGTGAGTGTGTGTGAACGTGGGGGAAACCCAAAGGCTGAGGTTAAGTAGATGGATTCTACAGATGCCTCCTCTCTAGCCCGTTGTGGATGTGTATGTTAGAGGATTATCCAAGGACGGAGCAGTGGGTTTGCAAACAGAGACCCACGGCTCCACCACACGCTCGGAGTGACCCCAGCCAAGACACTTCTCTTTGTGCCTCAGTTTTCCAGCTGGCAAAAGCTGGATCATGTTGAGCACGGTATGCAGGGGGTGGTGAAAATCTCGTAAGCTGTTGCAGTAAATACACCATAACCAGGAGGGCTCAAAATGCAGCAGCAGAGGTCCCGTTCGTTAAGGGCATGTCCTAATTACTGCACTTAGCTGTCAGGAGCGGCCCGTGCGGTAGGTTGCTGGCTCTTTCTGAGGCTGTTTGGTCTGTGTCTGCCTTAGAGTGGTTTTGTATGTAATCACGGATTGTTTTGCTCTTTTGGGGAGATAGGTTCATTTGCCTTCGCTCCTTTCTAATGAAGGTCGAAAAGATATAACTAGAGCTGAGAAGGAAGAGGATAAAAGAGGAAAATCAGAAGAAGAGACTCTTGTAACCAAACGAGGGGAGCCGGTCAGGATCAAGATCTTCGAAGGAGGGTAAGTGTCTCATTTTATTTCTCTTTTTGTGGCACAGTTGTGTGGGAGTTACTGATGACAGTGATGGCAAGTCAGCGAAGGGGCCACGCGGAGGTGAGCAGGAGGCCAAATAGAGGTGGATCTCAGCTTACTTGCTCCAGCCACTGGCCCTCGAGATCAGTCGATACTCTGGACTGCACTAATTTTGGTTTTTTGAGCTGTCTTTAAGTTAGCAAACACCTCGATCTCTTTTCTGAGCGTGTGGTTGAGTGAAGGCGGCTGAAGAGCACAAATCCATCTTGGAGTTGTCTTTGATGTGACGGGGTCACATCAGAGGTCATCTTTCCAGAGCCTTCTCCTGAAAATGATGTTCTTAATGGCTGTCACTGTTATAAGGAGGATCTGGGGAGATCTTTTCTGATGCCTGGGATTTGGGTGGGGGGAAAAAACGGAAGGATTATATTTATGTGATTTTAATCCCACCCAACCAAAGTAGCTCAAACCAGAATGGATGCAAGATCTAAATTGGATGAATATCTTAATTCTCAGCTCCAGGTAATTCAGAGCACTTTTCAGTAATTCATCACTGGTCTAATACTACTGTTTATCTTCTCAAAAATAAAAAAACCCAGCTAATAAGTAGTGTGTCTGTGGGATACAGTTAAAGATCATCCTTCCTGTGCATTGCAGAGGGGGCCAAAGAGATGTAAGAAACCCCTAGCAGGATTCATCATGCCATGCCATTGGGTGGTCTTGTTCTTTGCGTGTGAGAAAAAGGCTTTAATTAGTCGGTGGTTGTGGTTTTCTGCTGTTACCGGTCGGAGTTTGCATTTATTTTAGAATATTTCTTTAGCAGATGATCACACTAGCTAACCAAAAGGGTAAAATAGTGCTGTGGGAAGGAAATCTGCTTGTTTGTTCAGGAGAACTCGCCCAGCCGCAGGCACCGTGTGTCCAGCTCAGGTTTAGGTACGTGTTGGCAGGGAGTGGTGAAGGCAAAGAGCTGCAGCAGTGGCAACCCGGGATGGTTGTGACCTGCAGTGATTTAGGGAAGGAGCCAGGGAATGGCAAGAAAGCAACAGACTGAGAAATACGAGGGGTTCGGTGTGTTGCCATCACCTCGCTGTAGCAGATAGGAGCACGGGACTAACTGAGCGCCGGGTTTTGTTGCCGTAAAGCCCATGAGAAGCCTCCGTTCCCCTTGACTGGGTTGTCCCAGAGCTGTGGCCATTTCAGGGGGTCTCTTAGACTCCTTTCTAAACATGATTGAAGAGGCTCAGCATTAACCTGAATGAGAATCCCCCCGCCCCTCGCAGAGCGGCTCTCCGGAGGGTTTTTGGGGAGACACACGGGGGTCCCCGGTGCTGGCTGCTCCCCAGCTGCCCCCACGAGGACGAGCCGCGTCTCCACGTCCCCGCGCTCACACGTCTGCGTCCCCGAGCCCAGCGCAACGGATGCGGAGTCACTTTTTCTAAACGACAGACACAAAATAAAGCAACTTTTCCAACACGTTCCGTGGAAGGCAGCATCAGGGAACGGATTAGTCATCCGGAACGTATGCTGCATTTTATTTTAAAGTTCCTGTAGCACCGACTCGAGGCAGCCGTCCTTCTGGATGTGAAGCAGAATGTAGTAGCTGTTTAATGCCAAGCGTTAAACACAGCAGCTTGCAGAAATAAATTTTCTCTCTAAATGTCATGGCGTAGACACTGCCAAGAGGTCAGGCAGGACAGGCTGTTCTCCCGAGGTGCTCGGTGCGTACCTGGGGGTCTGTGCCGGGTGCCTGCAAGGTTTCTGATGTCAAATAGTTCAGCTTTAGCAGCGAGGGTATTTTCTCGCCGTGCAGGAACAAGCTTACAGATGGCTCCGCGGGGTGCCTAGTGCTTTGTGCAGGTTGGATCAGACCCCTTTCCTGGATCAGACCCCTTTCCTGGCCATCTCTTGAAAATGTTTTACCAAAAGTGCATCCACTCTCAAGACATTATTTCACCCTTTTCTTTTTTTTCCTCATAAAAGTTTCCTCCTTGTCTCATTTCCCCCCTTATTTATTGGTTTCACATGGTCTGCTGCTGGCTAGACCCATCCTTGCAGTGGGATGCAGTAGGTTTCAGATCTTTTGGAGCCATCCTATGCTTTGTTGCCTCCACCAAGGAGGGAGATTATAAAGAAATTCAAGTGTTCCCACAAAAGATGAACTTGCTGCAGCTCTTTTAGCTCCTTCCTCCCCTCAGTTTTTATTTCCTTAGAGCTCTTGCCTTTCTCACTGCCGTTTTCAACACTTGCTTTTCCCTCTGTACAGTCTTCTAGCTTCCCTGGTCCCATTGCTGCCAGGACCTGCTGCTGTCCACCCTGATGGCTACAGTCATATTTCTTGGCTTTCAGCGAAGTCCAGAAAAGCCAGATTTCATACTTTCATCATACCCACTGCCCATTTTTAAGGAACGAAACAATGAACATGCCAGAGGCTCTTGGGTCGTGCGGGACCTTCATCTGCAGATGTCTCCTCCCTAGCTGTGAACGTGGATGGTTGCTTTGCTCGTGCTTACCCCCTGGGAAGTGTTTTGGAAAGAGCAGCTTGCAGATTCCTTGAGCCTTGAGGTACCTTCGTACCTGGGGTTAGGATCAAGGCTCAGTAACACTAGGCATGTGGTGTGCTTGGGCTCAGTCTCTTCCCTCATCACTCTTTCCATGAAGGATGTCAGTTGGCTCCTGTGGTGCCGTCTCGGGGTGTGGAGTAGCGGCACTGGGCTGTCAAGAGGACCTGGGTGATGGAGGTGTTCAGCTCCAGTTGAGTTACCCAGCCGTTTCAGCAGCTACCTCCCGCGGCCTCCTGTGAAGAAGAGGACCTGTAGGCTTTTTGTATTGTGTCTCTGGTTACTTGGGGACCGCAGGAGGGGTGGGCATGGTTCCGCCTTGACTTTTCCACAGTTAACAGATGGGCTCCACAGAGTTTTCAGTTGGGCTCCGCTTTAAAGAACAAATTCCTCTGAGAGAGGAAGTCTTTAGATCACTCCATATGTAATTTCAGTCGTGGCTTTTTATTTGCAGTCCTGAAATTTGGTAAGACAGCATTTATCTCCATTGCAACCAGCTTTCACACCCCGCCCCATGAGCTCACCCTGTGCACTTGACTACAAAGGAGGTGGGAGTTGTTTAACGTCCCGTACACAGGCTGGATGCTGCTCGGTCTCGTTAGGTTGTGTTTGGGAGAACCGTGCCATTAAGCAGCCAGGTCAATGCTCGTAGTCCTCAAGGAGCTAATAAAAATATCCGTTGGACTTGCGCTGGGGGATGTCCTGGGGGTTTTGAGCAGTAAAAATGATCTTGATGGTCACGCTGGCCAGCACTGCTTCAGGATAAGTGCCGTGATTCCTTGGAGACTCTGTGTCACCTTCATCAATCCACTCTGGTACGCTGGAGGCACCAGGGCCCATTCGGAAATCTTACATCATGAAACTGTAGATTAGTATCGACCTGGTTTGAGAGTGAGGTCTGTATCATGGTCTTGTCAGAGAAATATTGCCTATTTACTGTGCATTAGCATTGCCAGGGTGAAATCTGATAGCAGGGGGGTCGGTACAGTCAATGTACGTTCTTCTATTTCAGAGCCAAACTCTCTGTGCTTTTATGGAGCACACCAGTTGGCTTATTGCACTAACTGATTGCAACTAGTAGGGAAAGCGGTAACATAGAGAAGGTTAAAGATCACTACCTTAACTGACATCCCCAAACTAGGCTCTCTTTGGAAAACTGTTCCCTTTTTTTTCCCTCTTTAGGGAAAAAACCTTACTGTTACAACGTGATGGTTGCAGACCTGAGTATCCTGGCATTCACGCCTAAAAAAATACCTCCCCTTCACACCATCCCACGTGTACAAATCCGTGCATGAGCCAGAAGGACCCATGGTGATGTAACGTAGTGTATCTTCTAACTTGAAGAGAGATGCCCATAGTGCTGCTGTGACCCAGGTCGCTCTAGTCATCAGTTTGGTCTGACTCAGATATGAATCCAAGTCCTTTACTCTTTGTCCTCACCAGTAAGTACCAGAGTTGAAGGTTCACCAGGATCTTCCGAACCAGGGTCCTGAATCCCACCTTAAATCACTGCTCCCTTGAGCCTGGGCAAAGCTCCTTCTGCCTGGTACAGTGCTAGTCACGGGGTGATTGTGAGAGGTTTGAACCTTGCACTCCTTAGAGAGCCCCAGGGCTCGAGGGGTGGAGGCTGCTCCTTGGCTCTGCCCTCCGTCTCCGTGCCGTGAGGCTGCTCGCGGGCTTTTTTGCAGGCAGCAAGGTGATGGAGCCGTACATCTGCCTCTCTTTGCCTGTCTAGTGGGACACCTGCTGCTGGGTTAAGGGAAAATGGAGAAACCTTGATGACCGTTTGAACGTGACTGATAATTAGTGGATGTGTAAGCTAAAACCCCAACCTTTGGGGGACCCTCTGGCTGTATGGAAACCTCCCTTCCCCCAGCTCTCTTCCCAGTTCTTGCCCTTGTGGACTCACTGGGATCTGTGGTTGGCTTCTCCGGGGTGATCTCACTCCACGTCTATGACCGGCCACAGAAACTGCAGCTCCCACCACCCGCTGACACACACCTAGTGGAAAACCCCTGGCACAGCCACGTGAGGCTTTCATTACCCCGGAGAAAGCCTCGCTCTTAAACTCACACAGTTCTCAGCGTGGAACTCCAAACCCCTGCCTCAGACCCGTCCGTTCAGGGGATTTCCTTTGCTGCTTAGATGGGATCTAAGATTTCACTATGTTTATTTTGGAAGGAGCCGTTTATCCCAGAGACACTCACTTGAGCACGGGCGTTCGCAGCAGAGGAGGAAGCTGAGCAAGCTCCTGTCTGTGGCACATCCAGCCGCCGGGTCCGCCAGCGTGAGCTACCGGCTGATGCTCCTTCATTTACCCGCAAACCAGCTTGAGTCCTGCCCTGAACTCACTTCGCAGCCCCAGGGCAGAGCCTCAGTGGGAATTCATCTCCGCGAAGCAGGGCTGCTGTTAAATAGTAATATTTTACTCTGTTCCTAGATATAAGCAAACAATTCCTGTAATTTGCATTTTTAAGTGAAAGGGGTTTTCCTGAGCCTGCCCTCTTTGCAGGGAAGGGCGTTAAAACTTTCCCATTAGGGCTAGTGGGGCCAAACTGGCCCCTCGATGTTGATTTGAGCATCTTGCGGGGTTTGGTTGCTGGATTTTCCCTGTCTGGAGAAGTGCTGACCGGGCATTGCTGTGCTCCCCTTGGGCAGCCCTGTGGCTGCGCAGCCTGACAGAAAATCTGGTCCTGCTGCTCTCTGAGACATGACTTTCAAGTCTCAAGCAGCAGTTTGTGCACAGGGGTTTATCCTGCTTCTGTAAAGGACCTTTACACCAAACAAAACCCTGTTTCTTTTACAGAATCATAGAATCGTTTGGGTTGGAAAAGACCTTTAAGCTCCTCAAGCCCACCCATTCCCCAGCACTGCCAGGTCCCCACTGACCCCTGTCCCTCAGCACCACCTCCACACGGCTGGGAAACCCCTCCAGGGATGGGCACTCCACCACTGCCCTGGGCAGCCTGACCACCCTCTCTGTAAAGAAATTCTTCCTAATATCCAATCTCAACCTCCCCTGGTGCAACCTGAGGCCGTTTCCTCTCATCCTGTTACTTATCACATGGGAGAAATGACTGACCCCCACCTCGCTCCAACCTCCTGTCAGGGAGTTGTCAGAGCCAGAAGGTCTCCCCGGAGCCTCCTTTGCTCCAGGCTCAACCCCCCCAGGTCCCTCAGCCGCTCCTCAGTGCACTTGTGCTCCAGACCCTGCTCCAGCTCCGTTGCCCTTCTCTGGACACGCTCCAGCCCCTCAATGTCCTTCTGGGAGTGAGGGACCAAAACTGGACCCGGGATTCGAGGCGTGGCCTCCCCAGTGCCCCCAGTACAGGGGGACAGTCACTGCCCTCCTTCTGCTGGTCTCACTATTTGTGATAGAAGCCAGGACGCTGTTGGCCTTCTTGGCCACCTGGGCACACCGCTGGCTCATAGTCAGCCGCTGTCACCAACACCCCCTGGGCCTTTTCCGATATACGGATTTGATTTTTTTCAGATAGGACTTTACAGCAAATGGAGAGCAGAGCTGTCACCCTGCTGGCTATGAGGCTACCAGGGCCAACCCTGTTGCCGAGGCAGACCTGAAAATTATTACCCAGCTTGTGTCGGGCATCCTGGCAAAAGGGAAGAGCATCCCTGATGCTGTTAATGCTCACACGACAAAAGACACGTCGTGTCAGATGCTGGCAGCTCTCCAGGAATCCCCCCCAAAGCAGCCAGCCTCTGCTCCCCGCTCACAGTTTGGTTTCTGGTGGTCCAGACCCACGGGGTTTGGGTACAGCCCGGAGGGTCGCGTTGCTCACACTCGCCAGGATCCATCCTCGCAGGCACTGCGCTGCGTACGGGGAGGAAGGATGAGCCCATTTCTCATGCCCCTTAGAAGAACAGAAGGTCTCTTCGGAGCACCATACGTTTACACGTTCATAGCACAAGCGAAACAAATTTTCTACTTAAAAATCTAACAATCCAAAGGAGACAAGACACGGGGTGGCAGTTTAAGGAAGGACGGATTTGTGAATTTTACCGATGCTGACAAGATGAAAGGAGAAATTGTTTGAAGAGACAGGTTTGCAGGCACTGAGAGAGGCTGCCTGAGCGATACGTTCAGGAATAGCAGTGGAGAAAAATAGCAACTAGGGAAAAAATACTCTCAAAATGAAAGGAACGTGTGCTTTTTGCTTTGAAAATCGTTGCATTCTTACATTAAAATATACTTAAAAGCTAATATGAAGAAAAGGTTTGATTTGGCTTGAAGCTTTTTTCACCCCATAATATGTCTTCACAAAAATTTTGGGTCTAATTTAAAAAAAAAAAAAAAATTCCCTGGAACTCCAGGAGTAGCTAAACTGAAAGCTCAGTTCTTTTCAGCGGTCCGTTCAGGAAATCTTTTCTCGGGGCAGCAGCAGGGAGGGAAACGGCAGGAAGCAGCGCAGGGAAGAGGAGGAAGGTGAGAAGTTGGGAGGTAGAGAGCAGCAGAGCTGAGGCGTAACGCGCTGGGCTCCGGCTTGGCTCACCTCAGCCCGTCGGCTCGCTGCGAGCCCGGCTGAGCGGCTCTGGGTAAGAGCTGCCGCGACTGGGCGCGCTGACAGATTTCCTTGCGAGGGACGTGTGGGACGGCTCTGTCGCAGCGCCAGTTCCCGGACCCGCCGCTTGGCAGATGGTGCCGCGTGCCAGGAGCTCTTGTATAAGTAACCTCGTATAACGTCGAAGCAACCTCGGGTTCTTAATGTTTAAAGAGGTGATTAATTTGTGTCGGGAGCAGCTCTGGTGGTACGATCATGACTGAAGCTTCATGCAAGGTCCCAAATGTTGTGTCTTGGGGGGCTTGAAGCAATTCCTTGCTTTTACGCCATGCAGGCTGTGAGTTGATACTTCCCTGAGCATTTCTCAAGGGTCTGTGCAACGCGAATCAGCACCATTGCCATTCAATCTGCTCTTTTCTACCTCCTTTGATTTCCTTTTATGGATGTGGGTACAAAAACCCCCGTTAAATCCTGCGCACGTTTTGGTCACCGAAGCGAGGACCTGCTCTCAGTTTTCATCCTTGCCCTGATGCAGCTCGATGAAAATACATCCACCACGCATGGACCCCTGTGCTGTTCCTCATGCTCTGGGTGCGGTGATGAGCGGCCGTCCCTGCAGCAGCTCCGCCACGGCTCCGAGGTGCAGGATGTCTCCTGCGCCTGCAGCTCGGAGCTTTCCTTTAGTAGCAGCTGTGTTTGTGCTGAGCAGATCCTGAACATACTGTTCTCTGGCCTCCTGAACGTGTCCCGGAGACAGCGGATGGTGGTGGTGAGAGCAGGAGAGTGTGACTTGGGGATGGGTGGTGGACTCGTGACTCACCATGACTCTTGGATAAGTCATTCTTCTCTCTGCACTTCAGTTTTCCTTGTGATGAGAGGGGACACACAAACACACCTACCGCTAAGCTGGATTCTATTCCTCTTTGGGACGAGAGGAACTGGCCTCAGATTGGACCGGGGGAGGTTGAGGTTGTCCCTGAGGAACAATTTCTTGCCCATTGGGTTTGTGCAGGCGTGTCCCCGGCTGCCCAGGGCAGTGGTGGAGCCCCCATACCTGGAGGGGTTTCCCCTCCGTGTGGAGGTGGTGCTGAGGGCCAGGGGTCAGTGGGGACCTGGCAGTGCTGGGGAATGGTTGGACTCCACCTGCAACGTTTTTCCCAACCAATTGTTTCTGTGATTCTGTGATTCTCTTATGTCTTTACAATGTCTTAATATTCCTCAGAGGGAATTGTAAATGTTTCCTCTCCTGACCGTCTCATCACTTCACTTGTCAAATTGGTTTTGTTCTACAGCTTATTCCTCTTTTCCCAGGAAATTTGACAATCACTGAAGGATTTAGGAAAGGTTGTTGTCTGGTTTTCTTTATTATTTTTCTTCTTTTCTTTTTTTTTTCCCCGCCTGCTTTCCTGACACATCCTGCTGGGGAGCACCCACAATGCACCTTGATGCTGATTTCCCACAGCCAATTATTAAAAATTGTTATCTCCGGTTTCCTGTCTGTGGGATGTGTGGGATGCTCAACTTTCTGCAGGGATTTCTTCCCTCTTAAGTAAAGATCCCTGTAAGCATCCAGCCAGCCCATGGGCTTCCGTGGTTATGGTGGAGAGATGCTGAGCGCGGTCCTTGGGTGGAGGATGGTGCTGTTCCTGAGCCCAGCACTCCCAGTAGGGCTTTCCCAGCCTTTTATTCCACTCACCATGACTTTTATCTTTTCCATGTTACACAAAGACAAGGATCTCTATCTGCTTTCAGTCCAAATAATGAAAAATACAGATTTAATAAGCAAGTATCAAGCAAGATCCTGTCTGTGATGCCTTGCTTGGGTGCTGGGGTACCTGGCTGGGGCAAACGTGCCTCGCTGTCATTGCGCTGTATCTTACTTGGGGAATGGAGAGTGCTCCAGCTGCCAGGCTTTTCAGTCTTCCGTTGTAGCACTAAATGAATTAAAAATCTACTAATCATTGCATTTGTTCCGGCAGTTACCTCGCTTCTAACACCTGTCGATCCAGGTAGATAAGGAGAAGCGGCGCCTGTTCTGTGGGCTCCGAGACCGACAAACGAGTGGGTCCCTGGGGTAGGAGAGAACAGGATTTTCCTCCCTTCTTCAGTGGCAAGAAGAGTTCAGGCCGCTGCAAACAACGAGGCAAAATGGGAGCACTGCCTTGCTTGGGATATCTCCTCCATGTGACCCCGGAGACCGCCCCGCCTCTCCCTGTCTCGGCCATCCCTTTTCAAAAACCGGGGCAAAGTCGAGGCTGGCAGTAGCGGGTGTTTGGTTTTTGGATCTCGTGTCTCTCCTTGGGGCTGGTAAGACCATTGCATGAGTTTTCAGTGTTGCCCCTTTCCTGGACCTCTGGGCAGCTGCATCTCATTTCTGGGACGGGGGTTTGCTCGGGAATCCCTAGGTGCGATGCTCCAGCGTCATTCTCTGCAGTGAGGGCACAAAGTGGGGGGGTTTGAGGGGGGAGAAGATAAACATGGGGAAGGTGACGCTGTCACCCAGGTGGGCAGAGTCTGAGGATGTAACCGGTGTGCTGGCATGTGTTTTACACCAATGAGTTACGAAACAATGTGGACAAAGAGCGCTCGGGCCAAAAAGTGCCCATGGGTGATGTAAGTCCAGGGCTGTTGGCAGAGCAGAGCTGTGCATGAGGGATGGGGGAAATCGTGGCATCTCAGGGCAGATGGAGGGACACGGGAGCTTTTTCCAGGGCCTCGTTCACACTGGGAAGGTGACACAAGTGATCACGCAGGTAAGGGGAAGTCAGTGGAAAGGAAGAGTGTGATTTGATCCAACAGACAATTCTGGCAGCTGCACGGGGATGGAGAGAGGTGGACACTGGTTAGAAGGGAAGAGATTGCAATTACCCCAGCAGGAGAAGCTCTGAGCTCTCACAACAGAGAAGGAGGGTGTGGGACGGAGAGAAATGTGGTACAAGTTGCGGCCAGCAAAGAAGTGAAGAGAAAGAGAGGATGAGGGTCAGAGCTGATCTCAGGGTGGGGAAAACGATGTACTCATAGGAGCGGGTGCAGGTACCCGGGTGACACCTCTCGGGTGTGTGTGGGGCATTTCTGGGTTGTCTGTGCCCTCGGTTTCCTGAAGTAAGCACTTTAATGCAGTTTAGTAAAAGCAAGTTGGGCACTCCCCTTTGTCAGGGGTTTAAAAACGATAACGTACAAGAATCTGTGTGAAGTCCCCAAGTAAGTCCACGATCACCTGGGCTGTCCTGCGTCTGGGATTTGCAGGCATGACACAACGTCTTAGTCGGAGCCACCGTCTGATATGGGCCAAATGTCTGGAATAATAAGCTCTCCCTGTAAGCGGACTGTTTATGGGCTTATGGCAAACATCAAGATTATAAGGGTTTCGCTTCATTGATTCAGTGACACAATCTCTACCGTTAATTCAGTGGAACATTTGAGAAGGAAACGTTTTTACCAGGTTTACTTAGGATTAGCCAGTTCTTAACATCATCTGCACATCCAGGCAGCCCGTCCTATACAGAAATGGAATTTATAGAGGGCTGTTAACAGATTCCAAGCACTGCGCAATCAATTAGAAACCTGATGTTCAAACAGACAGACCCGGCCCTGACTGCCCGCTCCTCAATCCGTATTCCACGAGGTAAAGGGCAGGAAGATGACTCTGAGAATATCATTCTGAACTGGCTTTTTGGGACTTCCTTTTCTGCCCCTTTTAATGATGAAAACATGACTTCTGATGAGACAGGTCTCTTCTCAAGGCAGATGTTAATCTAATTCCTGGTTTGGTGGTTTTTTTGTTTCCTCTTCCTAAATGTAGCAGTTGATTTTCAATTCTCTTTAGCCTCAGCCACCAAAGGATCCTGGTGATGACAGATGGGATGTGAAATTCTTGGGAACATTCTGCGTGATAGAAATGAGAGAGGCACAAGGGTGAAGTGGGTCTAAATCATATTTTCAAAAAAACCCCATCCATTTGGGAGCGTGAGTCCTATGAAATCTGTCCACTGACTGGGGGTTTCACTTCGGGAGGGACCATTAAGCACTGGGAATGAAGCACTCCCCACTCCCGGTTTGGATTCCAGATTTTACTTCTGGAAAAGTTTTACCTTTTTGCATGGTTTGGAAGTGAGCACACGAGTCCCGCTCGTGGTGGGAATGCCTGTGAGAACGGAGTACAGCCTGTTACACCCTGAAGTAGTGGCACTGTGAGAGCCAGGCTCCATGTAAAAGATTTTCCAGTTCTTCCCAGTTTCTTGCTGGAAGAAGAGCAGCTTAGCTTATGTGCTTTGTCCTGATGTAGCCCATGATGTAACTGCATCTTTGATGGTTGTGAGGATCATTGTTTGGCTGCACAACCGAGGGAGGTGCAGTGCTGTGGAAGGAAGGTGAGATCATCCCCCCTCATGGGACGCCGCCGGGCTTGCTCGAGGCGGGGAGGTTTGGGAGGCTGTGGGACGTGGCAGGAGCAGATGGAAAGAAGACCAGCAGGACCAGAGGGAACAGGCAGAGTCTGCTGCTGCTCAGAAAGCCAGCGAGTTGCTGGAGGCGACGATCCAGCTGCAAGGATGCGGTGGGCAGGGCTGCGTATAAACTTTTTTTATTTTAAATAGTCCATCTTCCTAAGTTGCTTTTCACTACTTAAAAGTTACGCTTCCAGGTTTTTTTTTTTTTATTATAAAGCCTGTTATCCTACCTTTTAGTTTTAGTCTTTTTTGGAGGAGCAGCTCACTGGGGAGATGGTGCAGGCAGATGCATCCTAGACCTGTAGCCAATCGGAGTCCCATGATCTCTGGACCGTGAAGTGCTATAAGGCGGCTGCCAGCCCAGCTCAGTTTCTCCAGGCTGGAGGAGTGGGGGAAAGCTGTGATTACTCACTGCAAGTGTTTAAAGCCATTTCCCTGTCCTGAAGGACCTGCTGCTGCTCAGGCGGTTACGCAGGGTCGGTTGACGGAAGCAGGAGGTGGGATGTGGTGTCCCTCTTTGGAACCATGTGAGGAATTCAGGCAGAAGTGTTGAAAGCTCTGACTCCAGCCTGGCTGTCACTGCATGCTGCTTCGCGTGTAGAACCTCAGACTAAAGGCGATGGGACCTCATAAGATATTTTTGCTGCTCGTGCTGGTGTAGAGATAAGAAAAATTACAAGATCCGTAAAAACTGGAATCCAGGGAGATGACAGGCAGGATCTTGCCTCACTCCCCTCATGATGTTCCCCTGGCATCGGTGCACGGTGTTTGGTTTCTTGGGAGTTCACGTGTTTCTGAATGCTTGGGTGCTTTACCCCTAACCTTTCCTCAAGGCTTGGTATGTCAAACATAGGGGAATAGTCAGATGCACGGAGCCAAGTTTTTACCAGCCTTTTGGCTTCTCGTAGACCCCGGCAGTGACTGAACTGGTTTGTGTAACTCTTGGTTGGGTTAAGCAGCACAGTAGCGGCGCTTTCAAAAAGCGAATATTTCTTGCAGATGTTTTAGATCAGCAGTTAAACCAGTGGTTTCCAATGTTTGTGGATTTCTTGCCATTCTTATTTAAACAAACTATTTGATGGCAGAATTATGTGGTTTTCAAGGTTGCGAGAGGCTGAGCACTTACGCCGCTCTTCTGAGATCCGAGTGTCTGCATTTCAGTCCCCCAACAAGACCAAAGGGCTCTTCCAAGCGTGGGGTTACCTGCAAAGCGTTGGTCGGAAGCGTGCCCCAGCAGCCTGTCCTGCAGGCTGGTTCCCAAAACAGAAGAACCTTTCCCAAATGTGAACCGAGCAAACTGCTTCATGACTGAAAAAACAGCCCTCTGCTCGGTGAGGTGGGTGAGGGACCCGGAGGCTGTCAGCTAACTGGAGCTGGTCACTGGGGAGGGATGCCGGACTGCCTTGGGTGTCCTGGGGGTGCGGTGCTGCTAGGGAAATGCAGGAGATGAAAGAGAAGCCCTGGGGAGTTTGGGCTGAAGGTTGGCAAGATTTTTTCACAAGCATTCAGAAAGGCCGAGTCATGTTTGGCATGTGCTTCCCCAGGCGGAGGCCGGCGTAGGAGGGGAAGGCGGTTTTGCATGGCTCTGTTATTCCTCGGTTCGTGGCTATATCCCTGCTTTGCCCAAATGGTGTCTTGTCAGGAGCTGCGGTGGGATCTTCTGTGTACGGGAGAGTGGGGTCATGGTCCAAACACAGGATAATTAGTCGCCGGGTTGTGAATGGCTTTGAGGTTTTGAGCTGAAACCTGCTCGTTTCGCTGCAAAGTATCGTTAATAACAATTCGTTATTAATTCAGCTCTTCATGAGTTGAATCTTGAGTTAAATTTGTGGAACTGAAAGCTGAGCTCATCGCTCAAAGAAAGGCTTCATCTTGCGAGGTGCTGAGCGAGGGGCAGAGCTCGTGGCAGTCGTTGAGAGCGGCAGGTGCTGGTGCCTGTGCGAATCGACCCCTTACGTGGATGCCGCTGCCTGAGCAGCACCCAGTGATAACACACTGCAAAGGGTGCTGGTAGGTGGCAGAAGGCTGTGAAACCAGGGGAGCTCTGGGAGGTGCCAGTCCTGTACTGGGAACGTTTGCAGCTCGACTTTACCAGCGGAGAAAGTCTCGGTGTTTTCTGACCCGGCACCGTGGGGCCGTGGAGCATCGCCGCTGTGCGGCACAGCGACTCGCCAGGGTACCTCGGCGTAAAACACGCTCGGGTCTCTCTGCTGAAGCTGAGGGAGTTATTTCTTGCAGAGAAGAGCAGTGAGTTAAAATAGTTTCTAACTGTCCGCCCCCCCCCTCAGAAGAGGACTTCCTGGCCATCCCTTTCTGCACAGCCCAGGAACGCTGGAGAGCAGAGGACGTGTCAGCAGTAACGGCAGCCAGTTGTTTTCACACAGACGGTCTCTGAGGCCTTCCTGCCGTCTCCAGAAGTGTGAGTCGTGTCACCAGAACCACCAAAGCCTCCAGCAGCCGAGGTCACATCTGGAGCAGTGCGTTCATGAACTGTGCCTGGGATCAGATGGCTTGAAGTTCCTCTGCAGATGGCCCCGTCGAGGGAACTCCCAGCTGGATGGTGATCCCACGAGTGCTGGTGGTTGTTGGCAGCCTCCTACCACTCGCTGTTTATCTAAGAGAGGGGAAGATGAGCGGTTTTGAGGAGGAGTCACCTCGGATTCTTGCAGGGATTAGTGTCGCCTTGTCTTCAGCCAGCAGCACGCCTTCCAGCAGAGCCCGAGCTGGAAGCAAGCCCACGTGTCTGAATGAAGACTTGAGAGACCCCCAGAAGCCTGCGTGTCCTTCCTGGACTTGGGAAAAGTGCCACAGTCGTAGGACAAGGACGGGTGGCTGGTTTTGTAACTTTCTGGAGATAAAAATGAATATATTTTGGTCTCAGCAAAACTGATCATGATACACTGCTACGTTGGACAGGCTCCCCTGGACACATGCGAAATAGAGAGAGGAGATTTGGGCAGGGATTTATGTGATGTTTCAATCTTCTTCTTTTAAAGGGAAATATCCTGACGTGTCAGTGCCAGAAGGGGTTTCCGGAAATACACGGAGGATGATTTTTACTCCCCTGGGTGTCACACACTCCGAGTAGGCTGGGTCGTATCCGCAGGTCATGGGCTATTGAGCTTGTGGAGATCCACTTCCAGGTGGCAGCTCATCTTGAAGGAGGGACAGGAGATCTCTTCCAGGTGCCTTGGGGGTTATTCTGGCTGTCAGCACCTCAGCCTTTCTGCCGTGTGGGCAGCAGCTTGTCCAGGGGTAGAAGAGAGCTGCCACCTGCTTGCCCTTGTTGTCACATAACCTGGAAAAACCATGCTGTGCTGCCAGTTCTCCATCCTCAGCACCTCTGCACGACTGCCCTCGACTCCACCACCTTCCCGCTGCTATCTGAGCTCACTCTGCAGGGCTTTTCCCTGGTGCATTCAGGCTGCGTTTGCACTTGCCCAGCTCTTCATGCACCACTCTGGAACACACCCTTTCCCGTTCCTGTATAGACAAAATTCATCAGATGTTCGTCCAGTTCCTTTGCTGTGTCTTACTCTGCACGCTGGCAGTGGCAGTCTGGGTCTGTCTCAGTCCATTTGGGAACTTGGAAGGAAAAGGTCCTTTCCACAGTGCTCTGTCCTCACAGAGCCCTTTCGGTGTCCTCTGGCACTGCCTGCTCACTGCCTATCTCGTCAGACACGGGCTGGTGTCACCGACCAGACTCGGCACCACCCTGCCTGTTGTCTCTTTGTGATTACAGAAACATCATCCCCTGCCTCTGACTGGTGACAGCGCTCGCCACTCCCCAGGAATTACATTTTCAAACTTCCTTGCTGGAAAGAGCTCTCTGAACATATCCGCCAGCCTTCTTCTTCCTCCTTCCACTCACCTCTACTCCGAGATGTCTACAGAAATGCTGACACTGTTTAGGCTGCTGTGCCAGGACATCCCAGCACATCACCCTGCCCAGTGCCGTCCTCTTGTTTGCTCATTCTGGTGACCATCTGCTGTGTCTTCAGGTATCCTTGGGGCAGGAACTCTAGAGGGTACAAACCAGTTTGTGCAGTGCCTGGGTAGTGGACTTGTAGGCGCCATGTTAAGACAAATAACATGGTTCCATCCTGGCAAATTTTCCTCTTTTTTGGGTGCCAGGTGCTGGACCCGCAGCACCAGGGAGCAAAGTCGCTGTGTACAGAAGAGGGGCGGGCAGGGCTGGAGCGGGCTCGTTCTGAGCCGTGAAGGGAAGCTAACGGGAGCAGCCAGTCCGTGGTGCAGAGACACGATCCGTCGGAGCTCAGCTGCAATCGCCAGCTTCTGGCTTTTATGAGCTACCAGCGACCGGCCGCGCTGTGACAGCCACTGCTGCGCTGGGCTGGGTGTTGGACGGGAGACCCAAAGAGAAAGCCCTTCGATGTCAGCAGCAGACCCTGGGGCTCTCAGGGGACGTTTAAAATCTATTTTATTTTGGTCCTGTTTAAACAGTCGCACCCTCCCCCAAGCCTGATGATCTTCCTCCATTCGCACACGCGGACGCTGGCACGTTGTTCTCTCTGTGTGTTATCTCTGCGCGATTTCCATGGGAAACTTTCCAAGGAGGGATTATTTCACAGTCCTTTTTCAATCCACAGGGGAGGCGGCCGGACCCACGGCATTTTCCAGCGGTGTCTTGGGAGCCGCTCTCCTCCTCCCACCAGCTCCGCATTCTTTGGAGACAAATCCATGCTGCCGGTGGGTCTCCGTGCTGGCGACTGCGGCAGCGCCTCCCTGCCTTACTCATTTCCCAGCTGCTTGTGTCTCTGATGTCACCCACGAGCGTGGCACGACGGCTGGGAACAGAGGGACCGGCGCGATCCCGTGGCCCTCGTAGGAACACGGAGGGTTGTGTTGCACCCTTGGAAAGCGGGGGCTTCCCGCCAGAGCGGTGCGACCCGCACCGGCCGTTTGTGTTGAGCGATGGTCCCGTGAGAACCGCTGTGCTGCTGGGGCTTAGGAAAACATTTGCCTGTCCTAGATCTGTTATCTGGAGTTGTAAAGCGGTATCTGTAGAATTTTAAAAACTGGCAGGATGTCAGTGAGACTATCCCTGGCTGAAGAATCCTCAGAGACTTCTAAAAAAAATTTCTGCGTGCGTGCATAGATACTGGTTAAGCTACAGAAGAGTGTGCTCTTGGCATAATCCTGTTTTAATGTTATTACTATGGTAATCATTTTACACTGAACCTTCTGCACAGCAATGCCCTAACGCACCAGCTAAAAGCCAAAGAGAGGTGGTTTTATTTTTCTGTTATTTTTTTTAAGTTCAGTTGCCGAAGAATGACTGGGGAAACAGTGTTATGGGTTTTCCAGAGTTGTTCCTCCGTAATTGTGGTATCTCATGCGGTTCGGTTCCAAGTTAAGAGGCGAGAGGTTTGTAGGTTCTGCAAGCACAGCTTTGGCTCTGCTCACCTCCTCACACATCATCATGGGTAATGAAGGCTCTACCCCGTGCGCTGCCCTGTTCCCTTCGACTGCTTTGCCTGTGTGATTGGAGCTGCCTGAATCACGGCGCTGATGATGTGCAAGGGCGAACAGGATCCAGCTCAGCTCCCTCTCTCTGGGCTGTCTTGGTTTTTGCATCAATAGCAGAAGAGGGAAATCGCAAAATTTGTCAGGTGCTGAAGTCAGCAGTTCTGACTCTGAAGACCCCCCGGGGAGGAGCGGTGAGATAGGAAGGGGCGCTTCCAGAGGCACTCCTCACCCTGCGGTGAGGAAAGCCCTGGGGTGGTTAAATCTTTGCTGACAAGGGATGGACCTTAGGGATGTGGGATTTTGTACGGTTGTGGGAATAGCAGTCACCAAAGTCCTTTCGGAGTCCCTGGGCTGGGGGAACGAGCTGCCTGGCTGGCAAGAATTCAATCGCTCGGTCAACGATTGATTTACGACGCATGGACCCAGTTCATGCCGATTGAGACAAGCCTCCGCTCGACCCTGCCTCCAGCCCGTGTCCAGACCCTCGCATGGCTTGAGGGCAGGTTGGATTGGGGCCCGTATCTTGGCTGCAGAAACACGAACAGAGCATCCCAGTGTTCAGCGGGACTGCTGATTTAGTGCCTCTTGCCAGGTGTTTCACAACACAGGTCCTCCCCGCGGGTGGGTGATTCCTCATCACTGATAGAGACGAGCAGGGCCTGAAATCTTCTCATCCCGCTAGTCCAGATGAGTGCCTGAGGGTCCAGACACTTCACTCCAGCTCATCTGGAATCTCTTACCTGGCTAGAATTGGGCTGAACTCTGGTAGGACTTCCTTATGCAGGTCCTGGTGTTTCTGCCGTCCAGTTGGATCGATGGTGTCTCGGGCCTCCGTGGGATTAGTCCTCATTTCCTTGCTTGGCCTTGACAGGAGGCAGGAAGCACAGAAAATGAGAAATAATTGAATCAATTCTTACAAATTGCTTTGACTCAGATCCAGTTTGAAGGATGGGTAAAGGGCTGGGACGAGTCTGAGGCTCATGTTTCCTTGAAGCATTTCTCTATCTGCCAGAATAATGTGCAGAATTTCATTAATAATTACAACCCCCAGGTCCTGGTAGAGCAGAGTGACGCTTGATATGATGGTCTACTTGAAGGTGATAATCTCAGCCCAATCCATCAGATCCTCTGGGAGGTCGAGGTGTCCTAATAACCTAAGTGGCTTTGGGTATTTTGTCAGTGGTATTTGTATCTGGAGATCAGAAATTCATTAACCATCAATGCCCAGTGGTGACAAGGGCAAGAGCAGACCAGAAAGTGATACTCACTGAGTATTTTTGTTGCTAGTGGTTCTCAGATTGTCTTTGCTATCCTTTTGTTACCTTTAGGGAAAAAAGGGACCAGGCAGCTGGACCTGCTCTTGTTGAGTACGGCTCAATAAAGCCAGAGGCTTTTTGGCTTCCCTGCTATAGAAATCCATCTAGTCTGTTAGGATTATTTATTGTTATTACTTATTAAGAGCTTTCACTGGGGAGCTCACTGAGGGAGATGTCAGACTTGGTGGAACCAGTCTATTCCCCTCTGCTTTCCAGCAGCCGGCGGTTGGCAGAGCCAAGGTGTGTAACTCAGAAGAGTCAGCGGGCAGGAAACCCCTGGGATCCTGCTAGCAAGGAGAGGTGCTCCCCCATCTTCAGGTCAGCCGCAGGTTAGCCCAGGGAAAGGCACGTTGCAAGAAACCTTGAGGGACTTGGCTGATGATGCCAGTCCCATCCATAGTGCCTTCTCACCTGGGTCTTTCTGAAGGGCTTGAGACCTACAGCGGACTGTTGCTCCTGCAAAACCACCCTGCTCCTTCCAACCAGCTCCCTGGCTTCTGGTGAAGCTTCACATGGGATTGGCAGTAGGGTTGTCTGGGCAGTCTTGTGAAGACATTTGGAAATCAAGCATTTGTCTTGATGAAGTTATTCCATAATGTGCAGAATATCAGGTTCGTGTCCAAGATTCTTTGAAATCAAGGCACTTCCTGTTATTTCAGAGCGTAACCAGGCTGCTGCTTGGACGGGGTTTGTGTTGCTGTTAGTGGCCGGCAGTCTTAGACACTCAGTTTTTATTGTGCCAGCAGTTTATGGGTGGGTATTCATGCTGCTGGTGAAGTAAATGAAATTCAATACTCCTTGCAATGCTCTTGCCGGAGCTGCTGGAAACCTTCTATGCTCGGAGAAGGGTTTGGGTTTCTATTGCTAAGTAACAAAAGGACGAGGATAAAACCAGTTCCTGAAAAACAACCCCCCGCAAGCCCCCGTACACCTCCACTGAGAGTGAGCACTGTAGCTTCTCCACACAAACTAGAGAGGGGGACTGTGTTCCTCAAGGAGAAGTTCTCTAGTGAGTGATGGTGGAGGCAGAGGAACTCAAGAGGAAGTTTTCTTTTCTTTCACAGTTCCTGTTGTTCTTACGGATTCTTCCCGTGATGCTCCCAAAGTCTGTCACTGACTGAGCAGCGGGAATGAAGATGTAGGAGGTCTCTGTAAAAGCAGCCTTGCCCACACCTTTCAGAAAGAAGCTTACACGTGTGGAAGGTGGGCTGAAGCCCCACGAGACAACAGGAGGAAAACATGTGGCAAAGCAGACATCCACCAGTGAACAGGTTTAGTCTGAGCCATTTTTGTGGCTCGTTTGTATTGAAGAATCAGCCCTTCATATTCCATCTGTGTGTATCTTAATAACAACGTGATTAGCACGAGTAAAGCTGGCTGGTACTAAGGAGGAGCTGGAAGTAACCAGTGATACCTGTATTACACCACAGCCTTCTCTGGGAGAAAGCAGTAGCAGCTCCACTACTTGCAGGGAGCTTTTGAAGTTTGCTCAAGCGAGTCGGCTGCACCAGAAAGTACCTTTTCTGCGTCCTGTGAAATCCTTGCCAAGTTTTTCTCAAATAAGAATGGCTGCAAATACCTTCCTCTCACTTGGAGTGCTTGGGGAATTTAAGTAGGTGGCCGGGCCAAGCACTAAGGAAATGGATTCTGTAAGACAGGACATCCAGTGCCAGCAGCACCAAGGACACAAGCAAGGGACGGGGCACTTGGCCAGTGGAGGTGTCTTCAAGTCACTGATGCCACTGAAACACCAGGTTCTGCAGCTCTGACTGCAGCTCAGGTCTCTTCCACTCTAACGAGTGCCAAAAGGCTTTTCGGAGGCCACTGGAGTGATTAGAAACGTTCATAATAAAATGCATTTGTGGCATTATTTAATTTAGAAATGTCGTATCACGTCTCTTCCAAAGCTTGTCACCGTTAAAAACAAAATCTAAAAGATCATCATCTAAGTTGCAGTCAGACCTTATGGTTAAGTGGACAAACTTCTGTGTAGGATTTCCGAGTTTTTAATTAATAGAATTTGCAACTTCACGTGCAAATGTATTTAATTTTATTCTATAGTTTGTTTATACAGATATTTTTTAGTTGTAAAGTATACTGCAATGAGAAATCGTGCGTAAGGCGTGGAGTCAAGACTCTCTAGTCCTGCGGCAGGGTCGGTGGGCAGACCTGACAACAGCAGGTAACACTTCCGAGACGTGTCTAAGCTGTGAAGTGAACCCCAGGGCAGAAGTGCCTGAAGTCCGGAGTGACTAAATCAGTCCAGTCTGGGGTAGAGCTGATGGACTTGGCTGGCACAAAGCTCCAGTAGCACGAGCAAACAGCCCTGGCCAGCACCACCAGTGCTGGTTCGGGCTGTGTTCCCCGTCCTGATCCGGATACAATCATCTCTGGCATCTGTTTGGCTGAAAAGCTGTCGATGTAAAGCTTGGTCTGTTCAATTCTTCTAATTCCTGAGTGTTCCCAGTTGTCACTGAGATCTTCTTCACCGTTTACTCGGTCCGTTCGTCTTGCAGCTGGTACCTCTCCAGTGACGTTGGCAGCTTCTTCCTAGTGCATGAAACAACCAGGAGCCACGGGTTAACGGCGGATGCTGTTGATTGATCTCCATTTCAGTTTCTTTGCTCTTCTTGTCCCGTTTGGTGAAGCCTAAAGTGGTTTTGAAAGGCACCGTTCAGGTCGGGCAGCGCTGCATCCCCCTTCGATCTCCCGCTGCCGAGGAGCCAGTGACCACGCGAGGAGTGGGACGCCGGGGAGCCGGGCTGGGAGCCCCTCGCTCCAGCGCGGGAGCAGAACAGCGCAGTTCAACCTCCCTTGTGTGGCATTCCTCTTAATTACTGCTTTTCGTTATGTGCAGAAATTTGGCGTTTTTAACACGACGGTGGTTTAATCTGAAACTGGGCAGGGTGGTTTTTGCTATATTTTCTTTATTTTTAACAAAGAAACAACCCTCCTTGTTAGGTATCGCCTTTCGAAGTCTCACCACAAAAGCAATTGGCGTTCAGGCTGAGCATAAAATATGTTTTCTATGTTAAAGACCTTACGAAACTGGCTGCCTCGGTGCAGATTTATTGTAAAAGCCAGGAGACAGCTCTGTTTTTTCCTGCCTGCCTACCAGTAATTCCAGTGACCGTGGATGGGACAGCTTCAGTTGTGGGTCAGCGATCTCGAAAAGCTGAGGAATTACTCGCAGAAGATTAAGCAATAATTGGATGAAACAATGTAAATATAATTTTGGACAGAGTACTAGAAAAATTTCCAACTCCAGCCTTCTGTAAAGTGTCAGTCGAGTTCGTTTCTCAAGCGAAATGATGAAATTCCGCTTTTTAATGATTTAAAATGAAGCGACGTAAAACTGAGCGTACAGGGGCAGCGGTGGTTTGTTTCCGTCGCTGTCCCCAAGACCCACCGGTGTGAGCCTCTGAGGTGTAAGTTGTAAATGGGATATTTATTTATTTCTAATAGGCTGGAGGACAAGGAGGCTTGTGTCAGGTGTGGTGACAGAAGAGAAAAATCATTTCTGTAACGTAGTCACTGGAGTCAATGGTTACTCGCCTTGTCCCATGGCAGGAATATTAAGGTTTATCACCTTGACTCGTTAAGGTAACCGGGACCAGTCTGATAACAGCCGTCCCCTGTGCTGCTTCTTCATGACATGGCAAAAACCAAACCTGGCTCAAAAATGGAGCAAGGAGAGCACCGTGAACCCCTCAGAAAGGAGAGTCACCACGCAGAGAGCTCCAGGAGAAGACAACCGTGTCCGGGAAACAAGTGGCTTTAGGAAGAAATCCTCAAAAATTAAACCTGGACTAGCCCATGCATGAGTCCAGAGGTGTTGAGCATCCTCTGTGTATGCCAGTCGGATCTGGAGGGGATTGAAAGCCGGAGAAAATTCATCCACAAGTGGAGTAAACGTGGAGTCACAAGAAAGTGCCACTCGAGGAAGCAGATTTTTTTTGACAGAACATGGCTATCGAGAGACTCCACTGACTGCCACATCACAGATCTACTTAATTCTGTAGTGTGGCATTTCAGCAGTTAATGAACGGACTCATTAAAGACTGAAGTGTTGGTAGTATTTACCTGTGTAAGTAATAACTGGTGCAAATACTGTAAGGAATGGACTTGACTTTGGAAAGAGCTGGATTTCTGCTGGGCTACCGCAAATGCCGCTTCTCAGGTGAAAAAGTCAGCAAATTAACAAACGCTAATCGATAGCATCAACCTTTCAGTAAACGGTGTAGAAAAAAAAGCTACTTGGAATAAATGTGGAGGAAGATTCACTGTGTCCAACCTGAGCAACGAGGAGTCGCGTGTACCCTGCAAGTGTGTGTCAAAAGTGGGTGGTTCTTTATACGGACACGTGGAAATGCTCCCACAAAATGCGTTTGTTTATTATCCCAGAAGGCAAATCCTCATAGTGGTAATTTCTTTGGCTGTTTGTAACTCTAGAGTATATTGGCGGCAGCTTCAAAGTAGAGAGCAGGGACGGATCCTGGAGCTAACAACCATGCACAGGACGGTCAATTATTGGGCAGGATATATTGATGTAGGCGCTTCCTTCTTACGTTGGATGTTCCCGTTCAACATCCTCAGCACGGTTTGAAACAATGCTTGACCTCAATCCAAGGTTCTTCAAGAATCTGATGATCTTTTAGGACTAAGAAGTGCTCCAGACCCTGACATGCCTCCAAAGCCACAGGTACTGCGGGGAGCGCGGTTAGGACCGAGGAAGTACGACCATCCAACAGTCCTTCCTCGCTGACGTGGCAGCCCCGAATTAAAACAGCGATGGCATCCCAAACCGTTCGTAGCGCTTGGAAAAGAGTGGCAGAGAGAGCTGGTTTGAGAACACCAAGTATCTGTGTCGGGCGAGAGTCACTTCGAGTCAGATGGAATCATTAATGTCAGATTCTCCGGAAATGGTTTAATCAATTCTGATGGAGGCGGAGGAGGAAGAAATGGGATTGAGACAGGTCATCTGTGGGGATTTCCGCGCTAGACTCTCTCTGTGAATATTTCATGAATCAGCTGTATGAGTTTATGGCCGTTGGGGTTTTTATAATCCGGCATTTTCCTCTATTTGTATTTGATCTTCAGCAGGGAAAGGTGGTGTTGGAGCAGTGCCCTGGGAACGGCGCGTGTGCTCCCCCGTGCCGACGGTCCTATGGTGACCTAACCGGTCTGACCAGCGCTGGGAAGAACAGCCCAGCCTTGCGTTAGCGGTCAGGCAGCATTAATTTACTGAGATAACGTACAGGGAAATCTTTGGGAATGGGCACACAGAGGTGAAAGGCAGACGTGACGTCCTGCGCCGCCGCCGTCGTGTCCCTGCCACTGCAAAACACCGCGACAGCTGATTTCTTTCTTTTCTCTTTCCTGTTCATGCTGCCGTGGTGGTGGGATGGGGCACTCTGCGATACCCGTCTGACTTTTGCATGGCATCCTCGGAGGGCAGGGACACCTGGTCCTATCGTTAAAGGAGAAGTGAGAGACTCTGGAAGTTCTTGCATTACCTCTGCTCTCACAATTGGGTTTAATGGGAGGGAAGCCCAGAAGGGACTAATTAGCCTGTGCACACAATCGATATAATTCCTCGTTTCTTCATGCTGAGGTAGCTAAAGCCTGGCAGCGGCGATGCAGCCACGTGCCACTGAAATACGTTCATTTTTTCAGTCTGGTTTCACCCCTAATTGCATTTTACTAATCAAACCCAGGTTTTCAGCTTGTATAAAGCAGCCCAGGACGATTTACATCGATTCTTTTCTGAAATAGATGTGTTCTTACAGCGGGTTGCAATGACAATTAAATGATTAAAGCCCGGAGAGGGTGAGGTCGTATAAGAGCAGATCGAGCCACCATGAGTGTAACTGTGATTTTATTTCTAATGGTCTAGAATAGGTCTGATGCCCCAACTCAAAATTGAATCAGGCTTTCACTCAAGCGTAACATTTGGAGAAGTGACAGAAAACTGCGCTGGTTTTGCGGTGTCACATCCATAAATGGGGTTTGCTGGTATTGTGCGTGCTCTGTGTTGGGTTAGTTGAGATGAAGGAAGTCCCGTGGTCTGTCTTGGACAGAGCACGTGGCTCAGCTTCAGCATCGGGGAGCAGATGGAGCTGGTGGTGGAGCGGTCCTCCTGGTGCAGCCCAGGTCCGTGTAGCCCACAAGACTTCTTCAATCAGAACAGGCTCTACTGGCGAGAGGGCTTGCTATTGCTGATGGAGAAATGCCGTTCAGAGTCATTCTCTGGCCTGTGTTTTTACGGTGGTAAAAGCTCCTTGTGTGGATTTGAGTGGTTTGTGCGTATTTTCTGGGTTGCTTTTGCTCTGGCTTGTTTGATGCCTCTGGAGACCGCTCCGTGTGCGTTACGGAGGGGTCAACATTCTGGTCAGCTCTTCCAGTGAGTTCCCAGCAAGAAGCTGGGTCCAGTGAGAGGTGCTTTAAAGGCTGCACGTGCAGGAGGGCTTACACTGCAGAAATCCATGGCATGGTGCGTGGGGGAAACCGGCTTGAGGACATTGTCCATCTTTTTTCGTATTTAGCTCAAATTTTCCTCTTCTTGCTTTCGCTCTGCCGTTCTTAGGATAACTGTCAATAATAGATGTCTCTTCATCCTGACCTTCTTTCCAGATCATGAGCCTGTCCCTAGACCTTTTACCATGGTTCAGGACGATGTTTGGATCGCTCACTTTTCAAATGCTTTCCTCCCAAACTCATCTTTGCCTCCATCCCCTTCCCTCCCGTTTTGTCTGGTTTGCTGGCACCATCCGAATTCTGAAATGCAGAAACCTGGACGCAGTGTCCCAGATGTCCCACATCAAGAGAGATTTCCTGTGACTTGTTGTTTCTGCGCTGACCTCCCCACGTCCTGGTGGTCCAGCTGCCTTGTCACAGGGCAGCGCTATAGGAAGCAACTCCTGTGGCTGTTTTCAATGAAATACGGAGAATCACTGATCCGCTTTTGGACAGTGCCTTGACCACCCATGGTGCCAGCATCACTTCTGAAGCAGCTGGCATGTCCCACGCAGCCCCAGTGCCACTGAGGTCGTGCTGACAGAGCTGCGATCACAAGGAGCACGCTGTGGGGCTACACCCACTTTATTGTTTCCCATTCAAAGAAATGTGGAAAATTGCCTGAGGTAAAATCCGAGCTGTGAGGACCCATGAGGGTATTATAAAAAGCAGAAAGAGTAACTTAAGCCTCAGCTGTCCTGGGCGATCTTTTTTTTTTTTTTTTTTTTTTTTTTTTTTTGCAGTGCCATAAAGTTCCTCCTGTTCCTATCTCTGCTTAGATTCCCGCAGAGAGCCAGTGAGCGGGCTGCGTTTGTTCCTGATGTCACCTTTAGAACATTTTGCTGAATCCATGTGCGGTCGTGGTGGTCAGCATTGCTGGGGAGCCCAGGGGACACTTTGCTCGGTGGGACACCAACACCCCAAGGAGTTTCCATGAGAGCAGCTATGTTGTCCTGCGCTGTAGGTGTGCTCGTGACTCTGGTGCTGAGGGACATGGTTTAGGGACCCTGGCAGTGCTGGGTGAACGGCTGGACTTGATCATCTTACAGGTCTCTTCCAACCGGATGATTCTGTGATTCTGTGATTCTATTCCAGGCACATGGCACAGAGGAGCTTTACGTGCAGGAAGCGGGATGGTTCTTTGGTCATCACCCCTTTGACCTAAACAGACTGGGTGATCATAAGCAACATCTTCCCCTTTGAGGTGCTGCACTGTGGTGAGGCTAAATGTGCTTCAAAGGGTTTCCTTGGAAAAGTGTCATCTGCTTTCGATAGGACTTGATAGAGAAATACCAATATTGGTGCTCCTGTAACTTTACCTTCTCAGTTCTCTAAGCAAGGTTAGTCAATTCTGGTAGATTTTACAAACAGCCGCAGGGTGTCCCTGACTGGTACCTCTCCTGACGTAGGCAAATGGGGCTTCCATCAGCTAATAGCGCATTCTTCTTCAGGGCTTTCCAACTATTTCGTAAAGATAAGTGTCAAGCAGTTGGTGTGCTGCTCTGTACATGCATGGGACATAAATATGAAACGTCAGCTGGGCCAGAACTGGTAACACAGAAGTGATCCCAAAAGTGTGTCTACAAATATTCATTGCTTGGTCATGAGAAGTTTTACAGAGCCTAGGGCCTGGAAAGCAGCTCCGGGCTTGGAACAAAAGTTCCTCTTCTGGGCTTGGCATCTTCACAAAGGGCTTGGTTTTAGGGATGATCCTCCCTGTCGTCTCTACATAAAAAAAATTACAGGCGAGTTTTAACACGCTGCCCCACAGCCAACCGTGCCAGGATGTGAGCCCACTGGCTTATGCAGAGATGCGATGTCCTGTTCCAATGGAAGAGCGTGGCATTGCTCTTCGGTGCCAGGGCTGGTAACTGTCACGCTGCCAAGGCATCGTCTAGGGCACTTGCAAAACTTGAGGAGTGTCTGCTTGCTCCTGCCCTCCGGACACGTCCTTCACTTTTCAGCAGGTCCCCCAAGCCCCACTGACATCGTCGCTCGGTGTGACAGGGCTGGGGAGGATGGGCAGGAGAAGCCCAGGTCTGCTCCCTGCAGCCCCACTGCCCCGGCCCCTGGTCTGAGCTGGGGGGGACAGGCCTGGACCCCCCAAGGGCTGTGAGGGATCGCTTTGGTGTGAGCGGCCGTGGGGGCTGGTGCAGCTCCTGGATGAGCCCCAGGCTGGCCTTTTGCTGGGATTTGCTGAGTGCAGCGCTAGTGCCTGGGGCCTTTGGCTTTCCCGGGCTGGAGCCAAACCTTTCGTGCCCCTGAAGGCAGCCCCCAGCCCCGGGTGTCGAGGCAGGGACTGTGAGACAGGAGAAGGCAACTCAGAAAAGTTTATTATGGAGAACAATGCACAGAGTCTTGTCACTGATTCCTGTACCAACGTGTTTCTACCTCTATGACTGTTCTTACTACCTAAAGTCTTGCTACTTAAGATCTACCACTACCTAAGATCTACTACATTTCTATCTGCGCTGAGGTCCAGCCCCTCTGCCAGCAGCTGCGGTGTTTGCTCTGCAGGTGCAGGTTGGGCAGTGGCGATGGGTTGGAGCTTGGCAGAGTGGTGGCCCAGGCATGGGCACGTCAGAAGCTGCTGCCAGTGTGTCCATCGCCGGCCGTGGTCCACATAATGGAGACAGGCCAACCCCAGGGCCCTGCAGAGCAGCTGAATTCGGCTGCCCAGAGGCAAGTGCGGGGAGTCCCATGGCTGGTGGGAAGGGACTGTTTGGAGCAGGAGCAAGCCAGTGTGGGGAAGCCGTGGATGAAGCTGGAACCGCCTCCGGGATGCCAGCAGGGCTGTGACTGCAGCGCCATTTTGGTGATGGGCCAGCACTGCCCGTCTGGGTGGTTGTGTCAGCCTCTGGCTTGGTTGACATGGAGCTGGTGGTTGCAGAGGTCTGGCCATCATTCTCCTCCTCCTCCACAGCTCCTACTGCCTGCTGGGCTTCATGACGTCTTTTTCCAGGGTTGTTTTCCGTCCCCTTGGGGCCCCGTTGGGATGCAGCCAGGGCTCTCGTTTGTTCCTCAGCACTTCGTATAAACTTCTTCAGGGTGCTGAGGTAACTTCTCATGAAATAGGGGCTGTAGTAGAAGTGCAGCTGCAAAATGCAAAGGAGAGGAGTGAGTTGCCATCACTGCAAGAGGGAGAAAGACAGAGATCCAGTAACTGAGCATTTGCTTCAGCAAAGACAAACGTGGGCATCAAAAAGGGGACTCTGGGGCATTCTAAACCTCAAGTTTTGGCTGAACACCACGTGAGGAGGGGGTTTTGTTCAGTAATCACCACCCTTGTGTTTTCGGCAAGGGGGAGCAGAGGAGTGTCGGGTTTTTACAAGCCTAAAAACCGATGGAGAAACCCAACCAGCACGGGTTTTCAGGCACCTCAGCACGGAATGGCCATGTTGGGAATAATGTGAGGGGTCTTGTCAGCATTATCAGATGCCACAAGAAGACTGAAATGTTTGGTACAGCCAGACACAGAGCAAGCACAAACCAGCTCAATATGGATTTGCTCCCATCCCCATCTCCTGCCTTGTAAAGGCTTATTTTATCTGAATGTGAACCTCTTCCCCTGGCCTGAATGTCCTGAGGGCTCTTTTGTATGGAGAGGAACCAGAGTACCTTGCCCAGAGGAGACCTTGCTGCTGCTATTGCTCGCAGCTCCTGGATGGAGGAATATATGGCGACACTCCTTCCTACTTCATGGAAGCCATAGTGGTTCAGGTTGTGAATGAAGCCTCTCATGGAGCTGATGTTAAAGATCTTTTGGGGTCCCATCCTCCCCAGCACTTCCTTTATGAAGAATTTCTCTGCGATGACAAAGCAGCTTCCATCGTCGCCCCACCAGATCGACCGGAAGCAAGGGCTGCTGATGATCTTCCAGAGCTTCCTGACGAAGGAGTGGTCTGAAGACGGGTTGGTTTCATAACAAAACTGCACGGTGGGGACCCCGGATTCATCTGGCAAACTCTGCAGGGTGTTTTTGTCTGCCAGAGACCCGGTGGCAGCATGCCCAGATGCTCCCATGTCACGCCCTGGGTAGTCAGAGGGAGTCGAAGGCTCCTCCTGATCTGGCTGCTCCGGGTCGGAAGCCCGGGATGTCTCTGGTGAAGGCGGCTTCATTTTATCTTCCAATTTCATGGCTCAGCTGCAACTTCCAGCTGTGGACCTTGCTCTGAGCAGCCAGCCTTGGTCCTGCCGGTCAGCAGAGTGAAGGGCTGTGACCCAACTGCCGGGATTGTTGTCCAGCGTTACCGTGGTGCCTGTGCTGCATCACAGTGACATCACAGTGTGGCACCCGTCTCCTGGCATTGGGAAGTGGAAGGCAGAAGAAATTTCTAGAAAGCCCTGGATTGTTTACATGGAGAGAGCAGTTTTGAGCCAAGAAGTGCCTCCAGCTGTGTCTACAGTCCTGGTGTGTCCTGCTTGGGCAGCGCTGCGTGTGGCCAGTCTGGTGCTGGGGTCTCGTTCAGCTCAGACTCACCTTCTGCAGTTTCAGTGGAGACTGTCAAGTGCTGTTTGCAAGAGATCCATTACTTCAGACAGGGGACAGGGGGGTTCTGGGCCAGGTCCTCCCATATTCATGCCCAGCAATTTCTCTGTCCTGCTGTATCATTCTTCAGAATTCTGTTGTTTGTCTTGGTGCAATATCCCTGTCTGGTAAATGAGGATGCGCGAAGGTTTTATGATGCTTTTAGAAACCTGGAAATGACATTGTCTGGTCTGGATTTTATAACAGGATCATTGTCTGTTCTGCTGCAGCTTGGCTTGAGTGAAGGGAGTAACTGTCTGGCCTTAAGGACACACCTCTGTGCGTGGGGATCCTTAACCCAGGCTGCAGTCTCGTAGGGTCTCCCACCCGGTGTCCCTCGGGTGGGCTTTGCTGGACGTGCCGAGTCGGGGTGGGCATTGCAGGTGTCACCGTGGAAGAAGGGGTCTGATCATCTAGTCTGGAGCTGCGAGAAAGGCAATAAAGATATTAGTAATTAGTGACACTATAATAATTACATATTTATCAGCAATCCGGCAAATTTTGCGGTGACATAAACCATACATCGGATTAGTTAATACCAGGGCAGGCTATCGGGAACTGCGGAAGGGTTTAGCCAAGCCGGGTGAGCGGGCAGCCTGACAGCAGATGAAATGTGCTGCGATAAAACCAGAGGACCCCCTCGGTTCGCTGGACTCTGAGCTCAGAGCAGCGGCTCAGGGGGGGGATCAGATGGCCGAGTCCTGTCACCCTGCACCAGCGATCAAACAGCCAGCCAGTGAGTTAACACATGTCAGAACCAGGCGAGGAAATACCTTTCCACTGGCTGCAGCACTAACCCGGAGTGTCCTTTACCATAACACTTTATCTGGCTTCGAATTCTGGAAAGTCACAGCATCGGGGACCTCCGTGTGGCTGCTGCCGTGCCGAGGCTGTGCCCAGCCAGCTCACATCGGCCAAGACGTTGTGGTGGGGGGTGAAGTCCTGGCGGCTGGAGAAAGCAGGAGAGAAGGGGGTGTTCAGCCCGACTGTGTCTCGCAGCGAAGCAACGAGTCCCCCAGAAACCTGCTCTCCCTTCCTGCCTGTGAACCACCACGCTTCCTTCCCCCTCTGCTCTCCAAGGTTTTATTGTGTGGTTTGCAGCCACAGGAGGATTTTGGACGTGGCTCACAGTGCTGAGGAAAAAAAAACCAAGTGCCTGTGGCTGAAAAGGATCGTCAGGTATTTGTAACGGCAAGTACCGAGAGCGAAGGCTGCTAAAGCCTGCGAAGGCAGAAATGCTTCATGGTGTTTGGTTTCAGCTAAGGGAAGGAGCTGAGACGGAGCTTTCTGCAGGTTCGTCTGTCCCCGCTGCTGGGTTCCTGTGACTCCTGACAGTGACGGCCTCTTCTGGGGCCATCAGCTTTCTGAAGCTGGTCCTGCCCGCGGTAGCACCCGTGCTGCCATGGCTGTCCCGGTTCCTCTTGCTCTGGAAAGCGTCTGTCGTGGTTGCACAAAACGGGACAGATGTGCGTCTGCTGGCAGAACCCAGCACGTAACCTTTCAAAAAACACATCAGACAATGGAACTGTTATCTTTTGGTACGTCTCTTTGGAAGAACCGTTTCCTAAATTCGTCTCCGAGCTCGCAATAGCCAGTTGCCCTCCTGGGTCTCAGATGAGCTCGGTATCAGACGGGAGCTGTGGTGCTCTGGAGGTGTGTGGAAGCTGCTCACTGCAGGATTATGGATTCCGCAGCGCTCGGGAAGAGGCGCCCGGGTTTGCTGACACAAACTCCAACTGCGGCTGTTAGAGGGATCTGGTTCCAGCGCACGGTACGGAGCTGGAAGGTCCTTTGTCCAGGGTAAAGCTTCGTGTGAACTGAGCTGTCACTCATTTGTCTTTCTGATGCAAGTCATCTGGGTATATTAGATCCGCCGAGAAACCAGCGGCACGTTGAAGTAATTATCTCCCTAAACACGTTCCAGCCTTCAACGGGGACCGACGGCGTTTGCAGCAGCTTCTCTCTGTTACGGAGGTATCACCTCCCTGGCCTCCCTCTTCTGGTCTGGTTTGGTGTTTCTCTAGGTTCCCCTTCTCTGTCTGTTCCTCTCCTCTCCCTGCGTGTTTTACACGTGGTCTCGGGGAGCGGTAGAAAAATATCGGTGTTCAAGGGTGGCTCAGTCTCACCGAGGGTCGGGTCAACGGCGATGTCTAATTTCAGATTAAATCATGTCCCTTTTTATCCAGGAAAAGCTGTAATGAGGCTGGCGAAGGGACTGTTGGGCACAAAGAACTTGCGCAGAGATCTCTGTGTGAGAGTGTAATTAAGGGTAGTGCAAGTACAAGGCTGATAAGGCAGCAATTTCATTTTTTAACTGGGAAGGTGATTACCAGCATAATGACAGAGAGAAGGGTGGGCGGAAAGGAAGCTCAAATCCAAATAATCAGGATTCTTGGGTTCCTTTTGCTCTCTTTGTTGCTGTAGTGTTAAGTCGCTGACTGCATGACGAAGGGACGTTGGCCGTCGCTAACGATTAAGTATGTGACCCCTGGTATCTGTACGGTTAAATGGCCACAGCTGGACGTACTGGGGTGGAGACTGGCAGTCCGTGTGTCCTTCCTCTTCAGTCCCCTCTGGCCAAATAATAAGAACCTTGTGATGAAGGGGGTTTGGTGTTGGGTTTTTTTTTTTCAGTGGGGAAAGGCACAGGGTAGGTGGCTTTGCTGTGGCTTCAGTTCCAGGAGACAGATACCTGGGCTACCAGGTGACACTGGTGACCATCTGGAGAACGTCTGCTGACACTGAGGGACGGACATACAAGCTGTTCTCCCACAGGTAGCTGTTGGACACCAAGACCTGGTTGTGCTGGTGCTGCTACTGGTATTTCAGGCAGATTAGGGCTATCTAGACACCCGTTTTTCCTCTCTCTTCTCTGGTCTGTGTCTGAACCTGCATAGGAGGTCTGTGACCTCCTCACCTTACTGCATGAGCAGCTCATCATCTTTTAAGCATCTGCTCACATCTCTCCTATGAAGCAAAGAAATGGCTCAGCCTGTGTCTTACCGATCAGAGCTTGAGGCAGAGCCCCCGAGACTTGGTGGGACAGGAAGGCTTTAGTCCAGAACTCACATCCACCAGGTGGCACCCAGGAAGATTATTCTGAATTTCGTGTGTAGCAGGTCCCCCAGACACCCACGTGGAACTGAAACAGCCTGTACACTTCCCAAGGGAGTGGAGCAAAACGGAGCGTTCTGCCTGGGTGGGAGCTCAGGGGCTTCATGCACTGGGACTTTCCTGCTTTTACATCCACACTTGTGGGTATCTGGGATGTATTTTCTGAATGCATCCTGTGCAGACCATGCCGTTATCACCCTATCTGTTCATCATCTTTGTGTATTTTTCACTCATTTCCCAATGATTTTTCTTTTGCATTATAAATACATAGGGTTTTTAGGATTTACTGCACCTTCCCTTATTTAAGTGCTCAAGCTATTCCTCGTGCTGCTGTTTCTGTTCAGTCTCTCTTCAGTCTGGCCGCTCTTTTCTCACCAGTCTGGATTGGAATAGGCTTTACTGGGAACCTACTAAAAGGTGACTGATGGTGCTGTGTGTCTTCAGCTCCCCTATTAAGACGCTTTAGAAGGCCTGAGTCTCCAAGGTGGATGTTGGGAGATTTCTGAAGACCAGACATAATTCATACGGCATAGAAAAGTGAGCTGCGAGAAGTACCACGCTTCAAAAATTTGGCCTCTTAAAAATCTGAGGGGACCAATTTTGTGTTGCCGTATTCTTCTTGTGCTGCGAGTACAGGAAATTACAGCTTCCATTTGCTGCACGGCAGGAGGCCAAGTGATTAGTCTCAGCCTCACAAATATTTTTCAAACCCCCATCCCGTAGCCGTCCCGATGCTCTAATGCGTGGACAGAAAACAAATGACTGTACAGCGGGAAGGAAGGATGACCAAGCTCATCCTCTTGGGGAAACCTAAGCTGTGATGTTGTGCCTGGAGCCTGCGCTGTTTACATTTCCTGTTAGCACCATGTATCTTAAAAACGGATGTTTTCTTCTCTTTGTGTCCATTCTGGGTGTCTCATTCCAGCAGGAGCTGGCGCAGGGACTACAACTTGCCGTGTGGCATCACGGGCTTCTCAGATGGCTTGTTGTCCCGACAGGTGGGAAAGGTGCCATCACCAGAGGTTTAGCTGGGATGTTGTTTCTCAGCACTTTGTACAGCGACAGACTGTGTGTGTTTAAAGAGGCAGCACAGGCTGAGAGAGAGACGAGTCAAGCAGCCGGGCTGGGCTGTGATGTATCTTATTCAGACGATTACGAGTGTCTCAGTTTGTGTTTGAGGATGGGGAAAATCAGGACGTTTGGGTGACTCTGTGACTTATCTCAGTCTTTGGGCTGTTTGTCTGTACAGAGAAGCACGTGTACGATGTAAAAACATATTCCAGAAGAGGAAAAATAGGCATCTGGGCAAAAGCTTTTGAAGCTATTTTGAATGTAGCCTAATTACCCAGCGCTGGCAAATGGTAAATGAGACCGGTGGTGTCAATAACATGCTGAATTAACCCAGGAAAGTTTGACTACTTTTGAGGTGGGAATCTTCTTTTTTTTTTTTTTTTTCCTTTATCATGACACCTGTTGCTCATAGGTACAAATCAAACGAAGAGTATGTGTATGTGCGAGGCCGTGGAAGAGGGAAGTATGTATGTGAGGAGTGTGGAATTCGCTGCAAGAAACCCAGCATGCTGAAGAAACACATTCGCACGCACACAGACGTCAGGCCATATGTCTGCAAGTACTGTAACTTTGCTTTTAAAACCAAAGGTAAGAGACAGTCAGCTCCTAGAGCCTCTGCTTAGTATATTGACTGACAAGCCTTCCCGGGAGAAGGGGAAGGGAAAGCCTTCCCAGGGTCTGGAAAACCCCAGGAGTCGGAGGGAGGGGGATGAGGGAGTCTGAAATTGGCTGGAGTTTCCCGAAGAGGACCGGTCCTGCGTTAAGCTGATGCGTGTCGCGGTGGGGAGCGCTGGCCGCCGTGCCAGCTGGCAGCAGAGCATCGCACCATCCTGTTTGTGCTTCTTAAAGGGAATGATCCGGGAATACAGCTTCACTGGCAGGGATTTCTAAACCCCAGAATGAGAGCAAGAGCTCCTGGGTTCAGGAAGCATCCCTGGCCGAGCGCCTGGAGACAGTCTTTGGGTGGCTTTTTATGCTGGTGCTCTCAAGAGCTGTTTGCGCTGCACATTCTCATCCTTCGCATGTAGCTTCGGCATTTTCTGTATCATATCAATAGACCTTTTCTCTCAAGACCCTCATTCCAGGACATCTCGTCATTAATGATCCACAACCTCACTTCCACCAGCTCTTCTTCCTCATTGCCTCAGTGAGGGTGCGAGTGAACCTCTATCAGCAACATGCAAAACCACATGCAAAAAGAAAAAGTCTCTTCCAAGAGACTGTGGATAAAGTTTTCAAAAGTGCCAGAGGTGCCCAGGTCCCTTTAGCTTCTCCTAAGAGTCTGACACCGCAGGCTGGACGCACCTCCCCTGCATCTTTGGTTGCAGCAAGTCTTGCAATAAAGATGTCGAGTTCAGCTTCTTGATTAGAGTTTGACATCAATATAAAACGGCCGTTGTCTGTAGCTCCAGCATTGCCAATCTCAGAAGATGACATCGCTGGGAGAGTTAATTACTCGAGGGGAGCGTTAACCCCCTCAAAAACCAGTGCTACCCAAGGAGGCGGCACAGCACGGGGTGGGCAGGAGGCACCGGGTGCTGCGTGGACCACGGCACGTGTGCTCGCCCAGAAGTGCTGATGGAGGGAATGGCCGTGCTGGACAAGTGACCCAGACGCCGGGTGATTCAGGGTGCAGCGCCTGGAGCTGGTGGCTTTGTTGGTAAAGCTGGCGGGCGATTTCTGGGTAACAACGTGTTGGTGATCACTAGGCGTATGGGAGCATGGGGAAGTGATACCCGGTTTGAGGCCCGATTCTTGTCAGACACATGCAGCAAATCCGAGCGATGGTTCTTTCTCCCCCTCCCAGCCTGGAGCTATATCTGATTCATTTTCTTTCTCCTTTGCTTTTGTTCCTTTATTCTGAGGTTTTCCTTTGAGAGGAGAATCCATTCAGCCTCCTCCGTCACTTCACTTTGCTTTCCTCCATGCTTCTGTTCGGCTTTTATTCAGGATGCTGCGATCAAACCATCCTTTTCACCATCTCTCTGGCTGCTTTGCTCTTCATCTCTGCTCCCTTGAAGCACACAAACTGTCGGCGCCGACTGTGCCGCTTGCACGTCGCCAACAGACGCTTGCCTCCGAGGGACTTCCCTTCTTTGGCTTTGCAAGAAGCTTGCATGAGGAAGGAGCGTGGAAGTGCTTCCTTCAAAAAAAAAACCAACCCAGGGTTGGGATTTTAATGCAAAACTCTGCCTCTGGATGCATGAGGGGGGCAGAACTTCCCCGGATCAGTGATTTCAGGACAAAGCGTTGCATGGTGGTAACTCGGAATTGCATGAAAGCGGCTCTTTGCTGGCGGCGGGGACAGTCCGAGCCCTGGCTGCGTCCTCTGCGCATGCCTGTGCTCCCCAGAAGTTTGCAGCACTCGGGTAAAAGCTGGTTGCTTTGCTGATGGAGACACAAGGACCTCTGGAAGAGTTACTGGAGAGTGGGGAAAAGGTCAGCCTTGTGTGCTGAGAAAACCATCAGCTCAAGCCCAGTTCCAGCATCGCTGAGGCTGGGGAGGGGGCGCGAAGCGGAGGTCCAGGAGGTTGGCAGAGCTGGGTGGTTCACAGCTCGTTCTGCAGACGTCGCGAATGAGTTTGTTTGTCCCTGATTCATCAGGATCTCCTTCCTGGCGTGCAGTTTTGCAACCACGGCTCACTGCAGAATGGAGAAGCTGGAGCTCTCGCTCCCGGGCTGCACTTGCAAAAAGAAAAGCTGAGCTGAAGCTCTGTGAGAACTCAGCTCTCCAAAGTTAATTTTAGCCTTCAGCGTAAACTCGAGGGGGGTGTCTGTGGAGCTGTCTTCATTTTGGCTGTGGTAGATCTCTCCAGCATGATCTAATGCTCTAAACTCTCAAATAGGCTGGAAGCAGTTAAACGGGTATTTATTATGATTTTTAATGAGGATCTTTATCTGGTTAAAATGTACCTCTCCCCCCTCCGCCCCGGAAAATCCGTATCTGTGTTCCAAACACTGGGAAAACTTTTGTAAAAGAAAGAGCTTTAAAGATTTTCCCCTTTTCACGAATTATGCTCTTTGTCTGCTCTTGGTGCATTTCTGTAAGCGAAGCTGTTCCTTCGGGTTCCAGAGCTGCAGGGACTTTTTTTTATTATTATTATTATTTTAACGTAAATCCATGAGATTTTTGTGTGCTCACTTAGCTGATGGAAACAGCAGTCTTGGAAATTTGGTTTGTAAAGATTTATTTGAATTTTACGTTTCTGGACCAGATATAAATGTGCCTCTTTAATGAGGTGTCTCTACCTCCACTCTAGTAGTTCTCTCCTATGAGGTTTGTTTCTGTGGCCTCCAAGAGGTTGTTTAAAAGAAGTTAAGCAGCTTCTGCATTGTTTTCTTACCAGGAAGGAAATGAAGAAAAAGTTGCAGTCTGACAATTTTCCCTTTCAGGAAGGTCAGGGAGAGCTTTTCCCTCGCCCACCTTCCCAGAGGGGACAGAGGAACCGCCAGCCTTCCCTTGTCACTCTTCTCCAGACACTCGAGGGGAACGCAGCCCCTTTCTTCTCTTGGGTGACGTGGGGACGGGGGTCCGCGCTGGCACATTAATTCCCCTCCTGTGCAGACGTTATCCTTTTCCACAGCTATTTACTGTTCTCGTTCAGACTCACGTCAGACTCTCAGGTCCTGATTACTGGAAGAGTTCTTAGAATTTCTGGACAGGGGGTATGGAGCAGCTCGCTGCGTCGATGCCGCTGCCATTGCTTGGAGGTCAGAAGGGACAAGGAGCTTCCTATTAATTTAAAAGGTGCTTGTGTAAAGGACATCAGTGCCTGTTGGCTGAAGACACCCATTTGGTAGTCTAGTCCACTCCCAGTTTCCAGAGCGCAGACCTCTCCATGTCCTCAGCCATAGTCTTCCTTTAATAAATGAGTTTGCAGTTCCTTAAATCAGCCCGTGACAGGCGCTGCGGTTGTTGGACATGTTAATGTATTAAATGCATTACCCCCTCAGCCCTTAAAGGCAAGGTTATGGCTGCACAGTTCATTGTTATTACTGCTCGAGCACACCCGGCGCTCTGCTAAGCCTCCTCTGGAAACTACCGAGCGGGTCCAACTGGCAGAGAGCTCCGAAGGAATTCACTGCTGTTAGAGCAGGGCAGGTTGAGCTACAGATTTGCAAAATATCCCCACGCCCCGTGTGTGCTGGGAAGAGGGAAGGAGTCCGAGCATCCCTGTGGAGCCACTGCTGGGAGGAGGCTTTGGTCCCCCCGCTCCTCGGGATGTCCCAGAGGGGATGAGGATAGAGTTACCGTCAGGACTTTGCTGCCTGCTCCCTTCCGCAGTGTGGCTGGGAACAGCAAATGACCTCGTGGTCCAGACGGGAGAGGAAACTCTGAGCAAAAGGGCTCTTTAACTTACTAGGGAAAGGTATCAAAAAAAAAAAAAAAAAAAAGAATGAGGGCTGGAACTAGAAGACTGGCAGATTCAGGTGAAATATTAGCTGTTATTTTTTTAAACAGAGCAGCTATGAAGTCTCAGCACAAGCCACAATGGGAAATATCTTAATCCTCTGTATTTAGAAATCTGCAAAGCCAGCCGGGGTCCCGTTCTGGAAGGTGAGTTTTGGTCTCTCACAAGCTGACAGGCTTGATCCGGAGGATGGCTCCTGTTTCACAGCCTGCGTGGGTACAGGCAGGCTAGAGGTGCAAAATCTGTAAGTCAGGGAGTATAAAAGATAATAACACCATTTTTTAAAAATTGAAATCTTTTGCCCAATGAATGAGATAAATTAAAGCTTTCCTTCTCACAGTCTCACCTGGGGACTTCATCTCCGCGCCGAGACCTAAGTCAAGGCTCCTGCGTTATTTAAGTCACACATAAAACCTGTTTCAAGGGTTTATCTGGGACCAGCCTGTGGCTCCCAGCAAAAGGGGAGTCTGCAGCTTATAGAGTGGCCGTTGCTCTCCTTGCTTATTATTTTAAAAGAGGAATATGAAAATATTGACATCATGGAGAGCTGCGAGTGTTTGTATCCCAATGTCGCCTTGGAGGCTGAGATCATGCAGTTGGTCATTTGTTGGGGTTGGGTTTTTTTTTGTTGTTGTCGTTATTAAGTTGTTCACATTTAACGGGAGAAATAGAAACCATGGTGTACGCCCAATACCGACAGGATAATTTTTCCAGGACTCTTCATGTTTTGTTCCCTACGTTTTGCTTTAACTCCGTCAGCTTTAAATGGATATTCTGAAAAATTAATTTCCCTCTTTAAATTTAACTGGGAAATCACTCCTAGTCCCTATTAAGCTGCTTTAAGTGCTTTTGGAACACGAGAGTTTTAGCTTTCTCAAAACAACACGAGTATTTAAGCTGCTTTAAGTCCGGAATAAGTCCTCACGACATCAGAAGAGCTTAAGCAGCCGGTAATACGTAGTCGTATGCCGGAATGCTGAGAGAGCTGTGCTGATACTGCGTGTTCTCCTCCAGTGCAGCAGTGGAACCACTTCCACTGATTCCTGCAGTTATTTCCATAGAGCCAGTTTACTTCTGTAAATGTGGGAACTCTTTGGTAGGCAATCCCTGGTGAGGACCGCTTACCTGCCCAGGGGTCAATAGAACGGTTCTGCTATTTAAATCCAGCGTCCCTGCCTGCTAGTTTCCCTCTTGCTCCTTCAAATATGTTTTTCCCACTCTTTCCAAGGAAGTTTGGGTTTGGTTTTTGTTTAAGTTGGGAGCCAGGACCCTGTAAGGCAACAAGTAGCTGTGAATCCTTCCTTGTCGGATTCACATGTGGCTTTTCCGTAGGCAAAGTGGTGTTGATTTTACTGGGAATTTGCCGACGGACTTGAGCTTTTAATCCTGCCAGCATTAATTAAGGGGTCTGAAAACACAGACTGTAAGTAGACCCCTGATAAGATAAATACCATTGTCCTCCAAATTGCTCCCAAGATGATAACTCAGCTTCTCAGCTGGTGTAAAGGAGCCTCAAGCTTTTAACTCCCTTCAAATGACGCAGACTTAGGTCAGATGAGAATCCGGCCCGCTGAGTCTCCCTTCCCTAAAAGGGCAGCAGCATCCTGGTTGTGCTGGTCTGGCTTGGTGGGCGCGCAGGGTGCTGTACCCGGAGAGCCCGGGCACCGGGGCGTTTGCACCGACAGCTTTGCAGGCTTATCTGGTCCATCAGTGCGTGCGGGTAGTACCTTATCTAAGCAAACGAGGATGAAGGAAGAGGGAGAGCAGAGCAGAAAATAGGAGAGGGGGAGAGAAAGCAGCAGTTGCTATGAATTGGTCCTTTGGCATTTTGCATAAACTCATTTGCACGGGGAGGTCGGCGTTGACCGTGTGGTGCCTTCCAGCTCCAGCCTGTGCGGGCAGCCTGGGTGGGGTGGGGAGAGGAGAAGCCATGGTGTTGCCTTGCATAAGGACAGTTGCCTCCAGTGAAAGAAAATAAAAAAGGAAGTGACACTGATGGCTTCTGGCAGAGCTTGTCAACCCGAGCCGTTGCTCAGGGTGGAGCTGAGTCGAAGCAGAGGCGCGGTGAGGCGATGGCTGAGAGCTGCAGGCTGCAGAGGCAGCCGGCTGGGCTCCCCGCCTCTGCGCGCATCCTGCAGCGCTGGAGCTCAGGGAGCAGGGAGGGCTTGTGTGTGTAACCAGCCTTCAGACATCTGAAGTGGTCGAGGTGGCTGCCGAGGACCTCTGAGGGCCAGAGCCCTTCCCTTGAGCATGGGCTGGCTGCAGGCTTGCCCAAAACATTGAGTTCAACAGCCCTCCTGAGCAATTCAGGTTTCACCCTCCTGGTTTAGCCGAAGGCTGTGGTAGCACCAACGTGCCTGGTGGACCCCCCCTCCCCGCTCTTCCCACCACAGGGATCACGGCTGAATTCCCGAGGTGCCACAGACCTCAGGTTAACCACCCCCCCTGCTCACACTTACTGGGGCTGATCTTCTGTTTATTGTCATTGGAGAGTCTCCAGTTAGGGATCGTGCTGCGGTAACTGAGCAAAGAGGGGTCAGTTTTGCCAGCCAAGACGTGATGTGCTGTGATGGACAGGCAGCGGCAGGGTTTGATTTCAACAGACCGAGTCAGTTTGTCTTTTTGCTAGTTAGGTCCAAAATTGCATTCCAGTTCCATGAGGCCACAGTCTGGACTCGCTGGATGCTTCTCGGTGAAACAGTTTTTCACTTTAAACCAACGGTGATTCACGGGCCCTGGAGGTGTCCAGGAGAGCGTGCTCGTGTCTGACCGGGTGGCTTTGGGTCCACAGCGAAACTCCTGGTCCAACGTGGAGAAAGAGAGACCGGATTCGGAGCAAGGACCTGAGCCAGGCTGGCCTCATCCTCCTACCTGAGTGTCCTACCCCTGGGGCTGAGGGTAGTTAGGCATGGAGTTTAAAAATAATAAATCTCTCTTGTTGGAGCTGCTTCGCTGCGTTTAAATCATTAAATCCCCTTTGAATCCATGTCCTCGGTGGGTGCCAGATACACAGGGATATATAGTCAGCCTTTGTCTCTCTTGGTCTTTCCTGTTGGAGCTATTCCATTCCGTATGAAATGGGCTAAATAAATAATTCACGGGCTAGAGGGAAACTCACTTGGTAGCTGGCTGGTCGTGGCACTCTTCTGAGATGTGAGGGCGTCACGGGTAATTCTCTGCTCCAATGAATAGTTGCTTATTTATTTATACTCTCCGGCGCAGCGGGAGGAGAGGTTGATAGAGGCTCCTCTATACTCCCACCCAGCTCGGGGACCGGGGGACTCTGCGGATTGCAGGATACCAGCGGAAGGGCCTCCGGGTTGTAATGAAAGTGTGAGAATTCATTTTTTGTCCTCAGTTTTTTTGCTGAGAAAAAGAAGCCTCATGTTCAGCGCTACCTTGAAGTGCCAGCGAACGGGAGGGCTGGTGGCACGTCATATTGCTGCCGTGGGTTTGGAGTGGATTTTGCGCTGGGAAACCAAACAGCCCTTGGTGGACCTTCAGCAAGGGCCCAGGTTTCATCTCAGCAGCAGCTCAGCCCATAGCGAGATGTGGGAGAGGAAAGGGAAAAATGGGACCTTTTTTCTTTATTTCTCCTACCCTTTTTTTCTTTATTTCTACCCTTTTTTTTTCCCCTCTCCGTTCCACCTACCTAACTTTTCCCCCACAACAAAGGCTCCCCTTTGTTCAGCGTTCCCCTTGGATATAGGTAGGGTTAATGACTGTCTAATTAACCCGCCTGTAATTTGGGAGTTATAATTAGAGAGGTGCCCTGCGAGGCTGCGTGCCCACGAGTTATCCCATCACACCATCTCAGAGCAGGAACCAATGACCCCACATCCCAGACTCGCCCTTGCAGGGGCTGCTCTTCCCACCCCAGCCCCGAGGAAGCGTCGCTGGTACTCGGCAGGTTTTCTCCGTGCTGCCAGACCCTGGTGCCCAGGGCTTCAGAGGGGATCCACCACTCCTCCTGCTCCAGGGAGCTGAGAACTTTTGCCTGGCACTTCGGTGCGTGCCAGAGCATCTGAGCCATCCTGCTGTGGGCAGAGGATGACTGTAGGGTATTTCCCTGTTGCTGACATCTCGATCACTCGTTTTGGTAGCACCAGCTAAGGAGCTCCTGACCTCCAGGCAGGTGCTGGGATGAGGTGGGAGGTGATGCCAGACTGAGCTGCGTCTCTCTTCCCTCTTTCCCTGCCATTTTATTTTGCTGCACCATTACAGCTGAAAGCAGCCCTGGACTTTTGGTCCCCCCGAACCCCAAAGTGTACCCCAACTGTTTTTTCAGGCTGTGCAACGTCCGAAAGGTCGCACGACCCTGCCAGCACCTCCTCTTCCTCCCCAGGCAGCAGCAAAGGAACGACAGGGGGGACTTAGCCTTGTGTCACGGGGTATTTGCCATGGGTGGTGGTTTGGGGAGAGTCAGGGGTCTCCTTTGCCCGGTTCAGAGCCAAATGAAGTCGTTATTGAGCCTGCAAAAGGAAAAAAGAAAACCAAAGAAGAGCCAAATTGACCAAAATGTGTTTTCTGCTTCTTTTCAGGGAATCTGACTAAACACATGAAGTCAAAGGCCCACAGCAAAAAATGTCAGGAGATGGGCGTGTTGGTATCTTCACTGGTGGATCTGGAAGCCGAAGAAGGTAAAATTTCACATTATAAACTTGCTGTTGCTGCTAAGAGAGGGCACTATCCCAGCAGGCAGGAGACCTGCTCCGCAGATCAGCCTTTCAAAGATGAGGAGCACCTTTGTTCCCCCCAGGCTCCTTCCAGCACCCGGAAGCGGGGGATTTCTGCTTGTCGACGTGGGTTATGGGGCCATCCTGGCAGGCTGCATCCGTGGGACAGTCGGTGAGCCCGTGTCTCCCTGCTGCGGGTTGTGAATGTTTGGCTGAACTATTTTGGCTGGCTGCAGACAGAGGCAAGAGCGAACGTATGGGGAGGGAGCGTCCTGCGCTTGGCCCGGTGCTTCGCACGTGGGTTACGTGCTGAATAAAACGGATCTGTGGCCTGAGAAGGTGCTTCTGGGTGGTTTGGGCTGTCTCTAGCAGGCACCTCAGGAGCTCCACTGCTCTAGAAGATCCTGGCTCTCTCCATAGAAGGAGTCTCTGAAGCAGCCAACCAAGACCCACCCCCGAGGATGCATTGCGTGAGGCTGTGAACCCCCACCTCGCTGCTGCAAGCACAGGCTGGTGGGTGAGGGAGAAGAATCAGCCCTGGCGCCCCCGGTTAGGGTCTCTCAGCTTAGTTAAACCGGGGCTGCAGTGCTGAGCGTGAGGGTGACCCTTCGGTGCGTGGCCCGTGCAGGCTGTGGGGATGTTCTCTCCAGAGAAGGACTTTTCTTTCTGGGCACCTGCCCATCTTACTGTGTTTGGCTGATCCCAGGAGACTGAAGTACCAGTGCAGACCTGGGCCGCCTGTGGAGGGACTGGTGCACGAGCTGCTCCCGTCTCTGCCAGCAGACCCAGCCTGGCCCCTGTCCCAGTGCTGGAGACCTCAGCATACCAGGACGGGGGGGGAGCAGCATGGGGACTGCTGCTTCCCTCAGCCCTCGCTCTCACGGGTCCTCTCCGTGTGTAGGATGAAGGTGAATCAGCCGGGTCAGAAATGATCTGGAAGGTTTCTCAGTAGGGGAAGAGCCAGCAAAACCAAACCAACGCGGTGCTTTGCCAGTTCCTGGCGTTTTCCTGAGGCCATCGCAGGAAGATGCGCTTCCCCTGACTCGCCTGCTCATTTCTTTCATTGACTTCTACACCAGCACACACCCACGAGGGCTGTCCCCAGCTCTAAATCCAGGAGCCTGCCTGCCCTTTGGGAAGGACGCGTGACTCCCTGATTTAGTAATTTCCACCCTGGTTTATAGTATCTGCAGCCGAAGTCATCCCGGGAAGCAGATCTCCTCCTGGGAGGCTGGGCGGCCTCAGGCGGGAGCGTGGTGACCATGAGCGCTCCCGTCTCCACCAGGAGCGTTGAGGGAAAGGTGAGGAAGATCTGCGAGCTGGGAGATGAAGGAACATGGGGAAGTCTTACGTATACTGAGCCGTTTGAGCTAGAAAAAGATAGTTTACCCAAATTTCTGGAGGCTGCGCTCTGCCAGCTGTGCAGGGCTGGGTTGTGTGTCCCTAGGGAACACTTTGATGGTTTTATGAGTGTTTTTCTGTTTCCTTTAGCAAGACCCTGAGTATTCAGGGCTGGAACTACGGTGGTGAAGCAGCCTTAGGGGTAGCAGATCGCAAGCCCTTATGAAATTTTGAGTCGTCTGCCGTTGCGTTCAGTGGGGGTTTGTGCGTGTGGAACCCCTGCCCGGACCAGCTGCGGAGGGGAGAGCGGCGCTGGGAGCACAGACCCGTCACAGGGCGGTCATTCCCGGATAAAACACTTGGTGCCCCAGAGCAGGATGGTGTTTTCTGTTTGCGTTGCATTCCAGGATGGTTATGGTGCTGTTGACCCTTCCTGGCTGCCGCCCCAGTAAGCCCAGTACGAAAGCAGCGCTTGTGGCTGTCTTTAGCACTTTTTTCCCGTTTCCTGTTTCATCCCCCTGTCTCACCCCAAACAATTTTGATTCCCCTGTCCCTGGGATTCATTCTGCCTCAGCCCACAAGGGTTTGTTGTCAATGGGTTAAACTGAACTTCGTAAAACCCCCGGCGCCACAGTTATTTTTATAACGTGAGCATCAGCGGAGCAAGTTCTGGAGCCAGCCCAGTGCGCCAGGGAATGTTCACTGGGCAGGAACAACAAACAGCGCTTATCACCCCCGTCCCCTGCTGAGAGCGAGTCCGCCAGGGGCTTTACTGGGAAAGGGGCCGGTTCCCGGGCCATGGGCAGTGTCCCATGCCGCCCGCTTTGTAGGTAATTAAAAATCACTAAATGTGTTCCCCTGCACAGCCCCTGGTGGCAGTGGGGCTGCAGTGGTGGAATGGGGCTGCAGTGGTGGCAGTGGGGCTGCAGTGGTGGCAGTGGGGCTGCAGTGGTGGCAGTGGGGCTGCGGTGGTGGAATGGTGCTGCAGTGGTGGCAGTGGGGCTGCAGTGGTGGCAGTGGGGCTGCGGTGGTGGGAATGGGGCTGCGGTGATGGCAATGGGGCAGCAGCGGTGGCAATGGGGCAGCAATGGTGGCAGTGGGGCTGCAGTGGTGGCAGTGGTGCTGCAGTGGTGGCAGTGGGGCTGCACCGGTGGCAGTGGGGCTGCAGTGGTGGCAGTGGGGCTGCACCGGTGGCAGTGGGGCTGCAGTGGTGGCAGTGGTGCTGCGGTGGTGGCAGTGGTGCTGCAGTGGTGGCAGTGGTGCTGCAGTGGTGGCAGTGGTGCTGCGGTGGTGGCAGTGGTGCTGCAGTGGTGGCAGTGGGGCTGCAGTGGTGGCAGTGGGGCTGCGGTGGTGGGAATGGGACTGCGGTGATAGCAATGGGGCAGCAGCGGTGGCAATGGGGCAGCAGTGGTGGCAGTGGGGCTGCAGTGGTGGCAGTGGGGCTGCAGTGGTGGCAGTGGGGCTGCACCGGTGGCAGTGGGGCTGCAGTGGTGGCAGTGGGACAACAGTGCTGGCAGTGGTGCTGCAGTGGTGGCAGTGCGGCAGCAGTGGTAGTAATGGGGCAGCGGTGGTGGCAATGGGGTAGCAGCGGTGGCAATGGGGCAGCAGCAGTGGCGGTGGGGCTGCAGCGGTGGCAGTGGGGCTGCAGTGGTGGCAGTGGGGCTGCAGTGGTGGCAGTGGGGCTGCAGTGGTGGCAGTGGGGCTGCAGTGGTGGCAATGGGGCAGCAGCGGTGGCAGTGGGGCTGCAGTGGTGGCAGTGGGGCTGCAGCGGTGGCAGTGGGGCTGCAGTGGTGGCAGTGGGGCTGCAGGCTGCAGCCCTTCGTGCCGCAGCGGGAGCTCGCGGTGCAGGTGGTTCCCAGGGCTGGGGAGGCTCTGCCCACCGGGCAGCCCCAGCTGCTGGGACCCTCTGAGGTGCCTTCAGTCTCCGTTTTCGGACAGCGCAGCTCAGGAATGCTGTCGCCGCAGTGTGCTGTACCTTGGGGTAGCTCCACGCTGGTAAATCGAACTGTGCTGGGGACGTTTGCAGGTGCTGGCACGCCACCGTCTCAACTCCGAATGCAGGAGCAGTCAACGAGACATCCGTGGTTCAGCCCAGAAAAGCGCTGAGACCAGTTTGGGGAGCAAACGTGGAGCTGCAGAGGAGGGTGGATGTGGTCACCCTCTTTTGGAGGCACAGAGGTGCAGATGCAGAGCAGTCTGGTGGGGCTGCAGGGCTTGTGTCACTGTGCTGGGACAAATGTGGCTTGGGGGGCTGAAGTACCGGTCCTTGACCTGAACAGACCATGGCTCAGCTTGCCAGCAGGGAACCTGTAGGAGACATCTGAGGAGTCCCACTGGTTAACCAGTGCAAACCCCGGCGATGCCCCAGTGCAGTGGTACCATGCCCTCCCAGGCTTGAGTTGTGGGTCAGGCCAGGCGTACTCCCCCGCGCAGTCAGGGGACGAGGACACGGGAGAAAGAGAGAGCCCTGTGGCACCACCAGACACCCGTGCCCCCTTTCACCGTGCCTTTCCCGACCTGTACAGGGATGGGCAGAGGGCTCTCCCAGGCCACGCAGGGTCAACATCTAACCAAGGCTGAGGATATCTGACCGGCCAGCAGTGCCCCAAGGGATGGCTTTCTCCCTTTTAAACCTTCTTTGAACTGGGCTTTTCTCCAGCTCTTCAGAGCAACCTTTCGAGCAGGCACAGACACGCTGTGCTTGGCCGTGGCCTTTCCCCGGGAGGGCACGGCCGGAAGAAAACCTGCTCCGGGGTTTTGCAGTGGCTGCCGCAAGGGCAAAGCGTTGGCGTGGTTTGAGCAGCGTGAGGCTGCTCTGGTGCGGGATTGCTGGAGAACTCCTTCAGCCCAGGAACTCCCTGAAAATAATGGGTTAGCTGATGGTCTCCGGAAATCTCTCCCGGCTGTTGCGCTACCCCTTGGTGACGCTTCTGCAGGTCAAAGCTGGACAGGGAAGGAGGAAGGTGGCTCCTGGGATGGTGGTCGCGTGACTCTGAACAGAAAACCTGTTATTTTAAACCTTTCCATTAAAGTCAATTAGAGCTAATGAATCATATTAATTGAGTGTCACTTCTGAAAACCTGCAGATGAGAAGTCCTACTTATGTTACCCATAATCGCAGGCTTCTGGGGGCAGAACTGCAAGGGCTTCCTTCGCCGGTCCAGGGGAACGCTTTCATTCGTGATTCCCCTCAGTCGTTCACCCCCGGGCTCACGCAGGGTTGGTAGCAGTGCTGCCCCACAGCATGTGGTGCGAGCCCGCGGTGTGAAAACCAGCCCAGGCTGTGAGCTGGTGGGAGCAGAGGAAGTGGAGGTCTGGCAGGTGGTGAGGCTGAGCTGGTCTCAGCTTTTGCCCTCATGGATGGAGTAAAACAGAAGCCCAGGCAAGGTCTGCCTTGCGTCCTCAGGTCAGCTGGGAAGGATGGCACCATCAGCCAGGAGACTTTTTTTCTGCCCATCATGAAATCACTGGTCCCTGGGTTCAGTTTTGGCCCCTCCCTCCCAGAATGACATTGAGGGGCTGGAGCGTGTCCAGAGAAGGGCAACGGAGCTGGTGCAGGGTCTGGAGCACAAGTGCACTGAGTTGCGGCTGAGGGACCTGGGGGGGTTGAGCCTGGAGCAAAGGAGGCTCCGGGGGGACCTTCTGGCTCTGACAACTCCCTGACAGGAGGGTGGAGCGAGGAGGGGTCAGTCTCCTCCCCAGGAACAAGTGACAGGATGAGAGGAACCAGCCTCAAGTTGCACCAGGGGAGGTTGAGTTTGGATAATATGAAAAACTTCTTTACATAAAGGGTTGTGCAGGCATGTCCCCGGCTGCCCAGGGCAGTGGCGGAGTGCCCATCCCTGGAGGGGTTTCCCAGCCGTGTGGAGGTGGTGCTGAGGGACAGGGGTCAGTGGGGACCTGGCAGTGCTGGGGGAACAGCTGGACTCGATCTTAAAAGGTCTCCTCCAACCCAAATGGTTCTGTGGCTGCTTGTGGCCCAACACACGGCGGTCGGACACCTGCTAAGCTCAGCGAGGAAGGTCCCTACCTGGACCACAGAGGACAGGGACCCCTTAGCTGTGGGCAGGGGCTCCTCTCCCATCGCTGCCGTTGGCCATGCGGCTGCTCGCTGGAATGTGCAGCACGGTCTGGACTTCGCTGCGTCGTGCAAGAGATCCCTGTAATTTTAGAATTAAACCAAAATAAACATCCCCTGGTTCCTCCCGTGGCTGAAGACCTTTTGTGTTTGGGTAAAGGGGACGGTCTGCCAGGAAGGAATGCAGGAAGGTGAGGACGGGATTTCACCTGGTTAAAGCTACCACAGGTCTTCTGCTGAAATTTCGTCTCTTCTGCCTCATGAGCGAGGAGGCTCATTGCTCAAAAACGCCGAGTAAATACTAAGTAAAGCAGCCAAGATGGCCAGAAAATTGTGTTTTCCACTGTAATGGTTGAGGCTATTTGGGTGGATGAGAAAATAACGTGAAAACGGCAGAGAGGTTTCTGCGTGAGCAAGCGGAGGTGGCAGCTGCATCGCGCATCCCCTGTTCTCAGAGCAGTGGATTGCTCCCCTATGTAACCGCAGCGCCGTCTTCTCGGAGAGGCTCAGAGCAGAGCCCAGCAAGGACAGGTTTAATTTAAAAAAGAAAGGTGAGATGGCTGTTTCCGTGTGATGCAAAGCGGCGCGGGAAGATTGCCGCGCTCTCCTTCAGGGGCGGGCGAGGAGAGAGCAGCGGCTCCAAAACTCCCTGGATTATTTTAGACCAGAGTTGTATTTCACTTGGTTGTTTTTATTTCTGTTTAAGGGGTGGGAGAAAGTGAGGGGTGTCGCTATAAAAGGAGGTTTGGAGTCTAGCTCTTCGCTCCTGCCGTGGTTTTGCACCACTTTTGGTGGAATAACCTTAGAATAACACGTGTGATGGAACGCAGCCCTCGGACAGAGCCATGGACGGGGCACGTTCTCGCTAGCTCCCTCTCTCCTCCCTCCCTCCATCTCTCCCTCCCTCTCTGTCTTCTCCTGACTTGCCCTTTCTCTCAGCAAGATGCGTTTCGGTCGCGAGCAGCCGGGGCTCAGGTCCGAGCTCTCCTCCCGCCTGCCAGGAGCGTGTTCGGCGGCCAGAGCGAATTCCCCGTGGGCTGTCCCGGGACTCACTGCGGTGTTTCTCTCGGCGGCGAATGCGAACAACTCCCCGGTGTGGAGCTGCCTTCACGTTTCCCTCACTCCACGGTCCTGACCTTGCTCTCTGTCCTGGCCAGCGCCTGTTCCTTGTGTGACCGGGGCCAAAAGAGGAGACCACACAGGACCAGGCACTTGGAGGCGGCGGCTGCAGCCGCCCATCCAGCCCCAAGCTTGTAGATGTCAAACCTCGAAAGCAGAGTCAGGGACCAGCCCGGAGCTCCGGGAGGGAAATACCTTCCTTTGCCAAGCGAGAGCCACGCACAGCCCACCCTGCAGCTGGGAGAACTGGTCTTCTGGAGTAATACCGGTTCTGAACTCAGTTCCTTTGGGAGTTTGCAGACCACCCACCCTGGTCCAGCAAACACCCTCGTTACAGGGGCATTGCGCCGTGCAGACCAGGCTGCTGGTGGGGAGCTGCTGACCCTGGCTCTCGCTTTAGGGGCGAGTGAACAGTTACTTTGGAAACAGGGTGGGGGGCAAACGAGACGCGTTTCCGGCTGACTCTGATCCCGAGCCATGGTAAAAATGCATGTCTTACTTCACGGGTGACGCCAAATACCTCATGAGCATTTCCTAGCAGGGCAAACACCATCAGACCTGGGGTGCTCACCGTGTGGCCGTGGCCTCCGCTGCTGCCCGCAGGTGGGGGCCAACCTCAGCACTGGCTCCCTTCCATTTCCCCTCCGGCTCGTCCTGCTGGCAGGTGGCAGCTCTCAATGGAAAAGAAAGAGTGTCCTGGGCTGAACCGGCAGGGAAGAGGCCCCAGATGCCCCCAGATGCCCCGGCACCAGGCAAGTGGCGAAGCAGCATCCCAACGCTCTCCTTCCGAAGCTGGGGACCAGGGGTGTCCCAGCAGCCCTGCGCCCATCGTCTTGGTGCTTGGCACCAACAGAGCTGGAGGAACTGGTGTTTTCTTTGCTCTCCAGAGCAGTGGGGACTTGCAGGAAAGCTCCTGGCAGGGCAGTGTTGGGCTGCAGTGACATCCAGTGGCTGGTCCCGATGGAGCTCGCCTTTCTGCCGGCGTGGGGGCACCTCGGGCGGGGGGAAACGCAGGGTGTGCTCGGTGCGGTGCAGAGCGGCGGGTGACCCAGCAGCCATCTGCTTGGGCGCTCGGTGCTGACCTCTGAAAGCTTCTGCTGGCCCTTAAAGCAGAAGAGAGAGGCTGTATTTTTACCTGCAGATATATTTACAATCCTTTAGACTTTGTTTTTTGTTTACTCCTCGCTGATCACACGCTCTTATTAGCAAAGCATCCCTCTGCAAAGCCTTCCACAGCCAGCCAGCAAAAACTTCTGCCACTTAGAAGCGTCTGCATCATCGCTAGACTTTATCAAAATACGGGAAAACCCACAGAGGTTCTTCCACCCCTTTGTTTGCTTTGTAATAAAAAATTGCTAGTTTTTAACTGTCTCGGAATCCCGGCAGGAAAAGGCCCCATGTAGAGGGTGGGAGCAGTGACCCCAGCCCCTTTCCCATACTCCGGCTGCTGTAACTGTTTTGTAGGCACCGCTGCAGCGACTCGTCGTGGAAAGCCCCCCAAGGGCTGGCAGTGCTGCTGTTCTCCTCAGCCGTTGAAGAGCCTGGTTTGCGTTTCGCGAGAAGGTCAGGCAGGGTGTGGGAAGGTGACGGCAGCGGTTCCAGCGATGGCTGGAACCAAAACCAGGGTAGAGCGGGTGCCAGTGGTGGGGTTCACTGGGATCATGAGGAGGGGAGTTGGCACAGAGAGCAAGGCTGCAGGCTTCAAAACGCGAGATGACCAGAGCTAGGAAAGAGCCGGGTCCTCTCTCCTCTTGACCTCTTAGAACTTTTGAGCAGATTTAGCACAAAAATGGTCCCTGTATGTGTGTTTTACCCTCTCTGTTTTGTGTTTGCCCATCCCTTCAGGAACCAGTGAAGACCTGTTCCAGGACTCTGAGGGGCAGGAGGGATCTGAGCCAATCGAGGAACACCAGTTTTCAGACCTAGAGGAATCTGACGATGATGATGACAATGAAGATGAGGAAGATGAGGAGGAAGAGGAGAGCCAAGATGAGCCACCTTTAAAGTTGCTGGAAGGCAAACAGACCGCCCTCCCGAGGCACTCTTCAGGTGGCTCTCCATCTTCTCAAGAGGAAGGCACTGAAATAGCATTGCCCGTAGCCCAAGAAACAGTTTCCAGCAGCCAGAAAGGAGGTGAAGACCAACAGGCCTCCTCCTCAGGGCTGGAAACAAAGTGGTCAGCAGACAGCAGTGACATCGCTGTGTGCCACAGCTTCTTGAGTCTCCACAGACCTGCTTTGACCTCCACTGAACAATTGGCTTCTGCTGAAAGAGAGTCTGTCACAAGGCCACAGATGTCCTTAGTTATGGACCTGTCAACCTCAAAAGACACGTCCCCAAGAAAAAGGTGGTCTCCAAGCCAGGACTCTGGCCGAGGTGGTGGCAGCAGCAGACCAATGCTAGCAAGAAAGCATCTATTAACCAAAAATGAAACTTCACCGAAACGGTTTTCACCAACTGGAGAACTGTCTTCTCTACGGTGCCTGTCTCCAGGGAGAGGGTTGTCTCCTTGCCAGCGCGTCTCTCCCAGGAGGGAGGCATCTCCACTAAGATGTGTGTCACCAAGACTTGAGCTGTCACCCAGCAGGCATCTGTCCCCCAGAAGAGAGCTGTCCCCAAGAACATACCTTCCACCAGAAGGAGAAGTCTCCCCTGTGAGGCACTCGTCGCCGAGCAGAGAGATGTCATCAGTCAGATACTTATCGCTGAAGAAAGTCGTGTCTCCAGGCTGTTCAGAGTCATCCAGGTATCCTTCCCCCGGGAAAGAGGACCTGCCTGGTACTAGCAAATCAGCAGCAGATGACAAAATTCAAAGCTCATATCAAGCCCAGCATGGGATATTATCTTCGATGCCTCTACCTCACAGGTTCTTTGGCAAAAACGTACAGCTCTACGAGTCCAAGCTGGTAAGTCCACGCCCCTCTCACCTTCTAGTCCCTGCGGTCCGTTGGCTGATAGGTTCTTTCGTGACGGTTGCAATGCAGAAGTGCTCAGTGACCGCTGCCACAGGTAACCCGGAGAAAAGTGACGGCGGACAGCAGTGGGTTTTGCATCCATGGTGGTCCTGCCCATCTCAGTTGAGGAGACAAAAAGCTGTCCCTTCTCCAAGGGATTATTTACACTCGTGACCCAGCCAGTCTCCTGCTGACCCAGGCAGTAAGGGTGACCGCTTAATAATGACTAGTTGTCACTAAGAGGCTTTTTTTGCCCTGGGAATTTCATACCCCTTTCTGGGATTTCACCGGCTGGGGTGAAGCCGGGACTTTTTGACTGGTCGGTGACCTGACCCAGATCTGCTGACTCCTGGGCTGCGCAGCCAACCCTGTTCCATTAACTGCTGAGAAACGTTTGTTTGGCCACCTCTGATTTCACCTCGCTTCTCTCTTCAGCACAGAGAGGTGTTTCCCACTGCGTCCAGCGGATTATTTAACCTCTCTGCTGGACACAACAAATCCTGTGGGTAAAGGAGAACTGCGTGTTCCTCCCACTGCTACGGGCAAATCAGACGTCGGGTTTGGTGGAGCGTTTCCCGTTTCTTCTGGAGTGCCTGGCTCTCCTGCAATTTAGGCTGATGAACACGAGACTCAGTTGCTGGAGTCGCTCTGCTGTGAAACTGGTGTGAGGAGAGACTCGAGCCCTTAGGGACCGCGCTGGGGCCTTTACACAGCCCTGGAGAACCTGGCACGGCAGATGCTGACACAGGTCTTCTCCAGGAAGGCCACACTGCCCAGTGTGGGTTTCTTCCATGTCTGTGGTAACAACTGTCTTTTGGTGCTGCCTTCCTTCTGCTTTCCACTGTGAGTGTTTGTCTTACCTGCTCAGAGACGACCCCATGGTTTAGGTCCAAACTTCTGCTCACTTTAAAGCTCTTTCCTTTTCCTGTCCATTAACTTCTTGTGAGGAGTGTCAGGGCATTCAAAACCCTGGTCCTTCAACTCCGTCAGCATCTCCGTCAGGAAAACTGCCACTGCTTGTAGCAAATCCTCTAAGCTCCCTAGTCCCCAGCAGGAGACAATACTGTATAACTCCGCTTCTTTGCCCGTTCACACCTTTTAACTTACACTCACACTCACACACCCCCTTTTTGCTCCGTTTTCCTGCTCCTTTTACCCACCCAAAGTCACCGCTGGTGCTTTTCTCATGTGCCTCCAGAGCAACAATAAAGACCCAAATGGGAAACTTGCCATTTAGCAGCGAGATGATGAACGGGCTGGGCTTTCACGGCAAAGTCACGTTCCTGGTAAGGCTACGAGAAAGAGGACGATCAGAGGGGGATTGATCCGACCCCAAACAGAGCTCTGTGCTCAAATCGGGTGTCCTGTGGACGATGCCCCTGGCTTAGCTCCAGCGTAAGGCTTTCTGCCAGGTCTGACCGTGACCAGCTCTCTTCCCGCCGCCTCTTCGTGCTGGGGAGTCTCTCCTTCTGGGAGCTGTTGCACCATTGAGATGATTTGTTTGGGGGTTTCCCAGCATCCCTGCAGTGACTCTGCCAGCTCTTCCTGCAGACAAATGGGATTCAGCAAGTGTTTGGGCTTGTAACTGCTGCCCAAGGATGGACCCTCTGCGGTGGCTCTTGCTTTCTCTCTCTTCTGTTCTCCTTTGCTGCTTTTCTCCGTCGCCTCTTCAGAGATCCAGCTCGCAGGGTCAGGCAGTTCTCCATCATCCTACAAAGAAATACACCCTCCGGTGAAGCCTCCAATTTTATAACTAACCCCCTTTTAATGGAAACTTGATTTCCGTGGCAGTTGCTTCCTCTTCTTGGGAGCCCTGTGTAGGGGTTTAGTTATAACCTCATCACTAATTAATCCGTTTCTGTTTAGCCACATATCTCTCCATGATGTACGTTAGGAAACGATGTGAAGCACCGAGAGAGAAAGAGGAAAAGGTAAAATGGCAGGGTCTTAATCCTTGACTTCCACAGATCACACCCTGAGGGTGGTGGTGGGGACCACGCTGACGGGCGTGCTTTGCGTCGAAGGAGAGTTCACGCTCGCTCTCACTCGATCCAAACCATCCTTGCAATTAAGCTGTAAGGATGTAATCCTGCCTTAAGGAAGTAAAAATAAATAACATTATTCTGGGCTCTCAGAAACCCCGTAGGGATCCAGAGCAGCTCGGATGGCAGGAAACACTGACATCCTCTGCCGGGGTTTGTGAGGCAATTGATAACAGGACAAGGGGTGATGGTTTTACATTAAAACAGGAGAGATTCCAGCTAGATCTAAGGAAGAGATTTGACATGCTGAGGGTGGTGAGACCCTGGCCTGGGTTGCCCCGAGAGGTGGGAGAAGCCCCATCCCTGGCACCATCGCAGGTCAGGTTGGACCTTGGGGCTCTGAGCACCCTGCTCTGGGTGCAGCTGTCCCTGCTCCCTGGACTGGAGGAGCTTTGAAGGTCTCTTCAACCCAAACCACTGTATGATTTTATAATGATCCAGGTCTGAACCAAAGCCCTGGATCTGTGCCCCAACAGATCGTAAGCATATCAGTACCCAGAAGGCAAATGCTGTGGGTTGTGTTGCTCCTTACCTTAAAGATTTGGGGGTCTGAATCGTCCTCGGTTGATTGATGTCGCTCAAATTAGAATATAAGGTTAACAATTCCCTTCCCTACAGTGAGTGTTAATGATGCTAATGCTGTAACTTGTACGCTGTGCTGATCCAGCTCTTTCTTTTCCCTCTCTGGTGCAGAAGATAGAACCACGAAGCCCAACATGCTCACCTGGCGTCACGCAGCCCGTCTGCTCCAGACCCTTGCAGGCACCTCATGAAATACATGTCCACGCTCCCAGCCGAGGGGAGGAGAATGTCTTCAGCCACCTCCCGTTGCATTCGCAGCAGCTCACGAGGACCCCGTATCCCATGATTCCCATTGGGGGCATCCAGATGGTCCAGGCGAGGCCAAGCACCCATCCCAGCTTGGTGCCCAGTTCAGTGGTGTCCCTGCAAGCGGGGTACTTTGCCTCTGACGGCAGCGGCTTCGCGGAGTTCAGCCGGGCTCCCGAGAGGGACGAGGAACCGCCGGTCCCGCGGGAGCCGTCATCGGCATCCGTCTCCCCGGTTGCCAAGGTTTCGAAATACACACTGTCCCCAGAGCTGACGAGCAGCGGTTACTTAGAAGAGAAAATGAGGACTAGTGAGCTTCAGCAAAAGACAGACCAGGAGGAACACAGGGTAAAAATGTTCGCTGAGTCCAGCCGCGCGGGGCAGGCGGGCGGCTCGGCAGCCCCGGCCAGCCCCAGCACAACCGACGAGCACTCTCCAAAGCCTTCGACAAGTGGGGAAGAACCCTCGAAAAAAACGGGCAAGAAGCAATCTGGCAGCTCGAGCACTTCTTTTGAATCATCCTGCACTTTCATCTCAGATCTCCCCTCCCAGCCGCTGGACCGAAGCAGCAGCACCGGCTGCCTCTCAGAGCCCTCATCGAGCCATTCGCACGCCCAGCCCTTCTCTGCCCGGAGGAGAAACCTCTCCGGAGAGCCCGGTCGCCAAGGGGCACCCTCCAGGAAGAGCAGCCCACACCCAGAGCACCCAGATTTCAGTCAAACTCAAAAAAAGGTGGATGAAAACACGGGAAGTACTTGAGCCTCCACCATCCGTTCCGCCTTTAGGCTTCCTCTGTAAAATCAACAGACATTTTCAACACTATTTCCTTTAGTATAATCACCGCTATAAGAAGCACTCTAGTGAATGACCAAACCCATGGAAGATTCCTGGTTTTCTTTGTCCCAGTCTGGTATTATCTCCACATGTATGCAGTTACTTGTGCCTTTTTCTATACCTTTTGTTGCTTGAAATGTACAAAACTGTTTGAGGCTGTGAATATTTTTTTAGAGTTTTTTGGAAAGGGGTTTGTTAGACCTTGTCTTTTTTGCCATTTAGGTGTGCAGAATTATGGGCCTGAGAGATGCAGAAAGGAAAGGGTTAAGCGTTTTAAGAGGAAGAAGATGCACTGAAAACAAAAACAAAACAGAAAAACTTTTTTTTATATTGATTAAATCATTAAAAAAAAAAAAAAAAAAACAAAAAAACAAACCAAACCCTCGCTCCTGTGTACAGAAGTTTATGGTTCGTATTTATTACACGCTTTATTTAATTCTCGCCAAGTGCTCGTTTGTTTTTCCCCTCGCATCCCTCTGGTTGTGCTTTAAACACTTGAGACTGCTTTACCTTGGGAAAAAAAAAAAAACAAAACCGTGTTTACCCTGAACTTGCAAATGAAAGTAGCACTTCCGTGAGCAGGGGGAGGCTCGTTGGCAGCGCGAGAAACGGTCACTCCAAAGAGAGGACGAGTCCCGAGCAGCCCTCCCTCCTGCGGAACCCATCCAAGCACTTTTCTGAGAAGGGACAAAAAAAAAAAAAACCAATTAAAAAAAAAAAAAAAATAAAGGTTCTTCAAAGATTTAACTGCAAGAACGTAGGAATGTATCGCCCGTAGACCCAGGGCCAGGAACGGTGTCTCTCGCTGGACGAGCCGGCCTCCTGCTTGCTTTAATCCTCCCCGCGCCCACGGCCGCGCTGACGCCCCCGCATCGCCCCGGCCAAGTCCTGCCTGTGCCTGAGCGCCCCTTTTTCCTGGGGTTTGGAAGCCCTCTGCACTCACCCTCCCTCGGCTTCACCGGGGAGGTAAACGCAGCCCTGCCGCCGCTTTTCCTCCGGAACCGTTCGGTTGCGGGCGAGCTCCCTCCCTCCATCCCATCCCCGCTGGGGCCCTTCGGCTTCGCCGAGCTCCGGGGATGCAGGGGCGGCTCGCGCTCGGCTCCTCGGCGGCTCCGGGACCCGCGTCTCTGCGCCTTGCTTCCCATTTCATCGATTCCCGTCAGCGGAACGTCCCCAGCCGCAGCCCTCGTTGCGCAGACCGGCCCCTTTTGGGGGGGCGTTCGGGAGGAAATAAACGATGCTGCCGCGCGGCTCGCGTGTGCCGTCGGCTGGCGGCGGGCGCAGCGGCGCTTTCCAGAGCCCGCTGGAAACATCCGTAGCAGAGCAATGGCCTCAACTGCCACTAGATACCAAAAACAGCCCCGACGGAGCCCGGCCGCTCCGTCTCACTAACCCGCTTCCGAACAGACAAAGGTTTGGTACCCAGACAACAGGCTCTTTACGACTCCAGAGGGTTTTCTGGTCTACGGAATCTGTACAAACCTCTTTTTTTTTTTTTAAGTTTTAACAAAAAAAGAAAAAGAAAAAGAAAAAAAAAAAGATATAAATATTTAACCAGTGGACCAGCTCGCTCTTCTTTCAGAGCTGTTCCTGTTTATCGGGTACGTAATACACTTTTTAAAAAAATTTTAAAAATTTAAAAAAAAAAATGACAAGAAATCACATAAAACCCTGGATGAGAACATATTTCCTTGCCAGACTTGATGAGCTACGAACTGTTCCCGTTTCACGGGCAAATAATCTGAATTTTTTAATAATCCTCTGTGATATTTTTTTTTTCTTTTCACTTTTCTTCTAAAGGGAATTAAGTACAAAAGCAGATATCATGGAAATGGCATTAAGGCTGTGACCCTGACCCAAACAGCCCCCGGAACCCCGTTAGACCTTAATTAGCACTTTTACCGAGTTCCCCTTTTTGCCATCTCTTTGGTCCCAGCTGGGAAACTGGTTCTGCTTCAGACCCGGCCAGGTCCCAGGGCTGGAGCCGGGGCTGGGAGCTCAGCCACTCCAGTCAGGCAGACTGGTCGGTCTGGACTTCCCTGGCGTCCGCCACCTTTCCGCCCTTGTCACACTCTTAAGATTATTCCAGGATAGCTTTTTGTATTTAATTTATATATATAGAGATATTGATATTGTACATAGATTGTACACCGCAGCAGTTGTGCACTCCGCGTCCTGGTTTTGTAGGTGCTTTCGACATGAGCTTCGGGCTAGATCAAATTTGCTCGGCTTCTTTCTGTATCTGTATTTTAATCCTTGACCTGTTGATCCTTTCCATGGTTTTGGGTTTTTTTCTTCCTCTGTCATTTCTGGACAGAGAGAGAAAAAAAAAAAAACCAACCCAACAAACGCCAGGAGTCATTCCATTGGTTTCTTTTGTTGTGGTGGTTTATTTTTTTATTATTATTATTATTACTATTATTATTTTTAAAGCTTTTCCAGCATGAAGTTGAAGCTTTGTGCATTCAGCTGCGGGGCAGAGGAGTTTGGGAAGGGGTCGTGCGGCAGCCAGGTGCTCCCCTGCTCGCATCCCATCGCCACGGAGCCTCGCAGGGACCGCCGAAAACTCAGGAGACGGGCAAAAACGACCCCAAGGCTGCGGCGAGTCGCGACCCGGCGCGGCTTCCCGGCGGCACGGCCGCGGCGCGGTGGGGGAGGCTCTGGCTGGGGTGAAATGGTGCTTCATGCGATACCTAACGGGCGCAATACGGCCTATTGGATAGGCAAACCGGATCGCTCAAACCAATCCTCTTTAAGGGCTAATTCTCACACTGACAGCTCAGAGCTCCGCGGGACGGGTGTCCTTCTCCGCGCCGGCACCAGCATCTCCGCCTGCGGGCAGCCCCAGCCTTGCGGTGAACCTGCGGGTCGTGTCTCTCCTCGGGCTGCTGCTCAGCCAAGGAGCGCAGCGGTGCGGCTCCACCGATCTCCCGGCGGTGCCCGGCGTTGGCAGCGGGGCTGGAGACCCGGCCGCTGCCACCGCCGCTGCCGTGGCCGGTGGCTGCCATTCGTCCCTGGAGCACCCCTTGGCTCTCCCGGGTCACGCTTGGCAGGTCGCTCCGGGTGTCTGCTCCGTCTCCAGAGCAGGGGAGGTAAATCCTGAGGTGGTCTCCGCAGGGGCTGCAGGGGGGGCTCGGCTCGCACGCTCGGACGCTTTGCAGGGCAGGTCGTGGGATTGTTGGCAAGAGAATGTATTAATAATGCAAAGGGGCAAATGGCAATGCCGCGCCCAGCCCTTCCTTTTCCTCGGCAGGTAGAAATAAAATCCTCTGCCTGCCTTAGGGCAGAGCTTCCAAGTCTGTAGCCCAGGAAGGCACGCGGTCTCCAGAGGCCGGCCGCTCCTCTGTCACCGCCGGCCCATCAGCCAAGCCCTGCCCTGGTCTCTCCCGCCCCGCTGAGCTGTTGTGCAGCCTCCGTGGATGCGGGTTCTCGATGGCGGGCGGGTGCTCTGACAGCCAGGAAACCATTCTGCGCTTGGAGGACTTGGCCCGTGCTCTCGAAGCCCTCCCCGAAGCAGCCACGTTAAGTACCAAGCCTTAGGTCCAGAGCTCGTAAAGCACTTGTACCTTGGCTTAAGCTTAAGCATTTCTGGAGTTTCCGTAACTTCATTGTGCTTAAGCCTGAATTGAGCTTCTCTTGCCAAGGTTCCCGAGCTCGGTGTCTTGCAGGACTGAGCAGACCACGGCAGGAGGAGAGGGGACCGTTGGCCCCCCGGAACGCCCCGGTGCCTTGAAGCGGGTTTCTGTCAGCTCTAATCATTCGCAGGTTGTGGCTGGATCCCCAGAACCGCGGCAGGAAACTCTTAGAAGGGAGGATGAAGTAGCTGTGACTTCACAGCCGAGGACTGAGAAATGTCTTTCACCACCTTCCGACGGGGTGACGCCGTGGCCCTGGTGTCTCTTGACGCTCCTTGGCTTGACCTCACTCATAGATCTCCAAACCCTGGTCAGTCGGTGCCGCTTGCCCCAGGGCCGGACGCTGCCGGAGGTGCTGGGTGGCCGAGCCGGTGACTCCGGCCAGAGCCGAGCGGCCGAGCACCCGCCAGCCGCCGACCATCAGCTCCATCGGAGCGGCGTCAGGCACATCTGGCCACGTCCCCGTGGCTCTTCTTTCACCTCCTCTAGCACACCCACAGAAGAGCTGCTCTGCTCTTAAGCAGCTTCCGCTTCTACCTGGGTTTTGGTTTCAGTCCGCAGAAACAGCACCAGAACAAGCAATATCCTCGGTCACGCCGAAGCCATTGAAATTATTCCCATTTTCATACAAAACCCTGGACAATTTGATCTAGCCCTTCCCGCTGCCCTTGCAATCGCTTTTCAGTTGCCGACTTGGTTTCATCCTGCGCTTTTCGTTTTTTTATTTTCCTATTTCCACCTATTGCACAGTATTTCCAGATCAAACCTTATTGTAAATTATTTACAAAAAAAAAAAAAAAATTAAAAAAAAAAAAAATCAGTCCTGATGGCATAAAACCAATCTGTTTTCATTCCTGAGATACGATGGCACTTCCGATCACTTTAGTAAATGTAATGTAAAAAATAATAATAATAATAATAATAATAATGTGTACGCAAATTTAATATACATGGTCTCATGTAAAATAAATATTTGCCTTTTTTTCTAAAAGGTGTATGTATTCTGTAAGTGGAATAGTCTGTAGAAAGTTTCTATATGTTCTTAAAATGGCAATACATTCCAAAAAAAGTCCTGTAAATATGTACAGCGTACGATGGGGGTTTGGTAGTTTTGCCTGTAATTTTATTTTAACTCCGGTTTCTACACTTGCATCTTGCAACGTCTGTATGGTAATATCAGTGCAAAAAAAAAAAAAAAAAAAAAAAAAGCAGGTAAAAGCACAGTCTGATGTATTAAAAAAAAAAAACCAACAAAAAACACACAAAAAAAGGAAAACAAAAAAAAAAAAAGGAAGAAAAACTCCTCAGTATTTGATGTTTGTGACCCTTATTGTAAATGACAGCTGTACTGTGAATGAGAAGTTTTTACAAGTATCATATTGCCTTTACTACAGCTCGGATTGTCTGCTCGGTCTGGGCGTATTTTTAAAAAAACAGCATGTTGGAATAAATTTTCAAGTCCCAACATATCACCGCTGGCACGAGTGGCCGTCTTTGATTTCCGTGGCGCTGCCGAGGCCGGGCGGAACGGGGGGCACTGGTGGGAGCGCGGCTGGGCGGGGGGGTTGGAGGGTCCCTTTCCCCGCTGCGTCCTCCAGCCCTGGGATGCTGCACCCACGCCGGGGGTCTTGCCGGGGGAAGGCGAGGGGGCTGGTACCCCCACTGCTCCTTGTCCGTCCTTCCCACCCCGGGGCACGTCTGGGGGTCCCTCCTCTGTCCCCCCACCCTGGCGGGGTGCTGCCTGCCCCGCTGCCTGCGCCACCCCCAGCCCAAGGAGGGGGTTTTGGAGCTGGGATGGGACCTGCTCGCCCCTCCTCGTCCTGCTTTGCCCGTGGCTGGCAGGGAGCCGCTCGGGGCTCGCTGAACCCCAGCCTGGCTGCGAACGCCCACCTCCCTGGCCACGCTCTCCGGCGAGCGCGAGCCTCGGTGCGGCAAGCGGCACGGCTCGGGAGCCAGGTCTGCCTGAGGCTGGTCACCACCAGTGCCGCTCCTGAAATGAGCATTAGGGGGGAAAAAGAAAAAAAAGGGGAAAAAAAGAGAAAAAAAGAAAAGCCAGTAATTTCCCCCGCGCTAACTGTCCTCGCAGTGGGGCAGGCTGCCCTCTGCCCCTTGATGTGCCAGGAATCCCTTCTGGGCACCGTCCCACCTGCTCCTCCTCGCTCCAGCGCTCTGCCCAGCCTCTGACCGACGTTTGCGGACAAGGCCAGGGACTAAATCAGGGGGTGCTGCTGGCAGGGGGAAATCTCCCCCCGTCGTCCGTCTGTGCCCAGGCAGCCGGGGCGGCATCAGCCCGCAGAACCGGCCGCTCCCCGTCCAAACCGCAGAGCCCCCAGCCGCGATAGCTGGCTTCCCCGGCGCTGGTTCCTGAGCGTGGTGGCTGTGCTGGAGGAGGGAGGGGAGGGGAGGGAAGGGAAGGGCTGGGGAAGCTCCTCCGGTCTCCACTTAGTCCCCCTAAAGTTTCTGCGCAAAGAGGATGGAGAAGCGCTGGAGGCAGGAGCAAACCTCTGCCTTCCTCCTCTCCAGGGTCCAGCTGGCTTCGCAGCAACTCCTCGTTTTTAATTTATTCACCACTCTCTCAGGAGGCGGGAGTGTGCCAGGCCCCAGCACTCAGCTGGGGCAGCAGGTCCCTGCTCCGTGCCTCAGTTTCCCCACCTACAGGCAGCAGTTGCGGCCTCCTCCTAAGGCAGTGAGAAAACCCCACTGGTTAGAGCACGTGTAGCCACTCGGCTTTGGGTGACACCTCCTCGGGTTCTCCTGTGCTGGAGAGGGTGATGGGTGCTGTGCTCTTCCCCCTCTGCTCCAGGGGGTTCCCGCTCTTGCGGTTGTCCCTGCTCCACGTCTGGTAGGTGCAGCCGAAGTGGATGTACCTCTTTGATCTAAAGAGCCTCTGAGGGCCCAGGGAGAGCTGTGAGCGTCAGGGCTTGGGTGCGGTTGGGTCCTCTCCTGCCCTGATAACACCTCGTGTTTTCCGTTCCGGTGCTGATGGCTTGGCGGAGGCCGCGGGATGGTGACGTTCGTTCCCGATACGCTGCCAGCACCTCCAGCGCGTGCGTTAGCCGCTGAATGGAGGAATGATTTTCCCTTTTAAAAAAATAGTTCGTCCGGCGCTCAAAACCGGAGACGGTCTAAAAGCAGCCAGAGCTGGCTGGGGAACGCTGCGGCTAAACCCCGTCACCTCCCCAGCCTGGAACCGGTTCGGTTTACACCAATCTCCAGAGCGGCTCCAGTTAATCAGGCGTCCCAAGATATTCCTGCGCCCTGAAGAGTCTTTGTTTTCTAGACACCGAGACCAGACGTTTCCTCCCCTGGGAAGCCAAACGTAGCAGCAAAATACGAAGAATCCTCCGGCTGATGGTGCAGCCCTGGGAGACGCCGTTAGCGATAGCCGGGCGAAGCGGGAAGGTGGTGACAGCGCCGTGGGAAGTTCAGAGCAGCGCCTCTCGCTGGCAGGCTGAGATTTCTGCTGTTCTTCTGGAACACCCAAGTCCCACGGCGAAACGGTCTTTCCTTCTCCCCACGTTCAGCCTCCCAGCAGCTCAGGATCTTGAGCTGGGAACCTGGAAAGAAGATTTCCTGTTATAACCGGCCCTTTATGCGCATCCCAGGCATAACAGCACCTTCATAAATCTTCACCCGACCTCCCGTAGGGCTCTTGGCTGAAGAAGGAGCCCGATTACCCAGCTGAGGGCTGGGTTTAGCTGCACCGCGTTGGAAGACGTAGCCCGGCATCACTACGGGGAAGAGCTGATGAGCTTGGGTGCGGAGTGATCCGGAGGGCTTCGGTGAAAGACGTCAGGTTACCTGCTCTCCATCACCCCACAGTCTTACAAGCTTTTCGTTGATTTCTGCTTTTGCTTTTCCACACCAGCATCAGCGCGAAGGGCTGCGAAGGCTCCCCGGAGCCGTGGGGCTGGCAGAGCTTGCCGGCAAAGAGCTGGGAAAGAAAGGCTGAGAGCCTCCAAGGAGGGTGTTGGCCTCTGGTCCTGGCAGAGAGGGTCTGGGTGGAACGGTTGAATTGTGAGGAATGAATAAGGAGTAGGCAAACCTCCGATCTTCACTGCTTTATCGTGGGGCTCTGTTTCCTACAAACCTCAGGGTGCAGCAGCATCCCCCTGCTCTGGACAGGCTGGTCTTGAGTGGCTTTCATCTGTCGCTGGCCACAGGTTTCCAGAAGGAGAAATGCCCGGGAGGCCTTGGATTTGATGGATTTTCTGGAGCACAGGCTGCGTGCCCAGTGCCTCTGGTGCCTTCAGGAGCAGCTCTGGCCGTGCCTGTGGTCCTGGTGCCCCGTGGAGAAGCATGTCCTAAGCCACAGGGAACCTACGGGACTCCTTAATCTGCACCGAGCTGGTCTTGTTTGATCCTGCCTGTGCCTCAGGGCCGAGTGATACAGGGAGAAGAGGAGACCCAAGGGCTGAGAGGGTCAGGGGACCTGGCTCTGCAGATACTGGGACTCCGACAAGCTGACGGGGAGGAGGGATGGCTGGGGCACGTCACGGATGCGCTCTGCGGATGTACATGCTGCCTCGCTGGGCAGGAACATGGCCCTTTCTGCATCTGCCCCACATCTCCCCACGGTGGCTCAGGCAGAGGGAAGGATGTGGACCAGTGCAGAGGGAGCGGGGTGGTGTCAGAGAGCTGACACGTGAGATGAGGCCATGCTGCAGACACCGTCCAGGGAACAGCTTGTTACGTGCGTGTGTCCAACACCAAGTGCTGGGGGACAAGACCCAAGGCAAAATGGGTGGGTGGGGCGAGGCAGCCCCCCATCCATCTGCCTAGGGGTGAGCTTGGCCACCTCCCCACCATAGCCAGATGGTTTGGGGTCGGGAGCCGGTGCCTTTTCCCAGAAGGAGGTATTTTTGCTGGAAGGGCTGGCACGGCCGCCACGGGCTGATGCTTGTTGTTATGACAACAGGAGGAGGCTGCTGCGTGCAGAACAGAACAGGGGAGGAAGGGAAGGAAGAGGGATGGAGGTGGAGAAGGTCTTAGGGCCAGACAGAGGCATGGGGTTAGCATGCTTGGTGCAGGGATGGAGGACACCCCCAGGGATGAAGCCATCAACGGACATCCAGAAGGGTTAAGCTTTATACCTTCTCCCATGGCTCAGGACACCACCGTGCACAAGAAGGGTCTGCATGTGCCTTCCCAACAGCCTAAACCCCCAGCATCATGCGTACAGCTGGTGGGACCTGTGCAGGGGACAAAACCTGGGAAGATAATGCCCGGTATACCAGGCTCTGCTGATTACTGCAGCAGATCACTCGTGGGGGGCACTGGCAGGTGACACATGACTTCATTCCCCTTATGGACAGTTCTTGGACAGTTGGCAAGACAAATAAAAAATCACCTAATAACAAACTTTGTGTCCTGCTGGAGTCACTGGTGCCCGCTCACAGCATCTCCTGCCCAAAACGGGGGCGGCATAAAATCAAGGGATGCAGGAAGCTGTTGGGACAAGTCCATGGTGTCAGCTTGTGCCGTTCATTTTAATTGGGTGTCTCATAACGTGTGCTTCTTTGTAAAACCACATCTCCTGGACCCAGATGATTAGGTGGAAACCTTGGCTTTCGCCATCAGAAAGATGCAAACAGCCGAACCCTCTGGGCTCTGGAGGAAAAACCACGGAGCTGTGGTCCCTGTGGGCTTGCCAAGAGGGAGTAACACCCGTGCAAAATGCATGACTCCGCCACCGCCTTCCTCTGAAGGTCACATCCCTTCGGAATGTGCCCCTGGTTTTCTAAAGGGAGCATGAGCAAAGTTTTCAAGACCAGCCTAGATAAAGGCCAGAGTAACCTGGTCTGACCTCCGAGCTGACCCTGCTCTCAACACCCTTCCAACCTCAATTACCCGAAGTGTAGTTCAACGTGTGAGGAATGGGTTAGTGCCTTCCAGGTGCTCAGAAGCCACGGTGAAGGCAACACCAGCCTGACATTGCTTCAGAACCCCTCTGCTCAGGAGCTTGGGGGTCTCTGAGTCAACCACATCCCACCGCCGCTGCCCTCTCCAAGCCACAGGGTTGGAAGGACACAAGTAACTTGCCCTTACGGCAGACCTTGACCAGGTAACCAGCAACCCCTTTAAACCTCAGAAATACTCCCTGCGAGATGAGTCAGCTCTATTCTTCCTCAAATTACAGATCAACCTCAGAAAGGACGTGGTTCAGCAAGAGGCGGCTGGGGGTGAGAGCATATTCGGTGGGTTATTTATCTCAGAAGGTCTCTCCCTGTTTTCGCTGCCAACTGAAAGGCAGCTTAGGCCACAGATACGGGCGCTTCGGTCCTAAGGAATGCTGAAATATTTGGGTTGGGAGAGGAAATACTGAACTCCCAGAGAGTTCGTGGTCCGAACGTTTGGTTAAACCTTTGGTCCTAGAACTGGGTGAGCCCTGGGAATCCCCAGGCACCACGTGCCACTGCGAGCTCTGCATTGCTCAGGCCTGCAAGATATTTCACTCCCAGCTTCTTGCTCCCGGAATCGGGTTATTAACTGAGAATCCAAATTTTCGCTTTAAAACAGATTTCTAAATACTGTGAAAAAAGCTGGAAACGGTGAGTTTATACTTCCAAACATAAGGCAAATATGAAGAATGCGAGCTCTTTAATCTCCTAACTCTGACGCCTTCACTTAGGACTTTTCAATACACGGTGCCAACAGTGCCATGTCTGAACACCAAGCTCCAGGGGAGGAGATCTCCAATTTTAAGATCTCTGTAACACATTAGGATGCAAGTTTGCTGAAAGAGTCAGGCTAGATAAAAATCAGCCAGTGCTTTCGGGTAAGCATTCTGCTTGAGGAAGGTCTTTTCATATTTTTCATCAAGCTTCTATCCCAGTGCCTTTGGTCTGGGACGCGGATTGCCCAGCTGGTGGCTGATGGCACGTGAGTGTCCCGGGCTGCTGGCCCCATCGCTCAGGCAGTGCCACTGGCAGCAGGCGAGTGTGAGTAGTTAAGTGTTATGGGGCAGGTACGTAGGAGGTGCATGAGGAAGAGGATGGATGGATCAATTGAGGTATGGCAGGAAGCCTCCACAGTGTGGGTCCAGGTTGCTGAGTGGAGGAGCTCAACTTCTTCAGGTAGACGCTGCAGGGGTGGCTGATGGCATGTGAGCATCCTGGTTGATCCTCCTCTGGGACAGACAGAGACCAGAAAGTCTCCTCCCAGCTCATTTTCCAGGCCTTCCTGGCCCTTCATGAATGTTTGCGCAGTTATCACCCACTTTCCAAACTCCTACAGAAACAAACCCCCCAATTCCCAAACTCTCCATGGCACCAGGAGCTGGTGCTTTCAAAGTCTTCTCTCACAACCCAGCAAACACGTGAGACTCGCTGGCTGCTCACAGCAGAAAAAGTAATGGCTGTTGCTAACGGCAAACCCATCTTCCTGGTGCTTTTATATATCTGACTGGAGACCTAATAAGAGCTGAATTGGTGTGTGATTTAATGAGTCGAACTTCAAAGCTGCTGTTCCGACACCTAATTCACTCATCTGGACTAATAACTGAAATGGGTGGCATTTTGTTTTATTTTCTTCTAGCAATTTATTATTTACCCAGCTGCTTTACGGCTCCTAATTTAATAAGTGCAATAACCCAGGGGTACCGCTTCAGGAAGGAGGAGAAACGGTGCAGTCCTACAGCGTCTCCTCTGAACTGCTTTAGTGGACACCAGAGGTCCTGTTATAACACTTTTTAAGCCCTTTATGCCATTGGCAAGTATGAGGTGCGGAGGGCTGTGCCTCGCCAGCCAGCCGGCGCTTCCAAAACCCGCCAGCAGCACCAGAAGGAAGAATGGCCGTGCTGGGTCTTCTCCTGTGGGCTGGTGTCAGGCAGCCTGGAGAGGGGTGATGTGTGGCTGACCACGCTCCCCTGGATCGAGCCAAAGGGCGCCAGGGGATGGCAAAGCGCATCCCCTCCACGCAGCGTGGCTCGTTTTTGGGCTCTCCTCGCTCTCCGCCTCCCCTTCCAGGGATGCGTATGACGGAGCAATGACCTTGTCCTAGCCCGGTTTCCTCCTGTGGGTTAAAACTATGGCCACAAACCCCACTCTGCCTTCCAGCGAGGCTGAGGCATAAATCCCAGAAGGTGACTTTTAGACATCTAGAGGACTTTTTGTTGGGGGAAGATTAAGGACAGACGTTTCCACGATCCATCCAGGGCCCTGCAGACAGCTCTGGGTATGAGGGAGGGAGCCCAAAACTCTTCATGGTTCTCCATCTGCCCAGCCAGCCGGGTAAATCAGTGCTCCTTCTGCCCCTGCTCTGCCCTGACAGCTTCTGCACTGCTGCGTCATCAAGAATTGCCTGTTTGATTTTTTGCTGCCTTCATCCCACCTGAAGCATCCTTTAGGTCACGCAGCTCACCGGGTCTGCTTAGATATTTCTCAGCTCTATCAGCCGGGAGAAATCTGAGCTGAGCTGCCTCACTGCGACACTCTTCAGGCAGGATGTCGCCGAGCATTCAGACATGCTTGAAGCACAATCCGCCGTCTTCGTAACAAGCGCCGTCCTTCCCCTTCCACATTTCTCCTCGCTGGCTTTCAAAGCACCTTTGCAGACATTAAAGAGCTGTTCCCCAGAACCCCAGAGGCTGCGGCTAAACCGAGCTTGCTCTGAAACGTTCCCTCTGTTGCTGTGATACCAGCGCGAGCTCGCGCCAGCCATGAGCCTTTTTATTACAGCCCGAACTAGCTCGGAGGTTAGCTCATTCCACAGATGAAGGACCGAGCCGAGCGGTGACTGTGCTGGGATCTTGCTGGTAGCCACTGGCAGAACAAGGGATGCTGCTTGGGATTCATCATCTCTTCAGGCAAACTCACGTCCTCCTTTCTGCACTCACACCATTCCCCTCCCCGGCTTATTCACCCTTCGGGCACTGGCCGTGCTCTTTGCAGATGTGCCCCGGAAAAGTATTACGGTGGTTTGTAGCCTGGTCCGTTAATCAGGCGGTTCTGCAGGAGGGGAAAAATCCCACTAAACCTGCAGCAGGTTCCCCTGCTACTAATTAACATTTGATCTCTTTTCCTCTGGTTTTAAGTGGGAAAATAGCGGTGATCCTTGTGCTCTGGAGAGCCACATTCCTGGCCCATGAGATATCCCCGAAAGGCAGCTCTGAGAGCATCCGAGGCAAAAAGGCAGCTCGGTTTTCCTGCCTGCAGTGCACAGGCAAAAGGGGCTGCGTTTCCCATTTTGGGCTGCTGATAACTGAGGCCAGCAACAATCGCAGCCAGACCTTGATTTTAGAGGTGGGCAGGCAGGGACCTGCCTGGGCTCCAGGCCACGGGGCTGGGCTAAGCTAGGAGCAGTGCAAGCCATCACTGGTCCTGAGGTGCATTGAGGGGCCCGTGCTTGGGGCTCCAGACCCAAACAGAAGCTTCCGTCACAGCCCTCTCTGCACAGAGATGAAGGAGGGATGAGCTGCATCGGCACGGAGAGGTGTGCAGGGCTGAGCTGCTGGCGTTACATCCGCTCGGAGAAAAGGAGCGCAGTCCAGAGAGGACCAGGCTCAGCCCTCGCTCAGGCACGTGGCACACGCTGAAGGTCTGGTTACCATCGTGTTGCACCAGCCTCAAGCTGTGCTTGAGCCAGAGACTCCTGGAACGGGTGTGTGCAGCCTGGAAGTGCTGAGCATGGCGGCAGGGTGATGAACGGCCATGGCGTGGGGCTGTGCACCCCGCTGGGGTCCGTAGGCACCACGGTGAGATCAGGGGTCAGGAGTAGAGGAAAAGCTCCCCAACCCCTGGCCTGCAGCTGGAATGGGCCCAGAGGGGATTCTTTTTTGACCCTCTGCTTTTCACCCGTGGGCAGCAAAACCGTGGAGCAATGTGTCAAATCCCACAGCCGAACACCCCCAGGTCGATGGGTGCCTCCTGGGAGGGCTGGCAGCGAGGGAGGGCACAGGGGCCAGGCTGGGGCTGAAGGGAAGTGGCTGATGGACTCTCTTTTCTTGCTGGCACCGATCCCCACCCTCTGTCTCCTCGCAGTGGCTTGTGGAGGAGTGTTCACTGCAGGGTACCGAGGTGGGGTGGGCACTCAGCCAGAGCTGTTGGGGTGTGCACTTAACTGCAGACACCCAGGCTGATGGGTGGCTACAAGGAGCCATGTGTGACAGCTCTGTGTGCGTAAACAGATAAAGATGCCCATGGTTTAACACCGGGTCAGGGTGCACAGAGGTTTGACAGCTGCATCACTGCAAAACCTGCGGTGCCAGCACCCTGCCTTGCTCGAGCGACCAGCACCACCTGCCAACTCTCCTGGCCCATGATGGACATTGTCACCATGTGTCCACACCGAAGACATTCACCTCTCTGGGAGCAATGGGGTGGGAGATGAGTGAGGGGGCTGCAGGTTCAGCTCTGCATTGACAGGACGGGGCAGCATGAGAGGATTGAGCCAAGGAAGAGGTGAGGGTACTGCAGCAAGGGTACCGACTGAGCTGATTGCAAGAAGAACACTGCAGATGACTGAGGTGTTAGTGACTCTTTATCTAAGCTGGGGCAGCCTTTCTAGGGGAGATTACCTGGGTGCTCCTTGGGAGCCCATTCATGGCCCTGGCTGGGGACCCATGGCTCACTCCCAGGACCTTTGCAGTCTGGGCTGCTGCTCCTGTAGCTGGTCCCTTTGCTTTCATTTGGCTCTTGGCCATGGTCGTGCCTGCCTTAGGCCTGCCAGACCGTGGTGGCTATGATGGTGGTTTCAGCGGCACAGCCACCTACAGAAACCAGTCTGAACGGCCCAGCTGGTTCCCCACAAACCATCCATCAAGCAGCAGCCTGATCTTGCTGGTTGGGTTTGAGTCACTCCAGATGCAGTTGGTGGCTTCCCGTGATGACGCGCCACATCCCCAGTCTGCTGTGGCGCTCAGGCAAAAGGAATCTGCGCTTGAGTTTCTCAGGCTGGGACCCACCCGAATCTGGGTCCCTGTCACAGACTTTCTTCATTCTCTTCATTCTCCTCCTCACTTGATTAAAGACGGTCACAGCCCTCCCCAATCACCCTCTACGGTCCTTTGCTCCTCAGTCCCAAACCCTGTGAGGTACCTGGCCCACCAGCACCCTTGCTCGCACCTTCAGCCAACCCTTGAGCAGCATCACCTTATATCATCAAAAATTTCATTTTCCCACCAGGCCAGCCTGCAGAAGAGTTAAAATCAAACCAGTCATGGCCATCCCCAGTGCTACCAGTGTCCGTCCACCCATTGCAGTACTGGACATCTTTGCCCTTGTTTCTGCAGAGCAGTGGCAATGGCGTTGGAGCCGTTGTCAACTCAAAGGCCAATGTTTCCCAGGGCTGGTTGCTGCTGCTCTGGACACAACGGTTCCTTGACAGCTCAGCAGGGTTCGCAGCCTGTGCGGAGGTGGCTGCATGTACCCTCCGGCCCCGTCATCGCTGCCTGTCTGATGGCTGGATGGTCTTACAGTGGTGATAAGAGGGGATCGGCTTGCTGACAGATGGTATTAAAATGAGCTTGCAGGAATGAAACATGAAAAGATTGGATTAGCACGGGTATGGGTGCTCATGCCAATTACTGCTGGAGCGCAGCCCCGCTCCTTGCAGCCCTGCATCAGGCAGGTATGCTCGGCAAAGATTTCTCTTTAAGAGAAATTAATGATTTCTCTCAAGCACTCTCGTCTCTTTAATTAAATTGCCTCGGGAAGCTGTCAGTCAAGCTGTGCAAGTTACAGTCCTGCTGCCAAGCAGCCATTCGGTCAAATGAGCGTTTTGTGCTCCTAATGCTGGTGAAGGAGCCAGAATCACCGTTAGCCCCCACGGGGGTGGCACCGGGTGCAAGGCTGTCTGGAAGTGTCCCCATGACTCAGCAGTGGGGCTGGGAGCAGGGCCCATGATGGAGAGCATCACCCTGGAGAAGGAAAGACCCTCGTGGGCTCAGCTGCTCCCACAGGCATCCCTGAGCCTGGCAGGCACAGAAGAAAAGGGTTTGAGGCCAGATGGAAGACAGGATTGGGTCTTGGGTTGTGCTAGATGTTCCTCCAGCCCAAGCCACATCTTCACAGCACACAGCAGGTTTCCCTGGTGGGGTCTGGTTCTCCCATCTGCCCTTGTTCACAGCCTTTGTGCTGTGCTATAGGGTCGGGAAGCCCCCAGACCCCCTCCTCATTGACAGTCTTATTCCTGCAAGCAAAACAGGACACTTTCGAGATCCCTTCAGCCCAGCAGCAACCCTGGCTGCACCCAGCCCGGTCTTCCGCTGGACAAGTGCCCTACACGGGTCACCTCAGCTCAGGGGGCAGACTGGGAGCAGTGAGCAAGAGGAGCAGGAGGAGGAAGATGCCCCTTTCCACCGTCTCTGTCCTACAGCCCCATCCCAGGGCAGCTCCCTGGCATGAACTACCAACTGAAGGGTCAAAGCAAGTTTTCTGTTGCCCTCACACAGGGCTGTTTGGTGTTTGTTACGCTACAGGGAGACCACTGCAATACCAGCCTTCCTGACTGACTGAAGACCCCTGGCTAGAGCAGGAGAGCAGGAGTCGAGGTTTCAGGGCTTCTCTCCCCAACACGCTTCCCCTTTCCCTTCAGCAGATCACAGAATCACAGAATCACAGAATCATCTGGTCGGAAGAGACCTTTAAGATCATCGAGTCCAACCACTCATGTCCTTGCCTCGGAGCTCACTGTCCCACGCATGAAACACATGAACCATCAAAAAGCAGATCCCCTGAATGACTGACACGGAGACAAACATGCCGTGATGTCAGGTCAGAGGCAGAAGCAAGGCTTTGGCACCGAGCGCGGATGCTCAGGACCACACTCGGGGGGCACGTGGTGCACCAGCTCCCCGCGTTGCATCAGCCGTGCCAGGCCCCGAGCTCTGCGGCAAGCGTTTGGCAGAGGGTTCTGCGCGAGTCCGAGAGTGAATTATGTGTGTCCACGGAGTGCCATCTAGTGGGATTGTGTTTTATCAGCCATATTTCCTTTAAAAAGCTGCATTTCCTTAGAAAAACACAGCGTTGTGCATAGGTTTGATGTCTGTCCAAGAGGAGAAAACAAACTAGTTAATGCAAATTTTTGCTCGCGCGCTCCCAGCAGCTCCTTCCCAATTGTGTTTTTCCATCTCCCTCCCTTGCATAATGTCTGCATTTTTCTGGCACGTTACCAATCTTGATTGAGAGTGGAAGCTCCACACGGAAAATGCTGCATGTTTTCACTTGTATTTAAAGGGCCCTGTAAGTCAGTGGTACTACAGGGTGGATAAGTGTTGTAACATCTAGATGGTCTTGTGAGAGACCCTACAGCAATGACTACAACTTCTCTACACCGATTAGCGCAGACACACGTGCATCTCTGTGAGCCTGACCACGGTGACAGAGGAAGTGTATGTGTGTGTGTGTTTGCACTGGTTAAAGTGCACATTTGCATTTCTTTGCAAACACAAAGGGTGTCACTGCAAGCACAGGTATGTGGGTGCCTGCCCAAGGCACGTGGGTGGGTTTCTCCAAGGGACACAGGTGTTTCTCCATGCTGGTGGCACTCCACATGAAATGCAGGGGACAGTTTGGCTTCTTGCAGCGTGTCTATCTTGGCTCTGCCTGTCTCTCCTTCAAGACCAAGAGCCTTGCAGCAGTGCAAGCCTGATCCTTGTGCTCATGGTTATCCACTCTGTAGTTATTGGAGGGGTCACTGTGAAAATCTCTCAATTGCTTTTATAGCTAATTGTGTCCTTGGAGATACTGGTAAGTCATGGAAGATGCTGGGCTGCGTTATCATAGAATCCTAGAGTCATAGAACCATAGAATGACAGGATGGTTTGCATTGGAACGGACCTTTCAAGGTCATCGGGTCCACCCCCCTGCAGGGAGCAGGGACATCTGCACCCAGAGCAGGGTGCTCAGAGCCCCAAGGTCCAACCTGACCTGGAATGGTGCCAGGGATGGGACTTCTCCCACCTCTCTGGGTAACCAGGGATCAGCCCCCAGACCAGTGATCAGTGATGATCTCTGCATCTGGGTGACCACCTAATCAGGTCACCTGTACTGGGAACATAATGCAATATTTTCTTGAAACAAAAATGTCGTGGAGCAGTGGGGAGAGGCTTCATTTGCTGAAAAATCCTTTGGTTTGAATAACATTTATTTTTGTGGTAGAATAAGGAGGGGATGCCATTGTAGCTAACGTATGTGTGGTGGATGTCTGACAGATTCTGGCTGTTGAGAGAGGTGCGAGTTGGCAAAAAAGGTGCTTCCCCTTCCACCCTCTCTTTGTTTTTTATAGTCTGATTGACTGAAGTCTTTAAAATGAGGGGGGAAAAAAAGAAGTTTATAAAAATCTCTTGTTGAAAATTGACCCTAAATTTGTATTTTCTTTTAAATCAAATGATACAGGGGGGGCTGCAGAGTGGTGTCACAGCTGCTACCTTTCGTGGGTCCAGTGAGTCTCTCCGTCAGTTCAGTCCTAGATAGGATTACTCATATTTTACTCATTCCTTACTCAAATCGCCACCCACAAATGCCTTTTCTGAAGCAGAGCTGAGAAAAGCCCAGAGAAGATGGCAATGCAAAGTGGTAGATACCTGGCTATCTCCCCAGCTTTGTTTGCACACTCATCATCAGATTATCCGAAAAAGACTCCATCTGCATCACCGCTATAGCCAGGAACTCCAGCCTGCAGCATCCACCTGAGGTACAGCCTGTGGCAACAGGGGTTGCCCACGATGTACCTTGGTAATGCTTTGGAAGGTCGATCCAGGTCGGTATGAGTTGTCTCCTCTGTGGCATTTCTCTGTTCTGCCTCCTCCCCAGGATGGCCCCATGCAAGGGAAAGAGAGAGAAAGGCTTCATTGAATCTCCAACTCAGACGGAGGTTTGGATTCCCATATGGGATCGATGGGCTTGGAAACATTTAGCTTGGCTCTGGCTTTTGTCTCCTACTTTTGGCTGCTAGTGGTCTCTCTTATTTGCTGTAATTCATCCTCAGATAGTCCTGGTGCCTGCAGGAGCCTCGCTGTGAAAAGGCTCCGTGTTTATTCACTGGATCAGGCTGTTGCTCCACTCAGGCAATTCCTGCTCAAGTTTCTCTTGTAGGGGAAGAAAAAGGCAGTTGTTTAATTTATTCCAAGTGAGTTCCCCTTCTCAGGGAGACAGATAATAATGGCACCATGGACCGGTGCAGGTAGGGGAGCATAGCTACGTTCTGCAGGTGTAAGTCGCCACCAGCCTATCAATGCCACTGCTTTGGGACAGGCCAATAGTGTCTTAAAAGGTCATCACTGGAAATCATCCTGCCTGTTCCTAAAACTATACCCAGGAGCAGTGGGTCAGTGGGATGCCACAATCAAGGGAAAATATCAGGAAATACCCTGACTGCTGAGGTTTCTTTTGGAATTAAGGATTTCTTGGTGTTCTCCATCCCTGGTAGGCCCACAGTCATCATTATGGTCCACCATCACCTCTCCAAGAGAGCTGGGCTTACGGGAGGCTTACGGAGGCTGGCTCGGGCCGTTGGACACATGCCACAACCCGACACACTGTTTATCTAAAACATATTCCAAGTTGGACCAGTCTGTTCTCAGGAGGCCTTGGCCACAGCCAACATGGAAGCAGCGAAGGGGCCCCTTCGGGAATTTGGCCCAAACAGAGTCAAAACTGTTGGTGGCGATTCAAGAATTTTAATTGATTCTGCCAACACACACACCACCTCAGCACTCGAAGGGGCTCGGTGTTGGCCCGCAAGCGCGAAATCTTGCCCCAGGGTCCTGCTATCGCTGTGAACTGTTGGCACGCTCAGCACCCGCCACGGCACTGGGGCTTGGATGGGAACGTGGCGAAGGGGCCCTGCTTGGTACCAGCTGCCAGCATCTGCTCCCGTGGGGAGACCGCGTACCCAGCAGAGCATTCAGACAGGATCTGCAGAGCGCGATCACAGCAGGGACACTGTTAGCCTCTCCTGTGTATGAGGGGTGGCATACAACCTCCCTTCACCCCTGGGACAGCTGGTTGGGGAGAGCTGCTCCCAGGCCCATAGACAACGATATCCCCCGAGGTGGCTAATTAACATCCATGGCCCTTTTACACCGGCATCCTCCAGACCTTGTGAATGGTGTGTGCTGGTTCTCTGGACTCAGCACTTTGCAGTCATTTTGCACTGGCACAGACGACCCAGAGAAAGATCAGCCCTTGGGTTGCCTGGTCGTCTCTCCTAATTGAGGTGGGGATGAGGGACTGGGGCACTGGGCCTGGATTCACTACCTCTAATTAACTACCGCGACTCATCCCTGCTCACTGGTGCAAGCTCCAGCTGCTGCTGCACTTGTTGCCCCTCGGAAGGCGCAGGAAGAAAGTACCTTCATCTGAGGGCTGCTTGGTTGAGGGAATGAAGCAGCTCGGAGGGACGATAGATACTGCTAACCTGTACAAAGTGGGCATGTTTGTACGGGGTTGGCATCTCCAGGCTGCCCTGAGAGAGCTGGGATCCTGTCCGCTCAGTGGTGCTGTTTGAACAGCCTTTGTCATGTTGATCCTGGTGCCAGTCCAGAATGCAGAGAAATGAAAAAGAACAGGAAAATTAACTAAACTTCTGACAAACCTCTGGTTGATCGGCTTCTGCTTGACAGAGGGAGCAGGAAGAAGCTTTATTGCTTTCCCCCAGTGCGGTTTTGCTGATCTCCCACTGCTTCTCTTTGTGCGCTGCTGGGCCAGACAGATGGAGAAACAGCTCCCAAACTGCCCAAGAGTCCATGGAGGATCGCCCGGATCTCTGCTCCCTGTCCCGAGGCTGCGATACCACCAAGTGCCAACCTTCAGGTAGCTCCTAACCAGAGACTGGAGCCTGTAGATCCAGCACGGTGAAGGTGTGCGGCACTGCAGCCTCTTGTTGGCCTGCCTTACATCACCACCATAGAGCAAGCAAACCCAACGCGTGTAATCAAGAGAGGCGAACGTGACAAGAGCGATAACTCACATGCCACTCCGCTTGCTCACCCAGAGCGAGTTAGGCAGAAGCTATATATAGACGTGAGATTGCTAACCACTGGCACGGGAAAGCCTTCAGCGTCTCCATTCAGTTCATTTACACCTCCCACAACGAAGACAAAGAAAGCCTCTTTGAAGGACTGCCAACCTGCTGCCATCTGAGTCAGTCACTCTCAGCCACGGCTTCTAGCGCAGCCTCCACTACCCGATGTCATGCACGTCAAGAGCCAGATTCACAGCTCCGTTACCTCCAGGCGAACTGCTGAACCAAGGTCATGCTGGTGGTGCTAAAATCAGCATCTGGCCTCTTTGTCATCCACCCATTGTCAAGACGTCCAAACCCTCTGGCTCAGCCAGAAGCTGGCATGGGAGAAGGTCATTTACAGTCGATTTTGGAGCTCCCTTTGCTGGTCAGACCTCACAGACTCTTTGGTAACGGTGACCAGCAGTGAGCTAACCCCAGCAACAAGCTGCACTTTAACTAAACGCTGAAAAGTTTCTCCGATGTCAGAAAGGGGACATGTTTTAAGCATCTGGACATTTTCTGCGTGGCAGGATCTTAATTGCTGTATAAATAATAAATATTGTAGGTTAATTCTGCAGTTGGTTGGTAGTAAATGAATGTTTGAGACATGAGAATGAAGAGCCCCACCTGAGTTTCACCCGTACACTGTCCTCCACGGGACCTCTGGAATCATCAGTGCAAGGCTCAGGCTGGGGGTTATGTCAGGTATGACAAAGGTTTGGCATCTTTCTGCCAATGTGTTTTTCCAGGCTCTTTGTCACGGCTTTGACCGGGGCAGGAAAGCTCAGCTGAAGATGTATGACCAGCCTGTGACAGCCCCAACGGTGCTGCGGTGGTGACAGGCAAACCGGGCTGAGCTGCCCTGCCTACGGAGCAGCAGCCGGAGGTGAATGATTTTTGATCCTTAAGAACAAGACTCGGATTAAACCTGGTGACAAAAGCAGCAGGTCCATCCTGATGGAACCGCAGCAGCCACTGCCTTGAGGGGTAGTAAGGAGCTGCGAGCTATCTCCTGCTCCTGGGCCTAATAGGAAGGCAATTAATCTTGGAGCTGTGATCAGTGCTGGCCACACACGTCCTGGTGACTTTGAACAAGTCACACATGACTGAGCTGTAAAGACACTTGGGGCTGTATACAATTTGCCTGATGCAGGTGTCAAATTCAAGTGCTGCCCTCTGGAAATCGGACATGCCTTGCCTGAGGGGTGGTCAGGAGGGATAGATGGCTTGGGGTAACCGAGGCGGTCAGGGAAGAGGCTGTTGGCTTGGAGAATCTGCAGACAATGAGCCAATTTTCTTACTCCCCTCTCTGTGGACAGCCCACCTGGATTGTTGGCGGAGAGGAGGGCACCTCCCATAAGGAACCCATCAGTACCTGCCTGTGGGGAAGCTGCAGGACAGGAGGTGTTCTGGTTTCTATCCTGAACTGCCTGTTGGTTTCAGTGGGGAAGTATGCGCTTCAACAGCAGTTTGGAGCCTGTTTGTGTGGATCTGGACTGCTACTTATCGTGCCTTTGCTCCTCAACTATGAAATGAGGGTATTGGCCTACCCTCTTTCTCAGGTATGTGAAGACAGAGCCACCACTGCCCCTCAGACATACATGCACCGCCAAAAGGTTGCAGAAGTACACTAGTCATGTCAGCTATGATGCCCGCTGTGTCAAATCTTGTTAGCATCTGTGGTGTGGCTTTCAAGATGTGAGGTGAGGGAGAGCTGTGCTTGCTAGGCTGGGCATATGACATACGGCCATTAAGAGCTCCTCAAGTCTGGGATGGTTAACCTACTCCAAGCAGAGCTTGTTTACCAGTCTCTACATGGAAAGACAAGGGAAGATGATGCAGTTCAACTGCAAGACAAGTCACAGTTTAACCTCCTGGGAGGCAGCTGCCCAGGCTGGCTGGAGTCGAGGAGGTGGGTGCAGTGTGCTGAAGCTGTAGGTTAAAGCCTCTCCTGCCCTACTGTTTTCCCCAGTGGTCTATGGCTCCATGTCACCCGAAAGGAGCCACTCTGGCTTCATTTGTGGATGACAAGTGATAGTAAGTCAACCCATCCCTGCAGCACTGTGCCAGGGGTGCACTGTGCTCCCTCGAAGAGCCCCGTACCTTGTTTACAGACAGGGCCATGCCTTCTCTGAGGTGCTGAGGTAGGGAATGGTTACGGTGCCAGCCCAGGTAAGAGGCGAGAGGAGATGCCGGCGGTGATCGATTGAGGCGATGAGGGCAACGCTGAAGAGAAGGAGGTGTTGACAGAGACAAAACTGAAATCTGTCCTGCACCTAACAAAGGTGTAAGGCTGGAGCCTCTCCAAGGAGCCATGGGAGAGGCCACTGGGTTGAGCATTGTTTTCTCTGACCCTTTGCCAACACATTTCCCAGATCGTGACAGAAGATAGGGGTTTTTAGTTGCAGCATGCACTTTTCCCCTCCTGCCTGGTCCCTCGCACTTCCACACCTGACTGACCAGGCTGAGGACAGCAGTGTGCCGATCGGTATCTTGGCAAGGCTGCTCGCTTGAGGACAAAGTGTGACCACATTCCAGGGAACGACTGTCCCAACAGAAGACTGCAAATAGGAGCAAAGGAAACACTGGACATGCATTTATGAGACCCCCAGTGGGCTTCTGCCCGCTTTGGCCATCCCCAGGGGACTGATATTTATCTTCCTGAGATTCTTTCAGCTATAGCTGCTGTTCTGAGCTTCTCATGACACCAGGCATTAATGAGGCTTGGACTCAAGGGGGTCCCATTTATCAGCCTCCAAAGAATTCCCCCCTACTCTAATTCACAGAGTTGAAGAGAAGCGGTGTCTCAAGACAGCTCGGCTGATTCATACCCCACAGTTTGCATTCCAGTGGCCAGGGAAGCCCCAGTGAGGCAGGAATACCTGCAGGAAAATGGTTTTCACCCTGGGGTGACTGTTGGAAGGAGAAACTCTGACATGTCCACAGAGCTTGGTTGTGCCATGGCAAGAGCTTAAGCCCAGACATGCTCTCCTCCCCAGCCTGGAGACTTATCGGGTGTGGGATTCATCCTCCTGAGCACGTACTTTTGAAAACCAGATGTCTGTGTCCAAACTAGTCAGCTGCGGTGGTGTGCAGGAGACAACTTCAGTGGCACAGAGTCCTACACAGGGACTCACCAGATGTAGTGGCCTGGTCTCATGCTAAAGGGGATGATACCGAACCTAACTGGCCTTCTCCTTCTGATGCATTAATAATGGTCTCTGCTGCTGGACTGAGAGCAGGGGAAGGCACAGGAAATCAGGGCTTGGAAACCTGCTCGCCAAGGTGGCACAGGCACAGCAAAGGCAAAGGTGTTTTCTGCACATGGCATCATCCACGTTCAAAACAGGAAGAAGGTGCTGAATGAGAATAAGAATCAGGTTGAGATTTTTGCAAGACTAAAGCTGGACAATGATGATTAAAAAGGTCCCCTCCGACATCGATAAATGGGAATGGAGATCATTGTTGCCTTCCCCACTCCACTAAACTTCGGCTGTGCGTGATCATAGAAAGTATATTGCTGGTTGTATTGCTTCTATGCCCCAGATCTTCATCTCCCAAGATCCAGAGTAAGATTCTTGAACATGTTTTCACATAAATGAGCCATCTACTGAGAAGCTGAAGCTACCACCAGAGGTAGAAATGTTCATTGGCACCCATGAGAAAATGCCCTGGAAGGAGGGTGGTTTTGACTATTCCGGGCTGCGTGAATGGAAGTGGGTTCACAGATGGCTTCCAGGGCATGTGAGCATCTTAATGTCCCTGTTGACGCTAAGACTGGTCACAACTAATTATCAAAGCTCAGTGTAGACAACAGATACAAACCCCATAAGGACATAAAGGTCAATGCCCATCCCTCGTTTGGCTACATTTCCATTTGGCGTCCTCACCACTCTCCCGTGTGCCCTGTGGGAAAGGGCAGTGCTACCATCCCCTCCCTGAAGCTGGGGAGCTGAGCCACCCTCCTGCGGTGCTGTGGTAGACCAGGGAGGCGAAGCTCAGTGCTCCGATTTCCTGGGCAATCTTCACCGATGTCAGTAGAGATAACTGTGAATCAAACCCAGATAGGTGCGTTCCCAGACCTGGAAGCTCTTACAGGGACCGCAGAGAACGGGCGGTGGGGCAGCAGCCGTAAGTGAATAATACCCGTTTAGGAAACAAGCCGGTTCTGTTACTCATTCTTTGTGAGAACAGCAAACAAAGCCTTTAAGTCAGGGCGATAACAACAGTGTCCTGCCTTCCAGCCTCCCGGGCACTCACTGCTGTAGGGACATGACTCTTCATGTCCTCGTCTGCTGCCCCTTGCACGGCAGCTTCGTGCAGCCACAGGCCTGTGTCTTCTGCAATCCACTGAGATCGTCCTGGCCTTCGAGCAGGTATCGTTCCTGAGAGTGGATTCACTTTCTGCTTCAAGTATTTAGGCTAAATTAGTTTCTACAGACCTCTTGATCTTTGACAGTCTCCACGGCCTGGGATGGGAGGATTCATCTGCAACATGGCTCCCTGACTGAAGAAGCGGAGAGTTTAGTCCGTCGTTGTAAGGACCTGGCCAGAAAGGTCACAGCCTGTTTTCCTGAGCTCAGCAGACCTCTTGGGAGTGATGCACAGGATTTCACATCCTCACTCAGCAGCTAGATGGATGCTCTGCTCATGTATCATTCATTCGCCTGTGCATCGAGAGCAGCTTTATGCCAGGCAGATTGCTCAGATACAATTAGTTGAATGAAAGTCATCTGCGAGTTCATTGCCACGCCTTGTTTGACAGCTCCATGCTATAACCCAGCACCCCACAGCACACAGCGGTGTCAGGTCATCTTCCTTCTACCTCCTTGTTGCCCCACAGAGGTGTTCCAGGCTCCAGCATGGGCAGGTCAATGATGGTGTTTAGGCCACTAATTTAGGCCACTGAGTGATGTCACCTCAAACACTTAGTGTTTGGTTCCCACCATGGAGCTGAGGAGTTGAAGACTACTTAGAGACAACCATTGGGGAAATGAAGAGTGCGTCTCAGCTCCTCTGCTCACTGATAGTAGGGATGAGGGAAGGAAGGCTATGGGGAAATTCCTCTTCCCAAAGGCACAGCTCTGCCCTGAAATTAGACACCATTTATTTCAGACGATAGAGAACAAAGGCTGCTTTTGGACAGGGCTTTGTAAAGAGGTACGTTTCAGCTTTAGGAAGTAACTAAGAGCTTCAAAGAGTCTCTTAAGCACTTGGTGACCAGAAGGGGAATTCAGATCTCTTCCATCTCCAACAGCAGGCTATGACCTGGCTTAAAACCAGGGTGGGAAAAGGGTAGAGCTTCCCTGCTCCTCCCGCACTCCTCACCTACCTGCAGACCTCCACAGCCTGTTTGCAAAGTCCACCTTCAGAGCCAGCCTTCCTCCTCCTCCGAGCAGGATAGAGGTGCTGAGGATCCCGGCCCAGCCCTTTTCAGGATTTGCCTCATCCCGTGAGCTGTGGGGGAACGTGAGGAAAGGGGAGCCCACGCTGCCACAGGTGAGCGCAGCGCTGTGGGTAATCGATTATCTCAGTTGCACATTGTTTTCATTCCTTGCCTGTGCACATTTCCCAGAGAGCTGATTATGTCACTCATTAACCTTCCAGACCTCTCTATTTTCTTCATGCGAAGAGCCGGCTTTTGTCAGGCCAGCACATTCATATTTCGGCTGAGCTTCAAGAACAAAGAGTCCTCACCAATTCCTTTCTGCTTAGTCATACCCGAGTCACGTAGAAAGCTATTACCAAAATTGGTACAGAGAGGTTGCCAACCACACAGCTCCGGCCCAGCTGCGTGCGGTGAAATTTGCATATCAGCGAGCTGGGGAGAAGGCTCAGTGCAGGCAGCACTTACCGCAAAAGATGTTTTTGTTCATTTCTGTGAGTGAATGTTTGTAAAGTCAGAGCCTTTCCCAAAGCGGTGGAGATAATCCTCCCATCTGGCCTGTCCTGCCAGAAGCTATTATCCTCTCTCAGCACTTATGTCAAGGCCAAACTAAGCTGGCATCTCAATGGATTAAAACCCAGTTTTTTTCAATCGACCACATGGAGGTATTTGCTGCTTGACAGTTGAGGAACGCGGTGCCGTGAAAGCATCACACGTCCCTTTTCACCTCTACGTGCTACAAAGCATCATATTGGGGAATGGTGCTACTGTGCGGTTGGTTGCTCAAGATCTGCTGCATGACTGCCCAATTCTAGCCAAGGTGAAGACAGGTAGCACGTATTACAGCAGCTTAGCGGTGGGGCAGCAAGCTGGGGAGATATTCATGTCTAACAGGTCACGAACCACCCCTGCTTCATAATATATAGAGGGAGGTTCCTGCGGTGGCGATTCCTAGGTGGCATCATTGCAGCAGCCACAGGGGTTCCTCCAGAAGAAAGCCAGGTCTTCATCTCCAGGCTGCGTTCTCAGCCCCTCTCTAAAACCACAGAGGAAGCTCTTCCACATAACTATGCTTTTCTGAGTTAGGATTGATGTTTTCCAGCTTTACCTTAGAGCTACACAGACTAAGAAACCTCCTTTCAAACCATATATTCTGGGATTCTCACAGCACCACATGAATCCAGAGCCTGGGATCTTAAGGAAGATTTTCATGAGATTTTCAATCATACTCTTACAGCTGGTGCTGATGCATTTCTGAGGTGAGCCAGTATCCCACAAACCAGTGCTGTACCTCAGCATTAGCTCTTGTTCTGCTTGCACAGGGTCGCAGAGAAGCTGAAGTGCTCCTAGTTACACCTGATGCTGGTGACTCAATCCAGAAGACAGTGGTCTAAACTCATGGTGACACAGAGTAGAAGAGTAACATCTGCATGGCTGCAGAAGGCATGACTAATCTCAGGAACAGAGACACTCTCAACCCTTGATTTGGTGAGGGGAACAGCTTTATGGTCCCCTGGAACCTCTTGCCTTCTTCACCATGTGTGTAGCTACTCTTGCTGCAACATGGCTATGGGGAAAGTACCTCCAGCAGTGACATTGTGCCTGTGGCTTCTGGTCTCAATCACCTTTGGAACAGCCCAGGACACAAAGCACTGTGAAACCGTGAAGGGCTGGGTGCAACATGCCCTTCTCAGGCAAGTCCTCATGCCTGTGTAGGTCTGTGCCTTAGGGTTGCTTTGCGGAGCTGGGTGGGGTTTGCTCGTGGTTGCAGCTTCTCTGCCTGCAGGAATGTGAGCTCCCCATGAACTGTCCTCTGAATCGTTATTGTTAACAGTGCCTCATGTTAACTTAAGATTCGCGTTACATCATCTGTCTGTAGCATATATACCTCTTCCTTAGGTGGCATCTGTCACCACGTAGATAAATAAGATGCCTCCCAGGGCTGCCACAACTCATAATTTTCACACCTCTCTCATTATGCCATTAACCCGGGGCAGAGCAGCCTCCTAGGATTTCTGCTCATCCCTCTGACATAGCTAGACCAAAGCCTTGCTGTATCATGTCCAGACAACCATAGCACAATGAGGCATCTGCTGCTGCGTGCAACTGGCTGTGCAAAGCAGCCTGGCTTGCTGGCACTGAATTACAATGGTTTGAGCTTAAAAACCCGGTGGTTTGAACAACTGCAAAAGCAGGGCAGGGGATGACTGAGCCGGAGCGGAGCCTCCAAAACATTTAACAGCCCCATTCGGCTCATAACTCATCAGGGCAAACGTTAACAGTAGGTTCAGAAGCTGTTCCTGATGGACTCCTTCCTCTCTTGCTCTGCCCAGGCAGCAGCGTTAGGTCCTGCTGAGAGTCTGGTGAGAGCGCTCCGAGCTGTGCTGGAGATTGCAGGGCTGTAAGTGAAAGGAAAAGTCGACCTTCTGCGCTTTTCATACCAAGTTTGGAAAAACTTCTCTGAAACTACCTTTGCACAATGGACAGACCTTCAATGGCAACAGACAACTTCCAGTGTTTCGATTCTTGGGTGTCCAGTACTTTAGAGGGACTAAAGGGTGTGGGGTGCAATGACAGACCCCCTCTAAAGGCAAGGCCCTGTAGCTCCCCACCTCTGGGTGCTCAAACAAACATCAGCCAGACTCTTCAGTCACTTCGATGTCTTTTTGGATAGAGTTATCTCGTCCAGACTCTGGGGCCCTCTTTGACATAGACTCTTGAAGAAGTCTTGGATTCTGAAGAGCAATTAGTAATAACACATCACTTTTCTCTGTACCCAATTTTCCCCCTTCCTTTCACATAAAGCTCTAGATGACCCCAGGACAAGGTGTCCTGCACATGCCATTCCAGAGGAAGGCCTTGGTTTTTAATGTCAACGCTGTCACCCTCTGGTGGGACTGCAAAGGGGAAGACGTGCCCACCTTTCCCCCAGAAATCAGCTCTAAGGAGTGGTAACACCCAATTACCTTCAATTTGCCGTCAAATCACGCACAGCCTTCTACAACCAACTTCATCCTAACCATCTGCTTGTGTTTCCTCACGCATTCCCTCACAAGTCTGACTTCTCCTTACTGTCTCTAACCCTGTGGGGAGAAGTTTGTCCTCCACAACCAAGCAACCTTGCATTACACCTGCAAACACGCTTTCAGCTAAAGAATTTCTTAGGGGATTTGAAGCAAACGAGTGTATCGCGTGGAGCCTCTGTGTGTGTAAAGACTGTTATTGTCTACGGCGAGGTTAGATTTCGCGTTAGGGACACAGGCAGCCGATTCACGTCCACTCCACTGCAGATTATTACAGGGGGAGCACACGCACGCACACACTCACACGCTTCTCTTATGAAAACTACTTTTGCTCTTTCTTGTTTTGTTCTCTTACACAATTAAAAAAAAATCCTTCTGGCTCAAAGCACCTTTGCTCGCCGTGGAGAGAGAAACACGCGTTTTGCCAACAACTCTCCTGAAGAGACACCCCGCAGGGATATCCTGTCTGCACTTTCCCTATCTGTCTTTGGGGAGCTCTCAAACACCCACTCTGTTTGCCACTTTGCCAATGTTATCAGTGTTTGTCCCTGCTCTGCTATGTGTCCTTCGACGTACCGCTGAATTCCTTCCCAAAATGTCATGAAACGGCGGGGACAACCCTGTTGTTTTAGGAAGGAGGAGAACGTTCTGAGTGCGGTGGAGAATGTTTACGCCATGGGGATGTGCACGTACCTCGTGTAGGATGTCTGCGGTGCGGCAGCAGAAATTTGAGTGTCAAAAGGCCTGGGGTGTAGACAGTTTTGTGTGCACTCCTTTGGAGGAATGTCGGCACCTAGGAACCTGAAGCACCTACAGTGTTAGGTGGCAGCCCAGGTTTTAGGTTTCTCAAGGATGCCTACATGCCAGCCTTGAGCACTTAATCCCCTCTGGATTTAGCTCTTTGGACATGGTGAGCTGCTTGTGCAGAAGCCCTGGAGAGACTCAAACTAGGCGTTCCCCCCGCTCTGTGTTTTTGGCAAGACCTGATCCATTAAGCATGTGCAGAGCTTGCCAAACCCACACAAAAGACAGCAGAGACGAGCCCTCAGACATGAGTGTGTACGAGCAGACTCAAAGCCCAGCGGTTACAGCGCTCTCCTGGGCTGTGGGAGAGGCCAAGTGTGAATAACTTCACCCGGTTTGTGCTGTGGCTGTAAGCACAGAGCCCTCTTGGCAGCAGACAGGGAGGTTATCCGGGATGGGATTTTCATATCTTTCCTTGTATTTCGTGTAACTAATTAAACAGTGGCTAAAGGAGAACCTTGGAAGTAAGTGGGCTGCGGGGTAGAGTGAGAAGGGAGGGAGAGACTTTTTTCTTCCAGGACCTCATTTATCATGGGAAACACCTGACCTGCTCTTATACTGAACTTCTGGAGAACACTCACAGTTAATGCTCCTGTCTGCTTAACTCCCTTCTTTGTACTTCCCACTAATTTAGGCAACTCTCCGCTCAGCCTGAGTCTTCTCTGAGTTCTGACTCTCCCTTCCACGTGGCAGTACTTTGTGGATTTACCATCTGAGACCAAAGCAACTCTGAAAATTCATGTTTCTAAAGAACCTTCGCCTTGCCATGCTGGCAGGAGAATGCCTAAAATTTTAAAATCTGTGTTTTGGCGTTTCCCAGGGCCCTGGAGGGAGCTTGCACAGATAACGGGGACTGAACTCAGTTTTCCAGTGCGGTGGATTTGCAGTACTTTATACTCATCAGTTCAGCGAGTTAAAAACTTCTGTGGCAGAGAGATGAGGATTAGTGCAGAGAGTGAAATGAAGGAGGGTAGAAATTTGGGTCTGTGGGAGGGCAGTGAGAAGCTCCTCTGCCTTTGGGCTGAGCCCACTGGAGAACATGGGCAGAGGGGTTGACTTGGAGCCATGCAAAAGTGTTTCTCTGAGGGGGAGGGGAAAGCAGTGGTGGAAGGATGGGGCTTGCCGAGACCCTGTGGTGGTGGGCAGCTGCGGAGGGAGCGTGGAGGAGAGCAGCTACAGCCAAGTAGAGGAGAGCTCACCAGAGGTCACTGGGGATTATGGGAGGGCTGGGTAGAGATATGGCTCAGGCCAGTCCTCTCTCTTTTTACTTGGTTTTCAGTGAAAGTAACCAGACCTTTACTTAGTAAGAGCCTGGAAAAATGAGGCAGTGACCCCCGCAAGGACTGCTGAATTTCCTGACATCTCCTCAGGCTCCCTCCCTATTTGGAGGTGAAGGTGGGATTTAAGCAGGCTGTTCCTTGCATCCACCTCTCTAAGCTGCATTTGAGTTCGAAGTATCCACTCTGATCAGATACAAAAAGCACCCTGGGGCCATCTGGATGGGCTGGGACTACCCACTCAGCCATCCCTTGGCTCATCACTGCAGACCGCATTGGTGAGAACTGGTGTCTCTGTTTGGGGCTGAGCTTTCCCCATCAGAGGAGCTTCAATGTATGGTATCAGCTGGGCCCTAAGTGGACAACAGATGAGTCAAGGTGGGTGGCAGGTTTGGACTTACTCCGAACTGACAGCATGGTGTAGCCTCAGTGGTTGAAGAGGCCTGGAAGAGGCTGAGAACATTTTTGGGTGTTGTTCCTCATATAGCACCATGAAACCCTCTCTTCCTCAGCTTCCCCGCCCGGCTGAGCTCCTCCATGGGCTGGTGAGCCCCCATGACCTGTGGGTGATGCAGAACACATGGAACTTGCATCTTTATGTGATTCATGCCAAAAAAAGCCTCTCCGTAAACACAGCAGAGGCTATTTTGAGGAATCCCTGGAGTATAAATAGTAACAGCTCCCGCGAAGCCGAGTCCTTTCACCTCCTCTCCTACTCCCCTGCTTTGTTTTCTCCTGTACTTTCTATTATCTTCAGTAACAAAGGAGATGGTTTGTGGCATCCAAGAGATGTCAGACATAACTAACGTGTGGCCTTCAGAGCAAAACCACTCAATGGCAACACTACGCTCTCTGCTCAGCAGCTCCGGTTGGAGACCCGGTCCCCGAGCTGGGGTCGGAGAGCCCTGACCCACCGCAGCCAGCCCAGGAGTTTCTTTCTGGTCTAGACAAAACAACTAGTGGCAAGAAAAAGGACAAGACTTCCTCCTTTTCTCTCTTCTCCACCATTCTTATATTGGGAAATTGAGACAAAATGAGTATTAGTAATGCAACTGCTTCGGGTGAGAAAAACCCCCTCAGACTGGTGTGGTTAAACTCCTTTACAAACACACTGACTGTCCTGAAACCACCAAAGTAACCGCAAAGCTAAGAAAATTGAGCATTGTTAGGAATTTGCAGGATTGCATCTCTACACTGTTGGAATGGATTATCTTGCTATTCTGTTTAAATTTACTTTTCAAAGTGAAACCTTTGCTTTAATACACTAAAATTCTTTGTAAGACACCAAGTAATTGCTCAGAAAAATACATTTCTGTCGCCTGAGATAATATTGCTTACGAGATAATTTTTTTTAATATGACATTCCTAATAGTTTTATGTCATTTTATGTTAGAATAGAAAATTGCAGACATTCTAGTGAAGCAGAAAATCTGGTTGCTACCCTCAGCTCCGATCCCTCAGGATCAGTCAGCTCCCGATAGTTACAGCATAAACCAGCCCGTAAGAATGAAGTTTCACGGCAAACTGGTTAACCAGTAACTGAAATTATGATTACATCTGTCCAAGGGCAGAGACGTACAGCAGAAAGACACTGCTCGCACAGACTGATCCCGTGCCAAGTTTGTGTTGTGATTCCTCAGCACCTAATTACTCCCACTTTAATTAAACTTTCTTGTTAAACTTTCGTTGTTTCCTTCCCTAAATGATCTGCTTCTGCAGACTGGAGTCTCTCATCTCCTACCAAAATTGCACATAGAGCTGGATGGAAATTATGACCTTCTTAGTTTGCTGGAAATACTTTTTGTGGGTTTGTGCAATTTTTTTTCAAATCAAATATTTCTGATTTCATTTGAAAACAAGATGGTTTTTAAAGTTGCAAGTCTGATTAAAATGTTGCATTTTTGACACGGGAATTTTTTTTTTCCATTATGATTTTGAGCCCCTGAGTAAAGAAAATGAAATCAATTCAATCATTTTGCAACAAATTGCAGGACTGACAGCTGAAATTATTTTACTGAGTGGAACGAACTGTCTGATTCAGAAGCTCTGGATTTCATTTCTTACTCTACCTGTTTTTTTGGGGGGGAAAACTGAGATGTTGAGATATTCTCAGAGTTCAAATTTTTCAGTGTTCCAGCATCTCCACTTCTCATTGGAAAACCTTGACGAGAAGAAGCAGCCTCAAGTTGCACCAGGGGAGGTTGAGGTTGGATATTAGGAAAAATATCTTTACAGAGAGGGTTGTCCAGGCATGTCCCAGGCTGCCCAGGGCAGTGGTGGAGTCCCCATCCCTGGAGGGGTTTCCCAGCCATGTCAAGGTGGTGCTGAGGGACAGGGGTTAGTGGGGACCTGGCAGTGCTGGGGGAACAGTTGGATTGATGACCTTAAAGGTCTTCTCCAACCAAATGATTCTGTAATTCTGTGAGTCTGTAAACTCTTCGGATACTCTCATGGATTTACACATTGTTCAGAACAATGGGATCTGTCCTCTAGATGGCACAAATCAATACATCAATACATCAATAAACCATATCAATAATTAATAATTAACCACACATACAAGTGCTGAGGTTTAAAGGGCACACACTTGCATTTTCTTTGTTTTCCTTGGTTTTCTTCAAACTGTATTTCACTTCTGCCGTATTCTCGGTACAAATCTCTGCCTCTGACTGATTTTGCAGCTCACCTGAATACCTCCCCACATACCTCCCCCACAAGAACGACTTAGAAAGCGTGATCTGGAATGGATATGAGCTCCTGGCCAAATACAAACTCGCTTACAGGGGACTTCAGGCGTACGTGGTATCTGAGCTGGATACTGAATAGTGCTGTGTCTGCAACCTGGAGCGCTTTGGCATGTTGCAGGAAGGGGGATTTGCACCCGTCCGGGTGGTAGGAACCCCACGGAACTTGTCTCGGCTGGAAATAGCTGTTACACAAGCTGTTCTCGTGCACTTGCTGCAGAGGATTGGGATCATAAAGCAGTTAGCAATAGAAGACAGCTCCGAGGTGGTGATTAATTGCATTACACCTATTGTAATTATAAATTCCAGGTCACTCATCATCCTGGAAATCTGAAGGAGTTCAACCATCAGGGTGGAGTATACGCAGACACCCATATTAAAGTGTTCCAATGAACACCCAACGTACGAGGAATGTCTCCACGGGGCTGTCTAAACACACACCGCACTTTTCTTTTCTTGCCCTGTGGGCACAGCAAGGCTGTAATCAGCGAGGCGCACGGGACAGATCTGCAATTGTCATTCGGTTCAACTCCATAAAATGACTTTCTTCCCTGCAAATGTTTCCTTCTGATGAAACTTTTCCATCCACAGAAAAAGGATGAGCAGGCTTTGCTCCCCAGGTAGCGAGGGAGCAATAGGATGAGTTCAGAGCCTCCAGAGCCCTCACATTGCTGAAAGAAGGAGCAGCTTGAGCTGAAAATACTCGGCAAGTTTCTTGGTGTGGGAGAGTTGCAAGTTTTTCCCAGTGAGAGCTCCCACAGCAGTATGGGAAGGGTGTCATCAGGAGCACATTGTTTGTGGCTTTAAAATCACAGCTGTAGAACCGGACTAGATCAGGCCGGTGGTCTGTGGCAGTAACCAGCAGACGATGCTGAAGAGGAAGGTGGACAAGCCGTAAGGGATGAGGCACAGCCTGCTTCTGCTGTAGGTCTCATCCAGGTCTGAGGAAGTAGGAGACCTCTGATGCAGAAAGCCGAATGTTCCTTCCAAAGCTGGTCACACATTCATATGTTCACAACAGTTTATCTAGTGCCCTCCTGGGTTTAATTCGAACCGGTGTCCTTGAGGCAAGTCTTGCCTCCCCCCTGTCTTTTATTTTACTAAATGACCAGTTACTTTGCTATAAAATTAATGACACTTTTGTAACAGAGTAATAATCATCCTAGACTACAGACAGCTCCGTCTATTTCAAAGGTCTCCGAGACATTCAACTCATTTCCCCCCTTCAAAATCACCTGAGAATCGCACATCTTCACTTTTCCTTCGCAGCTTCCTGAACACTGCAGAGCGCTGCAGAGGCGTCCTCCTGCCCAAGGCATTGCCACAGCCCCAGCGGTACCAAACCTGCCCAGGTCAAATGACTTCTGAGACCTCTGGAGAAACAGATTCCGCTAGATGGCTGCCCTCCCCTCTGCTCGTGGCACTCCTGGTCACTGTAAATTTAACCTCTGAGGCAGGAAAGAGGGGCTGTGCCTGACAGAACAAAGCCCATGGCTTTGTCTCTCCTGCATGCGGGACAGATCTGAGAGAATTTACCCCTGCAGCTCACCAGTAAGGATGTCAGGCAAACACCAGCCCTGTTATAACCGGTTGGCTCAAGGCACGTGCAAGGTAGGCGAAGCGCAGCCTCCTGCCAGGGCGCCAGCACTGCCCTGGGGACAGACACTTTCTGGGTGATGCTACAGCCAGGCTGGCTCTCCTGGATGTGAGGGGAGGTCCATGCAAAGGCCAGCACAGCTGCTGCCTCCTCTTCCCACCTTACTGGAAAGGATGGAGACAGCAAGTCCCAGGCTGCAGGGCACGGGCTGCACCTTCCTGCCTGACCCCACCTTCTTTCACCACCTTCCTGGGGAGATTTCTGCCTCTGCAACAGAGAAGTCTTGAGCCTGGGATATGGGGAGACGGAGGCAGCAGGACAGCTCTGGCAGTTTCGGATGGCAGTGCCATTGCCCGGGGCCAGGCTACCTCTCTCCCCATGTCTGTGACGGACACTGGGTTTCTCTGGAAACTCCTGAGATGGGGAAAACACACCAAGATCTGGAAAGCGTGACTGAAGTAAGCTCCCTTCATGGCATGCTCAGGCGCTGATAATGCAAACCACAGACAACACAAAACAGGGACAAAGCTGCTATCAGGAAACCACGCAAACACTCATGTCTTAATCCTTCTTTTCTTTAGGGCTGCCATTTACAACTGGCTTAGACTCTCTGAAGTCCCTTTTTGCTGTTGAAAGAGTAATCCCACGTCCAGTTTGGCCGACCAGTCCCACCTCCCCATCGTACTAACAAGCTTCATGTACCAAAATAAGTGACAGCCCAGAGCTGGTGTGCTCTGCAGAGAAGCTGCCTGGGGTCTTGGAGGGCTGAGAGTGGTCTGGATTTCCAGTAACAGCCCAGTAATGACTGAAAGCTCTCAGGATCTGTGAGGATGGTCGGGATATCCCAGTCCTTTCAAGGGACTGGTCCCTGTCGAAGAAAGGAGCCAAAGGGGAATTTGAGAGCTGCTTCAGAAAATGCCTGGGTGCTGCAAGTGAACTTCAGGTCACTCTCCACAGAACCGACTTTAAACCAACATAAGAAAGAGGGTCTGGGCTCTGGAGGGTGCCCTCACATGGCTTATGTCATTTAACAGCCTTAAACTTGGTTGAAATTCTTCAAACACCACTCTTGGCACAAGACTGCGTCTCCTCAGCTCCCGGCCGTTCTCAGCACTTTGACACTGCTGGGACAATGCTCCCTACGGACACTGGGTCAGCTCAAAGCCCTGGCCAGCTCAGGAGACGTCTGCCTCTTTGCTCTTACAAGTACCCGGACCCTGGTGCGCGCCCTCCTTCACGGCGTGAAACGCATTCTTCAGGCAGCCCAGTGCTCAGCCTCCCGGCCCCACGGCAGGAATTCCTCGCAGTCAGCAGAACGCAGCGATGATGCCTTGGTCTGGGGGTCGGGAGGGAGGGCGATGACTCTCCCAAAGGAAGCTTCACTTGACAATGTCTCTTTCCTACACTTCCTAACAGGGACTCAGCGGGGGATGAACAACTCTGGAAAAATTTTGCTAATGTCCCGGGACAAGAATTATGAATATTTGCTGGGCTTCCATTCACCGTGGGGAATTCTGGCTCGTGACATCACCTCATTGTTCCTGCTGGTGCCAAGAACGCGCTGGGATCTCGTCTTCTCAATGGTTAAAGCACTTTCCTGTTTGCCCGTTCCTCGTTTCCAAACAGCGCATTTCATGAACGCTGCACGGGACGTCTCTTTTCTTGAGCTGTTTTGTCCCTTTCGTCATGTCTGCCTGGAACTCTTCACAATGAAGTGAACAATGTATTCCTACCGGCAGGAACAAAAGGGAAAAAATAACTGCGGGAGGCAAAGCCCATCTTTGGCATTTAGGACCCTGCGTCCGCCTTTGTTCCTCCTTTGGAAGCCGTGTTTGTGTAGCACAGACCCGTCCCTCTGCGCCAGCCTCTTGTTTTTCTTAGAGATTTTATTGTGGGGAACATGCCAGGAGGGCTGGCCCTGGCAGCAGCGGCTCCGGCTCTCTACCAGGGGAACAGGGACGGTCGCAGCAGCAGTGCAGCTTCTCTGGGTCTAGGAGGCCAAGGAGAACCAGCGCTCCCAGTCCCAGCTGAACCCCCCAGCCCATAGGACAAAGGGGGATTGAACGTCCAGCCTGAGTTGAGGAGCTGCTCTCGAAACCACCGTGGCCAGATACCAGATAATACTCCGTGGGGATGGTTGATGCTGAGACAGCTGTTTCACCCTGTCTGGACGTTCCTCTTCACAAGCCTAAAGGCAAATTTCTTTTTGAAAAGTTATTGGTTTTTTTCACACAGAAATTCCGTTGCTGCGGACAAAGCGCTCAGAGCACGGTCACTTCAAAGCAGAACCGGCCCGTGCAACCCCAACCCCACGCTTCTCTGCAGGGCTCCTACAACCCTGCAACCAACGGGGACTTTCGTCCACAGCCCCACATCCTTTAAGATCTTTGAAAAACCGATGCCATACGTGTGCTGGTCAGGTTTGTGCCTGCCCAGCACAGTAGGGTATTTCCTGGAGAAAAAACATTAGTTCAACCTCCATTCAGGAGGCAAGAGGGTGTAACGCTTGCTCCATTTTCTGTGACAGTGTGTAAATCCCTTGGGGGTTATGAGAAATGAAGAAAACAAGGGAGAAATCTTGGACAAAAGGTCTGGTTTGTAAAGATGTTTTCGTACCTGGCCTTGAAGGCAGATACCTACCAGGCTTCTGGGCACTTGTCGTCTTCTAGCAACACAGAAAGAGATCTTGGCAGTTATGTGCAGCTTCAGGTGCTTCTTGGAAATGGAAGCAAAGTGACCAAGCGATGGCCACCAAAGGAGTCTGGTAAAGGAAATAGCTTGAACCCAGATCTCCAAAACCTCGGGTAAACCCGAGACTCTTCTTCCTGGAGCCACGCGAGGTCTTCACGTGACAAAGCTCTCTGCTGACCCTTTCAGTAAGCGAATCCTGCAAAGCCATGTTGCTCACACCTCAGGCAGACGACCGGTAGCACCTTTTGTAAAAGCGAGCCCCTCCTTTAAGCTAAATGATATCATTTATTCCCCAGCCTTTCCTCTCTGTGGGTAGCTGCTGCTGCGTTGCCTTCCCCACGTCGAAGGTATCTTCTTTCACCCTGCAGTGACCAGAGTGAGGACCACAGAAACTGGAGCCAAGGGAGATGTATTATATCACTGAACTGGCATCTGGAATGTCGCATAGTTCCGAGCTCTGACATAACTCTGGAACTTGGCACAGCTGGATATGGGCTGTACCAGGTAACGCTGCGATTGTACTTCCCTGTTTTCTTTTGAGTGATTGTCGTATCGGTATCGAGGTTCAAAACTTCCCTCTACTTGTCTGCCTCTCGCGCTGAAGCTTTATCAGTTATATCTTTCTTTTGTATTATTTTAAAATTTCCTCTGTTCCTGATTTTCTCTGCCTACATGTCCTCTACCCTGCAATTTCCGCTCCATTCCCAGATGTACATTTTTCATCTGCTCTGGCCTCCTGTGCCCCCTCACCTCATCCCCACTCAGTAAACGGAGCTCTTGGCACTATCTGTGCTCTCACGTGCCATCACAGTCAGAGCTGTTCAGTGAACAGAGCGATAATTTCCCCTGAGCATCTCTTTTTGATCCCACTATGGGTTTCCCCCCGCATACACCTTCCGCATGCGTTTCGCATGAGCGCAGCGAGGGGTTCGCACCGCTGCTTAGTCCGAGTGAACGCCAAAGCCTCTTGTCACTGTTTGTGGGAAAAAATTGTGACCCGTTCTACTTCCAGGAGATGCTGCGAGCAGAAGCCATTGCTCAGACTAAAGCAGCACTCCTCACTCTGGCTCACCGCACTGTTTCTTATTTATCTTCCCATTCCCCATGCACGTGTTTCACTTTCCATGGGACCTCACGCTGATTCACTGTAATTGCCATCATCTTGCGACTGTCCATGACAACAGCGCACTAAAACCCTCAACTGTGCATTGTAAACAAACAAAAATACACTCCCTGTCCTAAGAAGTCTTTAAAAACACCATGAGAAAGTCAAGTGCAGTAGCTGGCTCTCGGCTCTTCTGACCTGCTGGTGCTCCTGGGCGTTCTCCACTGCCAAGATGATTTGCCCAAGATCTGTGAAGCCGGGAGCTGCCTCGCTGAGCCGGAGCGGTGGCCCCAGGGGATGCGAGGTGCCTGGGAGCTGTTGTCCATCGCTGTTGTGGTCAGGACCCAACGCTTCTCCGGAGGACAGGTTCCTGCTTCTGCATGATACAACCGATGGGCAAGACGAAGCTGCTTTACCTGGCTCCTCAGGCGTGCCAGGAGGTGGCTTCTGATACAAAAACGTGCAGGTAGTGTCAAATACACCATCGCTAACGTTGAAGAAAAATCAGACAGCGCTCGGACAGTTTTATTGCAACAACTTTTAACCGCTCAACCTAGCAAAAGACTTTAAACTGATCGCGTGAAAAGAATAAAAGAGGGGAAGTGGGGACTTTGGTGTACCAGATGCATTTTCTTGACTTGAGGAACGAATTTACTCGAAATTCGTCCTGCCTCGGATTCTACCCACTTTGCCCAGCAGCTTTCCTGCCTGCACCCTCCCGCCCCATCTGCCGGCAGCGACCGCAAACTACCTCCTGCCTTCACCTGCCGGCGAGCAGCCCCCGCTCGGGACCCGCCGGGGAGAGGCACTCGCGTACGGGACCCCCGCAGCCGGCAGCTCACCCCCCGCGCCGCCCCCTGCCCCGCTCCGCTCCGCGCTCCGCGCTCCCCGGCACCTCGCGGGGCGGCGGCGGGCAGAAGAGCCCACGCGTGTTCCGCGCAGCTTGCGGAGCGGCAGGACGGGGAGCTCTGTCCCGGAGTCTGTGGGGGGGTCTGTCCCGGAGCGGCGGGGTGGGGGGGGTGTCAGGTCTGGGAGCGCCACCGCCCCCCGACGCGTGCCCGCGGCGCGGCCCCGGTTGTTTCCCCGCGGCCGCTCCACGCGGCGGGGCGGAGCGGGGGCGTGACGCGGCCCGGGCCGGGCTATAAAGCACCTGCCGGGCGCCCGCCGGCTCCAGAGGCATCGCGGCGGCTGCGGCAGAAGCACCGCGCGGAGAAGCAGCGAGAAAAGGGGACAGGAGACAAAAAAAAACAAACCAAAAACCACCAGGCGAGAACCAGCCCCAACGCCCGCAGCATTCTGCAGCCCCACGCAGCGAGACCCGCGGCCATGTCCAGCCACCCCGCCGGCACCGTGCTGCTGCTGCTGCTCGCCTGCGGCGTCCTCCTGCACGACGGTGAGCCCCGGGGGTGCCGGCCCTGGCGTGGGGGACCCCTCCGTGCCCCCGCGGCTGCGGGAGGTGGGGCTGCGTGGGGTGCCCGAAGGCTGGCTGCGGGGTAGGGGGGCTTTGCGCGGTGCCTTCGCCGTGCCCTTGCTCCGGCGGTAACCCCGGCGGGTACCAGGGGCGTTCGAGTCCTTTATGAGCCCCATCGGCAAGGCTGCACCTCCGGGAGATCTGCCTGCGGACTGAGATCGCCCTGGTCCCCCCCACCCCGGAGGTGTGACTGCAGAGGTGGCGGAGGGCTGACAGGCACTCCGGGGTCCTGCACGGAGCCCTCGACTCATGCCTTCCTCCTTCTGCTGCAGGTATGGGCCATCCTCCTCTGGAGTCCCACCTGGCCGCGCACCCCAGGACCAAGCGATGTTCCTGCAACAGCTGGTTGGACAAGGAGTGCATCTACTTCTGTCACCTGGATATCATCTGGGTCAACACCCCGGGGTGAGCACGAGCACGGCTTGCTGGGGGGGTGGCTCTGTTGATGCATTAGTGACCGCACTCTCTGGTTGAGGATGGGGTCAGGATAAAGGGAGAAAGGGTCCTGGTGCTCTTGTAGCACCTGCTCCGCAGAGCAGCGCAAGTTCAGCCCTTTCCAGAAAGGGACGAGCTGTGCTACTGCTGCTGCTTGGGTCTTTTGATACCAACCCACAGCAGAGCGGGGCGAAAGCACAGGGCGCTGCTTCCTCGTGGGTTCGTCTTTTTTTTCCCGAGATTTGCAGCTCTGCGAGCCAAAAGCAAGACCAAGATACAGCTTAATAATAATAATAGCTGCAAGTCAGAAAGTTACTCTACCTGCCCGTGAACTGGAACCCTGGCTGCTGCCTGCCGCTATTGTTAATGAGACAGTGGTGGGCTGGCACTAACGTCCCGTGGCTGCCAAGTCCTGCCCTCAAGAATGCTAGAGCAGCTTCCAGAGCAGTTTCAGACCAATGGCCATCACACCGTAGCAAAACACATGTACTCAGGTGTGGTTCTAATCTTGTTTGCCAACGTGCAATTACAACTCGCTGCTTGCTCAGAGAGTAGTTGCAGTCCCTGCCAATCCCAAACCCTCTGGGAGAGCAGATTGTGATCAAAGATGGAGTGGGAATGTGCTAACAGCTCCGAAAGCATGTTGTGATCAGAAGAGCCTGTTGTGGCCCCAAGACGTCTTGATTTGCACCATCTCCTGGGGGAGGGAAAGCCCTGACATCTCTGTCCTTGCTGCTGGTGGACTGGGACAGCCGTGCTGCTCGTGCGCTTGGCCACGCCGGTGAGCTGCCAGCTCACCCAGTCCATGTGGCGACCCTTGCACGGGCTCGTGGGCTGCTGCGAGGAGAGAAAATGCCACTTGCAACCCAGCACATAGTGGCAATCTCCCCGGGAGGGGTAGGGTGGGGAAAGCAGGAGGTGGGAGAGGAGCTGGAGTTTAAAGGCTTACACATATCAGTGACCTTTTCACCTTATGGCTATAGATGAGTCTTTTATTATCCTGGCACTGGCTTGGCTACCTCCCAGGACCGTGTTATAAACCTGCTGGCTATAAAAAGTGCGTCGCAGGGCTGATGGCTTTTGTTTTCCACAGGCACACCGCTCCCTACGGCCTGGGAAACCCGCCAAGGCGGCGCAAGAGATCGCTCGGCAGGTGCGAGTGCTCGCACTCGAGGGACAGCGTCTGTGCCACCTTCTGCCAGGCAAAGCCTGGGTAAGTCCAGGGGGTCCCGGGGATGTCCCTGGGGGCTGCTCGGCGAGGGGACCAGTGGCCTGGCAGCGCTGAGGAGCTGGAGTGACTCCAGAGCCTCCCTGGGGATTTGCAAACAGCTGGAACTTGTCTAGTGGCTTTCGTACCCCTCCCGAGAGGCCCTGGCAGAGTCACCAGGGTGGCTTTGTTGTACAATAGACTCTTCACTAGCTGATATGAAGCAACGTTACCTCCATCCCTGCCGCTGCCAAGAGTCCGAGGAAGCGCTGGGTGCGCTGATGGGAAGGGAGGAGCTGGGAGAGGGACAAGCGGAGGGCAAGAAGCTTTGGGACCCCGGTGCCTCTTGTGTGGCTCAGCTGGGAGAGGCAGCGGGAGAGTAGGACTGCTGTGAGCCGGGACTTGGAAGTCAAGTACGGCTCCTTTTATAGTGCATGTGGGCTCTTGGCTGTCTCGCTTCAGCCAGTGGCGCAGAGGAGCTGGAGGGCAAAGTCAGTGTAGAGATCTGTCGCTACTTTCACAGCAAGGCAATAGTTAACATCCCCAGTCATTAAATATGACTGAGTAGAGGGAGGCCTGACAGGAGAGCAGTAAAAGTGAGCTGTGAATAGCTCTGAAATAGCTGCAATTAACCCTTCAAAAATATGCATTCAACTGTCTTAGTCTGTCACTGGTGACGTTAGAGCAACACTTCCCTTGGTACTCACACAGCGTGGATGGATGCGAAGGGTTCATGCATCTCCTCTTGCTCATTAGGTACCTCCAGAGTCTGAAGCTCCCAGTGAGCTCTGGAGCATCCGTGAAGAAGCCTCTGCAGAGTGGTGGCATGAAGCCTTCCCATCGTGGCCTGCTGAGAGCTCTCAGGTGAGCACGCTGCTTGCACCTGCGCTGAACATCCCTCATAAGCACTTTCTAATCTGCGGTGTAACCCCAGGCTGCACTTACCCCTTGGGTTTGACCTGACCTCCCCCTCTTGTCTCCCTTTAAATGAGGAGACTTCAGTGTTTCTGCTGTCTGTAGGATTGAAGGCCAACAGCTGGGGGAGCCAGGGTTGCTTGTGTCCTTCCAAAACCAGAGGAATATTGCATAAAACGTAATTCTTGATTGGAGGGGGGAGTTCCTCTGATGTGGGACAAGCAAATGGGCAATGTAAAAGAAATGGGGGAGGAACAGCGTCATGTAGGAAACTGATTGATTGGGCAGCAACTTGGGACCGAAGGAAATGGCTTTTCTCACGTCACGTCAGCGAGTTGTGAAACTGGGAGAAACCGTGGGCTTCAGGAGCGTAAATGAGTTAAATGCCATTGGCAAACGGCAGGAGGGTTGGTCTGTTGGTGGCACTTGGGAGCGCTTTCTGAACCACAGATCTGGGGAAGCACCCCTGCTGCAGGGCTGCTTGAATCCTCGGCCACTGGTAGAAAGGGGATGTTGGGCTGGATGCGGCTCTGCTGTGGCTTAATACAGCTGCAGCTGGAAATTCCTTCCCTCATCTTCTGCCTCCAGGATGTACGGAGCAGGAGATAAATATCTTGATGAGTAGTAGGAAAACAGGCTGGAGAATGAACGTAGTGTCTCTTCTCTTGACAGGGATCTTGCTGTCTCCCGTCGGCGGCTCAGCAAACATCAGCACCGTTCTCTGAGGAGTGTGCAGCCAACGGTTTTGCCTTGGAAGAAAAACATCTGGAAGAAGAAGAGATAAGAAACAGGTGCACAACAAGTTCACCAGAAGAATTTGGAGTCCTGTGGGTGCCACTAACTCCGCTGTCGGTAGTTAGAGCTGAAGGAAAGGCCATGAGTGGAAGGGGAAGAAGTGGACGTCTCCATGCTCCTGTTGCGTGAACCGGTACTGCATGTACTCCAGAGACTGTTGTAAAGGGAAAACTGTCTCTCTATACAGTCATAGATGTGTCGTGGAGCTGAATTGTGCCTTTTTGGAGCAGGCAAGAGTCTTGCTGGAGGAGCACTAGCTTAACTCTGCTCTGGAGCCCTAGGCAGAGGGTTGTCCCGCGCCGGGCAGTTGAATCACTTACTGACCAGACGGCTCGGTGCAGTTCTGGACCTGGCAGCACTGAGCCCGTGTCACTGGCCTGGTCTGCTCAGCCTTTGAGCCATGGTTGAGCATGGTTCCAGCTTGGCCCCATTCAGAGGTGGTTTGGCTGGTCACTGTAGACGAGGATAAGCTGCCTCCAGCGTGAGCCCACCTTTGCACTTTTTTCTCTTACTTGTCAGCCAGTGCAATGTACATGTGAACGAGACTCCCCGGGTAAAACAGCTCCCAATTTTTATTACACAACATGTAACATCCAGGAGCCTGAACGCCAGCCGAGTAGTCAGTGGCATTCGTTGGCTGAGACATTCACTGAAGGGCCATCCTGAAGTGGCTCTCGTTTAGCTGGAGGATGACTTGCGGGCACCGGAGCTTGCATGAGATCCACGCATGACCCCGTCCATCGGGCACAGCAGCAGGGTGGGAGGCTGGAGTAGAGCTGTATCTCTGCAGGAGCCCCCTGTGTCCTGGGGGAGGGAGCCCTGCTGGAGCCAAGGCAGGGCCGAGCTGCGAGTCGGGATGAGTTCAGTGCTGCGAGGCTGGTTCATCTCCTTGGACATGCCCTTAGTGGGGTAGAGTACTTCCAGCTCTCAACCGTCTATCCCAGGGCGCAGAAGATGGGTGGTGGGAAAATAGCACGCAAAGGCTTGCTTGCTGCTTCGCTTAGATCAGGGCTCTGAGTCGGACTTTATGTAATGACCAGCATGTCACTGAGAAGTGCAACCTCACTAGAGGATGCATTCGGCAAGGGGCAGCGGGTGGGATTGGTGTGGAGGAAAGGGTTGCTAAGAAGAGAGCACAGCACTGTCTGCACAGCTTTAGGAGAAGGGCTGGGAGTTAATCCCATGCCAGAATCGTGGCTGCTTCCCCTGCCGTGGAGCAGCACGGTGCTGCTGGCCCAGAAGAGGGATGGAGTAATTAGGGAAAAAAACCACTGAGCCCAGGACCTAGAAGCCAGTCTTGAAGGCAAACCCAATCTCAAGGCTCTGGAGCTGTATCCGAAATGCACTTTTGTTGGCCTGGGCAGATTAAGTTCTCTTCTAACTCCGAGCTGCTGCTGCCAACCAGTTAGTGCAGATAAAGAATTGCTCTCCTGGAACCACCGCTGGGTCCCTCTTGCTGCCCAATCCAGTATTACACAGGAGCATTTAAAAAGGCTGCTTGAATTTGGTGGTGGACCAAAATCTGTGGCTGTTGCAAGTGTAGTCCCATTGGACATAGAAAATACTTCCCTGCTTTTGCTTTCAGCCCTAGGGGGGGAGAAAGATGAGACCAATTGATTGTATTGAAAATGCAATGTCAGGCTAATCATTTGGTCCCCAAAGCTGCAGAGAACCTTTTTTTTAGATTTGACCTTCTGAAAGTTTGAGTCATTCTAAAAAAATAAAAAAAAAAAAATCCTGAAAGGGTTTGTTCCAGAGGAACCTTTGCACATGGTTTAATGTGAGCCTAGTAATTTAAAATAAAACTACTGCTGTAAAGTACTATGTATCTCTCCTTGTGTGTATAATGTCTCCTCTTCAAGCGACTTATTGCACACATGCCATATGTAGCATCCTGAAATCTGTATATTTATTTAAATCTATTGATTTTTTTTTTAGACAGTAATTTGCAAAATTTAATTTGTAATAAATAATGACAAAAGTTAGTGTCATTTTTCCTCCTTCTTTGATGGCTGGGTGGTGGATGAAGAGAAAGATATCTACATGGCCAAAAGCACTGTCAAAGTGAGCGGGAGAGCAGAGCTGGGTGGGAATGGGGAGGCTGTGTGGTCTTGTGAATGGTCCAGAGCAAGTTGCAGTGATTCCATCTGACTGACTTAAATGTTCCTTAACTCAAAATAAACCCCTTGCTCCTTTCTAGGTGTCTGTGAGAACACAGATGTGAATTTACCCCAACTTGTGCTTAGGGCTGCAGATGCTGAGACCACTATAAACCCTTGCGCCAAGGGATGCTGACAATGTTTCCCCGTGGTTGAGTCCTTTGCCTCAAACCCTTTCAGCAGCTCTGTGACAGCATCGCAGGGACAGAGCAACCACACACCTTCTCCTGCGCCCGCCAACTTTCAGAGCTGACTTCTGCTGACTGGTTTTAATTCTTCATTTTTTTTTAAAGCACAGTTAAAAAGCCATCATCCATTTGATGGTCTTCTTTGCAGGAAGACCACACCACACCCTGTTCTGCTGTTGTTAACTCGGTGAATCTCCTGGTGCAGCTGTGAGAAAGGGATAGAAACAAAACAAATGTAATAGCACCGTGCTCGCTGCATACCCAGGAACCACAGCACTTCTCCGTGGGTTTCCATGGCTTCCTGGGAGCAGGAGTTCAGAGAGCTACAGCCCCATCCTCTCCTACTGCCCAGCTTTCTTGGCTGAGATGCATCTCCCGTGGCCAAGCCTCCACCCTGTGACTTGGTGTGTGAGTGTGAAAACCAGATTCCTTCGGATGTTTCTATGATGGTAAGTCACAGTTTCTATGACTTCAGTGATAAAGGTCCATGATAAAAAGGATCTTGAATTACAGTAAAAGGGGAATAAAGGTGCTCTGAAACACAGCAAATTTCCTACATATAGTATCGAAGGTGCAATTCTCCCCTTTTCTGCTCACTCTTGTCCCAGAACAGACCTCAAAATTTTGCCTGGTTGGGGAAATTCCCACAGTGTCCTGCCTGGACTAGTTTCAGATGGTGTGAATGAGGAAGCTGAGGGCTCCTGGAAATGCATACATTTTCCATGAAAGATTTCCCCATTATCTCGAATGTCTACTGAGCCAGCCTTGGGCCCAGCCTTTTCTTTGTCTGTCTTAAGTCACAGAAGAACCATGACCTTAGTGAGCCCTTGGTCTCGGAGAACAAGGCATTCCTGCTCAGGCAGCTGTGAGGGCAATAGCTCAAAGAGGACATCACATTTGGTGGAGGTGGGACCATTAGAAATGCTCTGCAGCCCTGCGACAGTATGAGGGCTTGAAGCCAGACATTCAAACAGGGAGAGAAAATTGAACTATTCCATTTGTGGCTGGGTTGGGGTTTTTTTCTGGCTCTCAGATCAATGAACAGAGGAAAATTCATCACAGGGCTGAATGATGGAAAATCTTCCAGGGCAGGCGATCCACCTTCACTTGGCGAAACTTTGGACTCACCAGAGGGTACTACAAAAGGAAATGATGAAAGTCAACAGATCTGGCAAAACAGATGAAAAATACCACAGGCCAGACATCCAGAAAAGTCCCCCAAGGCCCTGATAACGAAATCGCAGAAGACTCCTTGCTGGGGTCTTACGGTGACCCCATGGTGTTGCCTGGAACAACGCCAACATCTGTGCAAAGCCCAACCCTCCGGGTACAGTTTTAATTTCAAGGTATCAATAGAGAGACCTGTGCTTATTCTGAGGTTATTGAATTCAGTGATAACGATGAGCTGGAGAAGGTTGAAGGAGGCGCGTTTTATAAATTCTGACGTGCAACAAGAAAGAATTACAAAACTTTATTTAAGGAAAAAAACCCAGGAAAATAAGTGACTTCTAAAGCCAGCTCTAAGTGCAAGTGACAGCATGTCCTTCCTAAGATATGACTTTTTGACTCAGCAATGCTTTTTATGATTGATGGTTCCCATGAACCCTGTGCCCTGCGTGTGACTCTGGCATTTTTTTCTGCTGCAGGAGTTCCTGAAGAAGAGTTCATTCTAGATGGCCCACAGGCAGCTAACCTTCCCTCTACACCACAGGATGGTTCTGTCCTCAGCAGGTTAGGTGATATTTTTTTTGACAGGGCTTTGTCCCTGTCTCGTATTTGTCGAACTGAGAGGTTCTGCTTGGGAGAAGACATAGGATGCTTTGAGTGAGGGGTATTTGGGCAGATGCCTTTTCCTGGTCAGCCCTTTGATGCTTCCATGGAAAGAAGCAGCTGCCCATGCAGATATCTGCTTTGCTGGAAGATTCTCCTGTCTGGTATTTTATAATTTTGGGTTATTTTGCTCTGGATCATGCTGCAGAACAGCTGGGCCTTATGAAACAAGACCTAGGGTGCAACGGGAGGGGAAAGGACACTGAATAATGGGTGCAGGGTCATGCTTTGCCATGGGTCAGCAGCTGGTCCCTGTGCCTTTCATTTCAGCTCCTCTGGTTTGAGGTACAAGGTCAGTGGCTTTGTGGAGGTTGAACATAGTCCAGCACTATAGACTCCCCCAGACAGTACGGGTGGACTCTCCAGCAGCTGCTTCTTTGTCTACAGGGCTCAATCTGTTACAGGAATCTTTCAGCCCTGCATGTGACTAAAGCCAAAGCTACAAGGCACTGAGGCAGATATTCTGCAAAAGGTCTTGTCCCTGGGAAATGCCTCCTGGAGCTCCTGTGCTGTAATGCTGAGCTTAGAATAATGTAGTTCAATGGAATGGAAGCTTCTCAGTGTCTTCCACCACCTAGAGGTTCTCCAGTCATCTCAGCCATGGCCAGGGTGCAGGCCTGTGGTTTGGCTTGAGCCCTCCAGACGATGGCAGGATACGGCACATGTCAATGGGTAGTTCTCGCCAAGGAAACAGAGGGCTTGATCAAGCTTCTGTGTTTAAAGTTGCCAAATCTTGTCCCTAGCCCCAGCGCCCTTGAGTATGAAGGTTATTGACTTGACTGGTTGTCTTGAGCTGGCTGGTGTGAGGAACGAGTGGATCTACAGTGGATGTCAGCTCCATAATTCACACCTTCTGCCACAGGCTGGTGAGCTCTCTGTGGTCTGCTGCATCCCACATCTTCAGGATCTCCTAGCTGCGGGGCAAGGAAAGCCGTGGCTCTTTGGATGTCATGCCCAGCTCTAGGCACCACAATAACCAACCATAGCCTGTCCTATCTGATCCAGGCAACAGTGAACTATCAAACACTGAAATCCTCCCACGGGAACTTAACCACTTCCTTTAAGAGGGGACTGGTAGGAAAGCTGAGACAGTCAGAGCTGGCATAAAACTTCTGGGTAAAGCACATCTCCATCTGACACACCTTCCTCTGACACTCAGCAGGAGTGTTCTATGGCCTATGAACCTCTTTCAAGTCCTTTCCTTAATCTCACACCTGCTCACTGGTGAGTAACCGGGTGTCTCTCACCCATCTAACTTCTGTAAGACCTTTGAGGAGACCTTACAGCCTCTCCTTTGTCAAAAGGAAACAGCGTGTTCCTCTCCAAGCACTGTCCATCAGATCGCCCTGCAAAGGCGAGACGGTTTCACTGGCCTCCCTGAGGGAAAGAGATTGACTTAACAACCTGCAACAGGGCAACTGCGCACCCTTTGGTCCTCATCCCCCCCTTTCCCCTCTGACGCTGGACCAAACCCCGGTGGGAAAACTGAACCGGTAGAAATCCAACTCAGGAGAAGGAAGGGAAGAGCTTCTGATGGTTTAGTGACTCAGCTGGGTCGGATGAGTCTGGAGCTGAAAGACAAACCCCACGAGCAGCTAAAATCTGGCTGAGACTTTGAAATGTGGGAGGCCACCAGAACCATTGAGCTTTTGCAGGTGGAATTTACCATAGAAATGGCTTCTCGTGATTTTGGTTTCTCACCTCAGGTGATAACAGGAGGCTTGTGAGAGCCTGAAGCTGAAGCAGAAGATGTAAATGGGCACAGTCAGATTAAGTAATCACATAGTTTAAAACTGTATTTGTTAACTGTACTGGATAATGAACGCAGGCTCATGCCCCACCCTGGCAAAGAGCTCCGGGTAAGTATATCCTTGATCCCACAAGGAGCTTGGTGAAGCATGGGAGGCATGAGCACTCTTAGCAACACTCTCCGTGAGAAGGGAGCTGAAGCCTTCAATGCCCCACAGGCAAAGCAAGCAGTCAGCAGAGCCACGTCCCATCACTGGGCGTGCACCTGCTCCAGGAGCAGGAGGCTGGCGGCTGCCTTCCCAGGCTCACGGTGTTTGGAAGCAGTGCAGGGAGGGTATCCTCCCTTCTGCTGTCATCCCAGAGGGTGCCTGCTGATGAGAGGAGGAGTGCAAAGGGGAGAACTGCTTGGTTTCTGATTTAAACAAACTCTCTTTCTCCGTTTGTGGTGGTGAAGGGGTGGGAGATGCCACTGGCTCCATTAAAGAGTCTGCGCTGGAAATCGTCGTTCCTGTCGTGCATCTGGAGCATGCTGGAAGCTCAGCTCAGTGCTAGTGAGTGTAGTCTGGAGGACGGGGTATGAACCCCTTGCCGAGTAGCTTTTCCTTGTAAATTGATGGGAAAACACCCAAGGTGCTGTAATCCAAAGGAAAGAATGTCAAGGCTGATCTGAAAGACTTTCATGAACTCCGGGATTGCTCTGGCAGTACACCTGAGAGTTGTGAGAGCCTACCAGAGGCCAGAAAATCATATTTCCTTAAAATCATCTTTCCTTTCCTCCCACAGACAGAGATCTCCCTTCAGCATATTCAAGCATTAATTTTATTATGACCCTAATAGCACATTATTTGCAATATGTGTTAACCAATTGAATTAGTCATTCTGATGGTTTTTGGGTTGGGTTTTTTTTTTTTTTTTGGTAATTTTCAATACATGCCGTGAAAATCTCCAAGAGTTCATTTCAGCAGCAAGACCATAACAGTTTAGACAAGATCCGAACTGGTGAATAACCCTCCCCCTGGAGATTTGATGGCAAATAGGAGGTATGCCTCTGTGACTTTATTATTAAAACAGAATCATCTCCCTCCAGCTCCATTGGAGGGGGAGGGAAGGAGGGAGCACACATGGAGCAATAAAGAAAAATGTCTTTGACCTTCAGCAACTTAATCAGCTGCCAGTGTTCTTCCTAATAGTGTGCTAATGGTTAAGTTCTTCTGGATGCCATAAAAAGTGCTATAACTGGAGGCTACAATAAAGTGCTGATCAACCCATCAAGTGAGTCAATCCAAAAGCAATATCTGTCTTTGTAATGACTATAATAAAACCTTTGCCAAAGCCAGAGATGACGTGAATAAGAATGCTGCTTAATTATGCTGGGCTGCAATGCGGGGTGAATTTGCCACCCTTCTGCAAACTTGCTCTTGGGTGACATGCCCGCTCCTGCCTGGGGAAGCCAAACTTTATATTTGTGTGGCCAGTGCTCCAAGGACAGTCTGAAGAGGTTTGGGCAGGGGACATCTCCATCCAAGCCGACTACACTTTTGGTGCAGAAAAGGCTCTTGAGTTTGGGCTGGGGCTGTTCACCCTGGCAGTAACTGCATGGACGTAAAGCAGGACCGAGGTGTGACTGCGAGTCCCTTTTTGAGAGGTTGGGGCTGGGAAAAGGAGAATTTTGATGTACCCCAGTGTTACAGAAAGCTGAATATTTAATGCCATGGTATTGAAACAGAGTGAAAGTTCACTGAAGCAGCCAACAGAGCATTGTGGGGTGAGGTAGTTGAGTGCTCCGCTAAAAAGGAACAGATGTCGTGAAGCAGAAAGCACCATCAGCAGAGGGGAAAGCCCTGGGTGAATCAGAGACCCTTCCTGGCGCTGGGGATGGAGCTGAGGGGCTGACAGAAGTTGAACGCCACCCAGGAGTATTTACCATGAAGAAGGCAGTGATCAAGTGCCCTTCAAAGGTACCTCACGGGACAGGAGCCGAGGGACTGGAGGATCCTCCCATGCACGCTGCCTTGTCTTGATCCCCCTGGTTGCTGAGGGCAGTCAGCACCTCCAGACAACTGCTCACCTCTTGCAGGACAGAGCACACCCCACACTGGCTTTCTCCCTGTCCCCCCTGCCCCTTTACAAATCACATTTTGCCTGTCTTGCCCTTTGCAAAAGCAAAGGTGTGCTGTAAGTAAACCCACACTGGGATCTTAAATCTCCCTCTTCGGGAATTGGCCTTCTGTCCACAGACGGCGCGGGAATCGGACGGAGCAGGAAGGGGCGGCGGGTGCCAGGAGCCGAGGCACCTGCTGCCGCCGGTGGAAGGATGGCAGATCTTTTCCTACAAAACACAGCCGGTGTTTTGGGATCTCTCTGAGCACAAAGCTGCTCTCCAGGATGCGCAGAAGCAGGAACCTAATTCACAAACCCAGCATGAAGCTGGTGGAAAACACGCCGCAGCCTTTCAAGGAATCAGGGAGCATATTCCTCCCCCATCGGTAAAGAAAACAGGATGCAGGCCACATTCCTGTTCGCATAGACAAGGCTCCCCACACCAGCACAAACACATTTTCTCTGTTCCAATTAGACCCTGGCTTTATATCACCTTGCTGCTGATAAGGGTCTGATTAATGGAAGAATTGTCTTTTTTCTTTTTTAATAATGTCTCTGGTGCTAATTGTTTTTTCCCTCTCCCATTTCTTGTTTAAAAGGCGCTTTCGAGGAGGGCTGCTGATTGTGCTGGAAGTTGTATGGGAACACTTAGTCTCTTCCTGGTTTTGTTTTTGGGGCTAACTGCTGCCACTGAGACTAGCAGGTCCAATAGACAAATCACCTCTGCGGATACCCGGCAAAATCCTGCCCTTGTGCCTCCCGATAAACAAGCAGATTCATGTGTTTGTTCATGACACAGAAAGCAGCCAGAACAATGATTTGGTGACTTTTTGCCAGTGTTGTTTCCTCTGGAGAGCCGACTTCCCTCGCGGAGCCTCAGGTGCGTAGCAACAGCTCAGCAAAACAAAAGCCAACCACTGCAAAGGCATTAGAAAAATATTATCCCGGTCCGAAGGGTGGGGCTCGCCTTCCCATCGGCACCCTAGTGCTGGGATCGGCCCCAACGCCAAACCTTCCCGCCGTGCAGCTGCCTGCATGCCAGGCTAATTAGCAAACCATTCTTCTCCCAGGTAAAGCTGCCGGAGCCCTATGAGAGGCGGCTTCTGCTCCAAGCCCGTGGGGGTGGTGCGATGATGTGTCCATGTGTCAGAGTTTAAGCAAAGGGCCGGAATCTTCATTTAAAAATGTGGTTTCTTCAGTCATCAAAGCACCTTTGCTCTCTGCCTCCATGGGGTGAGGTCAAGTGGGAATGGCTGCATCACCACGTTCATTGTCCAGCCTCTAAGGTGCAGAGCTCTGAGCAGAGGTGAGATCAGGGAGCCCCGGTGTTGCTCATGCCTGGTACAGGCAAGAAGTCAGGCCCTACAGACCCTGGATCCACAGAGCTGACACCAAGACCTAGCAAGGACTCGTGGTACTTGGCCTCTGAGCATCTCTCCTGCCTGTGCTGGAGCAGTTCAGCTCTGCATGGTCACCGTGTCCCTGGGGAAGCTCTCGCTAGGAGACGGTGATGAAATGACTGATGGAACAGACACGGCTGAGACCCTGAGCTTCTCCCCTAGACATGCCAGCAGAGGGGAAACACAGCCAAGGGGCTCGGAGGGACAGGATGTGAAGGAGACCAGCAAAATCAGCGACTGATAAAGCAAATGGAAATTGTGAACAAAGAAGGGATCAGCCAGTCTGGGCCAGTGGGGCCGAAGATATCCAAGTTAACGGGGGAAATGCTCTGCGAAAAGCCCCGTCTGGTGCACGGCAGGCTGCTACCATGCTCTCTGGGCTGGTCTCACCCGTAGGAAATGTTCAGACCTCACTGTGCTGCTGTGCCCATCTGGGCACTTGCTGTGTGTGCCGTGCAGGGCGGAGGGTGACCCAGTCCACACCATCACATTTTCTCAAGCTGAGCAGTACTGCCCAGGTGCATTCGCGGCTTTCTCTGGCTGGCCTTTTCCTTCCCTCTTCTATTTCCACGTTTCCCTGACTGAAGCTTTCCACACCTTCTCTGCACACCTTTCTCTGTCTCCATCCCGTGGCTGTGGTCCCCTGCTTTGCTTTTCCTCCTTAAACCTAAAAACTCACCTATCGTGGGAAGAAAAATAGAAAAGCAAGGAAGAGCAGAGAGGAAAAGATGAAAGAAAAAATTGAAATAAGATGGTTTAGTCATAACAGCAAAAAGGTAGAAAGATAAAGAAAGGGGGAGGAAAAGCGGAGCAGGGAACCACAGCCATGGGTCAAAAAGTCAAAGAAGACATCAGGGAAAGAAAAGGGATGGATGAGAGATGTCAAGACAGAAGATGCGGAGCAATGAAAGAGAGAGAAGCAGCAAGAAAGGGCAGCTCTTTTTCTGCTCACGCCTCTGGGGTAAGTAGTGAAATGAATTTGTCACAGCGTCTACATCTATATTGCTGAGGGCACCCAACCCGCAGGCAGATTCTTATCCCCTGGCCCAGTGGGGATGAGCAGCTCATGTCCCACTGCTCGGGGAGGTCCCTGCAGGGCACAGTGCCTGGGTCCAAACAGCTCTCAGCATGGCTCTTTTCTGAGCTTTTTTGAAATACCATTGTTTTTGTAGCGGTTTCTCAGGTCACAATGACAGCTCTGTCACAGCGTGAGGTTTCTGTAGCACGATGCTGAGGACATGTGCTGTGTGTCACAAAACCCGGCGGGAGGGCAGGGGCGAGAGCTTGTAGGCACGCAGTCTGCTGGGAGAGAGAGATTGGGATGGAGAACAGCCTGATCCATGCTGCCCGTGGGGACCTGTCCCCATAACCACATCTGCTCTGCTTCAAAGAGGGTGATCTCATGGATCTGACAGCACAGATGTGGCTGGTGTAAACCAGCTGAACGTGGCGTTGAAGAGATGCTCTGAGGAAGGGCCATGTAAGCAGGAGTCCCCCGAGCAGTCGCAGGAAGGTGACACCAACTCTGCTGGTAGCCATGCCCAGCTCCGGGGGGTATGTTGTACACAGGAGCCTCCTCAGTGGAAAGGGACCTCACACCACAGCGACAGCCTCTCTGGACTGCAAACAGGAGACTTGGAGACGTGGGCTTCTCGCAGAGACGTCTGAAGGAGATTTGACCAAAGCCTCCTTGAGGTAAAGATTTATGACAAGTGTTGGGTCCAGCACAGGGCATTGGAAGGAGCTGTGACAGGGAATGGGGGGAATTCTCCAGCCTGGGCTAGAGAAGGTGTCAAACCTGATGGTTCAAACTGGTCCTTCCAACCCTACGCTCTCTCAGGTGTCACTGCAAAGGCAGGTGAGAATGGAGGAGCCATTTTGGAGACGATGGAGTGAAATGGCAAACAATCGTCCCTCTTGGCTCTTGGGGGAAGAGTGAGAAGTTGGCACACCAGGACTGCAGGGGCTGGGGGGAGATTTCAAGGAGCAACTGCAAAGTCAGGACTGTCACTGCAGAGTTTTATGCAAGATTCTTAGGAAAACTGAGGACAACATGGCTTTTTTGATGCTGAGCCAGCAGATGTCAAGTGTGCTTTTCAACAGAGGAGCTAGGAGCATACTTTAGTCTTTGTGGAAAGAGTGGGATCTCACATCACGCCATGACCCTAGAGGTGGGGGTTTAAGGAAGATGTCAAATACAGATTGTAACACCAGTCTTGGGGAGGGATCCCACTTTCCAGTTAGAAACCTGGAGCCTTAGTCCAACTGGGCAGCTATTCGTGTACACCTTGAAAAGCAACACACTCTTCTCCCTCGCGAACCTTCAGCCTTGGGTGTGTGTTTTGACACGCTGGATGCCCAGTGACCCACTGCTTGGACTGCAACTGATCTGCCCTCTCATATCTGGGGTAGCAGAGAGTGGGAGGGTGTTGGGCAAGTTGGAACAATGCCTCCACATCTGATGTTTTCTTCAAGGGCTGCTCTCTGTGAACCTTTGAATTTCAGCCAATTAGCCTCTAGAGTGTGATTTAAATATTGTTGCTCATGTTAATGTAGAGTGCGCGTGTTTTTATATTTATAGCTTGACTGCAGGCTTGGAATAACACTTGTCATCCAGAGAGGAGAAGGAGCAACAGAGCCTGGGGACCTGGCAATGAAGGGTAGATGTTTGCTACCCATCAGAGATGTCCAGTCCTCCTTGAGAGATCCTGCTTACAACACTTAATCACCTGAATTGATAACTCTGTAGCTCTCTTTCTGCAGAACCCCTTGATAATGGGTGGTGGCACAGAACATCATCTCATAACTGGTGCGTGCATCAAACCTTCCTCGATGTAGCCTCTGCTAACGGAGAGAAAGCAAGACAGGCCCTGTTGGTCCTGGTGTCCTCTGCTGTCTTGGTCTTGCAAGAAGCCATGCACGGTGGGCATCAGGAAGGTGATTTCTTTAGATCATTCCACTGTGCAGCTCTCAGTGAAAGGTTTAAATGAACCTCTATACCCAGCATTCCATAGCTTGAGTGGGGTGGGAGGGGGGAAGGTGGTGCAGTCGTTACCCTGTGCAGGGTGAATTACCTGATTTGTCTGTGGGTTTTGGAACTGGTCCAGCAGAAGGTGTTAATTATGGTGAGGTTCAGTGCTGCACTACCTAAACATGGGTGGAAATCCTGAGCCCTCTTTGGCATCTTGGTCCCCAACCCAGCGAAGTGGAGAGAGGCACCTTGGGTGGGACTGACAACACTCAGCAGAGCCCAGGCTGTAGGAGATGCCCAGGGGGAACAGTGTGAGTGCTCTGCATGAGCCAGGCTCAGGGCTGCTTGGAGCTGCCTCTGGGAGGTGGATTTGTACCCTGCAATGTCCATCTGTGATTCTTTGCCCAGCCTACACCTTTCTTTGCTGAAGCGTGTTCCTCCTTGTGCCTTCTCCAGGAGCACAAGACCCTGGTTAGATCACTGACTGACTGGAGGACCTGGGTGCCGTGAACCTCCAGACACTCTTCTACTCAAAGGTGTTTAAACCTGCCTCTCCAAAGGGCCGTTCCCTCTCCCATCAGTCTGGGAAATCTTCTAGGTGAGAGGGTTTTCCACCTCTCCTGTGAAGCCAGGACTCTGTTTGGATTCAGGCTCTGAGCAGTAATGACTGTGGTATTGAGAGACCAGGGACAGAGCTGCCTGTTTTCTGCACCCCAAATGGCCTTGAGTTGTGAAGACATAGGGATGCTGGTGATCATAGGCAGGAGGTGCGCAGGGAGATTTCTACCCAAACACTTTATCCTCTAGGATATCTCAAGAGCTTAAAATCAAGCAAAGCTTTCCCAGGTCATATTCTGCATTTCCCTGCCTATTACGACGGGTCAGGTTCTCCCCGTCACCATTGGCATAACCTTCTGGATTTCACTTGGTCTTTACCTGGAAGAAAGAGGCTGTGAAAAGCCTGGTTGGACATACTAAACCAGAAGAGCCTTCTCTTCAGCCTCACAGCGAGATCCATCTGCTGTTTTGTGCTCCTCTTCCTCTTGTGTCCACGTCTTCAGAGGCAGAAGAGGGATGTTCTTGCTGGCAGCTCCGGGAAGCCTGGTGCTGCTGCCTTAGAGCCAATTTTGAAACTGATAGGATAGTTTGAAACCATGTTTTGCTTATGACTGTAATCAGCCAGGAACGAAGCAACCGTCAGCAGTGGATGACCTACCAATGACACTGATGTAGAAAATCGTCTGGTATTTAAAGAACTAATACTGACAGCAAGGGATGGTGTTCCAAGGAAATTTATTGTGGTTTATTGCCGGTCAAGCATTGGTAACTCCCGCCCTGCTTTGAGATTGTGAATGATTAACCCAGTTTGCCTCACTGTAGCATGAGCAAATTTTATACATTTTTTTAACTACATTTGCTACTTGAACAGCCAGGCACCTGCTTCTGAGGGTGCAGCCACCCGCTACTGCTCACAGCGAGAGAGCTGGACCTTCAACCCGACTGGGTTTTGCATTTATTGCAGAAGACCTCGGTCTGAACAACATTTGCAAGCAGTAGTGAACTAGTCGTGGTGGAAAGCAGAACTCTGACACCTTCCAGTCCTGGTCACTGGCATTCAGAGCCGGCTGAGCCCCTCCTTTGCAAATGAAAAGGGACTTTAATGTCACTTTAGAAGTTTCAGATGTCTTTAATGAGTCTTTCTTTTACTCTTTTAAAGCCTGCACCATCACCAGGGAAGGAGCCATCAGAGACTGTTCCCTCTAACACTCTTTGTGGCTTGACTTACTCTGAACCAACATCAAAACATCATGGTTTTTTCTATAGGACTGTTTTGCAAGTGTTATTTGGAGATTTAACTGTTCTGGGTCTAGCACTTTCACTTATACACTCATAAAAATATACCTATAAAACTTAGGCTCCTTGTATGGGGATTATCTCAGTGCCAAGACAAGAGCGTTTATTCTGTTCTGTTTGGTGTTTGCATTGGTTTGTGCCCACATGATTTAGAGAAAAGTTCACCAAAGCATTTTAAGGCAGTTTCAAGTGTAGACAATGATTTTTGTCTGTTATATGACGCTTGGCAAGAATGTTTGGCCACGTTAATATGTGTATGATAGTGATAGAGGAAGAAGGGAGAACAGAAGAAAACGAGAGTTTAAACCTCTTTGACGGCTGTTACATCTTTCTGCGTAGTTCAGATCATCATTATTTGACTCATCATATATATTGACCTCAGCAGCTTGTGCCTGAAGAGAAGAGCAAATGGTTCAGAAGGAGCAGTGTTTGTGTTAGACCTGTGTCTGAGACAATTTGGGTCTCAATCCTGCTCTCCACAGAGCCTCTTGTCATTCTGCTGCCCCAAGAAATGGATAAAAATGGAGTGAAGTCTACAGGGAGCAGCTAATCAGAGGCATCTGCTTGCAGGACAAGGACAATGCTCCTGGTGATCCCCAGTTCTGTTCTTGGTCTCACGTGAAATTCGCTCCTATAGCAAGAATACCAGGTGGGCCTCGGAAGGCAGGGCTGGGTGGTGGTGGTGAGGTTGTGGGGAGATGAGAAATGCATTCCCAGTACACAGGTCTGTGGAATACTGAGCTTTAATCCTTTCCCCGAGTCAGGATGGGAATGTGTCAGCCATGGAATGAAGAGCAAAATGCCAAGATAATCCATTTCGAGAAGAGAAGAGGGGGAATCTGAAGAGAGTGCTTTATTTTAATGAGGCAACTACCTGAAACCTGCTGAAGTCTGGGTCTTAAGAAACAGTCCATACAGTGCTGAGGTCACTGCCTGAGGCCAGCAAGGCGGTTTGAGGTTAAAAAAGGTCCAGCTGCAATTTTGGAGCAGACCCACTTGAGTGGCAGGGTTTGTCTGCAGGAAGGAAATGAGCCTGGCTTTGGAAAAGGGAGTTTTCTCTTTGATAATCCGAGAACTGAGGAGTTGACTTGGTGCCACGAGGAGGTCCTTGAACACAAGGAGGTCCTTGAACACAAGGAGATGTTTTACAAGCACAGGTTTTCGCCCTTGTTGACAAAACACGCTGGCATTCTGTCTTTGGTTTGCGTGTTCTCAGACAGGGTGGAGGTGCGCGATCCCTCCTGGAGGAAATGGGGTTTCTGCCTTTGTCTCTGGTAAAACAGTGGTTCTGATCTAATCTCACGCTTCAGGGCTGATCTGCAGCTTGACTCGTGCTTGTGGGTTATGAATTGTTTTACTCCCTCTAAAGCATCCCAGATGAGCTAGAATTTTGTACTAATATGGGAGAGAGACCCTCCAGCACCTCCTTATGTGCCAGGGCCCCACGTTATCACCAGGTTTGGGGTAAGAAAACTTTGCCAACATTAAATTGGCATGTTCTCAGCTTTCCTTCACTTGTTCTGAAACATAAGGAGACACATCAGTTTTGGGGATTGTCTCTCACTCAAGCAATGTCAGAGGCATGAGGATCTGGCCCTTAATCTTCCTGGTCTCCTCTGGGTCAGTCAGTCAGACATGCTCAGCCCAGACATCCACCTTCCTGGAGTCTTTGGGTTTGCTAGGTGTCCTTATTTAGGAAATGTTGATTTAACCCTCTCAGGAATTAGCATTACTCAGGGCAGAGCTGCTTTGAAGTGGTTACCAGCCTGGTTAGAAGTAAGTGCTGGGTGTGGTATGTATCTGCAAGGCAATGGTGTCATTCTGTTTCCTGGGGACTGAACCTTTACTAGGGGAGTTTCCCATGTTGCAGGGGGCAGGCGTGAGGCAGCTGCTGGTTTGGGTAGCCAGGTGAGACGCAGAGTTTGGAGAACATGGTAAAAACCCGCCTTCTGCAAAGGCCACTTGACACTCATTCCCCAGCACAAAGCTAGAGGGACCCCCGCGACCCGGCAGGAGACAACATGGTTGAGTGACTGGAGCAGAATTTTCCTGTTACTATCGAGTCCTGAATTGCACTTGCAAAACCATCTCGGTTCCTGTTTGTAAGCGCTCTGCAATGATGCTCACCTGTACCTCTAGGATCCACGAGGGTCCCTGATGGTAGGTAAACACTTCACATGGGGCACTGAAAAGTGGACCAGTGGGTTGTGCATAGAGGTACGGATAACACCGTGGATCAGGGTTTGCGCAAAATTTTGCACAAATATTCCTGAATTTTTTTTTCAACCTTGCCCCCCCAGTACTGTATTTGGTAAAACAGCTGCCACCAGAGGTAGAGCTCCAGCTCATCCCTGTTGCAGAATGCTGGTTCCGTCTAAGAGGTGCTCTCAATCTGTTCTGGAGGGGGTGCTTACTCACCTTCTTGAGTGCAAAGTTGGTCCCTGGGCATTTGTGTTGGCAGCAATGCCGTAACACCTTGCCTCATGGCATCGGTTATGTAAGGATCTAAACATGCTGCAGTGACTCACCTCACTGTCTGAGCAGAGCTGTTCGGACAAGAATAATGCAGTGAGTTACCCTGGCGATGGGTGCAGAGGATTCCCAGGAGACACTTCTCCCAGCAGCTCCTCCGCGATGGCTGCTTCTGCCGAAGACTCATTTGCTCTGCATGGGACCCATCTGTCCTCTTCTGCCCCACTGCTGCTTGTCAGATGATCTTAGACCTTCCCCAAAGCTTCTCAGTCATGCCACTGAATCCTCTAGCAGTCAGGCTGGGTCTTTACGGGGGGATCTCCCAAGCCCTCTCTTGTCTCTAGGAATCACACCTCCCTTTGTTTTATTTGCTCCCTTTCCATTTTCCTGCTCTTTTTCTAAGGAAAGCTTCAATCCAGAGGCCTCTGCAGGTAAGGGAGGCTGAATCCAGGCGGTTGTCCTTCATGGCTCTGTGCACAGTCTCTTGCTATGGCCACTTGTGGATACCCTTGTGCTTAACTCTTCCATCCTCCACTCAACCCAGTCCTTGCCTGATCTGTGTCAGAGAAACTTGTGTCCCTCTACAAAGGAGACTCACGAAGTACCTCCTGTCTTCTTTCATAAACTGCTTTTTCTGATTTTTGCCCTGTTTTACTAGTCCCTCAGATCCAAGATGGGTCTCTACCAAAGAGGCAAATTTGTACTTCCTGTAACTTTTGTGGACAAGAGCTGTGTCTCATTATGCCACTTCACAAGCTTTGTATAGAACCTCAAATTGAGTGCAATCTTCTCATAAATGATGAAGATTCATAATAGTGTCAATGCTGTATTTGCCCTAAAGTTTTCAGTCCATTGTACTTCAGAAACCTGAACTCCAGTACTGCCATCTTCACAAATAGAAATAAGTTAGGGAGTGGGATTGGTCCCTGCTACTGCTTCCTCCTTTCTGAGCGCACTTTGTGGCTGGGTGTGCAGATTCTCATTCCAACAGAATGGGTGGGGAGGGACCTCATCTCACATGCCATGGAGCCAGGAGGTGGACAAGCTTCTGTCCTTCAGCTGGCTTGAAATGAGTGTGGCACCACAGGCGAGAAGCCTCAGCTCCAGAGCTCCAAACTACCTGCTGGTCTGATAGAGGTGAATATCCATGGTCCTTCTGAGCATCTGCATGCCGCAAAAGAGCAGAGAGTTGTCTGCTCTCTGTCATTCCCTCTTGGCTGGTATCGCAACACAAGGAGATCCCGGTCCCAGTCCCAGTCCCAGTCCCAGTCCCAGTCCCAGTCCCAGTCCCAGTCCCAGTGCCTAGCTGTTCTCCTTCAGCAAGTCGGTGACAACAGTGCCTAATGCAGTACAAGGATTTCTGCTCCTGGGGGCAACTTCTGCTTCTCAGTTAATGATCACCAACCTCTTCTGTGCGTGGAAGTGCTACAGAACCGGTCCTGGAGAGAGGGACTCCAACTGAGATTTTAGTCTACAAGCTTGATTTTCTTAGTGACCCTTAGAAACAGTCAGTCAAACCTCGAGTAAAACCCATCTTAAAAGCTTAGATGTGGAGCACAGGACATCACTCATCATTTGCGGACACAGCAACATTGAATCTAGGATGCAGGTGGTTTTTACAACAGCTCAAATATCCCTAACCTCCAGCAGTTTCTAGATGAGTTTCACAATGCTGCACTGAGCAATGTCCAAATATCTTGAAACTTGGGCTGTAGGACGGGGAATTAGTTTGACCTTGTTGGGAAGAAAGCAGAAGCACTGGCTGCACCGTAAAGGCATGGATTGCTGTCAAGGAAAATGTAAAAACCCAGCCCAGTGCTGGTTACAGATTAAAGAGAGAAGGAGGCAGCTTGGAGGAAAGGTCAGGCACTGTGGATTTAAAAAAAAAGGAAACAAAAAACCCTCCCAACATCTAAGATGAAAACTTGGAAACTTTCCTGAGAGTGGACACTTGAGTTACCTCAGAACAAAGGCTGTTGACTTTCCTCGTAAGGAGAGAAAGTCTTGTTTCTCAAAACCTAAAAGCTTGGTAAATAATTGTTTTCTTCTTTACTGATTTGTTGGAAGTTTAAAAAAGCTAAAATAGACACTTTGGAGTGGAGCAAATGTTTAGGTCAGGCAAAATGAATGGATAAAATTCCAGCTATTTCAACCATTTTAAAGCATTCTGATTCTTTCTGGAATTTTAGCACTAGTCTGCACTGTAAAAAAAGTTGGAAACTGGAATAATGAAATACTTTTTTATTCATGTTTTGAGACCTCTTTCTTCCCATTTCTGTGTAAGCAAGTTTTGAGATAAGGATGAAATCATAGTTGCCTCTCAGAGAGCCAGGTCAGTGGGCTTCTGGCCACACCATGATGTCATGGGAAGTCTTGACACGGAAGGCATCGGGTAAAGTCTCCTTGCTCTTGTGCAGGGCATGAGAGGAGGGTGTCCAAACACCCCCTCTGGATTTTAAAACTGTGGCTCCATTAGTAAATCTCACAGATTTAAATACGGCGTGTGAATAAAGGACAATATGAATAACTGTTCAAGCCATGAATAGTGGCTCGAAACTACCGTCTGGGGATGGATGCTCAGGTCACTCAGTCCATGGACGGATGATCGTTTGAGGAGACTGTTGAAGGCAATTCAGAACATGGTTCACCAGCGCGGTCGAGGGAACACTTTTGGACAAGGCAGATGCACTGGGAGGGACGAGCAGCAACTGGAGCTGGAGAAGGGATGTGATGGAGACCTCTGTTAGCAGGGATAGGCACGGCTGGGAAGGTAGAGCAGGATTTCATTTGGTCAGATCCTGAAGAAGCACATGGACATTGCACCTTAAGGATAGCAAAAGAGAGACTAGCCCTACTTCCAGTGTAGTGAGAAGGTTTGTGAATCCTCTGGGTGAGGGCAAGCTCTGGATTAAAGAGACACGAACAAAGGAGGGCCAGGGTTTGTGGAAGGTAAAAGTAGCACCTGGTCAGTGGGCTCTGGTCTTGGTTTAAGTAGTTCAAGAAGGTACATACACAACTCCCTCTAAATCGTTATGTGCTAACACAAACCCTGGTCCCATTATGCCCTCAAAGTATAAGGTTAAAAAAAAACCAAACAAACCTAGGCAAGAACTCCCTCCCACCACTCACCTCTTTCCTTGCTTTTGATTGCACGCCTTAGACCCCCACCGAATCCACAAGACAATGCGCTCCTGCATCCAGAGTGTCCGCACATCACTTGTCTCACCAAACCCATAATAAATGTGAGCACAAGCTTAGGACCTGTTCCAGTGCTTCAATAGGGGAATAAATCATTGAAGACAGAGACCAAAACTTTTTTGCTCGAATGACTGGAACCACCACACAAGTGACACTAGAACAGCTCTCTGGACGTGTCATCTGTCTGACCTGGCATGTGTGGGATGGAAAGCAGGGCTCAGGGCACAGTTCTCTGATGGTTAAAATGAGGAGAAGCAACCAGAGATGCCTTCTGCAGGCAAAGGCCTGTCTGCAAAGACTTGATAGCAGCAGGAGGGAGATGAGGAGGGGATGAGCACAGCAGCTCTCAGTATACTCAATACTTCGACCTTATGCAGAACTTCTTGGTTCAAAGGACCTCACAGCTTTTAATCCTGGGCTCTTGGTCATTTTCAGGAGGGAGCGTGCTGGCCGCTCTGTGTGCTGTAGCTCACTCACGTGGAGGAGAGCCGATGTCCAGCTGAAGCTACAGGAGGTTTCAGGAGACAGTGAGTGATCCGTAGGTGGAACTGGCCCAGAGGTGCAGTGAATGCACAGGCATTTGCAGAAGGGCTGTTTAATGACTGCCTTGGATCAAGTTCGCTTTGCAGCCAGAAGTTCGTCTGCTGTTACGACTTGCACAATAAGCTCTCTGTGCTGCCAGCTCCACTTCAGCAAGTGCTCACAGGCTGTTTGGGTCAGGAGCCTGGTATCTTGCTCTGTGTTAATCCAAAGGTTTCTGTCCTGGCTCCCATGCCCAATTCCACCATCCCTCACTATATCTCAGGGTAAAAAAAGGGAAGGATACAGCTAGCAGAGGAGCCTCCTCATTACCCCATCCAGAAACGATCCCACTGGATGCCTTGTACAAATCCAGCTACTGCTGCTCGCTCTTGGCAAGTCCCGCCAAACTAATCTCTACCTCGCCTTAGCTTACCATGTTTATGTTCTCGGTCCTCTCCTGGACTCTCTTCCTCTCCATTTCTCTTGTGATTTACTGCGTTTGAGGCTTCAGATGGAGTGGCCACAAAGACAAAGCAGGAAGTCTCACTTAATGCAATTACAGCACCCACTTTCTTAGCTGCTGAGAGGGCATCACAGCCTTCCTGCTGCTCCCTGGAGCTCCCGGGAACTCAGTCAGGACAAGTACCCCGTGCATCACGATCTGCTCCATTCAGGGCGGATCAACAAGACCATAGTGTTGGTCAGCCTGTCTCCATCCCACCATTCCCTGTCCACTTGGGCTGTGCTCAGGGCTGTCGTTGCCCTGGAACCTGCCCTGTACAGCTGGAGACAGTTCCCTTGGGTTTCATCTGCCCCTCTCCAAGAAGCAGTTCTCATTACATGTCTCACAGCAGAGACTGTCTCAAACCTGGGAAATTTAACATCTCCAAAGTTCTGCGTGGACACATGTTTTAAAGTTTGCAATGTTAATATTTTTTCCCCCTTTTCTAGATTTTCTGTAACATCATGTATTCTTGTTTCATTTTGTTGGAGGTAACATTAAAATGTCCTATCAGCTGATCTGAGTTTCTTCGTTCCTGGCAGCAACGTCCCATGGATACAGGGAGCAGTGCTGCTTTCATTTTATTGTCACTCTTCTCCCACTGGCAGCTCTGCACAGAACCTCTCCTCTCACTCCCAGCGCACACAGATTTCTGCAAAGCTGCTTATTTCAAAGCCACCTTTCCCAGTGGGTCAGCTGGGAGACCAATGACTCGATATCGTGAAACCTCAAATTACCAGTCCGAAAAAGAAAAATGGTTTTGATGGTTAAGAATGGTGGGAGAGACAGTAAAGACAGTGTGAGGGTGTGCTGGGACTCGGCGGCACTCCGCCTCACGATCACAATACTCGGGGTATTTGTACACTTAACCAAGCTGTAACATTTTGGAGCCTTTACAAGCTCCACAGAAACCTGCCAGGCTTGTGAACTGCTCCAGAGAACTGCCAGGAGAACAGAAGCTCCTGACGGTGGTGGAAATGACTCAAGGACATGATAGCAAGGACATCCCTCCACGAACGTGCTGACTCTGGCCTTCCATGGCACAACGTCACCCCTGTCTTGGTCCATGCAGCTCCATTCATGTGATGTTAATGCAACTCTTTTATATGCTGATGTTCTTCCACGTTCAGGGGAAAATGTAAACCATTAACCAAAACACCCCTGAATAATTGATAAAATAAAGGATGACTCTTGTATTAGTCAAACACATGCTTTTATTTTTAAGCTTCCTACGTTGGCTCCATATGAAGACATAATTCACGCTTTGGGCGGATGCCATTTTGCATTTACCTCGTGAGTCTGACGCCGTCCTAGGCGGCACCGTGTGTGATCTTGAAAAGAAAGTGAACAATGAAAGATTTGCAGATCACATAGAATTACTGAGGTCAGTCGAGCCCGTGGAAGAATGGGAACAACTCCAGGTGGACCTGCCAAAGGCAGGTGAATGAGGAGATTGGTGTCGGATGGAACGTAAGATGGGTAACCACCCGATCAGGAGGAATAACTCGAGCTTTTTATGTAGGTGGCTGGGCAAGGAAAAGCTGTGTGTGGTCAGTTACAAGACACCTCAGCTGAAAGCCTGGTGGTAGCAGAAAAGAATGATTGCGATGATGGGCTGTATAAAGAATGAGACAGAAAAATGCTACTGAAAATATGCTAATATTATGAGATAAATCACTGCTGCTCTCTCGCTGGCAGTATGCTGTGCAGTTTGTCACCTTATTTAAGGGGGAAAAAAAAAAAAAAAGTAGTGCTTTCAGAGACAAGCAATGAGGATAAGTGACCTGAAGAAATTTCTGTAAGAGGAGCTGCTGAACAGCCCCTTCCCCACCTCTCTCTGATATGTGCCACAGTCTCCATCTATCTTTTTCCTTTCCCTGTTCTCCTCCCGCTTTCCATTATTTTGATGAAGCACTTTTGGGGGCTCTGATGTATGACAGACTCCATGTGAAGTGCACTGGACCAGTGTTGCCCCTTCAGTTCCTGCCTTGCCTTAATTGTACTCTCAGCCCTTTGTTTGGGTACCCACTTATTTCATTTGTCAGGATGTTGGAAAGTGGCCTTTTCTTTGAAAATTTTTTTTTCAGCTAATTTTAGTTTGTTTTATTACATGCACATTGTCCAAGAAAGTGATTAATAATACTGCATTGCCTTCATGGCTTGTTGAAAAGCTTTGGCTGAAACTTTTTTTTTTTTTTTGAGAAAATAATGAGTCTTTGAGTTTGTGAAGCCTTTCCCAGAACAGTAGCTTTCTTCAGAAGTTCGATATATTTATTCTTTTCTTAAAATCAAAAACAAAGTGTCTGCAATCTGCAAGTTGTCTTTTAATTTGGAAATACCGTTATTTTTATACCTTAAAGAAATTGTAACTTGTCAGGTCTTTGGTGTCCTCTGTGTAAGATTCCACAGACAGGTTTTCACATCCCATAAAATTAAAAGTCATCACTGACTGTTTAATCCAAGACATTTGCAGCCACCTCCAGCTACTGCGGCCGTGCCGTGACAGGTCTTGAGCAACCACTGCACCCTGCGTCCCTGTGGATGGATTTCACATGCTGCAAGTGCTGTAGGAACCATCCTCTTCCTCCAGGGTAGTTTCCAAGTGGCTCTCCTGAACTCTTTTCAAGCACTCCAGCACTGCTCGATTCCTCATTTACGTGTATCATTTAATGGATATGAAGAACTTCAAGGATTTGCTGTGTTTTAAGTCCAAGAAGGTAAAAGTCATCTAGCCCTGAGCACAACAGCCCACAGGACCTCTTCCCACTCCCCGGCATGAAAAGCCACCATCTGTGGCTGACTGACTGCAGGGTCTCTATCCAGTTGTCCATCTGAGATGTCTTAGGGCAGGTGAACACCTGCACAGCGCTGGTGAGCATGAGTTGGGGTAGGTAGAGCTCTGCCTGGCTGGAGTGGCAGCTCATCCAGATGTGACCATGCCACGTACCTCAAGCGGTGCAGGACATTGTGTGTGGTGACTGAAACAGGCTTCGAAGTGGGATCCAGGTTGCACAGTAAAATGCAAATGCCTCCATGTGAGATGGGCATCTCCTACCACAGCCGGTGGAGGGCAGATCAGTACAGATCGTGGCAGCTGGAGAGCAATCCCACTCATCTCATGCGGGTATCTACTGAGGGTGTGCTGAGCCGCTTTCTAGGTTTCCACTGACCAGGTATTCAGTGACTGGAACCAAGATACCCACATACAGACACCAACGTGTAGTTTGCTTAATCTGTACCCGAATCTCCTAAGTGAAGCAGAACTTCCCACAGCTCTGGGACTTTTCATCAAGTACCTGTGTGCTCTAATGCAGGATTTCTCCCACACTGCATTGCAGATGTCCCATTTTCTTTCTTTAGTTGTTTGTACATTTATCTGGAGAGCAACACTGTCCTCTCGGGGCGGGGATAACGTATATGATAGTGGGAGGAAAATGTCCAGTTCTAACTTGGTTTGTAAACAGGTTGTAAGATTTGGGATCCAACTCAAAGTAGCAGTTAGCTGAGATGTTAGTTCCTTGGTGAGAACCAAAGGAGGAGAATGGCAAATGAGGCTGGTATGCACTGGGCAGAGCTGGGATCTGTGTTTATTTACATGTCACTTAACCTCAGGTCAGAACACTCCCTGTTGGTGTTTCAGTTTGACTTTCTATATAAATGCAAAGGATGGTGATAGTGAGAAAAATAATTGCATCATAAATGCTGACCTAGTATCAGACAGTGAAAATGGGGGTGAAGTTCATTTATTACTTCCCCTAAGGGCAATTTTGATCTTTAGTGATGTTCATTGCCCAGAATCTTGAGATGACCTCTCCTAGGCCTGATTTCAGTCCTGCCTGCCTTCAGATTTTGATCTGGCCTTAGCTGTGCCTGTGGAAGAGCTATAGATCTGCTGTGAACGTTGACTGAGACTTGCCTGCTTGCTGGCTCAGGGAATGCAAAGTATGTCTGATGCTGTGGCCCGAACTCAACCTGCCCTGGGGTTTGTTTCCTTCCCACTTGCCTCATCTCTGGCCTTTTCAGCTCTTTAACACAGAGGCATGGTGTGGATGGGGTGGGCAGTCTGCACACAGCTCTTGTAGGCAAGAGGAAAGGCAGGAAAAGATTACTGAAGAATGCAGAGATCCTTCAGAAGGCATTAGCTCCACAAACTCATTCTGGCTTCCAGTGCTTTCCCTCACACTGTAATGAGAGTTTACGGAGACCCATGCAACCCAGCACCTCACCTCTGACAGCAGCCAGCATCGGACTTCAGAGAAAGGCCCAAGCACTGCTCAGAAGAGGCTGATCTCCTCCCCTTGTCCCCGTATCCATATGAATGGTCCAAACATCTGAACCTGAGAGCCAGTTTTGGCCTTGCATGAGATAGCAGAAGCAGCCCCTACCCCAACAGGAGTCAATCCAAAAATACTTTCTGCCAGCACTGTTTGTCCTCTGCCAGGAGGAGTGGAGCCTCTGCGGCCCTGGCTCCACAGCTCTGCACAAGTCTTGGTCAAGCCTGGTTGGGAAGGTGACCTGCAAGTCCCTTCTGATGGAGGAAGGCTGTGATGCCACTCCAGCACAAATGCCTGTCACAGTCTGGGGTTTGCCTGCCTTGCAAAAACTGTCTCTCCACTGAGTCTGTCTAACCTGGAATGTGACAAATCCATGCCTGGTCCTAGCCTTGCAGCTTGGCCCAGCACAGTCAACAGCTTCAGGTTGCTCCAACCTGGTGTCAGGTGCCAGGTGTCCCAGGACACACGCTGCTTTGTTTGGATGCATTGTCTCAGAAGAAGTAATGCTGATGCAGATTTCATAGCTTCACCTAGACTTGCCTTTAATACCAGACAGGCTTAAGGGTGAAAACAAGTTTATTCTGGCAAAACAAGAGTTTAAATTCCTAATTATGAAGCTTGAAAGAAGATTAGAAAAGAGAAAATAAAACACAACTCTAGATCACACTAACAGCAGGATTCCTTCTCAGCCCTGGTATCTCTCACCTAAAACCTCTCGGGCGTGTTGCGGCTGTGAGAGTGACTGGACTAAGTGGACACATGGCAGAGTGGCTTTGCTGTTGGATGGGGATCGGGAGAGGTGTGGGTCTGCCTCTGGGACTGGCTGACAGCAGAAGCTACGGGGGTTGCTTTAAGAAGTGGTGGTTAGTTAATGGGAAACCTCAGCAGAAGCACTCGAGATGCCAGAAGGGCTATGATAAGTGAAACTGGTGGAATCCCAGTTTGTAGAGTGGTGTTGGGAGGAAGGAGGGTAAATAAGAGGAACTTGAAGTCACAGCCAACGCAGTGACTGACGTGACATCGAAGTCAGTGAGAGCCCACGAGTCTGGAGCGGAGTGAAGGAGAGCAACGGTTTGTTTGGGAAGGATGGATGAGGGGGACAGAAGCACTGTTTGAAAGAGCAACAGCCCATAGGCTTGTTCAAAACCAGTGAAAGTTGACGACAGGTTTGTACAATGTGTTTGGGGGGAAATAAGAGACAAATAACAAATGCATGGCCACAGAGGCCAGTTTGCAGGAGCACAAGTTAATGAGAAGTTTGGGGGTGTCTGAGCAGATAAAAGGAGGAAGAAGTTGCCTTCGAGACAAAGGGCAAAAATCCTGGTGTAGACGGAAGACAGAAGGAACAATATTATCATTACGGAGCCCTTTAAACAAATACAGAAGTCAAAAAACATTAAGGGAGACACAATATAATGTCAGAAACCCTTAGACCAAGGTGAGGTACGGTTAGCAAACAGCCAGTGGAGTCCTTCCTTGTCGGAACAATATCATAGGGAGAGAACAGCTCGTTTCGGGAGGTGTCAATATTCGATATCTTCTTGGTTTCTGCCTCCATGAAACTCCTGTTAACATTATTAATTGTGAGGAGGCAGATGGGCAGATCAGAATGGGGAAAGAAGAAGCTTGAATCTATCTAGGAAAAATTGGGTGACTCAGGGCACCGAGACATTGGGAGGTTTAGCACAGAGTGCAGCAGGAGCTAGTTCTCAGCAACCCCTGAAACCAATTATCTTCAAGCAATGATGGAGAATGCTTAAGGTCCAAGAGGACTGAAAAATGGCAAACACAAAAGTACTGCCTTTAAAATCAGGGAAGAAGGACCTTGAGAGCTGCCCACGAGAATAATCTTGCTAGTGCAGCAGAAGGAGACAAGAACGAAGTATTAAATAATCAGTTTAAAGGTGCCAAAAGGATAATAAGGTGATAAAGAAACAGAGACATTGATTTATGAAGAAAACTTTAACTACTTTAATGTATTTCTTCCATTTAGTGGATATGGGAAAAGCAGTAAGTAAAGTAAATCTTCGGCAAAGCCTTTGAGAGTTTTCCTCGACAGGAACAGCAGTTTGGTAACCATTGTCCAGCTCATAGACCTTGTCATGAAGAAGGCAGCGAAGAACTCAAGGAGACTTTTTCATCTCTCCTTGGGAAAGAAAAATAGAAATCTGATTAATTTGCAATAAAGAGGATTTAGGTTAGATGCTAAGATAAAACATCCCAGTTTAAAAGGCTGTGGAGTACTGGGAGAGGGCACATGGGGCATCTCTGGAGTCTCCATCATTAGAAGACTCAGTGCGCATCTAATGGCGTGGGTCTTGGAATTCCTCAGGCAGCATCTCTGCGGGGAGCGGTCTGTGGAACAACTTGGCATCTCTTCCCACCAGTGCTCATGGTAAGGCCTTGCAGGTGGCATTTCAGGTGTATCCCACTTTTGACCTCCATGTTTCTCCAAGCTGGTAGTGCCTCTGGTGTAACTAGGATGTATGGCTTGCATGTGCTCTGTAGCTTGTTGGAAGAGAATACAGACACTTCTCAACCTGGATACAAATGTTTATTGCCTTCTTGCTCTCTTTACTGGACCTCTGCCCTGGTTCCTGAAAGCCTTTTTCCTGGGTGTGCTCTCCTGAACGGGGTGGGTGTGAGTATTTGGTATAGGTGAACTTCTAAAGAGGTGTTAAGAGGCAACTGTTGAGGCTTGTGGGTGGCACAACAGACTGGAGATGGTCTCTCATATGTACCTGGTGATGGACATGGAAGAGGTAGAAAGGCTGGACTAGGGCAGGGGCCAGCCTCTTTCTGGCACTCACTCAAGAGCCATCACTGCCATGGTCTGTGTTAATGATGCAGGCAGCCCTGGGAGCCACAGCTAATACGATACATCTTCCAGTATGAATTTATAAGCTCCACTTTTTTTCGGAATGTCTAATAGATGGTTACAACTGGAGCAAACCACAGTCTAAGTCTGTGGGAAATTAACCTGTGACCGAACTTAGTCCTGTCCCAATAATGGAGTTATTTCTGTGTAGATGTTCAACAGCAACAGCTGCTCGGAGCCACTGAGGGGACCTGCTGTCTGAGCTCTTAGGAGCTTGTTCTGAGTTATTCCTCAGGGCAGCCTGACGCTTTGGGAAGATTTCCAATGAGGGTCTTCAGGTCCCACAGAGTCTAGCACTGTAGGCACAGATCACCCCACAGGCAGCCATCACCAAACCATGTAAATGAGGCCAAAGTCTCCTTTCTGAGCAAAGGGGAGGGCAGGCAGCTTGCAGGCATAGAGATGGTGGAGCCAGCAGATGAGTTACCACCCATGCCACTCTGTGCAGCCTCCTCAGACAGTATAAACCCCTCCCATGGGGACTGCCGGACACAGGCTGGGTGCTTGAACACAGAATCACAAAATCACAGAATCACAGAATCATCTGGTTGGAAGAGACCTTCAAGACCATCGAGTCCAACCGTACACCCTGCACATTTCAGCAAGGCTGTGAGTCTTAATTGTTTTAGGTTCTATTGAAATTGTAACAGGGATGCCAAGGGAAAGATGTCACTTGAGTTTCTTTGTTAAAATATTCTTGTTCCATGTCTTCCAGTACGCCAATAACATGGATTTTAGCATCTTCATGAATAAGTCTGGAAGCTCTACACAATTATGGAATATTTTGCATGAATGTTTTATAAAAGACTGTTGAATCACCGTCTTGCACCCATGACACAGGAGATGTCATTGGCTGAAGTTCTGCCAGCAGTGACTGAACCGACCGCTCTGAACCGAAGCTTTGCGTTAAATACGGTCTCTTTTAACAACCAGCTGTGGGCCTGAGGGCACCATCAGCTTCATCCCTGCCCCAGCTCAGCCCTACTCAGGAAAGTGTAAACCAGCATCTCCAGGGGAAGATGCTCCATTTGCAAATCTGCATTTCCAGTCTGAGGGCAGGAGGCATCTCTAAAGAGGCAGCAGACTCCTAAATAAAGGAATCTTCTTCTTTGGCCATAAACTCCTCCATGCCCAGCTCAGTCCCCACTCGCTGCAGAGCAGTTCCAGCACAGCTGCTTCCCATGCTGCTGGGACGGCGGTGAGGAAGGCAGGTGGGTGCGTGCAGCTGCGCTCCGTGGTCCCGGACACCCTGCGGGACGCAGGTGTCCTCTCCTCTTTCCTACGTGACACTTTTCCATCAGACCCTCTGTGTGTACATACGACATCCTTAAAACCCGTGAGGAGTTCAAGCTATTTCCCTGGCTGGCAGCAAACACAAAGAATTGTTCGCTGTGGATATTGGCTGCTTCAAAACAGGAAATGTTCTTTCCTTAGCGCTGCTTTCTAGCAGGGGTGAGTCGTTCAGAGCGCTGCGCCTGTGCTCCTTGCTACGGTGAGTTTTTGTCATGGCACAGGCTGCCTCCTTCGCATGGAGTGTACGGCAGGTCTCGAGGTAACCACTGCGAACGGAGAGGGCAGGTTCAGTTTGGAGATCAGCGGGGTGTTTCTTCTCAGCTGCCGGAAACAACCGAGATCAGTCATGGTAAAACACAAGCAGTGAGGTGGTTACCGTTTTATAAAGTTCTAGTGTCAGGAAGCATTCCTCAGTCTGAGCTTCATCGTCGGTGAAAAGGCCGAAGAAATACTTGGGGGTCCTGTAAGTTTCTTTTGCCTTCACTGTCAGACACGTCCACGCACATGGATTAGCGACTTCTCTTTGATCACATGCCGTTGTGTGCGAGTCTGGCTCCTGCAATGCGGGAGGTTTGAAAAAGGAGCACTTGTGGGGATAGTGCTGCCCTGGAAGCCAGTCAAGAGGGGCATTTCATCAACAGGCAATAGCTTTTCTGGAAGCAGTAGGAGAGGAATCAATGCATAAACTTTCTTGTTTTCTTAATCATGCTCCTATTCTATCTTTCCTGGGAGATTTATGAGCCTCCAAATGTTGGATGAACACCAATAATAGTTACACATTTTTAGCATCTGAATGCTTTGCTTTGCCTGGCTTCATACGGATAGACAAGTCCAGACAAGGTGGTCCTCCAGAAAATGGTTTACTGGGACAGCATTCTGGCCCACAACCATGGCACCGTGGGCAGTGATCTTATCAGACCTCCTAAACAGAGCAGGGTTGGGCCTGTTTGTTACTTCAGTGGAAGACCTCCAAGGAGAACTTGGGTGTTGCAAGACATGGTATCAATTGTTCTCTGGGTGATGCTTTCCCTGGAGAGGAATGAACCCGTACTGGAGGCTACCCTGCTGCTGAAATGGCACCACCGCAGAGAGAGGCAAAGCCCAGCTGAACAGAGGATGAAAAGCAGAAGGAATAAACAAAACCAGATCTGTTTTCTCAGTGGTGTTCAAGAAGGTTAGGGAGGAACTGGCCATTGATTTCCAAGGAGACCTGGGTGGCTAAATACTGCGGGTTCCTTTGGGAATCCCAGTCCAAAAGCATGTCTTTGAAGTGCACAGCTGATTTGGCAGAGATATCAACAAGGGTTTGCTTGTTTCTTATTTCAGCCAGCTTTGATATGTGGGCTGAACTTTACCTTAGCTTACAGCCCTCGGGAAGCGCTCTCATTCCATTTTCTATTGAGTACTGACTTGCCCGGCAGGTCCGATGTGATTTCAGATAACCTTCTGCTGAAAACAACCACATCAATAATGATGACACTTTTGGCCTTGACATGTCTGTACCTTTGGACAGAATTAAGGTGCCTAAAAATAGACTTCTAGTGACCTTGGAGATACCTTCAGGTATCTGAGACATCTGGATAGGGTGGCAGATATGACAGGTCTACGGAAGACCCATTCTCTTCTTAGCTAGCAGCTGGTGGACGAGTGGGCTGCCCCTACCCTCTTGAGTGGGACTGGATTCCTGTACGTAGGTTACTGGACTGAACTGCCCATGTCCATAGTTTCTAGGGCCAGAGTAGACTAGCATGTCTTCAAGATGAGAGTCAACTCTTATTTAAGACAACTAAATGTAGGTGTCCACACCTAAGATGCTCAGTTAGGGGTCTAAGGTCTCATTACAGCCAATGGAGAGCTAGTAAGTATGTCAGCTGAGTCCAGAGTCGTGCGATCCACCCTAGACAGACACCAGGTGATCAGCTGGACCAAGGGCTCCACTCATTGACTTACACATAAGTGGCCAGTGACATTTCAAATTACCTGACTGTCCCATCCAGTCTCTAGCTCTCACTGTAGAGAAGTGGGATTACCCAAGGCTCCCACGACACCTTTGCTCCTTACGGATGTTTGGGATACCTTAAGATGTCTCATATTACAGCTGCTGCCCGTGTAGAGGAAAGTGAAGAGCCCTCCACGTGTCCACTGGCTTTAATGTAAGCTCAGAGCTGTAGTGCACAAGGATTCAGTGGGTTTGAGGTGTGGTAATTGCATCCCACCCCTTTCTGGTGAACACTGCATTAGACTTTATAACTTCCGGGGTAAGACAAGGTCTTTCATAATTTTGGTGTTATTCATGAGATGATTCCATTGCCACAACAAAAGCTGCTTCTGTATAGACAGATGAAATGGTAGACAAAGAAACTAGAAGGAAATGAAGCTTGTTAGAATGATGTCGAATGTAAACGATCCTATAAGACAGAGATTCTTTTTCTGACTCTTTTTTTCCTATTTTGAATGTAAAGATTTTGGGGTAAGGGCTTTTCTTACGATGTGCATGCACAGATTTCATTAGCCCGATGTGGCCTCGATTGTGATGTTGTACAACTAATAGATACTAATCTCTGCTGTGTTTTCCAGCTCACCACATAAAAGACTCAATTGTTGGTTCTTTCTGCCATTTCCCTTAGGAGCCTATTGCATATTCTGTTTGCTCTCATTTGATGTATAATTCTGGCTGATTATTCTTGATGCTGTTCTGTGACTAATTGCCAGTATCATAACTTGTTTTCTACCATCATAACATTTCTTTTATTTGTGTCTCTGCATCTGATAACCAGCCATTATCACCCTAAGAAATAATACTATCATTAGAGGATGATGTAGCAGGACAGAGAAGAAGTTTCACTAGCTGGTGGTAACAGATTTTTTTTCTTATAAAGCTCAAGGTCTAAGGCCCATTGTTGTTAACTGACATCTTTCCTTCGGCGCCAGTGAGCTTTGCACAGAGCAGAAATCCAAGACCAAGAAATCAGAAATATTTAGGGATTTAAGTCCTCTTGATTTTGGTGGAACTTATTCCACAGATCTGGCCGTAGCCTCTTAGAGCATAAGTTATGGGGCAAAAAAAACAGCACACAGAAAAATATGGGAAATTTTAAGACTTCTCTTCAGTGACTTGATACTGGGCTTCCTCATCTTCAATCCCTACTTGGGAATTAGCTATCTGGGGCTTCTTCCTAAGTTTGTTGCAGTATCCTCCTGAAAACTGATAGGGATAGTTAGGAATAAAGGCAGAGCTGAATCTGCAAGTAGCATCTGTCATACAGACAACATGCTTTTTTGCAGCCCATGTCCTTTAGCCTGAACACCTTGTATTTCAGATGTTTCTGCAGATGATGGGGTTTCACCCTGAAATCCCATCAGAAATCAGAGCTTGTGAGCATGTGGTGAGAGTAACCGCACTGGGGTAAAGAAGTCTTGTCGAGAGGAATTTGCTCAAAGTGCATTTGAAGTGGGTTTGAAATTATTTTCACATTCAGAATGTATTCAATTAATAAATCTGACAAAACAATGACAAGGCATTGAAAACAAAAACTAATAGATTAACAAATTGATTGCTAAGCTAATCAGAAACAATGTTTTGCTGGTGCCAGTCATATCAAGTCACTGGTGTTCTACCTTATCATGGGGTGGATTAGTGAGACCTAGAGTCTGAAGTGAGTTTTTCTCAATCACCAAATGAAATGATAGAGAAAAATGTGCCTAGAAACTCACCCCAATCTCACTGTACTGGGTCCTCCCAGCCTGCGATGTTCACTTCTTTCCAGAGCCTGCTAGAAGGTTATGTGTCTGTTGTGAGAAGAAACTGGTAATGTGTACCAAGGTACATCTTTGGGGCAATTCTGTTTGTTTACAGGGAAGAGGAACAGCACGTGATTTCCTAGAAGGCATTTGGAACACGTGCTGTCTATACCTGCCTTCCCAGGGAATCTCAGGTGCCAAAGTGCTCCCTTGCTCCTACTCTTATTCAAGGCCATCTTTCAGGATACAGAAATCTTTCAGAATGTCTTTTCTCTTTACTTTTCTGTTGTTTTTAAAGTTTTCTCGCTGCATATATATGACTAGATAAATAGTTTCCCACCCCCTGATTTTGCCAACCTCTTGCACAAATGCAACTCCAATCCCACCATGCAGTCAGTTGTTCTGATTGACTTTCTCTCCATCTCCTTGGATTGATCCCCATGAGAAGAGGGGCTGATGAGGCCGCTGATTTAACTTGATCTTTGATCAATGATAACAGAGTCATCTTCTGGCCCAACAGGGTGTAAATATGAAAATAAATGAGTTAATTTTCTGTGTAGTTTAAGCCATGATCACTATTGCTCAAACCCCTTCCATCAGGATTCCTGCTTAGAGTCATTGAGGTAATGCTAGACCTTACAGACAGGTAAGAAATATCCTCTGGAAGTTCAGAAGGAGTATAGCAAGAGACTCTTGGCTGAGAGGGTATTCTTTATGTCTTCATATCAAGACAGATATGAGCATCTTTTGTGTTGTCCTTAAAATAACCCTTTATCATGAAGATGTAGCTAGAATAATCATCATGAAAAATGGGGCTACCCTGGACAGAAATGTGCGTTGTATCCTGCGCATTTTGAAGGGATATTTATCTGCTTTATTGCAAGGTCACAGGAAAGTTCAGAAAGTTCATTTTCCTCATAAAGCAAAAAGCCTTGGTGAAAGCGGTTTGATGTTCTTCATTGAAATCTCAGAAGAGCGCGGTTGTGTGACTTGTGTGGCCACTCTCCTTCCTCACAAACACCTCAGCCCTTTCTTGGACCAAAGTGTGGAGAGTTGTATAAATCCACTTCCAAGAGCGGGTGCAGAACATTTGATGATCTGGCTATAAACTCTTGGGAAGTTCTGGTCACCAAAGAACGATGTAATCACCGTGGAGGCATCACCTGGCTTTCACCATCTTTACGGTCTTTTTATTGCAGGTCTCATCCTTTGCTGATGCCCACAGCGATCCTCTCCAACTTTGTTCAGATATTTCATGAAGAATTAGATTTTAATGAGACTCCTAATCAACAAGACAGGATGACCTGTGAATGGGGTAGCCTTTTTTTTTTTTTTTTTCTGGAAACACATCTTAACAATTTGGCATTTTCCAGAGCTGAGAACACTATTTACTGAGCTAGTAAATAAACACCACTCCTCTGAGCCATGTTCTTCTACTCATTTTTAGCTTTTATTTGCTCTGGAAAAGAAGTCCCCCACTGTTGTCCCAAGAGCTGCTGAACCCTCTTAGAGCACATAGTGAGCTACAGGGCAGCAGTGAAGATGCTGACTGTGAATGCAGAATGAAGAGCTGATGGAGGCCAAGCCATGACGTTGTCATTGGTGTGGACACGGTGGCAGAAAAAAGGTGTATCAGAAATGTCCAGGGATGTCCTATTTGGGACCCTCTGATAAAGTCATAGATTTTTTTAGGCAGGAGGCGGTGGGAGGTGGTGCAGTGTGTGTCCAAAGAGTGCTGTTTAACTGCAAGGAAAGTTTTCTATCTTATCTGGGATTAGACTAAGGAATTTACATCTCGGTGGGCTAAGGAGTGACCTCCCACCCTGTTCCTTGCTCTGCTAGTTACAAACAGGGACTCGAGTTTCATTTTGCTGATGTTCAGGCATGGAGAGCTTTCTGTGGGAACACGAGGCACAAGAGGTGGGGATTTTGCAGCAGTGGTTTGAGCATGCTGGTCTAGCTCGTTCTGAGTGCAGTCTAAAATCCACAGAGCCTGACTGAGAGTTAGGTTTGTGCACGACCAGAAAGATCCTCACCAGAAGGTCTGGTAGGAAAGGGTTGAGGCAGATCCTGAAGCCAGGCTCCACGGGGTGCCCAGCCTTCCTGCAGGTCCTGTCCTTCCCAAGCATCTGAGTGCTCCAGACAGCAAGGTGATATCTCCACTGGGTGTCACTGGGGTGAAGGTGGAGGGGGAAGGTGCACACTGTGAATGGAGCAGCTCTCTACTATTTACATACAGTGTTCCACTGTCGCAGGTGAGTGGTCAGGATGAGCATTCAGACCTCCTTGCTTCTTGTTGCATTCTTCTGCTCCCTTTCACCCCGAGGAAGCTGTTAATAAAGTTGACTTCTCTGCCATGGAAATTTTAGGAGCTTTACCACAGCTGGGATTTGGAGCAGGGAGCGCAGCAGCAGAGATGTCCCAAAATCTTGCCCCTTTTATTTCCTTTCTTGAGAGACACTCAACATAAAAAGTAAAATACGCTGCCAGGCTTTGCATAGCTTCTTTCTGGGGGGGCTTTCCGTCTACTAAGGCTTTGAAGAGCTGGCTAGGAAAGGAGAGTGTGGGTAAAGAGGTGCTAATTAGCGGAGACAGACAGGGAGTGACAAAGCTGAAGGGATGGATGCATTTGCAGGATGCAGAAGGCAAACAAAACATCAGGGAATTTCAGCCTCACAAGATCAAAAATATGCTGATAGGGACGTTGATGAGTACTTCTAAAAAGCTGTGGTTAGGAAATTAATGACTTATTGAAGGTGTAACTGGGTCAGTGGGGGCAACAGGCCTGATAAGGGTCTCCTTATACCAGAGAGTTTTGGTGTTTGGATACATCTGTTTATTTTCATTAGTAATAGAGATAAGATAACTTCAGGCTGTATTGTAAAGTGGGTTAAAACAGTTTAGTAAACACAGTTATTTATATGCGAGAACATACTTGCATCAAAACATACATACGGTAACATAGATATAAGCATATACTTCAGGAGATGTTTCAGTCATGATTACAGTCTTTCTCATTAGAGAGGGCTCTTATCACTGAAAGCCGAATTTTCCAGACAAATCACTGTAATTAAACCTGTGAGATAAAACAGTGGTTTTCAGCCAAAGCAGGTCCCTTGACCTCTGTCTTGCTGCTTTGAGGCAGTCCAGCCAACCTGCTAGGGCAGCCAGAAGGCTAAAAAGGAATTGAACGAGGAAAAAAATTCCTCATCTCTGAGGGCTGACAGAGCCCATTTGGATAGAAAATCCCAGGAGCAGTGCAGATGCAGCTCTGTGCTGCAGCCCTGGGGAGGAGGAAGTGGTGAGCCAAGGCTGCAGGAGGGTGCACTGTGCAGGGACAGTAAGTGGAGCAGGGAGAAGGTCAGCACAAACCACCCAGGAACTCACCACCACTGCCTGTGGTTGTATCTAGGCAGGGTGTGACTAAGGGATAGAGACTGAATATGGAGAAACAGAAATGGATGTTCATGTGGTCAAGTTCCTTCAATCCATAGGGAGAAGGAGGAAGGGAAAGCTGTTCTGTGTGGGAATGGCCCACAGCGTCAGAGCCACGTGGCCAGGGTAGACTGGCCCCTTCCCTTCCCTTCCCTTCCCTTCCCTTCCCTTCCCTTCCCTTCCCTTCCCTTCCCTTCCCTTCCCTTCCCTTCCCTTCCCTTCCCTTCCCTTCCCTTCCCTTCCCTTCCCTTCCCTTCCCTTCCCTTCCCTTCCCTTCCCTTCCCTTCCCTTCCCTTCCCTTCCCTTCCCTTCCCTTCCCTTCCCTTCCCTTCCCTTCCCTTCCCTTCCCTTCCCTTCCCTTCCCTTCCCTTCCCTTCCCTTCCCTTCCCTTCCCTTCCCTTCCCTTCCCTTCCCTTCCCTTCCCTTCCCTTCCCTTCCCTTCCCTTCCCTTCCCTTCCATGGTGCCGGGTGGGGGGGGCTCTTCACCATCCCCAGGGATAGCCCAAGGCAGGTGCTCCCACCCCTCTGCCCTGAGGTGCAGCTTCCTGCTCCCCCAAGGCCTCTTTCACCAATGCGGGGAGCACCCTAGAAGGAGTGACTCTCATGGCACTTTTCATGGAGAACCTGGCAGGGTTCCTTTCATCTGTGGACAACAAAACACTTTCCCCCCTCCCTCCCCTTCTGCTGCCACCAGCCTCGTGTTTCGTGGTTTGTGTTCTGGTGTCACAGCCCTGGTGCACGCAGGGGGCTTCGTGGATCCCAGCCAGCCTGGGGCAAGTATGTGTTCAGTGCTTCTCCATGCACAAGCTGTTCGATTAAGCATCAGCGACAATTTCCAGCTCAGGAGGTTTTGCTCTGGGCTCTGCTGATCATTCACTTCACCGTTTGGATTGTCTTCCCAGGGCAAGACTATGCAAGATGAACATGCAACATGGGCTGCTGCTGCAGGGAGTATGGCTGCCACTCATTCCTCCAGCAATCCAACAGGAATGGTGACTGGGAAGCTGCTTTCCACCCCAAGACTGGAGTGCAGAGCCGGGCCCTGTGCAATTACAGCCAGGAGGGTGTTTGATCGTGAAGGTTAGGGCAAAGACAGGAATCCTTGCAGGAAAAGAAAGCAGAAGAAAATTAAGAAGAAAAGCAAGAAGAAAAGCAGATATAGGAGGAATCAGTCCAGTAAAATCTTGTTGGAAACCTGGTGACACTGTTGTGCAGGCAGCCAACACTTTAGCACGTCCCGAATCTTTTGCAGCCTTGGCAGAGTGTTGGGTAGTGAAGGGACAGGATTTTTCCAGATGGCACCAGTGCCCAGTGCTACAAACTCACGTCCAGCACAGGGAAATCTTACAGATATGAAACTTAGGAAGAAGTCACAGAGAAGTCCACATGGATCCGAAGAGATTCAGATTTTCAACTGCACTGTTTTTTGAGAGGGTTAAGGGTGCAGATGAAACTGAAGAATACGTCCTCAGTCTGGCTGGAGAAGGAGGATGTGGGTTCCCATAGTGGCAGACTGAATTCCCAGACAAGGACAACAGGCTACAATAGCTAAATGAACAAATTTATTATCTGTGAGACTCTCCTGCATGGTAAAACCCTTCTTTGTTCATTGGTATCCAAGAGCCAAGTAGAAAGGTCAGTGTGCTGTGCCAAGGAGCACTCCAGTGATTCATCACTGATGGTCTGTGGGTGCAGAAGGGACAATACCCCCAAGCTTGGGATTTTTGATGGTACCCCCATGCTCTTCCACACTGCAGCAGCCAATGCACCTATCTTACCCTGCACCCCCTCCCCAGCCCACAGGCACAGCATAGTGACCCATCCAGGAGATGCTTCGCCACCTGCTTGAGCTCTTCTTTGGTCCAGAGAGACACAAGGGAATGCTCAAAAAGAGAGGGCAAGCACTCATTGCTTTGGGGTAACATTCATTCCCTGTAGACGACCAACACAAACCCCAGTAAAGCCAGCAAAATGAGAGTTAATTTAGCCCTGAAGTCTTGACTTTTTCTCAGAAAATTTAAAAGCTAAGACCTTCGCTCTTATGGCCTTTCTCAGAAAGCCAGGATACACTCCCCTAAACCAGCCTTACTTACTGGTTTCCCATCCACAATTGCCCTCTTGCTGGGACAGAGTTGCGATTCAGGATCTCAACAGAAGATATGCAGAGCACTTCTATTTCCTTCAGAGATTTATGTAGGGGTGAGTCAAAAAGAGCACAACAGCTCAGGACAGGTCTGTTCTCTCCTTTTCCTTTCTCTGTTGTGCACCATGTGTCTGTCATAATCTGCTTGGCCTCCAGCCCTGCAGCATCATGCCAAGAGAGAACGTAGAGGAAGAACTTCCAACAACATCTCCTGGAAGAGCCAAACAAGGCTGGGGAGCAATGTCATTAATCTTTGGGCAGATGTGGGGTGATGATTTAAATATATCAACTCCCGAGTCTGCAGGACAGTTGGATGCCCCAGAGAAAGCCACAGAGGTTCAGCAGAAGAGACTGGTCCACTTCATCAGTAAAGATGGGACAGAGGAGACGGCTGTCTCTGAGGCTGGGGAGAGGATAGGGTCGCAGGGAAGGAGTCAGGAACTCAGATCCAACCATGCTGAAGGTGCGTGAGCCAAGCTCTGCTGCTCTGCTCATGCTTGAGCTCCCCAAAGGAATGTGTTTGCTTGGCACCTGTTAGAGCAGAGGAAAATGGTAGTTTTACATGTAAACTGAGCAAACCCAGAAGCTGAAGTTCTCTGTATCACGAGTCATGGGGAGAGATGTGGGCGGGTCCAAGGTTATTCATAGCAACAAAGTCAAAATCTACTAAACCAGCAAGTAGTTGGTATGAATACCTTGGATACCCCACTATGAAAAGGCAGAGGAGATTCTACCTGCATCTCTCCTTCGCTCCAGAGATTGCCCCAGGGTTTCTCTCAGATTGCAAGGGTGGCAGCTCCAGCCTACACTCTTACCTCTGTCCCATGCCAGTGCGTTAGCTGAACTAAGGGAGATTCCAGACTCTGTAGACAATCATTAATTTGTACAAACATGGGCATTTCCCGTAGTTTTTCTGCAGACTGAAGACTTGTCAAGCTCTGGAATCTTTCTGACTGCGCTTCTGAGGATACACCTGGTCCTCTTGTTCTCCTGTGGAAGGTAGCCAAGAATAAATGCTTGTGGTTTTTGAAGTTTTGCCTGAAATCTAAGATGAGTTTGGAGTTGAAATCCACAGCAAAATGAGGAAGAGGGTGTTGAGGAAGAGGTGAACCTACATGAACAGGAGTTGCAGGCACAATCTTGAATGTGTTGTTTCTGATTTAGGTGGAGGACTGGTGAGCTCCCACCTGCTTTCTAAGGCTGTTGGGTGGCTGGTTGTCAGCTTGTCTGAAGTTCAGCATCTTTGTATCTTTACTTTCTAATTGACTTCAGCACTGATGGTCTAATCTCAGCCCTTCTTTTTCCCTTTATACATTTCACTGACACCTTCTCCTGGAAATATTTTCCACCTAATTTTCTCTGAAAGAAGGAGAATCCGTTAGCCCAGAGCCCTTGATCTTGCAGGCACTCTTGAGGGCAAGAGAGATAGGTACTTGCTAGTAGACTCCAACCTGACAGGAGGTCATGAACAAGGGGGTCTTAAAAGAAGAGCACATAACATTTGCCCTCACTCTTGCATGTTGAGCTGTCAGCGCTGTGTCCCTGGTGTGAATGGGAAAGGAGGTGTAGGCGTAGGTCTTTGCATACAAGTAGAAAGCCAGAAGTTACTCCTAGCGTGGAAGAAGGCACGTGATGGGGTGTAGATTGGGAATGGGACATGTAAGAGCCTCATGCACCCGCAGGTAGAACGTCCTCCGGATCACGCCAGCTCTTGCGGAGGTGGTGCCTGATGGCCGCGCTGCCCTGCACTCCCTGACCCGCTGCCTCTTCCTGCTGCCATGCAGCAGCCAGGTACGTTACGTGTGTTTGGGTGAGTTTTCTAGATCAGTGCTTCACTGGCCATGCTTCACTGCAGGCATTGTAGGTCTGTTTGCGTGGTGCCCTAACAGCTTCTTCGCAGGGTCTGGGCTGGGGTATGGGAGAACTGCCCTGTGCTCACTTACCAGCGAGTGTGGTGGGTCACACTTCAAGGTGTACGGGGCCGTTTTCTTCTCCATCTTGCTTTCCTTGCAAAGCGAATCTCATCTTCGATTGCCACTAGCCTTGTGCCTTAGAGCAAGAGGAAAATGACAGCTATCACCAAAAGACACAGCATGGTCCTTGGCAGAGCGTGAAGGCCAACAACGCCGTCACTGCCAGGAAGTTTGAGGAACACACGTATTTCCCTGGACATGGCATTCAGGTACTGGGGGAGGGGAAAGAGGGAGCACGTTCCTGTCCCTTCCACGCCGACAAAACATCACGTTCCTCCTTCTCCGTTTTACACAAACGTAAGTTGAGGACTGAGAAGTTTTGCCCAGTGTCACCCCCCTGCTGTGGTAGAGATGGGCTGAGGACTCGCACCCTGGACTCTAACAGTTAATGCTCTGCGGTGCTTTCAAAGGTTTCCTTATTTCCTGCCTGACAGACGGGGAGAGGAACTTGGTCTGCCAGTGGAGGAGAAAGATGTTTTCCTCCAGTGCTCCCATCCAGCTCCATCCACACCCTCTGCTCAGAAGGACAATTGTTTCCAAGAGCAGTACAAAAACACACCATTCACGTGAAAATAAAGGGCGGGGGGGCGGGGGGAAAGGAAAATTCTTTTCCAGTTTCTCTGCACGAGCAGAAGTCAGTGAAGAAACTGCTGTGTTGTGCTCCAGAAGAGAAGCCTGAGAGAAGCCTACAGTGAGACTTGGTGCCAGGAGAGATTTCCACTGGATGGGTCATTTTTTAGAGTGTGTTGGTCAGCACAACCTGTGCGTCACCACGGCGCTGAGATCAGGAGAAGTCTCTCCTGAGGCGGGTGAGGGGAGGGCTTACTTCTCCCTGGCTTTCCTCCAGCATGTCAGGAGCGGGCTGGAAGAAATGGGTCTCCTGGCTGTGTGCCTGTCACCTTCGGCTTCCCCAGAGAGAGACAACAGGAGGTCATGTACCCACTCAGTGACAGCACTCCTCTAGCATGGAGCCCACCTTTCTCCTGCTACTTTCAAACTGCAGCCTCTGAAGTAGGTGCCACATTTCTTATCCAGAGCTTGCCAGCCTGCTGTGATTTTCCTCATGGCAGAGGCCATCCTGCTGCCCACTGTGCATTTCTTTTCCTAAGGGTTTCACTCATATCTGTCCTGCAATTCCCAGGAAGTGATAAGAGCTAGAAGTATTTTGTGGACAAAACGCTAGAAGGATACACAGCTCTAAAGGGTGCTGGTCCTGAGGAGTCCGGGGCTGCAGCAGAGAATGATGAGTTGTAAAAGACTCAATGCTGACCTTTTTTCCCCAGTTATCTGTTTTCCCTCCAATGCTTGCTGCCCTCTCTGCTAAGACTTGTTACCTTCAAGATCTCACCCAGATTTCTCCATTGGTCATCACCTAGGAACACAGCCAAGTGTCAACATCAGACTCCTGCCAGAGGTGAGGCTGGCTCTGCTGCCGTCACCTCATACAGGCTGAGAGTCACGGAGAGGGTGCAGAGCTGTCCTCTCGCAGCAGGATCTTTGCCACCAGGATGCTCCCTCTTGAAACACGTGTCCAGGGGATTGCAGTACAGAGAGCCTATAAACACCCTGACTAACTCTGAGCCTCTCCAGCAACCAGCACTGGTCGGATCCCAGGGTCAAGCCTTCTGCAGTGTGAAGACAGTCAGAAGGATGTGTAGGCAGCAAATGCATCAGCGTCTTCCATGGGACGGCAAGTGGGAAAGGAAGGCTCCAGGGACTTTCCAATTTTGCAAGCCTGGGTGGAATCTGCTTCTTAAAGTTCATGAATTCAGATGCCTGGTAACACTTGGGGGCAGACACTGCGAATTCCTGGGATCAGGGCTTTGGGGAGCAGCGGTGTAATGCAACCAGATGCTGCATGCCACGGGTCTCTCAGCCAGCTGCCTCGGACACTGCGGCAAGCAACATGTCCATCCCTGCCAGAGAACGTCAGCCCTGTGTGCTCGTGCTTTGTACACATGACCCAGGAGCAACATTTGCGCTGCCAGGCCATCCATCAGGAGCCCTTTTTTAAAAAAAGAAAAATGAAACAATAGCCTCGTGTTTTCTTTGGAATTTCTAACCACGCAGTACAGTTAGCAGCACAAGCTGTGGCTGGCAGCAAGCGCTGCCTGCTCACCCTCCTCTCCCTCCCCAGCAACAGCCTGAGTCATGGCTGTGGTCACAGACAGTGACACAATGCCATTGTCATCCAAAGAATGCAGTGTTTTCCTGCTCTGCAAAAATATTTTGTACAGTGCATTTTCCGTGCTCTCCAGAGGAGAGACTGTCCGGATTCCTGCTGTCGGGGCCCCCAGGAGCGTGCTGACTAATACTCCCATTTCTCTCCTCGTGTTCCCCCAAGGTCCCAGACTTATTTATACTCTACACAAAGAGCTCGGAATCAAGGCTGGTGAAGTGGATTTCCTCAGAACGGCACATGCTCTGTAGTGTGAGGAAACGGTGACTTTAATCTCTCAAGCTACGAATCACTGAGGTCACATCACTGGAGCCAGCTCATGGTTAAGGGTCTGGCCCGGTGGATGCCTTGGACATATGTAGGCAACAGTGTAGGAGGCAGACCATCTGTCCTCCCAACTCCAGAGATGGCTGTGGGATGGCTCATCCTCTGGAGACACCTCCCTTGCTGCTGTCTCCTGAAGTAATGAGACACGCAGCTCGGACGAGAGCCACGCTGCAGCCACGCTAACCACCGCGAAAGCACCTTTAACCACCGGCCATGGTCCTGCCCTCTCTGCACACCTCAGGGGGCTGCAGCCTCATAACCTCTACGGACCCTCTTAGCTGGGAAATGAAACTGCAACTAATTCCTACTGCTGCAGAGCTCCTGCCTTTCTCCCATCGTGCAGCAGGCGGGGAAGGACAGGGCCAGCCTTTTCTGTTCCTGCCAGGTGGTTATCAGGGTGATTTAAAATCAAATTGCTTGGGAATAGATAGGATAAATTAATTCAAATGCAAATCTCAGAACGTGGAAAAGACCTCCTTCCCCCAAACGTCTTTGTTTTACACGACCGAAGGACAGATGACAGGGCTGCGACAAGGCTGCTCGCCGTGGTGAGCTCTTCAGCTCCTTCAATAACACTGAGGGCTGGTACCGTACACGCTCCATCAGCAAAAAACCCGTGTGCTTCCATGCGACAGCACACAGGGCCTCGCTGGAGGAGGGCTCTGTGGTGGGATGTAGCTCAGCCATGGTGCTTCAGCATCTTTGGGGATGCAACGCAGTTTTGGAGGGATGAACGTGCACAGTGGGACGTGTCAGATAAGCTCTGAAATGGCCATTTTGTCTGTGTTTCTGTACACGTATACCATGACATAGTGTTTGCGGTGGTTGCTCCCCATTAAGTGGGTGTAAACTTACTTGATGTCTTTATGGGAGATGTGTTTGTGAGAGAAATTAATTTGAAAAACAAGGCGATTGACTTTGCAGAAATGCGTTGGCTCCATTTTGGGTTTCCTCAACCACTCTTGAACCAGGATAAAAGGAAGAGTCATCATTCACGACATCGTAATCTACACAAAGTGTATTTCCTCTGCGAATGCAACGTGTGAATGCACCGCTGACAGGGTGGCAGGGTAAGCCAGGCTGCATGTGATCAGCCGGCCTCGTAAAAGCAACTGGTGGATGCTGCTGGTCTGGAGCGCTCCAGGGACGGCGAAGGTCCTGCACGTTCCACATGGCCCGTTGTGAAACAGCGGATGTTTTGGAGCAGATAGGTGATACAGAAGACTTCCTTCCTCAAGTCAGAAGGCAAAGAATTTGTATCCTGATTACAAATTATGAGGGTTTGTAGATTGCAAGGTCAGAAGGGACCGTTTTAATTATGTCATCTGCCCTTCCCAAACAGGGTAGTCTTGGAATGACACTTGGTGATTCCCACGCTGAGTCCAGCGGTTCGTGGCTGACCTACAGCGGGGTTTTTCTCAAAGACTCAGACACAGAATCTGTCACTGGCTCCACAGCCTGTGAGGAGATTCCAACACATGACCTTTTTTTTCCTACTCAACATACACAGCTCAAGTCCCGTTTGTATTCCACCTGCAAGACCTTGGTCTAGAGAGGTCACGTCAGATTTACAGTCACCCACTCTCTCTCTCAAGTAAGCAACAGTGGGATTGTGTCACATCCCTGCTTCCACACCACTTCTTCCCACCTCATTCCTGACAACCTGGCAGGAAGAAGAGAGGAGGCTGCTTGGGAAACCCAGGAGGACTCGTGGAGCCGGGGCACTGCGCTCGCACCAGTGCTGTGCAGGTGTCACATGGGAAAATTGTTCATGAGCCAAAATCAGACACTTCGGCGTCCGCGGGATGTAAACAGTTTGGAAATGTGTGTCCAAATTTCTTCCCTGGTTAAATACTGAAACTCTCTGGAGGCTGCAGGCCACAGAGATCTGTATCAGTTACCTGCTGTAACTGCGATGCATCCTGCTCTGTGATTGCACCGGTCTGCCTTTGGCAGCCACATTTCCTGGTTAAAACAAATAACACAGGACAGTTTTTGCAAACATAATAAAGCCACCCACCGCGCCAGGAGACAAGTACGTATCATTATTAATGAGGCTGTTTATCATTTGTGTTGTGGTAGGACCCAGAGGCTCCTGGTCAGGGATGAGGGTCTCATTGCACAGTAACTCATAGCTCAGATGCAATCGCTACCCAAAGCCCCTGCAGTCCGAGATGAACGGAGGTACCAGCTGCGTGCAGAGACCAAAGAGGTGCCTTGCAGGGTAACAGCAGGACAAATTCTCATTGGTTTATCCTTCTGGAAACCAAAGCACATAAGCAGCAAGTCTGTGGCCAGATGTTAGTGCAGAACACAGCCAGACCCTGTCCCTCAGCCTTCCTGGTAGCCAAGTGTGGTGGCACTTCAGCCTTCTTGCAGTGTCTTTGCTGCTTTGTGCTAGAGGACCAGAGACGTGGTTTTCACTCCCAGTTTAAGACCTTTGAGACCATTCTCTGTGCCTATAAAGCAAGAAGGTAATGCAGTTTCCTTCTCACAGGTGTGCAGTGTGTTTTATCCCACACAGTGGGACTTGCAAGTTAGGAACTTGACTGGAAGGAGCTGGAGAGCTTCCAAGCACCCTTATTACACTAATATGTCGCATTCATAAAGCAGCCTATCTCCCATCCCTTGAGGTGTTCAGCATACCTGGCTGAGAGCAGGGCTAAAGGACTCTTCCAAACTTACCCAGCAGACCCGTGGCAGGGCCAGGTACACCCCAAAGGTGGTCCATGAAGATCACTCACACCTATCACAGTTCTGACTGCAACAGGAGTGTGGGGCTTTGCTGCAAAAGATGCACATGCAGCGCAGGGCAAAGTCTGCTGAGCGAGGATTTAGGGCACATCCAGAGATCCCAAGGTATGACTTAGGCTTTGCCTGGCCTTAGGAGGAAGCATGTTGTCCTGTTTTAGCCAGAGCACAGTGCCAGCCCCTTCTCCACCACTGTTACCCAGCTGGCACTGCACTAGGACAGGTCCCAAGTGCGTTGGATCTCCGGGTGGTTTTGCAGGCTTGCGTACAACCTGGGGATGCCGTCTGCGATGTGCATGACTGGGTTTATGCAACTGCTCCGCTCTGCACAAGCTGGCACGTTAGGCCTGCTGACTCGGGCACTATTTCAACATGAGGACAGTTCTGGGTGGAGAGAAGTAAACAAAGCAAACCAGCCGTTCCCCGGGGCTGAGCTAGGGAAGGGTGGCAAGACGATAGTGATAGGACAAGGGCAAGTGAGTCAGGCTGCACGGGCCAGCAGAGATAAATGCACATAAGGAGCTTCTCCCTCCCTTCTGCCAGGCTCTCGGCTTGCCGTGCTGCTGACAGCCCTCTTACATCACCCTGTGCCCTTGGCTCTCTGGTCACCGGGCTCCTCGGGTGCATCCACACCGTTACGTTTGCAAGCATCCTCCTTTTCCCCATGCACAGGAGCTGCCTCATAGGCTCAGCCCGACAGGTCCTTCCCAGGTTGGTGCAGCCAGGGGCACGCGGGATGGAGAGCAGCACCTCTGGCACCTCTTCAACGCGGAACACAATGAGGATTAATCACAGCCTGTCAGAGAGGCTGCTGTATTTTTCCTCCATTCTTATTTGCGTGCTAGAGCCTGGAAAACAGGATGGCAATGTTTTCCTGCCATGCATCCACCGAGACTAAACAAAGGAGGTTGTATTTCCAGCCCCTCCTGCTTTCTGATAACTGCAGAACTTTCAGGAATCGCTTGGGGAGAGCAATAGTGGGAGGCAGGTTCCAAAGATCTGCCCCTTGGGCTGGCTGCATAGGAGGGGGTGGCTACGGATTTGAGCAGAAAGCCTCTGACATCTCTGCCGAGGGTGAAGGTTTTCCATCCCACTTCTGGGGAAAAGCACACTGCCCAAAGAAAGGTCTTGTGTGCACAGGCTGCCTGGCTCGGAACGGCCGTGCTGGTGTGTTCTCATTGAGTTTTATGACTCACAGTTTGTTCAGGCCTCGTTACTTTTAAGTCCAACCATGCTGGTGCTTCACAGTGTCATACAAACAAGAAACCAGGCTGTGACCATCTAAAGAAGGAGGAAGTCTTTATTTCTAATAGTATAACCATGAGCATCACCTGGACATGAGTTAGGTGCTGGGTCCTTATGCCAACATCTAAAATGGGAGCTGAGCTCAACTGGGAATGAAGCTGTGTCCTCGCATGCTTCAAAAGCCCAGGCCTTTTCTCTACCTGTGGCAAAGCCTTTCCCTCACCCCAGTTTCAGTAGGATGCACTGGGTTTCTACTTTTTACCTGATGCGTCATGGATTTAAATAGCTGCTTTCTCCAACCTCAGATGAACCTCACAGAATAAGCAATAACTGGTGCTTGTGTGGAACTTTTGGAGGATCTTAAAATGTTCCCTGAATTGGAAAAATGAATGGCAGAAATCCTAGTTCTGAACTGATTTGGGGAACTTAAAGTTTCTGCCTGAGCAGTGGCTCCATGCGTAGATTTGGTGAGTGTTCCCATTACCCGGAGCAACAAAACCAGCCAGAGGCAGCTTCTGGGAGAGCAGGGACCAGGGAAAAGAGAAGAGCTGAAGAGAGGAAAGCTATGCTAGATGCCCTGGAGAGAGGCTCTGAGTAGCTGTAGAGGTTTTCACATCGAAAATACCTCAACTTCAACTCAGACTTCACAGGGAATCATTTTCCACCTACAGATCATGTTTCTCACCTATTCCCATAAAGGGGGAACAAGGTTGCCTCAGGCACTTTTGCTGATTTGTAGGACAAAGGCTCAACCCCGTTCCTGGCATTACATTGGGAACATCCCCTGGATTTGTCTAATGCCAGGGAAGCACTCACCGTGTGGGGCTGAGTCCTGTTTTTCAGCTATGGTCAAAAATCCCTTCCCCAGAGCTGAGAACACCGTAGCGAATGCAGGCAGTTCATGCAAAGGGTTCAGCCAGATAACGTAAGGAAATTTCTCTCATTTAAAAGAAATCTTCCTGTAAAAACTCTGTTCTCTGAAGTAGAATTTAAATATATATATATATTGAACCACTGCTTAGGGAAACTGCTTTCCCCTCTGCATGGCTTGGGGAAAAGGTTGAGAAAGAGTGTTGCAAGTCTGACTCTTGATGTCCTCCAACATGTGATAGCCTCAGCATCAGCACAGGCTGGGGAACAAAGGGATGGAGAGCAGCCCTGTGGAGAAGGACTTTGGGGTGCTGGGGGGTGAAAAGCTGGACATGAGCCACCAACATGCACTCACAGCCCAGAAGCCACCCGTGTGCTGGGCTCATCCCCAGCAGTGTGGGCAGCAGGTGGAGGGAGGGGATCCTGCCCCTCTGCTGCGCTCTGGGGAGACCCCCCTGCAGGGCTGGGTCCAGCTCTGGGCTCCTCAGCCCAGCAAAGACATGGAGCTGCTGGAGCGGGGCCAGAGGAGGCCACAGGAATGACCTGAGGGTGGAACCCCTCTGCTGGGAGGAGAGGGCAGAGAGTTGGTGGTGTTCAGCCTGGAGCAGAGAAGGCTCCGGGGAGACCTTAGTGCGGCCTTTCAGTGCTTCAAGGGGCCTCCAAGAAAGGTGGGGAGGGGCTGTTCAGCAGGGATTGTTGGGGCAGGACAAAGGCTGATGGGTTTGAACTGAAAGAAGGAGATTCAGACTAGAGAAAAGGAAGAAATTTTTGATGCTGAAGATGGTGAGACCCTGGCCCAGGTTGCCCCGAGAGGTGGGAGAAGCCCCATCCCTGAAACCATCCCAGGTCAGGTTGGCCCTTGGGGCTCTGAGCAACCTGCTCTGGTTGCAGATGTCCCTGCTCCCTGCAGGGGGTTGGACTGGGGAAGCTCTGAAGGTCCCTTCAACCTAAACCAGTCTACGACTCTGTGATATGGGGACTGTGCTCACTCCTCCAGCAGTGCGTGTGGAGCAGAGCCAGGGTGAGGAGTGGTGCTCGACTCCAGCTGGGCTGCGGGTCGTGGGAGGCCAGGCTAACCACAAACAAGGAGATTCAGTCTGCTCTGCACTACGGCTCACTTTTCATCACCTCATTCTATCTCTGGGTTTGGCCCTGGATGTTCTGTCCCCAAGGTACTAAAACGCTGAAGAAATCCCCCTCCCCTAACATAATCTCACTGGTTTAAGGCCTCAAGCCTTATTACAGTTTACAAGATAAGAACTTATTAAACAGTGTGAAAGTAACCTTGAAAAAGGGGATTTAAAAATCTGCGGTGCAAGGTCCTGAGATCTGGTCAGGTTACTTCATATTCCCTGATTACGCTTATCTCTGTTATCCCCATTAATTGTCACGTGGGAACTCACTGCATCAGGGTCCTGATGTTACCGGGAGAAATGGGAAGGGCTGAGAGGAACTTGTCTGCATGGATATTTTTCCGCGTGGATGACTCAAGTGAGGAATGAACTGCGCTATCTATAAAATTATCTGCAAGATCTTGAGGTGGGGATGGCATCTCAGGAGCGCTCTTCATGTCCAAAAGAACCCCCCAAAACGTGCATCTCCCTGAACGCTGGCACACCACAAACCACAGGTTTAGCCAGCAGCAAAGCCGCAGAGCACCTGCTGCAACCACCAGGAGCATCCAGGAAAGCTGGGAAGGAGCTGGAGAGGGAGAAAGCTCAACTGGAAACAGCAACAAAATCCCAAACTTTTCCCCTCCTTCCTCCACCCTCCCCACATTTCTCAACAGAACTTGTAAGTTACAGGTTTTAAATATGTTATGAGTGAACAAAAACTTCCAGTCCTGCCTGAGGTATGGCAGGAAAGCACGTGCTGTCACGATTAGAGCACTCGGAGAGCTGCTAATTACATAACACCCCAGGAATCTGGCAGCGCTCATCGAGAAATAGGGCAAATCATCCCGTTTCCCCCACCACCTCCCTCCCCAATTCTCTCTGCTTCAGTTTTCCTTGATTGAAAGTTTAATGTTCAAACCCTTCCAGACTGGTCTGTAACCTGGCAAAGGTGAGAAGCGACTTTTGCAAAAGCTTTGTCATACCTCAAACAGCTCTTCAAAGAGAAAAATCTGCACTCAACAGTAGCATTTTGCTTTAGTGATTATGTAGAGCTTCCAAACCGTGGCACAAAGGGGTCCACCGAGCAGCAGGGGAAGATTTGGAAAGCTTTTCTCCCAAGCAGACAGCACAGGGCATGTGGAGAGCACGGAAGGCCCCTCAGATTACTGGTAATTAAAGGAGTGCCTTCTCCAACACAACCTCTTCTTCAGTGGGCTTTGGTTCAAGCTTCTCCATCATCTTTCCATCATCTCTGAATGAGAGCCAAGAAAAGCAAACAAGACCCATGTTGATTTTTTGCAGAAGTCAGTCGTGTACCTGGCAGCTGGTGATAGCGCTGTTTGAATCTGCAGAAGTTCAAGCTGCCCTCAGACTCCAAAAAACACCTTTACACACTTGGCATCCGCATGTAAAAATATCCAGCATTCTTAAAGCTCAGGCTTGGGCTGGCCCCCAGGAATATTGGGCTCCTGACAAGACTTCTGGCATCCTCAGGCAGGTTAAGAAGCAATCAGGAGTCAAGTCTGGAACAAAAGCATCGCTTGGCCACGCTGTGCCCATGCCAGCACCAGAAACAAGCACATGCAGATAAGCTAAATCCCTAAATCTAGTTCCTTAAGACACGTATTAACCCCGCCGTATTCCCAAGTGATTTTCATCAGACCACTCTTTCTCTTCTGTCTGCCCGTCACTAACATCACATCTACAGGCAACCATCACTCCTGCCCGCTCAGTGAGGAACTGCGAGAAGTACAAACACCACCTCCCAGACTGACAGAGAGCAGCTCGTTTTCCATTCACCTCGCTGTCCTGTAAGACAGACCCATATTTTCCCGTGGATCTAGAGGATTTAGCAGTAGCTTTGCCAGTTGGTGTGCAAAACGAGGGTCTCGGACCATACCTCAGCCCATGTCCAGGGTCATTCCTGGAGTCACCAATCTGTTCGCTGCAGTTCGGAGGTCACCGCTCTTCATCGCAGTTTGGCTAAGTCAATATGCAGCTGCATCCAGGGAAAATCGCTTTCCAAACACTGGGTCACTCAGTTCGCGGAGTTGCCCACACGCTGCCTGCCCCCTCGTACCTGCTTGGTACGGTAGCCAGCAGGTAACAGTCCTCTCCCTTCCATCACCTGGCTGCTTCCACCCCTCCACTCGAAACTGGATGTCAACCTTTAACAAAACCTGTAAAACTCCAGGATTTTTGTTGGCATCTGCTGCCTGAGCTGCTCTGCTGGGAAGGAGATGCACGGTGCAGCAGTCTGTGGCTTTGCAGCAATCTCTCCCCGCGGGCAATCCCATTTTCCACTCAGAAATAACCACAGGGATTTACCCTGAACATTCACCTCGGCGATGGGGCCAAACACAGCCCCAGCGGAGCGGGCGAGTGATGGCAGGGAGTGCCTAAAGCTGTTATAAGGAAATGCTTTGTCACCTTCACCTCGTCGCACAAACCCTGTCCCTTATCACAGCGAATCCTTTATAGAGCACTGTAACTAAACACAGAGCCTTAAAACCCGACCAGAAACACAACCCTGCCCTGAAGAACCAACAGTCTAGTCAGCCACTTTATTAGATAGGGCATTAATGTAAAACCAGCTGGTGAGTGGTTGCTGAGATGTGACAACAGCAAACACATCTCAGGGACTTCCAGGTCGGACCTGGCCAGCACTGGCTGGGGCGCTGGAGAAGGGTATGCTGGTGCTTGGCTGTGCGAGGTGAAAGTCCCTCATGCATCAACCATCAGTCAAGGAGAGGAGGGCCAGAAGGCTCCAGGGCCCTTTGCCAGCAGCATCCAAGGACCTGCCTCTGTCTGGATTGGGGTGGAAAGGACTGGGGAGCAGAAGGACCGATGTGAGGTGGAGTCATGGAGGTTCATGCAGAAAGAGCTGGAGCTCAGCAAGGAGAGAAGACGCCAGCAGTGCTGAATGCTGAGTGCCTGGTCTCTTTGCTGTGTGGACCAGAAGTGAGGAGCCGATCTGTGCTATGGCGATGATACAGGGCTCTTTACTGCTCACTTACTGGTGATACTGGAGTACTCTGTCTACTTGGGAAGGCCAGAGATTCCACCACCCATCTTCAAGCACCCAACTGACAAGGCACCGAGACAGACACTGAGGAGTCAGGAATTTAATTCTCTGACATTGAGGGGTAAGACACCCTTGTGGGTCAAGGAAACAGCAAGAGAGCAGCAAGTTTATGTACATACAGGTGGCGAAAGCGAGAAACAGAAAACCAGCAACCTCTGTCAGCGGTTCCTGCACAGAGAAACACACTGCAGTGCAGATCCCCAAAATGCCCTCTGCCATTCCCACTTCTGCTTCTGCCGGCGAGGCCTGAGGCTGAATTCGTTCTGCAGCCCAAGCCCTCTGCACTCCCTCCCCACACACAGCTGAGAGAGAGCAAAACGCCCAGCGTTCCCCAAAACTGCCCGTTTGCACACAGGGGAGAGGTTGCGATCGCTATCTGGGCACGCTCATCAGGAGAAGGCATCTCAAGACAGATACCGCCGGAGACTTCCTGGTAAATTGCAGCATCACAGGGGAGTCTGCAGCTACTTGCACCCAGCCATCATCAGAGCAAAGAACACTCCGGTTCCTGGCTGGTACCTGAGCTGATAATTGCTCACAAAAATTAAGGGTTGGGTAATTCCTCCTGAAATTAATTACCTCGCTGAGATGCCGCAGGGCAGATACCATGAGAAGGTCTGAAGCAGATGATATAACCATTTCCCTCTTCAGGATTAAAACCAGGAAACAGGTCACAAAACTCCACCTTTGTCGCAAAGGGCTTTTCGCTTTCTGGACTTCCCTTCTCTGGAAAACTTCGGGGCTTTTCAGGTCCCTCTGAAACAGCTATGAGGGTCCTTGGGAGTTACAAGCATTTATGGACACTCCTCTTGTCTGCCTCATCTGACATGGACAATCCAGTTCTCTCCAGCGTCTTGCTGTGCTGATTTTAACACTTTTTATGGAGCAGCCACTTACTCCTTGCAAAATATTTATAAACAGAGGCAGTAAAGTAGAAGAGGCTCAGAATATTCACAGTGATCTCCAGCCTTCAATTAATTTAAAGACCGTCCTTGTTCCCATCACGGGGTCTGCTCGCAGCTACCTCCTCTCTCTCAGACCGCGCAGCTGGATTTGGGCAAAATCCTTTATTTCTCCTGCAGCTGTCATGTGTTTTGTAAAAGAGTCTCGTCCTTCCTTTTTGTGTCTTGGCTCCCTAGAGCAAGATTCCTCCGAGGAAATGGATGCTTTGCCTGTGCATGTGGGCTGCCTCCTTCCTTCACCTCCCTGATGTAAAGAACATCCTTTTTCTTAGTAAAAGAAACCGTAAAACCATTGATTCGCAAAGGAATGGAGCTGGCATTCCCTGCCCAAGGCAAATCCATGGTATTTGTGTCTCTGTCCCTTTCAAATACTCTCAACGATGAATTTTTCACCACCCTTTCAGGCAAAATATTCCAATACGCCACTTTTCTACCCATGGAATTTCCCCCTTAGTTTTATCTTTATTACCAGCCCAAATTATACAGTCTTTCCACACAGTCACACCTTCCAGACATCCTCCTCCTTCTCTTGCTCATTGTGGATGATGTCCAACTGGACCACAGCTCTCCTGCAGTGTCATGGCCTCACGGGCACGGGCCCCCTCCTGAGACCTTGCCAGGGCTCTGCAGGGCTCTGAACATCCTTCCAGCTCCATTTCCACTTCCGACAGTACAAAGAGGACACTTGCCTTTGCCGTAACTGTCTGACACTGGTGCCTCACGCTACGTTTGGGATCTACTGCTGCCTCCAGAGCCTTTTCAATATTACTGAGGCCGTTTACTCCAGAGTATGAGTAGGATCCCCCCCTAGACATCCATTTGTGAGATGTATCTCTGAGTCAGTCACTCTTTGGGTCCCTTCAGTTATCTGGGAGATAAAGGTATCTCAAGATGACAGTTACTCTCATCCAGGAGAGGTGTCTAAAGGCAAATCTCCCTCTGGAGGCACTTTCCCTTGTAGAACAGCATTCAGGGTATTTTTGTTGTTGTTTGGTTTTACTTTCCTCCAAAGCATTTCTTGAGCATTTTGAATTTAGATTTAATCTTCCAACACATTTTCTATCCCCGCCCAACTTTGTGTCATCTTCAGGTTTGCATACTCTCTTCCTTTACTGAGGACCTTTGATGAAAACGCTGAACCGAGCCCTGGCAGCCACTGCGTGGTAAATCCTGTCATTCTGATCGTCCGCCTTTGGTACATAACGACAGCAAAACAGTCTGCTAGTGCCAATCTGTGTCATGTTTCCCTGTACGACAGCGTGAAATCCTCACAGAAGACAAGACACAACACCCTATAACCATGTGATAGACAATCTCACCTGAAACTCTCTAGCCAGCATCTCTGCAGCGTGTGCATCAGGTTTCTCCTGTGCTCAGCGATGGAGAAAATCCACAGGAAATACTATTTCCATAAAGTTTCAAATCAGCTGTAACCTCCCTCGGCAATATCACAGTAAGGAACAGCCTCTTCACACAAACGTTGTCTAAGGAAGCTCCCTGTGACTTTCCCTATCCCTTCATCTCCTCTCCCTTCACTCACACGGAGTGGTGGGTGTATCTGGACCCCAAGGGGCAGCCCACACAGGCTGCAGGAGAGGGAGCAAAGCTGTTTTGACTGATGTTGGGATGTTTCCTTTAGGGTCTGAAATTGGGGTCAATTTGGACCTCAACTGGGAACTTTGGGGGGGTGGTGGAATCTCAAAGAGAGCAGGCAAGACACACGGAGAACCTCCGAGGAACCTGTCACCTGTCTGTGTATGGATGTGAGAGCACCTCCTCTTCCTCTGCGCTCTTGAGTTAGGAGTCTCCTGTGTATTTCAGGAAAAATCAGGGATTCGTAAGCCTAAGAAAATGCCGTGGTCAAATGCTGAGCTCACTGAGGACTGACGCCAGCTCTAATTGCTCTGATTCATTGCAGATACCTGGTCCTTTCTTCATCAGACTTCTGATCCCTCTGGTCTTCCAGCATCCCGACTTACAGGTGCACTTCAGAGAGAGCAGGAAATGTAACGCCGCCAAATGAACACAGCGGGGGGACGATCGGCAGCTCTTCTCCTGGGCTGCACTTGTTTTTCTTGCTCCTGTTTTTGGCTTAACCCGAGGTTAATCACCAACAGTTCCGAATTCCGCTGGCCAGGAGGGGAAAGGGAAATGAGCAGGAGGGCTTTGATTCGGCACCGGGGCACCGCACGCTGCCTTGAACCCCTCGCTGCTTCATTAGTTGCTTTTCCATGTTGGGAGACAGAGGCTGCACGAGAGACGCCAGAGCTGCCAAGGCCAAGCCCCGGTGCCCTTATTTGGGGCACACAACTGCCCTCTGCATTGTTCTCATTTCCCCTCGTATGAATAATTAAAGCTGTTTGATAGCACAATGGCTAAAACTCTTTTCTGCCATAGCTAATTCTCCATAATGTGTCCCACTTAAACCCTTAGATCCATTTAACCCTTCTCTGTCCAAGTGACTATAAGGAACATACAGGTAGACATGGGGTGATGGAAACTGAGGAGAAACTTCTTTTCTGTGAGGATGATGGAGCCCTGGCCCAGGCTGCCCAGAGAGGCTGTGGAGTATCCTGCTCTGCAGAGATCCCAAAGCCACCTGGACACCATCCTGGGCAACCAGCTCTGGGGAGCTTGCTGTAGCAGAGGGGTTGGACTGGGTGATCGCCAGAGGTCCCTTCCAACCCCACCAGTCTGGGATTCCATGACATCAGCTCCTAAGGCAGAGCTTAGGTGGCTGAGAGCACATTGCAGGGACATGCTGACAAGCTGCCTGGAAAACTGAAAAGGACAGTGTGAGGAGTCAGGTGACTGAGCAGAGCCCCAGGGATGCAAATTAGCTTTTTCACTATTCTATTCTGGATTTATTTCTGAAACTAGAGGAGGTTTCCTTGAAGAATCATCTGTTTCTATAAGAAAGGTTTTAACCTCTCCTTACAAAAAAGCACTTCAATGTAAAAAAGAAAGTACCAGCACCAAAGTTGAGTGTTTGCCATGTGTCCACTCAACACTAAGTGGAGGAGAAAAGCAGAGAGCATGTGAGCAAACACTGTTCCTAATAATGCAGAGTCCTTTAAGAAATCTTGGAAAGGGAGAAGTAACATTTTCAAAGGTGGGTGAATGATAAAGGCACCAGAATCTCATTTTCTACAACGATTCAGGATCTGCAGTCCAGATTCTTAGAAGAGAATAAGTGTCCAGCTCCTGTGGATTTAGGGGCCCAGCTGTTTTGAAGTACCTACACCAAGAAGCTCTGTCTTGCTGAAGGTCACAAGTCTGGCTTAGCACTTAAGTGAAATTTGTAATGGGGCTTAACTTCCTAAGGCACTAGAGCTGTTCAGAAGACTGTTTGTATGGTCTTCCCACTGTGAAGGTAGTCCTCTAGAAAAATCTCTGGGTTCTTTCCAGGTGATAACTGCACCCAACTACTGCAAAGATGTTTTCAAATTAAACATCAAACCACACTTGTTAAGGATATTACAGGACTCATTGTTTGAATACCAAATACCACGGTGGCTTGTTAGTTGATTTGGGGAAGAGAAGCTCTGTACTGTGTCTCCTGGAAATACGCCTCCTCTGCTGGTTCTGATGGTGCTGACAGCTCCAGTGTTGTAGCAAAGGTGCAGCTGTGGCTCAGAGGCCCATGCACCCTCACGTGAAGTGTAGTTTCCTCGGTCTGAGGCAGCACAGGTTTAGATTTTGGGGTCAGTCAACCTCATCCGTTACCTCAGAGATACTGGGAAGGAAAAAAAGAAATGAAGATCAAAGAAGATGGAGATACAGAGCAAAACCAGTGCAGACTGGAGGCAGTTTAAACTGAAGAACAGGCTTTTTTGCAGTGGAGAGGGCTTGACGTGTCCAACAAGAGGACCAAAGGGCCAGGTTTTGATTGGATTTAGGTGCCCAATCCGCCATTAAAGTACCAATCAACACTATCTATGAATTGAGGAGGACGAGTCAGACACCTAAGTACCTTTTGACTTGGTCTCACTGGGTGAACTTGGTTTCATGTGTGAACTAGAAAGAGTTGCAAGAAAAAAGGATCCTGCTAAAAACGTGCTGAGTGGTGATTTGTGAACAGCTTCATCGTGCCATTCCTTCAGCCCAGGGTGCTGCTCGTTAATCCGTACGTCCTGCTGAGCAGTCCCAAGGCTGTGCAGGAGCATGTTGTGGCTATTCTATAACCCCGGTGTTTCCATGAAACTTGTACTTCAAAGCTCTTGCCTGTCTGGGCTGAAATCAATGGAGCTGCCTAAGGCATTCTGATGCGGAGCTCCAGCTAATTGGTTTTCTTAGGTTTGAATACCAGCTTTTGTATATCGAGGAATCTTTTCACCTACCACAGAAAACGGAGCATATCTCGCTAGAAGTTAGGACAGCAGGAGAGAGGATGCTGCACTCTCTGAATAAGCCAGAGGATTCAGGGAGGAGAGCTGCAGTTTGTCAGCCTTCTCCAGGCACCGAGGATAATTGCTGTCAACAGAAATGCAGTCAGTCAGGAGAACCTGGCCATTTTTTGCCAGAGAAACAGCTCTCTTGTCAGCATGAGGCCCCTGGTACCACACTGTGGCTCAGGACCAGTATTGTCTTGCGGGGAGATCATCAGCATTTGAAGCCTGAGCCAACACCCCTGCAGAATGAGGCCTGGTTATATCATCTGAGCATCCTTTCAGGGCTCCTGCGTGGCCCCAGACTGCTGATCCTTGATGGAGTGATGCCCGATGGACCCTGGCTGCTGTGGCTGCTCTCCCTCACGCTGGCTCTCAAGCAGCACATACAACCTGGCACCTACAAACTTTCTGCCCTGGGTTCAGGGCAGAAACGGAAAGTTTGGATGTACTGGGCAGAGATTTAGTGATGCTCCCAAGCTCATCCTCCTTGCTCTGACATCTCTGGCTGCAGCAGAGTGGACTTTGCATGAGGTGAAGACTAGAAGGGACAAATAATTAGTTTCACTGGTGTTATTGGACCATTCGACCAGAACTGAGAGGAGATTTGGTGTGGAGTCGCTAAGCCTGTCCCTGCTGTCCTGAAGGTGCTGCATACATGTCCTTTCATCAACATGAGATGCAGGAGAAAAAGCCCCAGCTGATGGAGCTTCCTCCTCAACCTCTCCAGGATTCCTCCCTGGTGTCCCTCCCAGCCACACAGAGTTACTGTGCCACACAGTGACTCTGTCCTAAAGCCGAGCTCAGACAGGAAACCTGACTGGTCAGACACCCTCATCTTCCTACACCTCTTCTCTCCTATCCCTGCTCTGCTGGTGCCCCAAGCTGTGTGCAGCGGGCAGGCGTGCCCAGTGGCTGCCCAGGCTGTGCCAGCCAATGGCAGTGACACTAGCACAGCTGGGCCCCGTGATGGATCACCCCATCTCTGACCTGGTTCAAATACTTTTAGGGTGGAATAATCCTTCTCTAACAGAAAAAGATCCCAGAAATCAGATTCCTGTGGTCATGGAGAGTCAAGTGTTTTCCTTCTTCTACCACCTTTGTGACACCAAGTGACTTGATTTTGATCGCTGCAGGGTGATTTTGATCTGAGATTCAGAATTTTGATCTAAGATTAAATGCCTAAAGCCTGCGAGATGGGAGCAGCAAGTCAGGGTTAACAAAGAGGTGTGTTGTGGTGCATTCATTGACAAAAAGGGGAGTTGTGAGAAGCAATAGGTGATGAGACCATGTTAAATCCTTACGTACCCAGTATTCACAAGGGAAATAACGACTCTTGGCCAGTGAAGTGCCATATCTCCCTCTTCAGGTTCCGGTTACCACCTCTGGAAAGTCACAGTCCGTCAGTCAAATGTTGTTCACCCTGAGCAATAATGTCTTTAGGAAGGAGAGAAACATTATTTTTTGATAAAAAGCATTAACTGCGTGAAGTTGCTCTGGGACTTTGGAAATCTGCCCTTGGGAAGGCTTGCAGGACAAAGTGCAGAGAAAAAAATGGGCGATAAATGCGTTTTATCACCTAGGAGTCATGTAATAAATAGATGCTTTGCTACCTTTGCCCCCCTTGCACCCTGCCCTTCTGTTTATAAGATGTAGACCTTTCCACAGCTTTAACAACTCAAAAAGTGGCCGTTTTTTGCAAAGCAGCTTGAAGTCCATGTATTTCCCTACAGAATTTAGTTAGACCATGCAGACCAATACCCCAGGTCAGCAGTTGTGCCTCGCAGTCCATTGATCTGAGCGTTTTGCGATGCAGAGCCCAGGACCTCTGCAGTCCCCTGGTATGTCACGTGCCCGGTGTGTCCCCTCTCTCTCTTGTCCTTTTGAGAAGAGTTTCTCTCTGCCAGAAGGTAAGTAACCTGGGCTGGGGTGACCCCGGAGAGCTGTGACAGCTCAGTGGATCACCCTGCAGGAGGTCCTACACCTACCTTGCTGTGGTAGTTGCATTTGTGCGAGGACTACCCCAACCTTGAGGGACAGAAGGATATGTAAAGCCAACAGCAGTGGCTGGCTTCACGCCTCACAACATGCCCTGTTGGTATGTATGAATGTATAAAGGTGGAATGTTTCAAGATGACACCCAGCAAAGAGGAGAGTGGGTGGAATTACCTGCCTGAACGCATGCTGGGCTGAGAAAGGCTGGTGTCCAGATGTTCCCCGTGGCACCACTGGAGATGGTGCTTGCAGAGAGCTACAGTGGGGCCAGGTGATGTCTGAGGGAGGGAGCTTGGTCTCGCTTCTCCCTTTTTACCCCAGACCAGCAGTTTGAAAGAGGGAAACTGCTTGAGGCCATCAGAGATGATGCTTCATGCTAGGATTACCATGGGCACAAGAGGTCTAACTTGGGCAAAGTCTTGCTGCATTCGTGCAAGCTGCAGTTGTATGGAGGAGGGTCTTCAGTCATATGGGAGAGCCGCACAGCGCAGCCCCACAGACACGAACGGGAGAGGTTTTGCTGCTCTAACCTGTGTGTCAGCTCCCACAAGCTAGCCAGGACCACGTGGGAGACCACCAAGGGAAGCTGGGATGCTGCAGGGCAAGATGCTGCGTTCTGGCATGTTGGTCTGTGAGTCACAGCTAAGTCAACATGTTTTGGATCTGGAAAGAGACTCTGACGGGTTACGGTCTCTGAAGACCCTTGAGTATATTTTTATGCAAAAATAAAAGCTCCAGCAGAGGTTACTCTATCTGTCTGGCAATTCTGCCCCAAGGCTCCAGGGCCAGGCTGCACTTCTGAAACGACCACGTGAAGTAGTGGAGCAGGGAAAGGTGTTCTACCTTTTGATATCATTGGGGTATCTGGCTCCAAACTTACCTGCCTTTTCCTGAACTGTGTAGACTATCGGTGTCCTGTTCAGTAGCAGCTCTATACTGGCCCAGAAGTCGTATCAGTCCAGAATGAGAGAAATCAGTGACTTCTGCATTGGAAACCCTGAACATTATTCTAGAAACATTTTATTGTCATTATTGGCTAATTGGTGGAATGACTTGGATTCCCTCATCATCTTTGCTGGGTTTCATGTTTGTTGTGGTCATTCAGGGGAATGCCCTGTCTCCAAGGCTGGAACTGCATCTTCTGAGTTATCTGAGATACAGGAATCTCTGTACTTTGAGTAGGGTTTGCAGCCAGGGCCACTCCCACTCCAGCCTTGTAGCACACCTCTGTGACCTCCTGGAGCCATGGTGCCACCAGATCTCACTCACAGCTTTCAGGGTCAGCCAGCTGGAGGAGGCAGTTCAAGTAGGATCTCGGATCAGCAAAGACTTGAGACCTAAGTGGGCTGAAGACATTGACAAAGACACTGCAGAAGAGATCAGTTACTGGAAGAAACCGAAGGATCCTCCTGGGCATCCCTTCATCATTCGTCTGGGTCAGGGCATGGTGAGTAGAGTCTGGGCCCTTTTTTTTCCTGGAAGCTCTGTTTCTCACGGCAGTTTGGAAAAGCAGCAAATTGAGTGTAATCAAGCACTGCGTGCCAAAGGGGAGTGAGCTGCACTCAGCGGAGAAATGGCTTAATTAGGGTGCCCTTGGCAGAGGCAGGACTCAGTTCTGGGTATATTCTGAGAAGTAATTATAATTAACTGTTGACTTTTAAGGATGGGAGAATTGGGGGGCCAGTCTAGGACTGGAGTTCACTGCACGCAAGAGAGTGAAGAGACTTTATAAGGGAAAAATTGACAGAGGCAGATGCTTCCATGTCTGGGAATTGGGCAGATGGGAAGGAGACAGTTGGTTTCTCTTCAGCTCCCAACATGGACATGAAAAGGCAAGCATCCTTCAGGAAAAGGGTATGCTTCTTCCCAGGCAGGTCGGAGAAAACCCAGAACTTGCTTTCACTGTGACTTGCTCGCCTGTTAGTTGTTCTACTGATATATGGGAAACATATTGGAAGCCTTTCCCAGCCTGCTTCAGATACACATGTGAGTGCTGGAAAGGTTTTTTTTTTTTTTAAAAAAAAAAGGACTATTACCTGTAAAACCCTAAAAGAAAATAACTTGCACAAAATAAATGTAAGAAAAGGCTCACAGAAAATTTTGTTAAAAGAATTGAGACTGGGATCTGGATGTGATAACATGGAGAGACATGGTCACGATTCCACTGTCCAGGGACTCAGCTGTGGTTGTGGAGGAACCCAAAAGCTTTCTCAAGTGTTTTGAGTTTGCAGCCTTGATGTTCCTCCAATTTAACAACCTCGAAGTCCTGTCCCAGGAACATGTTAAGTCTCCATTCAGCATTGCCAGGCTCGGGCCTCTGATCTGCCCAGGGTGAGGGAAGAGAGTAGAAGAAATGGTCCAGTTGGGCAGGGCTATGAGCAACAGTTTGGGAAGTGCAGATCTTTGCTAAGTGAGGGTAGATGGGTTGTGAGGAGCCTCCAATGAACTTTGCAATCCCCACCAAACCCTCCCAGCACTTTATTTCTCTTCTGTTCCTACAATAGACAGTTTTGACTTGCACTGACCATTCTAATGCAGCTTCATCAGAAACAGCTCAAGGGACAAGAAGAGTTGACAGATTTTAGTACTGTGCAATTCAAGGGTGGGAGAAAAATCAACCTTGTGAATTGAATTTCAGACCTTTGCTGGAAGTCTGGCTCCATCACTGACAATGGAGCCATTGCCAATCAGAAACCCTGTCAGTGTGGACCTTTTGCTGTAAAACTTTATTCTGCGTTCAGAGCTTTCCAGGTTTGACTTGGCAGTCCCTGTTTTGAAAGTTAGGGGTGGGGAAACTAAGAAATGTGGTTAAAGGTTGAAGTGGTGGCACCAATACCACTTTCAAGACATATTTGGAAAATGTCAGCATTGTTGTCCAGAAAAGAGTGTTCAGATTCTTTTATCACACTGCCAAAAAACCAGGGAGGGAAAAATAAATAGAGAAGGAAGAGGGAGATGGGCAAAGTAGGACTGCAGAAAGGTAGATGGTTTTGATAGTAACAGAGTTACCCGAGGTTACTTAGAGGATTAGACAAAAAACAAAGTTCTGTTATGAAGTGTGATGAGAAATTATTTTAATTCTGTCAAGCTTCTGTTGCATTGGATATAGATGAATGTGTGGAACTTCGCCGTTCAGATCCCGCAGCCTCTAAGGAGATGAGTACCACCATAGCAGACCACGCACTGAGCATGGCTGTGTACGGGCTTTTGTGGGCTGTACACTGGCAGGGGCACTGAAGTCACCATCAGTGGTGTGGAGGGACAGTGAGGAGGAGCAGTGGGATGCTGTCAGGTTGCATTTCGAAGGCTGGACAGCTGCAGAGCTGCAGCCGAGAAGTCTGCTGAGATAATGACAAAGGTGACCGCCTGGGGAACGTCACCTTCTGCTCTGCGCAAGAGCTCATCAGGGCAGGATTAGGACAGAAAGATCCCTTTCCAAGGCACCACTGCCCACTGCCCAGTAAGTTTGTGGCCTCTTGCTGTGGCCCTGGACAGTGGCAGAACTAAGGAGCTGGACAGACTGATGATCAGTCTTCAGCTCAAAGCTGCAGCAAACCAGCCGCTTGCCTCCGAGCCAGGCACAGGCAGACAGCGCTTTAATGAGCAGATGTTAGAAATCTGTCTGAGGTACCTCGTGAGGATGCACTGTCAGCTCACAAGGCTGGAGAAGTTTAAATGGAGCTATAAAATGAGGTCAGGCTTGATAGACACCGCTGCCAGGCAAACTCATGTGGATGGGGAAAACAAGGAGACCTCCTGCTTTCTTGTTCCAACTTGTGGAGACCTAAATATAGACAGCTCTGACAGGCCTGCCGCCACTCCCGGCTCTGTCAGCTGCACTTTGCAATCCCCACCACACCCTCCCAGCACTCAAGCACTCCTTGCAGGGCAGGTGCTGGGAGTTTCTCGCACTCAATTTTTAGCGTTTGGAGCTGCACATCCTGGACCTCCCTTTGTTCCTCAGCACAATTTCCCAGCAGCAGAATTAGTGTGCTGCTGCAGCGGGAGGCAGAAGAACCTCTAAAACAAGGACAGTAGCTCCTTGAAGGGGACAGTGGGGCGGTACTCACACGTTTAAGGAACTGAGCTTAAAGCTGTAGTACAGGGAATAGATCTTCAGCAAAGACCCCCGGCAAAGTATTTTCTTGCCTTGACCGATTCTACAGATGAATCTGATGCTACTGCATGGCCAAAATCAGTCCACAGCATAGAGGGGAAGCTGAGTCACCTGCCATTCCCATGAAGGGAGAAGCTCTGCTTCAACCCTACCTGCACTTACAACAGGAGAAACTGCTGTAGTGTTGCAGATGACTGGCAAGGTTGAACAATCCGTGACTTTCAGCATGGCACTGCCCAGAGCTCTTCCTACACCAGCCAAAACGCTTTTGTGCACATCAGTCTGCTCTGGCAGCGTGGCTCTCGGTGAAACGGCTGGAAACTCAGTGCACAGTGACCCGTGCATTTCTGCACGGAAGAGAGAATCCTTACAGAGGCAGGAATATCTCTTTGCAGCCAGATGTTATTTCCCCCATGATTTGTAGAAGCAAATAAAATCACGATGTCTGCAGATACCGGGTTGTGTATGAGTAGAACCTGATGTATGTCCGCAGCGCAGGAATGCTCGTGGATATCAAGAGGGTTATGAAGCAAACTGGTCTGTGATAGTGCATTTTAAAGGTTGGGGACCCCTGAGAAGCCCTGAGAGTTTCTTGACTTGGTGGCACGACAAACGGTCACAGTTGCCTCTCCCACTGTTCTCCATATGTAGTATGTGAGGAGTGAGCCTCGTCCTGATACTGCTCTTGGGGTGAATTGGCAAGGCTAAGGAGCTGTTTGCTCCAGATAGATAATGAGTCTGAAAGATTCCTGGGTACGTTCGCTCTTTTAGCTGCTCTCTGGCTCTGTCAGCCACGAAAAGAGTCCCAGATTGTCACACGCTTTAACGGGAGCTGGATGCCAAGCAGAGGAGAACATACTATTTTGTTCCTGACCAATTATTCGGGTGTAAGCTGAATGGAGAAGGAGCAGCTCTGCAAAGCTGGAACTTGTCTCCCCTGACTTTAGATGTCTGCACTGCAGGTATCTGTGTCTGCTCCAGTCATTGCACGCAGAGAATAGAAACTGGCTCTTCTAAGCCTTGACCCACCTGACCTATTTCAGGTCCCTGCTGCAGAATGTGTCATGCCCTCAGAGATCTTGTTTCTCTCCATTGCCAGTACAGGGACTTGAGACAAAACTCAACTGAATCTCACGCTATAGCACACATATTCTGAAGCCTCCATGACACTATTCTACATTCTGCCTATTTGGAAATACCCAGATAATATAGGTGACTTGTCCCAGACATCCTTGAGAAGATTATTCAGGTCTCATTTCACTGCTTCCTGATACACCAAGGAATGCAGAGTGGAGGCTGCCTGACAAGAACATTCCCTAGGTGAGGATGATCTGATATATCTGATTATATCTCTTAAGCTCATTACCCTTGGGGAGCACAATTGCGTGCTGCAAAGGCAGCTGTTCTTGTAGCTTCCTTTGCATTCAGTGGATGCTTCTGTCAAATTGTCAAATTAACCCCTACTTCTTTCACAGCTAGAGATGCTCCGTAGCTCTTGAACTCTGCCCCTGAGAAAGCCTTTCAGTCATTCAGCTCCATCACACCCGCCCTCCACCAACTGATTTTTTCAATAATTGTACCTTCTGGCCAATTGCGTGGTTTGCCCTTATCTATAACTCATCATTTGTCTGAAATTGAATCAAACTTCTGCTCTGCTTTAGCTCTGCCTGAGTATCTGCAGCTCTGCACAGTCCAGGTGGTTCCGCTGAATGCTGCTTTCCTGCAAGGACACAGGAGAACATGGACACAGGGGAACAAGGACACATGGAAACCTGCCTTTGCCTACTTACTATGAGCCACCATGTGGGCAAACTTAAGACATCACCAAAGATCCCCAAATCATTGCTTAGGGTGGACATTTGAAGCTTTGGTCAACCATTTCATCTGGTTCACAGCAGGATATCAAATCTAGATCTAGCTCCCCTTGGTTACCACAACTGCAAGTCCCTGGCTCAGCTAACTCCAACCTTTCAGAACTTTCCACATTTCCTGGTGTCTTTAGGGTTAAAATTTACCTTCCTCCAGTCACCTACATTCCTAAGCTTCACCTTCAGAAGTGACATCAATACTTAGGAACCCAGGACTATCAGAACCAGTAGGACTTATCACGTTCCAATCTCTGAACAAATTACAGCACGCAGGGGATGATAGTGGCTCTCTGTGGATACGCTCCCGGTCGGTGGCAAACACAAGGAGTGCACCTTCTTTCACGGTGCGTTGGGCTAAGTCACATCGCCTCAGATTTGCTGTGGGCTAAGAGCATACATAAGGACTTTTCAGAGCCCAGTGCACGCACCATGTCTTGTTCAGCCATGGCAACTCGACCACACTTGTGCAATCCCCAGGACCACAAAATCACACTTTTCACCCAGCGCGGATGCCATCTGCCTGCTGTGGGCTGTACGGTCCTGTGCAGGAGCCACAGGAAAATCACGTTGTCGCATGCTCGGTAAGGAAGGAAAAGGAATGACGTGTTTTGTGTAGTGAACCCAGGCTTTGGAAAGTAACGCATGGAGACAGGTGGATGTGAAAGGATAAAGTTGATCTGCATCTGCACAGAAGTGGATTTATCAGGATTCCTGCTGAAGACAGACATGCTGCGTCTGGAGGAAGAAGGTGGTTGAGAACAGCAGCACTCTTAGTCCAAGGGGTGCACTCTTCCAGCCACTGACTTTCCCACCATGTGCCCACAAAAGTGGCATTGCTGTGGCTGGCAGCTCCTGTTTCAGCTGCCTCTGCAGAGCAGGACCTTCTCACTGCTGCTCTGATGCCTTGTGTAATGCAGGAGCCAGGCAGACAGCCCTTCCCTGAAGGCACCAGGAAGCCAGTTGCTCTTCCATGGCTGGAATAAGATGGTCTCAGCCCTAGGCCAAATTCTGAGCTTCCTGTTAATGCTTTACTTGCCCTTAGTGGAGCAAGACCTGGTTACCTCCACACAAAACAGGGAGAAAACCACCCCTGGCATATCCCTATCCCAGCACAGCCAACCTGAAGGACCCACAAGTCAGAAAGAGTTGCCAGGCGTGTCCCAGGCTGCCCAGGGCAGTGGTGGAGTCCCCATCCCTGGAGGGGTTTCCCAGCCGTGTGGAGGTGGTGCTGAGGGACAGGGGTCAGTGGGGACCTGGCAGTGCTGGGGGAACAGTTGGACTGGATGATTTTAAAGCTTTCACTTGCTCCCACTCTCCCACTCACCAACACCAAGACACCTGTCCAAGGGGTCTAGTCAGGGTCACCTGCACGTGGCAAAAAGGCTATTGGATGTCAAGTCTTCAGTGTCTCTTTGGTTTTTCTTGATTGATGATAATGAACGGGCTTTTGGTCATGTCTTTTATACTGTTCAGGAGCCAACAGTTCTTTCTATACAATCTTTGTCTCCGAACCTTGTCTACTTCACCCTCCTTAAATCGTAGGCACGTGCTGCCCTGCGGCTGCATTTCCTTGTTTCGGCTATGGTCATCGCGAATTAGTGTCTTCTCTTGGCGTAACAGGCAGAAGAATGTCACAAAAACATGCTGCACCTTGTTGCCATCCTCCAGTTATCGACCTGGTACCTTTCTTCCATTCTTCACCCAGTGACTCTGCAGCCATGTGGCCTTTATGCAGATGACACATTCCTGAGCGTTTACCAGGCTGGTTGCTGTTGATCACACCCTTGTTTGTCAATAAATGCCATTCTTCTAATCGTTGCGTCAATGTTTCTTCCAGTGCTTTGTCACAGATATTCTCATTCCTGCTCTGTTCAGAACAGTCAAAAATTCTTCTGCTACAAATCATGACATAATCACGACATAATCATGACATAATCACGACATAATCATGAAATCTTGCAGGACTTTTGATATAAATGCAAAATGACAGACCCTACCCTGTGGCTTCCTCCCAGCAGCAGATGACTGATTTGTTGAATCCTTCCTGAAGCCCAAAGCTGTACCTCATTGTTCGTCACCAAGACTGTAGAAGAGGAAGGTCAGAGAGTTTCAGAGCTTCTCAAGCGAGCTGGTTGGCCTATTGTGCAGTGACAGAAAATGCAGGGCCTGTAGCATCACCCTCCTCAAAAAGGAACCTGACCAGCCTCCGCTCCAGTGGGACTAAGACTGGAAGAAGGAGGGAAGTTATCAGCCTGACATGCCTGTCTGCAGAGGGAGGACTCAGTCCTGTGGGGAACGAGATACACTGGCAAAGCTGAAAACTGGGCATTTGTTGGGTATTGGCATGTCCTTCTAGACTATCAGGTCCATTGCTTTAACTATCACTAAATAAATACCTCGGTATCAACAGATAACGTGTGGCTGGGCTGGTTCTTGTCTCAGTGCGCTGCTTTGCTTGGCCTGACCCGCAGTGTGTGCCGGCTTGGCGCACCGGGGCTGCTGGGACAGGAATGTGTTTTACTTCAGCCTTATCTGCCGGCCAGATCGCTGTAGTTCTGCCCAGGCACTAACAAGGGTGCTGCTGGAGGGCCTCGCCCTGAGATAACCCTCACTGAAAGGGCTGAGCAGGGATGGAGAGCAAACACCACGCAGGGTGAACATTTGCAGAATGCTGGAGCTGGGAGTGATGGTGCTGCTGGGGGTGAACTTTGCCCTAGTGGATGTGAAGAGCCCAGGACCAACCCTGACCCCTGAGTCATTGACCATCAGATTTGGCCTTGGTGCAGGTGGAGACTGAGTGCTGCAGGAGGAACCTCAGGTGTGACTTCAGAGACCTCCTCCTCCAGGCTGCCGGCTGAGTGACCAGCACACGGCGGAGCCCAGCGCAGAGCCCGCGTGCGACACGCTGTGCCAAGCGCTCCTGAGGGGAGATGCTGCTGCACGGACAGCACCAGGGTTCTGGCTGCGAAGAACCCGACATCTCCCTCTGCAAAAGGGCCAAGCGCCAGGAGTTTTGTCTCTTGACAGGTGCTGAAGTGTCTGACTGTCTCCCTGTCCTGAAGGCACCAAGCTGGTTTTGGAGCCTGTCTGTGGGTTCAGGTGCTGATTTCTCCAGATATTTATGTGAAACACAAATAAAGGCGTATCCCTGAACATATCGTTTCTAAAGTCACTCTAAAGAGGTAGAGCACAGGAAAAGAAGTCTGAGAGCTGGTGATGTTAATCAAAACATTCCTCTGGAAGGTTCCCCTGCACCCACAGTTCCGCAGGGTATCCAGTGCTTCGGTGGACTCTTGGGGGGAAATTCAGAAGGAAGACATTAAGAAGCCTGTGGTGATAGAGATGGGCTCAGGGTGACTGCTCAGACTGATACTTGTCTCCAGCTTTTCAATAAGAGCTGGAAATACCCATCTGTAAGAGCTCTTCAGGGCTTGCCAGCCCAGAAACGCATGGCAGGGACTTCAGCCGCCTTTACAGACTAGTCGAGAGACAAGAGCTGTTCAGGAAATTCCTTAATTTTACATGCAAACACAATAATGTGTTTTATTGTTTTATATTTCTGTAACTTTGTTCCAGTATTGCATATCGATGCTTTCAGGTAAACACATCCCTCAGCCTTTAAATCTCTGCTGACACAGCCTCACCTTCTGGTAAGCAAGCTCTGCACTTCTGAGGGTGTGGTGGCTCTAAACCTTGTACCAGAGGACTCCTGTAATGACCAGGTTCTTGGCAATTTTCTCATGGAAAGTTGAAGTGCAACAGGGATGCCCCTGCCATGTTTCTTGGACCACCTTGGATGGAGAGAGTGGCTGGTACCACTGCAAGCCGGGAAAGATCCTTGTCAGGTGCCAGGAGAGCAGGTTTGGCTTCTTGGAGCAGCTTCTGGCATTTACCTCACTGCTCCTGACCTGTGTGGGAACACAAAAACGTGCGGTCAAAGTCACAGCTTTATCATCTGAGAGTGAAATGTGTCCGCTTGGAGATCACTTTCCCTCACCCCATCCATTATTAGTTAGCTGCATTTTTTCAGCATTTTCCCCGCATTTCAACTGTGAGTGCACACAGAAGGTGTTCTGTGGGTCTGGAAATAAGTGTATGCTCCCAGACTCACTGAGATGGTCCATCTCTTCTCCAGCTCGGCACTAGCTGCAGTTAAAACTGGCAATCAAAATATGTAAGAATGTGAGAAAACAGCTCTGCAGGTTTGATGCTCCATCATTTCAGTGGGATTTGGAGCTGACTTCTTCATAGAGGTGTGGTAGGAGGTTCATTTGAGGAGGAAAAAAGGAAAGGTAGACCACAGGAAGTGTTTCATTCACAGTGGAGATGAAGAGGTCTGTTCAGGGCAGCATGTGAGAATAAATACCCATTCAATACTTCTTTGGAGTTATCCCAGCTATTTACCATCACCCACCTACTGGCATGAGGAAATCAGGCCCAGGTTTTGACAGCAAAGGGTTTGGTCCTCAGCACATGGGAACGGAAATTGCTTCTGCTGGCTTGAGGTTCCTTCTGAGGCCATGACCTCCAGCCATTAGCTTGCAGACATTTGATGAGCTGATGGCTGCTGAGCACCCCAGTCTCTGTGAATGACGTGGCGTGTGTCCTGTGGTAGGATCACAGCTTGAGTGAGGGTCCAAACACCTTGACGCTGCTGGGAGCCTGTCACCCAGCCAGTCCCTTTCATGGGTGAGCTGCAGGAACCCAAACCCAACACTGACCACAGTGTCGGGTTGCTCTAGATACCCATGAAAGTAATTTTATCAGGGAACTCAGGATCATATAATGCCCCAGGTACTGAACCAGGTCAGGAAAGTTTTTAGATTAAATTTAAGTGCTCAAAATACACGATACAATTGTCCCACATCTCATTGGCTATATTCTATTGTCAGGGAGCAAGACGTCCACAGTAACACATGGACCATTTAAGTTAAAATCCTGGTTATGTTGTACCACAACTGAATGAGAAAGACTATGGAATAGATAAAATTTGATTGATTCGTGTGTGCAAATCATATTGCTTATGAGATAGAAAATAATGGCGTAGACGGGCTCAGAAGCTCTCTTGCTGCTATCACCAAGAGCCTGGCCTTCCCAAGGCTCCAACTCCCCCATGTTGCAGCACCGGGTTTTTAATGAGGGCTGGGAGCTGCAGTTAAGGGCAGGAGAAGCGCTGTCGCTGAGAGGAGCTCCTCTTCCCTTGTCAAATCACTGGTATGAAACTATCTCACGCCAGACAAACAGATAGAACTAAATTGTTATCTGCAGTGTGAATTAATTTGCTGTCTGCACTTTTGGAAAGTCCCAGCTTATTTTTCTCTCCTGACATGTCTGACATTTTCCCTGCTCTTCTGTTTCCTATTCGTGTTACTCAGCCTAATTTAAGTCAAGACGGAGCCTACGCTATTGGCAGTTATAACACTTCTGCATTTTTGAGCATCTGTCCTATACATTTAATTTATATTTAACCTGCCCTACTTTAAGGCTTAAAGTGTAAAGGTCACAGTCGTTACCTGCAGGAAGCCAATTTATAGGTGGTGTGAAGAGGAGTTTACACCCCGGGCTGCTGTCACAGCACAGGTGTAGTCCTGCCGGGTACCTCTGTCCACAAAACAGATAACAGCGCTGTGCAATGAAGAGGTTGAGAGCGTCAGATACATCCCCAGCACCACCAACGGGCTGAGTGGAAGCATCCCAGTAGCAGAGTGAAATCTAATCTCTTCACTGTTAAATACAACTCAGGTTTTAAAAGAGGTTTGTGATGCCGGGTGAATTTGCATGAGGGTGAATAAAGAGTGTTCAAGTGGAAACACTTTGGTGTGGATTGAGCAATAAAGGTCTTAATGATGAGTAATGGGAAATGGGTGGTTTGCTGAGGGCTAGACACTTACTAAAGGGATGTAAAGCTGCCGGTGGGGCCATGGCAAGAGTAAGTCTGGTTGTGCGTGGTGTGAGTCTACATACACACGTGTCACTATTCTTCCCATGCTCCTTAGGAAGGACACCTGAGCACACAGGTGAGGGCAGCACGTACACCACAGCATTGACGCACTGTTGTCCTTTAGACCAGGATAAGCATCCCAGGGTTAAAGCAGCTTAAGGAGCTCAACAATCATGTGCTACATTCACTGAGGCTGTGGCTGCATCTGCGGACCGAGAAGATGACATTCCTCTGGTATAACTGACCTGCAGGTGTAGGAGAGAGACTATAAAGACATCAGACTCCTGTTGCTCTTCACGTTGCTTCAGGCCTCTGTCTGGCACTGGCCTGCTTGGTCTGCTCTGCCTTGGGCTTGTGTTTAACAGACTGACCTGTTCAGTCCACCAGTCAGCTTCTCTGTTTCAGAGAAACTCCTGAGCACTCAGCCAGGAGGTCTCTGATAATTGCTCGAGGTTCCTGCAAACCCTGCTCCAGAAGACTGGCTGGGGATGTGAAGAGCAAACATGGAGCAGGGACTATTTGTAGTCACTTCATGGAGACATTGGGCTGGGGTCCTTCTCATCAACGTTGTCCAGGAGTGTTGTCCAGGCTGGATGTGATGTCCTTTAAAAAATGGGGTGTATGTGCTGTTTCTCAAGCAGGGTTTCTTCTTGGGCTGCTGATCTGATCAGACCAAGCTACATGCAGTGAGACATGACCCACCTCCAACTACACACTGAACTGCAGCTGAGAATGCTCGCTCACACTGGTCTGGCTCTGCAGGCATCAGTGCAGCTGCTGCAGGTTCACACCAGCATGAAACGGAAATGGTGCCCAGGTCATGTCCACACAAGGGCAGTTCTCCACAGCTCTTGAAAGAGAAGAGTTGCTTAATGAGGAAGGTGGCTTCTGCTGTTCGAAAGCTCACCTGAGTTTGCTCTGCCAAGATGCAGCTGATTGCATGGGCTGGAGATAATGCAGCAGCCTCCACCAAGTCCTCCAGTCTCAAATGTGGTGTCAAATGTGGTGACTCCACACCCAACACACAGGGCAGGGAAGAGGGGCGGAGGCAGAAAAACCAGTTGGGAGAAAACTGATCCCGGGCAGAACTGTGTCTTTACTCTCCTGTTTTTAGATGTTCCCAGAGCGGCTGGCGGTTTAAGTCTCTCCTCTGGGGCAGCAAAAGGATAGTGATGGTGGTAGCTTGGAGGTGCCTGCCAGCACCACAAGATTGTTCAGGTTTGAAAGGAAAAAGGCTGCTTCCAAGGAAGCAGAAACAAGGAGATATGTCAGGGACCTGGACCTGTGACACCTGGAAATAAGATTATTTAATCAGAATGAATCACCTCCAGATTCTTCTGCTGAGAGTCAGGCACCTCTGGGACAGTCAACACAGTGGTGTAGAGCTCCCATTGAGATGGGTGCACCTTCTGGAGGAGGTCATTTCCCTCCGAGTGAACAGGAAGGGACTAGTGCAGAGCAGCATCCAACTCTGAGATGTCATGTCTGAGCAGAGGAATCCCTACCCTAGTGTATAATGTTCTGCGGGGTGACAAAAATGCAGGAGGATCCTGCCCTTGCGAAGCCAATCTAGTTGTTCATGAAGTGCCCAGTCAGCAGAGCTGTGGTGACAGCAGCAGTGGTCCAGCCATCTGCATCTTCATGTCCACTGCATCCCAGTAACAGGGGACTCTCCAGCACAGGCTGCTGGGCCAGGATGGGAATTTAGGTCTAAAGAAATGATAGTAAGTTCTGGTGAAGTTTTGGGGTGCAAGACAAATTGCTGGCCATAACCTGAACTCCAGTGATTCATTGGTTTTGAGGTCAGAAGAGACTAAATGATGTAATCACTCCTCCTGAGACATAAAGCATCCGGAATGTCACCAAGTGATTTGAGTTCATAACCCCGGCGATGCTGCAGAAAGCTGCCTGGACTTGACTCAAAACCTCCAAGTGATGGAGAAGCCACTACACTCTGAAGTGGCATCAGTGATTCACTCACCTCTCCTCAGCTTCCAGCAGCTGTTGGTTTAGCCTGCCTACTATCATCAGAGATCTAATTTTCTTCTGGCTAATTACAGACAGTAATCAAGTAACTTCTTAGGTAGTTAGTTCCCTTTGTGAGCACAAGCTGCCTGCCTAAATTCCCCTTATACCTTCAGACCGGAAGCATTACTCATAGTTATGTCACGTTTTGTGGAGTGCTATTGCCCCAGATGAGGCCGCGTTCCACCGGTGGGTACGGTATTTTTGGATCAGTGAGTGTGTAGGTGCAGTCAGATGAAGGGTCCACCTCCCAGCATCCAGACACTGCTGTTATTCATCATTTTAGTAGCTTGGCATTCCTGAGAAGAAGTGATCCAGAGCCGCATCCAAGAGCAGAATGTCACTCCGGAGATGTGAGGGCTCCTAGATGGGATCAGGCTCCAACCAGATGGATACTATATGTGCACATGGAGAATGAAAATCTTTGCACCTAATTAGTTTATAAGCTGAATGCACGAGGGAAAGATGATAACAGAGGGCAAGCGACATGTTTAATGTTGTGCAGTGACTGAGGTTTATAACTTGAAGCATCCCATGAAGTCCAGATATTGAAAGAAGAGTCTAGTCCCTTTGTCTTCTCACAGAAGGGTTTTGCAACCAGCCTGGTGACAAACTTCCATGGACATGTTGCTGAACAGTGGCATTTCACGTTTACTTCTGTGCTTTTGGCGGCTGGGATTTTCTCTTAATCAGCAAAAAAAGGAAATTAAAACACCGTCTGAAGTTTGCAAGAGTCATTGGCAACCATCTTCTACTGGGCTTGCCTTGCCGTTTACCAGGCCTGGGATACCTTGTGGTTTGTCCAGAGACGGCATTGTGACCTGCAAAAATACTTAATTCCTGCCAAGTCTCTCTGCCTAACATCTTATGGCCAGAGAGAGACCACCAGGTGTCTCCTGTGGTGAGGACAGAGCCTGCAAGAGCAGCTTCCAGGCTGCACTGGAGCTGAAGCTCTCAGACTCCTGGCTTCATCTATTAGCACATAATGACAAAATGAAAAACATAAAAATGGGAACCTTGGCACAGCGCTAATTTTAGATGGAGTTTTCCCTGTCCTGCAAAGCCCACAGTGATGGGGGGTGGATTCCCATTTCACGTGTAACATCTATCGGTATAAGTAGCAGTCCTCATAATGGGCAACGTTAGATGTTATAAGCCTCACAAAAATGTTTAGAGAAGAACCGTGTTGTTAAACTACGGCTTTTCTTCCTAAACCCAAGCAGAGAGCGCCCAGCGTGAGCCTCGCTGGGTGCCAGGGCCCAGCACTGATGCTGGAGCATGGCAGAGCGGGGGATTATTTTACATCTGTGGCAACGTGGACCAGCCAGAAACTCACCCTCTGTGAATCAGTACTGCTTCACCGATTTCTGGCCCAAAAGGGACACAGGAACTAACTGCGGACTTGGCAAGATCTGCCCTGGCTATGAGCGTCAAGTGCACGGAGCACCAATGGGCCAACAGCTTAAAGAGACATAGAGGAGGTGAGAATAATAGAAGTGTAATGAAATGTGACCACAACTGTGGTGACACATTTCAAACTGCCAGTGGAGAGACAATCACTCAGAAAGCAGGAACCAGAGAGGCTGCTGCTGACTATGAGTCTTCAGTGTCAAACACAGAATCACAGAATTGTTTGGGTTGGAAAAGACCTTTAAGCTCATCGAGACCAACAGTTCCCCCAGCACTGCCAGGTCACCACTAACCCTTGTCCCTCAGCACCACCTCGACATGTCTGTTAAACCCCTCCAGGGATGGGGACTCCACCACCTCCCCGGGCAGCCTGTTCCAATGCTTCACAACCCTTTCAGTGAAGAAATTTTTCCGATTATCCAACCTAAACCTCCCCTGGTGCAACTTGAGGCTGTTTCTTCTCGTCCTGTCACTTATTACATGGGAGAAGAGACCGACCCCCACCTCGCTCCAACCTCCTGTCAGGTAGTTATAGAGAGCAATAAAGTCTCCCCTGCGCCTCGTTTTTTCCAGGCTAAACAACCCCAGTTCCCTCAGCTGCTCCTTGTAAGACTTGTTTTCCAGACCCTTCACCAGCCTTGTTGCCCTTCTCTGGACACCCTCCAGTCCCCATGGATTAACTTTGTGCTGAGGACAGGTCTGTTGTGAAGGCTTCAGCCTGTCCCAGGTCTCTTATTCCAGAACTGTGAACTCTAGAAAGACATTAGGGAGAAGAGAAGACCTCTGCAGCGTAGCAAAAAGAACTTCATACCCAGAAGTTTCATTGTTGGCAACGTGAGATGTGCAGATCAGGAAGTAAAGCCCTCCCTCACCACAGGAATGACTTCAACGACTTTGCGCAACACACTCAGCCTAGTCTGGAGAACCTCTATTCCAGATTATTACAAGATCTAACAAAACTGAAAGGACTTGTAAACATCCTCTTATTACTTCCAGGTAGTTGTGGAGAATCAGGTGAGTGCCTCATATTGTCAGAGGTTGCCTAAACTACAGCAGGAGATGAATGGCTCCAGCACTCCAGAGAACCACATTAGGTCACTGTGGAGTCCCACATCTGCAGCCTTCAAAACCAGGAAATAAAAGATGCCATTAAAAATGAGGAGGTGGTGGACTCCCAAGGGAGGTGTGGCAGAAGAGAAGGAACAAACAGCGCATCAACACCAATTTGAGATCCAGCCTGTCAAAATAAGTGAGTCAAGCGATGTTACAGATGCGGTCACGGAGTCCCCAGGCCACAGGGGAATTGCTGTTATCCTACCACCACAAGAAGCCTGTGAGCTCACTTCAGTTTTTCCTTCAAAACACAGTTTAAATGAAAAATCTTCCACTTAGAGAAAAGCATTTATTTTAAAATGCCATGGGAAGTTTAATACAGTGTTTTTCCCCCTCCAAATGTGTATTTAATAATAATAAAAAAAAAATCCTGGACATCATTATTAACAGATCTTTTAAACTAAAATAGACATTCAGAATCCAGATTTTTGTCAGATCCCCTATGTTTTCCACATTCCATTTTCAATTATACATAAAGAATAAAATAATTTAAACTTCCCCAAAAATATTTCTCACCATTTACCCAAAACGAGCTGCTGTGTTGTAAGCCATGTCCCCAAAGAACATCTAGCTGTGTCCCAGAGCTTAAAGACCAAGATGTGCACCAAAAGGAGCAGAAAAGAACAAGATTGGTAGCTATAAAAGATTACAAATGCGAAATGACATTCAGAGGATGCAACTCAATAGTTCTAGTTCCCATGGGAAGGATAAGAAACTGGTGTGGGATGGAGAAAGGACCACACCAGACATCCTCTGGAATGAGATCTCCCTCTCCTGGGAACAGAGATGCTCTGTGGTTTCTCTGGGTTCAGTTCATTTTTCTGTGTCTGTGTGAGAAATTTTCTGCTGTTTCCTTTGAACCCAGAAGAATCCAAGGGCCTGACCTTGGAGACAGAGACAGGCAGCTCAGGTTTTCTAGGACACCATCCCACCTCCACCACTCCAGAGGCAAAAGCAGCGTTTACCAGGGCCAGCTGCCTTCCGGGGAGGCTGCATCCACATCAGCCAGGACCAAGTCAGCTTGCAGGGGGTCAAGTGTGACCGAGTCAGCTTGCCTGACCCGCTGTGGATGCGGAGCTCACAGACCTGTCATTTCTCATTAGCTCCTCACATCCATAGTTCAGAGGGGACAAATCACCCCGACCGCAGCAAGCGGGCTGGACGCACTCCCTCAGGCTGGAACTGCCGGTGCGATGGACCCCGCTGGCAGCTACGACACACCTTGGGCTAAGTTAACGCTGAACAGGGGACCGGGTGCCAGAGCCCAGAGCTTACTGCTGTGACCAATTAATATCCAGGCTGGTTTCTGCAACCAAACTATGCAGCTCCAGCTGGTCGCTGGCTGGAGATGACTTCCTCCAGTCTGCGTGTCCCTGGCTCCTCTCTCCTGCCAGACGGGCTGACTAGGGAGGGTCACACAGCGACCAGGAGCACTGGAGCTCTCACTTGCCTGTGGCACCTGCCCAAAAGAATTAATCAGAGTCACTCGGCAGCTGCCTTGGAGGAGTCACCTCCGTGCACCCTGCCAGGATCAGTGGGACTTCACACAACGGCAACACTGTTTGGGTAATCTGTCGATGCCAAATGTGTTCATCGTCTGTCTCTCGGTATCAGATAAGCGTCTGGGAGAACTGGTCGGCAGCCATGGGCATGGTGCAGTGCCTGATGGCCTGACGAGGGCAGAGAGATCCCTGGGGAATTGCTGCACAATGCAAAGAGGAGACACATCAAGTGCAAGGCCACGACTGTGCCGAGGACCACTGAGCCTTTCTTTCCTCTCACTGCCTGGCACCAGGAGTCCAACAGTGCTGTCCCTGTTCCACTGGGAGGAAACACGTTGTCCTCTCCATCTCACCTCCTGGTGCAGAAGCACTGCAAGAAAAGCACCTTTGGAGCAAGAAAGGGTCAGGCCAGAGCAGTGCCTGTTCCTGACCTGCACCTTTTTATTACGGTTATCTTACCAGCCTGGGGCTCACAGATAATGATACCCAGCAGCCTGCAGCCATGGTAGACTGGCTGGGCTACAGGCAATGCTGCTCTGGGAGTTATGGAGTCAACAGAGGAAGGAGAATATAAGGAATCTCCCAAAGCCTAAGTTCTCATCATGTATCTTTAGAAAGGAGGGCGTTTAAGCATCTCATGAATGCTCAGCATCAGCAGTTGCTCTTTGAAGCCTACCCGTATTCTGCACGAATGATTGCCCTGCGGTTGAGCAACTGGTCAAGCATCTGGAGGCCAGGACTTCCACCTCCGCTCTGTCCACATCTATTTACCCGCTGTCAAATGAGTTGGCATTTCCTTCGTCTGTCTAGTCATTTGGGTGTGGACTAGAAGAAACTGGGATCCTTTGGAGGAGAAACTGTTGCTGTTGAAAAGTGTTTGCTTGTCAAAAAAGGTTTCTTAGATCCAGGATGGTGTCTCTGGCAGGTTGTGGAAGGGATTAGTCACCCCAAAATAACCCAGATGTTGGGGCATTTGCAAAGGCTGAGGCACATCAGGTTCAAGTCACAGCTGAGCTTCATTTAAGCCAGGGACTGAAATTTGGTCTCCCACATGCCTGGTGAACATCCTAACCACAGGGCTGTTCTGGAAAGGACTTGGGTTTCTCCAGGAAACATTTCCAGAAATCTGTTATACAATATACATATTAAAAACCAACCCTCAATGGTTTCTATTCCCTAAATCAGACTCTTGCTCTTGTGTGGATGCTGCTTTGCTGTACGGACATGCAGCTCCAGGCACAATGGAGAGAGACCCTTCAGCTGAGCAGTGTCCCAGTGCCAGAGATAAAATAGGTATGTGACGTGCAGGCTAAATGAGCTGGTCTCTCCAGTTATAAGGCCAGCCTGGACGCTGAAGTACCAAAGACTTATCCAGTTCTTCTGACAGTGAAAGAGTGCAGGAGCTGAACTGGCAATAAGTTGCTATTCCTGGAATCGATGCTGATATTCACTTCTTCATGGAGCAAATTTCCAATTTCACAAGCAAAATGTGACTCATCTGGAGGAGTACATTCAAGAGTACAAGGTCTGGTCCCCCTGCACTTGCCAAGCTTTCCCATCTTTGATAGCATTTGTGAGTATCATTACAACCCATTTTTTTTTCCATGTTACATGCCATAGTTCCCATCTCTGCGATTGCCCCATTCATCAACCACACTGGTTAGATCTTGCTTCTCAGATGCTTGGGTAGCTGTGATGTCGATACTGCCCTTCATTTCACAAGAGCTGTTGCCTCAGCTCACACAGTTATGCCTGTAGGAGAGCAGTGGCCAAAGAAAGGGCTTCGGCTAGTCCACCATTGCCTGTCTAACATCAAGTGTCCGACATGGGAGCTGGGTGACCACGGCCAACAAACCACAACATGGCCTGGGCAGAGCTCTGGCCATAATGGCAGGACACCAACTATAGTGACTGAACCCTCAGCTGGGTAAATAGCTCAAGGGCTGCAAATTTCCAGGACAAGTTGGACCACCTGAGGCTACTGAGAGAAGCCAGCAATCGTGTCTCCACTTTTTACACTGATCTTTTTTCAGGAGTCACTTATCTGCTGACAATTTTCTACTGGTCATCACTGTCCTGGCTGCCCTGTTTGAACGAGTCTCACTGGCCAGAAGGGACCTCCAGATACATCCAACCATTTAAAAATGGGATGTCTCTGGGACAGCACTGCTCATCTTTATGAACAGTTCAGGAGTTTCACCGTCAGTCCCCTGAAATCTTTAAGCTGGAGTTCTCGTGCCCACTGAACAGGGATGCGTCATTAACTCAGTCACTGCGCCCAAACCACACCTTGAGCAAAACCTGAGTGAACAGATAGGCTTGCGATGTGTCCTTAAAGCCAGCACATTCCTGTCTGAATTTCACGTCTGCTCCACTGTCTGATGGAGGAAGTGAATTCCACAGCTGCTGCCCCTGCCCAAAATGCTCTGCTCCAGCCACCCACGTCTGCAGCCAAGATTTTTAGACATGAAGGGCTTGAGATGCCTTATTTCTGGGAAGTGCAGGTCGTCTGCCTGTGGGAAACTTTTTTCCCCTGCGAAATCTCAGGTTAGGGAACCAGAAACAGACCTTCTAGTCGTGCACGTAAATCTCAGGTAAAGCCTGGGCGTTTCTACCCAGCATTTTCCAAGATGCTATCAGCTGATGGGGTGGTGCATGTGCAGGGTCTCCAAAATAGCTCAGCTCATATCACAGAGGAAGTTGCAAATTCCTTCGAGACAATGTTCTTCCAATGCAAAACACCTTCCAGCCTTGTACAGAATATAAATGCCCGCGTGCTCTTTCCTGACAAATACAGTGCGGCAGACGCACTTGGTATGCACTCGTAGTGAAGTTTCTTTAGTGAGAACAACATTCTCTGGGACTGCAAAAAGGAATCACTCGACTGATGTTAATAAACTGACAGATTAGAAACTGGAGGAAATAAGAGGCTGAGGCGCTGCTGCTGAAAATGCTCACAAGGCTGGAATAGCTCTGCACGTCGTGTCAATCTAGTCAGTTAACTGGAAGGAAGAATCCAATTTATTCTGAGGCCCAACATGATGAATAAGTCATTTCCCCAGATGGGAGCAAGAACAACTCCTTGAAAGACGTTGGACAATTCAAAGCGAGCCTTTTGGCATTGAGTAATAAGAGCAGAGAAAAAAAGAAGGAAAAAAAAAAGAGGGTTCAGTTTTGAGAGGGATTTTCTCCTCTCTGTTGAGGAATTTAATTTTACTTTTACACTTAGAAGCCTGTAAGTCAGACTTTTTTTTTTTTTTTTCCCCCATGAAGAGAAGTATCTGTGAAAGAAAATGGGCCTGAATTACTTTATTCAGTGTGGGGCTTTGGCATCTTTGCACCAAGAGACACTTGAAACAATATTCTGTGGGTAGTGCCTGACGACATGCTCATGGTGGATCCAAGAGAGAGAATTTCCTTCATGAATACTCAGAGGTTGGTCATTTGCTTGATCACATTTACTAGAAGGAAGTAGCTTTTAACCCTTAGTTCTTGTTCCCATCAAGTAGGTGGAAGAGAAACCAGGTCTGCTGGCTTTAAACAGCACTGCCCTGTATCTGCAGATCAGATGTTCCATACAGTGGGACTGCAGCTGAGAACCATGTAGGAACCTGCCTTGTTAGGGCTGTGGCAAAGGGGGACCTGTTCAAACAAAGACCCACGTCAAACACCAGGTGTTGGCCCAGAGCACGAATAAGGACTTCACCATCCCCCTGAGCGTTACATGGGATCTGTCACTCATCATGTTCCCTCCGGGGGTTTGACAATACTTTCTACATCTTGGCTTACATCCCACAGACAAAGGGAAGCGGGATGTCCCAAATGTCCAGTCACCCTTGAACATGAGGAAGTTTTAGTCCTGGATCCAGATGGATCACATGCCTGAGGGCTGGGGCACCCGCCATTGGGATCAGCGTCGAGATCAGTTTACTCCAGAGGTTAACAGTGAAGAAAGAACAGTAACTCCTGGGCCAAAGCTTGGGAGCAGAGGGAGACCTGCTGCAAGAACGACTTACTGAAGAGAGGAGCAATACTGACCCTGGTCCATCAGAGAGAAACATGGCCGAAGGAGCGTTGGGATTCCCTTGAATCAGGCTGAAGCAGTCCCCTAGCAGTGTACCTGCACTGTACAGCACGGTCCTGCTGGCCGTGAGCTCCCCACGCTCAACATGAGGAAGAGCTGAGTTTATATGCATAATTTATTCCCTTCTCCTCTTTATTGTCCTTCAGATACACTAGTATTCAATTTATTGATGTATTATATAATGTAACCTTAGCTTCAGGCGTTATCTGTCCTCATTCTATTTTTAACAGCCAGCCTAATCTTCAGATGTTATTTCCCGAACTAAAGGCTCAGACCTCTTCGCTGTCGTATTTGTGAGCTTTTCACAATCTGCACTTGAAAGATAAAGCCATTAACCCAAGTCCTGATGATTTCATGATTAACATTGAAGAATTACGGGCAATGCATCACGCCGCATCTCACGTTATAGATGTGGGAATGTTTTTCCCCATACCAGAGTTAAACACTTCTGTTCAGCACATCAGCCCTGCTGGCAGCTCTCAGCAGTACCGAAGGATTCAACAGAAGCATGGGAATATTTTTAAGCATCAGCACTAGCAATCTTTTTGGATGAGGTGCGCTTTTCTGCACAAAGGTGATATGATACAGGCACTTGCTACGCGGAGCAGAATAGACTCCAAAGCAGTGACTTAGGCTGTCATGCATAAGTTTCCTCAATGTTTCATCACTGAAACAATTTTTAGGAAGCGAACCAATCGAAATGACTTTTTTTTTTTCCCCCTCCAGAAAATACATCAGTTTTCAGGTACAATTTTTGATCTAATAACCCAAGGAGAGAGATTTTCCTGGGACATGTAAGACCAAGAGAAACTCCCAGAACAAGCCGAGGAATTCCTGACCCAGCTCAGCACTAAGCCATCCCTTTGTGTTTTGTGAATATAAAAATACTAAAGCTCTTCAATCCCTCCTGCTGCACAATAGGAAAACATTCAGCCCATTTTTAATGCACTCAGATGTGCTCCAGGAGAAAGGGACTGCCTTCTGTGGTTGGGACAACACAGGTAATAAGTTTTTCCTGCAGCGATGGACCAGAAAAGCATCGTGGGTAGATTTTAACTCCATGCACAGCACAGGTGGGACCAGTATGGGAAAATAGGGTGGGATTCCCCTCATGTTTTGAGAGGTGTCTGCAGAGGAGGTGTCTCTGTGTGCAAATCTCCCCTTAGAGTCAACAGCCAATACGACTGGTGGACTCCAGAGGGGAACTCCCCTTCTGAAGAAGATTCTTACCTTCTCCAAGTGAATTTCACCCTGGGCCACACAGGCTGGATATACCAGCCCTATGTGGGGGATGAGCAAACTGTGGGCTGGAAGCAAAGACCCCCAGTGCCTACAGAGACTCTTTGGTAGGTGGGAATTTAAGAGAGATGCTGCTACTGCTCCTGCTGCCACACTGCCCGTAGTGCTGGTGTCCAGCGCTCCAAAGGATGCTGGGAAACGGGGTGCACACTGATGAGAGCTAGAATAAAGGACTTTAGCAGCAGAGTGAATGTGTTCTAGGGAGAGGCTTCTCGTAAATTAAGATTGATTTGATCACAAAGGATGGCTACCCTCACCAGCAAGAAGTACTGTGGGAAAAGCACTTTCCAGACCACTGGCTGAAAGTTGAAATAAGAGGAATTCAAATGAGGAGGAGGCAGAAATTTTAATGAATTGTTGTGCGCACGTGATTTGATGATTCCGGTAGAAGGCAATTCCAGTAAAGACAATGTAAAGGCACAGTAAGTGCAAATAAATGTAATACGGTTACGAAGACACACCACCCAGAGAGAAAAGAATGTGTGTGGGGTGGGTGGGGGGTGGGGGCAGAGGGGATTGAGAAAAGCAAATTCTTTAGGGCTACTGGGCTTGGAGACACATCACAGCGTTACGTGTGTCATAGGATCACGCACAGCATCATCAAAAGCTGAAGGCACAGGGAGGTGAGTGACCTTCCTCCTTCACGGGGCAGGGCAGGGCATGGCGTATCATGTCGGTCTGAATCAGGCTGGTTTCATTCAGGCTCCTCTAATTGCATCCCATTTCATTTCCCATTTATCAACAAACTTCGCTGCCAAGTTAGGGAAGTTAGATTCGTTATCTAATTACTGTGGAGTTTAAATACTTTTGTCTTGGAGAGCTGAGAACTAAGAGGCATGGAGGGGGGGTGGGGGTGAGTGCAGGTGCCTGGGTGTGAGTGAAGAGGGGAAGAAAAGGTGTCAATCTTAAAAGGGTCCTGTTTGGGGAGGTGGGGGAGGAAATAAACAGATTTATTTTCAATACAGAATAGTTCCTCTCATTAATATTTATAGGAAAAATTTGTAAGAGAGGTGGCATGCAGACCTCTTGCATAGCATTCATGCTCCACTCAAATCTGATAAAAATAAGTCAGTATTACGCTATTTTTAAGGCTGGCGCTGTCAGAAGTGGGCATCCGACTCTGGACTTTCAGAAACACCCACTACAGATGTCTCTGAGCCATGGAGACATTGTTTTATCCCTAGTCCTCCACTGTCCAATAAAACATCAGGGAGAAGCTGAGGAGCAGGACATGCTGCTCCTCAGCCCCTGTGGTCCTGCTCTGGCAAAGAGCCTCTTAGTGACTTTCTGACTCCCTGACTCTCACATTCTTGGTGGCCCAGTAATTCAGCAAGAGAGCTGGAGGCAACTGAAGCATAAACCTCCCCTAGCCCAGGAATTGCCCTCTAGGCAAACGACGCACTTCTCAGTGAGTCACCACAGATTTTCAGTGCATAATAAGAGAAAGACAATAATTTGTTATCAGAACAATTCCTTTTGTCTGCGTGATGTCATTATTTTCCAGCAATATTTAGAGCTTCAGAATGTGCCTGCGGTTTTTGTTGTAGCATTGTGTACATCAAAATCATAAACAGTCTGTGGGATAAGCGGAGGTGTGTACGAGCGCAGCAGTGACTGGTGGGGAGTGGGTTTGCAGCTGGTAGAGCCAGTGGAGGCAGGCACGGCCGTGTCTCACACCCACTACCTACCTCCCCTCTAAAGCATCCCAGTGCTTTCCAGGGAAGTTGTCACACTCGGCATGACTGTTCTCATTCTCATTTTCCTGAGCAGAGGTTTCTTTCAGTTATCAAAAGCTCCAGACCTTCTAGCTCAGCTTTGTGATCCTATTTGGACACAACACTCCTGTGCTGGAGAATTCCTCTCCTGAGCAAGCACAGAGCCAGCAGAGCCCCCTTCCAGCCTCCCCTCCTGCCACAGCCGTGGAGGGTGGAGGAGCTGAGAAGGAGAGGCTGGAGCAGGATTCTGAACCCTGGCACTTCCTACCAGGTGAAGAGGCACTTGGGGGCCGCTGTCTGGGGCAGGCTGGAGTGCAGCCAGACTGGAGCCGACTTCTTGAGGCACCTTTTGCTGAGCTGCCAAGTAAAACCTTGTTGAGGCATAGAGATCTGAGTCCAGGAGGGAGCCTCATCTGCAAGAATAACTCCTTAGGGAGCAGGATTTGGGATCTCCAGGCCTGCTGCCCATCTGTTAGATAGGGACAACTCCCCCAGAGAGCAAGCAGAGGCATCTCCCGGGAGCAGAGGCGTGCGGAGCTCCGGGTACACATGTTACTACAGTAGCACCAAGCGGCCCCAGCTCAGCATCTTGCTGCAGTCGGGTAATTGTGCCCACGAGTCAGGAGGTTGCTGGAAGCGGCATTATTAGGCAGGTATGCTGGCTGGTGTAGCCAGGAGGAAAGGCGCAGTAGCATTAGTTCAGTGAGAAGGTATGATTAAGTCACCCACCTTTATGAGAAACGAGTGCAGCCGTGAGCAGTGAGTCATGACTGCAACTGAAATGCATCTGAGCCGGGTGAGAGACGGCAAGTCACTGCCACGGGAGCCCAGACCTGTGGCGGAGAGAGAAAGGCGAACTGAAGCTCGGATACCAAAAGAAAGCACAGCTATGATAGATCAATAGCTTTGAGAAAACATCTGAGCTCCGCAGTGGTGTTAACTTTAACTCCAGACACACTGCTGGCTTCCTCCTCTATCAGCCACGTGGAAGACAAAAAGGGTTTCATAGTCCATTCGTGCTCTGAATGGGTGGCTCACCAGCCGCTTCAAGCTCCAAGCTGTCCTTTCTTCATGTGCTGAAGAGCCATTGCACTGTACTCACAAGCCGTTCGATGCTGCTGTACTGCCACTGTTGGTTTGTGGTTGCGGCTGTCATGAGTAACCATTGAGGTGCCGCAGCCAGAGGTGTGGCCAGCTGCCATCATTTAACTAGAGTCATGGCCGTCTCTGGCCCGTAGGTTAAAGTGCTGGGCAAGTAACAGGCTGTGGGCCGGCTCTATTTGGCTTTTGCTGCCAATCTGGGGTTTTAAGTGGTGGCAAATTTGGTGTGTTCATAATCTTGTGGTTATGAGTAACAGCAGAGGATTTTGTGGGCAACATGCTGGGAACCTATTACCGAACTTCAAACCAAGATCAGGAGGTCTTTATACAAAATAGTCTCGCTCGTGGAACAAATGGGATCACAGTGACAGTCTGTGGACCTTCGTATTTTTGGGTAGAAGCTCGAGATTCCTGACAAATGTTGATCAACCTTAGTGTTCACTTATTTCCAGTGTTTACTGGCTTTGATTTTGAGCTTCCAGCCACTGAAAGTTTGACCTGCACAGGCATCTGCTCTAATGCGTCACCAGCCACACTAATTAACATCTTAAGAAGACCAAGATCTGGGATTTGCTGGCAGCTGAACCTCCTCACATGGAAGATGTCACTGCAAAGTGCCTCATAGTTATGTAAAAAAAATAAATCTTTGAAAAATCTTTTGAAATTCTACCCCAGCAGAGTTGATTTGAAACAACTGATGTTGGTTGCAGTTTCAAAGACCTATGACACAAGATCTTAACAGCCTTTGGGATCCCTCCAGCATTGTTGGGCAACCGATTCAGCATAATCTTATGAAAACTCGCATATGCTTATGTGTGAGTACCTTGGCACGAGAATCAAATCCCCAGCCACACTGCACCCTTGGCAGACGCAATCCCTCAGAGGGTCAGGAGCCACGTGGGCAGCAGAATCTCAGTGCAGAGGAATGGTCCTGTAGGAAAGACACTCCAAAGTCCTGCAGGTCAAGCAGAGTGTGTATAGCAGCTGAAAGAAAGAGCTTTACAGAAGGAAAAGAAGAAAAAAAAAAAAAAGAAAAAAAGGAGATCAGTCCCCTAAAAGCCAGCTCAGTAGCACTGAAGAGACTTGAAGCTGCTCTCTGTTTTGCTGATATTAATTTTCCTAGCATGATCTCATAGCAGTTTGACAAATAAAAGCCTGACTGCTGGAGAGATGACCATCTGCCTGCCCCTCCCTGCCCTCCTGCTTGTTCTGTTTTTCCATTAGCACTGGTGCCTTCGGGGCCTCTTAAAAGAGGGCAGCAAATAAGTTACATAACCACACTGCATGGGACGTGGTCAGCAGAAGCGTTCAGAGGCACCTCCGAAGGCATCCCCTTGGCGAGTCTGCTAGGGGATTAATTGGGAAGGATTCATTCTGTGGGCACGGTGATAGCACCTACCGCTCTGTGCCACTTCCCTCTAGGTCTCAATGCTTTTTTGAAGGTGTGAGGTGATAGCAATGTTCCTTTCATAAAACAGTGAAACTGAGGCAGCAGCTTGTGTGAAGTCACCTGGCGAAGCAGATCCCAGCAGCCTGTAGGAGAGGGTCTCCGATAACATGAGCTGCAGCTGCCTGGGGCCACACCACAGAGCAGCTCAAAGGAGCAGAGATCTCTCTATGTTTTTCTTTGTGGCTGTTCATGGTTAAGGAGAGAGTGTTTGTGGTTTGCCCTTTGCTCTGTCATGATGACGGGGCAGAAGTTTCCTTCCTTCCACAGAAGAGGAATCTGTCCTTTCCAGAGTAAATCCTTGCAGGATAGAGGCAAATCCTCTTTTCTTGCATGTCTCAGAGCAAAGATGAAGTCAGCAGACACAGCATCCCTCCCTCTCCTATGTCCGTGACCATTTCTGAGGGCAGGTACCGAAGTGTGGCAGTGTCTGGTTTCTTTAGCCATGCAGCGCACGTCACATGGCTTTTTGGTGGAGGAGAGAAAGCAGCGGAGCTCAGGGCGAACCCCAGCTGTGCTGGAGGGCAGCTGCTACTTGAGGTGTCACCTCTTTGAGAAGCAACTTCTTGACTCGTGGCCTATTCATAGAGTGGAGAATATGGGAGAGAGGATACAGGATGGGACCTTTGTAGGTGAACTGCTGGGAAGGCAGTTGACCCTCCCTGGAGCTCCACCCAAAGAGAAGTTAGCCAGCTGGGATGTTATGTGCTGTCTCAGCAGTGCTCAAGGATGAAAGACTCCCAGGGCGCGTGGCCTAGGTTTTCCTTTCCACCTTCAGCTCCCAGCAGGCAGTGTATTGAGGTCTCTTCTGAAGATGTGATGATGTGCCAGGAACCTCAGTGAGCTTTTGTGATGGAACTCCAGAGGTTCAGAGCTGAGGCAGATCAGCAAGAGGCAGGATTTCTAGAAAGAGCCCAGCGGAGTCCTTCAGAACCTGCCCTGGACAAAAGCATCTCATGGAATTTAATAGATAGTGACCTCCTTTCTTTAATTTTCCTTCTGCACCCGTGTTTCAAAGGGATTTCTGGCTCCATTCCAGACTTTAAGAAAACACAGAGAGGATCTCACTTCCAGTAAATTCTGGGGGTCTGCAGATTCTTAATATTTCCCAAGAACATGACTGACTTCATCCTTATTAAAGTCTCTGGGACATTTCCCCCACCAGCCCCAGCCTCCCCTTGCCCAGACACCCACAGTGCGCAGTGGACACCTTGCTTCCATACGACACTGCCCTCTCATGGACAGCAGAGAGTTGTCACTCCCGAATTTCCCTGGGAAATGGGAGTAGGGATGGGGGAATACACCCTATAGTGGGACACGGGCAGGTTGTTTTGGAAGCAGAGGGGTTCTTGCCCAGATGCATTAAGAGAGGTGATTCCTACCGCAAGAGGCCCATGTCTTTGCCACAGTTCCTGCACCTATTTTTTGCTCTGAGAACAAGGGAGACCAGATGACCAGGACCACAAGGGTGGGAGGTATAACTGATACATGCCTAGGGCTGATAAAAGAGGAGAATCATTTGAAAGATGGAAACTATTGAGGAGAAAGGGCCCTATCCTGGAAAAAAGAGGTGAAAGCTAGCAGGGTTGTTGCTGATTTGCCAGGCTAGAAGTTGGTAGGAACTGCAAACATGATGGCTCCCTCTTACGAGAAAAATGCTTCTGTACCAGGCTTCTGGAGAACTCTGACCACCAAACAGGTAGCCAGAGACAATGTTGTATGACGGCATGTAACAACGGAGCAGGAGGTTGTTCTAGAGATGTCCTAAGATCCCTTCCCACCTGAACTATCCTGTGTTCCCAAGAACTGTGTTCACTGTCCCTGAGCGGCAAGCCTGGGATGCACATTACAACCTTGGTGGCCTCACACTGTTGGTATTGTAAGTATTTCCTGTGGGCAGTGGGAGGATCTGCTGTAATGTGGAAGTAAGGACCAGGGCCAGAGCGTATCTTGGACACCTAAGGGAGAGCAAGAGCAGGTGCTGCAGGAGGGCCAGTAAATAAAAACTACGTGGCTTGTAGGTTCCAGCTGATGTATAATCTTGAGTAGGCTGTTTCATTTTGCTAAGGCAAGACAGAGGAGACCTGACAGAGGAAAAGGGAATAAAAAAGCCTCCTTCCACCTGGGGCGTAACAGCACTTTTCATTTGACTGCGAAGCGTTCAAGGAGCTCAGGTTCCCTAGAAACTCTTGAAGCTGACAGCAAAGCAGCCTCTGCTATCAAAGCCAAAGGCTCCAGTTGCTGCCTGGGCTGTCAGCTTTTGCGGTGTTACACGTTGTAGGGAGAGGAATATCAGCTGCTCAGAAGACAGGTTTTATTAAGGCTTTCAGGCTGGGCGTCTTTGACAGCCTCCTCCTGCTGGGGCTAGTATTTTTTACTGACGTAATGGGAAAGCTTTTTCCCTTCAGATGTCTTTTTAATGTCTCCTGTCTCACTCTATCATGGAGTCAGAGAAATGAGAGATGGAAAACATCTATGAGGTCATGAGACCTCTGCCTGTCCTCACCAGTGCTGAATCAAGACAGGCAGATCCATTACATTCCTGTCGCATTTCATGCATCGGCCACGAGTCCCGTGATTGCCATCAAAGAAAACAGTAAATTTAGGCACAAGCCAAAATATTTTCCCCTTTCATCTTAGTCTTTGTTTCTAGAGAATTATTAGAACTTGTAGCATGACGATGTGTTCCCTTTTCTTATTTCAGAGCATCTCGTAACAAGGCAGCCAAACCTCTTCAGGGCTGCCAGGTGCTGTCCCTGCTCTGGTTCCCACGTACGTCACCATCACACGTGTTCACGCTTTTGCTCAGCTGTGCTCCCAGGTGGTGTTGGAGGAGTCCACCCAAGAGCACATCTTGCCCACACCTACTTCTGCCACTCATGGACATTTTCCTTCACATCAGCTCTCCTGGCCCACCAATGTCTCTCCCTCAGAGAAATCCTCCCTCGTGCCCTATTCTCCAGCATCATTTTAATAAAATATATCCAGTTTTATGTCTTGAATGGGTTTTGCCCTCCTAAAAGCTGAGAGCATGTGAGGCTGGCTGGCTCGATGTCTTATTGAAGGTATGTACTGCCTGGCACATGGGATTTCTGACTGGAGCATATCAAGGAGCCAGGGAGCAGTGACTTTTTCACCACTGCCCGGACGAGAGCATGCTCCAGTTTCAGTGTCATCAAGAAGGCTTTCTACAACGTGTTTTCTTTTCATTCTCTTGACGCAACAGGTAGTAGATGGCTCCTTCCTCACCTTGTATGAGTTGCTTGCCCCATAAGATGGCAAAACTCTTGGGTACCCTCTCGTGCACCAATACACATCAGGAGTAAGTGCACTGAAACCGGTGAAACCTCGGCAGTGCCAGGAGGAGCGTGGAAAATGTGAAGGCCACAGCACCAGAGCACAGGTTGCCACTGCTCTGGGCAAGCAAAGTAGATGTTCTTGTTCTCATCTGACTGAAAATACTTTCTAGCTTCACACAGACCTTCTGGAAGCATTTCTAGCCCCATTTCACAGAAGGGAACCTCGATGGGTAGCACAGTGGCAGCTCACCAGTCCAGCAGTGTCACCCAAGGAGAGGACAATTCTTCAGGCTATAATGACTCTGCTTGGCTGATGCGTAAGATCATGCTGATGTCATTCACTGGTTCTGATCCTGAAGTCCTCAGCAGTGTGGCCATGTGCCTTCCAATGACAGGGAGGTCTCGTGCCCCTGGCAGTGAAGAGGTTCCAGTGCATCGGAGTTTATCATCTGGGAAGGCAGTTCCTGTACATCAGACTATGAGCACTTCTCTTGACATTCAGGGAAAAAGAAACGAAAAGAAGCTTAAAAGCCGTAAATAACTCTAATCCAAAATTTTCTTGCCTATTTTCCCAGTGCACAGAGTCAGGACAGATCAGTATGACAGCTCTGCAGTGTGAGTGCACAGAGGATGATACAATCCTCAGTTTTGCTCTAAGTCTATGATTATAAACCTACAGGTACGTACACAACTAGTGCCAGGAGACGTAATTCAAGTCACCTCTCCCACTCTGAGAGGAAGAGAGACCTGGAGGGCTCATCTTTAAAGGCAACCCTCACAGACTTATTTCAAACGCTGTCTGTTGCTTGGAGTTCTGCCTCCGCACTCGGGTCTTGGAGCACCACTAAAAACTACAAACACGAGTGAAACCTACTTCAAAACCAAATTATTTCTGTGTCCACTGTCCCGAGCCTCTGGGCTAGCTTCTATATTTGTCTTTCATCCGAGGTCCTTTCAAGGTTTGAAATAATTTCATTTTCAGCATTCTGTGGGAGAAGGGGGTGCATGGGAAACATGTATCCTCCATGGGCTGCTTGGCCAACTTCTGCCACCCTTGGGCTAATCTGTTGTTGGGGTTTGGTGTAGAAACCATGGAGGTGGTAAATCAGGATAGAGGGGGTCAGAGCTATGGGAGAAGGGAGGAGAAGAGATCTCCAGCATGTGGCTGGAAGGCAGCATGTGTGAGTAGTTATTACTGGTTCTTATAAATGCTTTAAAACCACCTCTGCCTGGCCTGAGCACAAGCACCACACCTGCCCTCTTCCCATCCACCCGAGCTGCATCAGTGTGATTAGTCTTGCACCAGCCCTGCATCACATTGAGGCAAAAATCTGCAAGTCCTGCCCGACCTTTCAGGAGAGCTGGACTAACGCTGGGTCTCTGCAGAAAGAAATTGCAGCCAAGTGTTAGGCAGGATCCAGCCTTCTGTTTGGTAACAGCCAAACGGCTCAAATCAGGTAATTTTACAGGTGAGCTCAAAGGTGAGGTTATAAAGGAAACCTTTGGCCAAGCCAGGATGAAGACCCAAGAGCTATGTCTTTCAGGACCATGTCTAGACAGAAACATGCCTCACACGCAGTTAATAAAGTCTTCTCTGGAGAGGACATTCACAGAAAGGATCTAGAAAACCAAAGCCAAAGCAATAAAGGGTGAACTCTGAATGTACCCTGTCCCGGCACTGCAGCCTTTGCTGGATGCAGAGAGAAGAATCGTGTTGAGAGACATTAAGGAGAGAATAAATTAATATATTGTCTGCACTCTGTGCTACACCCTCAGAGGACCCCTCTCATCAACTCAGAGGAAGGCTGTGTGTGCACTTGTGGGACCAACACAAGGATGTCCAGTCTAAATTGCCACCCCCCATGTCCTCCTTCACTTGCATCTCACTGGTAGCTGTTCTCCACCCCAGCTTTTCCCATCCCAGCTGGCCAGCTCAGTGCTTGCTCGCTTTGCACTCTGTGGGACAAACTGGGCTTCTTCTGGAGGTTTGTCCAAGACCTGTGCAGGTCTCCCATGCTGCCCATGCTGGTCTCTCTGCTGACTGCAGCAGCAGACACAGGACGAGGAGTCTGACTGAGCAGCTTGTGTGATAAAATATCGTACTGGGGCTGGACTCTGCACCATGCACTCAGTTAATACCCTGAGCAGGTCCCAGCATCGGTTTGATTGTCATACGTGTGAATGAGTAACTAAAAATACCAATATATTCAAATGTGAGATGATTTCAGATGGCGTATCCAACTGGTATTTTAACATCGGAAGCCAACGTGGCTGAAAGATACGCATTTGCTGTCAGGAGAGAAGGGGCTGGAATCTGCTTCCTGAACTCCCACAGAGCCCAGGGAAAGTGAAAAACACTTCAAAATATCTTTCCAAAGAGAGTCCTGCCTACAGATGAAACTCCATATTTTCCAAGGCTTGTCCTGAAGCACAGACATGCTGATTGTTGTTGTGCAAATTACATTGAGCTTCCAGTTTAATTTAAAAATATGTATATTTTGCCGAACAAAACAGATACAAAACGTTGTTCAAGGACCTCGCCAAATGGCCACCCGCCACCTGGATGCACAGTTGAACACGTATCGACATGTACCTTCCACTCCCAGAGACACATATGCTGCCCCAAATAGCTCACCAACGTAGGCATGGGCACACAGAGCTTAACGCAGACCCACCACGCTTCTGAGCAGACGCTTGTCACAAACCGATGCACCAGAGCAGAGCTCTTGCACGTACACAGGGCTTTGCGTTGTGTCTTTGTCATCTGCGTCATTTGCTGGGACAAGACACTTTCTTGATGCCAGGCTGAAAGGTTGTCTTGCTTTTGAACACCCAAGATTCTTAGTGATGGTAGGAGCAGTGCTGGGCATGGTGTTCCATGGTCCAGCTGACTTCGTCACCAGGGTCTGCCCCTGCGGGTGACGCTGCAGCATGCATTACCACAGGGAGACCTGCAGAGTCCAGCATCATCTTGTGTAGGAACCTCTGGAACAACTGCCAGTGATAGGAAACACAGTTCTGCAGCCCTAAAGCAACACCGTGGTGGATGCCTCACTCCCCATAGATTGCACAGAGCATCTAGATGCCTCAGAGGTGTGTTGAGGGCTCTAAGTGACTTGGTATCTGAAGTCAAGATGCCCAGACCCTACATTTGGGGGCCTCCTGTGGGTTGTCTCTAATGAACATGTCAACACCTCCTGGGGCAGGCTGGGCACAGAGCCTGCCTTGGAGTAACCGTGTGCCACGTGTGCACATCCCCACACCGGGGAAGAGGAGAGGCAGCGAGGGGAATGCCCCACCAGGCAGCTTTCTCTTCAGCAGGAGGGGCTGAGTGTTGAAGAATAATGTTTGAATATTTGATTTCACACCTTCCTGGCCTGGGAAGAGAAGAGAACACCATTCATTTCACCCAACATAAGAAATGTCCTCCTGGGTCAGAGCGGTGGCCCGTGTGTTCCTTGGCCTTGCCTCTCAGAGTTCAGACCGAAGGACCTTTTCCACTCCTCCTCCTAAGGCAGCTTTCCCATCCCCTCCACTACTCCCGGTCCCTTTCTCTGTCTCAGGGTCAATCACTCTGTTCTTAACCACGGAAACCTGCTGCCGTTCAGGGGACAGTGCTCTGCCAGGCCAAACCTTACTGTTCTGGCAATGTTTCAGCTCCTTTTGGGAAACCCAGGGCCTGAAGGATCACCTCTTCACTACAAAGGGAAGGTGCTCCAGGATGGAGTGTCTCTCTTCTCCCAGGGGTCTTTGTCTTGGCAAGTCAACCTCGTCCTTTGTGTAGGAGCGTTACTCACTCATGCTTGCGTTGCCCAGCACTCAGGGACCACACATGGACCTCTGCTGCTCAGACACAAAAGCATTAGAAGTTATTAGTGCCAGAGATGCCCCAAATGCTCCCCTAGATGACATTCAAACAAGGCCTGGTCTAGTCTGTCAGCATCTCCTGCTTGTCCACACTTTCTGGCAGATGGTGCTGGACCCAGAGGGCTTCTGATGTCCCCAGGGAGCTCATCAGCTCATCACTGTCCAACAGGAGCTGTCAGCGGTGACCACCCCCAGCAAACCAGCCAGCACCCAAGAGCTGCTGCCCACCCTGCTGCCGTGAGCCACAGCTGGATGTGTCAGCACTGGCGGATGATGAGGAAGTGAGGAGGACTGTTTGCAAAAGGTGGGTGCAGGGAGAAGTCAGAGGAGACTCAATGTCATATCGCACAGATAAAACAGCCGCTTTGAACAGTGCGTCGTGATTTCCAGCACCCATAAAGTGGTTAAGGTCTTGCTGGGGTAGCTGGATTGCCAGGGCCCTGAGGACACTAACTGGCCTTAATCGCCTTGACCAACCTCTCCTGGGGTCCTCACCCACGCCCGTGGGTCCAGCTCAGCCACGGGTCTTCAGTCCTGGCCTGAGCTACATTGATGAATGCTGGTCTCCAGCGCAGCCACAGCCATGGCTCTGCCTGGACATGTGGGACCCCAGCTGGGGAGGTCCCTTTTGGGGATGCTGGCAGTGCTGGGGGCTCAGCCCTAGCTCTCAGGGCGGTTCTGGGTGCAGCTCACCCAGGACAGGAGGCCATTGCATCCTGTCACAACACATAAGCAGTTCTGGCAGCTTCTGCTCTGTGCTCTTTTGTTGTCACTTAAGCAAAATTGCTTTAAAAAACCCACATTGCTGCTTTTTTTTTTTTTTAATATATTCTGAGGAGGCAGAAAAACAGTCTTCTGGCCTCATTTGTCTTACGTTAAGTTTTAATCTAATAAAGTTTGCAGATGGATATTCCCGTGACAGATGAAATTAAAGTGACTGAGAAACCAAGGCAAAAACACATGAGTAGGAAATTTTGTCAGGGGTGTCTAAATATATGGTCTATATTTTCTGTGGCTACCTGTTATCTTCACTTCGGATAGTGAACGCATGAAATATAATCTCTGAAGTGCACCTTGACAGTCTCCCCCAACAAGCTCTGCTCTGCTCTGAAGACAGATTTTAAGCTCCCAGGACTCAAGCCTGCTACTCCCCACAGATCCAGCAGTGTCCCTGCTCAGACCCATCTGTGCAAAGAAAGGGCAAGCTGCAGCATCGTGGAGGAGCTTGAACCTCTAGTGTACCCCCCTTTGCTATTTTTTCTACCTCTTTACGGCCAGCTCCCTTCGAAACAGACTTCAGCCTGTACATCCAAAGAGAGTTAAACATAGCTTAGACCTCAGAGCAGTCATTTCTCTTTGTCAACAACACCTTTAATCTGTCATTCTTGTGTTTAAACTGGTTCTTATGGCTACTGGAAGAATATGAATAATCCTCTGGTATTTCTACAACCTTCTTCTGACCTGCTTGCTATTTTTATCTGAGTTCTTCATCTCCCCTGGATGATGCGGATTACTGGGACTGTAATTGTCAGGGACTGGCAACTCGTTCAGCCAGGGGCAGTCCCATCACGCTGACACTGACACACTGATGCAAAAGCATGAGATCTTCCTTGTTTGCTTTTCAAGTGGGAAACGTTTCGCCGCATCCCTGATGCTGGTTTCGTATAGTGTCCAACTTGGTAACCCTTCTCCTCTCCGTGTTCCACCTCTGCCTGTCCCACGTGTGATGGAAATCTGTGCAGCTGTGTCTTGAGTGGCCACCCTGCAGTGCATCTGCAGCACAACTCCACACGTCATCCCTGCTCTCACCAGCACTGTGGTGCAGTGCAGACGTGGGAAAGCTGTTGGTCATCTAAGTGGTTGCTGCTCACTTGTATGACAAAGCCACAGTGTCAGAGACCTTCAGGCTACCTGCAGTGCACTGGTGTGGAAATAGTGGTGCTTATTGGGTTTGGGGGTGTGACTTTACAGCTCAGTGTTAGGACACTTATGTAGCTGAAGAGAGAACTGGATACCGACCTGGGCACCAATGAGCACCTGAGTATCTCGCTGAGGAGTTGCCTCAGCAGGAGAGGTTGAAAGATGCTTTCCTGTACTACTGAGCTCAGGCCACAGCTGGGAGATGAGAAACATGGTCCATGTTCCATTCAGCAGCGGAAAAGTCTGAATCCACCATTAGACAAGATGAAACCTAACCACTGAGTTGTTCAGGCAGGATGGTGGAGACTTTGTGTGGTGACAGGTGCCTAAATTCCTTTGGGACTGTGACTGATATCGTTATTCTCACAATTTCCTACCATCAGGCTTGGGCAAGCTCAGTGTGACTGTTCGTGAATCTCACTCTGAGGTGTGTGTCCACCTCCATCGCACACCAACAGGGCACCTGGCCCGGGCTGGAACCTCCAAAGGGTGGTGGGATGCCGAGAAGTTGAATATGGTACATGTTGAATTCCTACAATGGATCTAACACAGCCAGTTCTCTGCATTTTCTAGCGATTAAGCAGCTTCACCGGCTTCTCTGGTGAGCTTCTAGTTTTGAAAATCCCAGTCATGAGCTCAGCTGTGTCCCTGTTGTGACAGATGCGAAGGGTATGAGACACGGAGGACAACCTCGCCGTGCAAATTCACGTGTCTGATGTCGGCCCGGGCAGCTGGACATATTTTAATGAACTGCTCATACACTTACAAATGCAGCACAAAGCAGCACCCACCCGTACTGATACTTTGCCCCTTTATTTTGCTCACCACAGTATTTTGTTGCTCCGTGTCATCACTTAGCAGATAAACCCCATCAGAAAACCCCGCCTGCCTGCCGCACGCTGAAAATGAAGTGTGTATCTACTACAGTTGCGTGAGAGTAAAAGTCTTGCAGAGCTGAGTGAACCGCCGTTTCTGCTTGCAGAGCAGAAGTTTGAAGGAACAATCTGTTCCATCTGCCTCTGTCGTAACGGAGAGGTTTGATCATCCTTTGTAATTATTGGAACTGGCTTGATTGTTTCTTATGAGCTCTGTAGCCAAATAATTGAGCCCGTTGGAATATTGAGTAATTCACTACTTGATCTTTGTTTCTAGGAAATCATTTGTTACTCATAACTACTTGATGATTATTGGGAGTAAAATTATGTTCTCTGGAGAAAGGTGCCAGCTTTCAACACTACCAGAAATGTTACCTTTCCTGTTTGGATTTGGACTTCAAACTGTCAGAAATCCTGTTTCACACCAAGATATTAAAGACAAATCTTCTTAACCACGTGTTCGGAGGGATCCTTGTCCCGGTCAGTGGATCATTCAGTACTACCGCTCTGGTACAGTCAAACACCAAGATGAAAGATAAAATAATTTTAGCACAAGTGATTTGGCATTGGTTTCGATAAAAGGGAACGGTCGCTGTTCAGCAGCGCTCCCTGACTCAGGAAACAGCCGGTAATTCCCACTGTGGACGTGTTCGTTGTGAAATAAGTCTGCCTTGTTTCTCTCGAGCTTAACCCACTTTTAATGGGAATTAAACTAAACAAAGCAAGGTTTTTAGGGAGGTGTGATATCTTTCCCGTTATAAATGGGCAGAAAGAACCTTGCCAGCTATTGGACACGTGGGTTTCCTTCATGTCTGCTTCCGCGTCTGAATTTTCTAACTCTGGTTTTAGTCTAATTGAAGATATTATCTCTCCTGACAAACCTTGCCTATCTTGTACCTTTAGCCTTCTTATCTGTGGAACAACTCACACTTAATGAGAACAAGAAATATGGGCATCCATAGCTGGCATTCCTAAGAATAATAATTTCACTTTCTAGACAAATATCTTTTTGGATAAAGGACTTCTCTTGGCCAAAGTCTGGTGCTCTCTACACAAGACCAGCAAACCTTCTGCGGTGGTTTTGTGAAAACGTTGTTAATCAGCAGAGATTAGCAGTCAGCAAATTCTTTCTTCAGATACAGAATCTGGATGGTAAATGTGCCCATTCATGGCACGCGGGAGCTCTGCTCGTGGCGTGCTAGCAGGGCTGGGACTAAGCACGCTCTTTCTGAAGCTTTCTAGAGATCAGCAGCTGTTTCAAACCATGATTTAAAACCCAATTACAGGCTGTGTGAAATTCCTCTTATTTAACTCAATAACTTGTAATGGGCTCAGCTGGGATTTCTTTTGTTTATCTGTAGTGGGTTTTTTAATATCATCCTCTTTAAAATCCATTTAAATCCATTTTCAACAAAAATCCTCTGTCTGAGGAGACACAGAAGATGCTGGGGGACAGGAAAGAGCTCTGCTCACCCACTGAAGCCATAGGAGGTCTCAGAGCTCACAAAGGTGAGTGGAGTCTCCAGGCAGGAGCAGGTTTGATTTGCGACGGAGCCCTGATTCATGTGACAGCAGCGTGGAGGTGCTCTGCAGAGGGGGCATATCCAGGGAAAGGGTCCTCCTCGCTTTTGGTTTAGTCTGGTTGGTCTGGGTAAGACAAACGAATCTCTGTAGCCTGAAAGCTGGCCTTAGATTGGGCAAGGCAGCTGTCAAAGCTACACCCTCACAGCCGCCTCCAGAAGAGAAGCCCAAAAACTTGACTCCTCTTATCCAGCAGAACAAAAACTAAAATCTTCTGTAAATATACCTGGGAGTAAAAGATCAGGGTGGTTTGCAAGGCGTTTAAACTTAAGGACCATGGTTACAAAAGCAGACTAGTACAAATGCATCATGTAATGACAAGGAGCTTTCTAGGACTTGGGGCAATGAAAAGGTGGGGCAGGAGTTGTGGGACCCACCTCATATTAAGCCAGAGCTCAACTGGTTTCCTATAAAGGATCATGCAATATGACATCCTGCAGGGAGAGGTCCCAAGAGGAGTTGGGAAGGTCCCTGGAGCCTGCAGGTCTCCCATGAGAGGAGAGAGGGGCTGATACCCAGGTTGGAGTGCTGATTTGTACCTTCCCATTGAAGCTGTGTTAATGCCTCTGTGGAAATTGTGAGGAATGAGGCAAAGCCCAATATCTCGGCTACGTCTGCTTTTCTCCTCTGATCTTTTTTTTCAATCAAGTAGTTTTATAATATGTAAAGAACAGGGTGCTCAGCTCTTCACACTACAGTAGGTGAGAACTGAAACATAGAAGACCAGAAGCTGCTTAGGATATATTTATCCCTTTTGCTGCCCATTTTGCCCAGCGCAGCACTGAAACTGGCATTTAATGCACCAACGCAACTGCAAGTGGCAGAGGTGGAGAAGCCTCCCCCATTGCCTCTCAAAGCCGTGAGCTGGCTCGGAGATTTCCTTCTCGCACCAGCCAGCCCACCCAGAAATGGAAACGTCTCAGGGCCACGTACACATAGTAGGGAAGGGGGTGGTTTAGGGAAATCAAATGTTAAATAGGCTTAGCTATTTCCTAGGGCTAAACATGGAAAGAGAAAAAACAAAGTGGTTTTAATGACTTAACTGAGCAAACATAACAAGAAAGTGATGAAATGTGAGAAAGATAAGACTGAGTAAATAGAGAGAACTAACAGGAGCAGCACTGCGCTAGGGAGGAACCTATTACTCACAGTCAAAGGTACAGTATGGGATGTGGAGGCCGGTCAAGTAGCACCAAGGGATTTGTTCTGCTACGGTTATCCTCTTAGAGGAGCAAATTAAAAAACTGCACAAACCTCTGTGTGTGTGTGTGGGGGGGTGGGGTGGAAAATCTAAAGGAGAGTGAAGAAGATTCTTCTCTCTTTCCTGAAAAAAGGGGTTTGGGTCTGCATTTCAACATTAGTTTTTTAACTTCACCAAAAAAACAGCTCTTCCAGTAAAGTTTTCTGAGGTCCACTGTCAGCGGAGCACTCCATGGAAGCAGGGGAGGCTTTTTCTTGAATGCTCCATCTCTGTATGTAACTGCTGCTGACACCTTTATTCTCCATCGCAGCACGATGGAGAGCCAGGTCGGAGCAAAGGGCTCTGCCTCCAGCTCTGCTGCAGAGCCCAGGGGATGCTGAAACCCTTCAAGATTTTTGTTTTACAGGTGCATAAGGGACTTGCTGTGACACTCAGCTCTCCAACAGAAAATGACTCTCCATCGAGCTCTTGGCAATTCACGCATGATGGAAAGTGTCTAAGGTTCAGGCACATTCCAGCAGAAAGGGATTTAATAAAATATTCCTGCTTCTATGGGTGAGACAAACCAGTTAGGACTCGATACCTGACCAACCATGTCTCGGGACAGCAATACCTTCTCAGCTGCCCTTTGGTACATGTGATATGATATAGGATATATGTTTCATATTAAAGATAAAACTTATATAAGACAAAGAAAAGCACAGGGCAAAGAAGGAGGTCGCTATTTGGCAACTTTGTACGCAACAGAGGATGACGCATCTTCACCAGAACTCTGCTTCCTACATACCACAGGGAAGAATTTCAACGTGACAGGAGTTACGGAGAGGTCAGCATGGAGATTTACACTCCCAGAAAGCACAGAGTGCAGAAGGCAAACCAGGTGAAATTTGTGTCCATGCAAAACAGTTATTCTGTCCCTTGAAAAGGGGTCAGTCGGCACGAGATTTCATTTTACCCCTCCGCAAAAAAAGACAGTGAGAACTGAATTGTCCTGATTTCATCCTTCCTGTTCTTTAAATCATGATTGCTTCCTTTAAATGGCTTCTTTACATTATAAGATTCCTTCCTAAATTATCAGCCTGCTGGCAGTCTCATTGCTCCCACCCTCTGCAGTCACCCCCTGGCCTGCCACTGTTCCCAGCTCTCTTCCCAGTCTCTGCAGGGCTCCAGAAGGACCTGTTGGTTGTGTCTGCTCTGCTGTCCTGGGTAAAGATAGTGGGCCAGGACTCCTGTGGCCCTTCCTGTGCTTGTGTGGGAGCTCTGTGGGGTCTGGACATCCTTCTTGGTGTACCCAAAGAGCACCCCATGAATAGTAATGGTGGTATCATTGGGCATCTGGCAGATTGACAGGCACAAGAGCCCCTTTATCTATGCACTGCTTTTAAAATGTGCATGAATTGCCTCCTCCCAGTCTTCAGGGAGATCTGGAGACAGTCTGAAGATAAATGGCCAAGTAGGGAAAGAAGAAATAAAAGGGAAGGGAAGGGAAGGGAAGGGAAGGGAAGGGAAGGGAAGGGAAGGGAAGGGAAGGGAAGGGAAGGGAAGGGAAGGAAGGGAAGGGAAGGGAAGGGAAGGGAAGGGAAGGGAAGGGAAGGGAAGGGAAGGGAAGGGAAGGGAAGGGAAGGGAAGGGAAGGGAAGGGAAGGGAAGGGAAGGGAAGGGAAGGGAGGGAAGGGAAGGGAAGGGAAGGGAAGGGAAGGGAAGGGAAGGGAAGGGAAGGGAAGGGAAGGGAAGGGAAGGGAAGGGAAGGGAAGGGAAGGGAAAGAAGGAAGTATCTCTTAGCAAAGGAAGAAGGGAAAACTCTAAAGCCAAAGAGAAAAGGCTGTGGGGATGAGGTGAGAAGTGGACAGGGAGTAGGGGATGAGGAAGGAGACACTGACAAGTCGGGGGAACTTTGAGAAGTTTCAAATCTCTTCTTTAAAGGCTTCCAGCCATGAAGTGAGGTTCATCAACCCAGGGGCTGTGGTTGACTAAACCAAACTGCTGACTGGGGAAGCGGACAGTGCTCCCAAGAGACCAAGACACACGAGATCATGGGGGCGGTCAGAAGAGCGGAGGGGACATTCGCAGTGCACAGCCAAGGGGACTGTTGAGACCAAAGGGCCTGAGAGGACCTGGACATCTTATCGAGACCCCACTACAGACCCTACTTTGTAGCCTCAGTTCCCCCTGCCAGACCAGGGAGTCCGGTCTTAAAAAATGCATTTCGAAGATGTTAAACATTTTTGCGTGAGTCTTTACCACAGACTGATAAAGAAATGCTTCCCCTGAAGTGACTTCTGATTTCTAAAGCTTCTGTTGCATAGATGGTCAAATTGAAACCACATTGCGTTGGCCCCAGCGCCAAACCACAGTCAGTGGTGAACAGCTCCTTGAAAAGGTGTTGAGAACAATCTCAGGAATTATAGATGTGCTGACCTTAGCTTAGGATCACCGAAAACAACTGGGGTAATGATTGACCTAAAGTGAGACCTGTGACAGGGAAAAATGAAAGTGTCTCTAAGTAGAAGTTACTTACCTAACCTGTCTGAATTCTTAAAGCACTAATGAGCTGCGGCATGGCTTGGAGAGGGGGAGGGAGTGCCATACATTTAGACTTCCTAAAGGTCTTCAATAGGTGCCTGGCCAGGTGGTTGGAAGTGCTGGATAACCACAGGTTGAAGGAGGAAACCGCGTCATGGATGTAAATTGTTATGAGGCAACGGGGAGAAAAAAAAATTCTGATCCTTTACATGCCCCGAAGGTCCTGAGGACCTCAGCTTTCAGTACCTGGCCCTGCCAGACACCCAGACTGTCCTACAAAAGAGTCATTGCTGTGTTGACTTCTGTTTCCATTTTGAGTCCTGGTTGAAGTCCTTGTAGATCTGCTCCCTTCCTTTCCAAAGTCGATAGGAGCAGGGCCAGAGGAAGTCGTGAAGAACAAGCGATATAATGAACTTCATCAGAGTCTTGATTCTGCAAATGTTTCTGTGTTTAACCTCAATAGAATTATTTATATGCTTAAAACCATCAGATAAGAAGTGGGTCAGACCGATGGCCCGTCTCGCCCAGGGCCCTGTCTGGCAGCAGCAATAGAGTTGCTATTTAAGGAGAGCACATGAGCGTGGCTGCTTTCTGCCACCCGTTCCCCTTGATTTCACCCAGCATCTCTAGCTGGGGGATGAGGAATACCTGACAGGCCATCCCTGCCTTGTCCCTTTACATATGTGTTTGTGGCCTTGCTGCCCATGAATAGATGGAATTCTTTTCTGAGCCTGCTGACATTGTCTGCCTGCACAGCCTCAGGGGACAGCAGGCTCCAGCAGCTTGATCCCCACTGGGGCAAGAAGTGCTCTCTGTTCCGAGCCCTGGCCTGGGAACATTGCGAAACACAAACCTGTGTTGATAGAGCAACATGCAACAGGATGTTCTGGCTTCCATGAAGGATGGTCGTGATGTGATCTATTTTTCTTGGGGATTTTTTTGGAGAACAGTTGTTTTCTTTGCATTCATTTGAAGTGGCAAAGCAGTCCACAAGCTTTATATGCTTTCATAAGCCCTCTGCCATGACTGCAACATGTGTCGTATAGCTAAAATTTGAAATCTGGCTTGCTTCACTGGTATTAATATGCATGGTGTGCACCTGCACCTCAGCTGTGGTCAGAAATACAGGAGAGAGATCTCTCATGAAATATAGCTTGAGTAAGCACATAATTCCATCTCAAAATGGTTTTTTGGTCATGAATCAGCTGAAGATTGTAGACATCAAGATACCATACTTGAGTCTTCATGACTTACATTACAGAAGCACCAAGGAACCAGCCAGGGACCGGGAACAAGTCTGGTCCACTTGGGACTTCCAAGAGAGAGTAGACTCATGGAGCAGAAAGGTGGACAAAAAGGCCACAATTTCCAGGCACGACCTCATCCAGCTCCAGCTCACAGCTCTGAATCCTGTTTCCCTACTTACTACAAGGTTGCCAGAAGTTCCTGGTTTGCATGGACATCTCCACCCCAGAATTCCTTTGCTCCAGAATGCGTTCCCCAAGGGGAGAGAACAACCACATTAGAAGCAACTTTTCTGTTTGCGCATTTTCTTTGCCATTTTCATAGTTTATCTGGTAGGAAATCCACAATGACTTGGACAAACCTAGCTTTAGCAGGTCAGATCCACTTCCCACAACCATGCCATAGGATCTTTTTTAAAAATAGGCCCATATGAGTATCTGGTTTGGCTCTTCTCCAAGAGAAAGAAAAAGTAAGGAGCCAAGGCAATCAAGCCCAGTAAGTCAAATTCACTCAGCTAGAGTGGAAACCAGAGAGAAAAACTCTGGTGGAGACTTTAACAAAATACATGGGGACAGACAGGAGTCGTGGTGGAGGTAGTTAAACAGCTTAGCTTATAGCAGTGAGGAAAAGTCATCGAGGGTGACAGTCTACTAAAAACTGCTGGACCGTGAGCTAGAAAATACTGTGCTGCTCTTATCTGGTGTGTCCTCATTCAGCATTAATCACCTCAGCTCTAAACCGATGAAAGAGATGTAGAAAATGCCCAGTGAGGGGTGAGATTGGCAGAGGTACCACAGCTGGAGGGAGAACAGCTGTCTGTGTGAGGAGAGCCTTCAAAGACTGGAACCAGCGAATGGGGGTTCTATCACCCCAGTGTGTTCGGGGTTATCCATGAAATAGCAAACGCTACAGAAAAAAGCAGCCGGTTGCTCCCTACTCACCTGCAGAACACGGGCAGCAGGACACTGGTTCTGTTAGCAACTAATCTGCTCAATGGGTATGAAAGGATGATGTTACCTGCGGAGATTTGACCAGCACATCTGAAAGTTTGAAGTCTAGTGTGCAACAGGCAGCTAACATTTTGCTACAGATGTTCGGCTTCTGTTTGTTTGTGAACAGTCTGAAGCTACTTGAGGATGTGGGATGTTTTAGCAATCCTGAGGAGCAAAGCTGGAAGATGTTTGCTCAGCAGTCACACTTGACCAAGGTGTTGTCTTTTCCCCCAGAGCATCCAGCCCTGGATGCTGCTCCAGGCAGGCTGTTGGGTTCCATGGCATCTGTTCAGACAGCATGAACACCTCTGAAGCACTGGTGTGTCCTGATGTGGCAGGAGACAGGGTCCCATACCCGGGGGCATAGTAGAAAGACGTCTACTGGATTTCAAGGTGGTCTCTTCAAGTGCAGCATCATCCCACCTTCCTGTCTAACCAGTGTCAAGGTGAACAACACCTGGGGATCCCAGGTCATCACATCTCTAGCACTTTCAGGTGGGAACAGACACACAGCTTGTGCTCTCCTTGAACATCACAACCAGCTGGGAGCAGCTCAGGAGAGACTCTCTGCTCCTTCTGCTCTCAGTCGATCCCTTCTCAGGCTGGTGATCTCACCCTCTGGACCAAGCCAACCTCTCCCCATCGGTTCAATGCATGCTGATGCTGTCATCAGGATGAGCTTAATATTTCCCTCTCTGCTGTGCAGTAAAATGAAATCCCTCCTGTATTTACACAAAGGGTGTTAAAAGTTACGGTTAAAGTGACTACGCAAGGGAGAGACCAGAAGGTACAGATTACGAGATGCCTCCTACCGTGCAATTAAGTGAGAAGAGTCAGAGCTGGTGTGCGTCTGTGATTAGCTGTGATTCCTCTCTGGCTATTTGGGGGATGGAGCAGCCAAGGAGGAATGGTTGGTTTTGTCCTAGCTTGAAAGTCCTAATGAGCGTGGGACTCCAAGTAAATCAAAGCACTTTTCTATAGAGAAATAACATTTCCATCTCATATGGCTGGGATCCAGCTAAACCCCACTCTCACCGAGGCAAGTGGATGATGGAAGGTTTGAAAAAATCAGAGGCTTTCTTTAGCATAAGTGGGCCCTTAGTGAGGCTCCTGCAGGCCATGAGTCATTGCCACCACTTTCTGATGTTTATTAGACCATTGTTATCACTGTTAGGAATCCACAAGCAAGTCATGAGCTGGAAGCTCCCGGTCAGGACCATGTCTCTTGTTCACGGGGTAAGGCCAAGTCTGTCGGCTGTGTTTTCCTTCAGATGAGCGCATTCCCTGCGAGGTGCCTAGCTCCATCCTCGAGACAATAGTAGCCAATGTCTTCCACCCTGACTGCTGGTCATGCTATCTACAGGCAGCAAATCACACGGTAATTCGTCTTTGAATTACTCAGTAATTTGAAAGATAATTACCAGGTAACCTGCAACAACCTGCCCACGGACAGTATGTGGATGGCATGTGCTGTGTAATTAAAGAGCAGGTCGCTAGCTGGATGTGCTCCGGGAAATAAAAGGATACCTGGAGTGTGACTAAGAGGAATGCGAAGTTAATGCTTAGTGCGTTTAAGACTATGTCGTCCTTGACTTCAGGCCAAATCCAAACCATTTCGTCTGCCCTCTGAAGCTGCCTGAGTGAAAACCTCATTTCTATCAACTCTACTTTTGAGAACTGAAAAATTCCTTAAGAAGCCTGTTGAAGGGAGCCATTGAGGGCATCACCTCAGCATTACCTACCCCTCATTATCAGGGAGTTACCTGCCTCCACCTCCACGAACACAGGCTGAATTCATGGAAAATATCACAGCTCCTGCAAAGTCATTTCTGTGAGCCCTTCAGCTGGAATCCTTGTTTCATATTTTATAAGCTCTGAGAAGCCAATCAGGACTTCACAGCTCACCTTGACTGGCATCTTTGGTTCAGTACCAACCTTCCTGCCTGCTTGTCAGAATCTCCAGTCGAGAGGCCCTTGTAAGGGTCCCCAAACCATTGCCCTTCCAAAACCTCCTTACATGCAACACCGCACAGATTTGTTGCCGGCACGCTGAGGAATCGAGGAGCAGTGGCATGAGCTGAGCTGTCCTCTGACCTCCCGGTGCTCTTGGCCAGCCCAGATTCATCTGCTGTCTCTAATTCATAGGTCAGTTGTAAACAATTTTAGGGAGGGACTGGCCCGGTGGTCTGTATCTGTACAGCACCCAGCGCATGGGGGACCTTGCTCATGCTAGAGCGCATCTGTACTCTGAGAATGCTAGACACAATTGAATAGACAGAAACACATTATCTAAATTTTACAGCCTGAACTAGGAAACCTTAAGGACTTTATTTATGCAAGGGAAACTATAAAAATGATTTACTGTAAGGGAATACTGGAAGCCCCTTATCTAGGGGCTGATTCAGGAAAGCATATACATGTGTGCTCTAGTCATGATGACTCTGACAAACGACTTGGATGGGAACATTTTCCTGAGTCGTTCTCTGAGCTGGAACCACGCAGAGAGGCACACAGCTGCTCAGGCTGCCTTTGTAGAGGTGAACTTCAGAAGAAAATCGTAGTTCCAAGCCAGCTGATAACGACACCATCTCTTCCACAGAACAGAGCTTGCATCGTGACATCCTGCGATGTTCCCTTAGTCACAAACGACACACCGGAGCTGCAGCAGTTGGTGGGATGTTTCTTACAGGGCAATGTATGGGGCATGGAGATCCTCATTGAATCGCTGCGCCAGCAAGATGCTTCCCAGACTTGTTGTGAGAAGGCGTGTGCTCCCAGGACTTTACAATCCACTCAGCCCACGGCAGGCACGCAGGTGAGCATCAGCGAGGCACCTGGGAGACATGAGCGTGGTCAGGGGACAGTTGGGTGACATGAGGTGAGCCACCATGTCTGATTAGCTTCTGTATCTCTAGGAGGGAGAAAGGAGGTGGTGCCTCCCACCAGGACTGAATGCAGCGTCTGAGGCTTTGGTCTGAGCTGGGAACTCCAGACTCAGCCATGATAGAAATAATACAGTGTAGGAGACAGAAAGGGGTTGATGAAGGTCATTGGCAGAAGCAAGGTCTCCAGGTGTTCAGACCTCGCTTTACTCGGGGCACTGTGTGCTTGTTGGTGTCTCTTCCCCTTGCTTGGGGGTTTTCTGCTTTATTCAAAAAATAACATCGAATAAAACCTTTCATATTCACAGGGAAAATCCCCAAGACGTCTTGCTGTCATTAGTGGTCACCATACTCTGTTTCCACTGTCTCCTGAGCTACCAGGGCTGCAAATGGTGCCGTGCCACTTTTCTTCAGTGGCCACATGGCAGCAAAACCCAGTGTCATTACATGATCTCCTAATAACAAATGTAAAGACTTTTTTCAGTGACAGGCTGCCCTGATGCAAGGGAGCTGGGCTGTGTTTTCCTCCAAGCAGCAGGAACGGAGACATTACTCCTCTGTGAAACTTTCCATTCCCCACGACCATCTAATCATTACTTGAAGCTTACAACAGTGATTTGCCTCAATAATATATCACAGAAATGAGTTCCACTGGTTAATTATACATTGTACAAAAGCAGGGATGTAATTCTCACCCCAGGGCAGGATTTCATACCCATTCCTTGCTTTTCCTTTCGATCGGCGTAGCATGCCTTTAGCAATATCTCAAAACTCATTTAACCACATGGATTAAAACACCACACTGTGACAGCGGAACGATGACAGAAACCCCCCAGGTCATACACATGTACATACACATACCCTCACAAGCACAAATGTGCTCTAAACCATCGATCAGATTTGAACTGTCATTTGTCCTTGCAAAAGGCTCATCACTGTCAGCGCCTGCTTGTGGCTCCTGCTCTTTGCGGAGAGCTCCGCTAAGTCTTCCTGCAGGTGTTGTTTCTTCCCAGGCATTTTTAGGACAGGGAAAAGCCACTCAGAGCAGCCAGTTGAGGCTTTCTGAGGTCAGACCAAAAGGCCACCGGGACACCCGCTTTTTGGCTGCTCAGGAGGATCAGTAGCACAGTCTAGCATAGCACCAGTCCTTTGCATCAGAGTTTGGGGATGACTTGCAAACAGGCAGAGCTGGAGGGTGGATGGGTCGCGCTCAGTGACCAGAGAAGAGGAAGGAGCAGGAACCAGAACCATTGTTTTCCTCTCTCTCAGGAACCACATACCAGGCTGTGCAAGGTAATGAGCAGGATGTTCCTGCTCTCAAATTCAAGCGGGCAGCTCTGCTAGCCCTGCCTGCTCCTGCCTTGCTGTGCATGCCCAGCTTGCCGGACAGCAGGTGGGATGGCACAGTGGTGAATCCCAGCTGACCGGCACTGTGCAGCTACGCCCAGCATCTTGCCAGCCGTAGGTGCCAAATCCTGAACCAATGTCACGCTGTAGCAGCTCTCTGTGTCCTTGGACAGCTAATGCGGAGCACAAAGACCTCACGCGCACCTCTTGGTCTTTACCCAGACATCACCTCCCCCCAGATTCGGGTGATTTAGGGTTCTGCTGCGTTTGGGCAAGTGTGGCAGTGTAGACATCCTGACAGCTTGCACCAAAGACCTGCACAAGCACGCAGGGCTATCTGCTGCCCGGGCTCCTCAGCTGCCTCCTATCTGTGCCTGCTAGTGTGAATGCCCACAGCTCACGTACACCAGGGGATAAAGGAGCCCTGCTGGAGAACCCAGCTGGAGCTGGTCCTCTCTGGAGCAGCAGGTGATGCAGTTGGGGACTCTTCCCTCGGATCGGTATGCCAGTTGAGGAGACTTCCCGGGACTCCCCTCGGATCAGGCCGCTATCTGAGCGTTTCTCCCGGGATGGAATGACCCTTTTGGTACCCTCGAGTGAGAGATTCTCATCTCTATGAGTGCGGGTGTGCACAGTGTGGTTCATCCTCCTTACAGAACGTGCGTTGGTGTTCAGGAATTGTTGTGTAGTGACATATTCCCAGCTGACATCCGAACCTGTCATTAATTCTGGTCAGTCAGAGTGCCGGGCAACTTTGATTGCACTAAATCCACGTTTTTTGGATAGCTGCTGCTGTCTGGTTCGTGGGTGCCTCCACAACACTACTGGACTAGTCTGCAGGATGTCAATAGAGGAATTATTACGTAATTATTCTCTCCTGGATGCAGAACGGGCGAGGGAGAAGTGGTCCGACCCCGCGGTGGTCGTTAAAAGGCTGGAACAAAGCCCAGTGAAGTTTTGGCGTGGCCCAGATCAAGGGGCTGTGTGTGCCCTCCTGGGTGCTTGTTCAATGCAGGGACAGGAGCGTTCTGAAATGCTGGAATCAAAAGCAGATTGTTCGGAGAGAGAATTGCGAAAAGGAGCTGAGGTGTGTGGTGTTGGAGCTGCTCTTGTCACAGACAAAAGCCGCCCCCAGGGCTGTCCAAAGCGAGAAGTTAAGCAGGCGTGCAGACCCCGAGGGATGGGATGAGGACACGTGGGGGGATGTTGGTGAAAATAGTTCGGAGGAAACGGAGAAATTAGAGGAAAAGATGGTGCTACCTGTTATTAAAACTGAGACAGAGACAGCGCCCCCTGGACCACTGTCCACATCCCCCTAGTCGGGTGAGCTGCAGGACGGGTGTTCGGGGAAGCTGAGGGAAACCGAAACGGACAGTTCGTGGAGCATGTCTTTAACTGGGGATCGGCTAGTGCGAGTGAGGACACAGCCTCAGGATTTTGGGGTCCCAGAGTGTTTCTGAGCGACGGGCCGAGCATTCGGTCACCGCTGGAGTGATGTGTCGGGCTGGGGGTGCGCCCCCCGGAGCGGGGGCAGCCGGGTGCTGGCCGGTAACAGGGTTACCGGAGCTGGCCGGGGGAGCGCACAGGGGTCCCGGCGGCGTGTCAGGGTGGGCGGACCGGGGCGGACCGGGGCATCCCGGACAGCTCGGACCGCTACTGAAAGGGTACCGGACGCTTTAAAGACACGTCCAGGCTCTCAGAGAAACGACCAGGAGCGCTATCGAACGTGATCCGCCCGCACAGAGCTATTATGCCGCGCAGTCACTGACGGGCGGGAGATGGGACGGGCTGACGCGGGCGCAGGAGGGTCCGACCCGCCCCCGCCGGGAGTCTGAACCCCGCCGCGGTACACCGCAGCCGGGAGGGAACGACCCATGGCACAGAGCGACAGCGCTGGGGGGTCTCTCGGGCGGTGTCGCACACAAACCCCACGGCCCGTGTTATCTGCCCGGCAGCCGCCTGCGGAGCGCGGGGAGCCCCGAGGGGAAGCCCCTCGCACTAGGACCCTGCGGCACCCTCCCGCCCTGCCGCGGCCTGGAGGCGCCCGCGGCCTGGAGGCGCCCGCGGCCTGGAGGCGCCCGCGGCCTGGAGGCGCCCGCGGCCTGGAGGCGCCCGCGGCCTGGAGGCGCCCGCGGCCTGGAGGCGCCCGCGGCCTGGAGGCGCCCGCGGCCTGGAGGCGCCCGCGGCCTGGAGGCGCCCGCGGCCTGGAGGCGCCCGCGGCCTGGAGGCGCCCGCGGCCTGGAGGCGCCCGCGGCCTGGAGGCGCCCGCGGCCTGGAGGCGCCCGCGGCCTGGAGGCGGGCATGGCGGCGGCCATCAGCTCTCTGGGGAAAGAATCCGCACCCGCTGCCCTGCAGTGCTCCGGCCCGGCCAGTTGGTAAGGCCGAGGGGTGCTGGTGGTTGACAACTGATGATAGGGAATTGAAGGATAACGGCCCGTCGCTGGCAGCCGCTGCCCCCGGCACACCTCCAGCCACCGCCTGGTATTGGGCCTGTGGCCAGGCTGTGCCTAGGGACGCCCCGCGGCGCTGCCAGAGGGTTCTTGAGGTGCTAATCCCGAGCCAAGGTGTCACATAGAGCTAGGCAGGGAAGCAAGCAGACACCTGATCTAATGGTTCTGGAATGTCGCTTCTTGGCCCAGGTAACGTCTCCCAAGGAGAAGCACGAGGCGTTTTCCCATGGCATGACTGAATTTCGCCCTGGCGGCCTCCCTGGTCTCAGCTCTCAGCATCACGGCCACCATTATGCACAACAACTGGCGATAGCAGAGATTCTTGCATTCTCTTCCTGATTTCTCCCAGAAATGACTTTTGTTTGCTAAGCTGCTCCTGACCTTTCCAAATGCCACCTCCGTTTAAGGTCTCCTGCCAGCACCAGCCTGCCTGGGAACTGATGCTCTTCAGAGACAAAGCCTGACTGCGGGGCTGGCATCCTCGTCTGGAGGGTGGTCATCAGCCAGCAGAGCAGGGACACGTACCAGAATTAGATCAGCAAGTGCTGAATGGTGCTGGTGGAGATGTGAGGTTTCCAGCATATGCCATGGGAGCCGTTTAATGTGGGTCAATGTGTCTTTGTGCTTCTCAAAACTGGTGAGTGGATGTCAGGATCAGAATTGCACCTTCACCTCCGCTCTCTTCCATCGCTCCAGGTCTCCACCTGAAGGAGGCTGAACCAGCAGGCTGGGACCCTACAGGAAGCCCAGCTCTGTGCAGAGGGAAGTCGGGTGTTCTGGGGCTGTTGGCCTTGCCTGTGTGACCTGACGCTGCACCTGGGATGGAGACACTTGTAGACACTGGATTTCGCGTGCAACATATCAAAGATTTGGGCTCTGCGTGTTGCTGAGCTCAAGATGTGTTATCGCTGGTTCCTCCTGTTGCAGTGAAAGCCCTGGCTAGTGCAAGGGGGAGCTTGAGGCCAAGCAAACAGCATTCTGCTCCTGGCTGGGCTCCCTCCTGCCTGAGGCCAAGCAAATGACTTCACCCAGAAACCCTCAAGTGCCCCTTTGTGAAAGGGAGCAGGAACGATAAGCCAGAGCGTTTGCATTTCCTCCTGCATTAGGTTTTATTTTGTCATTTAACCAGCAAGAGCTGCGCGGACACATCTGGCATCTCCAGGCCATGGTCCTGCTCACCCCGGGCTAAGCTCAGCTGTGCTCTTACAAAGCCTGTTTCTGCTCGCTGACACAAAGGGCAGCCTCTGCCTTTCCAGCCCTGGTTCTCGCACCAGTGGGTGCAGCCCTGGCCCTGCATGCGCCCAAGCTGGGTGGTGAGGAAGTCCACCAAGGAGAAGAAATGGACACTCCCAAGCCAGGCCTGTGTCTGTAGGAACCTGCCACTCATATCACCTGGAAGTGTGAAACCCAGCCAGCCAGCCACTCGGCTGTCTGCGTATTTCTGGCGGGGCATAAACACCTCAAAGTAGGGCAGATTCTGAAAAAAAATTACCTGAAACACTCCGAGTCAGGAACATGTGGATCCCTCAGGAACAGTTTAGGATTCACCTTACCTTGACCATAGCAGACAACATGCAGATGCTCCCAGCAACTTGAGAAATTTCACCCAATCCATATTTTCCAGCCCTCCATCCTCCTGTCCCCTCCTCTTTACAGCTCTCTCCACTCTCTGTGTTTGACTGATGCATTAGCTCCCAGCAGGGATTTTGCAGCTTCACTGTAAAGCATCATACAGAGTCGTTGTGCTATGTGCAGATTGGCTGAAACAAGACCAGTTGGAGTCCTCATTCAGGTTTTAATTAAGACAAAAGTACCATTAACTTTAGTAGAAGCTACTTGATCAAATATTGCATATAAATGAAGAGCAGCTGAATGAAAGTTTGGCCAGCAATTAAGAAAACCTGCTTGTAAGCACCATGCCAGGATGTCTTGGATGGTATTTCTTGTTTTGGAAATATTCAAAAAGTCATCTCCTGTAGCTGTTCACCCTCCTTGGGGACAAGGACAGCTCTGCAAAAACCCCTGTGGTGTATGATGAGCTTTTTGCCAGGTGCTAAACACCTTGCAAAGGTATCTTCTTCCTAAACCAAGGAAACCTGCCTTGGAGATGGGATGTTTTTCAGTGTCTGGGCAGGCCTGGTGAGGAGCTGGGGCTCCCCAGCTCTCAGTGCATGTGCAGAACAATGTCATCCAGCATCTGCAAACACAGTTGGTGGAAATGGCCGCCTAGGTCATTCTGCAGCTTTGGATGGAGCTGGAGAAACACTTCAGGGTGAAAGTGAACACTCCCAGTCTGAGCATGTGTGTGGAGGTTCTGGCTTCCTGGGAAGAAGTAACACCTTCCCAGAGGACAAAGCACAAAAAAGTACTAGCACACGGGTGGTTACACCAACTAGAGCATCAGTCCAACCCGTGCAGAAAGCAAACGCATGAGCAGTCAAAGTCCATGGCTTAGTTTCATCCATCAGGATGGGCAATGTCTCACTGAACATCTCATTTCCAGAAGATGAACCTGACCAGTAGTACCTTCCCACTTGGTCCAGAGATGGGTGGTTTCCTCTGTTCGGGTGAGTTGGCAGGTTTCAGTCCATGTTCCTCTATGCGTGTTGCTGATTTTACATTTAACTTATCAAATTTTGTGATCTTTCATGTTTTCTCATAGAGGGTTGAATTCCACTATTGAAGGATTCTTATTCTTTCTAATCTCCTTTACTCTGTTCTTCAACAAAGCAGAATTTTTGTTGGAGCGTGTGGTCTTTCAGCATCCTTTTTAGTAGCGGCATATATTTACTTTGAACAGATTTATGATGTCTTTGAGCAATGTTACTTGTGTGCAAATATTTTGCTCTTTTAGCTGCACCTTTTCCTTCCCTTTGAACCTCTTCATCTTTCTGTATCACCATTTTTGTAAGTTATATGATAGTTTGTCTCATTCCTACTCCTATTGTAGTAGGTTCAATCAAGTGGTGTAAAAAGTTAAGATCAGATGGTAAAAACTCCTCTGTGACTCACAGGTTAGTGTAAAAGTGCCCAGATCTGTGCAGGTTACAGATACTCTGGTTCAGGCCTGGGGACTAAACTGGTGTAAATCAGATCGATGGATTTCAGGCAGCCCCTGTGGCTTCTGCACTGGTGTACCTCAGTGTTTAGGACTTCATGGTTATTTCAAATGTTGTGAGCTTGTGCATGGACCAGGACTTGAAAAGTAAGTGTCATCGCTGTTTTTTAAAAAGCCTGTTCAGTATCTACCCTGATGAGGCTTATATAGCCATGCAGATTTTTGCCCTGTGGTGGAAAGGTAAGCTAAGCCCCAAAATCTGTGTGTTAGTGTGTGTGTCTGAAAGCCCATTGACACTCAGCAAGCAGCCGGCTGGTCGGTGCTGGGGCGTATCTGCCCCTGCCCTGGCCTGCAGGCTCGTGGTGTGCTCTTTGCTTTCCTTTTTAAAAATCATAAATCACATTTCGAAATGAAATTTTGCTTAAGGAAACAATTGAGAATCAAGGCTGTGGTGCCAGAAATCACACAGCCCTTGGAACTGATGCACAGGCACATGCAAGAAATACTGTCCACACTTCAGCTATGGCTGTCCTTGTGCTTGAGCATCACCTTCTGGAGAGGATTCAAAGCCCTTGTCACACGGAGGCCAAAGGCCCCGTGGCAGAGAGTGAAGCAAAGCGTGTTAGAAGCATTAGCAGGGTCAGAAGGAGAGTTGAGCAGAGTTGGCAGAGCAGGGATCCAGCACAGCAGCTACAGAAGCTCATCAGATTATGGTGCTGCTGCTGCTAGAGAGAAGGAAGCCAACAGGAAACAGAGAGGGAAAGCCAAAAAATACAACTGTGCTGACTGGGAGGAAACTGCTTGAAAGGGAGAAATCCAGGTCTGTGAGGAACGTGCCCAGTGGCCTCCATGACTTCAGAACTGCAGTGCAGACATCGCTGACTTGGCTAAACACTTCATCCCCTGTGAATTCAAACAACAGACGGGTTCTTTCTAAGCAAAGCGGATCTGAGCATGAGCAAAGAGCAGATCTGGTGCGTTCATGTCTCAGAAAGCAGTCAGATCAGTGGTCCATATGCCTCCATTTTTCCTCTGCGTTTCTGATCGGAGACATAGGAAGGCACAAAATGTCATGGAGAAAATGAAAGAATGGGTAAACGAGTGCTGTTTCTTCATTTGCTCCCACAGTCCTCTGTCAGTTTGTACCCTCTACTGAGCTTTGCTTTGGGCTGGTTTTCCCTGGCTCTGGGTCATCATCTGTGCCAGCAGGAAGTGAGGGAACCTGGCTTCTCCAGCTAAGGGATTATACTCTTTTCTTCAACTCCTGTCTGGGGTTTTCATTGTTGGAAAATGGAGATAAACTTCCTTGAAACCTCTGCTTCCTCCACCAACAAAAACCCTCGAGCTGCTCTCAGATTGGTATGTGCCCTTATCTAGGCTCCCTCCCTGGAGTGCATTAGGGCAGCACAAGAGTGGAGAGGGAATGGCAGTGCCATGTGGTGCTGGTGCCCACCAGCATGAGATCCAGTGATGCCCCTCGGCACTGCCTGCAGGTATGTCAGCATGTTCTAGATCACAGCCATTGCTTGATGAATGATTGCAGTGACAGGAGAAGGCCAAGTGCCCAATGATAACTAACGTGCTCCCTGTCTGAAGTCACATCAGACTTCCCCAGGTTGCTCTGGCCTTGGCAGAAAGCTCCGGACAAGGGGCAGTGCTGGTCTCTACTGATGTTCCTGCTCTGCGCAGGTGGTGTTTCCACCCAGATGCTGGACCAGCATGGGTGCACAACCTATTGGTGCTGGTGGTGACACTTCACAGTGACCTATCTGCAAAACCTGATCTCTTGAACATGGGGAGCAGCTCATGAGGTGTCTAAGACCTGCAAGGGAGGACCCCTAAGGAGTAGAATAGACTATTTCAGTTGGAAGGGAGGTACAACAATCATCTAGTACAACTGCCTGGCCAATTGGCTTACAGCTAGAGCAGCAATTTACAGTTGAATTCCATCTGCTGTATTTGGCTGACAGGTGCTTTGGCCTTTCTGAGACTCAGTTTCTCAGTGGATACCCTGAGAGAGTCTGCACGTGGTTTTGCTTGTGTCTGCGTCTTTGCCCTGCAGAGTAAAGTATGAGCCAGCTCAACAACATCCTTAAAGCGTCCTGGTTCCTGAGTGTCTTTTACTGTCAGAACATTAAACGTCTGTTTAATGGTTGGTTGCAGCTGGGACTGGAACCCCCTCACTGCCTTGTGAGCGAATCCCTGGCTGGTGAATCAGCAATGACAATCGCTGATGCCTCATCCCTGCTGCTTCCAGGCCTGGCCCTCATTGTCTCTGCATCCACCCTTCTCCTCCAGCCTGGGCTCCCCTCTGCTGGCTCTCTCTTCTGGAAGCTCAGGCAGAGTTGCCTGAGTGAGATCTGCTTGGAGAGAAAAGCTGAAGTTAGGGTCCTATACACGACTGTCCTACAGGAGGGGAGCTCTATTCTGGGACAAAGCCTGAGAAATCCTTGGAGTCTGACCTCCTTATGCTGAGCTGGGGCTGCATAGGCAGGGCACAGAGAGACTAATGTCTTCTCCTTGTGCTTCAGCTGCCACTGGAGTCTTGTGCTCAATCCTCAGTTCAGAGCAGAGAAACGTACTGCGACTGCACAGGCTGGAGGAGCTTTGTCTAGGCAGATCACCAGCGAGGGTGGTGTGACCTGTTCGCTGGACCTAAGCATTTGCTTATTAAATGCTCTGCAATTCATCAGGCATGGGAGAAACAAGATCCAGAGCAGGTGGAGATGGGAACGGGACCAACCTGGAGCAGACACAAGGCCCACCCTTTTACAGGGAGAGGAACTTCATGTCTTTAACTAACAGTTTGGGGTTTGGACCTAGAATTTTGGAAGCAGGTTTTGATTTAAGCTCAGACGTTGCCCAGGGAGCAGGAGGGACCTCGGGGCAGTTGAGAATGCTGGAGGAGGTTGGAAATGATGCTCAACATCTTCAGCCTGACCTCATCTTGGAGGAGAAAACCACACCCAGGGCAGTAGCTGCTGGTCCTGTGGCACTGGTGATGTGCTGAGGGCCTGTCACCCAGTTTCATGGTGTGAAGGCAGAAATGTGCAGGTTTTTTTTCTCAATCTCAGGTATAGCCATGCTATGACTCTAGATCCCCAGGAAAGTTTCTGTCACTTACCCTGGAACACACTGAGTTAACAATTTGGGAACCGCTCATTAATCTTTGGCTGAGAGAAGGAGGCAGCAGAAACCACGGAAGCCAACATCAGCAGAGCCTGCTGAGACCGAGCTACATGCCCACCCTACCCTCTGCCTCACGATTTCTGAGTTGGCAGAACATGATCTTCAGGAGTGTGCTCGACGTCCCTGGTGAAAACATTTTCCTATGTGTGAGGACAGCACAGTCCAATTTTCCAGCACCAGCAGCCAGATCCCGATCTAACGACAGGCACGTGTCGGGGTGGTGGTTCCCAGCCTGCAGGCACTCTGGCTCACCAGGACTGCCGTGCTGCTGGACTCCTTGCACTGAGAGTGGTTATTTGCCTCTTCTAATGCCAAGGTACTTCAGCCCACGGGTTGCTGTCAGCCATCTTGGTGTTGGTCCATCGATCCAAGAGCTTTAAGGTAGGAAGAGATTAAATCATGTTCCTTCCTGTAACTCCGCTGCTAACTGCAGGGCTGGGAGGCAAGGGAGTAGGTCCTAGGGGAGGGCCCCAGCTGGCCAGGGTTCAGGACCTTTCTCCACAAGAAGTGTGAGGCCTTGGGCAAACCCTCTGCATGTCTTGCTTCTCCGTCTATGAAAGCGCTGCAGTAATTTCCTGTCATTGGATTTCAGCAGTGGCTGGTTGGTAGGGGAAACCCAATCTGGCGCCTTGGGATCAAAACTTCTAGCAGATCTTGTGGAGAACCTCCACTGTTCCCAAAACACTATCCGTGAACAAGGACCTTCACAGCCCCTCAAGCTCTTCCTCCTCCTCTGCAAGGCATGAAATAGAAATGACGTTGTTTACTTGCCACATTTAAGTCTCGTTCTCCCCTTAGTTTCCTGCTTGTTCAGACTGTTCCCTCTTTATCTTCCCAGACAATCTCCATTGCCTTTGTTTGGCTTCCAGAAAATCCCTGTTCTAACTGGGCAGGAGGAAAAGCAAATTCAATGGTTTCCTCTCACACAGGAGGAGTTTTGAGAAGGCAAAGCCCAGAGCAATGCAGCGTCTTTTGCTCGTGCCACAAGCCGCATGGGTGGGTAGTGTTCAAACCTACCTGCTGCTCTCCTGAGTGTGGGGGGAAGAGAAATCAGACCCATTAAAGGGTGCCTTGCCAGTGTGTCAAAATAAAGCGTGCGTATAGTTTTTAGAAGCAGAACAATTTCTTCGTCGGTTCTTCTGAGTGACTTTGAGTGGTCCAGAAACAGATTCACAAGTCACACCAAAAACTTTTCAACTGAAGAGTTTCGCCCGCTGCTGACCACATCAGCCATTTCCCTAACGCTCACCGGACACCCATTACCTCTGCCATGGAAGCTCACGAGTGCCTGGGATCATTCCTGCGTGCTGGCACACGATTATTTTTTTAGAGTTATTAGGCCATTCTGCCCTGGAACAACGAGGTCTCTACCAAACTGTTCTTGGCCATGGTTGGGAGTGAGTCCAGCCTGGGTCCCACTCCCAAGTGCAGCCTGGATGTAGTTGGTTGGGGCTAGGAGAGCTACCTGTATGGCCTCGCTGCAAGAAGACACTCCCAGGTGTGAGTCCTTTCCTGTTACTCCATGGTCTCAGTGTCCATGTTTGTTCTTCGCCTGTGTCTTGTTTCTCCTTTAGACCATGGACTTACCTTGTCTCTCACTCCTGCAGCCTCCTGCAGTGGTCTTCTCTTCTTCCAAACTGTCCAGGGTTAGACTGTCCTTATCCTTCAGCCCTCCTTGTTGAACCGTCTTGTCCCTCACCACGCCATCAACTCTTCATCCCACCACCAATGAAAAGAGCTGGGTCGATGGTGGGATTAGATCCTGGGACTGCTTTGTGGGCAGAGAAGAGGGTAGGACCCTCCTTGCTGCAGGGTTGCTAGGTGGTCAGGGGGCAGGAAGATATGCAGGAGAGTTTTGACATTGTAATTATTTTTCTATTTTCCTCCTAATTACCACCATGTACCCAGTGCTTTCGTGAGACTGTCATTAATGCGGGTGAACCCAAATAATCATCTCCATTTGCCCCTCCCTGGACCCCTTTGTTGTCTTCTCTGTGAAAACTGAGCAGGCAGGAAGAGCCCTTGACCTTCAGCCTTTGGGAGGCTGCGATGTCTGAAGACAAGGCTTTGGCTGGCCTGTTCGCCCAAAGCAAAGAAATAATGGTAGAATTTAACAGAGAAAGATGTGATGAGGGATGTGAAGTGAGACACTTTGTGAGACAGAAGCAAATCGGGGCAAAATTACCATCTTAATTGTATTAATGTTGCCAATTAGAGACAGAACCTGTGTTGCTCAGCAGGAGCGTTCTGGGATAGAAGGAAAGACAAATTATCTGCAAACTCCTTATTTTGTCTTCGTGAATTACCACCCCAAGGTACTTAATTGAATCTCTCGTCCTGATCACTGAACATTGTTCGGGCAGTAAATTAAAGAATGGCCCCGTGGGCTGCTCTGGTTTGTCCCAATTAACAGAAACACTAGAATTCTATTTTATTTTATTTTGGTTTATTTTATTTTATTTTTAAATCACCACATGGATAAGGACTAAATTGGAAAAGAGAAACTGGGTCTAAGTTATTTAATTTCTGCCCAGAGCAGAGCTGGAGGAGTGTGTTGGGTGTCTGCACAGCAGTCTGCAGGCTGTGCCACCCCTCTGAGCGCCGCTAAATCCGGAGAAGCTGCTGCCCTGAAGTGCCAGGAATTTGCAGAAGGACACCAATGGCAGCTGGCTGGCAGTGCTGGAGCTGCTGGTCTCCGAGGCAGGAGATCCAAGAGACCACCCCAATGTTGCCTGGTGGCTGGTGCTGGGGTTGCTGCTCTCAGATACCAGAGAGCCCAGAAACTGCCCCAGTGCCGCGTGGCTGCCGCTGCTGGGACTGCTGATCCCTGGTGCTGGAGAGCGATGGGAAGGCACCAGTCGAGACTGACTGGGAGTGCTGGGGCTAGCCCACTCTAGGCTGGAACTGCAGGCTCTAAGGGGAAGAAAGAAGGTCAAGGGCACAGCCCTGAGCACCATGGCAGGATAGCACAGAGATGAGATACAGGATACCACCTGAGATATAGGCAGAGGCTGTGGAAAAGGGCTCTGGCCGTGGCAATCAGCTGCCTTTTGGAGTGAGCCTGAACCTTTCCTTTGTGGGCTGGGAACCTGCAAGTGACTCTGGGGCAGCTTTGGAGGAGGTGGGTGGGGGTGTTGGTCACTTTGAGGGTAGGAAGCCTCTCCAGAGGGGTCTCGACAGGCTGGATCCAGGGGCCAAGGGTTGTCAAGCTTTGGAACTGGCTGCCCAGGGAAGTGTATGGCTGAAAAAGGATGATGCTGGTAGTGAAGAAATACTAAAAATAAAAGTGCAGATGGAATAGGTTTGCAGAGTCGAATTCCTTTTATTTTGCTTTGCAAAGAGGAGTTTGTTCTGAGCCTGGTGACACATCCTGGAGAAGTGGAGAGGGGGAGTTTGGGATGAAAAGGAACGGACAGCTCTGAGGGGCTGCTTTGTATACTGGGGCTTTCTTCCTTTTGCGCACAGGGTCCCGAGTCCGTGTGGGACAGAGCTGCCCATTGGCCAGAGCTGCCGTGGTCAGAAGGACACCTGGCTGGGAGAGGCTGTTCCTCTGCAGAGAAGGAAGCGCTTTACAGCTGTGCAAAAACCATCTCCGCTTCTGCGCTTCATGAGCCTTCAGTGTCCTCACAGGCCTTGTGCACTTTGCGTCTCAGCCTGAGGAGCAGGGACCGCTCCTGGGAGTGCAGTATCCAGCACGGTGTGGTCTCAGCCAGAGCCTGAAGGTTCATTCAGAGTGATAATGCTGAAGGTGAGGAGCAGGTTCTTGCTGAAAGTCAAGGAAGAGGTGACCTAGAGAGAGCTCTGGAGGGGATTCCTAGAGAGGAAGGAGATGATCTGCTGGAGCTGAACCCTTTCAGTCGGGCCACATGCAGCTCTGTGAACTCTGCTGAGGTTGAGGAAGCTTCTCTACACAGGCCATGGGGAGTCATTTAAGTCAGAATTTATGCTGTGAAATTCTTTCTGTTTTATGTCACTGAATACAGAATCTTGGATGATGAAGCAATGAATTCCAGAGCAGTGGCACCTGGAACATGGCCTCTGAGGAAGGGGAAAAAATATTGTAAAACATAATGATCAAACAGTAGGGGAGAGCAAGGACCGTGAAAACATCAAAAGTCATTGCAATTGTTTTGGATGAGAATGTTTTTAACAGTCCCTGTTTATGTTGGAGTGGAGACTGCTTTGAACAATGGATGAACTTTTGCAGAACAGCAAAATCCACTCGACTCACTACCAGGAGTTTCTTTTTCTTTTCTTGAATAAATATATGCCCATATTTATAAAAACAGTGAAAAACGAAAAGATGTGTAATTGTTTTGCTGTCTTCCCCAGGTCTTCCTCCTGCTGTGTTCATGGTGGGCTGTTAGGGATAGGGCTGTATGAGACACGTTGGTAATTAGCCCTGGAAATGTCTGTGTGGTCATTGTCCGCACGAACTCATTGGGTTCATGTTATGGCCGGGTTCAGGCACAGACACCAGCAGATGTTGCTGGGGACCAGTCACCAATGGCTTTCTGGCTGTGCCACCACGTTTAACTACAGCACACTTGGGTCGCTCCATCCGCCTGAGCCTGACTATTAACATTCGTGGAAGTTTGGGCCCTGTTTTCATGCTTATTTTTAATATGATGAAGGTGTCCCGGACCCTTCAGACTTGTGTTTGTGTATTCCGTTGTGATTATAGGGTATTGGCACACGGAGATTTAGCCTTCTGGATCAGCAGCGCGGGTACTGAGGCTAAAACATCTCTAGATCTTTAGAAGAGATCTTCGTTTAGATCTTTAGAAGAGGCAAAACATCTTTAGGCTGAGGTTATGGCTTCTGCTCCGAACAGGCTTCTGGCCAGTTCACCGGGGACCTGATGAAGGTGTCTGCAGAGTGGGCTCTCATGACGCCCAGTGGGGAATACTCTCACCCCAAGTCTGCGCTGTCACCTCGCTGCATGCATTTGACTTTGCAAACTGGTCTTGTCCCTCTTGCTTCACAGAGAGCAGCTCCTGCTACTGGGCTGTTGCAGCCCCTGCTGCTGGGCTGTTGCAGCCCCTGCTGCTGGGCTGTTGCAGCCCCAGTGTCTTTGTCCTGGAAAGAAGTGCACAGACCAACACTGATGCTACATGGCAGGACGGGAGATGCTGTTTCTTCCTCTTCCAAATTAATTCATGCAGCACGGAGCAGCAGGAGTTACGTCTGCTTTTAGCAGATCCATGACTTGAATCTCGGGCGTCAGGGTGGCATTGTTATCACATTCAAACTTTTAGCAGCAGCAGCAGCAGTTGCCGGGACAGAACAGGCTCTGAGGAGCTTGGGAAGTTGGTTTCAGCAGGAAAAGCTCTGAGCTTCTAATTTTAGTTTTGCTGAAGGTGTAACTCAGGTGCAAGGAGCCAAAGAGTGACCAGAGTGCTGAGAGCAAGTGAGACCAGTCCAGTGATGCCACAAAAGCACCATGACCAGCCCCAGCAGCTGGACTCCTGCACTCAGAGAAGGCTGGGCAGGTTTCTGTGAACACAGAGCTCGGCCCACTTGGAGCTCCCCCCAGATGCTTCCCTGCTTAGCAGAGCTCTCATGCACGCACGTCAGCTGCCTGAGCCTGGGCATACAGCAGGACCACGCTTGGCATCTTCTGCTTCTCCCTATGAAAAAGAGAAGCCATGAGATGCTCCATTAGCTAGAAAGCATCCTCCAGGTGCTGATGAAAGCGACGTGTTTGCAGCAGCAGCAGCAGCCAGCAGAGACAATGATGCAAACTCCAGAAGAGACACAGAAATTGGTGGCTATTCTCTTGCACACATCAAACAGAAACACAGCAGCACCACGCTGTGCTGCAGCACGTACAGCCCCTGAGCTGCACCTGGCTGTGACACCCGCCACGAAAAAACACCCTCCCCTTCACCTCTGCAAGGACCTCCTTACCTCCCTGTCCCAGTGAAGACACTGGGGGCGACTGGGGCAGCTTGATGGCCCTGCAGGACATGGCCTGTCTAAAAGGGCTTTCCCCATGTGGCCCCTGGACAATGGCTGGCAGTTCCTGGAGTGCCCTGTACATTCCAGGATGCACTGGGTCTCACAAGTTAAATATTTAGTCTTTCCTGAACCCGAATACTTCCCGAGCTCCCGGTTTTGTTGTTTTCATAGCTTCAGCTTTGTTTCACTTGATTAGAGCGGTGGGATTTGCAGACAGGGGCTCTATTCTTGGCAGAAAGCGGAGTATTATTAACATTCCTTATCGCGGGGGTGTACGTCGTTGTGTGACATTGCACAGAGTAACCTGAAAATAAAAGCCCTCCTCTGCTCTTCTGGGCACTGCTCTGACTGCCATCCGCCTCTGCAGGGCTCTAAGCAGAAACCGCTCCCAGGGTTATCGGCTGCCACTTCCACTCCTTCCTCCAATCTGTGCCATTCACTCACAGAAGGACCCATCCCTCAGCCTATCTCTGGTGGCAAAGCAGCACGGCGCCCATTGGAGTCTGGTCTCCAGCAAACCAGGGGTTAAAACCAGCTTGGCAGCCTCCTCCAGCTTGCTCAGGGGAAGGGGTATAAATCAAGGGCTTTGAAGAGAGACAAGCAGTTTGAGCATCACTTCTCCTAAACCCTGTGTCACCTTCCTGACACTCCTGACCAGGGCTTTGGCAAGGACAGGGCATGATGCTTTCGGGCTTCCCTCTGGAAAACTCACAGTCATCTCTGCAGAGCAGAGCTCAGCAGAAACACGCGTGCAGGAGTGACAGAGCAGGCCTTATGGTGTTCAGGTTTCCTCCTTCAGTTTTGCTACAATCCATAAAATCCTTCACAGTCAAAAAAAAAAAAAAGTTTCTTTTCCTATCACAAAGTGATGCTGCCCTGTCATCCACCCCGGCAGAAAACTGTTTCCAATTAAAAAACAGCAGCACAGGCAACAAACAGCTCATGCACATCTATCCCATATCTAATTAAGGCTATTTAAGTGCTAACATTATTAAATAAGAGTAATATCTCTTTCTGCCTGCCTTTTGTAAAAAAAAGCAGGAAAATTAAATGTCTCAATAGAGGAACCGGGAATGTGAATGTGCCAGCAGCAGAATTCACTCCGCCGCGTTAGAAACATGCCGGGTTTTCTCTTCCTGCTTTTCTGTGTCAGTGTGCAGCTCGCTAGGTCATGATTCTGCTATAATTTGGGTGTCCCGAAATATGCAGAATGTGCAACCCAGCTCAGTCAGTGCTGTTGGAGTTGTCTTGCCCAACCTTGACGCTGCACCATAACGGGCTTTGCATTCAATAAACGCAGCTTAGCCGGGAACGCTCCTACTCCGGTTCTGCCTTACCTCACCCTGACATGCTAACTACAGCACACGATAGCAAAATATCTCAGTCACAGCCACAGCCTCATCAGACTCAGTTTTGCCTGGAATTGAGAAACCGGAGAGCTGCCTCTTTTGGGTGGTGGAGGAGCGGAACCAAGCGCAGACTGCAGCAGAGAGTGTGGAAGGATGCGGATCCATCCTCGGATCCATCCTCAGATCCATCCTTTTTCACGCGCTGCTGTTTGTTAGTGAGGAGTAAGGTGCCCTGTGTCACAGGTAGAGCTGAGAGGAGGAAAAGCCTTCTCCAGACCTCAAAGCCAGCCCAAGGGAAGTCTTGGCTTTCGTTATTTTCAGAGAAGCTGGTTAAAATGGGTGAACATTGGACCTGTCAGGATGTTTTCTACAGCATTTCTCACTGGAGAAGTTAGGACCTAACAATTGAAATGTTTCAGGTTTCCAGACTTTTAGCTGGCTGATACACATATATTTCTACAGTTGTCTGGGTTTTTCTTTTTTCTCTGAACAGGATTAGCAGAGTTTGCAATAGCTCCAGCCATCCTTTCCTGGATCATCACAAGGTTAGGTGCTGTAAAACAACCAAGAGGCAGGGGAATTGCCCTGTGTGCACAGATTACTGCCACAGAGCCCGACAGACAGGTAGAGGAGCATGTGGCAGTGCTGGGAGTGTCGTTGAAGTGGCTTTGAAACAGTGTGAAGATCGTTGCGTACGAGCCTAAAAGCCACTTCCTTGGTGCAGCAACTTGCTGCCAGATCTTCATACTGATGCAGACTCTGGAGAAGCAGCAAGAGGCTTCAAGTCAGCACTACCAAAAGCTCTCAGGAGTCTCTGTGGTGAGTCAGTTACTCCCCAAGAGCCGTTGCATGCTCCAGGGCAGCAAAGGTGCTGGTGAACCATCTCAGTGTGACTGACAGCAGGTATTAGGAGCAGTAGCATTGACACCCCCCCCTCTTGTCAGGACTGTTCCTGCAAGGCTCCTGAACCCCATCTCAAAACAGAGAAGTCCACACTGGCCAACCAGGCTGAAACACAAGGTAGACAACGACACCTGAAGGCAGCAGGCTCCAGCTCCTGGCAATCTTGGCAATGTTTTCACTTAGTCATCAGAGTGCGTTTACAAGTCTCTCCCACTATTCTCTTCCTGCCAGCAGCTGACAAGCACGTCTAGTTAAGCTTAACAGAAGTATGTTTAATAATTAGCAGAGCTCAGGAAGACCTTGCTTGCAGCTCTGTTGCATGTGGAGGTGTTAATAAGAGCACATGAGGAATGAGAAATGTTTGGCACTTGCAGCAGCTGGAGGATGCTTCTACCCTCATTCCAAGAGCAGCATCTCTCAGTGGCTCCAGGCTGATGTCAGCAGTGCCCAGAGGCTCCTCTTGGTCTCTGCTTTGCCATCTGCCTTTCCACTCCTAGGAGTGAGGGACGCTGAGGGCAGCAAAATGGGCTTCAATGTGTGGAGGGGACAGTCCACCTCAACTCCACCTCAGCCAGGGAGCCTTCTGCCCTAATTCATGCTGGCTCAACCTCACCAGCTCTGTGCAGGCAGGAACAGGCAGCCTCCAACCACATCCTAACACGGATTGCCCACTGCCCTGCTCTTGCTGAAAATTTCCTAGCAGGCACCATCTCCTCTTTTGCACAGGCATGCACGGCAATTTAGGCAGGGCTGCCCTCAGCCTGTCCTCCCCACCTCTGCCTTGTTCCCCACCTCATGGTTGCTGCTAGCCATCGGAGCTCTGGCCTTCTCCCTCTCATCAGTCCCATTCACTCAACCTTCTGGACACGTCCCTCACCAGGGCATTTTCACCAGCTCCGTAGCTCTGGGTTGCAGCTTTCAGTGCTGTTATCTAGTTTGTCAATCTATTTTCTTGCTCATTGTCTTCTTCATCTATTCTCCATTTCAGCCCATCCGTAACCTTCCTTATTTCTAGACTGTTCCAGACTGTCTCCTTCTGTTTATGTACATTTGCTGCCAACCTTCAGTCTCCTTCACACTTCCCTTTGCTTTGCTTTTATGGCCTTTTATGATGTTTATGTTACATCAAGGCTCTTTCCCTTTTTATTCCCTTCCTGCCCCTGGATAATTATTCTTCCATCCATGGCTTTTACTGCTTGCCTTTATCATGAATGTTTCTGTGGGTGACAGGAGTGTCTGGAGCGCATAACCTCTGCAAGCTGAGAGGCAGCTGAGATATGGGTCAGGACTAAATATGCTTTGCTGATGGACTCTGCCCTAACCTGCTGGACCTTCCCTGTGCAAACCGTGCGACCTCTTACTTGAAGCTGCTATATCTTTCCTGACTTGGCCTCCCCTGACAGCCAATCAATGGTCACCACCTTCAGGTGCCTTCTTGTCTTTCACATTCATGGTCTGGGAGATGTGACAACATCCCCTGCCATTCCTGCAGCTTTACTTTCAGAGGAAATGGAGAGTGACAGACCTTTGCATCTAGCAGAGGCACAAGGTTCATCTCTGCTGCATGTGGATGGTGTGAGTGAACAGCAATCTGGGTGGGAAGGCTGATTTCTCATGGCCCCTCTGAGACAGCCTGTCTGTAGAGCTCAGACAGCATTGACCCACATCTGGAGGTCTCTGATTCAGTCCATGGGTGATTTAAATGTCCACTCCTGTCCACTCACCCTGAAAATGTGGTAGTGGCTGATCCATGGGCCTGCAGAGATGTGGAGCAGGGGAGAAGGCTGCTCTCTTTAGCACCTAGTGTCTCAACCACTCCCGCAGCTCTCTCACCCAAATCAGGAATGAGGAGTTACCATCACCACCAACAATTAACTGATGTGCTTCTAGCCTCAAAGTCTTGTTGATTTCCAGAAGAATTTGGCCTGAGGAAACAGTGTGTCTAGCTAATGCAGGAGCTCTGGGTTTGTCCCTCCAGGAACGGTGGCCAAGCAATGCACTTGTCCCAGTGAACATGAGTTAGAAAAGGCACAGGACAGTGCTCACAGGACAGCAGTGCTCAGAGGAGTGTGTCTGTGTGGTCAGGTCAGAGTGGTTCTACTGCTCAGTCACAGCAGCCCTGGAGAGGAAAGAGGAAAATGATCTTGGCAGGACAAGGAGCCATGATAACCTGGGAAGAGAAGTCCAGGCATGCCACCATGAAAAGCTCTCAGTACAACGAGTAAGTAGCCCCTGGGGCAGGACGGGTTGAGAAATCATCCGTGCACAGATACCTTGACAGGGAGGAGAAACTGCCAGGGCAAAAGCGAGGTGTTTCTCAGGTTAGAGCACACAAGTGGTCTCAGAGATGCTGGAGAAGTCAGACCATACTGCATCCTGCCAGGATGCCTCTGTGCAGAAAGCAACCAACCACCTTCTCAGAAGAAACGGGACTGTCTGCTTCACCACTTCCAGACCTTACCACAAAAGCATGACCACCACCCTTCAACTTCCAGACTATTTCATTGCACCAGCACTGCTTCCCATTTCAGCCCCTGCTTTCTTTTCCCTTTCTTTGCTGGAGCGATGAAATCCCATCTCAGTGCATCTAAAGTATCTTAATTCCTGCACTGTCCTTTCTGTTCTTGTTTATTTTTCCTTCTTGTCAAGAAAATCCCATTTTTCCCAATGCTGCCAAAGCCTGTATGAAGAATTCAGCTTAGTACAGAGCTCCAGCTTCCCTGGGAGCTGTGCCTGCACTAAGCTGATTTGGGGGACTCGGTGCTCCAGCTGACCTAGGGGTGAAGGGCCACAGAGGGATCTTCTCCTTAGAACACTTGTGTCCTGAGCAGTAACATGTCTTTTCTCTGGACACAAGGGCACGTGCAGAGACCTCCTTTGGGAAGGGCAGCAAGAGCAAAAATCTCCAAGCAGGAGGTGATAGCACTGACACATAAATCTTCCACAATTTAGGAGACTTAGAGAGACCACAGAGGAGTTTAGAGGAGGAAGGGAAATGAGTGGCGAGGTGTGGGGCAAAGGGTCTGGTTTTATTGCTGGATCATCTGAGGAGCATGGAGGTGGGATGTACTGAAGAAAGGGAGAAGTCCTCCGAGGATCTCCAGGGGCAAACAAGGACAGGGTGGGTGTGCAGCTCTTCATTTTCTCTATTTCTTTGGCTCTATTTTCTCTGTTTCTTCATTCTCTGTTTCTTTGGCTCTCTGTGGCTACAGGGCGCCTGCACTTCAGCCCCTCTGTGCAGCCAGTGGTGCCTGTTGTCAGCGTGATGCCTGCGGTCCCGTGTCCAAGGACCTGTGAGGCCAGACCCGAACGAGGGGTCAGGCTGAGATACCAGTCTTCTGGGTAGGCAGAGGAAAACATCTGAGAGCCTTGCCCTGCGCCTTCACAGGACTGTGAGGGCCCCACAATGGTGGCCCCAGTCCCAGGGGAGCTGAGAGAGCCTAAAAGGTGTTAACCCCTCATTCTGCAGCAATGGCATGATATGGGGTGCAGTCAGGAGAACCTCACAGCTCCCCCTGCATGCTTCCCCCTTCCCGATAGTAACAGCCAAACCCTTGTTTTTCTTTCTCCCTCATCTTAAAGCTCTTCCCCTTGCAGCTGCTGGAGTAATTTAATTACATGGTAATGCTGCGGAGCTGGCTCTGCTCCAAGGGCACGAGCAACAGCTTGCCACCTCGAGGGCAGGCAGGCTCCTGGGGAGCCAGTCACACAGCACCAATAACACGCTGCACTTGACTCATAAGTCTCCTGATGACAGGTTTAAAAGATATCCCCACCCCGCAGGAGCACCGTGCTGCAGAGCAGACTGGAGGCAGCCCTCTGCACAGGGCCCTGGCACCCTGGCAGCTTCAGGTACCACAGTTCTGCCAGAGGTGATGCTGAGCTCTCCTGAGATGTGCTGAGCTCCCTCCTGCGTCTGGCTCCAGCCAGTAACCAGCAAACCCTGTGTCAGCCGCCAGGCAGCTTCTTCTACAGGACTGTGCTGGGCAGACCAGGGACCCCACTGTCTGCTCCTGTAAGAGGGACTGGGGAAATGGGGGTTATTTGCTGGCCTCAGCAGGGCTGGAACGGAGCCTGAAAAACCAAGCGACAACCCAAAGAGTGGCTCTGCCCTGCCAGTCGAGTGCTCTAGACTTTGCATCCTTTCTTCCCCCTCAGCATCTCCAAGCCGCAGCCCCATTCCTCTAAAGACAGGGAAAAATCACTGCCCTTGTCCTGTCTCCAGGCTGAGACAGACCCCACGCCCCTTTCAGAGCACCCACCCCTCTCCTGGCTAAAGTACCCCCCATGACATCTCACCTCAATCGCCCCCAGCCCCTGGCCTCTCCCAGAGCCTTTCTCCCAGCCTCCTTCAAAGGACCTCTGCACGCCAGGGTACACCGTGCCCTGCACCGCAGAGCTGTGCTCGTCACCACCCTGCACAGCCCGGGGTGCAGCAGCCCCTCCTCTGCCAGCTGTCAGGTTCCCAGTGCCCCGTCCTACCAGCCGCAGCCGAGCTGTAGCCCAAATGCCGTCTGCTCGGTCTCCCCAGCATCCCCCGCAGAGAGGCTGGGAGCGAGCAGAGAACACGTAGCATTTCTGTTCCCTCTGCTCTGCTCCTTTCTGTCTTTCCCAGAGGCAACCTGTGAACAAACGCAAACCCCAAGGAAAGTCTCAGATCTTTTAAAATGAAAGAAATCCCCTCTGGAAGGGAAAGACGCACAGAGCTGCTGCCAGCAGGGAGATGCTCCTCGTCAGCATCTCTGTCTGAAGGCAGATTGCAGCAAGAAGAAATGCTGGCCTGGGGAGCAGCGGGCTGCTCTTGGCACTGGGCACATCAGCAGCATCACAGGTCAATCAGGGGTGGGAGGGCAGACAAGTGAAACCTTCCTCTGCCATTCCTCTGTAAGAGGATAAACTCCCGGCTGTTTCCCATGCGTTCCTGGGAAAGCATATCCCTAGCAAAACCCATCTCACCTCTCCAGGAGAGAGGAGCTCCTGGAGGAGCTCCCAGCAATAACCAGACAGAGCCCATGAGGGGCAAATTTCCATTAAAACCTAAAATGCCAGTGTATACTGGTGGCAAACATATTGCCATGCCGGGAATGCTGGGGCCAGGGAGAAATGAACTCGCTGAGATGCCTTGGGCACAGCCGCATGCCCCAGGCAGCGGAGTCCTGCGCCTCCCGAGAGGGCCTGTGCTTGAGGCAGAATACAGAAATCATGAAAAGTCTGTCTGCAGCACCAGGAACAGAGATAGGGGAGAAATGTCAGGATATTTCCACAGCTCTGGGAACAATCAACCTCATAAATCATGACCTAGTCCCTGCCGAAAGGGTAGTGCAGTCCCAGGGCAACACAGCCCCGGAGCTCTTGCTAACAACCCCTCATAAAGAAGGTCGCCCAAAGGAAAAGCAGAGCCCCCAGGTCAGCTTGGATAAAATCCTGATCCCAGCAAAACAACGGAAGAAGGAGTGCGTCAGGATGGATGAAAAAATGCTGGTCTCTCCTGTGAAATGAGTGTCCTCGTGCCCACAGGGGAGCGTGTGGCATCTGCGTGTGGGGGTTGGTGTGTGAATGGGTGGAGGAAGGTGCCTGTGGTGGGCAGGGCAGTTTGCGAAGGCTGGTTCTTACCCCAGCTGTGCAAGCATCTTCCCACAAAGCCCCTTGCCACCCGAGGACATCATGCCTAGGCCATTGGGTATTGCTCTCCTGAAGTACTCCAGGGGAATGGTTGGCAAAATCCTTTCAGCACTTTGCTCCTGGGCGCTGTCGCTGCCATTTGTGTCATGGCCCCTTTAATCTGCTGGGGAGGAGGAAACATAGGAGGACGCCATATGCTGGAGCTCAGGACTGATCACCCTGCCCCATGGAGAGGTCCCTCCCTACCTGTCCTTCCTGCCCTCTAGCACCTTGCCCATGGCCTCAGCACTCCTGGGGACAGCCAGGACAGGGACACTCAAGAGGGAGTGGAGCAGAGGGTGCTCCCCTGGGGATCTGGGTGGTTTGGCATCAATGCTAGCCAGCAGCATCTTTGCTAAGTGCCGCTGGTGTCACAGCAGTGTGCTGAGCACGGGCGAATCCTGAGGAAGGGCCAAGTGACCCATCAGAGCCCACGGCCCATTCCAAGGAACAGAGGAACCTTGTTTTGAACAGAAATCTCACTGGTTTTGATGGTATCACTAAATCTGTACGAGTTTCTGGATGACTTTCCTGTATTCCTGCTGGTGGAGAGTGACCAGAACTTGGGTGAAACCAATGACCAGACCCTTAGGTAATCTTTTGAGAAGCACATACTGTGTAAATAACTCAGTGAGAATTTCTCTCTTCAGGGACACTTACAATGCAGGACACCAAATAACCTGGGTACAGTACATATTAGCATCTGAATGGATTCCCGTGCAGGGGATCATGTTGATTGTACTATAGAAGTGTTATTCTCAGTTTTACACTTACAAAAATATTACCTGTAAGAACAAATACATCCCAGAGATAGGCTCCTGTTGAAAATTTGGGGTTAAAATTCAAAGCGACCAAGGTGGGATCCTCCACCTTTAGGCTGAGAGTAGAGGCAAGGAATGAAAAAGAGCAAAAGGGGACTGGGCCATGTAGAAAATGCCCCAGTAGGATTCGAGTTTTCATTCAAATCAATATTAATCTGGCATGGCAGAACCCTGGCAGAACAAAAAGCAGGAATTTGACTTAACAGAATGAATCAGGTGAACAGAAGTTGCATCTTGATTTAGAAATAACAGAAGTTCAAGAAATGGTTTTTCACCATCCTCGTGTAAGTATATGGCCGGCTCTGCTGAGCCCAGGGTCAGTGGGGGCTGTTTGATGAGGCTCCTGTAGAGTGGCCTGTTCAGCGCAGAAGGTGTCTTGGTCTTTATTTATGCACTTGCTGTGAAACACGTGGTTGACCAACACTCTTCCAAATAAAATCGCAGAATCACAGGAAGGTTTCATCGGGAAGGGACCTCAATGCTCATCCAGTCCACCCCCCTGCAGGGAACAGGGACATCTGCAACCAGAGCAGGGTGCTCAGAGCCCCAAGGTCCAACCTGGCCTGGAATGGTTCCAGGAATGGGGCTTCTCCCACCTCTCTGGGCAACTTGGGCCAGGCTCTCACCACCCTCAGCGGAAACAATCTCTTCTTTCTGTCTGGTCTGAATCTCATTCTTTCAGTGTAACCCATCACCCCTTGTCCTATCACAACAGCCCCTACTGTAAAGTCCCTCCCCAGCTTTCTGACAGGCCCCCTTAAGTACTGAAAGGAAAGACTATGATGAAGTTCCAAACACATGGGTCATCTCAACTCTGGCGCCAATTTGCCTAAATGTGAAAAAACATCTGGAGAATCCCATGATCCTTCAGGTAATCCATGTCAAACTCATTGCCTGGAAAGTTATTTCAGCAGTTAATTACTCTTGAGATGTTAAAAATTTGCATCTTATTTTAGCTAGGATTTGTCTAGTTTCGTGTCAGCCAGGGTAGCTTCAGTTACGTGGGCAGAGCCTGAAATATTTACTCTGACCTTAGCATGAAATATATATTCAGCAACGTTAAGGTCAAGATTGTCACCTCTTGATCTTGGCTTCGAGACACGGGTAGTGTGTGCTCTTGGCTTTGTATACACAGTGAAAGAGAGGCTCAGAAGGAAGCAGAGAGAGTATGTGGAGGGGAAAGGGAGGCTTTATTGAATGAGCGTCATTAATATTGCAAAATCGAGTACTGAGATGCTGGAAGCTTCCGGTTGCCTTTTTCATGGAGTTGGCCATCAAAGATGTAGCAGCATAGGTTAGAGAGCTGGGCTGTTCCCAGGACTGTGAGAGCTGCCTGAAAAGGAGGACTCATTCCTGTATAAAAAGGTTTGAAGTCTCCTCTTTTTCAGATCTGGAACCACTCAATCAGTAAAGTGACATTGTCCAAGTGACCAGCCTCAGGAGAGCTTTGGATGGCCTTCCTCCTTGTCCCCCCACAGCGTGTTACTGGAACCAACGTGCTCTCCCAAAGAAAGCTTCATTTTCAGGAAACTGCCTTTTCTGGGGTGAGAGGGGGAGCAACCCTTTGAGTAAAGACCAGCACTTTGATCTTTGAAGATCAATCCTTTCATCTCCCATCAGCTCAAATATACACCCTGGATAATATTTTTTTTCCCTGCAGCATATTTCACCGCGTCTGGCTGTCAGTCACATGGCCATAAATCTAGAGAAACGAGCCTGAAACTGAGATAGACCCATGCCTTGGCACCATGGTGATAGTTGCCTTAGAAATAAATAAACACCCAAGGTGGATGGACAGAGTTCTGCCCGCATGGCAGGGAGCTGACTCGGGCCCAGGACTCGCTGCGTGGCACATTGATTTCCAGTCCCATCCCTGGGCTTCTCCCATCTCTACGGCAGCCGTTTGGGCTTGTTTGTATTCCTGCTGAGATGTAAAACAACAGCCTGCGAAGTTATCGTTGCTGGTTATCGGCACTGTTTGCCTAGCACAGATTTCCCTGGGTGCAGAAAGTGGGGAGTTTGTTCTCCCTCGAAAGCAGCCTGGACTTTTTTGAGGAAACAGAGGAGCAGACCAAGCACCGCGACACAATTTTTGAAGCTTGTTAACCTCCAGCTCCACTGCTCTGTCCTGGTGACCTCTATGTCATCACTGTGGACCCCTGTTAACCATGACTGTAAACCCGGGGCATTTCTGCAGTGATCTGACCAGGATTTGCTTTGAAGTCAGGTTTCCTATTCCACTGGCATGGATTTATTTCGATCTGAATTGAAAAGAGAACAAAAACACAGGAAAAGGTCCTACACTGGGGTAAACAAAATATTCCATTTTGATGTAATCTAGATGTTTGGGCCCTACTGCAATTCTGTGCTTTACCATAAAAGGAAATTCCAGCAGCTCTGAAGTGGAGCCCTCTGACCTCACTGGAACACTTTGTTTCGACCTTTTTATCCGATGTCGAGGTTTGTCAAAATTTGCACTTCCCTGGAGGAAAAATTCTATCTTGATGAATAGGCTTTTTCCAAGAGAGAGATACTCCATCCGCAAACATTCCCCAACACTAATAATGGTGCTTCAGAGGATGTTATTATTCAAGCCCGGCTTTGCAGGCAGCAGATGTCTGTCACTAGCCTCTAGATAATTTGGATGGATGATCACAGAAAGGCAGGAATGACACGTGCACAACACGATTTGAGAAGATCAGATGCTTAGTGAAAGCCCTGGGCACCAGGGCAAGGTCCACGAGGGCCAGGCCTCCTACCAGGCTCTAACAAAGGGAAAATATTCCCTGACAAAGCAGGGGAGGGATGTCAACCGTTCAGCAGGGACACTGCTTCTTCTTGTAACCCATAGTCCAACACGCAGCGAATAATCTCATGGTGAATCTAATCTCCGGTGCTGATCTGGGAGCTCTCCCAGTGCAGCCTCGATGAAGCCTTCTCCTCGTACTGACAAAGTCACCATGTCTGATTTTGGCAAAGAGCAGCTCCAGCATTTGCTCGCTGACGTCCGGTGCCGTTCTCGGTTTCTCCTGATGCCTCATGTTTCCTGTTTCATGGGCTAAGCTCTGATGCGAGGCTCTCTTCTTGTATGCAATTAAAATCTGGAGCCAAACAGCCGATTTCCATTGGCATCGTCGTATTTTCCTCTTCCAGAGATGCCTCATCAGAGGATCTCAGAACATTTTGCAACCATTCATTAATAAACTAGCCACCTGTCTTGGAAGACAGGCAGAATTACCCCTTAACTGCATGTAAGTAGAATCAAGGACACAGACATTAGCTGGTTTGCCAGAGGTCATAAAAAGTCTTTTTCCTTGCACGACCCTGTACTTTGTAATTCATATCTTGAGGTTTCTGGAGCGTCGTGCAGGTGCAGAAGCTGACAGTCAAATGAAAAACAACCCTACGATGTCTGGTTTGTCTTCCGGCATTTCTTACTAATGTTTTGCCATCTCATACCACAAGAACAGCGTTAGGTCTTTGGCGAGATGGTCCCTGTGTCCATCACTGTTACACCCACCTGCAAACTTCCTCAGCCTCAGCAGGAAGAAGGGTGAGTGTCCCTGGCAGATGCTTCTGATGGGGAGGGAGGGAGCCAGTTCCTGAGCCCTGTGGTGCACTCTCAGGCTGTGGGATGGCATTCATCTCGGAGGGGCTTGACAGTGGCTTGAAGAAGCTCATATTTAGCTCTGCTAAGAGTCTGCCTCTTCCCTCCTCCACTCAGATGTCTGCTTTGAACAGAACACCAAATGATGGTCATAAATATCAGAGGATGATTAGAGATTCCTTTCTCTTCCAAGTTTGAGAGCTGCAGAGAGGATGCTCCGTTCAGGCTGCTCTGTCTCTACCTTTCCCCTGAGAGGGCTCCTCCTGCACTGGCCATTGGTGCATCTTACTGAGGCACTGCTGGGCTTGGCAGCCACTTCCCTTCAGTAATTCATCTCAAATATTTCTAGTGCTGCTTTAGATTGATGATGTTTTCCCCTTTCCATTCTCTTTATATTGTCACTTAACTGCTCCGACTTATAAAGCTGTTAATCTTTCACACACATGCTTACATTAAGCTGCTTAAGAGCACTGCAAACACTTTATCCTCATAAAGATTGAACTGCCCTGATATGAAACTTGTAGCTCTGGAATAGAACAAAATTTACGTACGCAAATAAAAGCTGAAGGTCAGGGACACAGAGAGAGACTGTAAATATTTCTGGGCCCATATTTCAGAGGATTTGAGGAGAGGAGAAGGGTGGATTGGCTCCGAGCTTCTTCTGAGTCAGCAGGAGCTGAGGGGAGAGGGAGGAAGGTGCAAGGAGGATGGGCCATGCCACGGGGCTGCATGGCCCAGACAGGTGACCTCTAGACTTCTGCTAACTCATCCCATGCCCACCTGCCAGGCCAGGCTCTGGGGCAGTCAGGGTTAGAGAGGCTCAGGAAAACCCCTGAAGTTTTTTCTCCCTGGGATGAAAAACTAAATGCAATCTTTTCCGATGAAAGTTCCAAGGTGAAAACCCTGGAGTGAGCCAGATGCTTGATGGAGCAGTCGGCTATCGCCTTGCAAACACCTCGGTGAGCAATAGAGCAAGACACTGCACCGTGTGTCCTCTGCCTGGGGTGCAGATCCTCACTGCAGGGAAGAAGGAGCCTATGGCTGGAGGAGGCTGCGTTGGAGGTAGGCAGTGCTGGGAAGTGATGTTTAGGGTATGGGCGTACTTGGTCATGTCTTCTCCTGAGGACATCCGCAGGAGCACCAATCCAGTTCCTTTGGCCAGTGACCCAACACCCCCACAGAAATCCTACATGCACGGCCCCTCCTGTGCCAGGTGAGTCTCCACAGCCTCCATTCTGTCCGTGCCATCAGGCTGGTCCTCCCTGTGCGCCCGGAGCCCGGGCTGCTCTGCATGCACTGGACTGTGGGTCTCGTACCTTCAGACGGCATTACCTGACGTGCTGCCAGGGGAGCCAGAGACCAGCAGAGGCAGGACCAGTAGAAGGCTTTCCGGAGCTTTGCTCTCAAGCTGTTTGGATTCGCCGAGGTTTTGCAAGTGCCACCATAGGCTCAGTGAGACCAGTCTGGGGATCAGTGGGAGAAGAATGTAGTACTTCCCAGGATGCAAAGGTAGCTCCGTTCCAGACTTCTAATGGGCCATTTGCAAAGCAAACTCTACATGGCGTTGTAGGAAGGATTTATGGCTGAGACGGGGCCATCACACCCCCAGTACAAATCAGATTTATTTCTAAAGTGCTGCATTAAAGATCCCTCTTATTTACCAGGAGACCTGGTGCATTTGTTGGGATTTTCTAGCAGTCTTCTGCAGAACAGCTGTGCTTCCTGCAGCAGCGGAGGTGACCAGGACACCTCCTCTAGTCCCATTTTAAATTACTCATGTGAAGTCAAGACAGATTTCTTTGTTCTCTCATTTTGAAAGGGAGTGAATTCTGTCTTTGAATGGGAGAGACAGTTCTGAGAAGCCCCAGGCTAAGCCTGGCAGCGTCCAACTGTAGCTCAGTGGGGTTTGTGCCCTCTGTTCCCTGTTACATTGCTCAAGAGAAGCGGCACAAAATCCAGGCAGCCCTTGAGGACTAATCGCAAGGATTAGTGATAGGTTTGGCCTGATCTTGGTCCTGATCCCGTAACAGTGGCTGGGCACAGTTCAGGTGCAGATCAGGGTGCCCTGTGTTGGGTGCTGCAGAAGCAGGTCTGCTGTTAGCTGGTCCTGCTGCACCTCAAAGACAAGCTCTGGGCAGCAGCGTGAAAGACTCTGAGACACCTCTTAACGTTGTGAAGAAGCGCCTGTGACCCGGGTGCTCTGAGAAGCGATGTGTCCATGCGGGGCTGGTGTGCTGCAGTTAATCCATCCTATCTGGTCCTCATCACAATACCCCAAGGCCCATGGCCTTTTGGGCCATGCATGGGAGATGCTGCACCCTCTGAGTCAGTCTGGTTGTGGGCTCTGTCTGCACTGGGAGCTCAGTCCTGGTGGTATTTTCTCCCCAGTTCCAGCTCTGTAGAGCTGAAGGGGAGCAGCATAAAGACCAGTTCTGAGCAGGCCACCCATCCCAGTGAAGGACTTGGGACCAGGTGACTTCAGCAGGGCTGGGGCTCTGGCATAACCTGACCTGTGCAAGACTGTAGAGCACAGGATGGCCAAATCTAGTGGACCAGTGGACGTCCTGATGCCTTTCCTTGATGTGCAGCTCTACGGCCTAAGACACTTGATCCCAGCCCCGTGTGTTGGAAGCACACAGGGAGCCCTGGTGTAAATAGGAGCTAGGTCCATCTTTCCCTCTCCATCATTTTTTACCAGATCTCGCTGGACTCGCCCAGCAGTGATTTCTCTCTCTCTTCTTTTCCCTTCCTCCATTGGGAAAGAAAGGGCTGTGAAACCCACTTGCCTTGAGAGCTGCAGTGAAAGAGTTAACCTTTCCCAGGGCTTGTGGCGGGGATGCAATTTATAATTGTGTTTTCCAACAGGGCTATAAACTTGTCTCCTATCAGTTTTCTGGCGGAGGCAGAGAGTCATCAAGAGTTGCATCAGGGATGAGGTATAATTCAACCAATTATAAATGGCAGGTTATGCTGCACTTGTAAAGTACGGATTTTAAAGCCTGCAATTGCTGATAAACAGTATTGCAGGAGGAGCAGAGCAAAATCTCTCCTCAACAAAAAGGCGAATCGTATCATTTAACCCTTTCCTCCCAGGGGACTGTTGCATCATTGCCAGTGATGCTCATCCACCTCCCTACAGCAGATGTCATGGGGAGGGGGATACCTTTATCTCTGCAGGGGTTACGGCTGTGTGGGCACCAGTGGAGGGGCTGCTCTGAGCATCCACGGTGGGAGGACAGAGGTGTTTGTCTGAGTGCAGGGAGCCACGGCAGGCTGTGAGCCGATGGGCTGGGAAAGCCCATCTGCAAAGGACGTGGTTTCCCTCCCCACGTGTCTGCAGGGCAGGGGTGTTCAGCCCAACATGTTCGGCCCATGGATGCTGCCAGGTCATGCAGCACAGAGCAGCCCTCGGTAAGCGTGTGCCCTCTCCCTCCATCTGCAAACGCTTTGCCTTTTTATACTCCATTTAGATCCAAAAGGGTAATTGTTTCCCTTTAGCAGAATTAATTGTAATCTCACTATTAGATAATTGTCCTTTAGTCTGAGTGCAGCTGCTTTCGCATTACGCCGTGACATCACCGGCGAGGGGGGCAGCAGGCTCTAACAGCTCTAACTCGAGTCAAACTTCAATAAATGCCGGGAGGGAGAAGAAAGGTTGCAAATTAATTCCCTTTTCCTGCTGCTGCAGATGGTCCCCTCACTGCTCCCAGCCCTCCGAGACCCCTCTTTGGCCACAGCTAATTGAAGCTCCTTGAGCCATCACAGCCCAACCACCACGGGAGATGGGAGGAGGAAGAGGAAGCAGCAGCTCAGCTGGGTACCAGACACAATGAACTGCACAAACATGAGTGGGATGAAGTCCCCTCGCGACGGAAGCGATTTTGAGCAGAGCTAAGCAGATGCCTCTCCCGTTAACTTCAGCCCCAGCTGCGTGTCCTCAGCAGCTCTGGAAAATCATTCCTCCCCCCCAACCCACCCTGCAGCTTCGTCCCCGCAGCTGGAGGGACATTTTGGGAGCAGGGCCACTAGAGGGCACGCTGGGACCCTCGCAAACCCCGCTGGCGAAGTTAGGGCTTCCCTCTCCAGGGGTGTCCCAGGCTCCCCCCCAGACCTGCCCTTGCAGTCAGCCGCTGAGATGCCTGGGGAGGAGGGAGAAATCTGGCCCTTCTGTCACCTCCAGGCTGCAGTGAGTTAGAGCCATTCCACTGCATGTCCTTGCAAATATCCAACCCTTCGGGGCGTTTTTGTGACTGGCATGGGCTGGGAGCAATCTGCTTCCACCTTCCGTAACATGAAAAAAACTCGACGCCACAGAGCGATGGTCATTTCTGGCCTGATGGTCCTGGAAGAGACACCTAGGACAGCAAGTGGTGGGCTTGTGTCTACTGCCTGTGAGGGAAACAGGACAGCAAGGAGGGATCTGCCTGTGCTCTGCCTGCCCATCTGGAGGAGGTGCAAACGTCAGGAGGCCAAGCTTTGATGATGTGCTCTTTGCACCCTCGTTTTCCCCATGCTGGACGTAGGGAGTCTTTTTGCCATCTTTTGTTTGGTGGATTGTCTTATCAGTGTTTCTACCCACAACCTGTTCTTGTGCTTATTCCATTTTATTTTTCTTGGTTTTCTGGCCAGTGAGCAAAGGAGGGACATGGTGCCCTTCCCTTCCAGCAGCAGACCCTGTTCTGGCTGGTGGATGGTACCTCAGCCAGGTCCTGCTTCCAGTGCACCTCTGGGGGAGGCAAGGGGTTCATTCTGGGCCGGGCAGCCGTGGCAAGCGGAGTTACCAGTGCAGGAGGGATGCTGCTGATATCCCTGAGAGATGTTTGCTTTATTTCTAAGATTCCCAGGGACGGAAGCTCCACATCTTCCCCAGGTTATCTATCTCCCCAGTGCTTCCTTACCCCTCCTGCTAGATGGGCTTTCCAGGTGCTACCGTGAATATCTCTTGTGCAGCTGAAGTTCATTTCTTCCTGCCTCATCCACCCCTGGCATGGAGACACACGTTAACGTGTTTTCTGCAGCGATACTTTGCATCCTTGCAGACTGATATCATGCCTCGTTTTGCATTTGTCCCTCTTGAACAGCGACAAACCGGTTTTGTTCCCGTGTTCCTCCAGGTTTCTCACTGGTGAGGAGCTTGGCAAGGGGCGGGTAGTGGAACCGGTGGTGTGACCCTCTGCAGAAAGGGTCGAGAGCGAAGAATTTTTTGCCTTGGCCCACATATATGTGAAATAAACAGACACAAATGGTACAAAAGCAGTGTCTGTGTAACCGCCGGTGTTCTCAGCTGTGATAAAGCCGTGAAATGATACTGGCTATTGTGAGCTCGGAGAAGAAAGGTCTGGGTGGCTGAATAAATAAAAATAACATAAAACGGTGCTGCGAGACCTTTTCAGTTAATAATCCCAAGTATCCAAGATTAGGCATTTCACATAAAACCTTCATGTTTTCAGTCATTTTATGAAATGGCAATATAACAATAACAACGTGACAATGGCTTTATAATAGGACAATAACATACACATCTTACACACGAGCACGAGCTGGTTTTTGACAGTAAAGCTGCAGTGAATTGATCCATAAAGTAAATAAATAAAAAAGATAAAAGCAGGGTTCTCTTCCTGAAGACTTCCTTAAGTCAAAAGCAGATGACTGGGTCAGCAAGAGAGTCCCTGGAGGATATTCTGAGTGTGGGTTACTCAAAACCTTCACTGGTGCCTCCTGGCTTCAGAATCTTGGAAACAATGAGGTACTTGGAGGATTCGAGAGTGTCTGTCTGTGTTTTCAGTAAGATTTAGGATTCCCAACTAAGTCCTTGGTTCTTCCATCCCAGCCAAGACTGAGTGCAGCCTTAAGCCAGTCCTGCAGTCCCGTGGGCTGCTTTTGGGACTGTGGCCAGTAGAGGATGGAGTTTCACGTGGAGTGGAGCAGCTGGGTATCTCTCTTGCTCACACAGCAGGTATTTGGTTTTGGATTTATAACTGGCAAGAGCATCTTGGCTCTTTCCTTTTTCAGATACAAAACCAACACTGAGGCTCCCAAAATATCTTTATATTGGCCAATGGCAATAATTTGTGGGGCACTGAATTCTTTCTGAAGATCAAAATATGTAAGGAAGGAGCCAGATCATTTAAGAACTGAATGATTTGAGCCTGATGCACATCTAGAGGTGGAAGCCCCGGAGCAAGCTGAGGGTGAGAGCGCCAGTCTTTGCCCATGTCCTCTCCTCTCTCCCAGGTATGATGGAGGAGCACACCAGCAGAAGATGGAGCTCTGGGGGTCTTCACACCATGGACCCACCTCTGAAATCATGTCAGGATCAACAAGTGTCCCCATAAACCCTAAGCAGCACCTCTGTTTCTGTAGTGAGACGGACTGTCAGGTTTTCTCATTTCATGGATATTATCTTCATAACCTGAGGTGGGCCCTCCCTCTGTGAGCTTGTCCCGTGAAATGTTTTCAGGGCACACAAGTGGATGTTTTATGGCTGGTGTCCCTGACACAAGGTAGAGGAGCCAATGGGCTCCCTGAGGGACTGAGCCGTGCTGAGCTCTGTTGGTGGGAAGCACTTCTCTGGTCGAGGAGCTAAAAGCTGCTCCAGGCTGAAAGGGGAACGGCACACAGTTGGGGGTTAGCACTGCAGACACGTCCTGTCCACAGGCAGGAAATTGACTGCTCCCATGTTCCCAAACGCTGGTAGTTATTTACAGCGTAACCTGCAGGGTGCAAGTCCAGCCGATGCAAATTTCCTTGGCCCCTGTCAAGTGATTGCATTAAGTGCTGCTCACAGAAGCGACTCCAGTGTAGGGTCCTGACCCAGCTCTGATCTCTGCCATCTGGGCCAGTAATCAGCAGCTCATTAGACACACGGAGCAGATGCTCCCAGGTGTGACACCAGACAAGCTGCGTGCTGAGCCCGACACTTTGAAAAGCTTTGTTGGTGTCGCAGGGATGTTCGGGTGCGATGAGCACTGGGTAATGCCGATCCCTCTTTAACACTGACACCAGATGTCAGAGCTCTGTCCGACACCCCAGCAGCGGCACTGGTGCGAGGGATATGTGGGAGAGGAGGTCCTGTGCTGGTGTGTCACCTCCTGGCTGTTGATTTCAGGCCACGCGCTGTAATTATCGTGGCAGGGTTTGGATATCCAGCTTTTCAGCTGCTCTGAGTTTCCAGGGCAGAACTTGTCCTGACAGACACTCCTGACTGTCACAACTGTCAGTGAAGAGTCCGTGGCACATAAGTCACGTGGGAGGTCAGAGTCTCCATGCTAGTTTGGACTGAAGAACTGGGCACAAGTTGCCAATCTTGCATTCCTGCAAAGCCTTCACATGCCAGGTCCACCTCGCATCTCTCTCGAGCAGCTGCAGCTGAGCTGTCCCCAGATGGACCCTGGGCTCTGATTTCCCCTCTTTGAAAGATTCTTTAGGGAGCACGCTTGCTGCCAAGGTAATTCTGGTTCCTCCTCTTTGCATGATACGAAGGTGCTACCTGAGTGAAACTCATTTTGACCCTCAGCCTCAGCTTGTGTTGGCCTCCCTTGGCCACCACAGCCTACACCATGGTGTGGTGGTCCAGGAAGGGAGAGGATGCATTTATATCCTTCCAAAGTAAGTTAACAGCTGACCTTACATGCTGAGGCCTGGGTTCTCACCACACTTAATTGGCTGACTGAAGTCTTGACTGTCAGGTAACATGAAAACCACTTGTCAAAGCAGAAAAAGCGAGCTCTTCCATTGACCAGATGGACCTCTCTCAGCATGCAGGGTGGGGTTTGCGTGCTGGGATCATACTAGAAAACAAATTAAGGCTCAGGTCTTCTGGTTCCTCATTCTTCAAGCTCATGTCAGCCAGCAGCAGGCTGAGTTCAGCTCCTCCATGGTGAAGTGAAAGTGAGGCAAAACAAAGTGCTCAAGTGAGATGACAGAACAAGAATGAAAGGACATATCTAAGTCCACTGAGAGTTAGGAAAGCAATTTGAAGGCCAAGAGGTTGAAAATCTGAAGACAAGGCAGAGAAGATCTGTGTAAGTGTGTGGTGGGGTGTGAATGAAGGAAGGCCAGCAAAGAGTGAGCCAAGCTGTAGCATTGGGTCTGGAGGGTCAGGCACAACCGTGCACTCTGAGGAACAGATTACCTGGCAACAGCTATTGATATGACAGACATCAGAGGAGACTGTCCATCTGGGGAGGGCTGAGGCACACCGTCCCATTAACCTCTGCCTGACTGGAGCGAGGCCAAGGGGAATACTCTTGCTGCAGAAGGTACTGGTGGCATCAGAGGACAGAGTAAGCACTTGGTAATGGTCTGACTGGCAATCCTAGGCAACACGCAGCCCCACAGAGCACGGCAGAGCTGATGCTTTGGGGTTTGTATAGGGTCAAACCGCCACTCCGTGTGTCCTGTGTGGCACAGGAGTGTGCCTGTAACCACGCTTCCTGTCCTGGCCATCCCGGAGTCTGTTTTGGCATCTGCTACAGGTACAGCTGAGACCCGCACAGGCACGGCTGTCCTGTGCAAACAGTACTGTTGTTTCCTTCAGGGCTTTTGTCGGTATTTCTTCTCACTTTATTAATTTATTTTAAAATAAAAACCCACCAGGCTTTTGAACGCAGTCGCTTCTCATGCTGGGGAAATTAACGGTACCCAACGTACATCACCAAACCATCCTGATTTGAATAGTGGATGTAAATATAGGGACACAACTACAATACGGACCTTTCTCCCTACAGAGACAGAAAATCAAGGCTGGAGACAGCTCAATGTACTTTGTCTTGCAGGTTCATGAGCAGAGACCAGATGTCAAATTCTTCCATAACACCTAAAGAGCCAATACCTAGTGGCAGCAGTCCTGCCCAGGGTCTACCCCACTCCTCCTCCAGCCAGACTTCTCATTCAGGGCTCTGGATAGGTGTGGAGGTCAGCAACGTTGACAAGAGACTTTTGTCTGCCTTCCGTGGGTCTGTTGGTTTGAGATGGGTGTTAATGCTCTGCCTGTGCTTCTCTGCCTTGCTGTAAGGTCAGTTCAATATGTCTCATGTGCTGGCTGGGCCACTGCCAAGAAGTAATGTAGCAAGACAAGGACAATGCTGAGATGAAGAGAAGTGGATGAGCTCAGTGCTCTCAATGTTAATTATCAGGCGTGATCGGCCTTGCTAAAAACTTCCCAGGCCTAGAGCCACATTTTCTCACTTGCTTTTTATCCTGATGGTGATGGAGCAATGGATGGTATCTACAGGGCCCAGCTCCTCAGAGGGATGTCAGTGCACGAGATAACCTCCATGCTAAAATTATCTTGTATCACTTGTGGTAGTTTGGGATGTGTGGCCCCTTTTATTTGACCTTCTCTCTGCTCCTGAGCAAAATAATCTCTGCAAGAGCCAAGTGGCACAGGAGCAGCCATCAGTCACCTCACCCTGACTGTTTGGCTGAGCTGAACATCCCTGTGGGGCTAAAGAAGAACTGTGTGTGCCAGAAACTGCGACTTCTCCCATTTTGCTTCGATTGCTTCGCTTTACTGAGACAAACTAGTAAAAGCTCCACTGGCTCATCAGAAGGGAAAGTCAGAACTTTGTTGGCAACTGCCCTGTGCACATTTAAGTGCACACTATGATGCTAAACCCCTCTTTCATGGGCACCCCTTTGCCGTGGGGAAAGAGCTTGCGTGCCCTTGTGAAGTTGAGAGCTATGCTGGTGGTGGCATATGCCTCCGGTAGGGTCTCCCAAGCCTGACAGGTCTCAACTGAAGGGTCAGACAAAGTGTGTCCACGGGCAGGACGGGCTCACTAGCCTTCGGGCAACCATCCTAGGAGAAGGACAACTCTAACTCCAAACCCGGGCAGATGGAGCTCGTTTAGCCCTGTAAGGCCATCCATCTAAGAGAAGGATACTCTAACCAAACCTACGACCTGAGGACTTCGCTGTCACCGTCCAAGGTCGCTAGGCCCTGGCAGATGAACCTCAGGTGTAAAGGGTGGGGCCAGTCTCGCGCACGCTGCGCCTCACCTAATAAAATCCACCGCGCAGGCTTGAAGGGTCCCAAATCTTTGTCCGCGAAGCCAAGCCATGATGATGATGCTAAACCCGACCTGGTCCTCCCTGGCTCCCTGTGCACTCGGGAGCTGCCAGGCTGTTTTCCTCACACTGCACCTGCAGGAATGGGATTAACTTCCTCCATGGAGGTGGCTGGTGAGATCACACTGTTGGTGTGGGACAGCAGTTATCAATCTGACAGAGATGTGATTTTCTTTCTCCTTCTCGTTCCAGCAAGCCCAGTGATGTGCTCTTTTGGAGCAGCAGTCTGTCCTGTTCTCATTTGTCACTTTTTACCTCTGAAGCTGGGTACATCCCTCCACAGTGGGGCCGTTCCACGTAACTTCAGTGCAATCTGGCAATGAAGCTGACAGTCCAACCGGCTCTCTAGAGGAAAGGGAGATGTCTTTAAGTCAGTACCTACTGCACCAGCAAAGCCCTGAGCTTGCCACCCCAGACAGCGTGTAACGGTAACACTCTTAACTTCAAAAAGCCAGACTTGCTCAGTCAAGGCTTTGGCTTGAAAGAATGGGCTGAACTGGGCAGTCCTTAAACAGGACCCCTTCCTGGGTCAGTCCCCAAGCAGAAGACAGCGTTTGGGGACCCAGTACAGAAATTAAGCTGAGTCAGCATTTTGGCAAAGACTGCCTAATCTTTCAGGGGAACAAGGAGGAAAACATTCCCCTGAGAGATGAAAAATTTTAAACACCAAACCTCTGGATTTTGTTCTGAAGCAAGGTCTGTGTCACCCTGCTAATGGACAGGGACTTTCAAACACCCCAGAGGCACGAAACCCCTGCAAGGTGATGAAAGACCTGCCCACAAATCACGGTGTGTTGCAGCTCGTGTTCACAGATGAGGACCAGCATCGAGCCCGGCTGTTCTTTCCCAAACAGCCCTGCTGTGACCCATCCTCAAGGCCAGCCTACTCCAGAATAGCTCTGCTCCACAACTGCTCTGACCAGAGCATGGGGCACACGATGGGACAGGATGATTGCAGTGTGCGGTGGGATTGAGAGGTGTTGGAGGCAGCAGTGATTCTGGAGGGGGAGCTGGGACCACTAGAGGGAAGCATGAAGCCGCTCACACTAATGGCTTTGGAGGATGGAGAGGGAGAGCCCCAGAGCTGGCAACAAAAGGAGCTGCAGGTATGGGGACAGACAGAGTCATCTCCTGGGGTGCTGCTGCTTTGTGAGCTGCCTCCGGCATGTCCTGGGCAGGTCTGGCTGAGCAGGCAGGAGTGCAAATGCAATCAGCTATCTCCGAATGGTCCAAGTCTTTCTTGGTTCCCCAGCAGGAGACTGCAGGTGCTCACCATCCTCTGTACAGCCTGGAGGCTCCCTGTGAGCCATGGTGTGTCTCTCTGATTTAGCATGTAATTAAACACATGGTAAAAGGGAGCAAACCTCATGGGGCGTTGCCAGCTGAGGGCTCCTCCCTGGCATGGCAGAGGGTGAGCTGTGAGGCTTAGCTGAGCCCAAATGGGTCAGGTTGGTGCCCAAGGATGGAGAACAGCAAAGAACTAATTCCACTGTCCCATCCCAAGCTGGATCCAAGAGTCCTGGCAAGAACGGTCAGCTCCTGGGGGTGGGGGAGAGGGAAGGGGACCCAGACACCTCAAAGGACGACTGCTCGATGCACTGGGTCCCCAGTCAGGTTTTGCTGTGTATTTGGGTGCAGAGCACATCAGCCAGACATGCCTTCCACTCCCTACCCCCAGGGATGTGAGTGTCCTTTAGGCTGAAGGTGCTGAACCACAGAGGTTATTCCACTACTTTCAGTTCCAGTCCAGCATAGTTCATGGTGCCTGCTCAGACCCTGTTGGGGTTTAACCCCAGGCAGCAACCAAGCACTACGCAGCTGCCTGCTGACTCCTCCCCTCCACCCTCGTGGGATAGGGAGGAGGATCGAAAACAAAGCTCATGGTTTGAGATAAGAACTTTGTAATAACTGAAATAAAAATAAAATATAATAATAATAATTCTAATGAAAAGATAACAAAAAGACATGCTAGGAGAATATTTCAGATCCCATGAACTGTTCTCTCGCTGCTTGCTGGCTGAAAAAATGGGGGTCTTTGCCCATGTGCCTGCATCTGTTCGTGGGAATACCTTGAGGCATCACGTGTTAATCCACTCGCTGCAGAGCATGGTCTAGTGTTTCTTAGTCGAACTGAATAGCAGAAAATCACAACATGCTCCATCTGCAAGTGGACAGAGACATCTTTATGCACTGACTGAACCAGGGCAGAGGAACATCTCACACTGTGTAAGACAAAGGAGCCTGCAGCAAGGGTTTGGGGATGACCCCTCTGGATTCTTCCCAGCTATAAAGAGAGACTGAGGATCTGAGTTGCTCCTCACGGCTGTCCTTGCTGGCTGGCTGGGCTGTGCTGGTGCTCCCTGGCTCTGCTGGGATTCAATCTGTGCAGAGCATCACAGCCCAGCTGAAGCAGGGGCTGCCTGTCTTTGGGCGAGGCTGTGTGCTCTGGGGGCTGTCACCGTAGCTGGATGGTGATGGGGGAGATATAACTCAGCTCTGCCCGTGGCTCCTCTGAGTCTGCGAACCCAGAGACAGTTCTGCTCTAGAGATGTTTTACTACCCTATGCCCAGGAACAAGCTCTTCTCATGGACTTGCAAGTGGAGGCCATACCAGCATCGATCAGTTCTGCCCATCCAAGTAACCACAACAGGATTCTGGAGGAAACTACAGATAAACGCTGCTACTCAGCTTCCTGCCTTTAGCTGAGGTTTTTCACGGAGCAAGAACCGCTGCGTTCATCACCCAGCAGAACTGCTTTTCTGGCTGCAGTCCTGCTCAGAGGGTCTCTGGGATTGGCGGCTGTGGGCAGTGTGCTGCCTTGCACACAACTTCTTGCAGAACCTCCTCTTATGGGATACCTGCACGAAGCAGGGCTGCTTTGGTGTGCAACTCACCTACTTGCCCCCATCGTAGGGAAGTGGTTCGTCCTGCACAGTGCAGTAGCTCTGCCCCATCCCCGCTGAGCACCGCAGTACGTCACACAGTGACCCCTTCAGCCTCCCCAGCGTGGACACACTAAACCCAGAAAGTGAGGAGAATCTAAAACAGTAAAAATCCAACATAATGAGGCTTTTCAAACCAAAAAAAGGCCAAAGGTGATTGTTGCTTCTAATTAGACATGGCCTGATATCAGGCTGATGGAGGTGAGATGAAGGCTTGGGGTCAGGAACAGCAGGTTGAGTGTGCTCCCTGCATCCCCTCCCTGACTCTGTGGGGCAGCAGGGCCAGCCAAGTGCATCATCCCGGCTGCGCTGCAGGGGAACACGTGAGATTGGTAGGAAAATCCCAGCAGAGACACCACTAGTTGTATTTTTCCCCACCTTAACCTGAGCCATTGCTCCTGAGCAATCTGGGACTTTTAAAGGCTGGAGTGGGAGCAAGAGTTACTCAGTTGTCACCTCTACGTCTGGCTTTTGGTAGCACCCTGGGCTTGTACCCTGTCAGCTCTGTGCCAGGTGCCGTGGAGATGAGCCTTTAAACCTTCCTTGCCTCCCAGGACCAGAGGATCAATTCATGAGCATCAGGAGAGCTTTGAAACCGTGGGTAGGTGGCTGTGAGAGAGGAAGATGCTGCAACTTTTGGGGCTCTGAAATGCAAAGTAACGTTCCTTCTCATTTCCCACAGCCTGGCGGGCTTTGATAGGCTGCTGCACTGGGGAAGAGGACAGCCGAAGCTGCAGAGGTGCTGCTCTGAGCAGCTGCCTGCAGCTGGGACCCCTCTCCAGTCAGGGACTGGAGTTTGGTCTGGAAGAGCTGGAAAGAGCTGAACCAGCTGGGCAGGAGCTGCAGCTGCCAGCAGGATGGGTGCAGCCTGAGCAGTCCTACATGTGGCAGCCATCACCCTGGGCTCCTACTGTCCTCTCTAGAGGTCTCAGGGTGGGGCTGCTTGTCCACCCTGGTCAGCAGGGTGAAAACCAGGACTGGAGGAGCTCAGGTCCTGTAGCGTCCCCCAGAATATCCATCATGCTCCAGCCTTCTCCCCTGCACTCCTCAGGTCTTCTGGGAACCCCTTAGCAAGTTTTCAGCATTCCCGAATGCTGCCTGTGCCGCAGCCTGGGTCAGGTCTGTCAACCTCAGGCAGCAATGTACGGCTCTGCACAAATTAAATTCCTAAGGAAACCAACCATGACACTGGACGGATTTGTCTCACACTCTCAGTACTGGGTCTATCATCTCCCCTCCAAACCTCTGCTAAGAGCAGGAAGGGCTCTGACCTGACCAGACAGACCAGAGTTCCTCTGCCCGCCACAGGAGAGCTGCTGCTGGTGATGCTTCCCCAGCAAGTCTCTGCCTTGGTACCCAGGCAGGTCCTGCTCAGGCGGGCACAAGCAGGCTCCAACGGACGCTCTGCTGCTCTCTGAGCTCGGGAAGGTACAAGCAGTGGGGAATGAGGCTGGGCTGGCTGATGCCCGGGCTCTGCAGCGCAAGCCCTTTTGAATGGCCTTATCAATTATTCACAGAGCTCAAAGGCTCAGCAGGTCTGCCCGCAGCTCTCCCCGCCTCCCTCGCCTCTCTTCACTCTCCGAGCTCTCTGACATAATGGGAGTAGCTGGCTCTTTCACACCAGAGCTGATTTCGGAAGATGTCTCAGGAAGACACCTGAGGCACCAGCATGCCCGCAGGCTGGGAACGAGCTGGAGTAAGCTGTGCCGTAAGCCACAGCTCGACTTGTTGGCCAATCTGCAGCACAGAGGTATGTGACCCTTTGCTAGCAAAGGCTCTGCTCCTTGCTGGGAGGCAGAAAGGTTGAGGGAAGGCTCTTTCCTGGAGACATCTGCCCTGCTTTGAGATCATGAGCAATTGCATGCTGAGGCCAGGGAAGGACCCGACGCCCAACCTCACAGGGTGGCCTCCCTGGAGCAGAGCAGCTCTCACAAATCCTTGGTTGCAGTGAGGAACTGGTGGATGAACCGTGCCATGAATGCTCCTGCAAGGTGCTGAACCAGCAGCAGAGCAGGATCAGTGCAGGGCAGTGACTCCAGATACACCCGACCCCTTCTTCCCCCTTGCCCTGTTACTGACTGGACCTAGACAAGACATCTCCTGTCTGGGATGTGCGAACAGGAAGTTTCAATTTCATCTGTCCCAAAGAAGTGTCATAGGATGGCTGTGGAGCCACGATGTTGAGAAGGGAGCTTATATTCATTTCCCTCTTCACAGGTATCATACGCACACAGACCTCTGCACTGCACGAGCACTTATTGTGTGCTGCCGAGGGTGGCACCACCTTTGCATGGCTGTGTTTTGTGTCCCTGCACCAGCAGACAGAGAGGATTGACGTTAGCTCAGACATGGTGGGGTCTGTGTTATTGATGGAGGAGCCCAAAAGGTCAGCTCCTGCTGGCACAATGGCCGTGGTTCAACACGACTGAGGAGCTGTGGTTCCTCAGCAGCTGGGCCGGGGGGATCGAGGGATGTGGGGGGCGAGGAGCTGGGATGCCAAGATGATCAGGGCCCTTCTTGAGTCTGCACTAGGCATTTGCCTTCTAGCTCCCTGGAAATCCGTGTGTGAGAGGGGTTATGGAGAGGCCAGCAGACCCAGTGAGGCTCTGAGTTCAGCTGATGTGTAGCAAATCCTTCCACCCAAGAGCCAGCACTGTGCAAGTTGGGGTGCTCCCTGCCACGTCAGCCTTGCTCCGGGCGGCAGGCAATGCTTGCCAGTCTCCGGGCACGCACCTTCAGATGCCATCCCTTGGTCTACCAGCCTCCTTGACACAGCAGAAGGCCTCTGGTTGCAATGTTCATAGTAGCCTTGCCAATACTGGGACAAGACAGAGGAAGAGGTTTTATTTTTGGCTATGGTGAAGAGGGTGAGGAGGGAGAAAACCATGATATGAGAAGAGCTGTGTCAATGGGAGATAAGCCTGGGCATCTGTCCCAGTTGGATGGTCCTCCGACTCCCCTGCAAGTTGCCGCTGGCTCCTCACGACTGGAGGTCCTCCCAGCAGAGGTCTCCTCTTCCCCTCTCCCATATCTGTCTGGTCTTGGCCACACACACAGGGAACCGGCACGTGCCATCCCTGGGACAGTCGTCTTCTTGGTGGAGGGGTGTGGGGTGTGGGAGAGCCAATTCCACTAGGCTGGGATGGAAAGGGGGGTCTGGTGATGTTGGTCCCTGCTGCCAGGACAGAGCTGAGCTGTAGAGAAGAGGGGTCTTGGCTGCAGGGAGCTGGGCGAGGGCTGCCTGCTGTCTGCCTGCAGCCTGTTGGGACATCACCATCGCCCCAGGGGGAGCAGGACTCCGCTGCAGAGGTGCTGGTGCTCTGGAGGGAGCTCCGACCTGAGCTGGCTGCTCATTTGTAACAGGCTCCGCGTTCATGCTGTGGTCTCCATCTACGAGCGCTCAGCTGCCTTGTCATCAGCCAATTCGATCCATCAGCTTCTTGACAGGCTCGGAGAATAAAAATAACCACCCATTTCTAAGTGCCTATTATGGCACTTTGAAAAATGCCTCCGCAGGCGAGCCTGAATTATTCCCAAAGTACTCATTTTTTAAAAACGTTATTTTAATGTAATAAATTATTTGTACTGAAGAGTAAAAGATTATCCGTGTACCCTGATAGCTCTCTGCACAGCGAGGGGTGCGGGCCTGTGCCTCCCATGGGGAGGGTAGTGCGGTGAGCTCTGGCGCTGAGGGGAGCAGAGGAGCCATCGCAGCCACCCAGGAGCCGCCGCTGATGGTCTCTGTGCTGTGGGGTAACACCAGTGGGAAACCTGCGGAGCTGCCATTGCTGCTTAAAAAAGCCCACATAACCCAGGGGACCTTGAGGTGGCCTGGCATGATGCAACATCCCCTGGGTGAGGAAGGACAGCCCTGGCTGCCCTGCACAGCCCAGCTCTGTGGGATGGCAACTGCCCATGGACCAGCCAGCCCATGGCTCCCCGCAGGAGAAAGCTTTTGCAGCTGCTGCAGCCAGTCTGAGGCAGACAGCTCCCGAACAACACCATGGCATCCACTCTGGAGCCAGGGAGGTACTCAGGAGTCCTTGTAGCAACTCTACCCATTTCATAGGAGCATCATGGCATGGGGATGCTCAAATGCCTGCACACCCCTCCATGCCTCCACACATTGGGTTGGGCCTGCCCAGGTGAGCCAGGCGGCTCGTATAACGCAGAACATAAACATCTTGCCTGGGCTTGCTCTGGGTGCAGGCACCTGCTCAGCCAGGCAGGGTGGGGATGGGACGGGACGGGACGGGACGGGATGGGATGGGGTGGGATGGGATGGGATGGGACAGGATGGGATGGGACGGGACGGGATGGGATGGGGTGGGATGGGCTAGGATAGGGTGGGGTGGGATGCGATGGGATGGGACGGGATAGGATGGGGTGGGACGGGACGGGATGGGGTGGGGTGGAATCCCTGCACAGCCCAGCTCAGGCGACAGGGCACTGCATGTCCCAAGGGAAAATGAGAGCTGTGGCTGATCAGATTTAGCAGAGGGAAGGGGCTCTCCCTGGAGAGAGGCTTGGTTTGATGACAGGCTGAGGGAACGGGGAATCCTTCATCTCCCAGCAACCAGCCACCTGGGAGCACACAGCCTGCAGCGGTCTCACCATCTCACCCACGCTGCCTTGCAGCTTTTGGTACACAATACCAGCCATGAGCAGCAGCTGGTTGAGGATGCCACGGTGACCTGCACCGTGGAGCAAAAGTGCTCCAAAAAGACCTGGGTTTTTTTTAGTGAGGTATTTTCGGCATCTTTGGAACTTTTTTTCTGTAGTATTCCATGATATTTTTAATATATTGTTTTTTCCTTAAAATTGCTTTGGTTTAGGCTAAACCCCAAAATACTTGTTCTTCACAGACTTGTCTTGGTGGAAAAAAAAAAAAAAGAGTATGAAACCTTATATTTGGATGAATGTTTTGGGTGAATACAAAAAATGATGGGTTTTTTGTTAAATAGCAATTTGTAAAAATATGGATCGAAAGAGGAGGAAGGCTCAGGCTCATGTTTCAAACAACTCCTCTGTGGGAAGTCAGACCCCCAGCATCATCTCTTAGGCTGCTTGAGAGCGTGGGAAACCCTCATCGCTGAAGATGTGAGGGCATGGTGTGTGTGTGGGGGGGGGGGGGCTGTGATTGCAGCCTCAGCCATGCCGCGGGGGGAAATGCTGGTGCTGACTGCTGGGAAGGAGACCCTGGAAGAGGAGCCCGATGCCCTTCTCTGCCTCCAAGAGGGACAGGCACAGTGTGGGGAGCAAGTGCTGCCACCCCCATGGGCAGCCCCAGGTCTGCGCTATCCCCACGCCTCTCTCAGGAGCTTGTGCACGGAGCCGTGCGGGCTCTGGAGCCGCTCTCCTACAGTCCTTCCACCACAGGGGCTGGAGCCCATCACGTCCCAGGGCTTTCCTCCCCGACAGACCTCCCCTCCCCGAGTGGCTTGATTATAGGGTAGCCATTCAAATCATTTTAATGAGCTCAGCCTGCTGCTGTGAGGCACCAGTAACTATGGCAACTTCATTCAAAGGTGGCGTGTGTGGTGGCTGTGTCAGGATTGGTGTTTCGGGGAGCTGATTGGAGGAGACGGGCGAAGGTGGGAGCCCTGTGGGAATTTGGGCTTGTTTGCACGAGGGGTTTCATTTAAAGTGGTGACAAGTGGCACTCTTGGGGTGCAAAGGTCCAAGGCAGACAAGTCCCCTTTGGTTCAGGGACCCACTGCCCACGGTCCCAGGAGACCCCGGGGACTCTACACCGTGGCAAAGCACGCTGCAGGGATGGGGGCTCTCCAACCTGTCACTGTCCCAGCCATCACCTTGTGGGCATTAGCAAATTGCTCTTGCTTCCCAGCAAAGAGCTTGGCCCTAGGTGTCTTCTAACCAAATTGTCACTCCAGGCTGGTGGTGGAGTATTGCCTGCTGGGAGCAGGATCAGGCTTTCGGTCCCACCTGAGGCAGCACAGCTGAAGCTGGCACCGTGCTGCTCACTCCTCACCACCCCAGCTATGCTGCTTGTCTCGCTTACACCTAGGGCAGTCCTAAGGCACTCAGAAATTACAGGGGTTGTGTCTGCTTTATATTAGCACCATGGAGAGCCGGCGCAGGCATGTTTTCCTAGTAAATCACTGCCATCCCACTCTGGGCTGCCTTACACAGGGCACTGGATTCAGGGAGGAAATAATTCTTATGTTTCAGTGCCACTGGCAACCATAAACCAGCTGCTACAAACCTCTGTGGTCACATAGTTTATGCAGGTAAAATAAACAGCATAGGCATGGGCTGCACCTCTGCCCAGCAGCTGCAATTGTGGGTGCAGCCCCGGGGTGGTTTTGCCAGGACCCAGCTGGCATCCTCCCGCAGCGCGGCTCTGGGGAGGCTCTTTCCCCCACGGGAAGCCCGGGCTGAGGCAGCTTTGTCGTGAAGGAAAACGCTGCTTGGATGCACAGCGTGCCTGGGGAAGGGCACCACGTCCCTTGGTTCCTGTTTTGCTGAGCACTTACTCCACTGCACCCCTGGCACTAGCGTGAGGTGGCTTTAGCCCCCTCCCTTTGGGTAGGTGGGTCTGCACTGAGCCCATGGTGCGAGAAGATGCCACATAAACCAGATCTTCCCAGACCAAAGCTCACCAGCTAGTCCTGTCAGCAGCACTGCACGGAGCTTGCCACGGAGTTTTGCTTCTATCGATGGCCTAATTTTCCTCTCAGCCTCTTTGGCATAAATAAATCCTGCAGAAACCAGAGCTTTTCTGTAGGCTCCACTTTTAATACATGCCCAGTGAGAATCGGGGCGATGAAGTTACTCCAGACGCACACGTGTGTATCTTGGATCAGCATCTGGTCCCAGCTGAATTTCTGAAGTTAAGTCTCAGTGAGGTTTAAGGATTTTTTAAGCACCTCCTGGATTGCATCAGCAATAAATTTGTGTTTATAGGCTCGGTAGCCGAAGCGGTTTTTTAGAGGAAAGGCGAATGAATAGGGAATGCAGGCTGGGTGGAAAGGTGGGGATTTCAAGGGTCACAGGTTGCAGCAAAAAAAACCCCTCCCTGTGGACACCATGCCTTGAAGTCTGCTCAGCCTCAGCCTTGTAGAAATAAGCAAAAAAGAGAAATGTTCTCAACATGTCTGAAACCGAAAAAATGTTTCGCTCTCAGGCTGGAGCTTCTCCTGACTTTGTCTCCTTGCCCATTTTAATTAATCCAGCTAGGATCACAGTTACTGGGAGCGCAGCAAAGAGATGCACATAGACAGGGTGGAAGCATGGTAGGAATTTTTGGATGAATTCTGCATTTTTCCACTGGAAAATGCTGATTTTTTCAAAAATGACATAGTTTAAGAGAAGGTTCTTGATTCATTTATTGAGTCAGAAAAAAAGTTGGAAGGAGTTCCGAGTTTGTCAAAATGAAGTGTTTTGAAGTTCCCAAAGGAGGAAAAAAAAAAAAATAAATCTACTTTCCAGTTCAAATGACCTCTTGTTTTGAAATCTAAGCTAATTACAATTAAACAGTTCAAAAAGATGAATGCTTTGAAATCAGGCTTGGTAAGGAGACTCAGCTCATGAATGCCTTTAAGATTTTGGCTTTTGAGGGCAAGCTCTGGTGGAATCCTTTGTGCAACCTGAGACAATGGCACTGCTCCTCACCTCGACTCAGGATGACACATGAGAAATCACAGCTTCGCCCCGTGAGCTGGAGTCAGCTCTCAGCCAACGCAAAAGCTTTTCCTCTTTCCATGTTCACAGTGGATGGACCAGAGCAGTTGAATCGGGACAACTGTGGCTGACAGCGATGGGCAGCATTTCTGATGGACATGTGGGCCGCGGAGCTCCCAAAAGGATGACTTTTCAGATGATCCTGTTGGCTGCTGACCTCATCCTGAGCAGACCCTGCTTTGCAGAAGGGAAGGAGACCCCCCATCTCCAGCGCACACAAGGTGCAGCATCACCCAAAGAACCAACTGCAGTTGATGGTCCAGGGGTTTGGAGAGTTTCAACACAAAAGATCATTAAAAAGTTGTTTGAAGCTCAAAACCCCCCCATATTGGGTACCGAAGTCCCACTGGCAGCTGTTGGGTGTGAGATGCTTCCCTGTGCTTCTGGCTCCTCAGCTTCCGCCTGTGAGTGGCTGGTGCACAGTGGGACCACAATAGCCTCCACTTATTGCATCGTGTCTCTTGGGCAATGAGCAGACTGCGAGCCTGAACTGCAAAGGTGATGTGAAGGTGACTCTGTCTGAGCTCCTCATCTGAAAACTTTAGCTGCTCTCTCTGGGGCTGCACAGATACAAGTGTCTCCCCTTGGTCCCCAGCCCCGGCTGATGGCCAGGAGCCAGGCAGCCCTCACAGGCTGAGGATCGGGAAAGCCCGTGGGCAGCGGATCTATGCAGAGCCTGGCTTGGCTGTGCTGGCAGAGGATGGTCCATGCTCTTCTCCTGGCATGGAGCAGCTCCAGGCGAGCAGCAGGAGGGGTGGGAGCTGCCAGCTTCCCCCGCTCCCTTCCAGACCAGGGAGAGCCGCTGAGCACACATGGCCTCTGGGCTCTGTAAGCTCCACCACAAAGCTCTCCTCTAAATCGCATCGTGCTCATTGGAAGCGATTACATTTTCCTGGAAGGATCTGACCCTCTGGCTGCTGGCTGCGATGGCAGCGCTCCTTCCAGTGGCTGCTGGCTGGAGGTTTGGCCAGCTGACAGCCACCACTGGAGTGGGAGCTCTCTGCCTTCCCATCCTGGGGAGCAGCCCTGGAGGCTCCTGGCTGGCAGGAGGGTCAGCTGGGCAGAGCGGTCCTCCAGTGCAGAGGAGGAGGTGTTTCAACCCCAAGAGAAAGCATGCAGGGGAAGGGGGCAGAGGGTGGAAGGAGGAGGAGTGGTGCAGAGGCTGCACAGGCTGCCTCGCCAGCCGGAGACGAAAACCAGGTGGGATGGAGAATGTGACACCCCATCACATTAGGCATTTATGCAACATTAGTGCTACGGGTCCAGCCAAGGTTCAGGGGTTTGGAGGCATGCTCAGAGCCAGGAAGCCTTCTCTGGACTTGCCTGGGAAGTGGGTGGGTGCTGAGCTGTGGGAGCTCTGCGGCACTTCATGCCAAGAGACTCACTGCTGGGTTCACGACCTGGCTGAAGAGCTGCAACCGGCACCTGCTCAGGAAGCATGTCCTGTCCCTCTCCAGCCCCACAGAAATCCTGGGAATGTCTCAGCAGTTCAGATGGCAAAAACGTCCCGTTCACTTTGCAGAGCCTGGGAGCAGGAGAGAAACTCACCTCTCACTGTTTAACAAATCCAGGTCCCTTGGAAGCTCTAAGGGAGGAGTTCTCAAGGGCGCTAGAGGCAGTGACATATGCAACTGTGAGGTGCACAGCTGGAGACCAGAGAGATGTTTATTCTGGGTCTTAGGACATAGGACTGACTAGCTCGGAGCAGTGAAGGTTAATCTTAGCCCCAAAGCCTGCTGCTGTGTCACTTCTATTACTCCCCCCTGATGTCTGGGTATTCCTCTGCACTTATTTGTAGGAGTGTAACAAAGTTATGGGTGGTCCAAGCTGCTGGCATCTGCCTGCATTCCTTCCTCCTGACCACACTACCCTGTCCCTTGGAGGGAGTAGGAGCTCAGCCCGGGGTCTGCATCCCTCCAAGTGCCCTTCCCCTCAGGAAGTGTCCGTGATGGACCTGACCATAACAGTGTGCCAAGAATGGAGAGGAAAGGAAAGGAAAATGTCTCCTCTTGCCTCCCAGATAGGCCAAATTAAATCTGGGGCATGGACAGCACTGTGACACTTCTGGGAAAGACATGGCTTGTGGCCAATCACTCTGCCCATGTTTCCTGGACCAAGGAAACGTGACAAACCATGAAGTTAAACCCATAAAAAAGGCAGAAAGTTCATAGTTGTCTCTTTGACATATGGGTGAGACAGAGTCAACCAGATTCAGTAAATGTTATGTCAGAACATCCAGTGCCGATGCCCCCGTAAGCAATAACATGGTGCCTAGTACCAAGAATAATCAGAAATTATCAGGTGTTCTCGGTACATCCGATCCACCAAAACACCGAAACAAACCAGTTTAACAGCAGCAGCACCCACTTGTGCAGATGTGCGAGGTACCCTGGTGCAGAGTGAAGCTTTCAGCAACAGCCTAGTTCTGGTGCTGTCTTGATGGAGGGTGGAAAACTCATTTTCGAATGCCCTGGCAGCAATCAATTTGGAGGTTTTGAAGAGGGAAAAACAGTCTTCACATGAAGTCCCAGCCTCACACCTCTTCGAAGAGCAGAGGGACAGAAGCCACAATAGTTGCAGCAGTCCCTATGGTTTTCAAAGCCATGATTTCCCTCTCACCTAGACAGAGTTGGGGCAAGATGCAGTTGTTTCCTTGCAAACTCTGTCTCTATTGCTTGGTCACCCAGTCTGCCCTTGGCTGTGGGAGGACTCATCTTCACAGCATATGCTGGCTGCATCCGTATGCACTAATAAAGCAAAAACCCCAAAACCACATCTCTATCTGGGTAGTTCCCACCGTACAGTCACTGGGATTTCTGTACAACTGGTTTAGAGAGTTAATTCCTGCTGTTCTGATGCATCTTAGGGTTTGCACCAGGCTGGGAGGAGTCTCTACAGCCCTGCAGCTCCTGTAACCTGCTTCAAGGAACTCCACCATCCAGAAACCTTCTCCCCGTGCTCCTCTCCCTGTACAGCTGGACACACACCGTGGACACGCAGACTAATCCCCTGCCAGAGAGTCCCACGTACGAGCCAGGACGAATCTGATTATTCCTGATGTGCTTCCAGTGGGAGACAAGAAGAGAACCAGATGTGACGGCTGGATGCTGCTGTGATCCTCCTCTCTTGCTGAAGCCCAGAGGACAGAGATGACCCCATCCAGCTGGTCCAACCACCCTCACAGCTGTGTGGGAGCCTCCAGCCCGGCGTGAGGCTGCTGCCCTCTGCCTTCCTCCCCAGCAGGACCAGCAGCTCCTGGCACGGCTCTCGGTGGGTCCTCGGAGCAAGCTGCGGGGAGCGGGCGGGCTGTAATTACAGAGATAACTCTCACCGTGTCACCCAACAATGATACATGAAAATGCTACATAAACCCGTCTATCTGGTGCTCTCGATTTATCTTTCTGCCTCTATTTATTTCTTCCTCCAGCCTATCGCTCGGTGCCGTGCAGGAGCTGGAAATGCCGGCTGCTGAAAATGCAATTTGTTTTGATTCGCCGAGATCTCCCAAAATATCTCCGTGACCTCTTGAATTTTTTTGCAATGAATTATGATAATGATGATTTTTACTTACATTAACAAACCGCAGTAGCTCAGCATGGCCAGCGAATATACAAAATAACCCCCAACCAAATATAATACATTACTTTTTTATTTTTTTTGAACGAGGCCTTAAGCAGTATCAAACAGGGGTGGCTTTTCTCACTTCGCCTTTTCTAAAAGGCATCAGTACCACATTTCTACCCTAATTATAACAATGCTTCTCCTGATGAAAGAATTCATTTGCCTTCTCTAATCAGCCGGCTGGCTTCGGAAATTGCGGCTGATCAGGGTGGAGGAGGGGCTGCCGTAAAGCTTTGGGGGAGGCAGCTCGCAAGGTACCTCAGAAATTAGGCGGCCACATCCATGGGAGGTGTAAATTGGTGATGCTGCTGGAACCTCATGGCTACACGGGTCTGCGCCTCCCGGGGGAATCTGGCTCCGAAGTCCTGGAGACCTTCCTGCCCCTGTGCAGCCCCACTCTGCTTCCAGGAGGGGGAATCGTGAGCTGCATCCAGGGATGGAGAGGAAGGAAAAAACGCTGCTGAGGAAAAGTGAATTCAGAGCACATTAGTCTGGGCTTGTTTCTTTTTTTCATGGGGAAAAACAGACACGCTGAGCCAAAAAGGCATCTCCTCCCGGAAGGCCGCGGGCAGCAGAAATGGGCAGAGCAGAACCCCGGGGGATTTGGGGTGCTTCTGCTCCCTGTGCAGGGCTGCACAAGCTCCACACGGGCTCCCCGAGGGGCTTCGGGGTGTTCCTGCTGGGCGTGCAGGGGTGCCCAAGCCATGTGCTGGCTGCTCGCGGTGGGATGCAGCCTGTGCTGGGGCACCTGCACGTCGGGGACCGAGTTTCTTGCTCTCATGCTGCTGCTGGACAAGGAGCAATGGGGCTTCAGGGGGCTCTGTGTGACAGTGGTGTGTGTCCCCTCACTTAACCTTTCTCCATCAGTCCCGTCTCAGGGGCACTCAGAGTCTTGCACTTTGCAGACTGCGCCCTGGAGCAGAGGTCTCGGCACAAGCTGCCTGGGGCGGGGAGGGCCTGGGACAGCCCCCAGCTCTCCCCCTCCTGCTCTAGGAACCCCACACCCAGCACAGTCCCCACGTGCCCAAACAGTCCTCATGCCAAGCTCCATCCAGGTGGTTTGTGAGAGCGTGGGAGCTACAAACCAGGGGGAGAATGGGTACCATGACAATCACACAAGAACTTTAAGACTTGTCGGGAGCCCTGAACAGAAGCTGAGCATGTATCACTGTGCCTGAAGGCTTAAAATGGTCAGTGGGTGTTAGTAATATCTCCTGATTAACTAATTCCATCAGTTACTCGTGGCAAAAGCCCTCACAACATGATGAAGGCTGTCTCAGGGACATGGTCCAAGGGTCTGGGTGCTGCAGTTCTTCACAGGGCCCTGTCTTGGACCCACTTGCTGCTGTCAAGCAGGTCACTCATGCTCTGTGTGCTTCTGCTGCCCTGTGATGGTGGCATTCAGTGCGGTACCAGGCATTGGGGTATCTCATATGGGTGACCACATCTCAGGTTTTGGGTCTTGTAGGTGCAGGCTCAGCAAAGCGGTGTGGAGCCACCTCCTACACTGCAGGAAACTCAGAATTTCCATGACCAAACAAGCTGTGCTTGGAGCCTCATGCTCACGTACAGAGATTTACTCAACAGGAAAAAGCGTTATGTGATGTGGGACCAGTTCCAGGGTATGGATAACTGGGTAGTCACAGGAGCAACTGGAATTTAAGCCCTGCTGAAACCTTGGGAGAGCAGAGAGTTTTCTGACTGAAGGTCCAAATGCTCCTGACTGTTGAGGCTGACTTTGGCTTTGTGTTGGGAGGGATGAGGGCTTAGCTGCATGAACCAGCCTCACACTACCCAGCAGCATGACAGAAGGTACCAGGCTCGAGTAGGTCTGTGTGGAGAACACAGGTGGGTGTTGATTTCAGCAAACGTGGGCCTTCTTGAGCTCTGGGACATGAGGAGATGGGGGTTTTAATGTCCCAGTCACTGATAATTTTTCCTTTGCAGTCTGCAGTCTGCACTACTTCGGGATGGAGTCAGTGCACAGACCAAAATCTGCTCCTGCTTGTGGGCCTGAATGTCCAACAGGGCCATGGAGGCACCCGCAGGGTCTGAGGGTACCACGTGAACTTGCATATGCAAAGCAGAGCGTTGACTCGCTGCGGTGAGATCACTACATCAATGAGGAAGGACCCTTCCCTTGCAGGTGCCATGGACCCTCCTGCAGTGATTTCTAAATCAAAAAGCACCTTAAGTTTGTCCATGGCTGGCAGGGTAATGTGTTATATCCCAACCTCCCAGCTGACTCCTCAGCAATCCCCCAGCACCAGTTCTCCATCCTGCTCCGTCCTCTCAGACTGTTGCAGTGCTGGATTTGCAGGCTCATTGGCACAAGCCCTTGTCTCATGTTCTCACAAGTTTTTGGGAAGTGCAGCAGGAGTAGCTGGTGCAGGAGGTCTGAGCGTGAACGGGTGGGACCCGGAGATCAGCCAACAACCCCCCCAGTGTATGAACACTGCAAGTATACACAGGGACAGTGAGGTCCTCGGTTCCTCCTACCTAGCCACAGGTGTCTCCTCCAAAGTCGCCCTCCAGGAAGATCTCCTGAACAGATGGATCCCCTCACAGTGCTTATGCGGGGGTGTTGCTTGTCATGCCCTAGGCTATATCAAATTCTCCTTCAGGTTGCATGGTTGCTGAGTAACAGACCTCGCCATGACTGAGGAAGGCCCCAGCCTTTCACACCATCTCCTGTCATTGAGCAGAAAGGCCTCAGTGGCTTGTACCGCACTTTTTACCCAGGAGGAGCATCTCACCATCACAGCAGGACTCAGCCATGCCAGGGAGTGGCTGGCTGCTATAACCTGGGCCTCACTAGAGCATTTGGCCTGGTAGTGCAGGGTGAATAGTTGGACTTGATGGTCTTAAAGGTCACTTCCAACCAAACTGATCCTGTGATTCTGTGACTTTCTTCTAACCATCAGGTACATTAATGATTTAATGTTTAAATAAGATTTTATTGTAACCATAGTAGACTGACATTAAGATGTCCCTGCTCATTGCAGGTGGGGTTGGACTAGATGACCTTTAAAGGTCCCTTCCAACCCAAAACATTCTATGATAGTAAAGACATAGGATAGGAAATCGGCCTGCGAAAAGAGAGGTCCCAGAGAAGAGCTAGTGCCTGTGGGGGTGACAACGCACAGAAACACTGTCACTTGACTGTCTCCACACCCTGGGGTACAACCAGAAGCTCCACACAGCCCTGTGTAGAGTGGTCCTCACACACCCACCCTGGCACTGACCAGCACCCATCTCCAGCTGGGCAGACACGCTTGCTCCCCGCCCTCAAGTGCTCGCAGGGATGCAGGGTCGTGGGCTCGGGGTAGCGCTGTGGTGGCAGGGGATGAAGGATGCTCACATGACGAAGCCGTCAGCACCATGGGTGCTCATGTGACAGTCGCGGGGTGTCTGTTTTCCCTTCAGTGGTATAAATGCTCTCTTCAGAACAGCACATTCCCCGCCACCGCTAATGAAAACACATGGTGCCTTTATGCAAAAGCTCCTTCTCATTCTTGGTAATGACATTGGTGGTGGCAGCTCCTGTCTCCTCCTGCTGCCTCGCTCCCTCCCAAGCACCCTTGTCATTTCCCTTCCCTTTATCGACAGCCTTTAATGGGATGAGTCTTTTGCCAGCAGAAAGGAGCCAATGTGTTCTCAGCGGCTGTCAAAGGCACTTCGACTGCATAAAGAGCCTCCCATGTGGTCTCACAGTTAAAATATATATACATACAACAGACAAAACTGTCACCAACGTGCCAGAACCATCATTAGCACTTGATCTTCCTAGCACAGAGGACAAGCCTCAGCTGGTTATTTTCATCCCAAATCCTTTTTTTCTGTTTTTGTTTTATTTTGGGACCGGGGCTGGGGAAGGGTACTTGATTTCCCCTGCACCGCATGGAAGAAACGACACAGACCTGGTGGGCACATTAAGTTCCCAGTAAGGAGATGTGGCATCTCTAGGAGGTGCTTTTAGAAAGCGTCAAAACAACATCCCCACCTGCCTACCCCCCGCCAACCTTTTGATAAGCTTTAGGTGAGACTATAGCTCGCTGGGAAGTGCAGGGAAGGGGAAATCTACACAGCATCGAGAGGGAGGAGTGATGTGAGGATGCGCTGAGCAAGGAGAGGAGCCGATTTCTCTGCTAAACCAGCTCACAAGGGCCCTGCAGCACCTGCTGCTGTCGACAAGAAGCTCAGCAGGCAGACCTGGCTGCCTGCAGCTGCCATAAGCAGAGGGAAGGGTACCTTTCCTTCTGAATCTATGCTGTCTGCTGCAGATCTGATGCATCTGGATCTCTTTAGGGTGGAGGAGATTCAATGGATTGATTCCATCTGGTGTGCCAGGGACACCATGAAGAATGAGTAGGGCATGTGGGCTGGTCCCAGCAGTGCAGCTTCCTGGTCGCTCTGTGGCCTGTCTGCTTTCCAGCTCTGCTTATGGTCTCACCCATGTGGATGAAGTTGCCCATTTGCTCATGGTATGGTATCAGATGCTGGAGAAAGGGGCTGGCTCACCTGGATGCACAGGTCCCTTGCCTGCAAGGGAGGAGCTCTGCTGGCACCAGCATCAAGACGTGCATGATGCACGTCAATCCAGTTACAGGCACCTCTGCACCTTCTGCTGTCCAAACCTCAGCTCAAAAGCACCCACCCAGAGGTATATTCCAGTAAATCTTCAGGGAAGATCACATCCATCATCTTCTCCTACCTGACTGGAGGTTGGAGCGAGGTGGGGATCGGTCACTTCTCCCCAGGAACAAGTGACAGGACAAAAGCAAACGGCCTCAAGTTGCACCAGGGGAGGTTGAGGTTCGACATTAGAAAAAATTTCTTTACAGAGAGGGTTGCCAGGCATTGGAACAGTCTACCCAGGGCAATGGTGGAGTCCCCATCCCTGGAGGGGTTTAACAGTCATGTCAAGGTGGTGCTGAGGGACAGGGGTCAGTGGGGACCTGGCAGTGCTGGGGGAACAGCTGGACTTGATGATCTTAAAGGTCTCTTCCAACCTAAATTATTTTGTGATTCTCCATGTAGACGTGCCTTGGGAGGGTGATTCCCAGTGCAAGCCCTCTGTTTACCACCATGGATTTTCTTCCCCCCTGCCAACGTTCATTGCCCAAGCAAATGTCCTGTCAGCCTGCTTGTTTAGACATAGAAACAGAAGATGATACCCAGGTACCATGAAGATATTTTCTTTAAGAACCAGAAGAGAACCTGAGGACAAGTTTCCCCTGGCTCCCCAGCTCCGGGAGCACGATCAGGTAACTGCAACGTGCAGCCTGTAGCAGCTGCTGCTGCCGAGGAGCAGCCACTGGCTGGGTGGTGAGGGTGTTTGGGGCTGCAGAGTTCAAAGCAGGGCTCCTGCTGCCCAGCCAGCTTTGGCCTCGTCAAGCAGCGCCAGCCACAGCATCCCCAGGGCTGGGGTGTGGGGAGCACATGCAGCCGCCTCCAGTTCTCAGCCGCACCCCCCCGGGGATATCTGCATGAGCCACCTGCGTCCCAGCCAGCTCGGCTGAGCCCGAGAAACGGGCAGAATCAGACCAGAGTGATGAATGCGCTGGAAGATGCCATGCGGTTTCGCAGACAGAGAGGCTAAATTCATCTACTAAATTATTCACTGTGAATTTTTGCTCTGTTCTAGCAGACACACATCCAGCAGCTATATAATGGGGAAATTCAGTATATATCATAGTAGTGAGACTCGTATCCATTACGCACCACAGTTGTTAATCTTCAGTGAACGTATTTAATAATAGCTATTTATGTAACATACATTAACCACCCCTTTTAAACCGAAATTGAATGCGTATTTGAGAACCTTAATTCAAAGGTTGAAGCTGAGTCTCTGAGTCAGAGTAATAAGGATTTTGAAAGAGGGGTGTTTAAATACTTTGGAAGAAAGGAAGGTGACTGGAAAGAAAACCTTTAAAAAAAAAAACCACCCAAAGAGGTTTTTTGCACTTGAAATCCCCCTGGGTGCAGACTGGAGCCATGTGGCTAAGAGGGGAGCTGTGGGCAAGGAGAAAGCATCGAGTGGCTGGTTACCATGAGCAGGAGAGATTGCTGAGCGCCCTGGAGGCGTGGGAGCCCCATGGACCGCAGCCTCTCGTGAGGGATGAGCAGGGCTCTACAGATGCCCTCGGGCAGCAAAGGATGCCCCGGGCCATGGGAATCTCCTGTTGGCATCAGGGCTGCTGAGCAGAGCCCAGTTGCAGCCCACGGAGAGCGAGGAGGGTGGGGAAGCACTGTGGTACCTCCAGCCTTGCAGCTAAACCTACCACGAATCTTCTTAGAACAGGAAGGAAGAAGAAAGCACAGAATCACAACGTGCTGCCGGAGTCCCCCCATCTCCAGGGGAGTCCCCATGGCGCTGGGGGTATGGGTATCCTGAGCCTACCAGCCTGGGGCCAGGGATGCTGCTGGGCTACTACATCCTAAAGCATCCCCTGATTTTTTGTTTTAATCAACTCTTCCACCTCTATGTAATCCACAACCGTTAGACTAAACAAAAGGGGGGAGGGAGGAGAGGTGGAAGCGATAAAGAATCGAAGTGGGACCCAGTTGCGAGTCAGAGGCACTGGAGCTCCTCCCTAGAGAGCACGCTGCCTGGACACCCAGTGTCTTCCTTCTGCCCCGCACCAAACGGCTGCTTGCCCCATCCTTTCTGCTCCTGAACAGCCTCCAGCCCCTGCTGCTGCCCTCCCCAGCTCTTTCCTCCAGCATCTCTGGCCTCACCAGTTTTCCCCATTTCGCTGATTGCTTCCTAAATTAGCCAAGCTGAAGTGGGTTTTTCTGTGAGTGGTGGAGCCATGGCACCTGCTTTTCTCTGGCTTCATGTCTTGGAGAATGAGGTATCATTGACGCATCCTGAAGTTGGACAGTCGTGGCTGGACTTCTGCACGGGGATTGTCTGTGGTCTAATGCTCTGGTTAAGATCCCGTTGCTATTTTTCACTTTGTGAGGGCACTGACTTTAATTTCCCTTCCTGTTTTATTACACTTTGTAGTCTCCCAGCATCTGTCCTGTTGATTCAGACTGTCGACTTCACAGGCCAGGACCACCAGTTTCTTTGCTCCTAGAGCAACAGCATGGCCTTAGGGCAGTATGTAAGAACAGGGCGAGCACATAGCAATACTCTCCTGATGTCCATCCAAAAGGCTCCTCAGCCAAAGGTGCTTTCAAATCTAACATCCCTCGAGGAATTTTCTTCTTGTGGATGCGCCTGGGGAGTCGCACGTTTTCACCACACACCGTGTGAAGTGCCACCTCCCGTTTAACATGAGCGCGATATCCATCAGCCCTGTGGGCAGCCCCCTGATCCTCGTGCTGGAAAGGGAGAAAAGCCAACAGCAGCCCATCCTCTTGAGGCCACGCATGATTTTACCGACTCCTGCCACACACCCCTTCACATCCCTCCAGAGATGACGTCAGAACTGCCCAGGCTTGAAGGTAGAGCCCACCTCGGGTTCACATGGAGATAGACTGACAGCTTCTGGTCTTTATAATTCTGGGTTTTATTCCTTTCCTAATAATTCCTAACATTTGATTTGGTTTTTCTAACCACCACCGAGCACAGAGATGACATTTTCAAAGACGCCTGTATTATAACACCGAGATCTTGTTCTCTAGCAGTGACAGGCAGCTCACGGCACTTTATTTAATTCATGAAGTTAGGACTGTATTTTCCCATGTACATTAGTTTCCATTTATCTACCCTGAATTTTATCTCCCATTTTTGTCACCAGTCACTTGATATCCCAAAGTCTTTCTGCAGCCCTTCACAATTGGCCCTTGTCTTTACTAACAAAATAATTCAATATCTCCAGTTCTTGGCTGCAGGAGTTACTGCAAGAAAGTTGATGCCAATAAGCTGTGTGTGGCGGCATTTGGTACAGCTAAACCAGGTCAGCTTCAGAAGGGATGTGGGAGCAAACCATCACATTATCTTGATGGGACACAGAGTTCTCAGAATCCAGGTCAAACCACCTCTCTCCACCTTAGACCTGTCCAGGCAGGGATCCGGGTCCTGGCACTGGCCAAGGGGCAGCGTCTGGCTCTATGCAGAGCCTCCAAGGCTCTGACTATGCTGGCTGGTCATGGACCTCCCCCTCACACCCAGCTTTCTGCCTGAATTTGTGCCCCTGAGACTTCCCAAGGTGCTGGTGCGTGGACGGATGGTCCCAGGAAAGCCTCCTGATAAACCCCAGAGGTCTGGAGCTGAGCAGAGGGAATTGTGTGGAGTGAGAGAGCAGGTGAACAGTGACTATCACTTTTCCTTGCACTCAGCTGGGGGCTTGAAATGACTTGCTGGGTCACCACCAGCAATGCTGACCCACTGTGCCGCATGTGAGAACAGGATTTTCTGCAGAGCTCATCCAATGGCACGGGCAGTGCAAAGAAGAGCCGGCACACATGCCATGTCTGGTTCATTCCCAGTCCCCACCTGGCTATGCCAGCCAAATCCTTCTCACCAGGGGGGGTCAGTGCCCCTGGCATGACACCATCCATCATGCAGTCACGACTCACAGCTCTGATCAGCCTGTCTCCAGCACAGCCCCACACAGAGGCTGTGATGAGTAGTTCAAGTCTGTACTGGACGTCCACTGTGTGTCAGCTCTGCCTTTCACCAACACGTGATGGAGCTGACAGACCCCCACAGCTGAGTCAACCCACGTGCTCCAGCCGGCCCTCTGCGTGCATGGTCAGGGCAATGGAAGAGGAAGAAAAACCAGAAGAGAATGGGAGAGAAGGGGGATTGCTCTGGGAAATTCTCTGGAGGGACCTTCTCTGCCACAGGTTACGTGGTGTGCCTGTGCTCGGGGAAAACAGCCTCCCTGGCCTCTTCTTCCCAAAGACTAGACTAAGAAGAGCTGCAAAGACAATGTCACTCGATTTCCTTGCCAGGAGGGAGAACTTCACCCCTCTTGAGCCCAGGAATTCTGCTCAATCACAGCAGATCCTGCACAAGATATCCAAGTGAATGAAGAGCTTCGAGTGATGGATACGCCAGCACATGCCAGAGAAGCTGCTTGAGGAGTTTATCGCTAACGCTGGCACTCAGCTCCCTCTCCCAGTTTGCCTGGCTGTACCCTCCAGCTGCTAGCGGATATTCTGCCTTTGTCTGCTAGCCAGATGGCTTTTTGGTGTCTCCTCCTCTCAAAGGCACTCCTAAGCTCGGACGAGTCAGGTATTAATGTTGTCTTGGATTTAACTGTGATGTTAATACCTCGCACTTCTTCCCTCTCGCTTTGCACATCAGGATTCCAACACCTCAGCCCATCCCTCGCGTTATTCTCTCATGATTTCCAAATTTGCCACCGTACTTTTAAAAACGTGGACCTCTGGCATAGTCAGGGAGTTGAGTGGTTGCCCCAGTAAGCCTTGTCCAAAGGTAATGCCATGTCCCCACTGCAAAGTGCTATTTCCCTGCTTATGGAGCCAACAGCTGCTTCAGGTCTGGCAGCTGCATCACGGTGCCTTCTGGTTTGTTCATTATCCACGACAACCATTTCCAGACTTTTACTTTGTGGGATGAAGTCGCCTCTCTTTGTAAAGGCCAGATTGCTCCTCGGATGTGGAAGGGGCTTTTGGCCTTTTTTTTTAAAAACCTATAAAATGGTTTTTTGCAACAAAACCTGCATGGAAAAGAGATTCCTTTTAGTTCATTTGCAAACTGTGCGTTTGTTTGTTTGTTTTTAATGTTATTCGAGCTTGGAACAAAGATAAAGGTTTTCCAAATTATTGTCAAATTGATTTTTAAAGGGTTTGGAGTCAACATTACGTTTGACAGTATGAGAATACTTCGCCTCAGTCAAGCTTTTGGATTTTCCCAAATTAAATGAAACGGAGTTTTTAAACTGAAGAATGTTCCAGACCCAAAAAATCAAAACACTTCATTCTGAACATGTCAAAACTGGCCATTTAAAATGTTTTCACATGTTTTTTCTCCAGTAAACAAAACTGGGCAAAATCACCGTAATTCTGCAAAATACCTCAGAGCTGACAAACTTCCGTTTCCGCCATACGAAAAGTTGCACGAAAGAAAATTCATTAATCTGCACTCCCAGAGTGTCATTCGGGGGGGAAAGGCCTCCAGAAATGCACTCGCTGGGGTTCCCGGGCAAAAATGAATTCATTCACTCTCCCGGTCAACAGCATTTCCTGCTCCTAATGGTTGTTGATGGATTGCAGCTCGCCCTGTCACACGGCAGGCAGGGCGGGATGATTGCCCTGCTCACCTGCCCGCTGAAAGGAGGCTGCTGGGGTCTCCACTGGTCTGCAGTGGTTTGAACTGGGCAGCAACCCTTCGGTGTCGCAGTGCCCTGTTTATCACCGTGGATAATTGTCCTTCCTGGCTGGGAGCTGCGTGGAGTCCAAGAGCCTCATTTCACCGAAAGCCTCTGATGAGACATAAAAACACCTCGGCACAAATCTAAACAATGTCTCTGCTTAATGGTCGCCGAAGGGGCATTTTCCTTCGGAGCAAATCTATCACCGCGGCGAGTGTCACGCTCCGCGGGTTGGCTCTTTAGGCTGGAAAGGCTCTGGCACGGTCAGCTCTGCTCCTCGGCTGCAGCAACAGCCACTGCTGCACTCCTGGGTGAGACAGGGTTTATGCGAGATGCGACTCAGCACCCTCCAAATATTAATGCCGCCAGTCTGAGGTTAATTAGTCTCCACAAATCAATGCAAGGGTAGCTCTGGGCACGGCAGCGCCCCAGTGCTCGGTTCCTGCCTTCTCCCCCTGGGTTCCTGCCAGCACCTCTTGGCTTGCACAAGGGGCACGTTGTGGCAGGGGACGGAGACCACCCCGGCAGCCCCAAACCCCTTGTCCCGAGCTGCCCCGCTCTGCCCAGCCAGGGCGAAAGGAGCTGCTGTCCTCTGCTCCCCTGCTCCCTCGCTGATTGATTTACGGAGTGTGAGATTAAGGGCTGGAGCTGGTAACAGGGAGCTTTGAAATGAATGAAATTGCAAAGAGGATTTATAAGTGTAACTGAGTTGCTCTGGCAGCGTCACCGGGTAGGGACTTTGTGCCAGGTGGGGAGGACAGAGCGGCAGTGGGACTGCAGAGAGAGCTGGAACCCAGCAAACGGCTGGCGCTGCTGCGCCTGGGGCAAGTGGGCTGGGCAAGCAGAGTTTCATTCTTCTTTTCCAGCTGTGCAGAAAGTGACCCGTACAGGTAAGAGGGTGACACAGGAGCATCGTGGTCTTGCCTTGACTAAGGCATGGGACTGAGCGGGTGCAAGAACTTCCCTTGTCGAGGTTTTCACGCACCAGTTCCCTGCTTTGCTGTGAACGTGCCACCCACGGGCACCAAACAGCCTCTGCGGGTTTGGTGTCATCTGCGCATTGTGTCACTTGCCTGGGCAGGCCCCAGGTCAATTAAAACATTGTCCAATGGTTGCAAAACACCTTCAGTCACCTTCTCTCTTGCATGTGCTTCTGATACCTGAACTGTGGGTTCTTCGTTGGCCTTGAAGCTTCCCAATGGCTTCCTTGGAGTAGTGGGATGCCCCCACTGCTCAGACTAGGGGTCTCATTTCTTTAGCGCCAAGGAGACTCTGCAGTCCGAGAGGGAGGTGCCAGTGCTATGAGCACCTTGGGTCGGGAGGCTGTGCTAATGGGAGCTCTGGCTCTCTCTCTTGCATGTCAGCGATTAAATTTTGCCCCTGAGCTCACCACAAGCTGCCTGAGGTGTGTTTGTATTACACTGAACATGGGCGTGGGGTTTTCTGTATTTGTCTGAACAATGCCCAGACCCACCTTTTCATCACTTCTTGTGCACTCTGCTGTCTTTTCTGAAACCCGAGCAGCAGGGGTCCTGGGATTCAGGGTAAATTTTGTCTCTTCCATGGCCTCAAGCTTCTCTGTATCCTGCAGCAGCACATAGATGGAAAAGATAGTGCATTTAAATCCCTGCAAACCAGCAACGAGGACCCTCACCTAGACCTGTCTGAGCTTCAGGCATAGGGAAACTGTTGCTTTTACCCTTCTGCAGCAAAGCTCCAACACAGCCGGTGGGAACGGCAGGACACCGCGGAGGTCTCGGCAGAGCAGCGCCCAGCTGAGCAGAGGGAGCCCAGCCCGGGGACAGGCCAGGGTAGCGAAGAACGTGCCTTTCATGACAGCCAGCTCAGCACCGAGGCAGTCACACACCAGCCCTCAGCCAGCCCCAGCACAGCAGGACACGGCTGATCGAAGCCGGATGGATCGAGGAAGATCAAAGCTCCCCTTTTATCTCAGTCTCCCTTCTGCCTTCTTCCACAGCTGGAGGGCGTGTGTTCCCCTTCTTTGTAGATGCTCCATCCCCTTCTTTAAATCTTCACTTAAAGCCTTCCTTTCTTTTCCAGCATGCAGCTGAGTCCTTTCTGAGCGCGCTGTTGTAATGCCCATGGAGGATCCTATTCTAGAGGCATAAATTACACTGCACCGTGTCAGCTCCCTCTCGCTGAGCATCTTTTTCAGGTAACACTTTGTGTTAAGTGCACATTAACCAGTCCTGAACTGCTCCAGCATCACAAAGAGCAGCTCAGGGGGACACCCCTCTGCCTGGTGTTCATTAGGATCAGTGTCGACAGCACAGCCCAAACCAGAACGAAGTCTGACCCCCCCCCTCTCTGCTACTGGGGCTGCCATTACCTAATTGGATCCAATGTAACGTATTAGAGTACACATTATGGGATGACACAAATTGGGTTTGGCTCTTTCTCAGCAAACGATGGAGCCTCAGTTATCGTAATGAGCACAGCGAGAAGGAAACGCATGGGCGTTCATGTCATCTGCTGTCGGGAGGACAGGAGGGACAGGAGGGAGCCCTCTGGGCTGAAGTACAAGTCACATGCTGCTGCTGACCTCTTTAACCTGAAAAACGCGATGGAAGTGCTGCTTGGGCAACCCCTTGCAGCTGGCTCATAGTTCATCCAGGTCTTGAGGGCTGTCCCAACTCCCATCACCTAACCCTGGCAAGGAGGGATGTGTTGAGTCTATTTACAGAAGCCTGATTATCTGAGGCAAACAAGGCATCCCAGAATATAAATATAACTGGTTTGGGTACTCAAGTCAGTTCTTCATGAAGCGGGAGACCTTGCAGGGCTGCAAAGAGTTGTTGTTGAAGATCAAAGACACTGAAGCTAAGCCTCAGCAGTGTCTGAACCAGACGAGCTCCAGAGGACCCTGTTTTCAGACCGTTCCACCCAAGAGCTGCTACTCATCACCTTACCCTACCACTGCCTTGGCCCTGTGCCCAGGGTCTTGCAGACCCCCTGAGCACCTCTCCTCTAGCGCTGTCGCCTGGGTCCCTAGCAGAGACATGGCAGCACCGCACCTGGAGGTGCAGACACTGGGTAGGGGGTTTCATTCATCCTTCACACCTTCAGTCAGCCTTGCCCTCCAATTCCTCTCGAAGAAGCTCTTTGCTAACCACAAGCGCAAGGATGGTCAGTCAATGCCACAAAGAAAGAGGGTTAAAGTGCTTAATGTTTACTGTCTGTACAGTAACAGCAGATGACGGCGTTCGTATGCACATCCAACCTCTTTTCATATCTTGTGGCAATAAGCCCCGCCGATTAACCACATGCTGTATAAAAACTTGTATCGGTTTGGAATTTACTGCCTTTTAATTTTCCTGCATTAGGATTTTCTGCATTTCCTGAGTTTAATTTCTTGCAATCCTTATCTTCCCATCACGCTCCAAATTCAAGTCTGGGCTATTTTCTTACCACTGAGAACAAAAATACCACAAACCCCAGCAATTCTTGCAGTACTTTGCACTTTCAGCAGGTTCTTTTGCCCCAACAACAACAACAACAAAACCAACAAAAAAGTGAAGCAATACTGAAGGATCCTAAATGAAGCCCAGCAGATCAGCTTCTGAAGGTGGGTGCAAAATTGGAGTTTCTGCTTAAGATATTCCTGTCACAGCAACAAATTAAAGAAACTGGGGGCGCGGGGTGTGTTTTGAGCAGACGTGCACTGCGAGGACCTGTGTTTCTTTGCTGAAGGGAGGCAGAGGTGCTGGGGGCAATCAGCACCAACGTTGCTGCTTGAGTTGTAAGAGGTCTCCTCAATCTACAGCTTTTTCCACCCCACTTTGCGGCTGTTATCCTCAGTCCTCCTGTGGGATGAAGTCTTGGTCCAAAGCATAGATGAAAGATGTGCCCAGCAGAGATAAGACTCGTCCCCTGGTCTGTGCCAGAGAGCTCTGTTTGACCCCGTGCCGCAGTGAGGTGAGCACCAGCCAGCAGCAGCCTGGAAGGTGTGTAGCTTGTCTCAGTGCAACCCTGAGCCCCAGCGCTTGCAGCAGCTCAGGGCATGAACACCACGTGGAGAGGTCCATGCAACCAGCTGAGAGAGCTGTCCAGGTCTGGGCACCCAGGGCTGTAGACAGCTTGACCCCCTCTCAGCATCACATACCACCACCCAGGTTCCCTACTTTCCTGAACTTTGGTAGAGGAGTGTGAAGCGGCAAACCCAGTGTCATCTCTCCTTGTGCCACATTGGTCCCACGTGGCTGTGGAGCAATGCAGGGGCTGGGTGTTCTCCAAGGCGGGTTCAGACACAAGCGAGGCATTGGTGAGTGGTGGCACGAGGTTAGCACAGGGAGAGCACAGGCAGGACAGCCAGAAAATACAGCACTGGAGCGGAACTGCCAGAAAGACGCAGGCTTGACCTTATCTCTGCAAGACTGGGCTGAGACGCTGGTCCTGGATGCTCGCAAGGAAGATGAGGGGCTCCCGCTGAGCACCGTGACACTATGCTAAAGTGTTCGGAGAGATCTTCCTTCCCAACCCAGGCAGCTAATGGCTGGTTTATGTCCTGAAGCGTGAGGGTTTAGGTCCCCTGCAGATTTTTATCCCATTTAATGTAACTGTAGATATCCTCTGTATTCATATAAATGAATAATCCGTTCTGAATCCTTCTAAGCACTTTGCTTTAGCAGCCTGGATATTATTAATCATAATGCTCTGCACTTAGACAGCATTTTACCTATTCTCAGCACCGAACAAACACTGGCTAATTAACCCTCCCCATGCCGCGGGAGGCAATTACCACCCTTGCCGCCCGGAGGGGGAAGGGAGGTGGCACCAGCAGTGCGGTGAGTGGGGATTTGGGGCCGGCGCTGCCTCTTCCTCCACGGCGTGGCAGTGGGCGCAGTGGAAACGGGTCATTGTCTCTATGGCTATAGACCTACTTAAAGCTTAGACTTCGTTCCTGAGAATTGTGGAAGAACATGATTTTATTCCCCTTACAACTGACTGGCTTTTTGCACTGAAAGTGTAGAACACTGAAAACTAGAACTAAAGCCGTTTAATTAACTGAAGAGAAATCAACATTCAGAAAAGAGAGATGTTCTTGGGGCAATTTCTGTCTAGTCAAAGCGATGGGGAGTTGGGGTGGGTGGAGGGAAGTGCCACCAGAGCGGCTCTGGATGGTTTTGCTGTGCAGCCACCATCCGCTGCGGGGGAATACTGATAATAATAATAATAATAATGATGCTAACGATAATATTTCTGTGCCTGGTTTCCCTGCAGCATCCGGTGCAGACGGATCCCAAAGCACGTTATAAATGGAGTTGCTGTTGTCGCTCCTCTTGCACAGTCTGGGCTATCGCAAATGCCACGCAGCGGAGAGCCAGGCTCGAGCTGTCTTTGCGTCAGGCAGCTGCCAGCTGCCTCGGATGTCCCCTGGGGGGACCGTGTCTCCCAGACTCGCTAGCAGGGCTGGCACCATTCATCTTCTTTCCCTGATGATGTGGGACTTTGCACTCCTTCCTTGCATGCGCTGCTCTGCTTCGAGATGGGTCATGTTGGTGGAGACAGTTCTTACTGTCCCTTTGCTCTTTGCCCCATCACACATGATTTATTAACCCTTCCTTTCCCAGAGATAAGACCCTGAATGAGGAGGAAGCACCCCCTGGCCAGTACACTGGCAACTCACCAGTGGGGTCATGTCTGCAGCCTTCGTGCAAAGTCCTCACTGCAGGGTGAAACGAGACCTGCAGGATCTGCCCCTCTAGTGTTAGAGAGGAGCTGACAGGGGAGGCACTATCAGGATGCTTGACTTGGGGCTGCAATGTGCAGAGGGGGCTAAGTCCTTTTAACCCTTACTGGTCATGGATACGCCCTTCTCCCCTGTTAATCAGCCATGGGAAGAAGTGTCCTTCTGAGGGACAGTCACTGAAGGAAAGGCTCCATGCTCAGCTCCATGTGATGCTCCTCACTGTGGTGACTGCAGCAGTTCCCCTTTCCCCGGGCTACCCTTGTCTGGCCACCTTGGAAAGCAGGTCACGGGGATTTCTGGTTCAGCTGGGAGGACAACGCTCCTTCCCAATCAGATTTCACCCCCGGGCACATCTCCAGCTGAGCTGAAACTGCCCATTACTTTTCCGGCTGAAGCCCTCATTTTGCAGACAGAAGGCCGTTTATTGCCAGATAAATAACGCTGCAGCTTGCCGAGCCAGCTCAGGGCAGCACAGGGACATGGAATTGCGAGTCAGGATAATCACAGGTGTATATCATATCTCAGGGGGATATTATATCACAGGCATGCGCCCCTGCATGAAGACGGCAGCTTGGATTTGACTCAGATATCAAGTGCTCAGTGAGCACGGCGTATCTACGCCTCTTCCCTTCTATCTGGTGCTCTTAGCTGCCCTCTTGCTGGATTGCTACTGCCCTTATCTACCCCGAATGCTAATGTACCAGCGTATATTCGTATTGCCCCGATGTCATTTCTGTGGCTGGTAAATGTGATAGATGAACTACCCTGCTCGTGCTGCTAATGGAAACCCAGCACAAGCAAGAGCCAACAGAAATACTTGTAAGTCAAAAGAGATGCTGTAATTTCACTTTGGTACATGGAATCACTGCCTCCCTCTCTGGTCGAGAAGGAGAGGGGCTCCGTCTGTAGCTGTTGGAGCTCGGTGCACACGTTTGAGTGCAGTGGGGAGCGTGCTCTGCCAGGACCCAGCCTGGAGCCAAGAAACTGCCCCTTTCCCTGAGCCCGAGGCTGGCTGACAGAGAGAGGAAAAGGTGCTTGTGGTGCTTTGTCTCCTGAAGCAAAGGGAAGGGGGAAGGATTTTTGCATATGTTGTTACCAGGATGAGTTCTTGCTCTGTCAGTGGGGCTGAGGAAGTTCCCTTTGCCTCTGGCACTCAAGGAGCTCTGGGGCTTTGCTTGCTTTAACCTCCTGCCATCCCTCGGGGGTGAAGAATTGCATTCCAGCAGGACACTGTCCCTCCCAGTGCGGCTGGTGACACTCTGTTTCTCCTTTCTCTTCACAGACACTGGAGCTCCAAGGCCCCAGGAGGCTTTGCAAAGCTCCTAACAGCCAAGGGCTGGAGCGCATGTGTGACCCTTTGGGCAGACATTTGCTGTCCTGTTCCTGACAGCACCCTGAGCCAAGTGCCTGAGGTGCTGCATATGCCCCAGATCAGCCCATCAACAACCTGCTGGAGGTTCGTGCTATCCATAACCAAACCTGCCCAAGGCCTGAGGGCTGGACTAGATCTGAGCCCATTTCTGCTGTGCTGGATGATCTGCAGCAGTCGCTTGACTTCCACCTAAGGACCCCTTGGAGAGAAGGTATTTGTCAGCCAGACTAATGCTTTAACGTTTAAGGGACCTGAGTTCAAGTCTTTGCTTCTTTTCAGGCTTGCAGTGTGATCTAAGGCAAGCTGCTGTTGCATGCCTCAGTTTCCCCAAGCCGTGACAGGGATGGCAGCTCTGCGCTATGTTCCAGAGGCCAGAAGGAAAGGTCGTTTGCAGAGGGTAACAATACAGAAGCGCACGGCTTTTGGAGATGGTGCTTCCACAACACTTCTCTTCGGTGCCAGGGAATTTGCTCAGGAAGCCTGCACAAGGGAGAAGTCCCCTCTCCCCCTTGGTCTCCTCAGTTGGTGCCCTGGGAGAGCTCTGGTGGGTGATGAATTGCTCAAGTGGGAAGGCAGCAGTGCCCTTTCTGTTTGTGTGGAGTGTGTCTAATATACTGATATATGCTGCATTCATCCCTTTTAAATATAAATCAATAAGCTGCTGTATTTCAAAAGAGAGGAGAGCACAGGCCAGTCAATGTGCAGTATAAATGTCTTCATTCCCCGGGGTCCCCCTGGCTGGGCTGGAGGGCTGTAGCACATGGTCACTGAGGGAGAGAAGACGTGCTCAGGCCTTTCTAGCAAGCTCTGCCAGGAAGAGTGTAAAAACATGTCAGGGTTTTCCCTGTGTCCTGATGCTGCCAAGATCCTCAGCAGCAGCCATGCACTGAACCCACCTGATGTCAGGTCTGCAGGGAGGCACTTGCGCTCTGAGTAACCAAAGTTGTCTAAGACATGGGGCCAAACAGTTTGGTTCTCTTTTCTCCATGCAGCCTGGATCATTTGGAGCAGCTCCAAACCCCACATTGCACATTTCCCTTGCCTTGGCCCAGTGGATGTGGAGCTCTTTGCACGTGCACGCAACACGTGATCCAAGGTGTGATGCTTAGCTATAGCAGCCTCACGCTCTGGAAGAGGAGTGAGGTCCTCACCTGCACTATGTCAAAGCTGATGGAGCACCTGTCCTTTTCACAAGATCTCCAGGTGGTAGGGACCTTGGGGTACATATGCCTTGGTGGATCAAGGCCATCCTTGCTCCAGTATCCCCCAGCACCCTTTGCCCCTACACCTTAGCCTGTAAAGCCTCCTGGGCACAGGCTGTGGCTGCACCTACAGTCCAAGTCCCTACACCCCAGGGCAGACTCCAGCCACCCCACATCCTCCATGGCAGCTGAGCCTGCAGCAGCCATGGGCTCAGCCAGGTGCGCATCCTGGGATGAAACACCTCCCCGGCCCCAGGGACAGGGCTGGGAACTGGCACCCAAGCCCGGGCGCAGCAGGGACGTCAGCTCTTCCAGCAGAACCTTGTTCTGGCTCAGCTAACTCTTGTAGTACCGTCAGATTTTCCTCTCTCATTTCCTACACTGTCACGCCTGTCTGTCCGTACCCACTGCGGGGCTTTCATCTGCCGCTGCCAGCACTCGGCAGCCGGGGATGAGCTCCCAGGGGTCAGCACGGTTAAAGCAAAACCTCTTGACAGTGCAGGGAAGGTGCCGAATGATGCCTGCAGCCACCGTTGCTGATGCATGAACACATCCACTCCTCACTGTCCGTTATGCTGCTGAGCACTGGGCAATACTGCTGGTGTTATTAACACAGTAGTAAAAAAAAATAAAATTCTGCTCTGCACAATCGCAGAATGGTTGCAGATCCAAGAACTGCTAATTCTGCAGCGGTTTCAGATCTAGACTATTATTTATAATCAAAAAACGTCAATTTGTATAGACCCCAACATTTCACCTACTAAAAATCTCACCCGTTATTTCGTGTTGCATTTAAATGTTCGTTTTAGGCCAGATTTCTCAGGTTAATCCCCATGATTCTCCTTCAAGTCCTTTGGAAGCCCAAGCTGAAGTTAAAAAGGAGAAGTGGCCCCTTTTCTGGAATCTTTTGCTGAGAAGAAAAACGTTAATTATCTCTCAATATTTTATTAATAATCAATTTCTTATGATTATTTTTTTAATGAGATGTCATTACATAAATGCCCTCATTTTCTGGAGTGCATTTGGTGTTTGTAAGAGCCTGCAATACAGTTTGCATGAATAATTCCCATTCAATTGACTATTCCCAAACTGTTCTCGTCAATCCTCCGCTATTTATTCCTCGAGATATGTGGTTGGCCACTCCACTTGCTGGGTATTATTGCTAATTGGATGAGTGTAGTTGTTTGAACCAGATAAACTTAGGGTTAGTGGGTAGCAGAGAGGAAAGCACGCAACCACCAGTTGGCAATGTGGGTAAATACTCAAATCTGGGCAATTTCAGGATCAGCAAGTGTTTCTCTGAGTTTCATTGGAATGGTCACATCCAAACCGCTTGATCCAGGGCCAGGAGAGCCACAATGCAAGTCCTCGCTGAAACACCATTTTCCCATGTCATGCAATGACTTGAGGAGCAAGGACTTGGTAGCAAGGTCCGAATTTTCCAGCTTGACCTGAAGTAAAAGGGAAAAAATACCATCTGGGGATTTGTAATACCGTGAATCCTTTCAGGATTGTATGGCTCAATGTAAAAATAATAATTAAAAAACCCGTTATGGATTCATAAAGGCACAGATCTTTTCCTTTCAGGTTGGCCCTGAGGAACAATTTCTTCCCCGTTGGGGTTGTCCCGGTGTGTCCCAGGCTGCCCAGGGCAGTGGTGGAGTCCCCATCCCTGGAGGGGTTTCCCAGCCGTGTGGAGGTGGTGCTGAGGGACAGGGGTCAGTGGGGACCTGGCAGTGCTGGGGGAACGGGTGGATTCCATGAGGTTGAAGGTCTCTTCCAACCCAAATGATTCTGTGGCTCTATCATTAGTAGTTGTGCTAGAGAGCATCATAATAAGGAAAATCAAATCTTTTGCCTCAGGGCATGGGGATATGTTTCTTGGGGTTGGGAAGCACCTTTTCACCATCCGCTGAGGAGGGGCTGGATCTCAGATCATTTTTCACTATGACGTTTTCAGCCTCTCTCTGCGCAGGGCAAAAGCCAATGACCCTGCGACAGCTCCTCTAACACCAGATCAAGTACCTCTGGATCATCTCCCCGAGCCAAAACCACCCACTGTAGGAGACAGCTCACAAGCAAGCGACAGGACGATCGCACGTCGCACCCATCCTGCACGGTGCTGCCCTCCACTTTGCAGAGCTGCTGGAGGTGGGAGGGAATCCCTGCATTTCTGGGGGGGGGTGGGGTGATGGGGTGGGGGGTGTGACAAGACGTGGGTGATAAGACACTGTCAGCGTTCAATAAGTCTCAGAGCCCGCTGCCTAAGTGAGACGTTGACAGAAACAAAAGAAACCCCGTTAGGAAATCTCTCCCCCTGCTCCTGGAAGAGGGCGAGGGTTTTGTTGCGGGGGGAAGCGGAAGGTTTGAATACATTTCAAGCCTCAGCCAAAATACAAAGTGCTTTTTGTGAACGCAAGAGAAAAGGACGTGAAGCAGGCAGGAGAGGAGGAGGAAGAGCAGGGGAAGGATGCCTCAATACAAAAAAGCTTAGCCTGATAAAATATTTAGGACGGGCTCACACATCAGAATATTAATGCTCTGCATTCCTTGTGCTTGCACTCTGTTGATCTTCATTCTCCAGTGACCTTGTTTACAGTATCTGAATTTGCAGTCTGCATTTTAATAAGGCCCTGAGAGAAGGTCTGAGACACAGCGTCTCACTGAACCAACTTCAAAACCTTCCTCCGACTGGTTGAAATTCTGGAGGACGGGATCTGGCTCTGGGGTGCCTGGTGCTTCGCGCCCGCTGAGGGCAGACCCTCCAGAGAGCCCACCCACTGCCCACCCCGGCTCAGCCACCACCACCTTGGACTGGGAAACTGGGGCACTGTGGAGGGGCTCCTCTGTGCGATTAATTCATTTTCCTTTCCACCTTGCTCAAAGGCTTGGTGGAAGCTCTGGCTCCTCCACACGGTGCAGGCAGCCCCCACACAACTGCTGGTCCCCTTCCTCTTCCCCCTGCCATCACCAGGTGACCCACGGGAGATCGACCGGCTGCTCCCCACGGGCTCTACCAGCCAGCACAGAGCTAAGCAGCTGGAAGTGATGGGGAGCCACGGTCCCCTCAGCAGGCACAGGAGGGGTCCGGAGGTGGCTGCTGTCTCCTGCAGCCGCCAAGAGATCGAAACGTGTTCCCGAACCTGAATTGCCTAATGGGCTGTGAAGGGGTCTCAGCAGGCAAAGCCCGGGCTCGGGGGCATGTGGGAGAGATTGTGCAGCCGGCGTGTTTGTTACGTCTGTTGGCTGCTTCTGCAGAGATGCTGTCGGAAATGGGAGCGTGCAGGGGGGCAGGGAGAGCTGGGGAGCTTTCCTGGGGGACGTGCCAGTGTCCAGCTCTGCTGTGCCAGGACCTGACCTGCCTGAGCCAAGCTCTGGACATGAGATTGCAATGGTGTGGGGCCCGTCCTGCTCTGGTCCACATCCACCCAGCAGAGGGTGGTGGCTGCCCGTGGACACACTGGTCGTGCAGCTCAGGGCTGGCTGGTGCTGGAGACATGCAAGGACAAGGATGTGCTGGGCTGTGCATGGGGCTTCCCAGGACTGGTGGTGTCCTGTGCAGTGAGGCAGCAGCTGGCAGCTCCTACGAAGCCTTGCTGTCCCCAGGGACAGCCCTGCCCTGTTTGTCTATGCGTGACATGCTGGTTGGCTCACTATGGGCACCCCAGCTCCGCAGCGCTGGGTGGGAGCAGAAAAATAACAACTGAGCATCTGGGGTTTGGGGAACAACCTCCTTCTAAGCAGATACTGGAAATGAGCTTGACGCCAGTCACACTCCTTCAAATTCCAGATCCAAACCATTCAGAGGGTTGGGGAGACCCTTCCCCAATCCCATCCCGCTCCTACTTGTTCTCACTTTTAGAAGAATCAGGAATGCCCCATGATGCAAGGCGTCATCCCTTCTTCTCACCACCACCACCATCTCTCCTTCTCACCTTGACCATGGACCAGTTCCATGCTGTGCCATGCCTGATGCATCCTCATGGTGCCACAGTCAGAGGACTGCGCACAGCAGCGTCCTGCAAAGACACCCCAGGGTGTGCTGCGGCATGGTGTGGGTGCCAGAACCAGGAGGTCAGGCTTGACTTTGGATGTACACAGCACTCGGCATGTTTTCACTCTGACATAAAGGAATGAATCCTCACAGAGGCTCTGGTCAGGGGGAGGGAGGGAGGATGGCATTTTGCTGTTTTCCGTGTGGGAAAATACAATTATGTACCCACTGGTGAAGCAAAGATAAGAACTTGGAGCAGCTTCCTTCCAGTCTTACCTCTCCCATTGCAAGAACGCCTCAGCAGCCAGCTGGGTGTTTCTGCTCCTGCACGGCACCATCCAGACTCCTGAAAAACTTCATTGCTTCACTCTGACTTTCCCCTGGGAGAAGCTCATCAAGTCTCTCCCCTTTGACTCCTCACAAAGAAGCAGCTCAGGGCAATGCATCATCTTGCCTGAGAAGAAATACGACCCTGTGGCACCCAGGGTCCTGTCTTGAGGGGACAATGACAAGCTCCACTGCCTGGTGCTCCTTCCCCTGTGAAAAGGGAGCACTTGCTGCATGGGTTTGGGAGGGCTCTGAGCTACACTGGAGCCCTGTGATGGCCAGCAAAGCAGGGAAAAATTTCAGCTCTGGCTCAGGACATAGCCATTGCCCTGACAGAGGCTCAGAGATGATTTTCAAGAGCAGCAAGGGATGTTCCCTCCTCCCAAGTGACCTTTCTTCCTTCTCTGAAGAGCTCCAGGCACAGAAGTGTATCGTGTAGCGATGTCTCCTCAGCATCTTCTCGGCTTGCCTGCATTGGTGTGCAGCAGTAGAAGTGAATTGGAATTCCAACATATTACAAGAGGGGTCTTGTCATTCCCCTGTTCTGGAGACAATTTCCCCCAGTACGATCCTTGCTACTGACTGCAGATGCCAAGGGCTGAGCTGGGTGTCTGTGTCACCCGGCCAGTTCAACCGCTGCAGCTCAGGGTATGATTCAGGACCTATTTCCCGCTCTGTCACACACTGCAGTGGGGCTCAGACCCCTCTTGGTCACCACAAATAACAATATACCCACCGGAGCAGGTAAGCCATTGTTTTGATGGTATCCAGTGATCCAAGCAGAGGGAAAGTGTGACAAAACCCCAGTTACTGTGGTCGGAGCCTCCAGAAGAGCTCGAGCCTGTACAACCTGCAGTGGCCACTCTGTTCTGCAGAGGATCCAGAACTGCAGCTGGGACGTGTCTCCAGTGTGGTGCAGACCCAGAGTCAGTCTCATTCCCTCTGTAACAGCTTCTGTGCAGATTGGGAGATATTCAAGAGGAGGTGGAGTAAACTTTAGCATTTCTAAACTACACTTTTAGAAGTCTCACATGTCCTGAGACCCACGGTCATGCTGGGGGTGGACTGAGAAAACCCATCCAGCCCCAGCTTTGAGATGACTGGAAAAAATGATAGAGCTTGCAAAGCTCAAAGCTGACTTTTGTTTTCTGGTTCAGAGTCTTTGGCACAGCCTCAGTCTCTATTTCCAGCTTGGCTGCGCACCGTCAGAAAGGCCAGAATGCGGCTACTCATTAAAGAAAAGTTCAATCCTCCCCAGGCTCTGTAGCTCGGCTTTCAAAACAGCAGTGTCACCAAGGGAGTGGGATCCCCTGGGAAAAGCTGGAGTCAGTTCACGGTGAGGCACAGAGGCTGGACTGTGCAACCAGCCTGTGGCATCCCCCACTTGCCCCACTGCAGCTTCCTGCTCCCAGCAGAAGGTCCTCAGCTTTAGGTCCTTTGGAAGAGCAGGATGAGGCCGCTGGGCTTTAGGAGCAAGGATGTGGAGCAGGAGGTTGATGTTGCTGGAGCCTGTTCAGGACCTTGAGCATGAAGACGTCCAGGGAGGGGCTGCAGAATCCTGTGGGGACCCCCAGGCTTGCTGCAGAACTGCTGAGCTCTGAGAGGCATTTTTGGGGCACAGAAATGCAATGCCCAGAGAAGGGGGTTCATATATTGGGGTGAGGGGTGGCTACACTGCCTGGGATGCCAAGTGTTTAAAGAACGACTGCTGGAGGCTGATTCCCACAGTCAGGGACAAGGGGCAAAAGCTGTCACAGGCATCATGCTCAGGGCGATGTACGCAATGGCCAGGAGCCATACTACCAGCAAGAGCTTCTGCTGCACCTGGAGCTCCTTTGTGCCCTGCCTGACAGGGAAAACTGGGGTTTCATCAAGGGCAGCAAGGAAGGGGAGCAGAGGGCTTCAGCCAGGGCACCAGAGATGGTGTTCAGCAGCCACGAGCTTTGCACGCTCTGGCAAAGCCGGCACTGAGTTCCCAGCACACATGGGTGACACCACACCACACGTGTGCCTGGGCTTCCTGCTGTGCCCTTAAGCAGGCGATTTGCCTTAGGACCATGGCCAGCCAAGAACCACGACCCCAGCCATGCACTTGCTGTCAGCACCCTTCAGCAGAGGACAAGCTGGAAGAGACCAGCTGGGGAAGGAGCAGGGGATGTCCTCCCTCAGTCGTGGTGTAGGAGCAGAGATACCACCAACAGCAGCACCTCTGGGTGGCCAAAAAATGGAGGGCTTCAAATGTCTCTGGAAAAGCCTTCAGAGCTGCCTCCATCATGTCCATGCCAAGGTGTCAGGAGGGAAGCTCAGCAGCACCCTGACCCACCTTTCATGGAGGAAGGACAGGGCAAGGGTTTGGGAGCTGGCCTTAGTGCCTGGGAAATTACCTGTGTGCTGCAGTTTCCCCATCTATTAAATGAGGTCATTGATGCATCCTCCTGCACCATTTGAGATCTAAACATGGACTTCTAAGTGCAGAGTAATTGCATCTTTCCCTCTTTACTATCTCATTTTACAGCGTGATGAGGTAGAGATTAAACATTAGGACCAGGTCAGTTGAAGACAACCTGTCCCAGCAGCACTGGAGCAAGAGAAGAGTGTACAGATGCCTGTGTTTGCACAGTCTCAAAGATCTCTCACAGGTCCTGGGGCAAAGAAAAGGCCATTTATTTATTTTTCACTCCCCATTTCTAAATGATGGTCAGGCTGGACAGGAGCAGAGCTGCACTGCAGTGAAAACACAGACACATTTCTCAGGTTCCTTTAAAGCTCCGTGTTTCTTGCCTGGTCCTGGTGCATGAGCAAGGCTGGGGCTCAGGCAGTGAGGTGAGGGGATGGAGCTGCAGGCCCAGATGTGTCTGTCTGTGTGCAAACCGTCCAGCACATCTGTGGCTCAGAACAGCAGCAGAGTGCCCGGGTGCACTGCATGAGGGTCTCGCCCTCTCCCTCAGCTCCTGGAGATGCTGGTCTCCATCAGCAGACACCGCAGGCATCAGGCAGGCAGCAGGGAACTGGGAGGGGGAGTGCTCCCCTCACCCCTCCAGCACCGGCACAGCTCCAGGAGTTAGGAACAACACAACAGCATCAAAGAACTCCGCAAACTGGAGCTCTGGGGACACGGGCCATACCCCAGAGCAGATTCAGACCTGGCATGGGAAAGGGAAGGAGGCATGGGGCAAACCCACGAGCATTGCTCCAGGCCCCCCCAGAGGAGGAGCTTTGAGATACCTTTTCCTCCTGCCACAGGGAACGATGTGCTGCTCGGTGCACCCCATCTCCCGTACGATATGTTCAGTGCATGTAAAGGTGTGCAGCACAACTGGGTCCCCAGCTGAGATGTAAAAAACGCAGAGATGGAACCATTTCCATAGGGAGCCTGAAGAAATCCTTGGGGAACAGCATCTTTGCTTAGCCCCAAGGCAGAAAGCCCATGTAGTGAGCGCACTCGGCCCCACGTGTGGGTCTGCACATGCTGGTCCACTCACACCATCTCTTCGACTCACTCCTCCTCACCCCATTCCCCCGGAGCTGGCAGAGCCCTGGGTGAGGGATGGCGGTGATTTATTTAGGAACATTTCTTGCCTGTTGAAAGCCTGACCTCAGATATGGAGAGACGACGTGGGGAAGATGTACGAGTGTCTCTCAGCAAAAGTGCATCAGAGAAATTGAGCGTGAGCTGCCATCAATCTGCCCAGGTTCAGCAGCCCCGCGCAACAGCGAGGGAGACAGGGACCAGCAGGGATTCTGCGAAGGTCACCTGGGAGCTGACTCAGCCTCCGCTCCCCGCTCCTGCCATCCATCATGCCCGCTGGGGAAGAGGCAGGGAGCAGAGGCTGGAGGCAATCTCCTTCTCATCCCTCATCCATTCCCCTTTACAGCTTCATTTAGGAGACTGAAACAACACACAGGCACAAATGTCACTGGGGACACAGCCAACGATGATCTTTCGGTGGCTGGAACAAGCTCTGACAGGCTCCACGGCGAGAGCCATCACCCCAGTCAAGCCTCGTGCCCCGGGGGCCCCAAGGACAGGGACAGGGACAAGATTTTTAGGGACAGAGGTGGCAGGCGGGTTTTTCTCTCTCAGAGGCTCCAGCTAGTATAGCGGCAGCTTCTGGATAACCTGCGTGTCTCCTAAAACTAGTGAGGACTAGAAAAGGGTTGAGTTCTTCTCAGTGGTTTTCAGAGTAGCGAGAATCTGAGCGGGGCTGTTTCTGCCCATGGGGTAGACACCATGACATGTATTTTCTTTGCCAGACCTCTGCAAACTGACTTCAGCATCCCAAAGGTTTGTGATTTACAAGTTTATGATTTACCCGTCAGGAAGGCCAGCCTTTGCAGGGACCCCATATTCCCTCAGGCCAACTGCCCTCCACTGGTCTGTGCTGCAGAAGGTCTCAGACGCAGGATGGGCTCAGGAGAGCAAGTCAGCAGGACCCAGGCACGTGAGCCCCTGGGAAACAAGGCTTCAAACTAGTGTGAAAATTGTGCAAAGGGCTCAAGTCCACTCAGGTGTGGACATGAGTGTTGGTGGGTGGCTGAGGGCGACTGTGTGATGCTCCCTGCAGAACATCTGAACCTTCTTCTAGAAGAGCTTGTCAGAGGATGGCCTACAGAACTAGGGTCTGAGTTCAAACCCCCATCTAGTTTTTTGCTGATCCAGGCATCCTCAGGATCACATTTCTATACACTGCAGTTAAACACGTGTTACCTGCCTGCTTGGCCCGCCCAGATGTGCTCCAGTCAAGCAGTTCCCATTCGGCCACTCTTGCTCCATGTACCTGCACTGATTTACGGAGACAGCTCCAGCAATGCCGCTCTGGATGCACGAGCAGGGAAATGATGCTGAACCCAAACCCAAGTGCAACATCCGCCTTGCCAACAAACATCTTTTGATTTGACTTTCTGCAAAGACCTTACCCCGATGCTATCAAACAGATGGTGTCGTGTCAGGAAGAGCTGCACCTTTCTTCATTTCCAGATCTAAACAGAGGAGCCCATAACCAGCTGCTGAAGTAAAAACCAGCAGTAAATCTGTTAAACCCCTCCAGGGATGGAGACTCCACCACTGCCCTGGGCAGCCTGTTCCAATGCTTTACCACCCTCTCTGTAAAGAAATTTTTCATATTATCCAAGCTCAACCTCCCCTGGCTCAACTTGAGGCCGGTTCCTCTCATCCTTTCACTTGTTGCTTGGGAGAAGATACTGACGCCTACCTCATTCCAACCTCCTGTCAGGGAGTTGTCAGAGCCAGAAGGTCTCCCATGAGCCTCCTATTCTCCAGGCTCAACCCCCCCAGGTCCCTCAGCCGCTCCTCAGCGCACTTGTGCTCAAGACCCTGCTCCAGCTCTGTTGCCCTTCTCTGGACACGCTCCAGCCCCTCAATGTCCTTCTTGGAGTGAGGGGACAAAACTGAACCCAGGATTCAAGGGGCAGGCTTCCCAGTGCCCCCAGTAGAGGGGGATGATCCCTGCCCTGGTCCTGCTGGCCACACCAGTGTTGATACAAGCCAGGATGCCATTGGCCTTCTTGGCCACCTGGGCACACTGCTAGCTCCAATTCAGCCGCTGACGACAAACGCCCCCAGGTCCTTTTCCACTGGGCAGTTTCCAGCCACTCTTATTCCAGGAAGCTGTGGTTCCTCATAGCCCACTATGAAGTCTGTGCCCCCATGATGCATCCCGATTCACAGCAACACCATGTGTGAAGGGAGCAGCAGAGAGCTGAGCACCAACGGGACAAGAAGCCCAGTTTCTCACCCAACCTGGATTCAACTGGTCCCCTTCTGGTTACAGCAAACAGCACTTCCAAGAGTTTTTTCTGCATGTGATTAGGGACAATCGAGAGTGTGGCCCATCACAGGATTTCCAGAGCTCCTCAGTCTAACTGGGAGTGTATGTCCCATTTTCTGGAAGGACCTGCCCTTGTCTGAGCGTGGGGCTCACAGGCTTTTAATGAGCATCTTTGGAAAAATGCAGAACAGTAAATTCTTCTGCAAAACACATTCAGTGATTTCCTTTGAGTGCCTCTCTGCAGCATCAGGCGTGTTAATACCTCTGTGGATCTGGACCCAGATTACCTGAATGTCTTTGCAGATCGGAAGCTGTGAGAGTAATTGATTCTTCACTTCATTAGTTGAACTGAAAAAGGAATTAAGAATTACTGAGGGGATGACAAACTGGTTGACCAAACACTTCTTTCGCTGTGAGCAGGTACCTTATTTACCTTTTCTTTTTATCAAATGTGAGTGATTTTGAAAACACCAGGATTTAAAATGGGAAATCAAAACCTCATCACTTTTCAGAATTTCCTGGTGCTAAAATGATTCAACTTCTCTGTTACGTCATGGAATTTTGAAAACAGATTCAGTCACAGCAAAATAACTTTTTTTTTTTTTCCTTTTTTTCTGGTGAATAAACTATTCAGCCAAAAGAAGCCACACAACTGCCCACAGCTGGCTGTTGGCAAAGCCAAGCGGCCCCTAATTGACATAGCACCTTTGAAAAGATCTGCTCTGGGTTTTGTGCTGTGCTCCAAAGTGCTGGTGATTTATACAGCAGCTCCTCCAGGGTCAGGCCAGTGTGGCATCGCCTTGGCCTTATCCAGCTCTGAGTCTGGAGGAGGGTCCTGGCACCTGGATTTGAGGATAAGTGGAGGCCAAGTGTCCAGAAGGACGGAGAGGAGGACACTGCGTTTTCCAGGGACCTTGTTGGTTGGGACTGAGGAACCTGAGGTGGGAGTAAGATGTTCCTGGGTGGAGGAAGGGGCTCTCATGGTGCGGATGTGCATCCTATGAAGAACAGAAATACGTTCTTCTCCCAGAGGGGAGAAGCAGGTGAAGTCAGGTAGAGGCAGGTCACACAGCAACATGAGTCGTCACCACGACTCTCTGAGAGGTGTGGAAACACCTCCTTGGTCCCTGCTCTCCCCTGCTGCCTGTAGCTTCCTGCATGTCATTTCCAGTGTAATTAGTCCTTTGTGCTGCTATACATCCTTCCATGGAGGAGGGTTCCCCTCCCTTAGCGTGGATGTCAGAAGTGAAGCTGACTGTTCTCTCTATAGACAGTGGAGAGACATCAGGACCTCCAAAAAATGACCTGCCTCTCCAGTGGCTGTTGGAAGAGGCACTGAGAGATGCTCTGGAGGCACCAGCTCTTCTCTGCTGATTGCAGCAGGAGAGGAGAGAGCATGGACCCACATGAGCTTTCAAGGCCATCTTTCCCAGGCAGGGAAACACACCCCAGCCCACCTCTGGTCTGGCAGTCCCGGTGCCATGGCCAGGGCAGTCTCTGCTGTGAGGATCCCAGCTCCTTGCTGCACTGAGCTCAACGGCACTCTCCCGGAGCACCACCAGCTCCTGGGGCTGCGAGGCAGATTGAGCTGTTTGTTTTGCCTTGTCTGTCTCTTTATGCATCCCCAAGTCCCCAGTGACTCTGACAGCAGCTTCCAACACTGAAGGCATCCTTGTTTTCATATATCTGTTAAATAAAATGTCAGCAGGTGACAACACATGCTTCATTGGTGCTGTTCTGTAATTTAACAGAGTTAAGAATGGATCAGAGCCTGACGCCACATTTGGATTGAGGAGCTATTATCAATTTTGGCACTATTTGATACAGACCTACTGCGCTGCATCACCCAATGGGCAGTGACAACTTGTGCACACCCAGGCTTTGTTTTCACAGAATCACAGAATGGTTTAGTTGGGAAAAGACCTTTAAGATCATTGACTCCAACCCTTCCCCCAGCACTGCCAGGTCCCCACTGACCCCTGTCCCTCAGCACCACCTCGACACATCTGAGAAACCCCTCCAGGGATGGGGACTCCACCACTGCCCTGGGCAGCCTGGGCCAGGGCTTCACAACCCTTTCTGTAAATAATTTTTTTTCTTAATGTCCATCCTCAACCTCCCCTGGTGCAACCTGAGGCCGTTCTCTCTCATCCTGTTGCTCGTTCCTTCAGAGAAGAGACCAACCACCACCTCACTCTAACCTCCTTTCAGGGAGTAGTAGAGAGTGCACTGGTTAAACCCATGTCTGATAAACTCTCACCTGTTGCAGGACAGCATCCTCTCAGGTATAATATCCCTAGCAAAGATGGGATGGTTGGCCATGGTTACCTCTCTAGCAAAGGGGTCACCTAGTAAATCTGACCATGGAAAGCAAGAATGAACAAGTGTTAGAGGCTTTTACCATCACCTTTCTCCAAAAGCTTGTTACCAAACTCAGATATTTTATTGGCACTAGCCATCCCACCCTTCCAATGACACCGTTCATTTGAGATGAGTGTGATACAATCTGGTAAAGGATCTCTTACATGCTCTAATTTAAAAACAACATTCACATGACTATTATGCAGAACCTCAACTATTAACTCAGAACATTTCCTGTGCTGGGACCAGGAGGTGGGAACATGCTGCATGAGCCACTCAGCAGCAGCTGAAGACCTTTTTTGCAGGGTCTCCTCCAAAGCAGTAGTGCTGTCAGTCAGATTCCGTGTTTTGGGGAGAGTAGACAGATTTTTTTCTATCAAAGTGACATCCTTTCCCTGGCATTTGGTCCCCTGAGCTCTACCTAATGCTCTGGAAGATCCCCACAGCCAATGGTTGCCTCTAGGTGACAATTCGATTTATAAATCTTGCATTTTGTAGCTGAAATAAAAAAATAATCTGTGTGTTCTGTGTGTGGGGAGTGTCTGACACCATCCTCTAGCAATCCTTGCTTTCAGCTGACACTGCTTATCATGATTAGATATGAAATTTTTAATACCAGTTACCATGGCCATGAACATCGTTTCTATTGTAGTGCATTCACATCTCTTCTTTTGTTCATTCTGCAGCACACGAGCTGCTGGACTCCTGACTGGCTGCCTGGTGGTAAGTGAACTGCCCTGATATTCCCTCTAAAACCAAGCAGAGACAACCCTTTTTAACGTATATCGTTATAGTACTGAGGGTCCGTGAAGTATCAATTAGCGGTGTTGATTCTTCAACTCTTTAAACCACCACGTAAGCACAGCAGTGAGGGGCTTAACCCAGCTATCCCCTTCCCGCATCCTCTGTGGTGCTAATTTATTTCCAGACAGGTTATTTGCAGAACGGGAGCTGGCATTTCAGCTTGTTTAGCTCTAATGCAGTGGCTCGATTTGCTTTGACTCTTTCTAAAACTTCTCCACACTCCGGGTTTTCTTTCAGCTGTTTCTCTACAGATGAAAACATCAGTTATACCAACCCTGGTGCCATCAGAAATTGTTGCCAAATTCTGGCAAAAACTAGCAGCCAACAGTTGCCTAAATGCACAGACTCTTCCAACAGGCATTGCTGGAGGTGTATAAACCTGCCCCTTATTCAAGCAGCTCTTCCCAGGATCTTGTTGATGCAGCACGAACAGAAGAGCATTAATCATCAGCCATTTCTGCCTGAAACTCTTCCCTGCAGGTCATGGGAAATGTCCACCTGTGACATGCTCAGTTAATTAATTTGTGTCTATATGCATGAGAATAATTGAGTCTTTTTTTCCCCCTGTGGTGTTGAGCAAGTATCTTCACTCTGCTGGTCTGTAGGACTGAGCAGAGCAATAAGCCCACCTTCGCCTGTGCTGAGGTGAGAGGAATTTGGGGATAGCTCTTGACCACACGCCTGTGTGGATGACATCTCCTGGCCCGCCTTGGTCCCAAACCCATGAGCTCCGGGTCCATCGTGTGGGGTGGATGCTTTCCAAGACCTCCCTGCCTGAGCACCACACATCCTCTGGCAGCGCTGGCCCACACTGCCTGGATTGCTCTCCTTGGTGACCTCAAATTGATTTCTCAAGAGATCATTCTGGGTCTGGAGTGGTTTCTCCCAATGCTGTGTCCCAGCTCCCCATCACAGCCCAGCATCCCATTGAGGACCCATTTACCATCCCCAAAATTACAGAACTCAGGCTGGGTTAGTCAAGGGTTCTCTCCGCATTCACCTCCTTTTTTCTTTGTCATAAACATCTTTTTCAGAGGTTCATTATCACGTGAAGTGCAGCTCTCCGCAGGAGCTGGTGCTGCAGTTTCACAATCTCCTCTGCCCGAGTTCGCTGAACACTATTAAAACCATCAAGTGCTTCAGAGCCAGCTATTGTCAGAAAACAGGGTTACCTCCCGAGTGCCTTCCTCTTGGCTGGCAGACAGAGCAAAGCACTGTTTAACCTTGTCCAGCTGCCCTCTGCCCTTCTGGCGGGCTCCAGCTCCGAGGGGCTGTTGACTTGACTCACCCATTTAGCGTGTTCTTGACTCGCTTTATTCCTGGCACCGTGGCCAAGCTCCATGGAGGTCATGTTCCTGCTCACATTGATTTGTGCCCTATAGCGCAACCCTTTAATCAACACCATGGCTCATTCCAGTGCTGCACAGATGAAGAGGTCTCCACCCGGGCTGCGAGGGTGGACCCTTTGCTTTGTCCCTTCCCATGGCCCTCAGCCATTTCTACAAAAGAGACGAATGAGCCAAGCACTTCAGTGACTTCTTTACGAGCAAATAGGACAAAAGGAAGCAACTGCTTTGCTCTGCCCTAAGACAAGTTTGCACTGCAAGAGAAGAAGTACTGAGGTGGTCTTGGGAGATCCCACAGTAGGGAGAGCTCCAACCCTGACACCCAGCTCGGCCGGGGACGGACTATCTCCTCACCCTCTGTGTTTCCGTAGCTGTCACTGCGGTCCAGCCCCCAGCTCTGCTCCTCTGCGCAGGCAGAGGCTGTGTGCATCCAGCCCGTCGAGCTGTCACCGCCTCAGAGTGACAGATGCTTTACAAGCTGCGAGACAGACAGGGCTCAGCACCCTGCCTCCTGAACGGGGGCTCAGGGCATAGCAGGCAGGAGGATGAGGTCAGCTTATACTGGAGTTGAAGCCAGGCCAGGAATTATACATGCAGACCAGCTGCCCTCTCTGCTCCCTGGCAGCACACGCTGCAGCCCCGGGGCTGCAGACTCCCCAGGAAGTCTCCCTTGACTTGTCCATCTCCACAGACATGTCCAAAGAACTGTTGTCCCAGCAAAGCACGCGCCTAAAACTCGTTTTCTTAGCCCAGCCATCCATCACTTCCACAGCTTCAGGTCAGAAACGTGGTGGTAGCGGGTTCTGCCTCTCCCTTTGCCTTCCTGGGTGCGCATGGCTGCTGTAACAGGTCAAGGTGGCTCAGTCGATAGGGCAATGCTGCACTCTGCACCTGCAGAGATATTTCAGGGTCAACACCAGAAAATAAGGGTATGAAAGGAAAGCATTGAAGAGCAAACCTCCTGCTTTAAACATCCTAGACTTTTTCATCCTCTGGAAAGAAAAACAGAACATGAATCCCTTCAAAGAAAACCCTCCAACAGCCAAAGCTGAGCTAGTGTGGACCTGCAGCGGGAACTCGAGCATCCCCAGACATGAGCGTTCGTCAGCACCACGAGTGTGAGCCCTACATCGCAGACACTGACTGCAGAAATCGCACACTGTGCCGGATAATAAAGCACATGGCAGCTCAGCACGGTCACCTCCACACCATGGGGGATGTTCTCAGCTTTACAGCTACAGCCCTACCCCTTAAACCATATCGGAGTGCAGCTGTATTGCTGGGTGAGAAGAAAATTCATTAAAACACATTCCTCTGAAGGAATAGCGCTGATATTAGGAGTCTATCAATAATGATTCACTAGGCCATGATAGCACTGAAATTGCAGTGATAAAGGGTGACAAAATATTGTCAGATATGTGCATTGAGGTTGTGGAGCAAATTATCTGATCTGAGAAAAAACGTGTTACGATGTGCAGGAAACCATCTGCTGCCCACAGTGAAGGCGGTGGAAGACAAGGGGAATACACTGTGCTGGTGAAACCAGGATTTTAGCTGGGGACGTTTCCCTTGGGATGGGGATTGACCACAGCACAGTGCTTGCACAGTACCTCCCTTGGGAGACCTTGCTCCGTCCGTGTCCCCAGACTTCACTGCAATACATGCAATTAATCATTAATGACTGGTGATGAAGAGCAATACTCCTCCCCTTCAAAGGCCCTGATGTGGAGTCACTTACTGTCCAATGCACTTCTCTGGGGACATCCCTGAGTGACAGCAGTTGGACTTTGGGTTCCTCCTGTCATTCACAGAGCAGGCTCCAGGCACAAGCAATCGCCTGTGGCAGCAGCCAGGCAGGACAGGCAAAGCTGCCTGGCTGACAGCTTTGCCTGTGCCAGAGCCCCGGAAAACTGGGCTGGCTGCTGAAGCAGTGCCCAGTTGTATATGGTGGGATTAGGGGTAGCAGGAGGACACAGTCCAGGTCTTCACACCCCCCCTACAAACTCTCTCTCACCTTTCTCCAGGCTGGGACACCCCGTTCCCTCTTCATGTCAGCAACGTGCAGTGCTGCTGGTGCTGCTGAGGAGCCTTGAGCTGACTCTGGCTGCACGGAACAGCGATGCAGATGTGCTGGGGGGATGCTCTCTGGCTGGGAACCTCCGGCCCCCCAAGCACATCCCATCCCAGCACACTTCCCTTCCCAGCCCCCCCAGACCCTGATGCAGAGCAGCCACACATCCCTGCACAGCAGCCTGGTGCCTGCTGCTCGCTGCCCGTTTCCATCGAGCCCCCAAGCCTTTCCCTTGATGCTCTCTCTGGATTGATGGGGCTTAGGATTGCAAGCAGTAAAAACGTGATGCGGGAACTGCTGAACATAAAAGCTGCCCCATAAAGAGCAAAGGCTTCTTCTTTTCCCCCTTGTAACCTGTAAAACATCCAGTAAATCCCAGCACGCGCTCCTGATGCGGCACAGCGACCTAATCCAAAAAGCCCAGGAATATCCCGTGATTAGGTGCACGCTATGAGTAATGGTTTTAGCGAGGCCCAGTGGAAGCTCATCTCTAACTTGCTCACAGTTTATGTGATTTGGCTGGGGGGATCTCCCGTACTTGAAATAAAGCCACCTGTCCATAAGTCATCGCTCTGCTGATTCCACAGCATTGAGGGGATGTGCTGATGTTATGATCAGGGTGAACATGTCGGCCCGAGGCTGGCACGGCAAACCAAGGGGGAGATGGGGAAGGAGATTGCACTGGGAGCCACGCTGTTTTCTCCTTCCCTTAATGGACACGATAATCGACTGGCAGTGGGAGTGAAAGTGCTCCGGCCAAGCAGTGCATGGAGTGAGCTGGTCCCCTGCCAGCATGCTGTGATGAGGGAATGAGGCAGCCCAGGAGAGGTACTGACAGAGCCAGGGGCTGAAGGGTCTGTGTGGGATTGCTGAAGGGCGGCACTTCACCCTCTGCCTCTCCTGCCCAAGGGAACGATGTGCCACGGTGGTTTGCTGCAGTTCTGTCTGCTGGGGGCATATCCTGTCTTGCTGATGCCTGTCCTGCCTTACCAAACCAGCAGGGCTCTGTGGAGCTGGAAGGGAGGGTAGGAGATGCCAAAGTGTGTTGCCAGCCTGCACACAGCTCGGAAAAGTGGTGGCTGCTCAGGATGCAGGATGATCCTTGGTTGATGGTGGCCATGGAAAGCAACCTTTGAACTGAGGATCCATGCCCCCCCATCCCCTGATCCCCCTTACATAAAGCATCTGCTGAGGTCACTGCTGTCCCCAGCTCCTCCATGGTGGCTCCTGGAGGGCCTCAATGACATGATTATCCCTCCTTAGCAGAGCATTTTCAAAGACCAAGGAGGGCTTTGCTCACTAATCTGACATTCAGTGCAGATAATAGGCTTTGAGACGAAGCCCTCCTGGAGTCTATTTTAAGATAGTTTTGTAGCATGTTGCCTGTCACAGCTAGAGCCATCCTGTTGCAGCGCTCCTGGGACACGCTCTGTCACAGCATGGTCACTTACCCATTGTTCCCTGCCAGACAAGCTCCTTCTCACGTCCATATGCCTTTGCTCCAGGTTGTTTGAGCTGAAGCAACCTATGATGCCATCCCCATCCCCTACAACTGCCCAGCCTTGCTGGGCTTCTGCCGTCCCCCTTCCTAAAGCTTTAAGGTGTCTCCTTCCTCTGGATCTCCTCAGCAGCGGCGGGGAGATGGGAAGGGCAACTTCCAGCCCTGGAGTAAGGCTGGAGAGAGGTGTCTTTGGCTGCGAGGGGTCACTCTGGCAGGGTGAGGTGGTCTGGGCCAAGAAACTCTGCACTTCTGGTTTCTTTAGTAGCTGAGCAGTAGCTGAGGCTACTTCAGAAGGGAGGGTCCCTCCAGAGACAGATGAGGACACACAGTACCCCCTGCTCCAGGGTGGAACCCACACAGCGATGCAGGGGAAAGGGAGCCCACTCCTGCTGGCATCCAGAAATACTTGGGATTGTGGAGAGCCTCCTCTCCCCCATCACACTCTCCAGCCTTTTTCTGCTCCTGTTCCCCCTTGCACAACTCCACATCCCTCCCCACCTTGGTTATTCGGTTCCCATCATATTTCATGGCATGACACCAAGCTGGAGAGAAAGGTCCAAGCCCGGGGACATGGCCCAGGTGGGTGTTGTATCACACGCAGCCCACAGCTCACACAGCTCTCGGCTCCTTGATGGCTGCAGAATCGGGATTTCCCAGCCTGCCCAAGTGGAGCCAATGCATTAGCAGCAGCGTGAGGAGCCTGGAGCCAGCTCGGCACCGGGGGAAATGACTAATCTGCTCTTTCCGCTCAGCCAGGAGCCAGGGTGGGAATTCATAAGGCAGGCACCTTGTGCCAGCCTCCCAATTAGGGATGGTCTCATTCCGGTCCCAGCCCCAGCGTGACACCTCCAGGAGCCCCAGGAGTACCACGGCCACGGGGTGCCATAGTCAGGCAGCCGAGAAGGAGCATGTCAGGGCTGAGGCTGGTGCCAGACTTGCTGTGTGTGCAGACACCTACCCACAAGGGACCTTGTCTCTGACGATGCCAGGAGGGCACTGGCAGGAAAGCTGCCACAGGCTTTACCTCTCCATGGGGGATATATCAGCACGGGCAAGGCCAGTCCTGCAGAGAGGCTGCTGCCCAAGCGAGGTGACGGCAGGGACTGGGCTGCGGCGGGATGCAGGGATGTGAGTCACGGTGTAAAGAGCTGCCGCAGGCTGTTGGCCCTTTGCACACTCCCACAGAGGCTATGTCTGGGGATGCAGTGCTGCCCCTTCCTTGAGGCATATAGCTGAGGGGTCTCCTCAGACTTGTATGCCTTATCCACCCTGCCCTGCCAAGAGGAGAGGAGGAAAAGGCACCATGGCTCAGCAGAGCGGCACCAGCTCGTGGCACTCGGTGCTGGGAAGGCAAGGACAGGCTGGGCTGGCAGAGGGGTTGTGAAGCCGTGTGTGTCTCTGGGGCTCAGTGGTCCAGCCTGGCATGCACTGGCAGAGCTGCCCGGATTTGTGGACTGGAATAGCATGAAATGATGCTGAAAATCCAGGTTAATCTGAACCGGCTCCAGGGGCCAGCTTTCCGAGAGCTGCCTCTTTATCTCCAGTGTGAATCCAAATCCACAGCAGGCTTAACTCAGGTCTTGGAAGCTTTATGTCGGCTCTGATTAGTTCACATCACCTTCTTTACAGCTTCCTGACCCACTACTGGGGAGGCTGCTCCAGATTTTCGATATTTTATGTTTACACAACTGTGAAACCATCACTAGGAGTCCCCAGGAAGGGCAGCTCCTGAGAATACCACCTGGCCTCCTGCCTCCCTGTGGATCACTATCTGGGAGATGTTGTCCAGCATGTCACATGGGGCGTGAGCATCCTGCATGCCTGAACCCATGCCAAACTGACCCAGACATGTGGAGCTGCCACCAGCTGGGCTGTTGTCTCATGGGTGTTGCCCCTTGTTGAGACACAGCAGCCAAACCACCTCCCATGGGACCGTCAGCACTGAGAACACGGGCATACCCTGACGAAGCAAGGAACAGGAAGGCATTCTGGAACATTGCCCTCTGACCAGGATGTCAGAGAAAATGAGGGTTGTGGTTGTGACCCACCGCTGTAGATCCTGGGGGACAATCAACCCCAAGATACAACCAGAAAGATCATGGGAGAAGGAAGAGCACAGACAGGTGTGGGCGCCCCAGGGACTCCTCTCTTGGTGGGCAGAGTCCCCCACGGGCTGGGAGCCAGGCTGGGACTTCCCTACAGGTCTGGGGCGCTGAGCTCCCAGGGCAGACAGCTGCAAGTGTTGAGGAAGCAGAGGGTGGCAAGACCAACCACCATCACCATTATCAGTAAAAAGAAGGACAAGGGCACCAACCGGGTGCATGGCACCTTTCTGACAAACAGGGGAATTTTGGGTGGTAATTCCTGGTTTTCAGCTCTCCAGAGCCCCTGTTCATCTTTTTTCTCTGTCCTGTCTCATTTCCACTGGTGCATGAGACACTAAACTGGAGTGATCTGTTTCCACACATGTGAGTATGATGGTGAATAGAGCTGAGCTGGGGGAACTCTGGGGTTAAGCAGGTAGAGCAGAAACTTAGAGGACAAAGGAAGGGAAACCACTCCTTTCCCTAAATAGACAAGAGTTTAGTCAACCACTGCAACCACTGCAGTCTCCAAAGGAGGAGAGACCACCCAGCTGCTGTCCTTGGTTACAGAGGCCCCTGCGCTGGAGTCCTCTGGGCTCTGTCAAGCGTTACTGCATTCAGGATATGCTCTTCCTGGAGATGAAAGGTGAGACCTGGGAACAGCCAAACAGGAGGTAGGACAGTCATCTGTGCCTGTGCCCAGCACTGCACAGAGCACCTCGTCAGTGAGCTGTTAACAGTGGAGTGGGTTTGGCCAGCTCCCTTCTGGAGTGGATCCCCAGACCCTGCTTCACTTCGGGTAGAGGCAAAAGCGGCCACAATAGGCGTGGAGGTGGCAAGGCAACGGCAGAATGTGAGGGCAGGGAGGGCAGCACTGAATCAGGCAAGAGTTTCCTGGTGTGAGCAGATACCCCTGACCAGTATCTGCCATCCTAACCCTCCTCTTACATCTCTTCTGTCCTCTCCCTGGCTGCAACTTCTTGGCACCAAGGCTGGCAGGGTCAGGGCTACGCTATCAAGGCCCCTACAGCCTGTGCTCATGGTACAGGTGGGTGCAGGAATAGGGGCCTGTGTGAACAAAGCTCTTGCGAAGAGTCAGAGACCTTCCTTCCAGATAACAGCTCTCATCCTTTTCCCATTTGTGTATTAACCTCACAGCTCCAGGTCCAATGGAAGCTGACTGGGACAGGGATATGATGAACTCTTTGCTCAGATGTGCTAAGAATCGCTGCTGTCTGTTGGACAGTTGATAAGACTAGTCCTTCTGAGCCACCTGAACACCCAAATATGTGCCTCTGATTTCTCAGTAGATGGTGGCAGAGATCATCTTCTCCTCCAGTCTCTGCCCCAGCCTTTGATGGGTCCATTTTTTATTCCAACAGCAAATGCCAGGACCTGGAATTGTACTGGGGAGGCGGGCAGGGCGGGGGACACAGAAGAGAGTCAATGTCCCAGCTTGCAGGCAAGACACAGCCCTCGTGTACAACTGGAGTGAAGACAGACAGATGTGGGCTGACACAACCCCCATCCACAGAGACACACCAGGGCACTCATTGGTGCCAAATCACCGATGGCCATAAAGAGAAGAGGAAATTACCCTCACAAAAGGCATCACTTGTGCAGGTACAGGGACACACACAGGGTGGTACACAAAAAACCCAGTAATTTCAAGAGTACTATGAAAAGCACGAGGCCAGGCAGTGACCTTTTGGTGACAAGCAGAAGCATTCTACTGCCAAGGAGTGTGCACATTCATCTGCCACCTTCTTGTAATCCCTGCCCCACTTCCCAGTCAGCCACCAGAGCCCTGATGAACCCAAGAGGTGCCACGATTTCCTATGTCCCAGCAAGAGTGTGAGGAGCAAGCTCCAGCTCCACTGCTGCTGTTTGTGGAGCACGGGGACCTGGCAAGGAGGAGATTTGCTGAAGACTCTTCACTGTAATCCCCAGTGGGGCAGTCAAGCCAAGCTGAAGTGGTCAGCGCAGAGGTTCCCACTCTGGGATCCTCTGCAAGACCCTCGGGGGTCTGTGGAATGAGAAGGGGTGACTCCTCAGGATGCTGCTTTGCTTGGCAAAGAAGGAGAAGAGAAAGAAGAGAGGATTGATGCTCAAGAGGCTTCATCAGAGAGCACAAGAGAGCACTGACAGAGTTCAGGCTGCTGTGGACAACCAGAAGCCCTTTACGCTGGCCTCAGCTGAGCAGTGGTGCTGAGGAGTCTGAAGGTTTCCACCAGGTGCCAGTAGGACCAGGATGGGGCCAAAAAGCCAAGATTGTGTCAGCTGCTGGAATAGAACATGTAGATTCATGGATGCTGCCTGAGAAAAAAGCTAATATTCCTGCCCTGAATTATTTCTACTCCAGCCGGCCAATCCCTGCTGTAGCAGAGGTTCATAATATGCTCTAAGTAAGTGGGCACATGTCTAATCAGCCTGCAGCAGCACAGAGACCTGGACAAAAGCATGGGTAATCCCTGGTATCCCCCCTCCAGCAGGAACAAGCAATGTGTTAAATTATGGCAAAGCACCAGCCAGCACATGTTGTTGCCTGGTGACTTTATCTGTTGCAAACTGCTCCAGCTGAAAGCGATGGTCTCAGCAGCATGGGCACCAGGCAGCCCCTGAGCATGTCATGCTGGACAGGAGGAGCAGCCAGGACCTCCTCCAGAGCCTGGCAAGGGGACAAGGGGATCCAGCTCTGGCCTTGGCCCAAGGGTCTGTGACAAGGAGCATCCTGAGATGATGATAGCATCCCTAGGAAGAGAACACACAGCCCTACAGGAGCGGCCATGCTGCTTTTCCCAGGTAGCCCCAGGCTGGTGAAATATTGGTTATGGGTTCAGCTGGCAGAAGGCTGCAAGCATCTGAAACTGTGTGTTAGAGCCAAAAGAGTTTCTAAGTGCTACTCCCTGTCCCAGCCCCTCTCCAACAGGGAACGCAGGCAGGCTGCACGTCACCATCCCGTAAAGCAGAGCTCCTGCTGCCTTCCTGCACCAGGAGTGCCCGCAGCAAGGCTGGGGTGCAGGAACCGTGAAGGCACCGCTCCTCCTGCCCCCTGCCCACTGCCCCTTCCCACCCGCAGCGAGAACCAGGGCAGCAGAGGGGTTAAGAGAGTCTGCGTCCTCCACCATCAATCCATCCTGCAAATCTGACGGCCCCATCTCTTCAACAGGCCCAGATTGATTTCTTGACTGGGAGCAATGAGCAGCTTCACATGAAAAATGAGGCTTTGCGCTGTCAATAGAAGTTCTAATTACAACTTAAATCCAGGACATTCTTTACGGCGCAGACCAGATTTACAGCGGCTTGCAGGTGGGCGTGCAGCCCGTTCTAATTAAAAGCGGCACGCATTGCAGATTGCTTCAGACGGCCCATTCCCAGCTCCCCGCACCGCAAGGGCACAGCCAGATTCTGGCATCGAGCTTGCAAGGGAGGAACCAGGCACCCCAAAGGGCACGCTGCACCACTTGCTTTGGAGGAGTGGGAGAAGGACAGAAAGATCCAGTTTCCTCTTTTATCTGCTCGGTTGCTGACTAGGTGGCCCATGCTGAGTGCTCAGTCTTGGCTGAAGAGCGCCATCGCCCTTGGCCCACCCCATTTCTCCATTGCTCACACCATACAGAAGCACAGGTTTAGGTTGTTCAGGTTGGAAAAGCCCTTTAAGATCATCAAGTCCACCCGTTCCCCAGCACTGCCAGGTCCCCACTGACCCCTGTCCCTCAGCACCACCTCCACACGGCTGGGAAACCCCTCCAGGGATGGGCACTCCACCACTGCCCTGGGCAGCCTGGGCCAGGCCTGGGCAATCCTTTCTGTAAAGAAATTTTTCTTAATGTCCAATCTCAACCTCCCCTGGTGTAACTTTAGGCCAGTTCCTCTCATCCTGCAACTTGTTCCTTGGGAGAAGAGACTGACCCCCATCTCGCTCCAACCTCCTGTCAGGGAGTTGTGGAGTGAGAAAATCTCCCCTGAGCCTCTTTTTCTCCATGACATGCCACGCCACATGCAAAGGACACAACTGCTGGGTCTGACTGGGAGTGATCCAGCAAGCTGGGGAGCATGAGCTGGGACATCATGGGAAGCAGCCTGAGAGCTGACTAGTGCCCCTGGGGACCATTCAGGGACCCAGTGTGCCAGGGCCTGGTGTGAGGATGCTCTGTGGGATCTGTCACCAGGAGCTGGAGCAGGATAGGTCCCAAAGTGGTGGCCAGGGCACTTTTTATTTCTGCTGCCAAGGTACTCGGAGGCTTTGCACAGACTATGCTCATCTCTGCCTCAGTTTCTCCCTATCTGAATTAGGAGAAACAACCTTCTGAACAGGGCTGGTAAATCAGAGGGCTTTAGAAAGGCAGTGAGAAAGTGTCTTGATAACGAGGCATTACTGAGGAAGCTCCATCAGAGGGAGGTGGCACATTCGGAGCCTGGATGTCTTGCATGGCTACCAGAGAGGTGCTGCTGTGGGGCTACCCTCCCCACCTAGGACTGGGATCTTTCTGGGGAAAGCCTCTCCTTCTGCACTACTAGGGTTGGTGCTCCACCTGCTCCAGCCTCCTGGGCACTGGCAGCTGCTGCTCTGCACTGCAGTGTGATGGTGTTTTGGAGGCTCTTCTCCACTGCACTGCAAGGCTGTTTGGGAATGTTCTGCAGCTCATTGGCCCAGGGTATGCAAGAGGGCAGGATCCCTCTGCTAGACCCTGCTGGCTGCTGCACCAAGACCCTGAGTTTGCTCAGAAGGGTGTGGGTATCTCTCTGAGAACAACGTCTCCTAAGAAAGCCCTGAAAGGGGCTGGAGTTGGAGGAGGCCAGAAGCAGGAAATATTGAGCAAGACTCCCTCATCTCATGAGAGATCCTGGCTCCACAGGCAATGCTGTGTGTCCCAAACAGCCTCCGGCAGTGGAAAGTAACTCTGTTCCTCACAGAGGGCATTGGTGTTAGGGGATGAGCTCTTTCTAGTGGATGTCAGGATCCAGTGTCAGAGGCATTGCCATCGTGGTGATGGGGACTAACTAGCCCCATCCCACATGTCTCTCAGATCCCACTGGTTCCCATTTGCTGTGTGGTAGAAGCCTGACCATCGCCTCACCCACATCACTGGCTGAGCAGTTCAGCCAGCTCTTACTGTTTCTGCTGGTGCCCAGAGCATCCTTGCTCCCAGCTCTGCTCCTAGTGGAGTGGAGAAGATCCTCCTGAGCAGTTCCTCCTCCAGCACAGGATTTGTGGAGCTGAAGCGGGTTACAGTGAGCCAGGAGAGCACTGATTTCATAGAGCTGGATATTAAATTACTCTTGCCATAAGCTGCTGCTTTTGAGAAAAGAAAATCCCTCCACAGAAGGGCTGTGGGAGGTTAGAGGTGATGAAAGCACAGTGTATCAGGGCTCTCCAGAAACTGCCCCTGCTCCGCCTGGAGCCTGAAGAAGTGGATCTGGGTTTAAGAGTCCGGGAGGTTGGTGACAGGAGGTTGAGACTGATTCTCCAGAGCTTTTTCCACTGGGAGCTTGGAGAAGCAGAAAGGTGGTGCTGGAAGCTGCTATCCAAGGAGCCTAGTGTGTCCCAGGTCAGAGCCTGTGGCTGCCATCTGGTAGCACAGGGCAGGGCAAGGGATCTGCCCAGTGAACAAAAGCAGCCAACTGCCCTTGGGACTGAAGGGACGGGCTGCTGCGATGTCCTGCAAGAAAAGCCACCGTCAGCCAGGACACAGATTTATAGCCAACAGCTGGTGGGATGTGACCCTGCAAGGAGCCTGCCAGCTCAAGAGAGGCCTCAGATGCCTGTGAAATGTGAGAGATAGGAACTCTGTGTTAGGATGAGCCAGAAACTGGCCTCATGACTCAGCCGGTCTGGGCCCAAGCTTGCCGCAAACAGCTGTGGGGGCCCAGGACATCCTGGATGAAGGCAGAACATCAGGCTTCTTGGTCTTTAAAATTTCCTGCCTAAAACAGGACAAAATAGGCCATGTCATACAGTCCCTGATGTGGGCGAGCAGCTACCGAGCCCAGATGTGACCAGCCCCATCCTGACACGTCTGCTACTATTTATCAAAGCTGATGAGGAAGTCAGCAAAGTTCATCCATGTGGGACCTGTCATTCCCACGTGGATCACGAGTGTCCTGCTGCACTGAACCCATCGGGATGTGAATAGAGCAGAGCTTGTGCATCACTGTGCTAGACAGACCAGGGACGGGTCCCTTAAAGCTGATGTGCCTCAAACCTGTCTATTATTTCCCCTAAGAGCTATTGGCATAACAGGAAAGATGAAGGATGGGACTGTTTCCTGGTCCAAGATGTCCAATTTCTGCAGCCTCAGGGTCAAGGGGCCATGGTGGGTGCTCAGGCACAGGCTTTCAGGCCCTCCAGAAGATGATCAGGATTGCCTGGGGGTGAAGAGTCATCCTGCACACTTAGGCTGGTCCTTGACACCCCACTGTGAAAAGTTTTGTCCAGGTCTTGGGCTTGGCCACATCACATCAGGCTGACATCCCTTGGGGTGAAGGAGGTGGAAGGCTGGTTCTTTGGGATTCAAATGGGATTTGGCTGTTAGAGGAGCACCAAAACCACATCCGCATCCTTGCAAGACTTTAGCCCTAAAGAGGAGGAGTCTCTTGGGTCAGTGTCTTTGGAGGATTTTGCCTCTGTCCAGGACCTTGAAGCAGATACTTTCCACGTTTGGACTCAGTCTGCGATGAGAACAACTGAAGAGTTGGTACAGAGGATACCTGGAGCTCCTCAAACCTGAGGCCATAGGTGATTGCATCATCTGCAGTTCTCGTGAAGCTGAGCTGTGTTTCAGGAGAAGTTTCTGTCTCTCAAAGCAGTATACTTTTCCTGTGATAACCTACCTCCCACATTTTTGCTTTTATTGCTCCACTGCGGAGTGACCCACACTTGGATCAGGGTTTGGACATGCCCTTCAGCAACCTGCCCTGTCAAAGGGAGCATCAGAGAAACAAGCCTGTGGGAGCCCCGTTCCCAGGGAATTATTGCAAGGGACTCTTGAAGGGACCTTTTGGAGAACGCCGGGCAGCCTTCAGACACCAGCGTCTGCGAGACTTTTTGATAAGAGTGAGAGGATACTAACACATCAGGTGCCATTTCAATGGGGCAAAAGCCCCTGAAGATAAAAATGCGTTTCTTGGAAAAAATAATTTTTATCAAGGACTCACTGTGCTCCCCGTCTCCCAGCTGAAGCCATCCCCACGCTGGGCTATGCAGAAGGCTGATAAGGAGGCAGTGAATAGGAGCTGGTTTCCTGCACTCAGCAGACAACGCCTGCGCCTCCCTCTGCCTCCGCTTTTATGTAGTTTGGAAGTGCTCTGAAACTGCTGGGCACAGACACTTCTGAAGCAGCAGCAACTTTGCACGGCGCGTTTGTTTTATGTCTGAACTGTACATACAGCAGTGAATAGAGCTCATAAAAGATGGATGTATTCTTGTTCTTTTTGCTGGTTTTGATTTATTATTTACTTCACTTTTTTCAACCCTTCCGAAGTGCTGTAAATCATCTGAATCATTTTTCTCCTCCACTTGGCTGGTTTCGGGGAGCTGAAGTGAGATCCTGATGCCTGGCTCCTCTGTGTTGTAGGGTTTGCCGTGGGTTTTTTCAAGAAGAAGTAGGAAATTTGAGCTTTTACATCTCCAAAAAGTACCTTGGAAAGACTTAAAGGTCTTCCGCCTGCTCGTTCAGTTTCCAGAGGCCGCGTTGTTCACCCTGTGCTCAGACACACCAGCGGTTGCTAGCGCAGGCAGTCCTGGCCATGTCAGTGGATGGTTCACGTGAATAATCGCTCACCAGTCGTGCGGGGAAGGTTTGCACAAGCTGCTCCTTGTGCAGCCGGGTTGCTGCAGGTGGGAAGGGCCATTTCCCTGGGGCTTCACATGGGATACAGCTGGGACTCAAGGACTGGGGACTCCAGAGATGTGGTGACGTTTCTAAGCACATGGACACAGGTCCACTGCAGCAGAGCCGCTCTGAAGGCTGGATGTGAAAGGTGCAGAGGATTGGTTCATGCCTGGGCAGTGCAGTGAGACATGCTCTCTTGGTTTGAAGTTCAAAGCCAAGATATTCCAGCCCCCAGGGCTTCTCCAGCAATGTCTCTCTGGCCTCGTCCACGCCATGGTCAACTGAGCAGGAGCTTCAGCACCCAGAAAAAGAAGGGAAGTCTGTGTTCATGGGCAGAACAGATCCCAGAGAGCAGAATTTCAGGGCACTTAGCACAGAAAAAATGCCATTGGTGGAGCTTAGCATCCCTGATGCACCCAGCTCAGCCTGGTGTGACCCCATGCCACATTGCTGAACTGAATTCCTCAGAAAACCAGGACAAAGAGGCTTCTGCAAGACCCAGAGCCTTGCTTCTCCAGCCTCCTCTTGCTCCTCCCAGCTTCTTGTCCTGCCAGCTCCTGCCATCATGGGCACAGGAGTCCATTCATAGCAGCTCTGAGGGAGGATTGGGGTGACTCTGTTTACCCTGGATCTAAACAGTGATCTGTGGTGTCCCCTGGACTCAGGAGACATCCACCGAGCAGGAAATAAACACAGCAGGTCAAACCCTGGAGAAGCACAGGACAGTCCTGTCTGTGGAAAGACGACGAAACATGCAGCAGAGCCCTGGTAGCAGAGAGGGACCCTGAAGATGCAGTGGAGGGGGCAAAGAGGGGAGTAGTGATCTCTCCATCCCTTTGCCCCAGCAGCTGTGGGACAGGGCAGGATCAAAGGGCTCTTCTCACCTCCCCACCCTTCTAGCAAGACCCAGACAGCACATTGGGGGCTCTTTCTCCTTCCTGTCACTTCATGTCTTTTGTTTTTTCAAGGGGAATTCAGCTGCAGGGGGAGAAAACGAGCAGGCTGCTAATGAAAGGGCAGCTGCTGCTCTGTGTCAGGCGTGCGAGACCCTACTGGGAGCTCAGCTGGACGCAGTGGGTGGCTGGACACCGTTTATTTTTACATTAGAGCTATTTTCCTCTCACCCTGTCTGCTCTGTGCTCTTTATTTCTGAGTCAGTTCATCCCCTGTCAGATGGACATGGATGCAGGATGCAAGCACAAACCTTCCCAGAACAGGCTAATTTTAGGATAGAAACGGACTGAGGGGTGGGGGGTGGGAGTGGAGTCTTGGCTCAGTATCCGTTAGCATCCATGGCGTGGCTGTCCTTGATGGATGGTGCTACCTGCCTCTGCCTGGTTCTCACCAACACTGCGGCAAGCAGAGAGGTGCAACACAGGTAGAAACTTACTGCTGCCCATAAAAAAGATTTTCACAAATATTTTGCTCTCCTGCTCCTCCCACCCCTCCCCAAATAAAGTGTCAGGACACTGAGCTGGTAACGAGTGGTCCTGACCCTCACACCACTGACTGTACTTAAGAGCGTGACCCTTTTGCCTTGTGTTGGCTCTTTTTCCTGGACCTTTGTAAAAACACCACTCATATTGCCTCTGTGGTTGGTCAAAAATATGGAGGAGCAAAGCCCATCAGTCTGGTGGTCACTGGGAGTCCTGCCTGCCACCTACAAGCAATGAGACCAACTGTGTGACCTCCCAGCAGCTGTGTTCATGGAAGGGGAAGGAAAACACAGCAGAAGGGTCAATCCTGCTGTCAGAGTGCTGCAGCAACACTCGCCAGCCCTGTCGCCCTCCTGCCATGGGCTTGCTCTCTGCACCACTCTCACAAAGGTCTCCAAGGGAGAGGGTGTGATCAGAAGCATCATCCCAAGCAGACTTTCCACAGAGCTGCCTCCACGGCTTCAGTGCAGCCCTGCGTGTCCCTGCGAAGGGACTCCACGGTGGTTCGGTCCCCAAACGGGAACCAGGCTCCGGCAGACCCTCATCAGAGCATGCGCTGCAATGAGCAACATCTGCACCACCTCTGCCTCCCTGTGCTCCAGCGGCTGGGGGAGAGTTGCTCCAGCCCAGGACACTGGGCATGTCTCCTGTGCACTCACCAACAACCAGGGTCAGGAGAAGTCATTTGGCTCCATTTTGGGTATAGATCATGGTGTTTAACAAAAATGGCCTCGCTTGGTGTTGTCCTGAAACGTCCATGAGGGCAGCAGCGAAAGCCCAGTGCCAGGAGTCACCCCTTGTTGTCACCACCCCTGTGGTGTATTTGTTTCTCTAGAAGGTGCTGGCCCCTTTTGGATGACAAGACACAGAAAGTATGACTAAAAATGGCCATGGCCATGGGGTTACAAAGGACATCACAGAGTTATCCCTGTGCCCCAGGAGCAGCTCGAGCTGTGCCTGGTGTTGCGCTGCCTGTACAGCACCAGATGATGCCATATCTTTAACTCTCACTGCACGTTAAAAACTGCAATGTCTGTGTGTGAAAATGGGCTTTAAGTGGATATCCGAACTTCACCGAAGAAGTCAGACATTTGAGGGCTGTGCAGGGCAATAGATGTTGATGCTTCAAGAAACAAAACTGTCTTGGCAAAAAATCTCTAAGTCATTTCTTTGTCCTGAGTTTTAAATGTCCTGTAGAATTTTCTCTATGTCCCCCACTGATGCTGTGGCTCTGTGAGGAGACCTATTTCCAGAACTGGTGGGACAGTGGGACACAGCCCAGCCCTCCCTCAAACATGACCAGCCCTGGGAGAGCACCCCTTGGCTCACAGCCTGATGAAGGACACGTTCTCACACAGCCCAAGCCAGGGCTGTGGTACCTGGCTCATGGGCTCTCCTGTGGCCCAGGGCAGGGGCTGTAGGAGCAGGGTGAAGCTTTTTGCTCTCCTTGGCAGTCCTGACTACTTGGTGAGCTCTGCAGAAGAAGATCTTCTTGGTGCAGGTGTGAGTCCGCAGAGCCGGCTGGGCTCCTGCTGGTGCCCCAGGCATCAGCAGAGTTGGACACAGTAGAAGCTTTTATTTCCATAAAAAATGGTGCCGAATTAGGAGGCAGGGAGAACCCAGCTTTGCTCTCAGACAGTGATTAATCATGGGGACGGGGTGCCAGAGCAGCTGTGGATTCATCTCACCTCATTTCAGACATTTAGAAATTCAAGGGCTAAATCTAAGTTTTCCCTCTCGGCTCCCTCTAGGCTGAGCAGAGAGAAATGGTCACTTCCAGAAGGTGAGCTCTGCAGAGCAGAGCCCAGCCAGAGCCAATCAGCACTGCAGGGTTTACCAGCTTAGTGCTGGGGCAGGAGGTGTGATGCTCAGAGGTGGAGAGGGTCTTTCAGGAGGGGTGCAGAGTGGCAGGATGGAGGTGCAGTGGGACAGAGGGGGTGATGATGATGATGAGGAGGAGGAGGAGGATGCAGTGGTGAAGCTGGGTGCCATGGGGACCACATGAAGTCCTGCGGCCACATGGCTGCAAGCCCTCTGGCTCCGCTCATCCCTGGGAGTTGTGCAGGATGCTGACCATCCTCTGACACATCTAAGCACAGCGGTGCCCCGGGCAGGCTGGGAGCACGGAGCCCACGCTGCGCTGCGCTGAATCAGCCTGACAACAGTCGGAGGAGTAACAGACTCAAACATCACATTTTAAATGCCCGTGAATTTGGAAACAGAGCCAGAGCTCTTTAATCTTGGTTCATTTTTTCTTTCGTAACGAGGTAACAAAGGAAGCCAAGCGCGAGCTCGAGCCATGAATTATTTAGGGAGGGCACATCCATCTCTGGCGGTTTGGGGTTTGCTCTGCCATCCTGGGGCGCGCTGGGTGAGCAGCAGTTGGCTGAGGGCCAGTTGGATATAGGATTTCCTCATCAGGGCTCTGATGTCCTGTAGGCACTGAGGAGGTTTATTGCAGCCCTGATGGACCCAGGAAGGTACAGCTGGGTCCCAGGATTTATCCCAACTCTGTGGCCTCCAGGCTGGCTGTAAGGTATCAGGCAGCACTAGTCCCTCTCAGCAAGTTGTCCTCTGCATGGGGTACAAAGGCAGGGATTTTTCCTCCAGAAAAGGGTGGGTATTAGTCACCTCCACCCCATGCCCAAGGGATATTTAACAAATACTTGCCTTAATGCAGAGGACAGAAAGCTCCCCCAAAGCAGGGGAAAGCCGGCAAAGCAAGGACCCACTTCAAGATATCTCTGCATAAGCGGTCCCTCGAGCATGGCTAAGACCTTGTGACATGTGGGAATGAGGGACCCCAGCGTCCCCTGCCTGGTTTTGGGGTCAGAGCCCTCCGGCTGCACCGCATCCTGGCACGAGGCACGGCACAGCTCTGCGGAGAAGACTGTGCCAAAGCACCAGGGTGGAGGAGCTGAAGAGGGAAGATTTCCCACCCTGCTCTGGAGCCCGGTGAGAAGGATGGAGGCTCCTGAGCAGCCTGGAGCACCAATTTCACGGAAATCCATTTATCTCTGCTTCCTGAAACCCTCACGACATGAATAAATGATGATTGCAGAAGTGATGAACCTGCCCCTGTTTAGGTGTGAAATGAATGTTTACAGGCATAGAATAAATCAAGTATCCCACGGGCGAGCAGCGGGATATTAAAGCAAACACCTCTGTGTGCTTAGCACTTGCTGTTAGAGGCCAAGGGTTTGAAGCCTGGCCAGTTATTTCTATTAGCCCCAGTGTGACAGGCGCTGAGCACTGGGTACCCGTTCGGCAAAGGCCAAAAGCTCTTGAAGGGCAGGAGGGAGCCAGCAGCTCTTGGGTGAGCATCTTGCCTCCTGTCTTTTCCGCCTTCCCCCCTGCTTCTCCACATACCTCTCTCTCCGCCTCACACTGCAATCTGCACAAACTCTAAGAAGTCAGGAATACAATGCAAATTCGTGAAGGATTGGCAAGAAATTGCGTGTGTGCTAGTTGCCTGTCAGCATGCAGAGCACTTCTAATCTTGTCACATAAATAATACGATTATGTAAAATATCAAACAGTTGGAATAAACTTTAAAGCCACAATGTTCTAGTCACAGACTTAATAGAGGGGGAAAAACCAGCAAAAAATAAGTAAAATCCTCTTTTCTTCTGCATCATGGAGGGGAAATGGCTCCTCACTGACATCAACTGGAGCCTCCCAGGGCCTGAGGAGATGGGAGACGGAACTGCTGCTCAGGATAGTGGGACACAGCCACCAGCCTCACCTCTGCAGGACTGATGAAGAGGAGAGACAGCAGAGCTGTGAAGTCAGGAGGAGTGTCCCCCAGGGTCACCAGTGACTTCACTGACGGTCAGGACAGAGCTGGTGTCCCCTGCACAGCGGTTTGCCTTGCCACCCCTAGAAACCCACTGCTGCGCTGCTGCTGGCATGGGATATCCCTTCTAACCGTGGGAATTATTCAACCGAGAGCAAATCACTGATCCAAAAGCCGCCTGAGCCAGCTGCCTGCATTGCACTCATCTTTGCCCCCCATCACCCATCCCCGCCAGGACCAGGGCGCGGCGAGGAGGCAGCTGGCAGGGAGGGCTGCTTGCTCCTGGAGCACAGTTCCCCTCTTGGCTGTGCATCACTCTGCATGGCTGATGCTGCCCTCCCTCTGCTTGTACCGCCTGCAGTGTTTCCAGCACCGCCAAGGATGAGAGAGGAGGGAACGGTGCCTAGGGACCCGCCGGGAGGATTTTGCTACTGGCCTTGAGATCAAGAGCAGCATGAAAAGCCACCGTCCCTTTGTGAGAGCTCACTAAAGAGACCAGGCTGATAGAGATGGAAAACAAAATCCTCCCCTCTTCCTCCACACAGGCACGTGCACAGCCCTGACACTGCCAGCACGGACCCCTCGCATGCACCAACACAGCTTATGGCTGTGATCCCTCAGCTCCAGCTGGGAGATGAAGCTGGAGCAGCCTCAGAGGTTCACCAACAGTCGCTCCACAGCATATAGGTGGGTCCCTCTCCAGATACACCTTTCCAGGCCATTCCCCTAGCAAACACAATGAGAACTGCTGAGGCAGGACAGAGCCTGTCTGTGCTTGGGAAGTACGAGCTGTAGCCATGTGGATGAGCTCCTTCCCTGGTCTGCCTTTGGTGGGACATGGAGGAGGAATGCTGTGGTGTGAACCACCTTCACAATAGGCACCAAACAGCCATCAGCTCCACCATTCTCACAGCAGAGCTGGTAACTTTTGCCCTGGAAGCAGAAGTCCTGTTCCCAACCAGCCACATACTCGTCTCTGGACAGATCAAAGTGGAGCCTGGCAGAGTTTGGACTGCAAGTCCCTGCTCTCCCCACCCATCAGTGCCCACAGCACTCCCCACAGCCTCCAGAGAGGTTGCTGTGATGGGAACAGATGAGATGGCAGGCCTTTGGGCCAGAAAAGACCATCGCTGTCCACTGAAGCATCTGTGCTCAGCTGAGCTCCAGCTGCCAAGCTGTGCTAACACTCTGCATTCATGTTCCCCACTGCATCTCCCACGGGTTCATCACCAAGACTGATTTGCTGCTCGCAGACCTTGACAAGTTTTGGAGACCCCTTGCCTTGGGACTCCCTCTTCCTAGTCAAGCTCTGCGAATTTCTCTTAGGGCATAGCGGGAGCTCCAGCCTCTGCCCTGTTGCCTGCAGTGCCCTGTTCTCACGTGTGCCCTGGCAGCCAGGGACACGTGGCCGAGGTTGGTGCGGCGACAGGGCCATGCCCGTGGAGCCCTGTCGGTTGGCAGATGTGTGCCCTGCTCGGGGCAGTGTGTAACTTACACACTGAGCTGCCCCTTCTGCTTAGCAGAGCGGCTTTGATGAGCCGAGCTGCAGGCAGGGCTCCTGCCTCCGCGTGCTTGGCTCCCCGAGAGGGAACTCAGGCACTTTCCCTGCCCGCCGCCTCCGACACGCGCCTGTCTCCCACCAGTTTGCCCTTTCTGGGTGGAAAGACAGTCAAGGCCACTATACAGACCTGTTTGTTCAATGAAAGAAACAGCTTCTTTCATCCGGCCACTTTAAAAGAGGGAAGAGAAATTGCTGAGTTTGGGGCATCCACAAAAGAGGGAGCAGATCCACTGCCTCATTTAATGGGCGATGGAACTGGGAAAACATGCATCCCCTCTCCTGTGCCTAGCAGACCTCCATACTGGGGGCCAGGCACCTCTGTGAGTGAGACCGAGCCCAGTTTCTAAGGAATTCTTCTCCTTGGCGACCGCTATAGGGGTTGGCTGCCTCACTTTTCTGGGCTGGAGTAGGCTGAGACCTGCCAGCTCATTGCACACGTGGCAGAGTGGTGACCCAGCAGCAGGAGATTGCATGTCACATCCCAGCCAAACCTCCTCGAATCAGTGCTCTGCGAGCCTTGGCCTCGCTCCTCCCTTAATTCCTGGAGGAAAAGCCCTCTCCGTTGCCAGATAACTGCACCTGATGCCCACATCTTGCCGCTGTTGCCACAGTTCCCCGGGGGATGCTGGCTGGGGGAGCAGCTGCGTGCTCCATGTGTGCTCCTCTCCTCCCAGCTCTCCACTCCCAGTCCACCTCCCCAGGCAAGGCAGCAATGTGGGGGGCTAGAAAAAAGAGTCAAAGCCCTGCCAAGGCAGCAGTATCCCCTCCAAACCCCTTTGTCACTCACAATACCTCCTCCTCTACCTCCACCAGACTGGTAGCCCCATGGCTGGGCGCAGACTTGCTGTCTCACCCTCTGTGTGCTCACATCACCCCCACACACCCTCTTCCTGCACTCAAAACGACTCTGAATGACTCCTCATCTCCTCCCGGCCCCATTTGTCTCCCTCCTGCAGGAGCTTTGGGACTTTCCATGTTGCAGCCTGCCCTGTTGCAAGAGAGGGGGGAGCAGCCCCTCCTCCTGCCCCTGGTTTTCTGAGGTTTAAGGCAGCTGCTGGTTGTCACTGGGAAGCTGGGTTTATTTTAATTCACCTGTAATTGCATTATCTCTACCCAACTCTCTGCAGAGCGTGCTGCAAACCTGCCCGTGACACCCAGCCTCTCCCCTCGTGGGTTGCTCAGCCAGGCAGCGCTCCAAGGCCTGTCCCCTGCTCTATCGCAACTTAACAACCCTGTTATTGGCTTTGTGCAAATGCTGCTCAATTCCCCCCGCTCCTGGCACACAGCTTGTTCCCTGCACTGCCCTGCGGACACGTCCGTTACAGCCGCCTCCGTGATCGCTCGCCGGCAGATTGCCGCATGCTCCGAGCTGACGGAACAGGGAGAGCCCAGATGAACGAACGCAGCCCTGAGCAACAGGTAACGCAGCCTCCGGGGCTTGGAGCGTGGGCAGAAAGAGGTCAGTTGCACAGCGAGGCTCTACATGGGAGGGAGGGCAGAGGGGAGATGTTTTTTCCTTCCCCTACCCCTCCGCAATGGTGCTGGGACCCTTCCGTCCCTCTCCTCTGGTATCTTTTTGCTGACCTCACTCCCAGGACGATGCTGCCAGAGTTCATCAGGAGCTTGGCCAAAACCTGCATTTCATAGTTCACTGTTATTTCCAAAAATACGTGGGAGAATGGAGTACTGTGGTTGCCAGTGACAGCTCTGGGGCTTCCAACACACAAGAAGGAGAAATATTAAGTTTCACCTGATCCCACTGCATCATCCCTGTGTTTGAAGCTCCTTTCCAGACTGAGACCAAGAGCTATAAATTTGAATGTTTTCTTGAAGCAGTCTGGCACTGAGCGTTATGGTCTCCCGTGAAAAAAACCCTCCTTGCTTTCCCTCAGCACAAATACTGCACCAAAGCAGAAGTGAGGCCACAAAGCTTTCCCGAGTCATCAACGTCAACCTTTCACAGAAGGAAGAGAAGGCTCCAGCCCAGCCCCTGGTTCTTCGCTAGCACCAGAACCAGCCCCATCCCTGCCATCAGCTCCACGGCTGCAACGGCAACCAAGGTCTCTGCCCTACCAGCCCACAACAGTCCCACAGAGCCTCTCCAGACCATGAAACCTTTCCCCACAGATGTGAGGTGAGATGAGAAAGGCCCTGACCATCCCCTGGCTCTCTCTGGGTGCAACCAGCCCCTCCTCAGCTTCACTGAGCCCAGTCCCAGCATCGGACTCCAGCACCTCTCTAAGCACTGAGCTGTTGCTGTTATGCAAAACCAGGAATTTCTCCTTTGGAGCAGGAAGGAGCATCTTCCCAGCGCTGCCTCCCCTCACACATTATGAAGAGATACAGCTCGGTAAATCTGCTCTTAGCCAGGGGCATTACCCCATGCCAGTTAGCGCTAGATCAAACCCAAGTTTATTCAGCCTCCCACTAATCCCTTTGCGACAAGAACCACCTGCAGTCTTGAGCCCAGGATTTAGCAGGATCAGTGTGCAGGTGTCTCGATTTGATCATCCCTTTGGAAACGGCTGCGCTCTGCAGCCCGAGCGAAGAGCAGCCTGGGGAGGGGGAGCAGAGATGGGGGGCAGGTGGGAGAGGAAATGTGTCTGCAGAGGTGGAGAGAGCAACGAGGTGCGGGCTGGTGGTTTCCTCCCCCCCACCAACACTTCTGGGAGGCCAAAAAACATTGAAAAAAGACAGGAGGAAAGAAAGGGAAAAATATCTTATTTTCAAGAATTCTCTGGTACTTAAAAGCTTGAGACCCGCAGGGGAAGCTAATAAATTTTAAATAGTTTGGAGAGTTGAGACCAGCAGTTTAACTTTGTGCGGCTGCTGAGTTGTTTTCCAAGTGTATTTAATGAAACCCTTCATTATGTTCAGATAATTATGATCTCTGCGTTTCTGCTGCCGTTGGAGTTTACCATCTGTGCTCGCAGGTACGCGCTCCATCTCGACACCATGGGCACCCTACAAGATGCTCATGATGGGCTTCACTGGCAGCCTGCAGGGCTGGCACAGATCTTCTGGAGTTGTGGGTTCAGGGAGCCACTGCCTACCCTGGGAGCCACGTGCTGCAGCCACCAGCCCATCACTGGAGACGTGGGCAGGACCGCACACATCCCCCAGGGTCCTGGATGGGCTTTGTCTCTTGGTGTTCCCCTGGGATGAGGGTAGGATGAGGGGGTCTCATGCTAACATGCCCCTGTGGGGTGAGCAGGATCCTGGTGTCCCTCATGCTCTTTACTGACCTCCAGTCTGAGCATGTGAGTTTGCCTGGGAAGAGGTTTTGGCTGCCTGGGATAAACTCTGGGCTCTGCAGTGATGGGGTTTGGTTTGATACTTCCAGCTCTCTGCAGCAGCCAGTATCCTCATCCCCTGCCTGTGGGCTCCTTCCAGCTGCCCACCCCATCCCCTCTGCCAGGGCTGCACCCCATCAAGGACCCCCAGCCCAGCATCCCTGCTCCAAGCCCTCTGCCCATCCACCCTCCTTCCTTCTCCAGGAGGGGAAGACCCAGGTTTTCCTCCATCAGCCTGGTCCTCAGGGACACATGGCACTGCAGGGCACAGGCTGGACTTTGTGACTGAGCTTCAACAGTGCCGGGGGGGGGGGGGGGGGGGGGGGGCGGGGTGCGGTTCAACTCCGCTGGCCCAAGGCTACAGAGCTGATTTTCCAGAAGTTCTGGCCCCTCAGACATTCCTGCCCTGACCACTGCCCACAGTTGCTCACCCCAGCCCTTCCTCCAGCAGCAGGACAGTGAGTCACCAGCCAGGGAGCTGCAGCCATCTGCAGAGCTGGGCTCCAGCTCCCACCAAGTCAAGTTCAGCTGCCCACCGAGTTTGGAGGCTGCCCTGGCTCCTGGCCTGATGGGATGGGGTTTTCCACGTGCTCGCTTGCAGGAATGGTGTCACTTAGAGATGGGGCAGCTGGGGCTGGTGGCATCCTCAGCTTGTGGTACTCCATAAACACAGCCAGAGTGGCACACAGCATCCTTCTCTCAGGTGTTCCCTTGAGGGCAAGACTGGTCCTGCCCTGACCTCCTGTGAACTGAACATGCAGCTCCCATCCCAGGCCAGCTGTACCCTGGATGTCCCAGGCTGGTGTGGAACTGGAAACACCCCTGATGCTGTGGCTGGCACGCTGTGACCCTCAGAGATGGCTCTGCTCCAAGGGGACTGGGGAGATCCAGGACTGAGGGGTTCTCTGCCAGTCACAGCGAGCAGCCATGGCAGGAGCGTGGCAGCCATGGGCTGTTTTGTAGGCGCTGAAGGGAAACAGCAGTGGGAGATGGAGCCAGGAGTGAGGCATGAGAAAGGGGGCTGCAGCCCTGAGGGGGAGGAGGGCTGCTAGAGTACCGGGTGCCGCTCTCCTCATCTGCCAACTGGGCGCTTTTCCCCCCGCTCTTAAATGTCAGTGACGACGTTTCCTGCCCAAGCCAGCTCTTCCCCTTGGGGATCGGCCAGCAGGGTCTGTTTTATACCCACTCCCAACAGCTTGGGTGGCTTGGGACTGGGGCTGACGCCTCTGCCATGCCAAGTTGGCAGCACTGCCAGCCTCCCCAGCCAGCTCCTCTCGGAGCCTGCACCCACGCTCAGCACTCGCCTGGCTCCAGGGCTCCAGTTCATCTCTCTGGAGCTTCCTTCCACAGTGGATTTCAGGCAGTTTAGGAAAGCAGGAGGTCTGGTTAGAGGGGAAAGATGAGGACCCTGTGACTTATCCTGGAGACCACCCTCTTCCCAGGGTGAGCAGAACAGGCCCCTTTCTGTACACCCTTAGCAATGTGTCATACGCCCTACGCCCCATGCAGAGGGAGGCATGGGGTGTCCCCAGCAAAACCCTGAAGGAAGCCAGGGGTCAAGGAAAAGCCCAAAGCTTCTGCTCCCTGCCTACGGCACCCTCAGGGACCTGTGAATTCCTGGCCCACGGAGCGCAGCACCTGAGAGCAAGTGGTGGGAATACCTTGAGGCTGCCAAGGCCGAGCTGCTCCCTTGGTGCCCGGGCAGTGCATGGTGTTGTGGGGCTCATGCTATAATGCACATAACTGTCACTTTCTTCCCTCCAGAATCCTCAGGGTACAGAACTTAACAGCTCCAGCTGATGCCCTTATTTAGCTCAGAAGACATCTGTGCTGCTACGGGGCATCCAGAGCAGCACCGGGGCTGGGGCATGGCTTGCACCGGCTTTTAACAGAGCTGGGAGTTGGCCGAGTGGGTAGCTCTGCCCTGGGATGCTGGCAGCAGGGGTGGTTCCTGGGGTACACTGGAGACATCTGGCAGGAAGGGAGTTTTGGGGACAGCCCTGATGCTGGCTGTGGGTGTGAGGCACAGCAGAACTCCCAGCAGGGAGTCTGGAAAAGGTGACTGGATGGGAGGAGGCGTCACGATACGGGGATGCTGCAGAGTAGCAAAGGGACTGTGGATGTGTACAGGAGTCTGTGCACAAGGCAGAGGCCTGGAGCTTCAGGAGGGAAAAGAAGTGGTGGTTTAGTCTACCCCCCAGCTTTAGAGGGTGCCAGGAGGGAGTGGATGTCTGCCAGCCCTGCCTCGGGGCACGGACACGTTGCATCCAGGAACAGCTGCTGACGTCAGGGTGATGCCCAGCAGGGCTGAGGTGTGACAGCAGAGCCTGGAGCATGTATATGTGGCAGGCAGAGAGCTCATGGGATCCTGACATCCCTGACTCTCCCTTCATGCTCCTCAAGTGTATAATATCCCTCTCCACATGAAGCCCCTGTCACTCTCACTCTCCCTGTGTGCTGTAGAACATCCCTTCCCCTCTGAGCCTGTTCCAAAACCATCCCATCCAACACACACCTTGCACAAGGGTACTGCCTCAGACTCTCAAGACACTCAACTGCCCACCACCCGCCCTGTGTCCCACCTTAAGCTGTGGCTGCCTCCACAAAGCAGAGCTGTGATGCAAAAAAAGGGCTGCAGTGCTAGAAGGGATCGTGTCAGGCTTCGTAACCAGCTACAGCCAGCATGCGAGTCGTGACAGATCCTGCAGGACTTGGGGCTGGTGCTGGGGGTGGTGTCTTCCCTGCAGAGATGCCCTTGTCTGGCAGCTGCTGGGGGACCAGTGGGAAGGGGGAGCACTAGGCTCTACAGGTGTGGCTTCAGGCACAAGCTACCATTTTGTCTGGTTTCAAGAGGATTCCCATAGTCAGTATTCCCAGAAAAGGTTCCCACCTCATGCCAATGTCCTGGCTCCCTAAAATGTAAGGGAGGAGAAGAAGTGGCAGAGAGATGGAAAAAGATGCTCGTAATGTGTAATGATCCTTTAATGCTCTCTCTGGCCCCCTCCCAACACATATGGGAGCTGGATGAGCCAATTATACTGACACCAATTAAATGAGCATAAATAACATCCTGTAAACCAGAGGTGGGGCTCAGGCAAACACCCATACTGTGAAGGATGTCAGCTGGCCCGAGGATGACCCGCACAAACCAACTCCCTTCCAGTTCAGAGAAAACCAGACCAGGGAGGTGCCATCAGGGAAGGGACAGGGGTGGGTGGGGACCTGTACCAGAAAGGGGGGTGGCAGAAGGGACAGGGGTAGCAGTCTGATGGGCAGAGGGGGTCTCCCCTGTGGAGCAAGGGATGCCAGAGCTTGGGTGCTAGCTGGGACAGATGTCTCTCGGCACTGAGGTCTTCCATCTTGGACCCTGGACTGCGATGCTCCATGTGCCAGTGTATCATGCCTCCCCGAGTCAGTCTTCCTTCCCTGAGTTCAGCCCTACAGGTATCCTCCCGTGCAGGGCGGACTCACCCTGGCATGCTGCGGAGCTGACTTTGCCCTTGTGCATTCATCCCAGGCCAGTCCTCAGCAACTGGGGTTGCAGCTGCCAGCCATAGGGGTTCAAAAGTGTGAGTATGAACCCCCTTTCCTCCCCCTCCTCTGCTCATGCTCCTTGCTTTGCTCTCCCTTTGACCTACCTCCCTCATCTCTAAAAAGGGGCTTTCTCTGTTGGGTGCTGGCCAGGCACCCATCCTCACCTTGGCTGGAAGAGCCTTCTCCTGTCCCCTGGGGTTTTGTGTCCCCCTGGCTCTCCCAGCCAGGTAGCCCAGGGGCCAGGAGGTCACAAGGAGGCTGCAAAGCCATTAGGAGAGCAGCTACGAGTGGCTGTAGCTACCTGCACATTTAGAGATCCAAACGGCATCAAAGGCGTTGCAATGCCAGAGCTGCAAAGCAAGGTCTGGGGCACACGAGTGGAGTGGCAACTCTTGACTTAATCCAGACAACTGTCACTGAGCCACAAAGGAGCACGGACTCTAATTAAGTCCCACAGCCCTTTGGGAAGTATCAAGCTAGAAAAACAGTTCGAAAGCTTTAGGCAGGGTGATTTTAAACAAATGAGGAAGTGCCGTAGAAACAGCTTAAGATGAAAGCTACCAAATTAAAATCCTTGCAATCAGTATGGAGGCTACTTATGCAACAACCTCCGGAGGAGGAATTGGAATCCCAGAGATAAAACTCTAAACAAATAAAGAGACAGGAGATGAAGGGAAAAGAAATGAAACTTGGTCAAAAAGTGATATACAAAGGGCTGCTTGAGCCGCCCTTGAAAAATGGGAATCCAGCGATGGGTGATTTACGAAGGGGCAAAACCAATGTCAGGTAAGGGGGGGGGGGGGGCAGTGTGCGGCGAGTGAGAGGATGGAGAAGGTGTCCAGAACATTTGCTGCAAGCAAAAAGCTTCCCCGAGCAAGCAGGAACGTGGCTGTAGGTGCTGGTCAGGGGCCTCTCTGGACGCTCGAGACCTCTATGTTTTGATGGCTCTGGCGTTAGGAGACTGGGGTGAATCCAGAGATCATCATTAGATACTTTGATTTGGGGGAAGAAGCTCCTGGCAGAGCAGCTCCCCATTCTTGGAGTGACAGAATATTGTCCTCTCACTTAAGCTTTTGGCAGGGTTGGTGGGTGTGAGGGGTGAGAGGTCCCATGGGTAGCCTGGGAAGCCAGGGCAGCTCCAGCTTTAGAAGAGTCCTGCAGACACAGCTTCTTTCAAGCTTTATCTGGGGACAGTAAACACAGCATGAAACCTGAAAGGCAAGTGCAGTTGCCTGAGTCAGTCCCCCAGTTTTTGACACAGTACTTCTGGGCTGCAAGAGCTGGGAGGGAAGAGGTTGGAGAGCAGGGAGATCCAGCCACACAGGGCAATATCAGGCCACTGCACTGGGGGCTGGATTCTTGCCCACAGGGTTAGCACAGGAGTGCCCTGAAGGTCTGCATTTGCCCAGAGGGTGCTTGTCTCTCCTGAGAGGGGACTATGGGCCCCATGATGACTTGCAGTCCTCGTGTGCATTGGTGGCAGACTACGCTGGTTGCGTCCTCCAAGTCTGTAATGATGCTGCTTCTGAGCCCTTCAAAGGTACAGGCTGGCCAAGGCTGGGGAACTCATGACAGGGAGACTGAGCTGCTGGGAGTTCCACCTGAGACCCCAAAGGCAGCTGGGTGAGGCAAAGCTGGTGACACATCCATCAGCTTTGGCTTTGGAAGGGTGCTGGAGCATAGGGACCATATGAGAATTGCCCAGAGTCACAGGTGACTGCTGCCAGATGCCCCTGCCCTGCTCCTGACTGTGTGTTTGCTGATGTCAGGCTGTGCTGCCAGATGCCCTGAGCTCGCCATGTGCTGTGCAGAGGCAGTCCCCAGCTGAACCCTAACCCGGCAGCCGGGCGTTATGGAGCAGATGAGGGCACTGGGCACACAGCAGTGCAGGGACAGGACCTGGCATGGGCATTTGACAGCTGCCACGCTGGGGCTGGCCTCATGTTTGGGATTAGCCTCCTTAGTGGTCTGGGCACAACCTGCATCCACTCAAGAGAGCAGCTGGAAGGCAGCTGCAGGAGGGCAGCTGGGGAACGTGCAGTCCTGGGGCTGTGGCGCAGTTGGCTTTGCCCATCCTGCCAGCCTGGGAGCTGGGTGTGGGCAAAGCACCGTTTGCCAGCCCTGCCAGCACGTGGGCTGCGATGGGCATGCTGCCACCTCCCCTGCCCTGCGGTGGGGAATTGAGCAGCGTGGCAGCGATGGGAGTGCGGCTGGCAGCCTGATCAGACATTGCCAGCAGTCCTGGGGTACCTCCCTCCGTGCCAGCACAGCAACAGCAATGTCTCCTGTGCCCCCGCTCTTGCTCCGGAGACAGGCGGAGGACAGGGGCATTTTGGGGCAGGGAGTCCGCCTGCCTTCGCCCTCGCTTCAAATCTAGCTGGAACAAGCTTAGGAAATTAGAAGTGCAGGGGGGGCGGGAGGGATAAAATAAGACAAATAAAACCAAGTAAAAATAAACCCCAATCCCTCTGTTCTTCTTTGATTCTTCCAGTTTTTTTCACGCCAAGATTACTAATTGTCTAAGCATCTCAATTTGCTGGTTTCACTTAATCACAGACACTTTGGAGATTATCAGCCTTCCCCACATGTTCGGTACCTTGTTTCCAAACTACAAGACCCACGGGGAGCAGCCAGCCAGCGCCCGCAGGAGCGACAGCAGCCAGGCGCTCCTGCTCCCCGCTCCCTGCTTCCCCCTCGTCCCTCCGGCTGGGCTGTCAGAGCTTGATTGCCTCTGAAACCGCCACGTATTCCCCCAAAGTTCCCAAGGACGGGGGCCATGAGGAACGGCGAAGTGGGGGCTGGGGGCACCGTTGTCAGCTCCTGGCAGCTCCCAGCCTTTGATTTGCACAAAGGAAAGGAGGGGGCTGGGGGAGGGAACGGATATGATTTATTCAGCAAGTTCCTAACTGCCTTTTTTTTTTTTCCTTCTTCTTTTCCAGAGGCTGTGAAATAACTGAAGCCGACAGAAAGGTGAAGTGCTGGGAGAGATGAAGGAGGCGCGTTTGAAGGCATTTTCTTCCTTTTTGTCACATCTCGCAGCAAAGCTTTTATTCCTGGAGCTCAGTTCCTTCCTGGAAAGCTTGAGCTGCTGTGATGGAAGGGAGTGGGCTCCCCATGGGTGCTGGGGTCCTGCTGTCTGGGATAGCGGCAGTCAGAGGAGGAGGAAGGAGGTCCTGGCTCTCGGGGTGTATCGGCTGGTTTCAGCCCCTTCATCATCTGTGGCCTCTCGTTGCCCTGCTGCCCACCCTGGAGCACCCAGAGCAGCTGGGAGGCTGCTCTGCTTTTGGCCCCGACACCGCTTACAATGCCAAGAGCCGGGACCTGCCCAGTGATGGACTGAGCAGAGCAGAGACAGCTCTGGTCCAGCCCCTGCAGAGGAACATCCATCACAGCAGAGGACATGGCCCTTCCTGATGCCACTAGGCCAGGCAGTGGGAAGAGGGAACGTTACCAGCAGCGTGGGTGCCATGAGGGAGGTGGAACCCAACAGCTGGGGTGGGTCATTTGCTGCACCCCTTCAGAGTTGTGATAGTCCGGGTATCAGCACATCCCTCTTGGTATTGGAGGGTTAGCAAGAAGAATCAAACAGCATTTACAATGTGAAAAAGTGTCAGAAATAAAATTTTCTTCTTTTGAGGGGAAATATATATTTTTTTTTAAAAAAGAAAAATGATGATTGGAAACTTGACTTTTCCTTGTACTCAATTTGTCTGCTCTGGGATAGCTGCACACACTGCTAGTCCAATTACATTTTTCACTCTTAAATAATAGAAACCACTGAACTGCTCCAGGAGCAGAGATACCTGGGGGAAGCACGAGGAAAATGCAGGCAGCACCATCCAGCACAGCTTTCCCTGCCTGGAGAAGGACCTGAGAAGCCCCACTCACCCCACCCGCACCAGGAATCTCCGCTGGCTTTTCTGTTCCTTGCTCAGGCGCCCTGGGGAGGCAGCAAAATTCATCAGGGTCCCATTCAGCAGGACCCATGGCTGGGGTTATCAGCTGTCGGCACCCCCAAAAAAAGTCAGATTTTCAATAATTCTGCTCTATTAAAAAACCTAAAGAGGATTCTGTGGCAATGGTCTCGTTTACAGCCTAATCCCCCTTGGTGCTGTGTACAGACCCCCTGGGAGCTCAGCGCCTCTCCTGTAGACCCAGCTTGGATCTGTGACTCTGAGATCCCATTTCCTTGGAAACCCTCTGACACAACCGTGGCATTTTTGTAAATAAAATCACCACAAACCATTCACCACAAACGATTCTGGCTCTTTCCGCCTGCACCAGAAAGTGACGCAGCCCTTCTGCACCACCACCAAATCCATCTGCATCCCTGGGAAGACGACCACGGTCCCGCAGGAAGAAGCTCCTTGTGCACGATTCATTGAAGGGGTTTTTTTATTTCCCATTTGCGAGTTGCCGAGAAGCTGATCCTGATTCCTGCAAATGAATTTGTTATCTGCAAGTCTTCACTGAATAGTTTATGCAAACAAATTTCAGCCCATGGGGTGTTTGCAAACTGTTCATTTCATGGTATGTGATTAGTAGAAATGGTCAGAAAATGGGTGCAAAACAATTTTTACAAGCTGTCCTCAGCACCCAGGCTCCTTCAGACCCCACTCCCATCACTGCTTTGTATTTTTTTTAACTGGAATTAGAAAAATATTAACTAGCACGTGATTAGTCAAACTTTTCATGCTTTGTTTCTAGCAAAAAGCTCTAAAAGGAGGGCAGCTGATGCTCGCAGAAAGGGCAGAACTTCTGGAAAGGCATTGATAAAAAAAAAGTGAGAGTCCTGCCCAGGAGCCCCCTTGAAGGTTTAGCTCACAGGAACACAGGCCCAGCTGTGGCTGGCTTGAAGACTGTTCTGGAAACTGAACACTTTTTTGTGAGCGCTTCATCTGCTGACTTCAGCCAGCCCCACCACGAGGAACTCAGTGGAGGGGTATAAGGGATAATATAAAAACAAAGGGGAAAATCACAGAATCATTTGGTTGGAGAATACCTTTAAGCTCATTGAGTCCAACTATTTCCCCAGCACTGCCAGGTCCCCACTGACCCCTGTCCCTCAGCACCACCTTGACATGGCTGGGAAACCCCTCCAGGGACAGGGACTCCACCACTGACCTGGGCAGCCTGTTCCAATGCTTTACCAACCTCTCTGTAAAGATTTTTTTCCTAATGTCCAACCTAAACCTCCCTGGTGCAACTTGAGGCTGTTTCCTCTCGTCCTGTCACTTGTCACATGGGAGGAAACTGCAGGAACAGAGTTGCCAAATGACAGTGTCCTCCTCTAAAAAAGCACAAACATCCTGCTTAGGTGTTTTTCCTAAAGAAAGAGGCAAGAGCCACCCTGCAGGGACCCCCTGCCCAGGACCTGTTTCTGATGCTGGGTCTATGATGAGAGTATCTGGTCTCTGAGACTGAGGTGGAGACCCTCTCCCATTCCTAGACCCCAGCACCATTCTTCACTCACCATAGCTTTTAATGGAGCATCCTTCTGGTCACCCCTTGCCTTCTGCTTGACACCCTGCACGGACCCTGTTCCTTCCAAATCCCCACAGCACTCTGCTCACTATCATAAACCACGAAAGCTGTTCTCTTTACCGCTCCTAGAGCTACAGCATCCATACCGTGGGCAGGGCCTCCATTGCAGGTCCACCCCTCATGCTGAGAAGAACTGAGGGACATCAAGTTGGTGCCAAATGGCCTAATGGTGATGACCCAGCAGTGAGACCCTGGGGAGGGACTCAGTGCAGACCGAGTGACCCTGTCCCCAGGGTATGCAGGGGGCTCAGAGTGACAGAGGTGGCACAGGCAGCTCGGAGCAGAGTCGGAGGCTTCCCCCGTGGGTTGAACAGCACTAACAGAAAACGGTGCCCGGAAGATTTATTCATTTAACGCATCTGGTAATTACATTTCAGCAGGTGGTATGTGGGGCCTGGATTCGTTCCACGCACACCAGGCTCGGGAAGGCTCCAGTCCCACGTTTGATAAATCTCAGAATAGAATAAATAAATAAAATCAACAGTCCCCAGCTGCGAGTGTGGAGGAGGCATATCCTCTCCCCATGCAACGCGCTCCCCCTGCCTCCCACACTCCCCCGCACTGGGGCTGTGATTCAGCACTACAACCCTCCGCCCGTGGCAGGGATTCTCCCTGCTCTGACAGTGCACAGGCACCAGCACAGGCACCGGCACACACACTCGCATGAGACAGGATGGAGAGATGCAGCGTGGGTGGAGCGGGGACACACGGAGCAGTGCCCAGGACCAGCTCATCTCCCAGGCTCCTGGGTCTGGCAGGGATGCAGATAGCAAGAGGCAGTGGGGGAAAGCGTTGGGGGGCAACTAGGGAGAGCAGAGCAGTAGCAAGAGGATACAGAGTTTAAGGAGGGAAAGATGAGCCAGGAATTGGTGGTGAGAAAGGGGATGACCTGTGGAGCGATGACAGGCAAGAGCCAGCCAAAGGAGCACGTGGGTCAGAGGATGCTGGAGGAGGTGGGTGGATGGCAGCAGTGCTGGAGAGGCATGGAGGACACATCTCCAGAAGCCTGGTTTGGGGGACGCCCCAGGGGCTGAGGTACAGCTGGCGCATGGAGCACCATGGACCAAGCCATCCTGGGAGCCCATCTGGTGTCCTCGTAGTTGCATGTGGTGCTGCCCACCACAGCAGCGCAGGACAAGGGTGTTGGGGCTCTGGGAGGAACTGGAGCTGATGCCTTATACCCTCTGTGAGGAGAAGGGCTGAGGATGAGGAAGGTTGGGCCACAGCTTCCTCTCCAAGGGATGTCATACTTTCCAGGACCATCCCAGCAGGGGTGGTGGCAGTGCCAGTGTGTGGGCACTTCCCTCCACCCCACCCTGGGCCCTGCGTGACAGAGGATGATGTAAGCACAGCTGGATGCTCACACCCAGCCCTTGGCCAGCGTGAAAGGGCTCTACAGGGACCGGCCACTCTCAGCTTGTGCTTTTCGCCTGTGCCAGGGTCTCCGCGGGGTGCTGGGGGTACCCTACACAGCAGACATCCAGGGTAGGAGCCATCCGGAGGGCACCAGGTCCCCCAGAATCCGTCAAAACACCGGCACAAAGACTGCGGCTGGATTTTATTTTTATACTTCACCTCCCTGCCCCCTTTGTAGCAATGACATAATTATGGGGATTTAATGTTCCACTGCTAAATTTCTTCATTTTTCAGGATAATTTCCACTATTTCATCAAGGAATAATTAATTGCATTGTCTTTAATCAGTTGTTTTACAAATCCAGCAGCGCAAGAAATTTTCATAGACAGACAATGCAGGCAGCTGCTCTTCCCTTCTGGGCACATTAATGAAGTGAAAGAGCTCGAGCTGGGAAAAAATCGGCTGGCGAAAAAAAAGAATCTGTTGACAGAGAGATTGAAAAGATCCCAGTGTAATCCCTTAATGTGTGTGATAGGGAGGGAGAGGGGAGAGATGGAGCCCAGGTGTGAGGGCAGGAGGATTTGGGCTGCTGCTGGTGCTCAGGGCTGCAAAGTCCCTCCTCGCCCGGGTCCTCAGCATCGGGGACATCTGTCACAGGTTTTAACATGGGGGTGCACAAGGGGGCCTGCCCATGTTACTCCTCCAGGCACAAACTGGGCCTCATGGAGATCACAGGGATGCTATTGTATCAGGTCCAAAGTTGTCCCCGAAGCTCCCTGTTCCAGCATCTCTGGGATCTCATCTCTGCTCCACTGCCTTAGCGGGCACAGCACCAGCTCTGGCATTTTCTGCCTGCCCTTGCGCAGTGCCAGGCACACTGTGCTGTGCTTTTAGTTGGGGCTGGAGGTGTTAAAAATAGAAGACAATAAAGAGAAGAAACAAATGGGTGATGAGACATCCCAGATCCCGGGGTCTTTCCTTGCTCCAGCTCGATGCAAGTTCCCATGTGCATGCAGGAGGGAGTGAGACCTGGTGGTCTTTGTGGACTCCATAGTCTATCCAAGCTTAAGGGTGCATTTTCCACCTCCTTTACTGTGGTTGAACTTCTCAGTTCCTTTGCACTGAGTTCTAGATGATCAAAGAAGACAGGGCAGTTACACACTGCTGGGGTCTGGGCATGGCCCCATACCACAGGGCTTGAGTGGACGTTCAGCCCTCCCCAGAGAGGGCCAATGCCAGGGTCCAGCCCTTTGATCTGCCTGTGAGCTCATGGACTCGTTGCAAAGTGCAGCTGTGAATTTGTCATTCTCAAGGCTGGAGAGATGACAGAACAACTCCTTTAACAAGCTGCTGCCTCCGAGCAGCCCAGCGCCAGGACACTGCCCAGCCCCGACACCTCCTGCCTTCCAGGCATGGCATGGCCGAGGTCTGGCTAAGGTACCCACGTGTCTTTGGCTGAACCATCCAGGAGATCGGAAGCCCACTCCCCTTGCTGGGCTCTGTGTGTGCACCTCTCCATATCGCACTATCGAGTATCGTCACTGTTCTAGTTCTCACACAGCACCTTCCATCAGTAAATCTGAGCGTCCATTACAAAGGAGGGCACGATGTTTACCCAGAAAGACTGTGCAAGGCTCTGCACAGCGTGCTCCCGTATGTTTGGCACAGGTACAAGCGTGGTGATAATTCAGGGTGCTCTGCAATTGGTCAACAGCCCTGCAAGTGCCCAATAACCTTGTTTCAGCTCAATTTGATGAGTGTAAAGGGCCAGGCCAAGGCCAGGAGGTTGGCAAGGGAAGGAAGGGCTTTCTCTCAGCTCTGCTTTGCTTTCAGTTGAAAGCAATTAGATGGGTCTCTCCCACGGGAGGGTGTGTGATGGCGTAGCCCCAGGAGCAACCAGGAGGACTGGTGAGAATGTGTGCAGCAGCATTTCTAACCACAATGGACCAAACCATGCTACCACATCCACCTCTGGCAGCTCTGCTCCACTCATTAATGGACACGAGGTTTCCTTTCTGATCAGAAGATGTACAACACCAATGCCCTGAACCTCTGGGAATTTTTTTGTGTCCAGAGACATTTCCCCAGCCTAAGCAGGCTCTGACACCAGACGTAGGTAGCTAATGACATAGCGGCTGCAGCCCTTACAATGCCCTGGACATCTGACCACAGGTGCCAGTTGTGAGATGCTCCAGCTGAGAGAAGGAGATAAAAGGCCACACCCTGAAGAAACCTCTGGACCAACCAGTCCCTGTGGGGCTGGCTTGACATCTCATGGAATCGTGGGTGTTTATCTGAAGGAGAGAGGAGGGGACAGAGCTGCAAGAGCAGTGTGCGTGGTGGTTTTCAGATGGTTTAAAGCATATTGTTTGCATATATGTGAGGAAAAGTGATCAGGGTTGCTGGGGTTTTCCCTTAGTATCTGTTGCAATCAGGTACCTGAAGGTTTCCCCTAGAGGTCTTGGCCACTGTTAAAAAGAAAACAGAGTTATGAGAGAGCCCGGTGGTAATACAAGGAAGGTCATTGTCAGGCATTAGAAGAGACATGTGTCTACATGACAGAGTCTGGGCACATTTGTCCTCCTCAACCAGAGACAAGCAGCTGCACCAGAGGTAAGAAAAAGATAAGGACCCGGATTCTGCCCCTCCAGCCCTAGCTCAGGTGGAGAAGGAATAAGCAAGGGCTTTAATCCTGCTTATCTGGGGAGACTGGGAGAAGCTGGCTCACTTTTCAGGAGCCCTGTGGAAGTAGTGCCACGCAGAGATGAGAACAGCCCAGCAGAGAAGCAGGACAGCATCTGTCCTCATTTGGAAGTGGTTTGTGACAATAAGGGGGAGTGATGGCAACGGCAGGAGGTGCCAAGGATGCAAGAGAGAGTGGAGGGAAGCTGCAAGGCTGAGGACACCCCGGGCTGAGCTCTTTAATACCTTGTGCTGCTGAAAATGGGCAAATTGAATTGCCTGCGCGTGGACGATGACGTGGGGAGGCAGGTTGCAATGACGCTACAGCTCTGAGCAAGGAATCAGGACCCCCAGCAGGCAGTGAGCTGGCCGGGGACAGCATCGGCGGTGAGACAAGGAGGAAGCTGTAGGCATCAGGGCTTCACCTTGGGTGGGGTTGTGTGCTTCACCTGAACGTTCGTGCCATGCTGGCTTCCTGGCACAAAAGCAATACCAAAGTTGCACACACACATGTGCCCAGGAGGACTGGATATCTAATCTGCCTTCATGAATATTCACAGTAAGTACCAGAGCATTCTCCAATCCAGCCCTCGCAGCGGGGCCATGTGATTTAACGTGACCGATGACCATGTGGCCAACACAGCTCAAAGAGCCCACACTAAATACCCACAGGATCCACAGAGTTAAATTATTTGAAGGAAAATATAACCCTCACATAATTTTCTGTAACAATCACTACAATCGCAAGCAGCTCGCGAATATTCTGTGCATGAAAAGGAGCTGATTTTCTCTGGGGAAATTCCTACTCTGCTCTCAGAATAAGCCTCCTAAAGCAACACCTTCAACAGGTTTCCGTGTTAGAAGTGTGTTCTTCGTTATTAAACTGCTTTATACAGTTATCACCCCAAACTCCGCTGCAGCGTAAACATATCATTCCTGGGAGAGGCTGTCAGCGGAATGCCAAACTACAGCATGCAATTAAAGCCCGAAACAATACAGCACAATAAATCACCGGCGCTATGGCCGGTCAGTGTCGCCAAGCATGGAGTAAGGATCTTAATTACATTTAGACCAAACAAGTATTAGATTATTTATGGGATACTGTAAGTGCTTGACAATGGGTAGAAAGTCATTCCACACGCATCCCTGGGCATTTCGGAGTCCAGATGAAGAGGTAGAGGAAAAGAGGGGGGGAAGTAGAGCCAATATCCATCACGGAGCCGTATCGGAAGGGAAAGAGCTGTTACTTTAAATAAGGCCCAATTGCATCATCAATTTAAAAGCAATAGCAGCAGCATCTGAAGAAAGCAGCAGCTGCCACAGGTGGCCAAACAGCTGGAGAGCTGCCAGCACCCACGGGAGCCACCAGAAACCTCGGTACTCCGTCACGCTACAGCACGTTTTTAACCCTTCCGCAGCGGAGCCCCCTGCTACCCATATCCAGGGCTGGAAAGAGCCTTGCAGCACCCGGGGGCTCTGCAGGATCTCTGGGGGTTGTGGGGGGCTGTGTGGGGCAAGGCAGGAGAGGGCTCTGTTGCATACGTTACCCAGCATGCCCTGTAGCTTACAGCTGGTTTTTAGCACATTCCAGATGTGGCCAAGACGTGGAGGATGTGACCTGGCTGGGAAGTCACAGGGTTCATCTGGGGCCATACAAATCTGCGTCCAACCATGGACCATCTCAGGGCTCATGGATCCTTCAGAGCCTGGTTTAGTGCATCGTGTCTATCCAATGACTCTGGAAAGCAGAGACTCTTCTTTGCCTGGATGACAATTTCAGGAATACTTGTGCTTGCTCCCAGGCCATTTAGGCACAGGAATCTTTCTGGAAAAGCTGTTTACTCACAAGAGCTTTTGTCCAGGGAAAGATCCTGAGCCATGAGTGGGTCTGCCCCAATGCCCTGGGCTGAAGCAACCCTCCCTGATGCTGTTAAAGGGTCAGTAATTGCATGTTGCTCTACTACAGACCCACAATCCCCGGCCTGTCCAGGTTATGCAGCTGGGTCAGGATGTCAAAGGATGTCTGTCAGTGTTGGTATATCCCATGCTACGTGACTGGACTCACAACACGCCTGATCACCACGTGTGCCCTGATGCCACCAGGCTTGTGGGTGCAGCGTGCATTACTTCTGCCCACGTGCATCAGGGAAGGGATGGAGCAGAGCAGCTGTGGAGACGCAGATGGGCTCCAGAGCAGGACACTCAGAGGACAGACATCTCATGCAGACCAGAGTTTTTTCCGAGAGCCCTGGGGCACTCAGGCCACTGGCTGTAACCTGAACACCATGAACATCGCTCGGGCTCAATTTTGCTGCCTCGAACCCCTCCAGCAAACCTCAGGGAGTGACCTCACCAGCAACTGACCACAGTCTGGTCCCAGCCACAGTCACGGAGCCCAGCTACTGTCCAGCTGATTGGCCCCATGGGCTCGTCTAGTGCAACACACACACCGTGTCACTGCGCGCTCAGCCCTGGAAGCCGGGGGTGACAGCAGAACGAGGACTGGCTGGCTGAGAGACTCCTCTTTTGGGTCTAAATCCTCCCTCTGCCATCCTCCACAGCCTGGGGCAGGTCAGCAGGGTCTGGTTCATCTGACTGCACTGAGGCATCTGCAGCGGCACTATTTGTCTAGACAGCCGTCAGTCCACGGAGGGATGGCTGGTGGGGTGCCCTTCAGCCCATGGCTGTCCAAAGTAGGTCAAATGGAGTTTGTTCTACCAGCAGCTACTTATTGCTATTAATCCTCCAGCACAGGACATCTAATTCCAGCTGAGATGCCTGAAATCAGGCACGGTGATCACACCCTTCATCACCAGGAGCCTTTGGTCCTTCTGCACGCAATTACTTGACTCCTGTCCATCCCCTCCATGTCTGAGCACTCAGAAGTGACCACAGGGTTTGCCAAACTCCTCACACAGCAATGGCGAGCTTAGGAGCAATTCCAGACAGCATGTTTGTGTCTCTTTTAGGACAGGTCTGAGGCTTTGGCACGGCATTTCAGACTAGGAAGGGTGGCAGGGGCTGTGCCATCTATGCCTGCAGAACTGAGGATCACGCACATCAGGAATGGGTCACATTGCCCATAAATACACATAAGGGGCAACCCCTAGATGTATCTGTTCCTGGTGTCACTTTTTTGACCCAGCTGAACTGAATTTGCTCCTTCTGTGCTGCCACAAGCTCCTGGGTGTGGAGCCAGCACTGTGGGGCAGCCCCATCCTGGTACCCGTCGATGGGGAAGTGGCTGGGTTGTTTTCAGAGAGGTAAGGCAGGACCATTCCTGGGTCTGGGAAAAGCTGTGAGCAAGGCAAACATGCCGGGTGTCGATGGAGACGGGTGACACAAAGCCCTAATTGCAGGGCAGACTGATTGATCAAGCTGACAAGCCCAGCTGATCTCAGGCACTGATCCAAGGCCACGAGGTGGCCGAAGCTCCTGATTGATGCCAAGGTCATGGGAAGGCACAGGGAGGGGGAGGAATGGGAGCCCACTCATTGCTGGAGATTATTCACCAGTGCTGGACCACGAGCAGTCATCGGGCTTCCTGTTCAGGCTCTCCATGTCCACAGCCAGCTGGGGCTGGGACATGAGGGATGACCTGGCTGAGCTTTGCCTACACACTGGACCCCTCTCACACGGTGCAAAGCACTTTGAGGAATTGGGAGTTAATGCTCTTTTCCCCCCCTCTTTTTTTTTTTTTAATCCCCCCCCCCCCCTTTCTGTCTCAGCAGCTGACAGGCAGTAAAAGACCCTTTGCAGTTGTCAAGGCAACGCCGTATCACTAAGACGGTGCCGTGAAGTGGCAGCAGCCAAGGGCTCTGCTCCCAATCTCTGCTGCTTCCCTCTCGAGGCCGCGGTGCCACTGCCAGCCATGCTGCTGGGTGCGGGCGAGAGCCGTCCTGCGAGAAAGCAATGGGCAGGCAGGAGGGGAGCTGGGTGCTCCCACCCAGGCTACCTGGCCCTGGACCCCTGCTCACAATGGGCTGGTGGTGATGTGCGACCAGCCCCACATGGTCCCTGCCCTGCTGCCTGCACGCCTCAGGCATCAGCTCTGCCCAGATCCACCTACCCCCCAGCGCTGTGACCCCGTGCTAGTCACCAATCTGCACCAAAAGCATCCACTTTTCTGCTGTAATGAGTTCTCCATGAGCCTTCTCTCAGTGGAGCCAGTCCTTGAGTTTTAATGGGGGGCTTTTTGCATCCCATGGAGTCACCAGACCCACAACAAGCCCTGTGGTACCTGCCACAGGCAGAGATGAACCCCACTATGGAGAGCCTGGCAGGGACCATCTCCTTGGCAGGAATCCTGTAGTTTGTCCTTGTGTGGACCTTTTTCCAGAGGAAGATGCACTGTCTCCATCCTCCCACCATCCCCACTTCAGGCAAGAGCATCCCTCCTGTTGAGGAAACCAACAGCATTTTCTGGGCATGGTGAAGCAGGTGGATGAGACTTCGCTGGCTGTCTCCTACAGGTCAGGGCTCCCCACAGAGAAAGACAAAATCTGAGGACAAGGAGAGCTTTGTATGGCAGCAACTCTCCTGGAAGGAGGTGGCTGAAAATGCTGGATGTGTCTGGAGATGAGTGAGGAGAGGAGAGACATCCCCTGGATGGAGAGGTGGGGATGGGCTGATGCCGGTGGCTCCACAGTACATGCCTGGTGCAGGGTTCTCCATGTACTGGCCTTCTAGAGCATTCGTACTTCTCACCAGCTCTCAGGCTCTGGTTTGAACCACGCCTGCCTGGCCTCAGTACATCCCACACTGGTTTGGCCCAGGTGCCCCAGCAGGACCAGCCAAAGCCATCTCAGCCCCAGCTGCCAGCTCAGGCCATCACCATGAGGTGTTGTTGGTGAGCACCAAGCACATGCAAGTGTGGAGCCACTCTTCCTCGCTGGCTGCAGGAGCTGGCACAGACGGCCATGTTCCCACATGCTGGCTGCAGCATGGAAGCAGCCAGAAGGGAGGTGGCACGTGCTCGCCATGCCTGCCAGCAAGACCCCTTCCAGCAGAGCTGGCAGAGGAAGCCACACACACACCCCTTCGGTGCTCATGGCCATGTTCAAGCTTGTCTTTCTGCCTCCCCCAAACCAGGTGAGCAGTCCTCATTTCTCTTCCTTGTGCACGGGGATGAAGCTCTGGAGGTTAGCACAGAGCAGCACATGCACCCTCAGCAGTCCAGAGCCATCATCTGGGCTCTGCTGACTGGGGCATCTCTGCCAAGTCCTGGGGCCGCAGGGCAGTGGTAGCCAGGCACCACCAGCAAGTCCTGCTGTTGACACCTCTGATGGTCATGGCTGGATCCTGATAGACTGAGAGCTGAATACGTCCTCAGGTCCCTGCCAGGCCTCTGCTCACTGTGGGGTGCTGCGGGGCCAGCTGTACACTGTGAAAAGGGGCAGGGGGGCCATTCCCTTGGGAGCAGGGGTTTTGGAGTGGGGTGGTGCAGTCACGGAGCCCATGGAGACGGGCAGGGGCCACGAGCCCTCATCTCAGGCCAGGTGCCCAGCACGCCCATCTGCCTGGCTCCCCACATCACCCCTTCTGACTCTCCCAGGCTGGCGTGTTTCCCAGCACCCTGCGAGAAAGGCGCTGAAAGGGGACCCGTGAACCCAGTCAGCCTGGGTGCTAACAGTGCTCAGCAAAGGGGCTGCAGGAGCAGATGCTCGTTCTCAATACATTTGGCATTTTCTGTTGCTCTTAACTCCAGGGAAATGATTGCTCTGCTCTGAGGGATCTATAAATAGACATTGCCCACTAACCTCTGCTGCCAGGAGGCCAGCGATGTGGCAGGAACACAGTGATTGCTGCCAGAGCTGACGCCCCGGCCTCTGCCTGGGTCAGCACGATCTGCCAGGCTCTCCCCAGACCTGCCCAGCCTTCCTCTGCCTCGGAGGAGAGAAGGAGACCAAGGAAATTAATTTTTTCTGAGCTAGGCAGTGTCTGGGGTGGTTTTGGAGAAAGGAGGGTGGGAGGCAGCATCTCTTTGTGGTGCACAGGCACGCCAGGGTGGCATTGTCCTCGGTGTCATATCAGTCCTGGCTGAAGTCCCCTCCCCACAGGAGTGCTTTGCCCTGCCTGGGCTGGGGGCTGACTGGGAATCCCTGTGCCAGTGGACAGGCTGTGGGCAGATACTAAGGACTCTCTGCTTTTGTCCTCATTGGGTCCTGGCAGAGCTGTCACCTCTGTGCTGAGTGCTCTGTAGGCAGCTGCCTGCTGTAGAGCCACTTCCCTGGGAGCAGAGTGCTTGGCAGGGACAGGCATGGACATTTCCCCACTTTGCCACCCTTCCCTTTAGGACAAGCAGTGGAAGGGACAGGAGAAGCAACGGAGCTCTTTTCCTTCTGCTCTGACAGCACCAGCACCCAGCTTGTCGTGGAAGATGCTGTGGTGCATCTGCTTCTCAGGACTTGTGTCTCTTCTCTGTTGGAGGGGATGTGGGCGGGGGGTGAGTGTGTGGAGAGACTTTCATGCCAGTTGGTTGGGCATTCCCACCCCACAGAGAGATGTGGCCATGCAGGCATCTGCCAGCCGTGGCAGCAGCAATGCCAGCAGGCTCTCTGCACACTCAGGCAGTGATGGACTTCAGCCCAGCTCCGCAGTTCACCCAGTCACTGTCCTCTTGTCCCACCTCCTCTTTGCTCTTGTCCTATGTCTCAAGTGCTGGGGAACCCACGTTCAGGACATTCACCTCTCAGAGAAGGGGTTATGTGTCTTGCTTTCTCCAAATCTCATGGCCCCTGGGGTGACCCCACATTGCATGGGTGCAGGAACTTCCATGCTGGAGGTCTCTGCTGATGTCTCATCCGTCCTGTCTCACTTTACAGTTGTTGAGACATGCACCACGCCAGAGCCAGGCAGGGGGCCAGGTTCTTCCTGGAGCAACCTTTGCAGGGGCAAACATACCTTCAGGGCTGGGAATAATGGAAGAGCTTTCCCTTCTGGAGTTACTGAGCAAGGGCCAAGTCTTCAGCCTGATGCATGGGTGCTCTGGTATCCTTGAGCTAACACCATCCCCATGAAGGGTTGATCCAGAAGCTTTCCACAACTTTACAATCCCCAAGTGAAAAATCACAAGCCAGGGAAATTGGAAAGGAGTTAGAGGGAATGCCAACAAGATCTCAGCTCTTCAATCACTTGGCCTCAGACTTTGAAAGGATTTAAACCCACTGTCTCCTGCTGGAGCTATACACAACTGCATAGCAGCCAGCCTGGTTGGAGCTGTGTCGGCAGCGTGCCTGGGCCCTTGGTGAGTCTCTCCCCCTGGCCATGTTCCCAGCAGCCCCGTGTCTTTCCACATCTATCTGCTCCTGCAGAGCTGCTCCTACCCCAGCTTGTGTGCTACCCCACAGACCTCAAACAGGGAAATGCTGGGAGGTGACACCTTCTCCTGTGGGATCATCTATCCTCTGTAACCACAGCTGGGGTGAAGGTGGCCGTTCCTTTCTTGGTCGGAGATTGCAAAATCAGCCCCAGGCGGCACTGGGATGAAAGCCAGGCTTTTTCCCATGGGAAATGACAGCACCAAGGAACCCAGAATCAGCCAGTGTTGGGGACTCTCTGGCATGTAGGATGCAGGTTTGGGTCTTGGTGAACACCAGGCTCTCCATCCCTATCAGCCCCAAGGTCTGGGGTCAGTAAGGGACACAGCCTCGTGATGATGCTCTTCCTCTGCAGTGGTTCAGCTCTGGGGGCCCGTTTTGGGCACCATTTGCTAGGGATGCACTGGGGTTTCTCTGGATCAGGCAGGACAGATACTCCCCCGGCACAAGCCATGCAGATGTTACCAGCAGGGCCAAGCTCTGCTCTTGCCCGCAGCGGTGGAGGGGGAGGGGACCACAGCTGGATTTGAGCAGCTGCTGGGGACAGGCAGGATGTGGCCGGCGGGTGATCCTTGGCGAAGAGGCTGTTCCAGGAGGGTGAGGGAGGCGGATGGCAGCAGCGGGAGGTTTTCGTTAATGCATCTCCCACTGTGTCCCTGCCCGCATGACAAGCTTCCTCAGAAAGCAGCCAGCTTGGAAAACCTCACCCAAGCGATGCCAGGATGTGTTGTATCCAGTTGCCACAGCAACTGACATCTTATGATGCTGAAGCAGGCCTATGCGGAGTCATGCCACATGAATCACGCAAAACATCTGACCTCAGTGTGACGGGGTCAGACAGAGAGCAGAGATGTGCTCGTTGGGGCTGACCACCCAGATTGGACGCGGTCACTGCTGCAGAGATGGGTGCAGAGGAGGAGCAGTGGCATGGGTGCATGCAGCAGCACTGAGCCCACCTCAGCATCAATCCAGAGCCTGGTGCAGCCCAGCCTGAGGGACGCTGGGGGCAGGAACCTGCAGAGATGCTGGGCCAGAGCCTCCTCGCTCTGGGGCTGTTTGGGGTAACGAGCACAGGTTGAGACCCGTGCACTGGGCCAGCACGTGAGCCAGCAGCATCCCCCTTCTGCAGTGCGGGGACAATCCTGACTGGTGCTGGGCATTGCTCCCTCCCTGCACCAGCTGCTTTTGCAGCTTCACGCATCTTCAGAAAATCAGAGTGGAGGATTCTCCCTAGAACCTCCCAAATAAGTGCAGACCCTTGTGGTTTTGCCGCCTGGTTGGGCACACCCGTTGTGGCAGACCTGTGGCTGTACGGGGCTGTTCAGCCAGGGTATATGGTCAAGGGTCCCTTTCCAAATCCTGGATGTCCACATGTTCCCAACACCAGGCGTGGGGCTGTGCTGCCCAAGCGCGATTTGTTCCTCCTGGGACGCTTGGCACAGGGGACTGCTCTTTGTGGGCGGATTCAAGGAAGGAGGAGTCTGTTTCCGTCTATCATGTTATTTAAGTGACATCTACTAGGCATCAAAGTCAAGGAGAACAAATTTTTCCATCTCAACTTGTTGAGAGCTGGAATGTTTCCAACCCAGCAGTGGACTATTGCCCCCTGTCCTCCTCCCAGATGGAGTGATTACAGTTTCCTCCAAAAAATGAGGATGAACATTACCTTGTGAGTTTGTTATCACTTCATTCCTCTTCATCTTTTCTTGGGGTGGAGAAAAGGATGGAAAGGGAGAAGGTTTGAAGTGGGAGACAAAAAAAGCCTAATCCCCAAAAGCTGCATTTAATTTCAAGAAAAGTTCTGGGAGAAAAAGTGCATCTATATGTTTCTTTCCTTTCAAAATGAGGGACTTTTACAAACCAGCCTCATGTGAGAGAAAAGCAACACAGACTTTCTCAGATGACCTCTCTGGGAGCACTGGTTCTTGCTGTCAGCAGTGAATCTCAATAGAAATTCAATCTCTAGCAAAATGTCCTTATGGTGGAGTCTTCCCTGTGTCACAGCAGCATTTTGCAATCTCTGAAGCCCTGGTTTACAAACAGAGTCATTTCTCCAGTCAGGAGCAGACACGCTACCAAGGGATGACCCCAACCCACAGTACATCATGCAGAGAGGACAGCTAGAAGTGCTGCTGCCATGCAGAGCTTTGTACAGCACACGCACACACACAAAAAAGATGAATTCCTCTTCGAGCCGATTTGTCCTTCTGTACCCACCCAGCTCTAGTGAGATCTCACTGGAGGCATCAGGGTGGGGATGCAGAAACAAGAGGGAGGGAAATTGCTCTTCTGGAAGCAATAAATGTCTTCTGCCTTTTACAGGCAGTTTCTGACCTTGCTGCAGCTGATGGGCAAGTTTATGATCTTGCATTTAGCTAAATGGAAGAGGCAATTATTCTTCCTTCTGGATTGAAGTGACTTTAGGAACAGAAATGCTAAGCGAGTGAAGAGCCCAGCAAAAGCTAACCCAGAGGAAAATGGGGGTCTCCTAGGAGAACAGCTAGAGATGGCGGGGCTAGCAGAAGGCAACTGTAAAGCAAAGGGCATGCGAAGACATGGGAGTGATGCTGACTTCAGCAGGAGGAGCAAGACAGTGGGACTTGGTGGACGAGCAGCCATGGGCATTGCTAGCAGAGGAATTGTCTGCTGCTGTCTGTGCCACCTACCTTTGGTGGAGCAGGCCCCCACCTCCAACCTACAGGCCAATGCAGGGCTCTGCCAGGGAAACCCTCTCTCCTTCATCGCTGGGAGCAGGGTGCTATGGCCTCAGGGCCTGCACAACACCCTGACTAAAGTGGTAACTGCACAGAAAAAACCTAGATGTGTTTCAGCTCCTCTGCCCTGCTGAGCTGGAGCTCTCCTCTCTCCTCTGCTTGCAGGATCTTGGCTGCCAGCTGCTCTCCAGCTTTCAGCCCAGAGGAAGGTGCATTCACCACAGCAAGCAGTTGGGAAGAGGAAAGGCACCTCTAAGCTCATCTGTACAGAACATGGGCACAGCTCAGGGATCAGTGGCCTTATGAGCCCTGGAGCAGGGCAAATCTAGAGCAGATTTCACAGGGGCAGGAGTTCTCACATCCTTTCCACACATATTCCCACCCATCAGCAGAAACACGGAAAGGTGTTTGCAGTAGCAGTCCTGTTCTTGGTCAGCAGCGCAGATTTGGGCAGCTTTTTCCACTGACACCCCACTTGCCCCCATGCTATACCCTCAGCTTCTGTCTGCAGTGATGTGGGAGGCCGTGCAGGACACTGGATGCTCCCTTTCTTCTGCTTCAGGTGCCAGGCTGATGCCTCCATGCAGCATGGCATCACCATATGGCTCTTCTCTGAGACACCAGCTGGCATGAAGCCAGCCTGGGTGATCCTGCACCCCGCTCCACCAAGGACGTGTCCTTAGCTCTGACACTGCAGGCAGCAAGAGCTTATCCCGTGCAGTCGAGGTGCCCATTTCTCACCATGGGGTGAAAAGGAGGAGAACAGGTAGCCAGTAACCCCAGGCAGAGACAGGCAGGTGTTCACTGATGTGTAAGCCCTGGCAGCTCTTTTTGTGAGCCTCATCTCCTTCACACAGGTGGGCAAAGGTGCTGGGGTCCTGCAAGGAGGAAACCTCATGTGGTCACTGCTTAGGGAAAATTTCTGCCTCTTCAGCCCAAAATAAAGCAAAGATGGGTTAACGCGGATTTCCCTGTAGACCAGTTCTGACCTGGACCCTAAAACCAGTGACTGGAACATGCCAGGGCCCTGCTGTCCTTCCCCCAGAGCAACACAGCAGCATGGTTTGTCTTCGTGCTTTGCTCTTTCCTCCCTGAGGACACACTCAACCCCAAGCACCTTTTTCCTCTGCTTTTCTTTGCATTAGCTGCCCATGTTTCTGATCCATCGTTTCTGCAACAGTGGCACCGTCTGTAATTGGCTTCCGGGAGAGGGGCATGGCCACACGGTGAAGATGCAGGAGCACCAGGAACTCAAGGATGCACATTACTGGCATTTCTTGAAGTACAGGCAAATGTTGCGAGACATTTGCTTGCTGGAGCCTCTCCAAAGGACTCTGACCAGGATCTCCCCACCTGGGTGAAGGTTCTCTGGCTTTATACCACCCCAGCACATGGACATGAATATACTCACTTGCACACAAGACACAGATCGACATGTATGTGCAAACACAGACACATGATCATGCACATGCTTGTACAGACACATATATGTCTTTCCGTGAAGACACGCTCCCGCATCCACACAAGAGCAGGAGAGCAGAGGTGGTCAGTTTGTGAGATGAAGTATTTCACGGTGCTAAGCCCAAAGCCCGACCCCTCCATGCATCCCCCCTCCCCAGCCGGAGTTCCCCACTCCACAGCAGCCGGGCTGCCCTCTGCATCGGACGGGCACGGGGCTGAGTTCCCAGGTCCCTTCAGACACCAGCAGCTGTACAAATGCCACACACCACGGGCAGAGGCAGGAGCGACCGACCGTGACTGACAGCCTCTGGTACACGGATGTCACCGTCCAAGGGGTCACTGGCCTTTCTCCTGTGGGCACAGACAGACCGACATCCGCAGTCCTCGCTGCTGTTCGCTCTCCCACCCACAGCCAGCCCTGGTGCTGCTCTCGCCATGGCCAGGCACAGACTCGTCCCGTTCAGGACTGCCTGGAAGAGATGTTTCTTCTACAGAAAAGTTCAAGCAAATAATGACATTTGGATTGAGATATTTTTTCTTTTGGCAGCGAAAAGGTTCAGAGCAAATATGTTTTTAATAAACATTTTGACTGAAATTGAGCTCTTCCCCTGCAGCAATTTGATTTTTGTCATAATTGCTTTTTTCATGGCGAAAAGTAAGTGTTTGGTCAAGTGACTCAGATGTCACTGAGCATCGCATCTCGGGTAGCCAGGCCCTGCAAGGGGTGAGCAGAGGCTCTGGGTATGAGACTGCTACCTGCCCAGCATGGGCTGGCAGCGGGGAGCGCAGGACATGGCTTTACTGCCCGCTGGCCCCTGATTTCCAGGGCTGCAGGTAAGAAGAAGGGCAGGACATGACCTCGGCGCTGCCGCTGCCCACATCCCTGCTTGCCCTGATGTGCTGCGTGGTGGAGGCTGTGCTCAGGGCCATGTCTCCTGCAGAGAGCAGGGTCCTGCTCTCTGTACAACCTGCCTGTCCCTGGCCTCCACCTCTCATCTCTAGAGCTGATAATATCAGTCCTGTAGCTCAGTGGAGCTGAAGCTGGCGTAGTGCTGGAGCTGGGACACCTGGGCTGGCCACAGACTAGACCAAGGTCCCCACAGTGCCTGTAGTTGCTCTACACCAAAAGCTGCTGCCATGGAAATGGCCGGTGTTTCTCTCAGGGCCGTGCAGACTGAAGGCAGTTCAGCTCTTTCCTGGTCCCTCTGGTTTCCAAACAGGCTGCTACCCCTTCCTTTGGCTTTTTCTCTCCTCCCAAACGCAGCAGTTTATTCTCCTTCCCCAGCCAGGTTCAGCCTATGAGGCTGCACTGAGATGGGGCACATGGCCATCATGCCCTGGGAGGGATGCTGGGGGTCCACTGCTTCGCTCTTCTTCCCTGGTCCTGGAGAAAGCAGCCTCACGCGATGCTCAGGCTCACTGGTAGCTCGGAGGCCTGATGGTAATAAATGAGTCAGGAGCACATCTGCACGCAGCGGAGACGCTCCCTGCCAAGTCGCTGCACTGCAGGACCACTCTCATCTGTCTCTCTTTAACAGGAACAAATGGAAATGAGCGAATCAATTAACACAGCACATTAGCAAAATGTCAGAGCCTCCCAATTGCGCTTAACCCCTTCCTCTGCCAGCCTGTGCCAGCAGCCCAGTGTGGGCTGAGTCAGCAGCGTGGGTCGTCCCATCCAGCTCCTGGCCACGGTGGCTGCAGCCTGCAGGACTGTTCCCCATCTGCCCAGAGACCAGAGGCTGGAGCTGAGATCGCAGCAGGAACCACCTCACTTGGGGATGACACGAAGGTGGATTGCTGCTGGGGCTGGGGCTGGGGCTGGGGAGGGTGGCTTGCTGCCAGGCAGACCACAGTGCAGCACAGCTGGCTCATAGCTCCTGCAGACCCCTTCACGGCTGCAGAGAGGCAGCTGGGAGCAAGTTTCTTCCAGATCAGGGCCAGGAGAGGGAGGTGTCTGAGCGCCAACTCCTTTATTTCTCCCCAGCTTCATCCTTGCCTGGAGAAACCCCAGTGAGGGCATGGTGTGACCAAGGCATCCTGCACGTGGTGAAGACCCTGCAGGTGGAGAACGGTGCTGAGTTGGGCTGAGTCAGGCCAGATAACCAACACAGGGCTGGTCTCTCCTGTGTAGGATGTGCGACAGCTCTGACCCTCCATGCCAGCATGGGGCAAGGGCTTACTGGCTCTATCGATGAGTTGTTCCTGCACAACAGCACTGGCACGTGTGTGAGCAACGGGAGCATCAAGACCTCTCTCCTCCTCTTTGCTAGTAAGTGTCAGAGGCAACAGGAGAGCTGTGCTAAGCCATAATAATCCCTCATCAGCTAATTAATAATTAGAGACACTTCTGCCTGAAAGCCTGGCTCCATTGGTGGGATGAGGCACCTCCGCTCTCCTGCTAGGCACAAGCATCAGGTGCCCAAATCATGCTGGACCTCAGGGTTGACATATGCCCAGGGTGCTGGTGGAGCCAGTCTGCAGGACGCCAAGGGCTTCTGTCTCCTGGCCTCAGCCTTGGTGGGAAAGGCCTGTCTCGCTTCTCCCAGCATGAGGTAGAAACCCTGCTATGCCAGAGCCTGGGTATGCATGGTCAGGGTGTAATCAGGGTCTCATTTCACCCAGGTGAAACGTGGCTGGCTGAAGTCCTCCCTTTGGTAGGTATCTCCAAGCACATCCCTGTTGTCACCCCATCTCCCTGTGAAGGCACCAACACACTTGAACACCAACATGTGTGCACAGACACTCCGCTGCCAAGTGGCTCCTCACCCACCTCTGCACGCAGATACGGGCACAGACACACTCTCAAATGGCTCTGCCAAGTGCTGCACCTCCCGTCTGAAACAGATGGAAACTTTCTGAGATCCACTCAAAAACACTGGGAAAAGTGCTGTAAATAGCCCAAAGTTCAGCACCCTTGAAGGAGGAGAGAGCAGAGCTGTCTTTGGATAAGAGACCTGTCATCTCACACACCCAGGAGTGCCAGCGATGGCAGGATGCTCTGGGAGGGAGGTGGGGATTTGGGGAAGAGCCTCTGCATCCCGAGGTCTGCTCATCCTCTCCTGTCCGCAAGAACCAGGCAAAGCTGTGATAAGCCCCAGGAAGCCAACACAGGGGCTCTGGATGACTGGGACACCTCCGCAGCTCTGCACCACCCACAGGCATCACCACCTCTGCCCAGCCTCATGGCCAAGGGTCACACATACAGACCTGCCACATCTCCCTTTCCTCCACAGACACGGGTGTGGAGTTGGCTGCAGCCAGGGCTGGATTAAACCAGGTCCTTTCATCATCATTTTGCGCCGGAGGTAGCCCAAAGACAGTGTAGAACATCTCCTATAATGCTCACAGGGACCCTTTGAAATGCTCCAACAGAGAAAGACAAGGAGGAGCCCTCCTGAGCAGCCTCGGCAGAGCAACCCCGCCAGCCAAATTCCTGCATTGTGGTGCAGGGAGATTCCCCGCCATCAATGGCCTCTAATCCGCTGCCATCGATTCCCACAGCAGTGCCCGCTCCCCACTCCCTGCTGCATACAAATCCCGCCGGCAGAACAGGGACGGATTGTCAAGGCATCACCTCGATTATGCGACGCGGCCCTGATAGCTCGAGGGACTTTGTGTCTGAGGCTCACCGGCACTGGAGACCGTGGGGTGTGAGACCTGCAACGAGAAGCCGAGGGCCCCGAAACAATCATTGTCATGAATTAATAATGTCCTGCGTGTCTATGGGCTCTTCCAGCTGGAGATTTCGAAGTACTTTGCAGACGCTAATGAGGAAGAGCTGGGTGGGTGCAGCGTGGAAGGAGGTTTCCAAGCTCAGAGCTGCAAGGCAGCAATGTTCCAGGATGCTGAAGTCCTGAGCCAGTCCATCCCAGTTATGGGATGTCCTGGAGGGACCGTGTGTGACTCAGTCAGGGAATCTGTAATTTGTGCCTGTGCTCCCCGTTTCAGCCCTGTGGTGCTCCTCTGCAGGGGCTGTCAGGGCTCAGGGACAATCTGCATCAGCGCTGCAGTTAATGGGCATGGCAGGGGCCTGGCTGTGCTGACCGACATGTCAGACATCAAAGCTGTGTGAGAGCTGGCAGCACCGTCACGGAGCTGTGTGCCAGCCCTCCACAAAGCCCTGTCCTGGGCAGAAGTTTCCTCCTCTGCTGCATGTAATTCCTGGGCCTGAGAGACCAGTATCAGTGATGGGAACTGGTCCAGTCTCACTGAACCCTAACTGGTCCCTTGCCTGCCCATGTGTGTGCTCCTGCCAGCTGCCTGCAGAACCTCTGAGCGGGGTGGTGGCCTCTGGAGAGACCAAGGGGCATCTGACCAGGGATGAGGCACCAGCTCCCACCCTGCCTGGCATTCAACCACCTAGGCCATGCAAGTAGGGAGAGCTTGGGCTCCAGGGCAGCCTGCTTTAAAGCCCAGAGCCACTGCTGCAGTTCGGGGTCTGACTTTTCTCTCCCAGTGGGCCTGAACTGTGTCCAGAGATGCCCATCCGACACCCTTGGACAAGGAGACAAAACACACAAGCCCTACAGATCCACGTTTGTTTCTCTGTGGCTGTGACTGTAAACCTGCGGGGAGCCTCCTGGCATGGAGAGGGTGCGTGTCTGCCCGTCCCGCCCGCATCTTGCACCCCTCTCTGCAGAAAACACGCAAACAGAGCAAGGCAGGAGGGGAGATGGAGCTGTGAGTACTGGTCTCACGGGTACCTATGATGGTGGCTCCATCTTGCTGATATGGGGCAGCCAACTCTACCCAGGGACAAACCGAGGACTGCTGGGAAAAGCGACTCCTTGGCCAAGTGAGACAGCGCTGCCTTCTTGGTCCAGTGTCATGTGGTGTCCCAGCCCCAACCCACCAGGAGATGGGGTTTGTTGGAATGCTTCGTGATCTCCCTCCACACCCAACTGCCCTCTCTACTCTCCCAACTGGGAGCAGTCTCGGAGGGGCTGGTGGAGGTGTGGGTGTAACACAGGGTGTCACAGCTGGGCCACCAACGAGCAGAGCACGGGTCTCCTCGCTCTTCTCCACTCTCTCTTGACCCTTTGGCAGGAGCACCTTCCGGGCTGCTGAAGCCCCTTCCTGAGGGAAGGATTAGGGATTCCTTGTCCACCAGCTCCCCCACGACCTGTCACTGCTGCCTGTCATGGCTGACACATGACTCACACTAGATGGGTATAAACATGTATATATTTTTATATCTATCTTTTGGTTGCAATCTTGTCTGCAACCTTCCCAGTCCTCCACGGCAGGGTTAAGGAGAGCAGTGCAAGGATAGTCCTTGCACCCCAGGCCGGCTCCTGCCAAAGTCAGGCTGGGCAGTTGCCTCCTAAGCAGCCAGACCCCATGTACATCTGTCTGCCAGCCGTGCCGCGTCTGTCTGGATGCCCATCCTCTGCGGCATCCTCCAATGCAGAGATGTGAATACAGCCCGTGGGGGCCTGTGCTCTGCCGGTGATTATGCACAACCCTCACAACCCTTTTTTTTTTTTTTTTAAATAAATGGTCAGATTCTGATTTCTGAGCATGTTCACAATCCTTAGCTAATCTGTTTCTCCACTCACATTTTTTATCTACCCATTTATCCACCTCTCTATCCTTCCCCACCTCTCCAGCGCTTCACCTTACCTCTCTCCACCACGGTTTTTCCCCACATCCCGTACATCTGCACGTAGCCATCTGTTGGTCTGTCTCTGTAGCCATCTGGGTGTCTGCCTGCAGTGTTTGCCGTGTCTCTAAAGGATATAGAGGCTGCATGTATAGATCTATCAATTGGAGGTCTACTTGCCAGTCTCTCAAAGCTGTGTTCTGTGGGCTTCATTAACATGCAAATTAGCAAGATCTGACTGGCTCACTTAGCTGCTACTTCTCTTAGACAACCATGCAACAATACAAATACTAATGAGGCTCTGGAAATGCCACTTGCTCTCTTGCTAAGCAAGCGTGCACGCAGAGCAGGCTTTGGCAGTTCCAGGCGTGCCATCCATCCTCACACCTGCTGGAGGACTCCGGACAGAAGGGGTGGGTGATGGATGGATGATTAGGGGCACTGATGCAGAAAAAGAGGCGAGAATTCCCGCTCTGATGGGGATGCCAGCGCTCCCAGCTCCAGGATCCTTGGCTCCAAGATCCTTTTGTCCTCATTGCTACATGCCACTGCTCTGGACCCCAGCCACCGACGGGAACCCCCTGCTCCGGAGCAGATTGGCCCCACCATCCCAGCCAACATGGATCCACATCGTGCTATACTGGCTTCCCACAACCCCAGCACTCCCCACCTTTCAGCCTGTCTTGGGATGAAGGCTCTGATGTACCTGGGTTATATATCTTCTCCACACTGCGCTCCCTCTCCCCAGACAAAAGATGGGGTGATGGCAAGCTGGGACACAGCTGATATTGCAAGCTCCCAGACCCATCTCCCAGTATGGAGAGTACAGAAGAGCTGTCAGGCAGCCAGACTCTGCCATGGGGCTGGGGAGCTGCTCCTGCCTCCTGATCCCCTGGTTGAGTCATGCCAGCTCTCCTGCTCTTCTCCCTGCAAGCACGTGACATGAGTCCGGGTCGCCACGGGGGAAGTTTTCTGTTACTCTTCAGCTCCTTCGCCTCCTCTAATGATAATTCAGCCGTACACCTCCTTGTAAAACATCTAAAATGATCAAACGCTGTGCAGTGAGATGAAGGCACCTCATCTTAGGAACCTGGTTTCCATATTCCTTTTTATCCTGGAGATAAAATAAAGAACCATTTGCTCTGGCTGCTGCTGCAGTCTCCAGCCTTCCCTCTCCCACACCGCTACCCACCCCCTTGGGAAGTAACACCGCAACAAACCCAGGCTGCTTTACCCCCACTCCTTTTCATCTCGATCCTGACTGCTCTGGCAGGAGAAGCACAGACAGGCTTTTGCAAGTGCTCACCAGGGGCCGGAGGGATGTCCCTGCCTCTCCTCTGACAAGGTGATGTTATTGCGTAGGTTCCTACGGCTGCTTCCCCATGACAAAGCAGCCACCATGCACGTCTTACCCCTCCTAGGGGCAGCACTCCGCTTCCACACCAAAAGATGTTCACCACTGCATTGGGTGCTGGGATGAAGGAGGAAAAGCAGCCTGGAACCAGGGAGGTGGGGGATTTTAGGGAGACAGAGCTGAGGCCAGGGCAGATGCTCTGGCGCTGAGAGATAAAGCACACATGGGAAGCAGATGGCTAAATGAGGAGTGTGACAAGCCATAGGCAGGAAGGGTGGCTTGTCCTGTCTAGATAGCACCATGGTCCATAGGAAGAACCATGGTTTTGTAAAGGACAGGGTGAGGTTTACTGGGGCTGGAGCTGGCCCAGCTCATGACAGACTCAACAGCACCAACAGCATTTTGGTGACTCCATGCAGTGGTTCCTAGGGCTCTTTCTCACTCCAGAATCTTCTCTGTGGAGGTCATCTCTGCCTAGCAGCCAGGTCTTCTACAAAGGTGTCATTTTAAATACAGCCTAGGAGGCAGGATTTCCTCCCAGCTTATAGACGAGTGCCAGAGTTTAGGCAGTGCGTTTGTGGTGGAAGAGGGAGGTCAGGAGCTATTTCCCTCTGTGGGAATTTCATTGGTCAGAGATCAGCATTCTGTGCTGAGCCAACCCTGCAGATCTCTCTGCTCCCACTCCTGCAGCTGGGCACCGCTGGGGCACTAAAGTCTAGCAGGTCATGGGGCTGTTTTCTACTGGATGCCAGGTAGGTCATGGCAGAGCAAATGCCATGCAGGCCCCTGGCAATTCTGACTCTTCTACGAGTGGGCATGACCAACCCTTCACAACAAAGTTTTCAGACTAGGGTCTACATTGCTTGGTCTGGGAACTCCCTGGGCTGTTGGCCACACGCACACCACACATTTGCAAAGCCTGGCTGTGCAGGGAGCCCCAGGGATGGGGCACAGGCAGCTGCAGATTCACCTCTCTGAGGAATGCCTCAAATTGCTTCTCCTGGCAGGATAGTCCCACCGCAGTGCAGGGCAATAGGGAGGAGCTGTTCCACTCCATCACTTGTCTCTGCTACAGCCTCAGCTTGAAAGTACCCAGAGGCTCCACTAATGCATCCATGGAAGGGAGGTCTCCATTTTCCAGTCCTGGACTCTTAAACTCAGTGTTTCTACCCTGAGAAATGGCATTACTCTGTAGAGAAGATGTGGAGACCTGCTGCGAGGGGAATCTGTGGCAGGATAAATCTATCTGATGAAATTGCTCTGCTCCAGAGATACCAGCGTAATAGCTTGGCTGCACTCTGTGTTTGCACATCACCAGCTGTAGTAGCTCTCCGGTTTCTCTCCGTGCCAGCATGGCCTCCGACACTGGGCTGATCTCTTCACCGTGATGGGCTGATGCGCATGGAAGGAGCCTTCAGCAAAACGTGTGTTGGAGAGTGTGTAATAAATACTCCCCAAGTGAGATGTTCCCTTGCTGTTCTAAGCTTCACGCTCCCAACCCAACCCCCCAAAGATTGGCTGCCCCTTGGCTTGGTTCTGGTGCCACAGCCACATCTCTGGTTTGGCCTGAGGCTGCCTGGCTGCAGAGATGTGTCCTGAGGCTTTGTGGATGTTCATGAAGGGATGGAAATAACTTCTACATTTTGCAACTCCGGAGCAGCTTGTAACCAGTTCTTAAGCCTGCACAAGGCCTCAGTGTCCCCATGCTGCCACTGCAGCCTGGCTTTCAACCAGCCCGGCTTTCAACCAGCCCCTGGCTGGAGATGCAGAGCTCCCACTCTCCACCGCCAAACACAAGCTTGGAGCAGAATCTTCTCCAGTCAGACCTGCATTAAACACAAGAGAGGTCCCTTCTTACTGTAAGAGGCAGAAACCCATCCTAGAAACTCCCTTTAGCGTGGCCAGAAACTAGCCTTGATGTTCCTGCCTTGCTCTTACCTTTCATTATCCACGTTTTGCTTTAGACTGGTGTCAGGATTTGACCAGGACAGGTTTCCAATGTACCCAGCTGACTCCTCACTGTGTCCCATGAACTTTCCTTTATCCCTGCTCAGCATGATTGTCATCTCTTCTATTCCCGGGGACTGCAAACATCCCATTTGCTGGCAGAGTGTACATCCTACCATGGGCCACGGCATTTGGTGGGGTTGATGAAGTCAGTGGAGGTCTTGTTGAATGAAGAAGGGTCATTGCAACCCTGTTGGGTTGGGAAGAGCCAACCCAAGGCATTTGGGTGGGGGAAGAGCCAGGACAGACTTTGTTGGGTCAGGTGGGCAGGAGCCCCATAGCATATGGGCAGCCCCAGGCACTTCACCAGAGGATGAGGCTAAGATGAGCTACTCCAGTGCTGAAGGCAGAGGAATTCAGGGTGGAGCTGAGCAGTCTGGTTCCAGGAAGGTCCGATTCTGACTTGACCATGTTTAGGGCAGTGCCTAGCCCATTGCACGGGGCAGTGGCAGCAATTCAGAGATCAACATGTGCACTTGCCCTGGGAGCCTGGAGGAGAGGTGGGAGGCAGTGGTACACCCCTTTGCAGAGCTCCTCCTCCCTGCAGCACACATGCATGTGCACAGACATGCACAGACATGCATGCAGAAGCACAGGCGTGCACACATATGGACACTGGATGCCCCTAGACTGGAGCTGGATGCATTCTGCCTTGAGATGAAACATCCAAGAAGCTTGCCAGTCATTTACGGGCTGTGAAATAGTAAGGGAGGAAGGAAAGCACGCGATGCCTTCCTTTCAGCTTCTGTCCATCTTGCTCTCCAATCTCCGACAGCCAGAGACGGGGCAGAATAAAACATCTGCTAATTTGACCTGTCGACTCTTCAGGGAGACTCACTCGCGTCCGCTGATGCGAAGGTCACCTCATTAAGAGGAGCGAGAGCCGAGCCCCGCAGCCCGGGGAGGCTGGGTGACTCCAGCCTGCTGAAGGGTGACCTTTTCTCCAGGCGCACGCGGTGCGGGAGGAGACGGGTCCTGGCACGTATGCTCTGACCCAAATGGCAGTTAGTTTCGCAGACACTTACACGTCCCGAGCACTGGTTTTGAACTTTTCATTCTCATGAGCTTGTCAGCTCTGAAAGCTGTAAGTGCCTGCGGTGTCTCTTGCTCGCTGACGGGGGGGCGCATGATGCTGGTGCAAAAACGCTCCCTCACTCACTGGCAGGGCTCGGGGTGAGTGGGATCAGGCCCAAGATTCCCACCCACAGGAAGGACTAGTTGAATCTTAGGCCCACCATGGACAGACCTTTCCTTCTGCAGCATGTCTGAGCAGAGTTGTGGCTCAGCTCCCTGGAAAATGGGCTGGGTGTGACCCGGACACGGCCAATGAATGGCTGGTGGGGAGGCAGTGGTGTGCCCGCACCTCCCCAGAGGAGCCCAGCTTGTGGTGCACAGCAAGCAAGGGAGTGTGAGCTCCATGGGGTCCCTGTAGGGACCCTGGGTGCAAGCCCTCCTCCCACGCTCTTCCTCACCCCAGCTGGTTCCTGGGTGTCTGCATAGCCCCAGCTGCCCTGAGGCGCCGCGGGCAGCAGGGCACTGCCAGGCCAGCAGCAGCATCTGTGCTGCGGTAAAGCAAGTGATGCCTGGTTTCCCCTGCTGCCCCAGAGGGGATTCTTCTTGCCTTTCATGTTATCACCAAGCTGAAGAAGGAGAACATCAACTTTCCTCACCAGCAGTGTGGCATTCAGGCTGCTGTGCTCCTCCGGCAGCTTGGCAGAGCGTGCCGGACTGCACCCCTCCCGGGAGAGCTGCCCTTCCACCCCTTCCCGGAGCAGGAGAGGAGAGACATGCCTGCCTCCTCCCTTACACTGCCCTCCAAAGACCTTTAATTCTTGCTCCTCTGATGTTAATCTTGGAGGTGGTGCACAGGTCAAGATTAATATGCTGTCCTGGGGGAGCTTCATTTAGAGCCAGTGAGAAGGAGACTGGGGGTTTCCTGTGCAGTCCAGGAGCATCTCCAGCTTCAAAAGGCTGCAGGCTGTGCTCAGCAGATGCCAGTGTAGGCAGTTTCCCACAAACCTGGCTTTTACCCACGGCTCTTGCCAGTACCTGCTGCCTCTCTGCCCCACACTGCTGTGCCCAGCGCACCCACCCTGCCATGGCCGCTCTGCTATTGCTCAGGACCGCTCTCTGATGCCACCCATGTCCACGCACACTCCCCTGCCCACGTGCACACATGTGCACCAGTGCCCAGCCCTGTGTACTGGGGGATGGGCTGGCAGCAATGGCATGTCCTCTCGCTTCTCCCTCTGCCTCAGTTTCCCCATCTGGTGAGTAGGACTCAAAAGGCAAAAGGGGCTACTTAGGGACAGTTATCCTGTGAGATCTAGGTGGGGGATGTTCAGAGACCCCATTATCTGAAGTATATGTTGGAGGTGTTAGCTGTGCTGATGGCTCCATGCAGCCAGGTCCCCCCGTGCAGACCAGGAGACCTCGTCCCCACCCACTGCTTGGGCACATGGCAGCAGCGCTGCCCTTAATGCAAAAGGACAAGCAGTAAAAGTCTGTGGTGGGGATCATAAATATCCATTAAACCAGCTTTTAATCTATCCTGCTAACAACAGGGATGCCAGTGAGCGAGAGACGGGATCGTGGCAGGCTGTGCTCAGGGAGCAGGTGGCACCAGACAGCAGGTCGCTTCGGCACCCACCATGGGCTCTCGCTGCCCAGGGAGGGGATGAGCCGTCTCTGCAGAGCACGGAGCCGGGAGCACTGCCCGGGGACAGGAGGGCATGCTGCCACGCCACCTCCTCCAGCCCAGCTGCATGAGTCCTAATGTGTCACTGATTCATCGGGGGAAATACAGCCTATGCCCGGATAAGGAGGCGAAGCCACAGCCCCTCTTCCTCCAGCAAAAGAGAAAGCAGGTTTCTGCCTTGCCTCGGTGTGGGGGAGAAAAACCATGTCCTAGCCCTTGGAGGCTGGCGATTCATGGAGGGAAATCCTGGCTCCTCTCCATCCCTCCCCAGACAAAACCCCCATGTAGAGCACCTTAAGGAAATCCTGTTAGTGTGTTGCAGCCCATCCCCTGCTACGTGGGTCTGGCTCTCGCCTCCAGCCTGTCCTGCTCTCCAGGGGCAACAGACTCCTCCTGCAGCTCCTCTGGGTAACAAGGGCATCCTCTTTCCTAACTCCTACAGATGAGTTTCTCTTCAGTTCATGTACAATGTCTTCACCTTCCCCCCACCAGCGCTGCCACTCACTATTTATGGCTGAACAGCACGGAGCAGTTCACATCTGTTGTCCTTCCTCTGGCTTCAGCATAGGACAAAGTGCCCCTGGATTGCTGCTGCCTCTGCCACGATGCTCTTTGCTGGAGCCAGAGCCAGCTGCAAGATGGCAGCTCCCTCCCTTGGGAACCTGGGGTCTTCCCAAAGCAGACTTTTCCACAAGGTACAAATCTGGAGGGGGAGGTGGAAATTCCACCCAGAAATATTAAACTGTTTAGCTGGGTTGGGTTGCTGCTGAATCATTAAACAGCAAATTGCTAGATAGAACAGAAATGTAGATTTGAAGTAATATGGTAATATAAAAGCCCAAAAGAAATGAAACCGAATGATAATGTCAAATTGAAATGTTCGTCTCTCATTGGAGAGAATCCTTTCGACGTTATTGAAACAAAATGTGAAAGTTGAAATCATTTGATTTGACACTTCTTTGTAGAAAAAAAATCATCAGGATCGACATGTTCCCAGGAGATGTTCAGATTTTAAAAGCTGCTCTGCTGGAAAAATGTTGCCAGACAGAAATAAGACAGAGGAAAGGAGCCAGTTTCTCCCTCTGCCCCCTCCCCGAGCCAGAGGTTTGACACAGAATGAAGATTAATGTGAGGGATGTTCGAAAGGGACAGAGCAGGTTCTTCCCTCGACTCCGCTCGTTCACCAACCTTCAGCCGGCTCCGTGCCCAGGGAGAGCAGCCGGCCGGCAGCCTGACCCTGCTCCAGCCCCGCCGCGGCCACGCCAGCCAGGGGCTGGTATGTCACCCTGCTGCTCCTGGCTGGGTCTTTCCCTGTTCCTTATCGCTCTCGGCTCATGCCGGAGGTTGTTCTGCAGCAGCGAAGCTGGTGCTTTGGGATTTTGCAGCCCATCGATGTGCCCAGTCCTGTCTCTCAGTATTTTTATAGTCTTTTCATGACCCCTCTTGGGTCTGGCACTGGCCTGCTGGAGCCAGACTGGCTCTGGGATACTGACCTGGATGCTTCGCACCCCTCCGGCACTTCCTGGCTTGCCCAGCGTGGAGGGGAGTGGTGAGGGGTGCCCGAAGGCAACGATGGCCCAGCGATAGGTGAGATCCGCCCCTCTCTGCACATGCTTTGATAACCTGGCATCTGTCTCCAGAAAATGCTGCCCTTGGAGCGTGCAGAGCCCCCAGCCAGGACCACTGTCCTGAGCACCCCTCCCTTGACATTACCTCTACCCTGGCCTGGAGGAGCAGGTATCACCATCCTCCTGAGCTGCTCCGAGCCCCCTTCTCCTCCCATTTCCAGCTCTCATTTCCAGCTCTCCAGGGCTTTCCCAGGCTGGCAGGGGAAGGCAGGAGCCCCAGCAATGCCAGCACATCCTGGGCAGCAAGTGCCCGCAGCAGAGAGCTCAGCTCCTTGCAGTCCTCAAAGCTGCTCTTCGAGGGGGTGGGTGCCCAGAAACCCCTGCGGCAGCCAGGTTTGCTGCCTGTGCTGGGTGAGAGCAGGCTGCAGCTGGGCCAAACCTCCCTCCTGGGTTCTCCCTCCTCTCCAGGCTGCAGAGCTCGCCACGGCTGGGGCTGGTGCTAATGAAGATTTCCTGGAGCGCTTGCTTAGCAGAAAATGATTGGTTACACCCGAGCTCGTAATTAAAAAAAAAGAGAGCGAGTGCACTAATGGGTATTTATTTGACTGTTACCTTGTCATGTATTTATTGATGCAGATAAATTCAAAATCATTAAATGCTTTACGGGGCCTGACAATTTACAGCCCCTGTCACCACTCTGCACCCTGCCTCTGCGGCGCGGAGCAGTGCGGTGCAGTGGCGCGGCCGTGGGCAGGGGACGGTTCCTGGCTCCCCCCTTCCTCGGCACAGGGTCAGCAGCCAGCTGAGGGGTGCGGAGGCAGGGGCCAGCAGCTCGGGTGCTGAGGTGATGCTGCGTCACGATTTCTGCTCTGCAGGGGTGTGTGGTGACAGCGACAGGTCCCTGCTTGGGGCTGGAAGTGCAGCCTGGGTGTGATGGGCACCTTTGTGGGCAGGCAGTGATTTGAGCTGCACCTCCAGCTCCCCGCAGCCCCCATCCCTGGCTGAGACATACCTGTGTGGGTGGCAGCCCCAGACAGATGTGACTGGAGATGCCGCAGGGGCAAGGTGGGGATGATATAATTGGCCATCTCTATGTGCCCAAGCAGAGAACACAGGAGCTGCCTGGCATTGCTCAGAGGGCAAATACGAGCCAACATGATCACAGCACAGGGGAAGCTCTCCCTCTTGCCTCCTTCTTTGGGGTGGAAACCCATCTCAGGGCCTCCCCATCACAGAGCTGATGAAGAGCAGTGGATGAAGGAAGGATGAACAGGTTTCTCAGCTCTGTAACAAGCAGCAGGGGTAGCCCAGAGTAGCCGCAAATCTCAGGAGAGCGTCTCTCTAGAGACCTCTCAGGTGTGCAGGGGGAAGCAGGGGCATCTCTTGACTCAGTGTTTGCATAGCAACAAGGCTCTGCCTTCGTGCTGATTATACAGCCCCTAATTACCTTATTATTCCCATTAGCCAAGGCGGGGAGCCCCCTCCTCTCGAAGCATCCGCAGGCTGCCTAGGCCTGAGTGTGGGCATCCCAGTGCTCCCGCTGCCCATCGCCAGCACTTTATAGACCCATATCGCTGCGCTCACATGTGGCAGCACCTGAGCCAGCACAGCCTCCTGCCCACCAACTCCAGCTCCTTCCTTAGCACCCAGACCAGGCACCCATGGGTGCACATCTGCGTAGCCTGACCTGCCTGTGCACACACCCTCCACATGTGCCTGCATGTGGGGTGCAGCAGCTCTCCCCTTGTTTCTCTTGGGACTTATCAGGGAGGTGGTTTTCCCTGGAGAAGCAATGCTAACTCTCTGGAGTGGCTGTTCCCCCCAGGATCCCCACAGCATGGAGCAGAGGAAGCAGCAGCCATGATCCGGAGCAGAGATCCGGCCGCTGTGGCACCCATCCTGCTCGCTGCCATGCCACCATGTCCCCATGACCCAAACCTGTTCCCAGGACCGGGTCTGAATAGCAGCATGCCCAATGCAGATGTGGCACCTGCCTCTCCCACAGCTCTGTCCTAAATCCAAACTCGGCATGGCAGGGAGGATCCCAGCTCCCTGTGCTCAGCTCCACTTCTCATTGCAGCAGTGGCCTCCATCTTCATCTTGATCTCTGCAGTCTTTCCCGGTGGGGAATGGTCAGGCTGGCATCAGCCCGGGGGGAGCACAGCTGGCGATGCTGCAGGCTGGCCCCAGGCACAGCCGGGAGAAACCTCTGTCTGAGCACCCTGCCCCTGAGCGCACTGAACCCGCTGCCTTGACTGTCTGCAGGCAGCCTGGGAGGCAGGAGCACAGCCCGCTCCTGCCTGCGTGGCTGTCCCCTGCCCACCAGCTCCTTACTGGGTGTTAACCGCAGGGTGAGAGCCCTGGGCTGCATCTGGAGTGCTGAGGCTCCTCCCAGCAGCTCAGCACCCACCAGCGACAGTTGTGGCATGGGCTCGGTGAAAGGCTCAGTGAGAGCCGCTCTCATTGTGCTGGGAGCACACGGCACGGCAGCTTGGGCGGCATCATTGTTCGGGAGAGAAAAGGCAAGAACCGGGGCTATGCACCTAAGTAGGTCACTGCAAGGCTGGAGACGAGGCCAGGAGCACAGACTATAAATACAAGAGGGAGAAGAGAGGGAAAAGGGGGATGGGGATGTCTGGGAATGGACAGTGAGAGAGCGTGAGGTGGCTCACAGACAGACAGACACATAGGACCATGTCCCTGCCAGCTGTGCAAAGGCACAGAGGTCTCTTGTATGTATTTCTTGCCATCAGCAGCACCCTAACTCCTCACTCTGTTGCTACCCTTCCAGTGCACGAGAAGTCTTGTCCTGACCCCCTTGCCCAGCACCGTCCTGTATGGGAGCTCTTGTTTGCTGGGATCTGTGTGGGGAGGATGCTCACAGCTCTGCAGCCTCCAGCTGCTCTCACTGCCGGGTGCTTCACAGCCTTTATCCTCCTGGAAGCCGCAAGTCATAAAATTTTACTACGATGCAGAGTTGCATCAGGGCTGGGGGCAGAGAAGCAGTCCAGCCACCATGGATACAGGGAGACACGTTCCTCATCCCTGCAGGGGTGCTGGGCAGCCCTTGTGCCCCCGGGTCAAGCTGGAGAGACCAGGTGACCCCCACGGTGAGACTGTACGCGGGGGGCTTCCCTCCCTCCACATCTCGGGGTGGTCCCTGTGGCTGTGAGTGGGTGACGCATAACGAACACACCCAGGCAGCAACAATGTGCAGGACCGACGCCAGCAAACAACCCATGGATGGCAGGGTCAAAGCAATGCTCCCCTGCCACCTCCCTCGGCAGCACCTGATACTTCAGCACATGGTTATACCCTCAATCCTGCAACCTAGTGGGTTGTGAAACGCTGAACACAGGCAGAAAACGCCTTCCTGGCTCCTGTGGTGATCAGCCGGTGCCCCCAGGCAGGAGGCACAATTAACCTTCTCTTGACAAGAATAACTACCAGTGTTATTATTGATCATAAAATTACCCAGCCCTTTCCAAGCCCCAGCCGCAGGACCAGGGTGGAGGTGGTGCAGCGTGGGAACAGAGAGGACCAAATCGAAGACGCCGCATTTGCAGCATCCCAGGACTCTTGTGCGCATGGGGGAGAGCTGGGAGACATCTCCACAACCTCCCACCTTCACCCCCTCAGGTGCCGCAATGGTCTGGCCCAGGAAGATGCATGAGCTGAGACACATTAAAAGATAGCAGGAGTTAGGAAATGGCCAGAAGAACCTCGACAAAGCTTAAAATTGAATATGAAACAAAGCCACCAAGGTAAGGGACGAAAAAATTCCCTGGTGTAACCAACACACTGCTCTCCCTCCTGGGCAATACAGCCCGATGGGAAGGCGAGGCTTCGTGTTGCAGAAGCTGCACTTGATTATAGGCTGCATATCAGGCATCGCATTGAATAAAAGACAGATGGGAAGGTCCCTAATCCCAAACTCATCACCCCCCACACATCTTGTCCCTTAGCTGGATGTGAACCAGGGATAGGTCACTTCAGGGTGAATCACATTGGCCAGTCCTTGCCATACCCAGCCCCGTGCAACCCAGCGTGGTCTGGCCTCAAGCGGGGCCACCCCAGACACGAGGGCCTGGCCCCTGCATCAGGGCAGGATCCAGGAGCTGGGGGGGTGTGGTGTAACGGGGGTAGGGTGTTGTCCTTTGGCATCTGGAGCAAAACCGCTGCAAACAACTTAATCTCTGCGTAATTATGTCAAAGTGGTGGTCGCTCACTGAGTGACTTCTGCAGAATGCTGGTCTGGGGAAAATCTTCCCCTTTTTTGTAATGGAAACCAAGAAACTGGAAATTCTCAGGGTAACAAATATTTCTGGTCTTGATTAGGAAAATCAGGCCGTGGCTGTTGGAAAGCCAGGCTTTTTCACCATCTTCTGTCCTGACAGCTTTTGTTTGGGGTTTTTCATTTATGAAATGAAAGGGTTTGGCAGGGAGGGGGGAATCTGATGGAAATGCAGGGAGAAGGGAGAAAAGGAAAATTTCTTTGCAAAATTCGCAGTGGAAAATAACCAGAGATTTTGTGTGTGTGTGTGGGGGGGGGGTTTTTTTTTACCTCTTTTGAACCTCCCTGCTGGAGGGGCTACCGTGGCCTCACCCGGCGTGCTGGGGCTCGTCTGTGGGGCAGTGCACAGGCAGGATGCCGTGTCCTCCCACCTTCTTCCCCACGGGGCCGGGGCTGTCGGCAGCAGCGGCTGCCAGCGCTAACCCAGATTCCAGGGGCGTCATGCTGCCGCGGCTGCTAAATTGGCAGCATGTAAGAGGCATGTCACCTGGGTGACAGGGTGTCTCTGACTGCTGGAGTGTTTGAATACACTGCGCCGTGTGCTAAATACTCCCATCATTATGACTGAACTGGAAACACTGAGCGGGAAAGTTCCCTGCGGTATTCGGAGCAAGGATGGAGGCTGGATTTGCAGAGCGCATGGGGCAGTGAGCATCACCCTTGCACCAGCACCTGGTCGTGGTGGCCCTGCTGTTCCCATCCCCAAACCCTCCTGGCCTTTGCAAGCAGAGAGCTGGCAGCGTCACTGGCTAGCTGGCGGTTGGGCATCTCTCCTGCAGCATGCCCTTGCCCTCTTGGCCATCACCAAACTCCCGGAGGCTGGTGGAAGAGAGAGTTATCTTCTGCTGCAGGCAAATGAGGGAGCAATTAATCGCCCCTTTTCTTTAGAAATAGCTGAGAAACCACAGACCAAGACTGGAGTCAGAGCTGGGCTGTGCGGTTGGAGGGGTTTCCCTGGGAAAGCGCAGATGCGAGGCGGTAGGAGCCGTGTGTCTCCACGAGTCAGACACGGACGGAGAAGGTAGCAGGGAAGCCAAGGAGAGAGGGGAGATGGCCACAAGCGCACTAGTAACCTGGCCCTGGGGGACAGCGCTCCGAGCAGCAAGGTGGCGAGGTGGAGGCTGGGGCTTGCTGTGGAGAAGCTGCTTCCCACCACCTGAGCCCCTTGCAAACATGTGAAAAAACCCCACCTGGAGCCCTTTCCCTTCCGTGGGGCAACAAGCCAGTGAAGGTCCAGATTGGCTGAGCCTGGGGTTTGGGAAGAGCGGTGCTGTGTTTTGCAGTCAGTGGCTGCTGGAGAACATCATCACGTACAGCACCACGTGGGCTCCTCCAGGCACACCATCAGAGGTTTCACAGCAGATGCGTAAGCACCAGTGTTTGCTGCACCAGCCCTGTCCTGCCTGTTCTTGAGGGAAACAGTGCCCACCTCTCCCCTTATCCTCTCCCACACTGCAACTCTTCCAAGTCACTTGCAGGGGCCAGAGGGTGGTCATTCGTCATGTTTTTGGGTCCCGTCACAGCTCCCTCTCTGTCAGGCAAGTGTGGACTCGCACCAGCAGGAGACCCCAGCCCTCAGCCCCTCGCCCGTGCTCCCAGCCCCATCACACACAGGTTGGGCAGATGAGTTGCTTGTGTCTATCAAGTGACCCACATTGCAGGGCAAGAGGTCTGCAGATCTACAGGAGGACAGTCTGTGGCTTCCTACATGGCCCATCGCAAGTCCCATGCTGCAGCAGCACCACCAGAACAAGTAGTCTCTGCTCTGGGCAGTCAGGTTTCCAGCCTCCGCATAGACCCTGCTGCTGGACGGGAGTGTCCGTGGCCAGCTCCGAGGGTGCACAGGTGGCTGCAGCCGTGCTTTTCTGGATCTGACAAACACCGGCCAGGTCCTGGGGCTGTGTCCTCTGCAGCTCCTCTCCCAACCCGGCTAAAGGCTGTAGCTGAAGGAGAGAGAGAGAGAGACGGAGCAAGAGGCTCACGGATGTGTATTCTGCTCATTGCTCACAAATACTAATGGCCCAGAGTTATTAATATTGCCACTGTAGTCATATCTGGGTAATTACTGCCATTAACCACCAGCAGAACTATTGAGTTCCCCTAATCAGTGCATTATAATAATTGGGTCCAAGTGTTTTATAGATCCGGACACTAATTCTTTCCTAGCACCTCTCCCACCCTGAGAGCTGCTCCTCCCTGCTCAGCTGCCAGCCCAGGGGGCTGCTCCCTGTGACCAGCTGCTGGGATACTCGTGGGACCCACGTGCCATGGGGTGGATGGCAGCTTGTGTAGGGATGTCCCATGTCTCCCCACAGGAAATCATGGCTGTAGGAGATTTGGGTGCTCCTTGCTTAGGGCTGGCCTCTGTGCTTGGGCTCTGGTTAACAGACCCATCAGGCTGTGAAGTTGGAGGTGGGTCTGCAAGCAGGGCTTGAGAAAGGGGAGGTGGGTCCAGGACCTGCACATGAGGTCCAGCAATACGGCAGCTCCCTGGTTCTTGGCGGCAGCAGGACTGGAAGGAGCGCTTTGGCTGTTCCCAATCTGCAGGGACAGAAATCTGGAGTGGGTGAAATTAATTGCACAGTCTGCTATTTACACCGATTTCCTCTTGCGCTGGAAAGCTCTTCGCTACTGCAGCCATCTGGATCTTGGAGCCCAAACCCCCCTTGGCCCAGAGCTGGTGGCTGTTCAGGTAGTGAATCAACAAGCTCCATAAGACGAGCATCTTCTCCTCCATGCTCCTGGCTGCTGCCCCCGCATCTCCGCTCCCTGTCACCTGTGGAGGCAGGAGGGCTCCTGCCCTGCCCAGCATTTCGGGACGGAGGTCAGCCGGGGCCAGCTCCTCTCCCAGCTCTGCTTTCTCTAAGCACCATCAAGCCTTCCTTCTCCCCAAGTGATGCTCAGGGCAGGCAGAGCCAGGCTGGCTCCCAATCAGCAGGCAGGCATCTGCTACAGACCTTTGGGCCAGGCTGGGGACAAAGTCAGTCCCAAACTGAAGCCTGGCAGGGAGGGCTGGAGTCTGTGGGCAAAGAGGGTCTGCAGCCCCCCGAGACACCTTCGTCCCTGTCTAGAGGAAGGCAACCGATCTGTGACCTGTTCGTGACTGGGAAAACGCAACTGTATGTAATTTAGAGCTGGTCTGCAAATGAAAATCCCTGGAAATGCTAATAAATCAAAAAACAGCATGGGAATTCTTGGGGGGTGAGGGTTAAAATAAAGGTTTGGTTGTGACCAAGCCAATGCATTTTCTTCCAACCACAGCCATTTCACACAGTTTGTTTTTTTGGGGTTTTTTTTATGTTTAGAAAAATAAAATTAAGGGAAACTCTGAAACAAAGTCATCTGGAAGAGGGAAAAAAATCGAAACATTTCACTCTGGAAATGCTGAAATGAAATGTTTTGATTTTGGGGGGTATTTTTTCCTCCAAACAAACCGTACCGCAGAATTGACTCTTCCAGTACCTTTTGGTGTTGTCAAATCTGAATTTTAAAATTTTTTTACCAAAAAAACCAAAAAGCCCTCTCAGCTCTAGAGGCAAGTCCCCAGCAGGCAAAGAGACGTGCTCTATCCTCAATGGGAGCTCCCTGGTGTTTCTGCGGGGATCCTCCTGGATCCTGGATCCTCCCATACAAGGGTGAGAGTTCTGGGGAGGGGAGTTCACCCCCACAGAGCAGAGAGCAGCACAGGAGCCGTGCCGGAGGGCTGAGCTCTTGTCTCCGATGGGACTCACCGGGCCAAGGGATGGTGCTGCCTGGCCTTGTCCCCCTGGGAGGCATGAGCCAGGCGAGAGCCGCAGCCCCGGTTCCCCAGCCCCGGCAGGTGAGAGCACAGAGCGATGCAATCCATAGTGCTAATTGCAAAGGCAATGTCTAGCAGAAATAAGATGGTTATTCTGCATCACTGGACACCTTTACAATCAAATCGTCCACAGACAATTAGCTGAGCAGGAGAAATAGGAATTAGATTTCTAATTATTCTGCTGGTGAAAGGCATTTCAGAGCACTTGGAGGACTGGAGGAGAGAGAGGTTTGTGTCTGCCGGGCTGCAGGAACTGCCATCCCTGCTGTCGTTCCCAGAGGGTTAACGGTGCCAGGGAACGGGGGCTGCAGCTGGGAGGTACAGACAGCTTCTTGGGAGGCTTTGGCCAGTGCTTATTTTTCACGGCTGGGTTATTTATTTCTTTCATTCAGCCGCCGGCACGACTGAGCAGGCAGCGCTTAGTACTTCTCTCCAGGCGCTTGCACGCCGGCAGCGCACTTCTGCAGACCCCTGGGCATCCCCCAGCCCCATCCTGGTCTGAGGGCATCTCCCATCCATCACCCACACTGCTGAGGGACCACCTGCATCCCCCAGCATGCTCCCAACAGCACTGTCTCCATGTATCCAGGCAATGGGGCAAGTGAGCAGGACCCAAGCTCCTGGCCATGAACCCCCATCCCATGACTCCCCAGCGAGCCCCCGTCATGCTAGATGGCACCTTGAGAAAGGCGGGGGAGGAAGCACTGGGATTTTTCTGTTTGTTATTAATGCTCATCTTGACTCACGCTGGTGGGTGTCATACAACTTGAGGGAGTCTCCCCATGCTGCAGCTCATGGGGCTGCATCGTGAGGACAATGGGAAGTCCTCCCGCCTCTGCTCCCTGAGCTGATGGGGAGCATCCAAGGCATCCCCAGTGCCTGTGGGGTCTGGCTGTTCTGGAGGGTAGTCTTGGACCACAGAGGTCCTTACACCCACGCCAAGGTGATGGTTGCCCTTCAGTTTCACTTTCATTCCGCAGATGGGTGTGGTGGAACTGCAGCATCCCAAACGGGCCATAATCTTCCCTGAGGTGTAACATCTGCATCAGTGCTGATGTCAACATGCTGCCCCGTGCAGCAAAAGCCCTGGGCAGGAGGAAAAGACCTTTCCAGTTTTTGGTACCTACCAGTGCAGAGAGCAAGGAGATCTGAGAGTAGTTTCCCTTTCTTCCACCTTTCAGCATTAAGGCCATCATCCAGCTGGTGATCACCCCAGAGAGGAGGGTTCTGAGCAGTGCCGAGGGGACTTTCTGAGGGGCTTTCCCTGTCTGCTTTTCCACATCTCCACAGGCTGCCCTAGGCTCAGAGCACCCTGGCTCTGGAGAGCTGGCTGGCTGTGAGCGCGGTGCAGCTCAGCGGCACACCCCACAGGGACCCTTCTCTCCTGACCCCCATGAGCGCTTTGGGATCCAGCATCCTTGTGGGTACAAGGCTCAGTCCAGCGCTTTCCCTCGTGATGCTGCAGACAGCAGTCACTACCATCCCTTTCCTTTCCAGCAGCAGAAGCAGAAGCAGTGAAGGGGGTTAGGTTACTCTCTTGGCCCCCCGGGCAGGACCTGCTGTCAGAGCTGAAGCAAACAGAGGCCATCTTGGTCTCTCCTGCCTCACCACCGGAGAGATGCTGCCCCAGGGTGAGGACCTGGAGCCACCTGCAGCAAAACGCTGGCAGCCAGATTCAATTGTCGGGGGATCTCCTGCTGCTCTGGCCCCTCTGAGCATAGCTGGTCCCTGCTGCAACCTGGAGCTGGACACTTCCACCTGAGCATTAAAAAAAAAGAGGAATCAAAGTCACCACCAATGTGGCTGCTGGTCAGCACGTTCACTCTCCATCAGTTTGTGCTCAGCAGAGTCCATCACGGTTTGCTCCTGTTGAAGGCTGGATGTCCCGTGTCCTCACCAGGAGCTGCCCATCATGGGATCCCCACAGCTTAGAGCTGCCAACACACTGCCCACGACGGAGCTCCTTGTGCCAGGGCAGAGGAGTCATGGCGTGGGTGCAGGCAGCACGGCGATGGCTCCCTGCCTGCCTGGCAGAGACGAGTGCGGCCGTGTCTCGGGCTTTCCAATGGATCAGCCCCAGGTGCTGCCGTGGGAGTACAGCCAAACACAGCCGCACGTGTGTGCTTTCTCAAGCACACACACACATATCTATGGCTCCCCTTTGAGTCACCAGTGTTAGAAACTGTCTCTGCCAAGAGTCTTCTCAGAAATATTCCCCCGCTCTCTCTCTGTTTCTCCCTCTCTCTCTCTTGCATACAGGCTAATTTTATCTTCTGTCTTTCATCTGCCTGTGTATCTACCACTCCTGACAAAAAAGAGGTTTTCACAGATTTTGCTAGTGCTCACCAGCTCTAAAAGCTTTCATCTCCCTCCGATGATGAGTGCGTGTCATCTGCTCGCTCCAAATTACAGCAGAGGCCTTCACACTCAATCGGAGCATTTTCTGCCTAATTTCCCAGGCAGTAAGATTAAGTGGGGGCTCGAGGCTTGCCTGGCGTGATCCGCAGAGCAACCTGCCTCCCGGCTCCCAGGGCTGGCCCCGGGGAAGCCAGGAGCGCACCTCACCCTGCCTTCTCCAGTGCACAGTCTTGAAAGAAGACAAGCAAAAGTGGGATCTCCAGAGGCAATTCCTGTCCCCGCATACCGGAGGGGGATCCTGAGCCCTAAGGTCTGCCTGTCCAAATGAGATGTCGAGCTGTGAGAGCAGCTCTGAGCATTGCAGCTGCAGAAAGCACCAACCCCACCCCCCCGGAAGAGGCTGATGCAAGTCCAGGAGGCAACAGCAGCTTTTCTGGGCAACACTCAGGCTGTCTGCTGGAGCAGCAGAGAGGGGAGCAGCAGAGGAGGAGTTAGCTCCCCGTTGGCACTGTAGGGTCTTCATGGGGCACAGATGGGTCAGCAGGTCCCAGGTAGGAGTGAAGTGCCACACTGCCCTCTCCGCAGAGTCCCCTCCCTGCACCTCCTCTCTGCAAGGAGGGACACAGGCTAGAGACAGGGTGGACTGGGCAAGGAGAGCCCCGAGCAGGGATCAGCCGGTACCCAGAGCATCATTGTGGGCCCCCAAATTCTGCCAGCTCCTTCCCACTCCTGGCAGGCATCCCACACTGCAATGCCTCTGATGCTTGCTGTGGCATCACAGAGCATCTCCCCATGCAGACACACTGTTGGCTCTGGCAAAGCACACTGTCCCTGGGCAGCAGAGCACGCACCTCATGCTGTCCCTGTATCCCACTGCCAAGCAGGAGGGATTCTGTGTGCACCATGTCCGGTCTTGTTTCTGGCAGAGGGGGCTGGATGGGTTTGGGGGCCATTCATCAATGTTTATGGCACAGGAAGATGTGCCAAGACCTTTTCACAACAAAACTGCTCTGGGGCACTGGCTGCGGGAGTGACTGAGGATCAGGAGGACTGAGAAGACCTTTCCTCCTCCCCGTGCAGTAAACACGGCCGAGGTCTGACTTTTCTTCCAGTGTCCCCATGGTCGGGTGGCTGAAATTTGGCATCTCTTCGCAGTTCCAGGGCATTTCAGCTCACCACCTCACTGCCTCTCCCCGCCCTTCCTGCCCAATCAGGTGAAACTGAGGTGAAACTATTCGGGGTTTCTTTGTGACCTCCCTCCATTCAGCTGTGTCACCAGCAAAGAGACACCTCTCACAGGCAAGGAGTTTGGCCCAAATCCCCATTTTCTGACACAGCCAGTTTTGACAGCAGTTTCCAGGCTATTGATGTTGTCTCTGGGTGCTCTGCAGCCACATCTCAGCTCTGGTTACTGGCAGGGTGAGAGCTGTGCTGTCCACACCAGGACATGCCAGCTCCTTCCCAAAAGCTGCCCCACTTCTCCCTGGACAGGTTGTCCTTGGGGCACAGCCCTAGGTACCACTCGAGCATGGTGGTGGAGGCACACCTTGTTCCTTGAAAGTGATGCTATTTTTGAGCAAGGCAGGAAAGCCAGTACAGGGATGTCAGGTAACATGGTCAGGTAGCTGCAGCCCAGGTGGTCTGATCCCATCCCTTTAGGGCTTCAAATTGCATTTCCTCTCAGAGCACATATATGAGGCTGCAAGACAAGAGGTGCGTGCTGCTGGGGTGAGGACACACACCCAGTGCTGAGCTGGGAGTCCCAGGCAAGGAGTCCTCTCCCACCATGATCGAGGTGGTGTGGGGAGCCAGCAGCATCTCCTTCATCTCCCCAGCAGGCAGAGCATGAGCTGAGATGGAGCGAGATGCAGACGGCACGATTAGCTCTGCTCAAAAAGGTCAAAACACTTATCAGACACGAACGGCAAAGCTAAAAATACACTCGGCACCTCCCTGGCAATTCTCTCACGGGGAAGTGACAGCCATGGCTGGTGGGGAAGGGGGTGTGGGATGAGAACAGGGCTGCTGCTCTCCTGGGTGGGTGCCTGGATCCCATCCCTGTGTGTGACTCAGGAAGGGCAGAGTGACACCACCACCAGAGGCGTTAGAGATGCTCTGAGGGGGAATGGGGTGGGTGGGAAAAGGCAGGAGTGGGCTGATGCTGCAGCCTGGGAAGAGAGGCTGAAAGTCAAGCTGTGGAGGAGATGGGAGGAAAACTGCAGCAGAGCTGAGACATCAGGGACCAACAGGACAGAGGGAAGAACAAGGAGGTAACCAAGATGCCACAGATGATACAGGTGGGTTGCTGGAGACACAAGACATGCTCCCTTAGCAAAGAACCAGTGGGATTACCCCACCTCACCCTCTGCCTCTGCCCCCAGGGACCTCTTGCAGGCAGCCAGGCTGCAGGCAGAGTGCTTTTTCCTTGATGCTCCTGGTCACACTCAGCCAGGCAGGAGACATGCCCCATGGCCATGTGTCTAGGAGGAACTGCACAGCACACCCTCCCTGGGCACTGAAGTCACCCCGGGGCACAAGTGTTTGTGCAAGCAATGGAACAGCAGAGTATCCTACCACCTCCTGGGGACAAAGCTGCTGGAGAAGAGGTGAGATACACCATGAGGACCTCCTCACTTGCCTTGATACAGGCATCGTCTGCCCCAAGCCCCTCAGATATGTGCTTCAATGCTTTCCATCATGGTGGAGCAAATACATCTACTAACACCTCTGGAGATGCCTGGCCACTGCAGTGCTCAAAGCTGAGATGGGAAGGAAATTCCCAATGATATTGCAACTCGTGGTCCTATTTTTTGCTTGAGGTAGGAGCATGCTCGTTCACATCTCTCTGTGCCCCTGTCGAGCCTCTTCCAGCACAGCTCTTTCCACCTCAGCTCCTCCCTCAAGCCAGCACTAAAGCCTGGGAAGAACCCCAGAAACCAAAGGCTCCTCTGAGACCCTTCAGTAACTTTTCCTCCCAGTCCTTAGCAAAGAGGGCGTGAAACCTGCCAGCCTCACGGGCAAAATTCAGTTGTGCCTCTTGGATTTCATATTCAAAGTTTTATTGCTGGCAGACGCTGAGAAGAGGCAGTGTGGGCTGTGGTTGGAGAGCTCTGGGGTTGCTCTGGGTCCTGTGGTCACGACCATGACCCGAGGCCATCCCTCCACCATCGATTCCCATGGTGGAGATGCCTTGGGTGGGACCCAGAGATGAGGAAGTGGTACTGTACAACCAAAATCGTTCCAGTCCTGTGCATGGGAACACAGAACGAGAAAGCTGTGGGACACCGGTGTGTCACTAGGAACAGGGTCCCAGCTGGGATGTGAGCAGCTTCCTCTCATGAATCGGGGCTGCACCAGCACAGGCTGCGGTGACAGTGAGGAGAAATGACAGTGCCAATTTGCAGCAGGGCTCCTGAACGCTGTCACTGCCAATCGCTGTCACCACATAGCCTCGAAGACCTCACCTGGGCCATGGTTAAGCCCCTGGTCTCCTCGTCTCATTAGGAACCGTTACCACCATTATCGCCGCAGCTGCTCCTGCCCTGCTCTGCGCAGGCGAACGCTGGCCCCGCAGCAGCCAGTGCAGCCCCTGAGGGACAAGGTGCTGGAGGAGACAAGCTGCGTGCCACGGGGTCTCGAGCCATCTCAGGATTTCTTGAAGTGCTCAGGGGGTCAGGACCAGCCCCAACAGCTCTTTGCTGTCCTGGGCCAGTTGCCCCCATCAAGGCCAGCACTTGCCCTGCTCTCCTTCACCCAGTGCATCAGTTCTTCTGATGTGTAGCCTGGATTAACCCTGGGGGTTATGTGTGTCTCATGGAGAACGGTGCAGCCTGCTCCATGTTCCACTGATGGGGGGCTACCTCGTGTCCATGAAAGAGCAGCCTGGGCTGCCCATGGCCCTGCCACTGCATCCTGTCCAGCTGCAGAGCTGCTGCTGGGAGCCGGGCATCGAGTGTTACCATCTTCTAGGAGCTGTGGAGCCCTGATCATGCCCAGGACAGGAGGGGCTGGGAAAGGCACACCCCAGGGACCAGAAGCCAGCCCACAAGCCTCGCTGTCCCCAGGGGCTGGTTCTTGTGTCCTTGTCCCCTAGAATAGATCTCTTACACCCACCACTCTCCTTGTGCCCTGGTTGCGCAGGGGACACAAGGACCCCACTGTGTCATGCTTCTACTCGTCTCCAGGGAGAAAAGCAGGAAGGAAGAGGTACTTAATGCTTCACCTCCACTTACCCTTCCTTTAGGCAATGGCTTTTAATTTCCTTTCAGGGCCAGAGCAGCAGACACTAACTGATGTCAGATCCCTCGGTGCAAAGCCAGGGGATCCCCCAGCCTCTGGCTAAGCCCTGTTTGAGTGACAGCCCAGTACCTGCAGGTCAGGGACCTCCCTGGTGCTGCTGACAGCTCTGCTGAAAGCTCTTTGTTCCTCAAACCCTAAGGCCCTTCTAAGTGGCGGACAGCACAGAGAGCATCTGCGGAGCCTGTGCGGAAGCTTCCTGGTGGAGAGGTGCTCCCTGGGCTGTTCTCCCTGCTCTTCCAAGCAGCGACAGGCCATGGGCAGCACCGTAGCTCATGCTGCCTGTTTGGTGGGTGGTGGATTTATCCACGGGTGGATTTATCCCCTCAGACCAGGAGGGCTGGCTCCTCTCCCACGGGTGCGATGCTTTCCGGGGATGTGCACGCAGAGGGGACAGTGCCGTCACTGCTGGCGCTCCCTGCCACCCCTTGCCCCACCTCGGCTCCCCTGTCCCCCTGCACCTCTCCCATGAGTGCCATGGGTGGAACCTGTGGATTACGGACGCGAGCACTGCAGTTTGCTCTCTGTAATCACTCATTTGGTGCTGCCCCTCCTGGAAGAGCCACTGGAGAGCTGATGCGATCAGCCACGAAGCCAGGGCTCCTTTGGTGGGTGACTACACCTTTAAATCAGGGAGGAAAAAAAAATAAAATAAATCCTTCGCCTAGAGGGCAGTGGAACAATTTTGACTTTAAAAAGAGAGCGAGACAGAGAGAACGAAGTGAGCGTTAACAACTCCTGATCCAGTCCCTGGGCATTCATTAATGTTTCATGGCGCTTTCAATTATTGCCTCCTCTGCCACTGCCGTCATCTGTCTCTTCAAATCGACGGTATAATAACCACTCAAGCAGAAATCCACTCTGCTGTCTGCCCGCCGCTCCCCTCCCAGCCTCCGCAACTCCCTCTCTCCCAGTTTTTCATCTGCGCCTCTCACAGCTCACCCTGGAGATGCTTTTGCCCCTTCCCCGCACGTCATGGGTGGCCCCGGATGAGAACAGTGCTGGGGGGGCACACGGGAGGACAGGGGATGTGTCGGACCCTCCTGTTTTTGGAGTCAGGCTCTTACCAAGCAGATCCCACCCCACACTGAGGGGTTTGTGCAGTAGGTTTGGAGACACGCTCTGGGGCACAGCGAGGATCTGACACCCCAAGCTGGGTGACTGAGCCCCCCAGCCTGCAGACACCCCCCAGCACCCACCCCACGCACAGGGCACATCCCACCCACCCCCTGTTCCTGGTCAGGAGAGGCACAGGGCGTGCAGGCACTGTGTGTACCGCACACCCGCGCACGCCCAGCCCTCTGCACCCACACACCTGTGAGCAAAGCTCCGCAGAGCAGGAGGCTCTGCCTGCACAGGCAGCGACGGGCAGGCTGGCTGCCCCACGCGCACACAGCCCCAGGCTCAAACACCAGCAGATGTGTCTCAGTTCCCTCACTGCCCTGTCAAATGTCCCCACGTTGCTGCCTGAGCCCTTCCTGAGAGCCCCAAGGCAAGTGTGGGCTCCCTGGGTGTCCAGCGATGATGGCCTGGGAGCCTCTGGGTGCCTTGGACAGGGGACGAGCAGTGCTGGAGGAGGTCGGCAAGACTATGAAGTCAAGTCTGTCCAGGTGTTTCCCTGCAAGATGTCCTGGCTCAGCCAGGGAAGGTCTGCAGAGGGATGGAGATGGGTGAGGAGCAGCTGGAGCACCTAGAGCTCACTGTAGGTTGGGTGTTGGGTGTCTTACCCCGCAGTGAAACTGCACAGCTCAGCTCAGCCTTCCAGTGCCTGGATAGTCTCAGACCTGCCAGCACCAAGGCTGCAAACCTTACACAAGCCCCATAAATCTCACATTTGCCTTAGCCAGTCTTCAGTGCTCACAAACCCTGGGACTCAGCACCTTGGGGCAAAGGGGCCAGAGCCTTCAGCTTGAGGCAAGGATCTGTGGAGGACCAAAAATTGTGTTCCCAACTGCTCTGCCAAGCATCCGCCAGCCTGTCTGGACACATCGTTGCTATCTGGGATGGGAGGAAAACCTTGTGGCTTCCACTGATGAACTCAAAACACCTGATTTAGATGAAGTCACATCCTTCAATCCCAACCCTGTGTTCACACCTCACAGAGGTGTTGGGACTCTGTGCTTTTTAACATTTATTGTCAGAATGGAAATAGTGTTGAAATGTCAAAATTTCCAGTGGGACATTCCCTGTTTAACTGTCCTCTCCGGGCTGGGATTTATGGCTGACAGCTGAATCACCCCCATCTTGTTGCTATTACCATAAAACTCCTCGCTCCTGGGGTTCTCCTGAGCTCTGGCGTGCAAGTGCACTCCAGGACGAAGAGGTTGCTCGGACACGCTCTGAGGCCATCTAAAAGATCTGGTGGCAGATGGGCATCTGGAGGCTGATCAGTGTAAGGACAGACCCCACACCCATTTTTTACCATCTCGGTGGCCTGGCAGAGCTGTCTTGTGCTGCCATTCCTCCCGGGGACAGGTTTGCAAAGCAGGCTCCCAGCCCCCTCCCTGAGCCACCAGCACTCCCAGCTGCTGCCAGCAGCTCCAGCTCTGCTTGCTGCAGGGAGGCTGGAAGCACAGAGCTCTTTGCAAACCCTCACGGCTCCTCCCTTCCTCCCTCTTACCCCACCGGACCAGCTTGCCTTTTGAATCTCACGTCTCCTTTTCCTGGAACTCTTCTGGCTGGAGGATGGCTGGAAGGAGGCGGGCGGGGACTTGGCCCTGGGTAGTGGCTGGACTCAGCGAGGTGCTGGGATGCACAGGAATGCCCCAGCAGGAGTTTTACTCTCTCTTTTCTTTCTCTCTCTCTCCTCAAGATATTTTGGAGTCCCTCTGATGGGAGCCAGATGTGCCCCAGATGTTTCTGCTTAGCAGAGGGCTGGCTTGCCTCCTGCGCACTCTCAACGGATGTGCGTGTGCTTTGGTGAGGTTAACACCGCCCCGCTTGCCATGATGCTCCCACTCACATGCCCTGCTCACCTCGAGGCACACTTGGCTTTACTTGTGCACATCATTGCACATGCTCTGTCATCCACAGAAACACAGAACACTTTGGGTTGGAAGAGACCTTTAAGCTCATCAAGTCCAACCGTTTTCCCAGCACTGCCAGGTCCCCACTGACCCCTGTCCCTCAGCACCACCTCCACACAGCTGGGAAACCCCTTCAGGGATGGGGACTCCACCACTGCCCGGGGCAGCCTGGGACATGCCTGGACAACCACAATGGGGAAGAAATTGTTCCTCAGGGACAACCTCAACCTCCCCTGGAGCAACTTGAGGCTGTTTCCTCTCGTCCTGTCACTTGTTCCTGGGGAGAAGAGACTGACCACCACCTCACTCCAACCTCCTGTCAGGGAGTTGTCCAGAGCCAGAAGGTCTCCCCTGAGCCTCCTGTTCTCCAGGCTCAACCCCTCCAGGTCCCTCAGCTGCTCCTTAGCGCACTTGTGCTCCAGACCCTGCACCAGCTCCGTTGCCCTTCTCTGGACACACTCCAGTCCCTCAATGTCCTTCTGAGAGTGAGGGGACAAAACTGAACCCAGCATTTGAGGTGTGGCCTCCCCAGTGCCCCCAGTAGAGGGGGACGATCCCTGCCCTGGTCCTGCTGGCCACACCAGTGCTGGCACAAGCCAGGAACATGCACATGGCACAGGGAACATTCAAGAGCACCTGTGTGCATGCGCACACACCTGGGTGTGCACCTCCAGAAACCTTTTCTGGGTCACTGCAGGACATAATTCTGAGCGTGGGCAGATCCTGCATGAGTTTCTTGGCAGCTGCTACTCCAAGCACAGGTTTCCCAGGTCTCATGGAGCCTTGCCCTCCTCCAGCACAGTGGCTGACCACCACCTCCTTTTGGCATGGGGCTTCTCCTGACAAGTTCTTGCAATCACCATCGTTCCAGAGCCATGTGGGAGAGCCATGTCTCCTTCTTCCCAGTACGGCCCGGCAGGAGCTGAGCTCGCTCGTCTTTCTCTGCACGCTCCCATCCTCAGTGCCATTCCTCAGAACCAGAGCAGGCCAAAATCCCCAGTCAGTGACAGCTCCGGTGACATCTGGCATCTTCCACAGCGGAATTAGTCCCAGACACCTTCCTCCATCGTTCACCTGCCTCTGAGCAGCACCCAGCCCTTCCTCCCTCCAGACACACACGTGCTCACACAAGTACATCATTGAATATTTCTCCTATGCTCTTTCAGAGGTGGCCTCCTGCGTGCTCTGGGAGGGGGGCCCTACCCAGCATCAGCCCCTTGCTCAGCTCAGTTCCAGTACTTCCAGCACTCACTGAGACGAGTAATCCAGCCCTGGTCTTACTCCCACAGTGCCCCAGAGTCAGGCTGGTGGGAGAGGGGTTTTGTGGTCCCAGTGCATCAAGGTCTGTGGCTGGCAGGTGCTGGGGGCTGTTCCCTGGCTGGACCCGTGGTGCCACAAGAGGGAGGGCTCAGTGCCCAGGAGCCAGCCCTGCCATGGTCAGCGTCCAGGCCCAGGACCAGTTTCCTTGTCCGGGCTCTGGTTTTCTTTCCCATTTATGGACTTGTGTTGCCATTTGCAGTTCATGGTGCAGCATAAATCTCAGTGACTCCACATGACATTTAAGAGCAGGCGGGTGGGGATGAGGCGGGACAGCGGTGTGGCGGGAGGTGGGGGAGCAAACCCATTGCATCCAGCGATGCTAAACCTCGGATGAACCTGGAGCAACATGCCCAGTCCTGGAGCTCGGAAGTCACCTTCCATGTGCCAAATCAGATAGCCGGTGCCAATGCCCCAGGGCAGGTGGGTGGTCCAGGCTGGGCATCCCAGCCCAGAGCTGTGTGCGTGGGGGGGCTGTCACTGCCTCTTCCCCACCACTCCCTCCTCCGCTTCCCCCACTGCTCTCATTCCCCCTCTCTCTCCTAATCCCCACAAATGCTAAGATATTTAAATGTGGTATTTTCAAATCTAATCAGCGTTCCAAAGCTGTGCTGCCGCCACTCAAATTTAATTTGATCCATTTACCAGCTTTGTGGTGCATCTAATCAAAGAGAGGGAACAATTAGGTTAATGTCAGGGGTCACCTCGCAGCCTCCTGCACAGCTCAGCAACAGGAGGCACCCATGGAGAGGCCAGCCTGAGGAACAAAAGCAGGAGCCAGGGGTGAACTGGGGGGGCTCTGGGGCCTGGGCTGGAGATGGCCACAGAGATGGAGGGTGTCCTGGGTCATGCACATCACAGGGAGGCAGCCTGGCCAGGGAGGGTGGGATGATGCGTCCCACTTAGCTTCAGGGTGACCAGAGACATGGACTATCTAGGCCAGTCTAGCATGGGTGTGTGCATCCTGCTCCAGCCATCCCTTGACCCATCTGTGCTTGACCAGGGACTACCAGTGCCACTATTACAGCTTGGTGCGTAATTGGGTAATAGGAGCTTTGAGTCTGTCCCAGCATCCACATCTGGGCTCTGGATAGGGTTGGTAGAGGTTCAGGTAGTAAAACCTTATCCAAACTATCTCCCACCTTCACCAAAGCTGTAGTTCCATGTCATGCAGGGGGTGAGACCACTCCAGATCAGACTGGCCATCACGTGTGCCAGCTGATGTTGGGCAAACCTGATTTAATGAGAAGGACCAGATGGGGTCTCAGTGCAGACAAAGCAGTCAAACCTGGTGAATAAGCAGTGCCATGAATCCAGGGCAGAGCAAGGAGCCCCTTGGGGTTGGATACCTTTCCCCTGCCTTACTGGGGGTCATAGCCCTGAAAATGAAACCTCTTCACTAGAACATGGTTCATCCCACATCTCTGTGCTCTTCACTCATGCCAGGACAGGGCTCAACCCTTTGGGAAGGGCCACTGGAAGGTGTAAGTGATGTGTCATTTGCCCTCCTGCGGTATAGATCCAGGGTGCTACTGAGCAGCTCTGAAGTGCTGCACATTCCTCAGCCCAGACAGTTGGGAGGAGATGCAGGTGAAGGATAAGTGACTCTGGTGCCACATTTTTTAGCCTCAGTAAGCGCAAGGGCAGAGAAAGGGACCCCTCCCTCCTCTTCCATTCCTCCCTGCTGCTGAGCAGCACATTTTTCCTCGCCTGGCTCCGGACTCCTTGGCCCATCTCTTGCCTGTGAAGATGTCCCGCTGCGTGTGTTTGCTGGGCTTGGCTCCAGTCCCTGCTCAGTCCCCACACCCTGATCTTGCTGCAGGTTCTCTGTGATGTGGACGTGATGGGTCAGGGTGGGGAACAGGTCTGCTGGGGATGGTGGGGGGGACAGAGCCAGGGCAGCAGAACCACCAGCAGCAGCACTTGGGGAGGGATGGAAAGAAATGGGTTGGAGCGGGGGGAGGGAAATGGGTTGGGGAGATTTCCTGTTTCTCTTTTTAATACATTTTTTGGAAGACTGGAAGAAGAAGTGAAGGGAAGGCTGGTGTGGGGAGAGATAGCACATGTGATGCCTGCTGTCCCCTGCTCCCTGCCACAGACTGGAGCACAGAGGAACCCAGACTGGAGTGGAAGCAGCTCAGGAGGTGTCAGGTGGGCTTTGGGCACTCTCGGGGTGCAGGGGTGCCATCTCAATGAGTCTCTGGACCCACAGTCCTCACTGACACCAGCTCCTCTCAACACCCAGTAGATGTACGTCACCCTCCTGCTGCAGCATTGAAGTCCCTGGCCCGAGCTAGGGCAGAGGTTTAGGAGCATCAGGTATTTAACTTGAAATGGACTGCACTGAAAAATAAGATTTTTTCCCACCACCCATGAAATTCTTAACTCAGACTTTAATTGCTGTTGTAAGAAAGCCTCAATCCCTCAAAACCACAGTGGGGAAAAAAACAAAGGAGCAAATACAGGAACAGAGGATGTGAAAAGCTGGGGCAGAAAACAAAACAAACCTCCAGAAAATGGACATAAGACCCACCCAACTTTGATTGCTGCACAGTACATTATTTTTGCAGGATTTTCATTTTACCCAGAGAAATCCTCTGCCACCCTCCACAAGCAGCCCCAGCACCCTTATGTATTCCCATGCCTGGGCTTCCCGGTGCCCCTTTCGCCAAGCCACAGCCACGCACTGCCACGCCACTGCTCCTGCCGAAGGGAGCCCTGGCCCTGGCATGGGCTCACGCCAGCTGGGTTGGTTTTGCACTTCTGACTTGGCCTTGGAAGGATGCTGAGAGGGACAGTGAAATTCAGAGCTGGTGCTGGAGAGGGGGCCAGCCTTGTGGTGCCAGTCCCAAGCAGATACATCATCCCTGGGGAGGGAAGGCAGAGCAGGCAGCCCCTGGGGCAGGTGCTCCCACCTGCCCCAAGATGCAGAAGGCAGATCCAGCATCGCCTGTGCTGGATGGGTGTTGGGATTGAGAGTTCATACCCATCTGGCCGCACCCCTGCGTGTCTTCTATGCATTCCTGCTGCCTGTGGCAAGTGTGACAGTCCCATATCGGTACCTGTGGCTTCTACCGGACCACTGGGATGGAGAGTGGGAGTCAGAGTGGAGGCTCAGGGCTTTAGCACTGTCCCCCATGACTTTCCAATCCCCCTGTGTCCCAAGGATACAGATGGACCCCTCCAGGCCTGAAGGATCCTCATGTGCCCTCCTTGCTCCATCCCACATGCCCTCCCTCCTCGCTACCCTAAAATCCCTTTTCCCCGTGGTTGTTACAGCCTGCCTGCCAGCTCCCCTGTGTGCACTGCCAGCCAGCAGCAGGATCTCCAGGACTGGGGCACACATGCTATCAGCCACAACCCAAGTTCCACATCACCGCTGTCTGCTCCCTGCCCACGCTCCCTGGGACAGCAGGGTGGCTCCTCACTAAGCCCGTGGTGGCTTTTCGCTCCCCAAACGGATTGCAAGGATGTTTCTGCGCTGTGTGATTTAAATACACATGCTTTGCAATCTGTTGCAGAGTGGAGGTGCTTGGCAAGGCTCCCCTGCCCAGACTGAGCAGGGACTCTCGGGCTCACACACAGCTGGGATTTCCCAGCATAGACCAAGTTAACAGAAGCGAGTCAGTGGAGACAGAGATGTTTGTCCCCTGTCCCCTACATGCTCGGCTGGATGGGGTCCTGCCCAGCACCCCCTCCACAAACCTGCTGCCTCTTCCCAGCTCGCGGGTGCCCAGCAGTGTTGGGTGTCTATCCCCACACCCAGAGAGTCGTGTGCTGCTGGGGTGTGGAAGGCAAAGGAGGCATGCCCTGGGAGAAAGGGGATTAGAGACAAAGTTTTCACATCTATTCCTCTTGTGGGCAGGAGGGTGGGGAAGCAACAGTGGCAGGCTGGTGCCCAGAGGCTGTGCCAGGACCTAATGCTCCCCAGTCTCTTACTGGGGCTGGCCAGTCCCTGTGGTGGGAGCAGAAAAATGCTACTCTGGTTCCTCTCCAATGCCTTCCTTGGGCTTTGTGCCCAGCAAACTGGCACTTACCAATGCCAACCCAGCCCACAAGCCTGCCCTGAGCCCTCTCCATCCCCAGTGGGCTGTGGCAGGGATTTTGGGTGTTGCATTTGTTAGCTGACCTTCTCCAGAGAGCCTCCATCTCCCTGAACAGAGGTGCCCCTCAGCAACATGGGTCCTCACAGCCCCATGCACAGCGGACCCAAGCTGAAGACAAGAGCTGGATCTTCAGCCCGTTTTCCTGCACTTCAGCATGTGCAGGGCACAGCATCATGGAGCTGCCCATTTCCTCATGGACCACAGCGGAGCTGGAGTCTCTTCATCACAGGGAATGGGGAAAGATGAAGCTTAAAACCCTGCCTGGGCCAGCGGTACTTTAGGGTTGGCATTTTCTCCTTCCCTGTAACCTCCTTTCATCCCCTTCAGTGGGTCCCTCCACCTCCCCTTCACCCACAGTCTGTCTGACCCAAGACTGCAGTATCCCTCCTCTTCCCCACATGCCCTTCCCCACCATGAGGGTGCTTCACCGGCAGCAGGCCACACCCTTGAAGCCAGTGGATGCTTTGTAGATTTGTCCAGGGAGCATTTCCTAGCAGGAGAATGGGAAGGAGAACAGCCAAGGGACTGGAAATACCAAACTACCTGGGGGCTGGAGAGACCTCCAGGGGTAGGAAGCCACTGGGGTGACTCCCCTGATGGGATGTCTTATGGAGCTGGAGAGCTGGGAGAAGTCAGCACGGCAGGACCCTCTTCTCTTGTGTCTCAATCCTCTCCTCACCGTCTCCCATCCCCTCTCCCGGTTGTTTTTCCTGCATGCATCCCCCTCCACCACCCCCTTCCCTCTCCCATCTCCATGGCTGTCACCCCTCTTCCCTGCTGGCCCACCCCACGCTCGTCCTCAGCAGGAAGGAAGACTGCGGGCGGCGGGGGGCGGGGGGGTGGGGCGGGGGTTGGAGCTGGGGGCAAGTTGTGCCGCAGCACCAAGGAGCGTGCGCAGCAGCGTGCGTGTGCGCGCCAAGGCCATGGGAACAGCATCAGAGAGACGACGCCGGGGAAGTGAGGAACACAGAAAGAGTTGCAAAAAGCCTGGCCCCCTGTTTGGCTGCAAGGAGTTAATGCTGTGATCTGTTGCGTGAGTTCTGATGAGAAGCCAGTTGACATGCAGTGCTGGAATAATGAAACGTAATACACATTAATAGGACCTCCCTCTGCGTGATTGCTTCTGCTCCACTAGCCCCATTGAAGATTTCACTTTTCTTTTAACAGTCAGAATAACAGAATGTGACATTAAGTCTTTTACATGCAGCAATTTATTTTAAAATATTGGGGCACTCAAAACAGTATCCAGAATGTTAAATAAGATATGCATGAGATGGAAATCAGAGCAGCACTGCAGTAAGGAGACAGGAGTCAGACAGAGCCTTTTGCAGGCAAAGGCAGCTCCACTTTTATTCTTAATTGCTGTTTAATGCACAAAGAAATAGCCAGGTTGGAGAGAGCTCTGCGGTGCAGAGCATCTGATCCTCTTAGCTCACAGGTCCAGATGGGAAATCAATGGCCAGCATGATCCCCCCTTTCCACCCATCCCCAAGGTCAGGCAGATGCCATGAGCAACCTAGTAAGGTGCCCTGCGAGGCTACAGGTTCATCCAGCACTCAGCAAGCCCAGGGAGGGTCCAGTGCAGCTGGGAGCTGGCATTTGGGTTGTGCTTGCAATGAGAGAGGATGGATCGCTCCCAATTTGCCTTTCGCTTCATTTCGGGAACACGGACCCTTCTCCCGGGAGCACATCAAAGCTGCCACCACCAGGGTGCATTGCAAATCCCGGCACCCCGCTGCAGTCCCCAGCAGAGCAGGGGCCACCTTGGGCTGAGCCCCTCATGAAGGATTCAGCTGCTGCCTTGGCCTGGCTGCTCTTGTAGCCCATTTATTTGCCCCACAGCAGCTGCCAAAACATCTCCAGATCACAGAGGCAGGAGACTGGGGACAGCAGCTACCAGCATCTCCCCCAGCATCACTGGTTCCCAGTGCAGGTCCTAAGACCATGGGAAAGCAGAGATCCCGTAGCCTGGTGCATCCTATAAAAGACCTGTCCTTCAAAAGTCTTGTTGTCTTCTGTCACATTTTCAGGTTTTTCTGTGGGAGTTCTGAGCATCACAAAAAATATTTGCCCACTGCCTGCCTGCAGTAGCTGAGGCCAGGGAGGGCTGGGTCTTGGTGAGGCTGCAGGACCCTCTGTCCCCTTCCCTTCCCTCCCAGCAGGACTGTGGCGGTGTCTCACTGTGCCTGAGCCAGCAATGCCAACCTGAGGCAGAGAAACCCCTCGGTCCGACACTCCTTGCCTGTCCATCTGCCCATCACTTGCCCTCCACTGGGCAGGACAGATTTGCCCTGGACAGACAAGTGCAGAGACATCAGCCACTGCCCTGTCCAGAGACTTTTGACTCAGAGCAACCTCACAAATGGGACAGAAATCCCAGGGAAGACGACGGGGCTGACCAGATCCATCAATGCAAAGGGAGAGGAAGTGCACTACCTGGGAGCTGTCAGTCCTGGGAAGAGGAGCCGGCGTGCTGGGATGCTCATCAGAGCCTCCAAGAGCTGGGACTCAATGCTCCCACTGAGCTGCCTGGGGGCCATGGCAGTGGCCAGATCCAGCTCTTCATCCTCCCTTTATGTCACCCTGCACAGCAACGACTGTGCTGCTGGGAGGGGTGGGCTGTGCTGGGCATTGCTGGGCCTGCCCGGAGCTGGGAGGACTCCCTCTCCCTCCTGGGTGGGTTTGGGCCTGTTTTGAGAGTCCTGAGACTGGAGGCCAAGTGGGACTGCTCCTGCCGGTGTGTTGATGGGCGGTGGATGCCCCTGCAGAGGAAGGGCTGGGTTTCTGCAGGTCCTGGTGCTGTGGGAAAGGCTCTGGGCAGCTTCTCCAAAGCACAGAGAAAGAGCAGAATTAGGAGTTTAGGGGTTTTTCTGCTTTTGTCACACTACACATATGCAGTAAAATAATTTTAAATAATACCCTTGAAGGACTCAGGATTCCCACTTCCGTTCTGCACATCCTCTGAACCCCTCCATAGGATGCCCATTGATGTCTGCAAGGATCACATGGGAGATCTTGTGGCCCTGTTGCACTGGGCGTCCAATTTCCCTACTGTGACTCCAGGAAACCAGATACATCCCTAAAGCAGCCAGCGATTTGCTTGTCACCAGCTGGCACTGCCCTGCAGACAGGGGCTGGTGTTGCTGGTGCCTGGCAGGTCCCCGCCCCGAGCTGCTCCATCTGCCCTGCCCATGGCAGTGCCTGCTGCCCCGGGTGATGGGGCTTGTTGGCTTCTCTTCCAACACTGAAACATTTCCGTGGGGAAAACTGCCTGCTGATTTATTTTTGTCTCCAGCAGGGAAGATCACAATGATCCTGGCCCGTCCTGCCTCCAGGGACCTGACCCCCTCCTGTGTGTGCCGAGGTCTCCGTCCTGCCAGGCTGGAATTTCCCCAGAAATCTTTTCCTGCCAAAACTCTCATGTTTTGCATTCATTGTCACTTGGACTGAACCGTGATTTTTTCCGGAGAGGGGACTGGCGCTCTGTAGCTGGCAGTCCTAACCATGAGAGCTGTGGGGTCCTCGTGGTGCCACCTCAGGGTGGCAGGACCCCATGGTGAGCCAGCTGTGAACCTGCTGCTGCTCCTGAAGCCCAAACCCAACACTCATTTGCTCCTGACCTTTGCAGTCCCTCGGCCACTGTCAAGATGCAGCTTTTCAAGACATCTTACCTGGCTGTGCATGGAGGCATCACCAGCACCACCCTCCCCAGGGCAATTAGGGGGCTCCTGAGGGGAATCCTGGGCACCCGCAGCCCTGTGTTAGGGTCTGACTCTGCTCAACTCCCACCCCAGTGCATTGCAGGGATTTACCCCTCCACAGCTCTGCCTGTTCCTGCCTCCACCCACCTCCTGCCTCCTCCCTGGCAGCACAGCAGGCTGCACAGCTCCAGCCATGGCAGAGCCCTTCCAAGCGTGCTTGGTTCATGTTAACGTGCATCCCCACTGCCATGCTGTGCCCATGGCCCTGCTTTGGGGGCACAGGTCCCCCACTGCTCATCCTGCTGGTGTGCAGGCAAGGGGCCCGGCAGCAGCGCAAGTGTCCCGTGCAATTGCAGAGAGGCGATGGCGGGGTGTGACAGCCACCTCCAGCCTTTCTCAGGGCCACAGTGTGGCTCCAAGCAGGACCCCTGGGACGTGGAAGTAAAGGGGGAACTGAGATGTCTTTCACCTGGCAGCTGAAGCCTGGCGCTGGGAGCAGACAGGGCACTCCACAGGGACTCTCAGACCTCTTCAAACGACAGGCCATTTCTCCCCAAACCCCTCTGCCAGTTCCTGAGGTTGTGGTTGGAAGCCTGAAGCAAAGCCTAGCGGCTGGGCACAGAGCAGGTACTCCTGGCCCACAGCATCCCCTTCACAGGATGGTGGGGAGCTTTGCCTCTCTGGTCCGGGGAGACATCCCTGCTTGGCTGCAAATCCCACAGATCCCGATGCCAGGCAGCCCCTCCCGACTCCTGCAGACCACATGAAGGGATGTTCCCACGTGCCCTTTGCTGGCTTAAAGCACCGCTGTAGACATTAACATCTCCAGGCCAGGCCCCCCCACTTGGATGTCACCCAGGGCAGTGCTGAGCCGAGAGCCTTTGCCTCCTGCCCCAGCCACTCACCCCCGGCAGTTGGACCATCCCCTCCACTCCCCTGCACACATTGCAGGGGGTCGGTGGGGTGTTCACAGGAGGACCTCCTGCCCAGTGACCCCTGCGGTGCCTGGAGGACTCCGTGCAGTCACAACCCGTGCACATCAGGCTTCAGCACGCCTGAAGTGAGAAGAAAGAAGCCAACATCCAGCAGGAGAGCTGCTACAGCTCTCCTGGGTGAGAGCCTCTTCTGCCAGCACTTGTGTCCTCTTGGGCTGCACAGCTGGGCGGGCAGGAGCACACCTGGGAGAGGGGATGCCGAGCCGGCAGTGGGGCCATCAGTGACACCACAGCTCTGACTTCTGTCCCCCGTCTCCAAAGACCTGGAGCCTCTTCACCCTGGAGAAAGCCTGACCCACCGCTGCGAAAGGGGCCTGGGAATTTGTTGCTGTCCTTCCTGCCTTCCTCACAGCGCCAGCCTTGTCCCCATGCCAGCTTCACTTCAGTATTATTCTAATTTAGGGAACTGATGCAAAAGGCTGTCCTGGCAGCCCGACTTGGCTTGGACTGGGGTTATTTTGGTTAAGCTTCAGTCATCTGAGGACAGGTCACGCTCTATCCAAGCCTATCTCCGCACAGCAAGGGTTTGCAGGGGGTCACAGCCCTCCACAAAGCGGGTTAAAGAGAGCTCACTGTCCACGCCGGGCAGCTGGGGGGTGCACAAGGCCCCCAAGGAGCAGCCCAGGGAAATTGCACAGGGCTTCAGCTGTGGTTTCGGAGTATCCTCAGCCCTGTATGGACACCCACGCTCCCCTGGGGATGCTCTCAAGCATGTTCCTGAGCTGGGAACAGGCGGACACGAGCCCGGCTGGTGACAGCCCTGTCCTAAGCTGTGGTCATGGTCAGCTGCCCACCCATAACACTGAGCTACTGCAGCCCCTCCCCGAGTGCTGGTTTTATTCCCCAAAAACCTTGGCAGCTCTCCGCAGCCTTGCTGGGGGAGGATTGTCTTCTGGAAAGGCTGGATGGACCTCAACCTCTCCTGTCCCTGTGGCTGGGGGTGGCTGGCACCGGCATGTCTGCCCTTCTCTGCTGCTGCCACCCACTCGACCCCCAGGGACACACACAGCCCCGGATTAATCGGGGGAGCACTGGGGTGGGATGAGGACTGTGGCATCTGGGAGCATCAGCACAGGGGGGGTAACGGTCCTCTCTGGCACTGAGATGCCCAAAAGTGGGGCTAGGGAGGAGGTGCCGCTGCGGGGGCTGTGCAAGTGTGCCATGGGCTGCTGGCACTCACCCCTGGCATGTCCTGGCACAGCCCCAGTTTGACAAGCCCAGCCTCGTTTCTTCGGGGTCAGACATGGGGCTTATCCTCTGAGCTGTGTCCACGTGGTAAATTCAATGTGCCCAGGCTTGCTGCTGCAGACTGAGGCCAGGAAAAGCACAACCCAAGTCCCCAGGATGTGCGGGGGGATGTCTCCATGCCCACGCGGTGTCTCTGTGCCCGAGAGCTGCTTGTTTCAGGACGAAGCTACACTCTGGCTGCGTCCAACTGAATGCCTGTGCACGGGATCACACAACATCACAGGCTGTTTTCCCAGCAGAACCAGTCTCTTCTGCACAGCTGGGACCACAGCACACGGTAGAAATGCCAGTCCTATGCTGGGGAAGCACCTGAACCAGGCACAGAGTGAGGCTGCCCAAATCCACAGCACCGTGGCCGAAGGATCCCAAGTGTGATGTGCTGCTACTGGGAAACCGGGTGGCTGCAAAGGGGCCCTCAGCCCCAAGAAACGTGCTTTTCCTTTGGACTGGAGCATGAGGGTGCTTCCTTCACACATTGTCATGCTGTCATGGTGGGGCAGGCAGCCTTGCTGAGCCCTGGGTTTTATTTAGCTGAAGCCGCAGTTCCCTGCCGTTCCTGGGATCCCAGGCACGTCCACTCTGCAGAGAGGGAAAGGAGTCACGACAGCCTGGCACCCACAGCCTCCCGTTTAGTTCAGGGAGACTCTTGAGGAGGAGCAACGGCAGGACAAGCTCCATGGCTGAGGGAAGGAGCAATAGCAACGCCATCACATCTGGAATGAAGCCGCAAAGTGTTCGGCAGCTTCCAGCAAAGTAAAATTGCACCCACGTCTGCAAGCCTTCAGGCAGGAGCTAATGTTGAATAGGAACAGCCCAGAGGAAGTAAAGGCTAAAGCTGCCTGAGGGGACAGAAAGATCCCTACATAACCCCCCAAGGGCCCAGCAAGAGATCATGAACCACTGGAAGAAGATGGATTTGTTTTAGTGAGGTGATTCCCAGGACAATTTAAACAAAGGCACTGAATCCCTCCCACCTTAAGGACCAGGGAGCCCAGGGCTGCTCCCAGGGCTGACATTGCCTAGGTGGGTATGGGGCATTTTGCAAAGCTCTTCTCTAACAACCCTGGAAACGTGGGGCCAAAATCCCTTAGCACCCCACTGGGGAACAGAGAGTTTGGGGCAACTGGGAGCCAGGGAGGGCAGAGCATCCTGCAAAGCCCTCCTGGAGGTGGTGAGCCTGGTGCTCATGTTGGTGTCAAGCATGTGGCATCCCCCGACTGCAGGTTGGGCATGCAACCCAGCCAATGGAGCTGGCACGGGCTCGGGGGCTGTGCTCCTGGTCTGCCGCACCCGAGCAGAGCCAAGGCCCAGCTTGGCATCCCAGCAGATGCTGATGGTGTACTGGCAGCAGCCTGAAAAGGAGCCTCAGCCTCAGTGTTTCGCTGGAGCTGGGTGACGGCAGGACTCCATTGCTCTGTGCCTGTGCAGGACGTGCCCGGCCAGCCCCTCTTGGCCATGCCCCACAAAAGCAGTTTTCACCCTGAGCATCACAGCTCTGCAGGGATGGATGACACCGATGAACAAGACCAAAGAGGTGCTGTGCCCCCTCCACCTGCCCTCCCTGGCATGGGGAGCTGCTAGCCTGGGTATGGCCATGAGCCTGGGCTGGAAGCGCTTTCTCCAGCTCCCTGTGCAGGAACACGTTGCTCCCAGGACTCAGGTGGCTGGTGGAGACATCACACTGTGTGTGTGTCCTGACTGCTTTAAATTCCTGCTCTATGCAGTCGTTCGCTGATATTTATGGTCCTTATTAAACAGCAAGGGGGGAAAAAATCTGATTTGGACTCACTTGCATATGCAGACAACAAGCGCCATTGGAACGTGGTTCCTCGACGCCTGCAGCAGCTTGCAGGGCGAGCCCTGTGTCTTTAACGGCCACGCAGGACGGTGTGGGAGCAGGCTGGGAATGTTCCTGGCAGGGCTGCACAGCCCAGCAGTGCAGTGACAGGGATAAAGCACGGTCTTGTTTAGCTGATGGAGAAAATGCCTCTTTCTGTGCTTATTTACCGCGTCCGGTGTCAGGGTCCGCATCAGGGGAAGAGCACGTGTTCCCGTCTCAAAGGGCTCTCCTTGATTCAGCACACACAGCTCCTGAGCTGCTGGAGGGGCTGGTTCGTGTGAGCTCTGAGAGCAACGTGTCTCGAGTCCAGGCATTGCCTGCTCCGGACCCACCAAGGGCCAGGACACCGAGTCCCCAAGGTGCTGTGACTCCCCAAGGTCACGGGAAGGACTGGGGAAGTGCCAGGAGCAATGCTCGGTCCCACGGCTCTTAGAAAAGCCCCTCTCTTGTCTCTACAGCCACATGCAACCCAGCAACGCGTCCACCATGCCTCGTCTGCTGGCAGCAGCAGAAGAACCGAGGTAGCAGGGTCCACCTCCCCCCAGGAGCCCTTGCAGGGGGGGCAGGCACAGCCTCCCCCGGGTCCCGGTGCTGAGCTCCTTGGTGCTGCCTGCAACCCCCTCGGCTTTCGGTCCCTCGAGTCACGGTGGTGCCGGGGAGCGGCGATGCCAGCATGTGCGGGAGACCTCCCCGCGCGGCTGTGACTCTGTAGCTGTCGATTTGTAGCCTTGGCTGCTTCCTAGCTCAGCATGGAAGACACTCTACAATTTTTAATTTGCCAAAAAAGCCCTCTTTTTGGTTTACAGGGACAGAAGGGGGACTTTTATGTGCAATCTGTACAGCTCTCCAGAAAGCACTTACATTTATGATGTTCATGAAATTTATAGCCAGTTGGCAGTGCTGCTCTCTCCTCTCCTCTCCACCAGCCACCCTGGCAGGATGGCAGACTATAATAAGCAAGCCACACATTCAAGTGTCATAAAAGGCATTTCTACAAGTTAGCCTCCTGCCCAGCCTTATAAACTCTAACAAGTCCCTAACAAGTAGGCAGGATCTCTTCATACCCAGGGAGAAAAACCCCTTTCAGAAATGGCCTTTTCACCAAGCCCACACCTTTCTTCTAATTAAGGTTAAATAGCTCCATGTTTTCTGGCCAATTTCATTCTTTCCCCTTATTCCCCTCTTTAACAAGGCAGCCTTTAAAAAGACATCACTAATTGGTGTCTGCTTCTCACATACCAGGCGTGCTTTGATAGTCAGCTCGAAAGCCTTCCCCATCGATCAAACCTCCACTGAAAGGCTGTTAATGTGCTCCATGTGTCTGCCGCAGGACAAAGCCAAGTGGCGGGTCCCCAGCTCCCCTCGCCCCCTGTTCCCAGACTCCCTCCCGGGACCGGGGGGTCCCCAGCCAGGTCTGCCCCGCGGCACCCCCGGCACTGGCCTCCCTGGGAATAGCCGGGTCCCGGCGCTGAGAGCGGCGCGGGGAAGAGATGACTCCGCGATGTGTGTGGCAATTCGGAAATTAATGGGGAGTGGTTAAATGTTAAGGGTAGGATCTAAAACAGAGCGAGCAATTGTCATGCTGATGAGGCTGGAGGAAGGCCAGTGAGCTTTGCTGTGAATCCCAGTCTTCCCAGTGCTTTCTGGGCTATGAAATGAAATTTTCCTGGGGAGGGGGATGCTGCCACAGCAAGGGGCAGTGATCCCCTTCCACCCCCCAGCCCCGCCAAGGATGGCTTTGGGCAGGAGGGAGTCACCCCTTCCCTGCTCCCTGGTCACTGAACAAAACCAGCTGCATCTGTAACTGGTGCCGTCTGCAGCTCATCAGCCCGTCTCCACCAGCAGGTCAGAGCCACCGCAGAGCCCTTGGGGAAAAGCCACCAGAGATGGTTGTCCTTAGAGAGTGCTGCAAGCCAGACCCAGCTTCCACCAACCCAGGGTCCTTTGCTCTTGCAATCCCACCCCTCACCTCCACTCACTGTACCACGGAAGCTTCTTTGCCATGTCCCTGCTCTTCTGTGGCTGTCCCCACACTGGCTTCATGCTGGACTCCCAGCTTGGATCAGAGCAAAGCTCCCATTCTGTGCTGCTCTGGGGGTTCTCAAAGCACCAATGATGTCACCATGGGTGGTTGCAGGAGACACCAACCAGCTGGGTTCCTGAGCTTGGGGACATACCAGTGGGCTTGTCTCTGGAGTGGGAGAGACCCAGTGTGTTTTTGGAGGGGATGGCACCAACACACACTGGACAGGAGCCCTTGTCAATGACCCGGGCACCTCTTTCCGGTGAGGGGATCAAAGCAACCACCTGAGAGAGGGGAAGGTGGGACAGGCCTGCCTGGAGGAGGCTGGACATGCAGGATCACAGCAGGGCTTTGCTACAATGATGACCTGACTGCAAACATCTCTCTATTCCCCCTCTCTCATAAATGCCCCTTTTTTTTAAAGAAAAGTTACCTTTCCCAGCTGTAACTCACTGCTGGTTGCCAGACCTTCTCCTGGGGTGATGTCTTCACGCTGCAGGTTTAAAGGTCTCTGGTGGGGCTGTTAAGTTAAGCCTGGAAGTGCTGTCTTCCAGCCTGGTCACAGGGGCTTTTTCCTGGGGTAGGAGCCAAGGATTCCCCGAGGAGGCTTATGAGGGTGGCAGCCAAACTCAGGCATCTCTTTGGCATCACTGTGTGACGGGCACATGCTTGGCACAGGATGCTCTACAGAGCAGCAACCTATGACCGTACCACAGCGACGAGGTGACAGGGAGTCCCCAGGGGACACATGCACACGCACCAAGTATTTTTTAGTAGCGATTTGCAGCCCTTTGTGCTGCTGGAGCCAAGGAGGAGAGAGATGGTCGGCAGCCAGGTGCTGGCTCCCTCCCAATGCTCAGTGGGGCTTGTCAACACCATAGGTTGTGCAGATGGAGACCTGCCAGGAAACGGCGTCCCCAAACCTCCCAGGCAGGCTGGCAGGTGGCTTCCCAGCTCAGCAGCCAAGGACGTAGCTGGTGAGACATGCAGAGCCCTGACACAGTTTTGGAAGGCCTCCTGTATGCTGGTGACCCCACCATTCCTCCTCAGCCCGCCGCGAGCTGGGCCAGTTGAGGGATTAACTGGGGTTTTACAGCTTCATCCCCATTTCTCTGCTGCAAGACAGCACAGGAGCAGGATCTTACAGGAGCAGGACCTTCTCTCTCCACCAGGCTTGCCATGGAGCTCACTCCTCTGGCCGGCACAGCCACCCAGCAGCTCCCGTTCCTGGGCACAGAGGCCCTTCTCCAGTGTGCCAGGGCTGAGGGCACCTCCCAGCTCCCCTCTGCAGCCAGCTGAGACGTGACACAGCTGCTCCAGTGGGAAGCCTGCCAGGGCAGAGCTGCCGTGCCTGCATGCCGGGGTCTCCAGACAGTGGCTGAATGGCACACCTGCCCGTGCAAAGTTCATTTCAATGGCACTCCTGGTGCCGCCGCATCCTCTCGCCACACTTAACAGGTGTGAATCGGTATCTACGAGTGCACATTTTCCACCGCACAGCCCTTTGTTCAGCGCCTGCTGCTTCCTTGGCTCCGTTCTGGCTGCTGAGTACATAAATCTTCCCGTAGTAGAGAAAGTTAAAGTCTTTCCAGCATTCGGCTTCCTCAGGCAGCACAGCCCCATGACTCGCATGAGCCCTTCTGTATCACCTGGGATCTCCAGAGCATGAACTGAAGTGGCACTGGCACCTTGCTCTGTCCCCTAAAATTCACAGAGCCCAAAGCACAGCCAGCTCGGCTCGCCTCCCCTCTGCTCCTGCAGAGGCCAGCACCTTTGTTTGAACCTTTCAGGTGACATCACGTTGCCTTCAGAGGCGCTGGAGCCATGGTGGGTTGAAGGCTGTGTCTGATGGCCTGCAACACGTGTCTTCTGCCTTCGCCTCTCCAGCACCGGAGAGGAGAGGAACAGCCAGGTCTTAAGTTCCTTGGGATCATGATGCTTGAATAAGCAGCATAAGGGGCTGTTTTTGGGGTGCCTGGCACCCTCACAGAGATCAATAGCTCTGGGGGACCTTCCCAAGCCTGGTCCTGGTAATCAGGAAAACCAGCCTCCCACTCAGCTGCCCCGGATGCTGGCAGGACATCTGACATCAGGGCTGGGGGTGCCTTTACCCTGCGCTGATGAAAGCCTCTTCAGGCATTAATGGATCTGGACCTTCACCCTCAGCAGTAGTATGAGCCAGCAGTGTGCCCAGGTGGCCAAGAAAGCCAACGGCATCCTGCCTTGTGCCAGCACTGGTGTGGCCAGCAGCACCAGGGCAGGGATCGTCCCCCTCTACTGGGGGCACTGGGGAGGCCACACCTCAAATGCTGGGTTTGGTTTTGTCCCCTCACTCTCAGAAGGACATTGAGGGGCTGGAGGCATCCAGAGAAGGGCAACGGAGCTGGTGAAGGGTCTGGAGCACAAGTGTGCTGCAGAATGGCTGAGGGACCTGGGGGGGTTGAGCCTGGAGAACAGGAGGCTCAGGGGAGACCTTCTGGCTCTGGACAACTCCCTGACAGGAGGTTGGAGTGAGGTGGTGGTCAGTCTCTTCTCCCTAGGAACAAGTGACAGGACGAGAGGAAACAGCCTCAAGTTGCTCCAGGGGAGGTTGAGGTTGTCCCTGAGGAACGATTTCTTCCCCATTGGGTTTGTCCAGGCATGTCCCAGGCTGCCCAGGGCAGTGGTGGAGTCCCCATCCCTGGAGGGATTTCCCAGCTGTGTGGAGGTGGTGCTGAGGGCCAGGGGTCAGTGGGGACCTGGCAGTGCTGGGGGAACGGTTGGACTTGATGAGCTTAAAGGTCTCTTCCAACCCAAACCATTCTGTGATTCACCCTGTCAACTCCATTTTCACAGCAGTGCCTGACCCCAGGGACCCACAGGGCTCAGACCCCAAGTGACTCACAGGGGACAGGGCTACCTGAGTACTTAAGCACCTTGTACACGACTGAACTAATCCTTCGGTATCAGATGCACCACCCGAACATCTGCGCTTCGATGTGAAGTGCCCATGCTTGTGACATGTGCACCGCATCCCACCAGCTCTCCGGGGGCAAGAGGGGTCCTGCCAGGGGCTTTGGATCAGAGCAGTCCTCGTGTCAGGCTGTTATAATGAAGTGCCTTGTACCTGAAACACAGGGCAGCTCCTCTGAGCGGTGCTGGGAGTGTCCCTGCGGAGCGATCGCGCTGCCCATAGCAAGGGTTTCGAATGAGGGGTGCAACTCAGACGCTCCGCAGAGGTGCCTGGTGCAATTCAAGAAGCTCTGGGGGACTTGAGACATCTCCATGGGGCTGGCAGATGTGACACAGGATCTATGGGAAACCTGCGTCCTTCTGGCGTGACAGATGGCAGCCAGGTGGGTTACCTGGGGGTGTCTCAGATGGCACTGGGTCAGCAGAGGGATGCTGAGGGACACACCTAAGTACAGAGATACCTGATATATCTGTGCATGCACCCAGCCCTCCCACACATGTGTTTTAGACATCTACCCCTCCGTGCTTCGGTTTCCCCACCTGCGCTGTGGGGCCACACTGCCTTGGTCTCTACATGGAGAGCCAGTCCTCGCTCCCCAGCCCCTCTGCTCTCTCCTGCCCCCAGCTCAGTTAAGCTCCTCTGCCGGTGGTTTTCCAGCTGTGGTCTGAGTCGCCCCTGGGCACTCAATGCCCTCTCTCTGCCTCCACTAACAATATTCCTCCTTTCTAAATATAACTCCCGTGGCTTCTGCTTCCAGCTGCTGGTTCTTGGTCTGTCTTTCACAGACAGATTAAAGAGCCCTTTAGTACCTGATATTTTATCCCCATGAAGGCACTTAGATGCTGCAATCAAAACACTTCTCGCTCTTGCCTCTGATAAGCCGAGCAGCGCAGGCACTGCGTGTCTCGCTGCAAGGCTCTCTCCTGCCCTCCAACCACACGTGGGGCTCATCTCAGGGCTTCCTTCAGTCCGGTACCAGCCAGCCCCAGCGATGGGTTTGCCCATGCTCTGGAGTGATGACTCCCCCACCATGTGTGTTTCTGTGCAGCTCACGGACCTGCCTGTCCTGCTTCCGCTTCTTCAGTGTTCCGTTCCTTGGTCACAGAAAAATGCACATTGGTACAAGGACTTTACCACTGAAGGTACCATCCTCCCCATCCCCATTCCCTCGGGACAATTCACTGCCCACATCATGCAGATGGGGAAACTGAGGCACAGGGAGACCAAAGGGTAGCCAATAAGTTTATTGTAAAGTCAAGAAGGGCCCCTGGTGCCCCAGCTCCCTCGCAGAGTCAGGGCAAGCTGCTCTCACCACGTTTTCAGAGTCTGCTGAGGGGGAAGGGGGGGGTCACCCCACTCGAGTCCTGCACCAGAGCCCCCAGGACACCCTGACAGGGAGAATCTGCCCAGCTCTGAGCACAGAGTGCTGCTGGGGCTGGGCTGCCTCCCGGTGAGGAGCCAGGACTGGGCAAATGGCACATTCAAATGGCCCCCAGAGAAGACAAAATAACCCATCAAGGGCAGCGAGCGAAGAGGGAGAAGGACTTTCCCAAACCTTCCTGGGTTCATACCAGCCTTCTGGACCTATGGTTGCACCAAGGAGCTGCAGCCCCTCTCTTCTGGGGAAGGGACCTTAGAGCAGGCTGGAGGACCCCCAGACATACTCCGCAACCTAAGCTCTGCCAGGTCAGGACTGCTGGGGAGCTCTGGCAGGGCAGTGCCATGCCCGTGCCCTCCTCCCCTGCTGCCTCACCATCACAGGAAGAGGAATGCAGGGTCCTGAGCCTCAGCTGGGGTCCAGCCTCGCTGCCTCCTCTGCTGAGCCTCCCAAAGCCTTCTCCACCCCTGATTGGTGAAGACACCTCACCCCTTTCCTTGCAGAACCTGCACCACCCCGAGCTCCCTGCGAGTCTCTCTGGCCTCTGGCCTTTGCCTGCCCCAACAGAGGATGATGAGGGCCATGATGTCACCCCGTCAGCTCATTGTCCAGCACGTTACCAGCTTACCCCATATTGCTCCATTTGCTCTCTGCTCTGCACAGGCTGCCTCGTCATTGTTGATACGTTTGCTGGTGGACACAAGACAGGTGCAGCCTTCACCTTTCCTCCCCAGGTCTCATGCAGCTCTTTGTGCTGCAGAAGACACCTGCCTTCACAGACTCCCTCTGTACCCCACGGTGTGGTTTCAGTGGTGCCATACATTTGTCCGAAAGCCTTTGGGGCTTCCAAGGGGAGGATGGGGGCTCATCTTGATGGTGGCACAGCAGAAACCTGATTTTTCCCCTTCCCAGGATGTGCCAAGGTCCTTCTGGGACCCTGGGAGAAGGCACAGCAGGAAAGGAGCCATTCATATCACCCCACAATGTGCTGCAGAGGTCTTGGGGTGCCCGGGTACATCAGGACCAGAGAGAGTCCCTCTGCAGGGCAGGGCAGGGGTGGCTGGATGAGGGCGAAGATGTTCGAGCATCTCCATTGTTTGTTGTCCAGACAGGATGGGTGGCAACAGGGAAAGCTCGCAGGCTCACACAGAAGTAGCAGCTAACCCTGTGGGTTCTGAGGGCATCAGAGCTGGGACAGGGTCACCTTGGGGTTGCAACCATCTTGTGACAAGTTGCTCCTGGGGTTGGGAAAGGGCAAACTCAGGGAAGGAGAGCTAGGACTTCCCTACCAGTCAGCTTAACTCCAACTCCCCGAAAAGCACTGGAACAATTAATCAAACAAGCTATTGCAAGCCTGGAGGAGATAACAAGGAAATGAGTAACAGCCAGCCTGGGTTTGTCAGGAGCAAAGTGTGTGGCACAATCTAATTTCCTCATACAGCAGAGCAGCAGGCCTGGCGGAGGGGGAGGCAGGAGGTGTCATGTATCCAGATACACACAAGGCTTTTGACAGGGTTTCTCAAGATATTCTCCCAGGCAAGTTCCGGAAATGTGGATGGGAGAGAAGTCAGACGTCAGGCGGTACGAGGTGTTGGGGAAGCTCTGCAGGAGATGCGTTGGCTCTTCAGCTGGCAGCAGCGCTGGGCTGCCTGGGGGACTGAGGGGTCCTTCTGGCTCCAATACAGTTTTCTCTTCATTAGCAGCCTGGGAATGAGTCAGGGAAGAGGCCACATGAAGGCAAACCCAACAGTGAGCTGAAGCAATCCTACAGGCCAGCATGGTCAAGCGTTTCCTGGAATTTGTGTGCAGGAGATGCAGCAGCTCAGCCCCAGGGTCTGCTGGGGAAACCATCAGCTTTTTGGGAGCCACATGTCAAGAAAACAGAGACCTAAATGGACTGAGTCCAACGAAGGGAAAGATGATCATATTGTGGGCAGCGGGTGGACCAGGGGAGCTCAGCCTGGTCTTATTGTCCCTCCTGAGACAGCACACTCAAACAGCCACTTTAGGGACCACCGCTGGTCCCTGCACCAGGATGCCCCACCAGACCTGCCTCCAAGTCTGCTGGATGCCAGAGCCTCGACACTGATGGCTATTATTTCTCCAGCTGGGGAGTGGCCAGATTTACCCCTGCAAACAGCAGGAGAGTAGGCGCTGACACGGGCTGCTGGGCTAAAACAAGGCTCCCACGCTCTAGACGTTCCCAAAATAACATTTTCCTCCACTGAACACCTTCATTTTCAAGCTGTGGGTGCATGAGGAGCATGTCCCCACCCCATCACAGTGCTATAAGCATTAGGGGTCCGGCTCTTCCACAGAGAAAATGAGGCATTTTGAGAGACTCAAATGCATGTTCTTACTCTGTCACTGCATCAATGAGAAAAATGTTTGAATATGGTTTTCTTGGAGGAGGGGGAAACTCACCATCCAGGGAACATCTGTCTCTGCAAGCCCAGGAAAAAGGACAGGCAATGATGGAGGTTGCCTCTGGCCGAAGGAGGGGATGCTGGCTGGACCTGGGAGGAGAACAGCAGATGCTGGACAGGGCTGGGAGGAGGCAGCCTCCCCTCAGCCCTCCAGGTCCCAGCAGGGCAAAGGGAGCAGATCTCCTCCGCAGCTCGTCCTTCCCTCCCCCAGCTTGTCCAAGGCTCTGCAGGAGGGCAGCCATCACCCGCCTTGTCAGATACATTTCAGTGCCTCTCTTCCTCCCTGTTCCGGTGAAGGGTGCCTTGCACGCAGCCACATGATTGACTTTAAGTATAAGAAGTCAAAACAACCGAAGGCCACCCATAGAAAGCCGCATGCCAGCTCCTGACAGCACGCACGTCCTCCTCCCAGCTCATCAGCACGGCTCGGCTCCCCCTGACATGACACTTCTCTTTCTCTGTCAGCTGGCAGAAGTCATCTCGCCGAGGTCCCTGATGGGGAGGGGGACCGGCATGCAAACGAGTTTGTGCCGCCCCAGGTTGCTGCTTCACAGATGAGCATCTCGCTGGATCTTCCAAACTGCAGTGAAGGGGACTGTCCCCCCCAGGAGAGTGTGCACCACCATCTTGGCATTTGATGGGTGGCTGGGGATGTGCCACCTCTGACGGTGACATAAGAGTGTGCTGCTGTCACACAGGGGAGAGAAGGAAGGACGCGAGTCAAGGGAGCGTCGGTATCTCCTGTACGAGCATCCCAGGCACTGCCAGGAAGAAATGCAGTGAGGACAACGTGCTGGGAGGGATCTCGCAGGGATTTTCAGGGTTGGTGATGCTGGAGGTTGAAGCACGGGGACAGGGAAGTGGTGGGAAGTCAGGATGTATCGACAGAGTGAAATCCACTGCTCCTGGAAAGGAAGATCGTTTCCTTCAAACCCACGGGGTGACCTTAACTCTGCCCCTGGGCTGCAGCAGCACAACTGTGGTTACCCGTAAGACCAAGGTCACGCTCACAGTGACAGGAGAAACCCACAGGGGAGCCACGGGGGCCACACCATCATTACGGGAGTGTCTGTGCAGTGTCCTAGTGCCTGCACATACCTGTCCCCTCTGGGCACAGATGTGGTGGTTTTCACAGAGGACAGAGTAACAGGGGCTGGTGAGTACCCCTGAACTCATGTCTGCCAATACCAACAGCCCTTGGACAGAAAGCGCCTCTGCCTGGCTGGTCGCCTCAGCCAGTGGACCTGGAGGACTCAGGTGGGCATGTTGGACACAGCAGCAAGCTTTTTGCCCCAGGGATGTCCCTGACCTCCCCAAACAGCCCTTCTTACTGGAGCAGCTGGGGTTTGTGGGGTGGCATTGGAGCAGCTGAGTCCCTGGTGTCTCCCCCAGGCCAGGATGAGCATCCAGTATCCAACGAGACCAGGACATGGGCAGTATTGCCGGATGAGGAGGACCTTCTGTGGGAACAGGGAGAACCTGCATACGTTGTCTGCAGAGAGGAGGTCTTGCTTTGGCTGTACATTCTTTGGGGTGGTCATCCCTGGCCACCCCATAGTTCTGGTCAGCATGGGGCTCCATGGGATCTTCTGTGCCACAAGCAGAGGTTCATTCTTGTCTCAAGTACTTGCAGATTAGACTGTAAAAATAATGTGACGACACACCTACCAGACAACTGCCCAGCAGAGACCTGTGTGCCATTTGCAGCCTCAGAGAAACTAGGGCCAATGAAGGAGCAGCTCTTCACAGCAGGTTTTAAACAGAAGTTTGGATGTACTGGAGCAGGATCAGCAGCTTTTCCATAAACTATTCTGTATTCTGCTCCTACATCAGCCATAGAACAGGGGTGTCATGCAGGGGGTTACTACCTCGAAGGGTCCCTGAGGTGCAGGAATCACCCTCTGAAGGCACAGAGAAAACAGCTGCATCTTCAGAGATCTGCCAGAGCAAGGAGTACTCACCTCAAACAATATGGTGCCTGAGGCCAAGAGTTTTCACAGCCTTTTGTGCATAGTCAAGAACAGAAAAACTTTTGGGACCCACCATCTTCACCTCATCCTGGCAAAATAACATGAGAAGAATGTGCCTGTGAACTAGCACCTACCCAACACGAGAGGACAGATCTTGCTGAGGAAGGTGTTCAGGAATCTCCTCTGTAAGACTTTTCTCTTCTTGGCAGATCAGCTGGAGTCTCCAGAAGGTTGGAGAGGCCACAGGCTTTAAGGACGGAGAACTGCAGGCACACAAACCAGAGCCAGGCACCACTGGACCTCCTCAGGATGGGCTCCCAACCCCTGCGCGGCCAGTGAACAAGGACCAGGGAGGCAGCCCCGGCCTCCTGGATCCCAGCTTTCTGTTCCACATACCTGTGTCCTGGGCCAGCTTCTCCTTTCTCCTAATGCCTGAGCTCGGAGAGAGGTCAACACTCAGATGGCCACTTGAAGGAGTGGGGAACGGTCAGGACTGCTGGAGGAGGAATTTCTGCACTGCCCAGATACGGGTGATTGAGTGAACACCCTGAAAAGGCTCATTGGCTCTGGCTGGAAGGGGGTTATTACTTTGTATGTGTGTGTATAAAGCAAATGTCAACGCAAGCAGGCGTTTAGAGATAAAATTGGTGTTAATAATAATGATTATGATAATGCTGCCACCAAGAATGACTATACAAACACTGACGGAGCGAGGGCAGGGAGATCCTGGTTTCTAACAAACGTGTGGAGAGCTGCAGCCAGCCAGTGGGTTCAGACTGGGTCTGCCCGGCTGGGTGACAGGGCTGCGGCTCCCCAGTGGCTGCAGTCCGGGCGATTCATGCACGCACCTCGCAGCCATCCAGCTTCTACAGCAATTCCTCAAGGCTGGAAGCAGACAGAGATTGTGTCGGCGTGTCTGGAACCCCCCGGGGTTGATTTCAGGGTCTCAGTGCAGGTCCTGAACTGGAGATCGCTACAAAGGCAGGAGCTGTGCTTGGTCATTCCTGACCGCAAGGGGCTTGTTTTGGGGTCTTTGTGGCGGGGATGGGTGACTGTGTGCACTGATGGGGACAAAGGCGGGGGGTCTCGGTCCCATTTCTTTTCCCTGGAACCACACCTGCCCTGTTCCTCCCCATCATGGGTGACCGCTCCGCCGTTGTTCCTCTGCCATCTCCATCTCATTACCACCCAGCGCAGGAGACGGAGGAGCTTTGCCATTGCCTCGGAGCAACTGCACTCTTAAGTTTCTTCCAAGACTCACACCAGGGCTGCTTCTCTGCATGTGTGGTCTCTTGGACTGCGGAGCGCTCATAAATAAATAAGGGGAAAAGTTCTTAATCTTCATTCGAAAGCTCCTGGTATCACAATGCTGCCGCACAAAAGCCATCTTATTAGCCCCAAGTGCAAAATGCTGCCTTTTCTTGCAGAAGCTCATTAATTGCAGGTCACCATTCAACAAGAAAGATGAGGCACTTGAGTTCTTCAGGCTCTCATTAGCCACAGAGCTGAACAGTATGTGTGAAATTAACAGTCACCTGAGTACCTCTATAATTTCATAATTATTAGGCCTAATGGGTTAGTCTCTGCCAAATGGTTTTAACTCCTTCCCAGCCAAAGCGGGGAATCACGCGAGACGCCAAGGTTGGCGGATTGCGGGAGTTTTATAACCATTTAACAGCTTTCTTGTGGAAATAATAATCAGGAGGGGAAGTTTCCAGGATCATGTACTGTTTGCATTTTTTAACATATGTTTAGCTTTTAATTATTCATATAGAGCGCGCCAAGGAAGCAGATAGCCTGTATCCCGGAGAGTGGGTGAAAGAGCTTTCTCTGCAAAGGGATTTTAATTGGTTTTAAAATGTGTTCTGTGTGTGTTTATATTTGTGTGTGCGAGAGTTGAGCCTTTGGTTTCTCTTCTCCTTGATGATTACATTACATTATTTCCCGTCTCTTACATTTTTATTTATCTTAGGCTTAAAAAGCAAAATCAGAGCTGAGATGTCTGTCTCTGCTTTTGAACTCGGGGATCTTGGAAATGGCCCTGCCTTTTAACGGGGATTTTCTCCTACTTGAAACTAGCTTAGACAAGAAGCCGGAGGGGAAGGCTACCTCTCACCTCCAAGTAGCTAATTGTTTTTCTTGCATTTCATCTCACAATCCAGAGTGTGGGTGCCTCATGCCAGGTGGGAATGTCCACAGCACAAGCCCCCCCCCCCGCCAGGCTTGGAGTGACCTGGTGGGGGGCTCTGTCCCATGGCCATCATGTTGCACCCTATGGGGAAGGCACCAGGCAGCTCTCCCTACCTTCACAGCCCGGGGAAACAGCCCCTTCCCTCCCTGGCACTGCCCACACCATGGGGACAACCCTCTCCCCTCCTTTTGTCCTTGCAAAGGTTGGGTCCAGGCAAAGGGCTGCTACTCAGGACGGTCCCAAACACACAGTAGATTCGGTACCTGTGAGTTAAAGTTCTTCTTAAAAGATCTCTGCGCCCACCCCAGAATGGGTTATCCTGGGAATGCCATGATCTCCTCCAAGACCCAGGATATAACCCCATTTCCCACTGCTGTCAGCCTCGATGAGACCCTTAGCAGTGATGTGGGGACACAAGTTACTGGAGACCAGCAGACCCAGGAAACATGGAGAAGTTTAAATCCTCCATGCTGGTGCTGCCCAGGCTGGCCTTTCTCACTCGTGGCTGGGGCTGATGGTAGAAGTAGTGAAGCAGGAGCGCTGTGGTTGGAAGAGATCCGTCCAATGGAACTCAGGCAACAGGGTCCAACGTGCTCTTGGCTGCAGGAGTAAAACCCCGAGAGCTCTCTTTGGTGACAAATGGTGGCCCACCCTCAGCCCACAGCCTCCTTGCTCTTTAACTCAATCCCATTTTGCAAGTTTGAGGGGTTTTGGGTTTTGGCTGATGCTGTCCTGACACTTGTTTTCATTGTGCGAGAGCTAAGGGAGGCTTGGGACCTGATGTCCCCCTGGGACTGCAGTGAGGGCAAGCAGTTGGTAGGTCCTGACAACGTCTGTGACCCAGCAAGTTCCTGGGGTGTCCCAGGGCTGGGCCAAGCTCCACCAGGAGCCCCAGTGGCCAGGGTGCTTATGGCACCCGAAGATGCTGGCTCCCAGTGAGAGCAGGGATGGGCTTCTGAGGACCCTTTTCAAGACAGGAAGCAGCTGGGATACCTGCAGGCCATCAGAAAAGGCAGAGGCGGGGAGCTGGAGGCTTGGCCGGGTACCAGCGTCACACCCCGTGAGCTAACGCCTCCGTGGTGGCGTTCAGTTCCCTGCGCTGCCTGTGCTGGGAGATCAAGGCTGGGAGGAGGGAGGGTCTTTCTTCCCTTAGGTGCTGGAGAAACGTCTCCTTCGATGATATTTCACCTTACCTCTCCTTGCCACATCTGTCAACTTCTGCTAATTACTGAGTTTGCTATCACCCTCCACACTGATGTGAAGGGTAGGAAAAAGAGAAAAAGGAGGTTAAGGGATTCTACAATTATAAATGATGTCTGGCAGGCTAAGGTACCATATAATGCATTATAAGCACTTAAAAAGCTAACCCATTCTGTCTTCTTTCTTTGGCATAAATAATGGCTTTTTTATGAATAAATCATGCAGCCAAGGTCTCTGAAAATAGCAGGAACCTGGAGCAGAATGTCTCCATCCTCATTTTTGCTAGGACAGCAGAGAAGTCAGCAATCCACTCCATCACCGCTGATAAACCGGGGCGAGCGCAACTCCCAGTAATGAAATAGGGAGATAAAGTTTCGGGAGGGTGAACGGGGCAAGGGGATATTTCTGCCAAAGCACCAATTGCACCCGGGCTCCAAATGAAACATAATGGACTCTGAGGAGATAAGCATTTTTTTCTGCCCCATGAATAAAGCAAGACCTCATAACTCATAGACAGACAAAGCTGCCAGCAACTTAAAAGTGCTTCCTTCTGCTTCTGGTTTGTGTTTCCTTTTAATGAAGCTCCTCCAAAGCCGAGGGGGGGCTTAGAAGTGGGGCTGGAAGCAAGCCCTGCCTTTGCGTGTGTGGAGTCCGGCTCGCTGCGGGCGGTGGGGAGGCCGGTCTGGGCGGCCGGAGCCACCCAGACCTCGGCACAAAGGGCTCACAGCTGGGGAGAGGCTGGCCGACAGAGAGGGGGGTCCTGCTGGCCTTCAAGGCAGGCGTGAAGGCAGGGGGATTCTGCCTCCCCTTGTCTGTGCTCTGAGATGAGGGGTCAGTGGGGGCACGGGGCTCAGCCCCAGCTACTTCTGCACTCTGCTTTTCGCACCCCCGATGGCTCGCTCTTCTCTGGGACTCTCATCCGGCCCTTCTGTAAAGGGCCCTTCCCAGCTCCCTGGTCTGGCTGGAGATGTTCCGCTCCGGCCACGCAGAGGGGCCACTTCAAGGCACGGCTGCAGATTTGGAGGCTGCCTTGCAGGACACATGTGGTCTGAGCATCACGGGGTCAGATTGCCCATGAACAGCACCCTGCACCCCATCCCGGTCCCAGGTGCTGGGCTCTGTTGGCTGCAGCCCGCCTTCTCCAGGCACAGCCCACCCTCCGTGTGAGAAGCCAGTGAGGAAAAACTCATCCCCTTAAAAACACCTCCCATGTGGGTGCAGGGGTAGGAGCCCCTTCCCATCCTCCCCCTGCATCATGCAAGGAGGGTGGGATTTGTGTCCACCCCAGCCGCCTTGTGGACCTCCTGCAGGATGGTGGTTGCAGACAAGGGCCCAGGTCTCAGCCCACAGCCAGCACAAGCCAAACCCGTCATAACCCATGAAGCTCTTTGGGGCTGGGAAGGCAGCCTCCAGGCCACCCACACCCCCTGATCATCTCCTGAGCTGCAGCTCCATGTGCCAGAAACCACACAGCTCGTGACATGCTCCTGGACAGAGAAACTCTTCGGCACAGGTCCTGCCCCATGGCTGGTGGAAAGCAACACAGTGGGGAGTGGGTGCAGCCCCCAGGATGCTGGATGGGATGGAGGCCCCCCCAGCTCACACTCAAACAGGAGCAGCCCTTCCTCCCCACTGGGACAAACAGCTTCGCTGCAGTCCTCACCTTCCTGGGACCAAGGGACATATTTGCAGTCAAGTCTTTTCCATGCACGGGGCAGGACAGGCGGCACCAGAGGAGCCAAGCAACGTCCAGCATATGTTGGGCAGCTGCCAGGTCTGTTTGTAGCAGAGAGCTGAGCCATGGGCTGTGCACCAGAGGTGGGACCAAACAGCCAGCGGTTACAGGAGTGACAGTGTCTGCTTGCAGAGCCCTCTGCATTGCCCTCTTGGCTGTGGACCCATAGCTCTGAACCCTCAGCCATGATTTTTGAGGGTCCAGCCCAGGGCGCTGACGGTTTTGGGCAGGGGGATGCAGTGCCACCGCTCAGAGAGCATCGCCCGCACCGCTCCCCGCAGCCCTGCATTGAAACCTCTGCAGTGGCAGCAGCATAGGGCAGCCAGGAGAGCCTGGAGCCCGCAGACTCACTGGCTATTAATCAGCTGGCCACAAGCCCCGAACCCTGCTTTCGGGGCTGCAGATGAAATTCTGGCTTCATGATGAGCTGCAGGACACAGGCTCTCCAAAGCCAACCGGGTGCTGCTGGGGCGGTGCTCGGAGGTCAGCGCTGCACAAGGCCAGTTGCAGCAGCCTGGAAAGGCAAAACTCCAGCTTGTCCTTGCAGGAGGATTAAGGGTAGATGGAGGGGGAAATGGAGCTGGAAAAAAAAAAAAAAACAAACCAGTTAGAAGTGAGTAGGGCTGTACTCAGCAGGACCAAATGCTGGAGCACCTTCACACAGCAAACTCTGCTGTCAGGGGCATGGAGGGGAGACGGGGGAGGCAGCACTGCACCCTCGTGCTCCAGGGGGGACATCTGAACCTTTGGTCTCGGGGGACATTATGCCATGCCATGCCATGCGCTGTCTCCCACCACGACAGCCTCCCTGTGGGGTAAGTGACAGCTCCTTGTGCACACGCCTGCGCACATACGGATCGTCTGCCCAGTCCTTCTGGGGGACAAGCTCAGTGAGAGCTCAGCACACGTGGCCCCGAAACCACCCCTGTGCACGCCGCTGTGGCACCAGTGCCTGGGATGCAGCAGGCACCGGCTGGACCTTGATTCCCTTCAAGCTGCCTCCTGACCCGGCTGCTCAGCAAACCTCCCTCAGAGGAGCTGTGAGGTGTGACACCGCAGATGCAAAAGCGTCCGGGGTGCATCGGCGTGGGCGCACGCTCACCCACACCCCGTGCAGAAGGCACAGCCCCCCTCCCACAGCCACCTCCCCAGGGGAACGCGTGTTTGCACAACTCCTGCTCCCATGACACGTCTCGCACACCCCAGCAGCACCCTGTGGTCCTGAGTTCAGCTTGTGGGCTGTGGACGGAGGTTCTTTGCGTTTTCCTGAGGTCTCCACCACTTTCCCAGCAGATTCTTCCCTCTCTCTCCTCCTGCTTCAGCTGCAGGGAGATTAAGGTTTCCTGGGGACAGCACAAAAGGGGGGCTCTTCGCTCCTCCTCCGGGTCTCCCCAGCCTCCACAGGCAGCCCATGCCGAGGAGGACAAGGATGGTGGAGGACATGGAGTGGAGAAGCAGCTCACACAGCCCTGGTGCGGTCTCACCGGTCCTGCCTGCGCGGGCAGCCCCCAGGCCAGGTGGCCGGGCTCCTTCCTTGGGTTTAATTCAGCAAAAGCAGCTTGTGATGTTTCTCCTTCTCCCTGGGGTGGGCTGCTCATTTTTGCCCCGTAAGACAATGCCCTCTTTCAAAAACAAAGAAATTATAAAGTACATATGAACATATGGTAACATATATTCTAGGCTGCCTATGTGGCCAATTTTCTGTATGTTACCATATGGTGCCGCGTATTTAGCAAAAATATAACTTGACTGTTTCTCTTTCCATATGGGGATTCTTTTGCCTTAATTAATAACATTGAGCAAAAACTCTTTCTAAGGTTTCCAAGATTTCTGCAAGGGAATATCTTATGACAGACACATGTTCCTGAAGGCTTTCCTCCTTATTTGTCTACAGCCTTCTGTCCTCACCCTTTCTGCATGCTCCAAGGGTGTCTGTGGATACATCTGCCCGTGGGATCGCGGGGAAGGGGATGCTGCACCCTGGCTTGGCTCCCCTCCCCCTGGTGCCCACGGGAGCCCCCGTCCCCTCCCCAGGACCTGACCTTCAGCTCCAGGGATAAAGTAGCGATGCGCCTGCAGGCTGGATCCCCCTCGGCTCATCCAGAGCTTTGAGGAGCCGAGTTAACGAAACTCGGGGTCAATGGGGAGGCCTCTGGTGCAGCAAAGAGAGTCGTCATGGCCAGGCAGGGACTGCTGTCTTCAAAGGAGCAGAAAGCAACACACTTTTGCAGCTCTCCAATTAAGCCTCTCAAGTGCCGGTTATCTCGTATAGTAGTAAAATATGTCAAAGTATCCTCTCAGGACAAGCCTGCAGCCAGCGCCGGTGAGATGAAACCAGCCCCGGCTCTGTCGAGGTGGGATGGGGTGGGAAGGGTCAGAGGCACAGCCCCAGCAGCTGGAGATCCTCCCGCTCTCCTGGCCAAAGCCTGTAAATGAAGACAGATCTTTGAGTGGCTCCAGATGTGCCCCTTCACCCCACAGAGACGTCCCTGCCTCGCAGAGCAGAGCTGGCGTGGGAGTGCGGACAGCAGGAGAGATGCTGGAGTTCCACCTCTGCTGGTTCCCTGGAAGACCCCAGGGGGGGATGCTGATCTCTCTCTCATCCTCCTGCACTGTCTGAGGGGTAGGAAGAGACATGGGCAGTGCCTGGTTTGGCTCAGCTTTGCTGCGGGGCCAGTGGGATGAGCCCATCCTCCTCCTGCTCTGCAGCAACACATTTCAGCCAAGCGATGCTCCCTGCAGGGCTGCCCCCACTTCTCGCCTCCCACCAGCACGCAGATCCCTAACGGTGTTTCCTCAAATGCTCCCAGCCTTCCTTGGCTCCAAAATCCTCTTTCCTCTCTTGTGCCGCTGGGATGGGCCAATGCTGCCTGTAGAAATGGGACAGGGCGATAGTGGCTTGTAGCTGGGCATGAAGATGGCGGGTGCATGGCTTCTCCTGGCCTTCTCCTAGAGCACCTAGTGCAGCCCCAGTGAAGGTCTTTCTGTGGGCAGGATCAAGGCTTTGTGGTCAATGGACCTCCTTGCCTGGGCTCCCCATGTCAGAATGGAGGGGGTCGCCAGGGACTCTACCAAACCCCTTGTGCCCCTATCTAGTCCATTCCTTATCCTACTCCCCTCCACCACCACCCGTCCTCCCGTGTCCACCCCCTCAGCTCTGCATGGATGCTCAGGGGTCTACATGTATCTCCTGCTCTTTGGGAGCATCGTTGCTGGGATGTTTTGGGTATCCTGTGGAGGACAGATCTTGGGCAACACTCTAAAAAGCATCCCCTTCCCAGTGATACTAATCAACGTCTTCCATGCTGCACAGCCATGGGTGAAACCAGCTGCCTACCTCATCCCTGCTGACTTCATCCAGTCCACTTTGACCGGTGGGATGGGAAGAAAAGGCTCTGATGGACCATGGGCTTTGTGCAGCTTCTCGAAGGGCTCCTTGGCCATTCAGGGACAAATCAGCTGATGAATCCTCTGAGAGCTCTTGATCTCTCAGCCTTGTTCTGGGTCCGCAGAGATTTCCTCTTTGAGACCTGAGCTGAATTAGAGCCCAGTCCTCTGCCCAGCTAGCTGCTATCTAGTATCATCTTCCCCTCCAGCTGATGTCTGCCCTAGCTGAGGACCTCCACAGTGGATCCTTGCAGAGTGGGACACCAGGAGAGCTGACGGAGCGGCAGTCACCAGCACTGCTGCAATGGCTGTCCGCAGCTTGCATGCAGCTGTTCCTGGCTCAGGACCACATGGCTGCCACGTGGTCCTGCTCCCCCATTTCCTCCTGATCCCTAGAGCAGGACAGAGGGTGGGACATGTGCAGAGCAGTCCGTCTTTACAGTTAGATGGCAATCATCCATAGCCTGAGAGTCGCACGGGGGAGTACCTCTGGCTGATGGCTTGTCAGGTTGGCTTTGAGCTCATGGCTGGGAAGGGTTATCCACAGACCAAGACACCAGGACATCACTGACTCCTGGAATTCCTAAATCTGCATGGTGGGCTGGTGGCATCCAGGGTATCCATGTACCAGGAACGAGGTACTGATGGGATCCAATTTGTTACCCCGATGTTGTGATGCTCCTCTTCCCATCTGGTGCAATAAGGCTGAGAAAGCAGCAGAAGGGAGCACAGCAGGGAAGAGCAGAAGGACATGAGAGCTGTCAGGGCACAGAAAGCTGGAGCTGGAGGCCAGCTGTGAGCAGACCTGGGAGACTGGGAGCCCAGGGAACGGATGGAGTTGAGGACAAGAGCGGAGCTGAGCACAGCATCAAGGGAAGCCGGGGGAGCTGAAGTTTGGGGGAGGTGAAGGGGGCTGGGGGTGTCACCCAAGCAGGAGCGAGGTTGGGTGGGAAGCGAGCCAGGCTGTGTTCCCACTGTGTTTCAGACCAGAACGGCCACTGACCCATCATGTCCGACCTCTTGGCACAACATCAAATTCCACCCTTGCAACAGGCTGCCAGTCGTGCTTGCATAAGGGCTGTGGGCAGACCGAGAGCTGCACGAAGGCTGAGCCTGCCGGGCTCCTGGTGACGGTGGTGGCATTAGGAGATGGCACTGGGAGAAGGTCAGTGCGTGCAGAGCAGGCAGAAGCTGTCAGCACCCAGCTCTGCTGAGCGTCTGGAAGGAGGACAACCATGGGGAGCAAAAAAACAGGCTCTGCTCAGCGGCTGGCGGGGGATGCCCGGCGCTGGAGGTTTGCAGAATCCAGGAGACTCAGCTGAAGCACGTCCTGGAACGCTGCTGTGGGGTTTTGGTACGGTGCAGAGCACACAGGGATTTCCGGGGCCCTGAGAGAAAAGTGGAGGTTGGCCTAATATTTTAAAAGGGGAAACAGGACGACGTGGGTAATTACAAGTCTGTCAGGCTGACATTGATCCCAGGCAAAATAATGGAGCGGCTGATAGGGAATGCAATGAATAAAGAATCAGAAAGGGTGATATAATTAATGCCAATCAACAGGGATTTATGGAAAATAGATCCTGTCAAACCCAGCTGACGTCTTTCTTCCTGTTGGTTTTTTTTTTCTTTTTTCTTTAAAACTGGGATTACAAGTTTCTCCGGTGAGGGAATGGGGTTTGCTGAGGACACGGCGAGCAGCCACGCATCACCTGGGCACCGTGTGATGTTTTCTCACAATAATAGGAAACCCCCAATGACCAAGACCACATTTAGGAGGTCGTGGCCTTGGCTGCAGAGCAGCGACTCTGCAGGGGATTCTTCTCCCCAACTGGTCATGCCAGCAATGGGAAGGGTGCACTGGGCTGTCTGCATTCCAGCAACACTCATAGTGAGGAGGGAGGTCCTACTGGGAAGTCACTGGTGGGGCTGGTGGGGGGGGCATTGGGGGTGATGTGCAGAGCGAGGAGCGCTTGGCACCAGCCCAATGTGGAAAGGACTGGTAGTGCTGGTGGAAAGGGATGATGTGAACACAAGTTGGTTCCTCTGTTGGTGGTAGCTCACACAATGGTGTTCAAGCACCCAGACCCTTCCTGGTGTCTCTATTGCTCCAGTTCTGATCGCACCAGCCTTAGTTCTGCCCCTTGCTCCTACAAAACGCTGAGTTGAACCCACTCCAGAGACAAGACCCGGCTTGCCGTGATCACCGCGGCTTTGCCAGCCCTATGACCTCTGCAGAGGATCCTGTGTTACATTGCAGTTGTCCTTACAGCGAGGTATGAGTGGCTTCATGTCAAGCTCAAATCCCCATGGAAACCCACAAGAAACACTAGGATCCCAGTGTCCTCCCTGAGATGACACCCTGGTTATGCTCCTCTGCCTCTGGCCTTTGAGCCCCATGTGACACAAAAGTCAACAAAAGTCAACAGGTTACCAGAAGACCATCAATGGACAAGAACTGGACAAGAACAAGGACTGCCCGTGCCTGCACTTCGCTATGTGGCAGTGACATGGGGACAATGCTGGCTCCACAAGAGCGGAAAGGTGCTCCACCTGCATCACCAGCAGGTGAGGTGGCTGAACTGGTGACACTGGGGTGCTTGGCCACAAGTGCAGTATGAGGGAGGTGCATCATTCAGATGCCTTGAACAGCGTGCACGGACTCCTGCAGCCCCTTCCCCCAGCACCACATGGGTGTGGAGACAGTGAGGATATTTCAAAATAGGTTTTAGAGGCTGCTTCAGTTTCCCCACCTTTGTTTTAGCTGTTTATTGAGGGAGAAGTGGAATTCAAGTCCTCTCTGAGCGGCCTGAGCCAAGCCCTGCCCTCCCTGTAGAGCCCCAAGAGAAGCCACATGAAAATCTCACTAAGGAGAGGCAGGATGAGGAGGAGAGATTGGCTGGCCACAGCCCTGGGGTGGGCACAGGGGTTTCGGAGGGGACCCATCCCCTCGGCCCATTCGGTGCCTGGCAGCAGGACAATACTCAGCTTTCTGTCCCTGAGAGCACCTCAGGGAGGTTCTACCTTCTCCAGCCTGCTTTGATGAACATTGGGGAGACCCTTGGGCAGCCAAGTCCCTGTTTTGGGGCTGAATGAGGGGTCTTAGAGCTGAGACCCATCCCTGAACCTGAGCCCTGAACCACAGAGGTGTTTTCTCATCGCCAAGACCCTAAATCATCGCCCAAAATAAGAGCTGCAGCCTCCAGTCACTTCAGAGATTTTTTTTCCAGGGCAGGAAATAAATTCACCTGCAAGATGGGGAGATTTCAGTCCCAACAGCTCCAAGAGCTGCTGAAAAGGGGGATTTCCAGGCCAGTGGCTTGAGGATGCACCCAGGGAGCCCTGCCAGGGAGCCAGTACAGGGCACCTCCACTGTCACCCACCACCGCACCGGGCGGTGGTGACACTGAGGCAGGCCATCGGCCTCAGAAAATGTTGGTAGAAGTCAGTGAATAGGTTTATTTACAGACTGCCCAGGACGATGTCCAGAGGTCTGCGTCCAGGTGGGACCGCACGGACACCTCCACAGCCCAACCACCCCCATGCTGGGTGCAAGCCCAGTTTCACCAACTATCCCATCTTCTCCTTGGTGGTTCTCCCCAGGTCCCAGCAGCTTCACCGTCCCAGTGCTGTCCCCTGTCTCAGCCCAGACACGTGTAAGCACTGAAGGCAGCAGCCCCGCCTTGTAATATTTAAAACAATTTTATTCATGAAAATATGCTGTACAATGCACTATACACAGTTCTTTACATTGCCACATACACAAACTCTAATAGCACGATCAAGAAAGTTACCATTGCCTACGATAGATGCGTGGTGAGAGATGACGCCTGTCAGAGACCCTCCCCCCCAGTCTGTACAGTTATAAATACGAGGGAAAGGACGGACCGAAAACCGCCGTATGAAGCAAACCGGTGGGGCCCCTTCGGCGTCCCCTCGACGCCGGCTCCTCGCTCCGGGCAGGGCAGGGGCTGGGCAGGAGCAGGGCTGGGAGCAGAGGGTGCTCCTTGGCCCCAAAGGCTGTCCTGTGGGGCAGGGAGGAGGCGGGAGGGAGAGGGAGTGATGGAGCTGAAGCCGAGAGAGGTGGGACATGAGGTGGCCTCTGCTTGGGAGCTGTTCCAGAAAGGCAACCCAGATGGTGAAATAAATCCCTGGTTTCCCCTTCTCCACTCGCAGCAGTGGGAGCCACGGGAGGTACAAACGTGCTGGCCACCCCCAGGAACTGCCTGTCCCATGGGCACGAAGCACAGCCTCAGCACCCCTCGGCCATCACCACCACCCCACCTGGGCACCCTGGTCCTGGCATCCCCTGGTCCCTCAGCTCTGCTCCCCTCCACTGCAGCTGGACCAGCCCATCTTGCCTCCCCCTCCAGCCGCACCCCTACCCCGGGGTCCCAGCCACTTTGGGAGGGGGGCGTGTCTCTGCGCCTGCCTCCCGCTGCCTGCTGTCCCTCGCACCGCACGACGACTGTACACATGACGCTTACCAACACGACTCCACCGCACACACGACAACCCCACGGTCACGAACCACAAAGACAGCTTCGCAACGGGACGTGCCCCAGGGTTGGGGGGGATGCCTGGGGGCACCACGCAGCAGGGCAGGGGAGGCGAGCCGGGGGAGCGGGGCAGGCGTGGGACAAGGCTGGGGCTTGTCTCCTACTGCTGGTGTGGCTTCCCCTCCATGATGATGGTCAGCCCATTCCTGTGACGCTGAAGCGGGTTTTGGGGGTCCCTGTGCCTGAGCATCCCTCCTGCAAATGCCTGACTGCCCCGGTGAGCCCGGCTGCCTGCTGGCCCACGCTGTCCGGCGTGCTGGATGTGTGCCTGAAGAGCCAGCACCCCTTCCCTTTCTCCCATGCTTCTGCCGTGGCAGCCCCAGCTGCCTTCCCTGCCTCTCCTCACCAGCAGCCCTTCGCACCCCGCCCGCAGAGCCGGGGCACCGGGCGTGAAATAGCCATTTGCGATCGGTTCCCAACGATTTTAAACACGCCTGAAACGAGAGGTGGTGTATAAAACGGGTGCGGTAATGATCCTGACCAAAGAATAATCCTTTTTAAAAAAGCATTCAAGAAAGATTATATATAATAGAATATATTAAATTCTGTACATGATCAAATAATGTAAACATAATCAATTAACTTGTAAGAATGTCTTTAGAGACTACACCCACCGTGTGCCCAGGGCGAAGGTGAACGGTGGCACATGGGGCTCCTCTGTCACACTTGGCCACAGGGACGTGAGTCAGGAGAGGAGCAGGAGGTGCCCACCCACGGGTCTCAGCCTGCCCCGCTCCAAGCAGCCGCCCTTCCCCTATGGCTCGGTGGGACCCAGCACCTGCCCCATGGTAGAGGACACGGTGCTGGAGCGAGAAGGGAAGGGAAGGGCTGGGCTGGGAAAAGGTGCTGGTTGCGTGGACCAACCCTCGCTGCAGCCCAGGGGAAGGCGGTTTAGAGAAAGCCTGTGGTCCCAGGAGGAAGACGGGCTGTGGGACAGAGCAGCAGCTCCCACAGCCTCTGCTCCCAGCCCCTCCATCTCCTCTGGACCAGCTGCTCCAGCTGTCCACCAGTCTGCCTGGCTGCCCCACTCCAAAATCCCCACTGCACCAAGGGCTGAGCTGCCCCGAGTGGGAAGCCCTCTCCCAGCGCTGCAGGGTGGCACTGGGGCCCTGGCCCACTCCTGCCCCACAGAGCAGTGGGGCCGATTTGGTTGTATGAATTGTGGTCCTCATCCCCATGAAGCACCAGCCCTTGGCAGATGGGTGCACCAGGGCTGACCCCTCTTGCTGACAGCCCCCCAGACGAGCTCTTCTGGCATCCTGGAGATGGGTAGCAAGCCCTCCAGGACAGACAGGCTGGCTGCTGGCTAGAGTCACTCCTGAAACCAGTAGCAACCCCCCAAGAGCCCCATGGTCCCAGTTGAGATCCCTGTGGCTCCTCCCTGAGCTCTGCACGCAGGGGAAGCAGCGTGGGTCACCCAGGCTTGGGGCAGGGGTGGCCCCATGCTGCCTCAGGAGACCTGGCCACCACATCCCTCCCCTCCTCACATGCCCCCAGCTTCCACCTCATCCTCCAACACCCAGAGCCACAGCCAAGCCAAGATGAGACGTGTGACAGGGTGCAGCCATCAGCATTGCCCACGGCCTCTCTCCTCTCCTCTCCCTAAGCTCGACCCTTTCTTCCTTCTGATGCAAAAACTCAATGGCAAAAGAGTGCATGAAATTGAATAAATACGCCCTCCCTCCCCGACCCTGTGAGCTCCCCCTGAGCCTCTGGCATGGGGGACCCAAGCCAGCAGCACGTCTCTCCCAGCAGGACTACCCCATGCAGGGCTGTGCAGCCCGTGCAGCAGCGTGCCCATGCCTGCCCCGGGCAGGCTATCGCAGCTCTCCCATGGGCAGGCCACCTGCGGGCGTGTGGGCTGCGAGATGCTGTCCCCAGGGCACCCTTCTCTCCATCACCAACCCCCCCTTCTCACGCTTGGTAAGAAAACCTTCCTGGAGCCTCATGAGGAGACCCACAGTGGAGGTGGCCTGGGCATGTGTGCTTGGCAAATCTCAGATCTTCCCCTGGGACAGGGTCCCTGCTCCTGACACTTCTATTGAGAGGACTCGCTTCCCGATGTGGCTCAGGGAAAAGGGTCCCTTTCCAGAGAGGGATGCCCACACAGGGGGTTACCACACCACCAGCCATCACCCAGCCCAAAGACAAATCAAACTGGCACCAACAGGGCACGGGGACCATCTGGAAAGGTTTCCCTTCCTGCTCCCCACTGGACCCGCCTGGCTCCGGCTGCCTCTCCCACCCGCCTGCCCTGCGTCCTCCAGAGGATGCTCATGAGAGGACCCAGCAGATCGGGTACGCGTTGGGGCTGGGGGGCCCTACCCTCAATGTTTGACTCTATGGTTTGTGTTTCATGTTCAACCTCAAGCTCAGACCGATGGCTCTCACCCATCTCAACAAACAAAGGCAGAAGAGAAAGGAAAAAAAAATTTAGTCTCAATGTTCCCCTCGTGGCTTCTCGGTGTGAGCCCCTACCCTGGGGCGGGCGTCACCCGGGCACCCAGCTCTGATTCGTGGGCTGCGGACCCCCGGGCAGCGCGGGCACATTGAGCCCATTCTGCGGTGGGAGAGCTGAGTCGAAGTTGAAGTCCATCTCATCGCTGTCCATAAAGTCATTCAGGATGATCGACTCCACGTCGCACTCCAGGCTCCCATTGAACATGTCCAGGTCCAGGTCTGCTGGGAACCTGTCTTGGCCCAACACAGGGGGATGGACGGCCCCCGGGTAGGGGCCCTGCAGCGAATCCAGCAAGCTCATGTGTGCCCCTTGGTTATTAGCGTAGGAATGCAGATGCCCATGGTGCGGCATGGCCGTCATGCTGCACGTGTCACTGGGCAAGCTCATAAGGCTGACAGGATTGGCTAAGGCACTGGTGTTGACCGCAGGGTGGTGGTGACCGGCTGGTGACGGGTGGTACAAAGCGTTGCTCTTCATGAGAGAGCCCGCGTGGGACGGGTAGGAGGACAAACCCTGCTCCCCGCTCCCACAGAGCAGCGGGTTATGTCTGTGGCCACGGGCCGGCACCATGGGGCTGGCCTGCGGCAGGGGCAGGTCCCCCGGGACCATGCTCTCCTTGTGCGCATAGGAGATGGAGGAGAGCAGGTCCTGCAGCGAGGCGTTCCTGTAGGAGCTGACGGGCGAGAAGGTGGCTTGCTTGTTCTCCTGGATGGTCTGCATGGGCAGGCGGCGCATGAGGCTCATGGCCGGCTGGCTGTAGATAGTCCCGCAGTAGGTGTTGGTGGCAGCCCCCATGGAGGAGCACTTTGAGTTGAAGGTGAAATTGGAGCTCCGCTGCCGCAGAGCGGCCGAGGGGAGCTGCTGCGAAGGGCTCATGGTGTAGCCATCCTGCAGGTCCTCCAGCATGCTCTCCCCGAGGCTTTCGTTCAGGCTGATGGTGCCAGTCAGGTCAGTCAGCCGGGGCAGCTCCACGGAGCAGCGGGCATTGAGAGAAGGAGACATGGTGCTGGAGGGGCTGGGGTACATCAGTGGAGAGGAGGGGGTGCCATCGTCCTCCTCCAGCTCATCCGGCTCGTGGTTGGACATGATGGGCGAGAGGCGCCCGCTCAGCGTGCTGGCCGTGGAGTTGGCCCGCGTCCTGAAGTCCGCCCAGGCGTCGTACTCGTCGCTGGTGTGGGACGCGGGGCTCTCTGACCACTTGGCTTGCTGGGAGGAAGGGCTGTCCTCCCCACGCTCCTGCGTCACCTGCAGCTGCTTCTTCTTGCTGGCTTTCCCCTTGATCCGCAGGAACTTGCTGTTGTTGTCCATCGAGACCGCGCGCCGGCGCGGCGTCTTCCCCGTCTTGCCGCCCTCGGGGTTCAGCATCCACCAGGAGCTCTTGCCGGTGCCCTCGTTCTGCACGCGGATGAAGCGGGTGTGCAGGGAGAGGTTGTGCCGGATGGAGTTCTGCAGAGACAGCAAGGACAGAGGGGATGGTCAGCAGCGACTCCAGCGCCCCAGGCAGGAGGGGGATGCCCGCAGGACTGGATCGTACACAGCGCATCACAGGGTACCCGGGCTCCATCCCCCAGGACAGCTGTCCAAGCCAGAGGCGTCACGGCTCAGAGGGCTCAGCTGGTGGGTCTCTCCCACAGCACTGCTGGGCGTTTCACCTCAGGAGCCCACAGGTCATGGTGGCCCTTTGCTCCATCTATCAGCTACCATTAGACTGGGGGGTTCTTTAGCACCTGGGGACCTGCACCAGGCAGGGCCACGTCTCAGGGAACTCTTTTTCCCTGGCAGGAGCCTGGGGAGAGACAAGTGAGGAGGCAACAAAAGCAGGGGCAGAGCGAGGCGCTGCACCATGTCCGTGCAGAGCGCCAGGGCTTCCCGTCCCTCCCAGCCCTGGACACTCACTCTCCAAGCAGAGCCCACCAGCATGCTCCCAGCACAGCCTTGCCCAAACACACCCGCGCAGAGGTCCCAGCTCACTCTCCCTGCAGCCCGGCACCTCACCAGCTCCACGGGCAGAGGGACCCCGTTTGCCCACGCGCTGCCGGGCACCAACCCTCTAGAGCTGCCTCCAGACCACCTTCCCTGCCCAGCATCCTTTGGCGATGTGCTCCTTCCTCCCGCATCACAGGGAGGCAGAAGCAGGCAGAGAGGCTCTGGCTCCCGGCATGTCTGGAGGCTGGCTGCGGTGGCAGGGACAGAAGGCAGGCACCCTGCCCGAGGGGCTTGGGCACCACAGCATGGAGGGGTTCACAAACCCAGGCACATCCCCCACTGCCCAGACGAGGGCTGGCTGGGGGCTGCTTTCTCCCCAGACACTTCTGGCTCCCTGCATCCACATCCAGCACCTCACGGGGTTCTCTTACCGAGAGCTCCTCCTGCTCTTGCCGGCTGCTGCGGCTCTGAGCTCCCTGCCCGGAGTGGGATGCCCTGACAGAAGGCAGGAGGAGACCAGGAGCTTGTCCCAGGGGTCACATCCCAATGTAACACCGACTGCCTGGTGGGGTGACAGGCTGGGGTGACCCTGGGGAGCTGCATTCAAAGCTCCAGCCAGGGGAAGAGAGGGGGTGAGGCCACCCGCCTCTTGCTGATCTGCAGCTCATGGGATGCTTCAGCCCCCTGTGCCTCAGTTTCCCTGGGGTCCAGAGAGGAAAGGCAATTCACAGAACCCAGGGAAGAACATCAGCCCATGGCGCAGAGACCCCTTCTCCAGCACCGTGCGTGGGCTCGGGGTTGGGCAGGGGCTGCTGAAAGGTGGCCAGCAGCTCCTCCTGTCCCTGCCGAGCTGCAGGAGGGGCAGAGGGACTGGGAGGGGGAAGAAACCAAGGTGCCAGGGAGAAAGTTTGGTGCCATTGCCGACATCGAGCAGAATACTAATGAAGAGGCGAGTGAGCTCCAGCCTCATCTATCATATTATGTAATGGCTTACTTCTCTGCACTTCATTTATTTGGAGATTGCTCCCAGGCTGGCTCCTCGCCAGCAGCCACCAAATCCAAGTCTACAGAAATCAATCTCGCGCTGACTGATTAAGCCGTGTTTAGAACTAATTGCTCCTTCGTGTGTGGGGAGAATAAATTACGGGCTTTAATTTCACATCTTTAAAATGCAACTGCAGGTATGGGCTAGCCGTTAACCCCTTCCTGCACGGCCGGGGAGGGGGCAGGCCGTGGCTGGCACAGCTCAGGGAACAGCTTGGGACACGCGCTGCCCTCCGCTGCTCATCGCCTTCAGCCGGAGCAAGCCAAGACCTGGGCGAGCCAGCCTGGCAGGAGAGCTCTCTCTGACCCCCCCCAAGACCTTTCCCTTTAGCCACCAAAGTCGTCAAGCTCCCCTCCATGCTATGGAGCTGCAGTGCAAGTGGCAGGGGACAGAGCGTGTGGCCTTCACCGCATCTGCAGAGCCAGAGCCACCAGCCAGCCCAGCCCCATGGTGCCACCTCGCACCCCCACACATCACCTGGGGGGCTGGGGACCCCCGAGCCAGGTTTGCTGGGGTGATGCCCAGCTGCTGCTGGGCCCCTTGAGGGATTGGGGACCCCCTGCCAGCGCTCCCCGGGTCTGCTCAGCCCGGCAGGCAGGAGAGGCTGCAGCTCTCCACGGTTGGGATGGAGCTGCCATGCAGATCATGGAGAGAGGGGCCGGTGTTTGGGGGGTTTGGGAACAGCACGGCTGGACAGGGGTGACATTCAGCATGCTGCTAACCTCCTCCCCTGCTCCTGCCTCCCTCCCGCTTCACAGCTCCAGCACAGGGCACCCCAGCACCCAGCGCAGCTTCATTAAGAGCCAAAAGACAGCAGCAATTAAGTGCAAGGCGCAGCGAGCCAGGCTCTCTCCTCATTAGCGCCCGACGCGCTCGGCTGGCTGTGGCTCGGGGTGCCGGGCACAGGGCTGTGGGCTGCACCAGGGTGGACCAGGAGCTTATTAGCACCACGCAGGCAGGGACCTGCTTCACCCAGCACCGCCCTGGCAGCCTCCGGCCAGCCCCAGGAGCACCCGCTGTCCCACAGCACCCAGCCAGGGCTGGCAGGGAGCAGCGCGTGATTGCATGGCCCGAAATGCGGGGGCTCAGCTCCTGGCCAGCCCCGCACGGTGCGGTGACATGCAGGGGACATCAGCACTGGCAAAACCGCCCTGGCAGCAGCTGCCTTGGCGGGGGTGTGCACCAGGGTCTGGCAGGATTTGGCAGGGTGCAGGGGGAGCAGGCGAAGGCTGGTGCCAGTCCCAGGGCTCCCGTGATGCCTCCAGGCCCCTCACCAAAGCAGAGGAACCCTCCCAGCACCCTGGCCCTGTGCAGCATCCAACCCCGTGGCACCCAAACCACGCAGGGCAAGGAGCACTGGTCCCCAGTGCACATCCAGACTGTGCCAGGGGATGACATCCACCAGTACCGGGCACCAGCCCTCACCCCCATAGCCCTGTGAAGGGGCAGAGGATGATCTGGGTGGCGGAGGCAAGGTCTGGAGGTGGCATCAGGGCTGCCAGGTGCTGCGGGTAGACCCAAGCCCTGCTCAGCCCTGGTTGACACCAAGGGAGGATGAGGCTGAAGCCCACGCCAGCCCCTGACCAAGGGTTTGCCAACCTGGAAGACCCCAGTTCCATCCCAGTGCCCATCTGCTGGAGTCCTGCCCTGCTACAGGGACTGGCACCAGGACTGGGAGGCTGGGAGGCTGGTGGGAGCTATGGGCACCCACAGAGCCTCCTCACCACCCCCTCCCAGGAGCCCTTCTCCACGCAGCCTCATTGTCAGAGGAACAGCCAGTGTGAAATCGGTCTGATTAGCAATTAGTCCCATTGTAAAAGGATTAACCGGACCCATTGTTCGGCTGAGTGACTTGACTATCAATCTGCATCTGGCAGCGATGAGGATGGGAGCTTTACCCCGTGTCCTTTTGACCGGAGGGACGCTGTCTGGCCAGGCCATGCCCAGCACCGTGACGGGGTGCTGGTGGACGCCCGCGACGGGCATCGATGCCAGGCACAGAGGTGCCCTTGGCAGGATCTGAGCACCTTGCTGGTCCCTGCTCTCAGCAGCACCCCAGCAGCATGTTCCAGGGGTTGAGCCTCCAGCCTTGGGGTGTCCATGGGCCCCGGGGTGAAAGGCGGGGCTGGACATCCTCCTGCCTGCCCCGAGGAGAGCACGGGGTGAGAAAACAAGTGCAATTCAAGCGAGAGCAGGATGGCACAAGGTCCTGGCCAGAGCTGGGGAGAACAAATGAGGGGGTTCCACTGCCCTGTCCCTCTCCCTGCCACATCCCCTGCACCCGTCTGCTGTCCACTGTCCCTTGGCCACCCCTCCCTGCTGTCCCCACATCAAAACCCCAAACCCCAAACCCCAGCCTCCTCCCACACTGCCCACCCCTCCCAACGGCAGCACAGCCCAGACGCACTTGCTGAGATCCTGTGGGCACCCAGTGAGCCCCAGCCCCTCGGCTGGGGGCCTGTATGTCTGTCCAGGCTGCTGTTCCATCCAGTTAATGAGCCTGTTACCTGGCGGAGATTCACACGCTGGTTAACAGGAGGAAGCTGCGACAGGGCCACTAACGAGCTCGGCCGGCACGAGGATGGCTCCGGGGGTTAATTGATGCTTATTTACTTCTCGCACATAAAAATTGCAAGTGTTGGAGGAAATATTCCAGGGGACAGAGGCTGCCGAAAGCCCCAACAGTGCCTCATCCTGGGGGATGCCATGCAGGGGTGGCGGTGGCATGGGACAGTCACCAGTGACCCCCCAAAAATGTCATATTCACCCAAGAAATGTCACTGCCCACAGGTGCCGGCAGCTAAGTGCCATGATGGCCATCACCGTGGCCTCTTGGCACCATGCCCTGGGGAGGGCCAGCCCTACACATTGCCATTGGTGTCCCCGTGGGCTCTGCTCAGCCCACCAGCCCTGGCACCAAATCACCACATCTCCTGAGCGGGGCCCACGCCTGCCTGGTAGCAGATGGCAGCTGGCAGCCTCCCCGCACGCCGGAGCGATGCCAGGAGCCCCAGACGCTTGTGACCAGGACAGACGCCCCATGCTGCCAGCAGCTGGACCCCTGTGCTGTGCCCAAGACAGGGAGTGGGATGAGACCCTCATCACCTCCCATGCACAGGGTCCAGGTGGGGGGACGCAGCGTGGAGGAGAAAGCCAGAGCGAGGGCAGCCATGTGGCTGTAAACCCACTAGAACGTGTGAGGAGCTGCCTCCAGCTTCTCACCAGGCTCCCCGAGGATGGGACACGGCCCGGCACTGGCTGCACGCCGGGCTCAGGAGGGCTTTGAACCAGCCTCTCTGCTATGAGCAGCCCCCGTGACCCCCCCATCTCCCTGCTGCTCCCCTGGGCTGGGGTGGCACACGCCGACTCGGGGTCCTCTCTGCTCCAGAACTGCACCCTGTGCTCTGCACAGCCCCACAACACCCCCTGCCACCCCCTGTGCTGCTCTCTGCCACCCCACAGCCAGCCCCACACAAGACACCAAACCTGCTGTCTGCATCGACCCACGGCACCCCATGCTGTGCCCCACAGCGTGCCACAGCCGTATCTCTGCAGCACCCGACAGCACCTTACAGCAAACCCACTGCACTGCTCCCCCAGCCCCCTGCAACACCCTGCAGCACCCTACAGCCAGCCCCCTGCAACACCCTATAGCACCCTACAGCCAGCCCCCTGCAACACCTTATAGCACCCTACAGCCAGCTCCCTGCAACACCCTATAGCACCCTACAGCCAGCTCCCTGCAACACCCTATAGTACCCTAGAGCAAGCCCCCTGCAACACCCTGTAGCACTCTACAGCCAGCACCCTGTAACACCCTATAGCACCCCACACCCCCCTCCTGCAATGCCCCACAACTCCCCCAGCCCCTCACACTACCTTGGGCACCCCGCAGCCAGCTCGCTGCCCCCCAGCTGGTCCCTGGGTCCCACCTGACATCTCCCCTTTGGGGAGCCGGGGCTGTCCCCCTGCAACCCAGCACACCCTTCCCTGGGACATCGCTGCCGGAGCTGGGCAGGAGGGACCGCACAGGCTGCCCAGTGCCCCCGGAACGGGCACGTCATGGGCCAGACAGAGGGCACCCGTCTCCCCGCCGCAGGGGTCCCGCCGGTGGCTGCCGAGCAGAGACGAGCGTGTTCGGGTCAGCGCGTCGCCTGAGCAGAGCCGGGCTGACGTGCTGCTAATTGAACCAAATGCCCATTAGAGGCGTGACGGGCCGTGTCCGTCCCCGTCGCAGGTGGCTGACACGCGAGGAGCCCGAAGGCTCTCCAGCATGGCCGGGCCAGAGCATCAACCGCCTCCTCACCCATCGCCGTCAGCTCGAAGCCCAGCTGGCATCTCATTAGGGACCGCTAATAACCCCCTAAGCGTGCGCTGGGGCAGGGGGGCATCCATACACAGCCCCCCCCTCATGGTCCCTCTCAGTGCCACCCCTGCCAGGAAAGGGCTCGGCAGGGACTGGGCAGGGAGTCCAGCCTGGCCCTGCCCCATAGGTCTGTGGGGTGAAGGATGGCTCCAGCCCAGCCTGATGCTCTGGGGTGTAGGAATGGAGCTGGGAACCCCCACCGTGGGGCCAGGCTGTGCCAGTCTGGGGCAGATGCTTGCCCGGACCCCTGCCCACATCCCTCTGCTGTGCCTTGGGGCTGGGTGATGGTGTGCCCAAGACCAACCCCCACTGAAGGAGAAGGTCCAGGTGGGAACTGCCACTGTGACCCCGACCCACTGCCAGGACTCAGCAGCCCTGTGCCAAGCCCCCACATCCCCAAGGAGCCCGGCTGTGGCTGCCTGGCACTCAGGCCAGCTTTCAGGACAAAGCGGGTGCTGGGGCAGCTGGATGGGTCCCCAGGGTGAAGCCCATCCCCTGCCTGGCCCCCTGATGGTCCTGACCCACCTTTAACACGCACCCCATGGCTCGCAGCAGGTCTGGCCCCTGGCACAGCCCCCACTCCGGGAGCAGCCCAGGCTCCACACCCTGGCACAGCCCCCCCCCCACCCCGCTCCCGCTCCCCATCACTGCCCCTGTGGACTTGGCAGCTTGGTCCTTCCTTCCCCTCCTGACCACAAGCTCTGCAAGCAATACCCAAAACCACCCCAGAAATGACTGATGCAAACCAAACCCCATGCGACTCCCCACGCCCCCCCGGGCAGCCCCCTCTGCCCCACGGGGGCATCCCCTCCCTCTGCTGCCCCCCCACACCCTGGCTCAGCACGGAGAGCCCCAGGTGGGTGCCAAGCCACGGGTGGGTGCTTGGCTCAGCCCTCTGCACACTGGGGCTGCACAGGGGGGTGAGACCCCCCAGCCCTCCTCCCGGCTGGGATGGAGCTGGTGAAGGGCAGATGAGCCACACCAGGAGACTCCTCACGCCCAGGCTGGAACCACCCCGGCGGTGGCAGTGGTGCCACCGAAGCAGCGCGACCGAGCATCCCTCTCCCGGCCCTGGTTACGGCTGCTGCCAAACAGCTGGTTGCTACCGAGTCCTGCAGTGGGAGTGTTGCTGTTGCCATGGCAGCCGCTTTATTTGAGCCAGCTGCCATCACTCCAGGTCCCCTTCAAAACCAGGAGCATCCTCCCCGACCCGGCGGGTCCTGCCTTGGCCCCATCCCCGGGCACCTTGCAGGGAGCCCCGGGAGCACCTGCCGTGCCCATCCCCTGACCAGAGGGGACAAACAGCACCAGCATCTTCCTCACTTCCCACTACGGCTAGTAGGGCTCATAGCAGCTCGGTCACTGGGTCCCAGTAAAGGGGATGGTTGTATGGGGACAGCATCAGGACTGGCCTCATGCGATTTCAGTGCTGGGGGGACACCCGGATGGTCTCCCACAGCCTGCTCAAAGACCCCCTCGCTCTCATCTGCTGCTTCCTTGGCCAAAGCCTTGGGCTTCTGATAGGGCCAGCACCGACCCAAACCCGCCGTGACGTGGCTGTGGCTCTGCGTGACACCTCCTCCTCCAGCCATGGCCGTTCCCAAGCTGGTTCAGGACAGGAGGGACTGGAAGAGCCGGTCCCCAGCGTGGATGCAGGGGGAGAGGTCCCTTCACCCCACGGTGTCTGTCCCAAACCCTGTCCCACCAGACAGCCCCAACCATCACCCTGAGGGGACCACGCTGCCTTCCTAGCCGGGACCAGCCATTGCTGGTGCTACTGGGCTTTACTGGGTGGACCAGCAGGGCCGCAGGGGCAGAGGAGGAGCCTGAGAGTGATGTGTAAGGCAGTAATCCCTCTGCATCCCCGGCAGAACCATCACCGCTGTGAATCCCCCAGCACCGCCCGTCCCACCCCACGCACTCCCCAAAGGGCTCATTAGGTCACCTCAGGCACTGCAGATAACGAGCAGGCGCGATCACCCCTCCGGGGAGCGGGCAGGGAGCGGGCAGAAAGCGGGCAGAGCTCGGGGACCCTCCTGTGGGAGCCCAAGGCCTCAGCAGGTGGTGGCCTGGCCCTGATACGGTGCCACTGTCCCTGCAGCCCCCCTTGCTAAAGGCATGGGCTGCACTCTTGGGGTGCAGAATCCAGGATGGGGCCCAGCAAGGGATGTTTGGGGGGGGTCCAGTCATTGCCAGTACCCCACAGGCAGGCAGGAGCTGCACGGGTGCAATCACACAGCGGTGGGTGCACAGAGCCCGGCTGCTGGCACCGGATGCCCCCAAGAGACAGAGCCCAGGCAGAGCCAGGCTGGTGCTGCAGCATGCCCCGATGCCACGGTGATGGGCTGGCTACGGGGTCGCTGCCTGCGGGCCACACACTGCTGCCAGTGCAGGGGGACTGCCAGCAGCCTCTGCCCACCTCCTGCCTGCCCCCAGCCCCACACATGTCCCATATCCCCATCCTGCGATGCCAAAAGAGGGAGGAGGGGTCACGGACCAGACAAGCTGTGGTCCTGTGTGGTACCTCCCCGCGCTGGCTGGCTCAGCCGCCCGCTCGCCTTCCGGCTGTGGCAGAGCCAGAGGCTGCTGGGCCACCTGCCTGGCCAGATGGCCGGGGGACCTCGCGGTGCTGCCGGGCACGGCGCTGCGTGGGGGACCAGTGCCAGCCCCTGCTGCTCGCCCCACTTGTACCCAGCCCCGCGGCGATGCCGAGGATGGGCTGGGGGGCTGGCAGTGGCAGGGGACTGCTGCACACAGGGCAAGCCCCCTTTGCAGCGCCCACCTTCCGGGTCCAGCACAGCTCCCAGCCAGCCCCAGCATCCCAGTTCACAGCTGGAAACCACATCCTCTCCCAGCTCCCTCATGGCACCAAGCCACGTGCCGAGCAACGCCCCCTCAGCTCCCCGGTGAGGCTGAGCCCACGCACACCCTTCCCCAAGAGACCCACACGGACCGTGCTGTACCCACACACAGGCCACCCCAGAGCTGGAGAAGACCTACAGTAGCCTCCTTCGAGGGTCCCAAGGGTGCTGGCAAGCTGGGGATGCTCTGCGAGGTGCCTACATCCAGCTGAGAGACATGAAGCCTTTGGGGACAAAGCATGCCCCCTCCCAGCACCCCACTCCCAGCCTGTCTGGACCCCTCTCCAAGATACAAGCCCAGGTGAGATGCCGTGGAAAGACCCTCTCCACCATCAGCCACTTATCCGGTAATACTCTAATTACACCCCAGAGCTGGCCACCAAAATAGCTGCAGTAAATCACTCAGAGCTGCCATGTAATTTTTGCATGAAATTACAGTATTTTTTCCCCTGGGTTCAATTTCCTCCACACCAAGTTCTCACTGCAGCCAAATAATTAAAGCAGCTGCACTCCCTGTTCCTTGGGTACCAGTTTAACTCCCCGCTGGCTGCCCTCCCACTGCCTGGCACTGGGGCTGCCTGGGGACAACGGGTGCTGTGGCACCCACTGCCTGCACCCACGCTGAGTGCACCCAGAGCAGGGAAGAGCTGCTCCAGACCCGAAGGCAAGGCAGATCGAACCACACCGAGAGATCCCAGGGAGACCCAGCACCCCTGAGAGATGCCCAAGGCACCCCAGGCAGGATGCTGAGCCCCCGTGGGGGGGTCCAAGTGCCACCGGGTAGAGGAGCTAGCTATTCCCAGCAGAGAAGCCATCCACCTCCTCTCCATGGCCTGCAGGAGGAAGATGAGGGAAGCAGCGGGATTCAGCCTGCACCATCCTGCCTTACACACCTCGCGGGAGATGACCGTCCTGTGGGGTGCCACGAAACGCCGTCTCTGGGTCACTTAGCCTCCTGGGGGAGAGGTGGGTCCCAGCCACGCGTCACCCTTGTACCACCGTCCTGTCAGAACACACCAACCACGTGCAGCTCCATGCTGACCCGAGCAGCAGCAGAAACCCCAGACCCCGGGGGGTTTAGTGTCCAGCCCCGTCCTTCCCCCGTGCCGGTCAGAGCTGCCCTGCTTTTCAGCCTGAGCTCTGCATCAGAGCGGGGCTGTACCCAAAGAAGCACAGAAAGCTGGGCACGGAGCCACGCACCGGGGCACACGTGTCCCCCGAGGACTAGCTCTGCTCCAGGTCTTCCCCCAGCAGGTTAGTGCTGGCTGCTGGAGCCAGGACGGGCTCCCCGTGCCCAGCAAACCCTGGGCAGACGCATGGGGACACATGTCAGGGCAGCCCGTGGAGATGAGGGGCTGGTTTGGCTGCGCGTGGAAAGGTGCTTTTGGCTTCTCAAATACCTGCAAAAGATTTCCATCCCGCCACCAGCAAGCACGGATGGCAAAGGCTTGGGAGCACTGGGGCTCTCAGCCCTGAGGTGGATGGCGACAGGATGGCTTGCCAGGACAGCGGGGACATCCCTGCCACAAAATGCTCTTGGCTGAAAGATGTTTCCTGGAACAGTTTTATTCTGATAAAAGAAATCCCAGTTGTTCGAGAAAACAAATACAGGCACTGGTTTGCTGGTCTCGGGCCCCGAAGGTGGGGCAGGGGAGGGTGCAGTGATGCCTTTGGGTGAGAGGAGAAAATACTCGTCGGGGGACCCGCTGTGCAGCACAGAAATGTGGCAAGAAGCTCTATTTAAAAATCATCTGTGATGATTCCATCCGACAGCAGCGTTGGGTCCACTGCTCTGGTCGAGCCTGTGGCACCCCTGCCTGCCCTGGCAGGCTCCTGCGCTGTCCCTGCTGTCCCCACACTGCTGTCCCCTTCCCAGGACACTGTGCCGCAGTCCAGCCCACAGCAACGCCCGCCACGAGCCAGATCCAGCCACCCCAACCCGTTCGGTCTTGTGAGATGGCGCAGGTCACAGCACCATCCCGGCTGGCTGGGGGCTGGGTCCAGCCCCGTCCCCTCCACCAGTGCCAGCTGGCCCCACGCCAGCCCTGCCAGCCTGAGCACCCCATGCCGGCACGCGCTGCAGCACAGAAACCCTCCAAAACACCCATAACTCCCTTTTTTCCGCTTCCAAACTCCCTTTTTTTGGTGTGTGCGTGGGAGATGAAGGGCACAAAGGCCCTTGTCATTGGTGCAGCCCACCTGGTCCCAGCAAGAACCAGCCACTGCAGGAAGCAGAGACCCCCACAGTCAATGACCAGCCTGGGTCTGGCACCCCACAAGGACGGGGACAGGGAGGCAGCGGCATGAGCCACTATCACATGGTTGTCACCCTGTCCCTGCGCAGTGGGAAATGGCCTCACGCTGATGTCCTTCCTGGCCCAGGCAAGCCAAAAGGCGCCAGGTCCTGATCCGTGCGCCACGTCCCCACCAAAGAAAAGGCGACACGGAGATTGTGGCACGGCTGAGATGCCCCTGAGTGGGTACTTTCTGCCGCGGGGACCGGAGGGACATCCAGCACCTCTGAAACAGCCCCTGGAAAGCAGCCCCAGGTCACAGGGAGCAGGCGGATGCTGGTGACAACAGCAGAAGTGCTGCCCGCTGGTCCCATGCAGGCAGAGAGGCGCCGCTGCCTGCCCACGCCGGGCACTCACACTCAGGCACACGTGGACCCTGGGGCGAGACGCGTCGGGACGGGAGCAGGGCTGAGCCCGCCAAGCCTTTAATGTCACTTAGGCAGCCAAAAAGTGGGTCTGTGCCTGGGACTGCCCCGCGCAGTCCCCAGTCACACGCAGACCCCGCTGGGAGAGATGGTGAAACACCAGGGGGTCAAGCTGAGACCCCTCTCCCCGAGCATCCCGTGTGACAGGCTCGTCACATCTTGAAGCCCCCTCAGCACACCCTCAGCGAGCCAAAGTCACGCAGCGGAGCAAGGTCACCACAGGGCCCCAGGGATGTTCCTGCAGCCGCAGCCCCAAGAGGGGATGCTGTCCCCACCCACACAGCCCACGGCTGCCTGCAGTCAAGGGAAACTGAGGCATGGAGGGGGCTGGGGAGAGCTGCTCCCAGCCATTGCTCCAGAAGCCAGCTCTGTCCCAGCCATCTGCCATCTGCTGCGTCCCAGAGCACCAGCCCAGCCCTCCCCAGACATCGCTGCCTGACCCTCCTCACAGCTTGCAGGACCCACGGAGATGGCTGGGAGGGGGTGATGGCACCCTGGGGTCCCTTGTGGGTCTCCCTGAGGAGATGCTCTGAAGAGTCCCTGCAGCGTGTGTGGTGAGGGGCTCACAGCTGGGGGTGGCTCCTGAGCAGGAGCGGGTCCTGGAGGAGAATAGGGATGGGGGGGTCCATCCCTGCTCTGCCCCAGAGCAGCACCCATGGCAGTGCCGCGTGGTGGCAGCCAACGAGCTCCCCAGGGACCCCCAGCCCCCCCTTGATGCTGGTCAGGAACCAAAAGCCAACGGGCTCTCAGAAAGGAGGTGGGAAAAGCTCCATTTCCCCCTGGGGGGGCTGAAAGAGCAGCCACCAGCCCGGGGCTGGAGGTGCCAGGTCGGTCACCAGCCTGCAGCGGGGTGTCACACACCCCTCCCCATCACCTACGCGGGGGCATGGTGTGCACCTACCCCGCACATGGGCACCCCCAGCCACCCCCCCATGCCCCCGTGCCCCACAGCGCCCACACCCCAGCACCCACGGCCGTGACTCAGCCCACCCGACCGGCAGCCGCCCCCCTTGCACCTGCTGACGACGGGGCCACCCCCCGCCACCCCTGCGGCAACTCGTGCTGGGGTCTCGCCAGCCTGCGCTTACTCACAGCGCAGGGAGCCGGGGGGACGGGGAGGCCTCCCCTGCACACACCGGCTGCCCAGGCGGGTGGGCTCGCAATCCCCCCGCCATGCCCTGACCAGCGTGGGGGCTTCTGCCATCCATTGCAGGGCAGGGTCAAACCCCCCTGAGCAGGAGGCTCCCTCACCCTGATGCTCCCCACTTGTAGAACAGGCACCGCTGGCACCCCGCAGCCCCCAGGCACCCACCGAGCCTTTTTTTGGGGAGCTGACCTTCGTGCACAGCCCTGCTCACCGCTCCTGCCAGCAGCCCGCGGACCCCTGGTGTCACCCCATGCTGACACACTCGCTTGCGCACATGGGGTTGCACTGGTGGGCTCGGAAACGACATCCCTCTGCCATGGGGGCTTGGCAGCATAGGGCTGCCAGACTGTGCAGGAGAGGGGCTGGCTGCCAGCAGGGCTGTGGCTCCCTTAAAAAAATCCCCAGTCCCCTGAGCGTGGGGCAGAGCACAGGATCCGTGGGGAAATCCTGGAGATTGCCGCGCCACAGGCTCCGGTTTCATCCAAATACCACCCCTGCCCCTGCTTCGGCACCGGGGCTGGGGTCCTGCAGCCGGCCTGGGCAGGGCTGAGGACTGCGGCATCAGCAAGGGGCTTCCCAGGCACCTGATCCGCTGGCGCCACCGTCCCGTCCCTGTGCCAGGACCCAGCGCCTAACCCAGCTGCTGTGGGATTTAGTGGGGCTGCTGGTCTCTTGCACGGGGAGCAGGAGGATTTGCCACTTGGGCTTGGGATGGAGCAAAGCTGCTGGGGACGAGCAGCAAAGCCGTGTACGGAGCGAGGGGTCAATGCCAGTGGCCAGGACGCTTTCTGCTCAGCACGCTCATCCCAGGACGGGCTCACAGCACCAAGGGCATCGCCCGGAGGAACACAGTCCCAGGACCAGCACAGAATGGGATGCTCAACATGCCTCACCAGTGCCCTCCTGGAGGTTAACAGCTCCTGCCAAGACCAGCTGCTCAAAGGTGACCAGGAAAGGGAATTACCAGTTGTCTCGGACACTTTCCAGCCTCCCTTGGCTTTTCTCCCCTTGGGAACACCAACCGGACCAGCTCAGCCACAGTCTCCAGGCCTTTGTGCAGGGATGGGGTGGGACATAGGGTGGGCGTCATGGCCCCGAGCTGCGCCTCTCCTCCCACCCCTCAAGCTGCCCATTCAGTGGGCTCCCCAACACCAGGCAGACCCACAAGACACCTTCAGGGAGCACTGCACAGAGGGTCTGTGTGTGACAGGCAGGGCTGTGACTCCCCGCAAGGCTACCAGGCCATTTGCCTTATCAGCCCATCCCTGGATGTGGAAAGAGCAACCCTGGGACCTGCCAGCCTGGCCCCACCACTCGGCCACAGCCACTCAAGACCACCATGGGCCCAGCAGCTGGCAGGGGGTGGGCTGAGGTCCTCCCCTACCTGCCTTCCAGAGGCTGCTCTGGATGCTGGGTTACCCGGGAAACAGCAGATGACATCGCAGGGGAGGCAGGGAAACTGCCCGAGGTGTTCGGGATGCCATCGCCGTTGCCACGGAAACGGCGGGTGACATCCCGCAGGTAAGGGAGGGTGGCGAAGCAGGGGCCCGGCCACGCACCCCGGCTTCGTCTGCCTTCTCCTGCAAGGGGGTCCCTGCCCTGTGCCAGACGGGTACGTCCCTATCGGGACCCCCACCTTGCCACCCCCATGGGGCACTGGTGGGGGTTTTCACCTTGGGGACATCGTCACCCTGCCTGGGGCTCCTCTGCTGGGCTGCTGGCAGCAGGGAGAGAGGAGCCGCTGTGCCCGAGCCCCATCTGAGCGCTTTGCTGCCCGCTCCCCCCCAGCGCTACCCGTAGCCATGCCCAGGGAGGCCTTCCCCTGCCCGCAGCTGCCCAGCATCAGCCCAGTAACCCCAGCCAGCACTGAAGGATGCTCCAGTGCTCTGCCGGGAGGCTGGCAGCAATCCCGCCCCGGGGAGGGGGAGCTTTGCTCCCCAACAGCACTCCCGGGTTGCCTTCAGATTAATCCCAGCCTCTGCTTTTCCCCTCCAAGGGCTCACAAGCACCGGGGATGCCTCAAGATCTCCCCCGATGCCCCAAACTTTCCCAGCTGTAAATCTCAGCTGCTTGCCCCCAACGGGGATGCACCATTACCCCGGGCAGGGTTTCGTCCCCCCTCCCCGAGCCCTATTTGATCACACAGGGTGGCAGGAAAGCCGCGGCAGGAAAGCCGCAGCCACAGCCGCAGCCCACCACAGTGGTCTCTGGGCTGCGCCTCCACACGCAGGCAGCGGGTTGCAGGGATGCTTCCAGACAGGTACAAAACCAGCAGGACCAGGGGGAACAAGTCGGCAGAGCCAAAACGGGGGCTGCCGGGGGGGGTAAAAGGCACGGCGTAGCATCCGCTCCCCCCAGCATCGCTCTGGGAATGAATCAGCAGCCACGGGCAGCCACGCCTGGGGAGCAGCGGGGCTCCCCGTAGGACGCTGCAAAGCAACAGGAACACAACAATCCCCCTCCGGCCCATCTCAGAGGAGCTTGCCACCCGAGGCAGAGCGGTTTTACCTGTAACGGCAAAAATTACATCAGCCGGAGCAGCGGGGCCCGGTGCCGCTCCTCAGGGGATCCACCCCAGCACTGCCACAGCGACGGGTGCTGCGAGGGGGCTGGCTGCCCTCCCGCCAGCGGGACCAGAGGGCCGGTGGAGATGCTCCAGGTCAGGCCGTGCAGCATCCTCAGGGCTCTTTTTTAGTGCTGATGAGTCTCTTTGAAGCAAGAGACCCTGGGAAGCTGCCCTGCCTGCAAGCTGGCAGCGATGCCATGGGCTGCCGGGCTTAGCCGCTCACCGCCGCCGCAGCCACTGGTGGCCTCAGGACCCTCCTCGGGTCCAGCTGCCAGCGGGGTCTTGTTTTCCAGTTGGAAGAAATCGGATACTTGGAAACAAAGCCACCCAAAAAAGTGTCCCAGGGGGTCACAAAATGTCCGAAAAGGGACAGGAACAACCAGCGCTCAGAGCCCCGGGAGCAGATCAGCTCGGGAGCGCAGAGTGACGATGCCCTGTGCCGTCACCGCAGGGGTTCGAACCCCATCCACAGCCCTCCTGGGCATTTGGTTTAGGTTGTTGCTGGGGCGTTGAGGGGCTGGGGGCTGCATCAGGGCTGGGGTGGCGCGCTGGGGAGGGGGACGGAGGATGGTGAGGCACAGGGAGGAGCGTGGAAGCAATGGGACGCCACTGCAGGAAGGCAGCTGCTCCCACCTCCCGCCACCTGGAAGCCCATCTTGCGGGGTCCGAGCACCAGGGGTCATGCCACAACACCCCCTCATTGGGTGGTGACACCTCCAGCACCTCCATGGGGTCCCCGGGCTGTGGGCACCTGCCAGCAGTGCCAGCCTGGCTACGACCCCATGCCCAACGCACCAGCAGAGGTCGGGGGGGTGGGGGGGGAAGGGACACCCCCATCCTGCTGACGTCCAGGCGGTTTCCCGGGGGACCTGGCAGCCCTTCAGTCGGCCGCCTTCCCCGCGGGGCCCCTGCCCGGCTCCCACGCGCTGCCGGCCTCCCGCCTTCGTGACACTGAGCCGTAATTGAATTAGACGCTGCTGCCCGGGCAGCGCAGCCTGCAAACCATCCTCGAATTCCTGGGCACGGCGCCCGCTCGCTGTCTGCGAGCCGGTCCCCGTCCCCCCCTCCCCAACCCCAGCGCCTCCTCCCCCAGAGCTGACCCAGAAACCAGGAGCCTCCGACCCACCCTGGATGAGTGGGTGGGGAAGGGGGGGTCCGGCCGGTCTCAGCGGGGTCCAGCCGGTCTCAGCGGGGCTCGTTACACAGATGATCAGCCCCGGGGAGCGACGCGGTCAAAGGGTGCAGCACCCGGGGGGGTTCCCCCGTGCCTCTCCCCGCCAGGGTCAGCTGCGCCGCGGCCATCGAGCCAGCCCGTCCCCACGCCAGCTTCCTCCGCTACAGAATGTACCGAGGGCCCTGGCGGCCCCAGCCAGGGACACGATGTGCTCCCCGCTCCAGGCCTTGTTTTTCCTGGCCGGGCTCCTGCTCCGCTGGCGGCCCAGCCGTGTCACTCAATGCAGCTTTTGTTCGCTTGCCGCTAGCCTCCCTTCACACCTCCATCCCACCCCTCTGGCCCCTCCATGAGCCCTCTGCACCTAGCCATGACCATCCCTGGCCGTGCCTGTCCTTGGCCATGACCATCCCGGCCGTGACCATCCCCTGGCCTCTGCTGCGGCGACGCCACCTCCTCAATGGCTTTTCCTTGCCCCTCGATGGCTTTTCCTGCCCCGCGAGCGTGGCCAGAGCTGCTGGCAGCGGCGGGGGCGATGCCGTCCCAGGAACTCCGAAACCACGGGCAGCATGGAGCACCCTCCAGAGCACCAGCTCCCGAGCAGCATCCCGCAGGAGGGAGGACACTGTGTCCCTTCTCCTGCCCACGGCCTCATCCTGCTCCGTGCACAGCCCCGCAGCCCGTGCTTAACGGGTCCATCCCTGCCTCGCCGTGCGTGATGTGGGGTGCGGGGTACAGCCCACGCCAAAGTCTCCCCTCTCAGGGCTCAGCACCATCGCTCCCCACGCTGCCCAGCGCCGCTCCCCTCCCGGGACCCCCCGAGGACACCCGGCTGCCACAGGGTGAAACCGATCCATGACGGGCATCGGGAGGGGGCACAGACCAGCACAGCCTTTATCCTGACAGCCTCTGGAAAATGCGTATTTGAGGTCCAGTGCAGCAGCTTATTTCACCTTCCTCAGCTTTAAGTATTTCCTACAGTAAAAGCAAAGTAATCGCTGTGAACCAGAACTGCCGCTATGTCCTTTAACCCTGCGGGAGCTGGCTCCCAGCTGCCCAGCGCTGCCAGTTCTCCCACCTTCCCCTTTCAGCCAGTTTGCTCTCTGGTTGGTTGACCCAAATTGGCTTTTCCTCTGCAGAAAAAGCCTCCCCCCACCCCAGCAAATATTGCTCAACTGACTCAAAACCCAGCTCCCAACGCCCCGAACCTTCACCGACCCCAACAACCGTCTGGGTTGGCACCGCACAGCCAGCACCGGGATCCCAGTGCCATGCACACTGGGAACGGGTACAAACAAACCCTAAACGCTCCGGCGCAGCGGGGCACGAGGCCAGACCTCCTGCCCCACACACCCGGGCTGTGGGGCCGTACGGGGTGAGCAGGGAGAGGAACCGGGTTCCCAGGAGCATCCCTACAGCCACGTGGGCCACCGCTGCCTTCCCAGCCCAGCGAGGGAGCATCGTGCAGGGAGGCAGAAGGGACACGCTCCCCTGAGCAGAGCCGGCAGGGGCCCTGGCGACCCCCAAAATCACCAGCGGGTCTGGCTGCCGAGCGGTACGTCCTGCACCGGGGCAGTCGGCCACGGGGCTGGGAACCCCCAGCTCTGCAGTCCTGGGGAGCCATCCACGCTGCAACCCCTCCCCGTGCCAGCACCATCGCCCCCCATGCCCCGGCATCACGACAACCACCCAGCAACGCTCCCTCCATCCCTCCATCCCTGCCCACAGCCTGCGAACAGCCAAACCCGCTCCCACCCCCCAGCACCCCACAGATTCGCCCTGCCGCCATGGCTCCTGTGTCCCAAAGCCCCTCTTTTTTTTTTTTTTTGCTCCCCCCTCCGCATTTTGCGGCTGCTCTCCGCCCTGGCAGTGGAAGGGGGGTCTTCCCTGCCTGTCTGGCAGCTCAGCCCGTCGCCGTGGGGGCATCAGCAGCGGAGCTGCGGGGAGCTCCCGGGGGAGAAGTAAGTGGATCAAAGGGTTTTAGCAGCAGACGGCTCCCAGACAGAGCTGGATCCTCTTCAAGGCGGCCACTTGCGGCTACAAATGCACTTTCTGCCTGCAGCTCCCCAGCCAAAAGTTTCACACCAGCTTTATTGCGTTTAACCCCTCGCTGCTCCTGGCCTTGCAGCTGGATCCTGGCTGGATGGGGTCTAGACTCACACACACACACGCACCCCGGGGCAAATCCAGCCCTGCCGGAATGGTTGGAGGGATGGGGGTGTCCTGAGCCAGGCAGCGAAACAACCCGCTCGCTGGCCCTGCTCACCCCAGCATCCCCGGCACAAGGAGGAAACTGAGGCACGCAGTAGGGCAGGGGGGGCAGCAGAGGGGATGGCGATGCTGCCAGGGCCAAGCACATCAACCCGCTCCTCCACCCCTGCCCACATCATCCCCCAGCCCCTGGCGGCAGGTGGCAGGTGACAGACACCCCACTGTCCCACCCCAGCCTGTCCCCTGCTTTGTGGCCCCCCCTCACGGTGCTTGGCGGGGAGCCGGGGCAGGGAGAGGCTTGGTTGGAGTGATGCTGCCATGAATTATTCAGAGCGTGATGATAATGACAGGAGCCCCCTGGTTCTGCTCGCAGGCAGGAGCAGGATTTGTGCTGTGGAGAGGGCTGGGGGCAGGGAGAGGGGTCCTGGGGCCGTGACCCCACCATGGGGGTGTCCCAGTGAGGCAGGAGGGGACCGAGAGCATCCTGCCCCCCTGCTGAGAAGCCATCTCTGGGTCTTGCCTGGGGGACTCACTGGGTCCCTGGCCCAGACCCTTGCAGCTGGGTACCTTGCTGAGGCCTTGCTGGTTAAACTGGGAGCTCTGGGGAGACAGGGTGGTCCCACTGCAAGACCTGCCCACCCCGTGTCTCCCCTTGCTGCTCCGTGGGAGCTGAGCACCCCACTCCTCCCAGCCCCGCACCCCACACTGCAGAGTCCCACAGCCCAAATCTCCCAGCACAGCACCCCAGTCCTCCCCCAGCGCTGCACCCCACATCTCCCCGTCCCGCTCCCCAAAACCCAGCCGTGGGGTCACCCCGAGCCCCATATGGGCATGGAGATATGTCCTTGCCTCCCGCGGACATGCAGCAGAACGGGCACAGAGGTACCTGCCGGGACCCTGCTGCACATCCCGGGGGTACGGGGGGTACCCCACAGCCCCCTGTGCCAGATCCCCACCTCAAAGCCCGCAGCCACCACCGTGAGCCCAGCGTGGGGCTGCTGCTGCTATAAACCCTACGGCCTCGCAGCTGGCTCAGGTCCGAGCAGACAGCCCCCCTGTACAGCCACCCCTTGGCTGGCATGCTCGGGCTCCAGGACGGAGGAAAAACACGAGGGGGTCAGCCAAAAAATACGCACGGAGGGCGAGCGGATCCTCCCGCCGGGATCCCAGCGCTGCCCGGCCGTGAATGGGGTGTGGGAAACCTCGGCCAGATGGTCCCGGCGCAAGAGAGGACACCTAAGGACACGCTGCGTGGAAGCCAGGGATGCCATGTGGGTACCGGCAGCCTGGCTGGGGCCGTGCCCGGTGCCACCCACCAGCACGGGGTGTGGGACACGCGCCTGTGCCCCGCGGCAATGGCCGGACCACCTCTGAGCACGGCATGCAAGGAGGGGCCCATCCCGCAGCTCCCGAGGGGGCTGAGGTGGCACCTCCTCGCCCCATGGCCGGGGTGAGGCAGACCCCACGGCGGGGCCGGGCTGGCTCCCCTCAGCTCGGTGCCCGATGCACCCATCCGGCATTTTCTCCTCATGCCCAGGGCGGCTGTTCCACTGCGTGAGTTTGCCACGGTGGTGTTGGCGTTGGGGGAAAAAAAAACCCTTTTCTGCGGGCTGGGCAGCGCGGGGTGAGCTCTGCAACACCCATCACAGCAGCGCGGGGGCCAGGACGCGGAGGAGTGCTGGGGACCCCCACACCATCACAGCAGAGGGTGGTCCCCAAGGTGGGTGCTCACCCCAACTGCTCGTGCTGGCGTGCCGCGGGCGAGGGGGGACGGGTTGCAGTGGCATCCCATAACCCGCAGAGCAGGGAGGGGCTGGGCAGGCAGAGCAGAGCATGCCAGGGGTGGTGGGCATCATCACCCAAGCCTGGCAAGATGGAGCTTCCCAGTGCCCAACTGGGAATTCCACTGAAGGGCAGGTGGCAGTGCCCAAGCCATGATGCCAAGGTGCAGACCTCATCCAGGACAAGGTGGGTGGGGCAGAGGGCAGGAGGCCGGGCTGGCAGCTCCAGGGAAAGCCAAGCCCGTGGCGTGGTGTGTGAGGGCACCTGCACCCCCCCTGCCAGCCCCCCCAGCCCCAGGTTAGCTGGGTGGGGAGATGAGCTCCAGGAATGGGGTGCGCTGGGTGGGGGTAGGAGTGTGGGGGGGTGTGGGTAGGGGGTGCCCAGCAAGCACTGGTGGGTTTCTGGGTGTGGAGGTTGAGGGTGCACGGGGGGATTCGAGGAGCGGGGAGCACAGTGGGAGCGGGGACATGTTTGCAATAAGCAGGAGCCTGGGCAGGTGGGGTTTGGGGTGCAGGGTTGGGGTGCAGGTTTTGGGGTACAGGGTGCAGGTTTTGGGGTGCAGGGTGCAGGTTTTGGGGTGCAGGGTGCAGGTTTTGGGGTGCCTGCCGGTGGCCTGGCACGGTGCACTGCTGCAGGGAGGGTCACACCGAGGCAGGACACTACGTGCCTCGGGCTGGCATTCCTGCCACTCCCACTTACACCCAGCAGCCACCCCACACTCCAGTCTGCCCGCTCCGCCCTGGCACTCCTTGGGGCTGCGGCTGACCAGGCCTGCCCAGCCGTGCCCGGGCAGGCTGCACTGCCCCTGCCAACTGTGCCGGCCCCGTGCCAAGCCTGGCGCAGGTCCCCATTGCTGCTGCACCCACCCCACCGCCATGCACGGAGCCCAGGCACGTCTCTGGCTGCCTGGCATCGTGCCCCCAGCCCAGCCCCTGCCCCATTGCCACCTGCCCGCCTGCCTCTGCTCTCCAGGGCTGCCTGAGGGGCACCATTGCCTCCTGGAGTCCTGCACGCCAGGCTCGACTGCAAGGATGTGGTGGGTCCCGGGGCTGGCACGGCACCGGGTGGGCGACGCCTGGTCCCCACGCGTGGGCAGAGGTACCGTTCAGCCTCCCCACTGGGACGAAGGGCATCACAGGGAGGAAATCCAGCATCCTCCATCCCGCCGCGTGGTACCCACAGCCCCGGGGACAGGCTGCGAAAGGCACCAGACAGGGACTGCGTCGAGCTTCTCATGTTTGCCTTGAAACTACGAAACCCAGCGGGAAGCGGAGCAGCCCCGTGGTCCCCATCGCCCACGCCACGGGCAGCCGAGCCCCCGCCTTTCACCCCTGCAGAGGTGAGCGCGGACGAGTCGCGCTCCGCTGCCACGGGTACGCGTTCACCGCCCGGCGTCCCGCAAGACGTCGAACAGACGGGACCTGCGCTAATGCCTGCTGTAGAGGAGAGCTGATTAGAATAATTGGCACCATAATTGTGTTACACGTAGGGAAGGGTGTAAGCAGAAAGCCCTGAAAAAGAGACTCTTTGTCTTCGCTTTTTTGTTTTCTCTCCAGCTCGCAGGTAATAGCCAGGAATGGGCAAACCCTCTTTTAATGGACTCTTAATAATGCTGTAATTTCCCTTTGCAGGAAAAGTTTTCCAAACAGTCGAAGATTCAAAACAAAGCCATGATTGTTCCTATTAGCATTAAATTCTACTCTGGGAGAGAGAATAAATCAAGCAAAGGGATTCAATTCAAAACAGAACTATAAAAAATCCAATAATGATTTTTTAATATTAATAAGAAAAATATATTGTTATGCACCCTTAGCATTTAAACTTCTAATCCAATCAGCGCAAAGTGCAGAGATAAATCACAGCCGCAGAGGAGAAGGGAACAACCATCAAGCAGGCAGCAATAAAACGCTGTCTTACATCCCTGGGACAGGCAGAGGTTTGACAGTCTCAAAAAAAAAAAAAAAAAAAAAAGCTGAAATTTATGAGCCTGTCGCTCCACAAGCTTAATTCCTTCCCAGCGTCTCCACGTGCGCCGTTCACCCGGGGCAGGGAGGGCTCGAGGGCCGGCTGCCCCCCTGGACGGCAGCATCCCCAACCTGAACCCGGGTCTTGCCCTTCTCCGTCCTGCTCGAATCCGCTCCTGGCAGCCCCGGCCGGCTGCGCAGCAGGACGGGGCAGTTGCCGGTGCCCTGCACCTGCAGCAGGAAGGAGCCGGTGGACCGGCTGCTGAAGGTCACGAGCATGGTCCCAGCAATGTTCCAGCTGTGGTCTCCCGTCACACTGGGCGTTTCGGATCCCGCGCTACCCAACCACATCCAAGAGCCCGAGCAGGCTCCAGGGATGCTCGAAACCTCAGCACACGGTGATGTGTTGCCCAGTCCCACCAGCACCGACAGACGCCGGGCTGGAGCCAATGGCACCCACACGGCCCCTAGTCCCCCTCCGCTCCCCACCCCGTGCAGAGGGGATGCCCAGCAGCCCTTCCCACCCCACCAGTCCACACAGCCAGAGCAGCGATGCTCGTGGCCACGTAACCGCGCCGTGGAACTGGACCCGCTGGGCTAGGAGATGTCCCTCACTGTGCCGGTCCAGGAATAACCCCGGTGAGGTTCCCCCATCCCTGCTGAACTCATTACGGATAACGTAATTCCGGATAACTCATTACAGATAACCCACAATCCACGGCTGGCGCAGCCGGGCCATTCCCCCCGCGTTATCAGCTCCGGCAGACGATGCGCGGCCACGGGGGCCAGCGACGAGCCCGGGCGAGCGGCAGAATGCCACAGAACGTGGCCGGCGGGTCTCAGCTCCCCTCGTGCTCCTGCTGAAAGCGGCCACATCCAAGGGGAGGGAAACACAAGCGGCGGCGGCGGGAAGGAGGAGCAGCGGAGCACCTGCAGCCGGCAGCGCCGGCCACGCGACGCCGAGGACAAAAGACATCGCAGCCGCGCAGGGAGTTCCTGGCCGCCTGGCAAACTGCTGATGCCACCAACCAGGGCGAGAAGGCATTTGGGGACAGGGGGACGGACACGCTGCTCCTGCTCGGGAGCGCCCCGGGGCTTCCTTGTTGCCAGCTCCCAGCGGCCAAGCTCCTGGGGGAGGCTGGTGGGGGGCGAAGGATTAATTACAGCTATTACGGGTCCAAACCCGACCCGCTGCAGAGCGTTTCTGCTCCACTTTCGCTTCAGGTGGTTTGGGCAGAGGGTTGGGGAGCAGGTGCCAGCTTGTCCCCATGGTCCCCAGCTTGGCACCGCTTGGGTCCCGTGAAGCTGGTGACATCCCGTCTCTGGGTAGCAAAGCTGCTCCCCGAGGAGCAGGGGACACCAAAGTCCTGCTGGCACTCTGTAATATGTTTTAAGGAAAAAAAAAAAAAAGAGGTGATAAATCCCTGCACCTCCTCTGCTGCCGTCAGCTGCGGTGGCTGCACGGACCTCAGCATGGACCAGCAAGCAGCACTGGGGCCACTGGGCTCAGTGGCTGGTCCACCCAGACGTTTGGTCCAGAGGTTCAGCCCTCCACTGCGGCGATGCCCAGCGAGCCCGAGGAGGGGGGAACTGCATCCCACCATCCCCGCATTGCCCTGCCATCCCTGCCAGCCTGGCTGCTGGAGGAGGTGCCAGCCATCCCCCAGGCGTCGTGGCCACCAGTACATGGAGCCGTGACTGGAAAGTGTTTGGAGACCCCGGAGAGTGCACAATGTCACCACTCCCAGCATCACAAAGCTTTCCCGCTGGAGTCCAAGCGGCGTCTGGCACCCCAGCATGAGCGCCCACCGCCAGCACCATCCCGCAGGGACCTTGGCAGTGCCAAGGCTGGGCATGGAGCTGGCACGGCCCCGCCAACACTCATCTCCTCCAGACCCCGGGGCTGGCCCCGGCTGCAGCCTCCTCCCAGTCCCGCAGGAGAGGAGCCAGACTCCCCAGGAGACACAAAGGCTGCCCCGGGGAGGGCGAGGGTGTCTGGCAGCGCCAGGCTGCCCAACCGTGGGGAAGGGGACGCGCCTCCCAGGGGACACCCAGAGGCCGGCCGGGGGTTCTGGTATGGGGTGCGGCGAGCAAAGGGGGGTTTGGGGAAGGGGGGAGTGTTGAACTTTTGAACCAGCGGGCAGGAGATCAGTGCATTACCTTAACGCGAGTTAAAAATAACCGTCTCGTCTCTTGAAATGAGCCTGTCTGCAATTACAGCTTGGCATGTCTGCTCCGGAGCGTCCCCGGGCTGGCACCGCGCCAGGTGGCAGGCGGCTCCCAACAACCCTCCTCTGTCTTCTCGTTCATGGGGTTGGCTTTTTTCCTTTGTTTTTTGTTTCATTTCAGGGGTTTGCCTTTTTTCCCCGTCCCAGTAAATCAAAGGTGGCTGCTCGGCGCCCTGGCTCGGGCTTCCCCGCTGCCACCCACCGAGCCACACCGCACCAAGAACACCAGCCCCACAGCAAGGCCGTGCTGTCCCCCCCGGATCCCCACAGACAGGGGGATGCTGCCACCAGCCCGCGCTCCCAGGAGGGCCATGGCCAAAGCACATGCGAGGGTCTTGCCCGGCGCTGCCCTTGCACACCCGACGCGGGTCTGACTGCAACGTGCGGGCGGGAGCGCACGTGGGAGCGCACGTGCATCGTGTGTGCGCACGCGGAGGCGTGCGAGGGAACACGTGTGAATCCCAGACGTGCGTGCCCAGGTGGTGGGTGCCCCGCGGCACCGCCGCCTGCAGCTCCCCGGGCTCCACCCGGCCCCGCAGGCAGGCGCAGGCAGGGGTTTGCCCGCACCAGGGGATCCAGGTGGCTGAGCCAGCCCCCCACGTGCCCCCATTGCCAGCACCCAGGGCTTTGGGCAACCTCCTCTGTCCCCCGGGCTCCAGGGGAGCAGTGAGCTGGGCTGCAGCGCTGCTGCGTCCCTGGCTCGGTGGGTACCATCAACCCTGGCACTGCGGGCAGAGGCAGCGGGCAGCAAAACCCAGAGGCCTCCCCACTGCCAAGCCCTGGCACAGCTCCGATGGGCACAGCCAGGTGCACGGGGGTGCCGGGGAGGGGAAGGATGAGCCTCCTCCTGAAAAAGTAGGCACCAGCCATGCAGAGCCCGACATTCCCCATCCTGCTGCTAAGCCCCCCGCTGCTGCCCCCCACCCCAAAGAACTGCAGTGGTCAGGATGCTCTGGGATGCTGGAGCATCCCTGCTGGGAGGGCAGGGACCAGCCTGCTTTGGGGGTCCCCGGACCCCCTCCCAGCGCCGGCCGCCGCCTCCTCCCCGCGGCGGGTGAAAGCAAGCTTTGTGCCGGGGCTTTCAGTCCTCCTGGCTGGCGCCTGGCCAAGGCACCACATAATAATGAACAGATGCTGTCCAAAACGAGCTTCAGCGGCAGACAGGCGAGCCTCTCCGCGTGTCCTTCCGTAACCCAAAGTGCCTTTCACCTCGGCACTGATCAGGCACCTTCAGTGGGAGAGGAGCCGACGGGAAGTGTTGGGCTAATTAAAAGGAATGGGATCGGGGAGCAGCGAGGCCACGCCGCTGGGTGCGGGAGGGCGGCTGCCTCCCCGCAGGCAGGACCAGGGTGCAGCGGGGTGGCAGGGCGAGTGAGAGACCCCATACCCAGCTCCAGCCCCAAAGGCACGGTGGCAGTGGGGCTTGGGGTGGACCCCGGGGATGGAGGGGGCAGCCTGGGGCTGTGCCCAGACCCCGCTGCAGTGGTGGGCAAGGAAGAGTCATCCCCTTCTCTGCGAGGACACGGTGGTGACAGTGTCCACCCTGCTCCCTAAGCCCAGGGGACACCCCACTGCCGGCAGCACCCTGGTGAGGATCCCACCGGGATAGAAGCTTGGCCAAGGAGCTCCGACTTGCTCCCGTATCACGCCTGCCTGACTCACCGGGGCACGGCCTCCCTACAACACGTTCACGAGGCTTCAACCCCAGGAAATTCCTTTCCCAGCCCAGGATGCTGCTGGTTCTCCCATCACAGCACCAGGCAAGCGGGAGGGTGGGAGGGATGCGCACAGGGACCCGCGCGCGGGGACGGACGGCGATAACGTCGAGCTGCGAGCGCTCTTCTAGTCCACAGGATCTTAACTGTAGTTTATATTCCAGCGGTTATTAAAAATAAAGGGGGGAGTGGGGGGGAAGCTAAGAGCAGAGCAAGCTGTTCATTTGGAGCCTTTCCCTTGGGTTTAATAAAGCCCCACTCACTGCTGTAGTATCATTTTTATGCTATCATAAAGCCGGACCATTTAGCAGGTTTGTGTTACTTCAGCAGTTAGCGCTGCATGAAAAGCGATTCCAGGAGAAGGGGGATAAAAAAAAAAAAAATTAGAGGGAAGATGAAAACCTCCAAAAAGAGAGAGAAAAATGAGGCGGGAAGGAGGAGAGGAGCCCGGAGGATCCCTCGCAGCCACGCCGCCAGCAGCACCGGAGCACATCGCAGCAGCTCGGGGGGATGCGGGTGGGCTCCCCCCATCCCCGTGTGGAGTCGGGTACAGGCGAGGAGTGCCCCGCTCCAGCCCTCGGATGCTCAAGGGTCGGGTACCCCAGTCTGGCATGGCAGGGGACCCAGTCTGTGCTGTGGGAAAGGGGCGGGGGGGGTCTCACTGCACCTGCGGGGACCAGAGAGCCGGGGTGGCTGAGCCAGGGGCTGCTTAGTGGTGAAGCAGAGGGGTGTCTCCAAGCTGAAGGAGCTGGCAGCTCCTCCCAGCTCTGCTGAGCCCCTGGAACGGCCGGGCTCTGCTCTGGGGGAGCACCGGGCTCTCCGTCCTGCTGGAAAAATCTCCATATATGGAGAGGATGGGGATATGGGAGCCGAGCCGAGCTGAACCGAGCCAAACCGCCCCAAGGGGAGCCCTGACCCAGCAGCCCCGCGCTCAGCCCGGTGCCCAGGGCCGTGCCCTCCGCCGAGCCCCGGGGCCGTAATGCCAGTGCAAACGGGAGCGAGCCCGCTGCACCCCCCAGGGCCGTGTCACCCCCAGGGCCATGTCACCCCATCCTCCCCATAACTCTCCCCTTCGCCAATGTGCCACCCTGCCATGGCACCAGCCGCTCCCTCGCTGGCACCCGGGCTGCCCTCAGCAAGGCGAAAGTCATCCCCAAGCACTGGGTTCGAGCCTCTCCAGCCACCGCGGCAACGTTCCAGGCAGACGCGCTAGTCCCCATCCAAGAGGCGAAGAAGGGCAGGGGCTTGGGTAGGGGGCGGCATCAGTGACAGAGCCCTAAAGGATACTCTTGTCATGCCCGGTGGGGTTGCGCTCCAGGACCTGGCCACGCTCTGCCCCGCTGGGCATAGCTCAGGGGTCTCGATGCCCAGCAGAGAGGTGAAGCACTCCGCTACCCCCCAAACCCTTGGGCAGCGAGGGGCACTCAGACCACGCTCCCACACTCTTTCCACCCCTTTTTCTCCCTAATCCATCTCCATCCTGCCCTGCGAGGGGAAGGTGGCACCTGGGGGGTGGGCTCTGCACGGCAGTTGCCAGCCCCCAGCACGCAGCACTCCCGGTTCCAGCAGGACCTCGCAGCCCCCATGCCGGGAACAGCCGCCGCGCCACCGACCCAGCATGGTAAAGGAGGAGGAGGTGCAGGGGAGGGCTGGGAAATTAAGGTTTTCAGCGCTGTCAGAGCTGCATCAAACAGCATCCACCAGCTGATTGCTTGATTGTTATATTTTGGATGTCAAACCGGAGCAAGCAGAAACCTTTAAAATGCATCAGTGCCGCTGCCTTTTTGATGGAGGGTGTTGGTTTCCCATTAACAAGTGGAAAGCGTGAGCTGAAGCAGAAAACTTCAAGCGCTTTGGAACTGATAAAATAACAACTCCCTAATTAAGCAGAACTGTCAGTCAACGGGCGCCTGGCACCCTGCATGGGGAAGCAGCAGCTCCCGGCGCACGAGCCCAGCGTGGAGCACGGAGGGATGCGTGTTCTGGGGTGGGGGGGCAGAGGCCAGATCATCCCCCTCTCCCCGTGAGACAAGGCTGGGTCCTGGTCCCGAGGTGTTTAGATACTGTGCCTCAGTTTACCTGGCCATAAAACTGCATAATGCGACCCGCAGCTTGGTGGGGAAGGAGAGACCTGACCCCAAAACGCACCCTGTGACGGCATCCCTCCCCTCCACGGGGTGACTAACCAGCCTGGGGGACACCGGATGGACACATCGGACACCCAACATCGGACACCACGGCTGGCTGGATGCGGCAAGGGGTCCTGCTGGGAAAGTCCCACCAGTGCTGGAGCAGGGAGTTGGGGGGTGGACAAGTCCAGCCAGACTCCCAGCGCCCCGTGGGGATGCTGTGCCATCGGCTGGGCTGCCAGAGCTCCACCGCCCTGCTCTCCCAACAAGAGGAGGCCGAGAAGGAGCTAATTAGAGGAGCAGCCCATTACCCGAGACCCCCCTCGAACACCGCTGTGCTGGGTAATGAAACGCCGTAAATCTGCCGTGCTCCTCCCAGGCCAGGGGCAGGAGGGACGTGGCATCTCCAGGGGATCTTTAATAAGCCGCCAGTAGCTCGTTACCACTAAATTGACTGCCCAGCGCGCTGGGTCCTCCCTCCGCACCAGAGCTGCCAGCCAGCCAGCCCCGGGGAGGGACACGCGAGGACACCCAGGGGGTCCAGGGCAGGGGACAGCCAGGAGGGATATGGGGCGGTGGGGAAGGTGTTTAACCCCACCATGCTGGTGTCCAACGAGACCACCGAGCAAAGGGGGTCTCCACACACCATGTCTCACCCCGGGTTCTTGCCAGCCCTCACGCCACCAGCCCCAGCTGGGAACTGGGCACCTGCAGCACCAGGACAGGTCCCAGGGCACTCTGCCCTGCCCTGCCTGGGCTGTAGAGAGGTCACACAGGGCATTTCGCTGGGCAGCCCTTGGCCCTCCTGTCTGCCCAGCCAAGCGCTGGGCTGGGAGGTTTAAGCCACAGTGCCAGGGTGGGGGCAAGGGAGGCTGCCAGGAGGGAGCGGGCAGCAGTGGCGCAGCCCGGGCAGCAGCAGAGCCGCCTGCCCGCAGTCCAGGGGAAGACAGGCAGAGCTGTGGCGGAGCTTCTCCAACCCAGAGATGGGCCAGGAGTGTGGCGAGCATCCCCTCCCACCCAGGTGAGCCCACCCAAGCAAGCAGCTCCTGCAAGTGCCCCATCACGCCCAAGAGCAGCTGGACCCTGAGCTTGTCCTCTCCACCCATTCACATCCCACACCACGAAGCCTTCAAGTACACAGCCCACCCCCTGAAAAAGCCACCAAACCGCACGCCGGGTGACGAGCAGTGCTGGTATGGGGACACAGGCCAGGCACCAATCCTACCGCCAGGGACAAGGGACACCAGGAAGGGCGTGGGGTCAAGGGACCGGGCTGAACAACCCGCGTTGCTCCCACACGCTCCCTGGCGGAAGCTTTGCTGGGAGGTGTTGGCCTTCCCGTGGCTCTGGGACACATCAGGGGACCTCCCTTGGGGTGACAGTTGTCATGGAGAAAGGCCACCTCTGCTTCCCCAGGAGGATGCCCTCGAGGGTGGTCTTTGCCAGGACCGATGTGGGCAGGAACCGCTGCCCTCCGCAGCCTGTCCTCGCCCAGGGGCCAAAAGCCGGCGCTGGCGTAGGCGGGACGGGAAGCCTGTGCCACCGCGCACACCCGCACGGACACACCCGCGCGTTGCCACTGTCCCCCATGAGAGCCCTGACATGCCCGGCGAGGACACGGTCACTCCTCTTGCCCACGCAAGCCGTGGGTGGATCATACCCCAGCACCCGCGCGTGACAGGGATGGCTGCCAGCCCCGGACGGGGCAACTGCCACCCGGGGAGGGCTCTGCCCGGCGGTTCTGGCTCACGTGCCAGCACCAGGAGGCACGAGCACCCACTTCCCTGCTGTTCACGAACTTGCTCACGGCTCCGTCCCCTCGTCCTCGCTTCCCCAGGCTGCCCGCCAGGGACACCCAGCTGGGGAGGTCCCCACGCCCCAGCGACACGCACGGCTGCCTGGGAATCCCTCCGCTCCTCATCGCAGCCCTCCCGGCCACCGGGCCAGAGCCCTCAGAAACTTCCCTGATGCATCCACTGGCCCCACCAGTGTCCCCCTCGCTGTCCCCCGTGGGTGTGAGCCTCGGGAGACCCCTCTCCCCCAGTACGCGCCCAGGGCCAAGCAGGTCTCACCCCAGGTGGAGGTTTGAGAGGGCCCCACGCCGCCACCACCTCCTGCCACTTCCACAGCCCCCGACACCCTCCCCGGGTGAACTTCCGTCCTGCGGGGACACCGGCTGCCCCCTGCCCACCTACCACCCCGAGTGGGGCAAGGCAGCGAGGATGCCCAGCCTCCACGCACCACCAGCTCCCACCGCCCGGCCACAGGTGCCACAGCCAGAGTCCAGCCTCCCTGCCCCAAAAGAGCCCCGTTCGCAACCAAGAAGGACCCTTCCAAGGCAGACCAGCTCCGGCCACCTCCGACAGAGCCGGGGCACCTCCGACGGAGCCGGGGCATGCCGTGCCAGGACCACAAGCTGGTATTAGAGCCCCTGAAGCCTCGTTACACACTAATCACACGGGAGGTGACAGGGCTTAGGGGAGGGCTTAAGAGAAACCGTCTCCTTTTTACTGACGCCATCTGGACACGATCTCTTCCCCCTTCCCAGCACGGAGCCGGGCGAGTGTCGGCCAGAGGGGCAGGGGCTGGTGTGACCCCCCCCGCCAGGACCCAGCACCCTCTGTGCCCTCGCCCGGTGCCGGGATGGTCGGTGCGGTGCAACCCCAGGTCGCAGCGAGCAAGAGCGGGGGTTACTGCCCACACCAGGGATTTCTAACAAGCCCACGGTGCCAGCTGGGAGCAGAGGAGGAGACCAGCGTGGTGGCCATGTGGCCCTGCGGGAGGGGGACATGGCCCTGGGGAAGGTGGGGGCTGAGACAGGGGAGACGCACTGGGTGAAAGCCAGCCCGGAGACACCTGTCTGGGGACTGCCGTCCCTCGGCCGTCCTGCCGGGCACGCCACAGGCACTCAGTACCCTGGCACGGCTGGGGTGCCCGCAGGCAGGGACAGACAGAGCTGCGGTGGCGGGACTGTCATGCACCATACCCAGGTGCTCGCACGCCAGCGGGAGAGCTGGCCGTGACCACCGCTGCCACCCCGCTGTCCCCAGCCTCCCCAGGGAGGACGGTGGCACGGCACCCCAGCTCTGCCCTGCGGCTGAGGCCAGTGGGTGAAAACGGGGACAAGCTCATCCCCGTTCCAACGCGCAACATCACGAGGCACCGGCTCTCCCTGAAACTTGACCGAGCCCTTATCCCCCCTCAACCGTGCGGAAAGCGGGGACCTCTCAAACCCCCCAGCCAGGGGCAAGCGCCGGCTGCCCTGGGGGAAGCATCCAAGCTCGGGCACACCTTGGGGAGCAAAGGGGGAAAGTTGCGCTGGGGCTGGGGTCGGGGGGGGTCGGGTACCTTCCATCCGGCGGAGCTGTTGCTGTCTCCTTTATCCTTAAAGTAGGGGACGTATCGCACCATCCAGTCGTAGATCTGCGAGAGGGTGAGGCGCTTCTCGGGCGAGCTCTCGATGGCTTTGGTGATGAGGTCGGCGTAGGAGAGGTTGCCCCAGGCGTTCCTCCGGGAGGTCTTGGCCTTGCGGAGCTGCCCGACGTCCACGCCGGGGGGCGGCAGGGAGGCGGCGGCGGCGGCTCTGCGCTCCGCCGGGGCCGCCGCGTTCTCGGCTCCGTCCCCGCCGCCGGCCGCCAGCGCCGGGGGTGCTCCCGGCGCGCCCCCATCCTCCTCCTCCGCCGCGAAGTCGGGGTGGGGGAGAGGCCAAGTGCAGGACCGGGGCCGGCTCTGCGGCTCGAAATCCGGGTCGATCTCCACCTGATGCGCCTGGAGCTTTTCTTCCATGGTCCCCCTCCCCGCCGCTCCCGTTTCCCCCCACCCCCCCCACCGACCCCCTTCCCGGAGTTACGGTCGGTTTCCACCCAAAAAAAATAATAATTAAAAAAAACCCCAAAAAACACGAGAGGGAGAGGAGTGCGAAGAAGGGCTCCAAGCTCGGCTGGAGCGGGAGAAGGGAGGGAGGAGCCGCTCCGTGCGCCCGGGTCCAGGATGGGCGCAGCGGCGGGTGCAGCCCGAAGTCCGGCGGAGCTCTAGCAGGCGGCTCTGCCCGGCTCCGCGCCGGGGAACGGGCAGCTAACGGGAGAGACGAGCCGGGGGGGATGCTGCATATTCATCGGTCGCCTCTCCAGCCCCGGGCGATGCGGGGGGGGGGGTGGTTTTTTGGTTTGGTTTTGGTTTTTTTTGTTTGTTTTTGTTTTTTTTGTTTGTTTGTTTGTTTTTACCAGCCGCGGAGCTCCGGAGTCGTTCCCGGCACGATAGCCAGCGGGGCGGCTGCGGGCGGGCAGGGCGCGGAGGCTGCCGCATCCATCGGCGGAGGCTGCACCGGGGCTGGCGGCGCGGTCAGGCAGCAACAGATGAACCGGAGCGACCGGCGGCGGGCGGCATCCTCGGCCGAGGACCGGCGTACTCCGGAGCCGGGCGGTGGGGCACCTGGGCGGGGAGAAGCGGGATGGAGGAGGTGGGGTGGGGGGAAGCCTTTGGCACGGCGGGCGCGCAGCCTTCCCTCCCCGGGCGGGCGGGCGGCCCGGCGCTAGGTCCGGCGGCGCGGCGGGGCCATGCTGGCGGGCGGCACCACGCACCTGACAGCGCCGGGCGAGGGCGGCGGCGGCGGGCGGCGGGCGGGCGGGCGGCTCCCCGCCCCTACGCCCCCCCGCTCCGTTTCAGCGGCCGCGCACCTGCCCGCCGCCGCCGCCGCCGCCGCGCTGCCGCCACGGCGCGGGCGGGCCACATGCTGGGGCGGCCGCCGTTCGTTCGCTCGCTCGCTCGCTCCTTCGTTCGCTCCTTCGTTCGTTCGCTCGCTCCCTCCTTCCCTCCCTCCGCCGTGCCCGTCCCCGAATGCGGGCGCCGCCGTGACACAGGGGGAGGGCCCGGAGGGGCGGGGGGAGGGCGGGGGAGGGGAGTGCCCCAGCGCCGCACGGGGCAGCGGCGGGGCGGGACGGAGCGGAGCGCCCCGGCTTCGCCCTTCGCCCTCCGCGCCCACCCCCCCCCCCCGCCCCCGCCCGCCCCGGGCCGCCGACCCCCGGCAGCGGCGGCGGCCCCACGTGCGCCCCGGGCGCCCCCCATTGTTGCCCCAACCCGCCGCCGCCGCCTCATTGGCGGGAGGCGCCCGGTGGACACGCCCCCCCCGCCCGCTCATTGGCGCGGCGCCGGCGGGACGCTCGGCGGCGCGGGGGGGATTGGGGGGAAGCGGGGGGAGCGGACCCTCCCCGCGGGTGACGTCACGGGTGCCGGCTGCATCCGCGCGTCACCCCGGGCAACGCCGCCGCGGCCGGGCGGCGGGACACGCCCCTTTACTACGGGGTCACGCCCCCTCGTCCCCCGAGGCCACGCCCCCACCGGCGCTGTCGAGGGAGAACCCCCGCGAGCCGGCCCCGCCCCCCCGCCCGGAGGACACGCCCCTCCGCACAAGCCCCGCCCCAGCCCCGACTCCCCGCCCACGCCCCGGGGCGGTCGTCCCCGTGGGGTGGCCGTGCCCGTGGGGTCCCGTGCCCGTGGGCTCGGCCCAGACCCGCCCGCCCGCAGCCCCCCCCAGCCCCGGGCCCTGCCCCGCTGCCGCTCGGTGCCCCGTCCCCGGCAGCGTGGTGACTCCTCGGTGATGTCACCGCCGGTGGCCGTGAGGTCAGACCCACGAAGCCCACTCGGGTCTAGGGCGGATGCCTGCGGCCTCCCCCTGCTCCGTGCCGGGCCCGGGAGGCAGGAGGGCAGCTAGGCTGCATTGGTGCCCGCCCGTCCTCCTGTCCGCCAGCACCCTGCGGCCACACTCCCCCCCACTCGCACCCACGCACCTCTGACCCTGCACCCACCGGGGACAGACCCCTGCTCCAGCACCCACTGGGGACACGTGCCTGAGCCCCGCCTGCGCCCACCCTGCTGCCCGCACCCCTCCTCGTGCGCCCGCTGGGGACGCGCACCTGTCCCTGCAGCCACGGGTGTCCGCAGCGGCTGCGTGTCCCCCACCCGTGTCCCCCCCCACAGACCGTCTCCCCTGCAGCCCCTCAGCCGCCCACCCTACTGACCATCCCCGCTGCAGACCCACCCCTCCACGCCTGACCCCGGGGACACTGTCACCACACTGGAGGGCTCCGGGGCTTTGTCACCGCTGCTGCCACCAGCTGTGCCCGTGGCAGGGGCTGTGGTGCCACCGGCACGGGCGATGCTCTTCCCGCAGCCCCGTTCTCCGGCCGAGGGGACGGGCTAAGGTTACCCAAGCAACGACGAAGCTGGTGGTTCCGGCCTTGAGGTGCTTGGCCTGACAGCTCTAATAATAAAATAAAGTATAATATCCTCTAATAAATGTAATACGATAAATATAAGACAATCTACAGGAGGGACTTGGTGATGCTCTGTCTCACACGACCTGCCTGCGCTCGCGGTGCCTGCAGATGTGCCCGTCCCTGGAGGCACATCCTGGCTGGCCGCGGGTGGAGGCGTTGGGTTCCCCGACCCCCAGCCGTGCAGACGGGGACCTGCTGGCCAAGGACCATGTCTACTGGTTCAGCTGGTCCCGGCGGGCTGAGCCAGGCTGGCACCGGACATGCCCTGGCTGCACAAGGGCGCATGGTGCCGGGGCAGCCTTGGACCGGACCTCACTCCCCCATGACCCTACAGACCCCAGGGTGGAGCCAGCCTCCACACCTCCCTGGGCATCCCTCCGCAGCAGCAGTTCTCCTGGGATCTATCCCAGATTTCCCGTGCTAGGGTTGACACCCACAGTCTCCTTCCCCTTTGCCGAGGGCCCGCAGGCAGGACCGTTCCCTCGTCTCCCGACAGCCTTTTGCCCACTTGGAGCCTGCCGAGGTTCCTTCCCTCCGTCTCGCCGACTTTATTAGTCCAAACCCTCCCACATCTCTCACCCGCTCTTCCAGCCTTGTTCTTCCAGCCCTGGCTCAGCTCCCCAGTGCCGAGCCGAGCTGGAAGGTCCCAGCCAGCCCAGCCCTTCCCGTGCCGCTCCTGTGGGTGCCTCTCCCTGCCCGGTGCCGCTCGGTTTCTCCAGCAGCGTTTCTCCTCCTCCACCACGGCAGGTGCATGTCCCTGCGGCCGCCCTGAGCTGCCTCAGCCCTCGGGTGACAGCGCTGAGACCTCCCCGCCTGTGCTGCCGGGTCACCCTCGTGCTTCATCAATACTTAATGCTGCAGGAACATGCTGGGCTTGCTCACCTGCTGCCTCAGTTTCCCCACCTGTGTAGCAATATTAACCCTTGCAGACAAGGATGGCTGCTGGTGGCAAAGGTGCCAGGCAGGTGTTAGACAGCTTCGTGGCTCCTTGAACCTAAAAGCAACCAAAGCTGCCTGGTCCTCCCACCCCAGCCTTGCCCAGGGTCTCACCCCTTGCCTCCTCGCTCAGCCCTGAGGGTGCGAAGCAGCACGTTTCTGGGTGCACATGGCCCCGAACAAGGCAGCCACAGGTCTGGGGTGGGCAGAGGTGGCTGCTCAGCCCTATGCCCCGCAGCAGCCGGTGGGGCTGGCTTCCAGCACCACCTTCGCGCGCACCTGGTTAATTGTCAATTAACCGCCTGGCACCAGGCAGGAGCATCTCCATTAAGCCAGCTGCACGCTGCCACCGTCCCTGTTAAGCAGCAGGACTGGCTGCTCCGCCATCACGATACGGGAAGAGGCAGTCGCGGGAGCAGAGCCGGGGGCACACAGCTGCCCCGTCTCTCCCCCCGCACCCTGGAGTGCCCACCCTGGTCCTGGCTGGCCAATCCCAGGCGCTAACCACGCTGCATGGCCATGCCCGGGGACAGGCAGAGGGTCTGTAGGGTAAGCACTGGGGTTTCAGAGATTTTTGTTAGTCAATCCCCGACATCTCTCACCGGGTCCTCCAGCCCTGTTCTTCCAGGGGCCGGGGTGAGCACCAGAGCAGTGGGTTTGGGGGGGAAGAGCACAGCAGAGCAGAGCTGGGTGGCAGCAGCGGCAGGGAAGGGAGCGATGAGGGTGGCTGGGGCTGCGGGGTCCAGGCACACGCTTGTCTCCAACATCCTTCCCACGGCCAGCACACCCCTCGCCCGACGCGGCTCCCCACTGTGTCCTTCACCTCTGGGCTTCCAGCAGCGTCTGGACAAAGGTGTCCCATGAGGTGCGGTGCTCCCCTCTCCTCTTCCCAGATGGCTGGGAAATGGGGCTCCTCTGGCCCCCAGGCTCTAGGACAGGAACCAGTTTGCTCTTGATGATGATGCCACTCACCACCTTGGTTTATCACGTGAAATTCACACTCCAGGAGAGGAGGGACTGGGTGTCTGACACGGATGTGTCCAATTTCAGTAAGGTGCCTGGCACCTCCAGGGTGGGAAGAATGAGGCTGAAGGGGAACACGGGATCTCAGTGGGAGTGGAGTGAGCAGGACCAGTCTGATACATCCCACCACACACATGTGAGCTGCTCCTTGCAAGTGAGGGTGGCAGCAAGGGGGACTGCAGCTGCCCTGCCCCAGCACCGCTCCCCAGACAGCGCCAGATCTGTGCCCGCCATCGGTGGATGGATGGGGACTGGTGGATGGATGGGGACTGGGGGATGCTCTAGTGCCTTGGCTGCTGCAAGTCACCTGCAAAACCCGTCTGAATGGCCTGAGAGTGATCTGAATGGGGGGACCTCCAGCACGCACCACGCTGAGCCCCGCAGCATCTGCTGCCCAGGGCAAACCTCCTCATGAAGGGGCCACTGGGACAGCAGGGTTTGGGCACAGCTGGGGGTGGGGATCGTGCCCACCAAGAGGAGGCGTGAAGGGAGAGGGGTCAGTTGTGGGATGAGAAGGAGGAGGAGCAAGAGGAGAAGGAGGAGAAGGAGAGCTTGGTGTCCTTGCCTTGGTGCTGGCATCACCTCCTGTCCTACCAGGCCACCAGCACCTCCATCTTTCTTTCACCTGAATGATCCTCCCAACATCCCATGCAGACCCCATCTGACCCCTTCCCACCCCCCTACCCCCCCAGTTTTACACCTGGGGGCTGCTTTGAAGTCCCCATATCCTTCACCATCCCTACTGGGGGGTGCTCAGCAGCTCCAGGGTGCAGAGCAGAGCCCCACAGGTGGTGATGGAGCTGTGGGAACCAGTGCAGGAGCTGAGGAGGGACCACGCTGGGCAGTGCCCCCCTGGAAGGCAGATGGGGATATCTGCCCATGCCAAAAAACCCACCAGCAGGCTCCAAGGACTGAATTTGTGACCCATTTTTCTCGCTGCCAAGGAAAAATCCAGCTTTCATCATCACGACTTTGTACCTGGCTGCAAGGGCTCTCCCCTGGCCCCGCGGTCTGGCCGGGTGAGTGAAGAGCGAGCAGCAGCCGGGAAGAGGGGATCACGTCCCAGGTGCCCATCTCAACCCACAGCCCATCACCCTCGCCTCAGGCCACCCCACCAGCCGCCTGATCCCGATGGGAACCAACAGCCAGGTTTTCCCAGGGGTGTCTGCAGAGAGCTGGGATGGAGGGAGGTACAAGAAAACCCCCGCAGCGTGGAGGGCGTCTGCTCTGCCTTGAGAGGCAAAGCCACGCGTGCAGCACGCCCCGTGAAATGAAAATTCACCCGAATGCTAATTCAGACCTTGGAAACGCCGCGTGTGACGATCCAGCGCCGTCTCCTCGCAGAGCGCCGGGATGTCGCGGCGCAGCAGCATCTCAAGCGGCGCGTATTAAAAAATACTTTCACGGAACATAAAGTGGAAGTTGAGCGAATGAAACGATGGAGTCAAAATGAAATATTTTTACTTTCCTGAAACGAGCTTGGTGTTTTGACATGATCGGAATAAACATTTTGACACCGCTGAAACAAGGAAGTCAAAGTGATTCTGCTAGACTTCTCCTGGAGAAAATGGCAGCAAAACCGACAAGTTTCCAGGGAAAGATTCGGTTTCGATAAAACTCTGATTTCTGATGGAAAACCGTTCCAGACAACGTTTTCCTTCAGCCTTGCTCAGAGCAGCTTTCCAGGAGCGACCTGGGTCACCTCCTGAGCCACCTCCCAGCGCTGCAGCCGGGAGGGGAAGCTCACTCCATCCTCCCTGCGAAAGGGAGGGACGGGGAGGGACAGACACACCTCGGGGGCGAATTCTCCAGCATCTCGTAAGGGCTGATGCTGAACCCCTTCGAAAGGGGTGCAGGCAGCAGGGTTTGTCCCCTCCTTCATGTCCACGTTCATGCTCACGTTCACGTCAAACCACAGCGGGACTGAATTTTCATACTTTTATTTTGGGGGAAATTTCAACAACGAATGTTTGTAGTTGAAAACCAAAATCGTTGCGTTTTGAAGGGCTGGAGTTTTGCCAAAATCCCAAGCAGACGCTTTAGGAATCGTCTCGTGTAACTGACAGCTCCACTTTTACGTGATACGAGTTGAGTGGGAAATTTCTTTGCTGTGCTCTATCGGTATTAAATTTTGCTCCAGAACCGTGCTTAGGGACAAACCCGCTCTTTAATACCAGTAACACTTAATAATAATTTTCAATGCTAATTCCGTGTGATTAAACACACCTTCTCCCGATAGGAAATGGTGGATGTCGTGTAACAAGTTCATGGACCCTCTAACCTCACCTTCTGGAGTAGCCACCATGGCCAAACGCGAAGGCAGAAAAACCTCCCCAGCCCAGCACGCCAAAGGGCTGCATCAGCTCCTCTGGGCACAGCATCACCGTGACAGCTCATGGTCACTTGTCACCATCACCATCTCCCCAGGCAGAGTCTCCCATCATTTCAGCGAGGACCGGTTTGGCAAGAGACCTTAGTAGGATGTGATCATCTCCTGATGCCCCACGGGCGAGGGCACACAACCCCTGCCAAAGCCTCATTCTTTGTGGGGGGGCATCACTACACCATTACACCCCTGAGGTCTTCAGATGGGCTGTGCCAATCCTGACGGGAAGCATTTATTGGCAGTGGAGCCCCCTCCACCTCCCAGGCCCGTAGCAGGGGGCATACCCCACGTCCCTGGGCTCTGCTTTGTCCCGTGCCCTGCCAGGGTTCTGCTGACCTGGAGGAAATCATCAGCATCAGCCACCTGCCCCCGTGTCTCTCCTTGTGGATGGTGTGGATGGAGATGAGCAAAAGGGCACACCAGCCCCAGCACCTCTCCCAGTTCCACACCAAGGGGTTCCCACCTCCCTGCCAGTCTTTGCCCTCCATGACCACGACCACATCCACGCCGAGGGCTCGGTTACCCCTGAATTTGCCAGACTGATTCCTCACACTGAGATCAGTCACAGCTTCTTCCGTAGCTTCGACCTCTATTTGCATTTAGAGGCGAACACGCTCTCGGAGGGTGTTGCATCCTACTGCGGCGCCCAGGACTCCCTGCACCGTCGCTTCCTCGTTAGTCTCATCTGCCCGAGTGAACCGAAAATTGTTAAACACGTCGAGTGTGTCAGACCAGATATCATCAGGAACAGGACTACCTTTCGCCGTCACCCACGCTTGCAGACACACAGCAAAGAGTTATCCAAATCTTTCCCAGCTGTCTCCCATGTTTCCAGAGAGACTCAGCTCTGACAGGTCTTTTAACCCTTCCCTTCCACTGGGTGATGTTATTTTGGTTTCTTCTCTCCTCTCCTGGGCTTCAGGAGCCATGCTGGCCTTGCCCAGCTCCCCGCCGTCCAATCGCCCCTGTGGGCTCCTCTCCACCAGCATCAGAGATGTCTCCCACCACCTTCCACCTTGCTCACACACCCAGTGTCCACCCTGGCCAGAGACTGCACTGGCAGCCCTGGACACCCACACACAGCCCCTTCTCCTCCAGTTTTGGATCCCTCAAACTTAACACTGCTTCACATTTCAATTACAAACCCCAAAGCCTCTCAGCCGCTGGCCCGCGGCAGTGTCGTCCCTCCCATCCCCGGCTTGGCGCTCTCCCCACCGCCTCCTCCTCAGAGCGGGGCTGCGTGGCTGCCTTCCCAGAGCACATACTGAATACGCCGCTTCACGAGCCTGCCTTGGAGCAGGAGCGGGAATCAGGAGTAAAACCCTAGTCTGCGCGGCCAGCGTGTTTGAGAAGGGCCATCTGGCTGGGCTCGCCGTCCAAGCTCAATTTGCTGGATGGTTTTGAAGGTCACTGAGCAGAGCCTGAACGCGCTTCCAGATTTTCATATATAAATACCTGCATTTCCGAGGGAGAGAGCAGGAGCACACGCCTGTAGGAAGGGTCCGGGGACCGCTCACATCCTGCCTGTTGATAGGGGAGGTGGGCGGGACCCCAGAGCAAGGAAATAGGGCTGTAGGAGCACACGCACGTACATGCATGGACACACGCGTGCATACGGACACTCGCTGTCACACCCATGTGTGCAGTCGCACGTGCACATACGCGCATGCCACATGCACACAACCATACATGTGCTCACACACATGTGCCCACACTCATGTACATGCATGCACACACACACGCACCGTGCAAACAGACACACGCACCCGCTCAGAGGCCCAGGTTCTTCCAGCTGGGTCGGGCTCCATCCCCGAGCCAGGATGCTCGCACTGCCCAGGGCCACACTGCTCTGGCCGCAGGGCTGTGGCCCCTTTTGAAGCAGAGCCCTTGTGTCCACAGGCTCCAGAGAGCCCCTCACATCCCCACCAGAGCCAGAAGAGGAAGGGAATGGCCCTTGAAGACCCCTTGCACCAGGTCTTCCCATGCCCTTCCAGAGCCACCCAGCCTTGTCCTACACCACACGGATCAGGATCCAGGGCTCAGGACCTTCTCCCAGCTGTGCTGACCATTGCATGGGGACATCCAGCCCAGTGCCATTCTGACAAGACCAAAGCTCTCTGCTGCTTTCCTGGAGAGACCTGGAGGAAGGCTCTGGGCTCCCGCTGCCCCTCGGTGCTGTTCTCAACCTGCACCATGACAGCCATGCAGTCCAGTCATCTCCCTTTGCCCCCTGGAGAGCAAATGCTCTGGGCAGGCGGCTTGGTCATTGGCCAGGAATGAAGCATCCTTTGCGTGGGGCAGGGAGCCAGCAACCGGGGGAGTGGAGAAGGCAGTGCTGCTGGTCACCACCGTGGGGGGAACACGTTTTTCATCAGCATGTGCTGTGAGGTGCGGGGGGACAAGTGTGAGCATGGGTCACTGGGGACCGCTCGGAGCGTTTCGTAGTGCAGCCAGCTGACACTTTGCCGGGCTTCGCTGCCACTGCCAGTCTGCAAGAGGGAGGTTACCCCCATCAAAGGCATAGATCTGGTTCTTACAGCGATCATGGGAGGCTCACCCCATCACAGCAGGTGGGTCCTTCATCCCTGAGGTGGCAGGGAGCTCATAGCTTCGCTCTACCAGCACTGCACTGATCTTGGAAAGCCAGACGGGAGATTTGCCAGGGCCTCTGCAATGGGTTTAGGTCAGTGCCCACTCCCACACACCTCCCACCTCCAGCTGATGCTGAGGATCCCACCCGCCCTGGGAAGCCCTGCTTTAAGTGCAGGGAGAGCACAAGGTCCTAGCAGGACAGGGCACAGATGGGAGAACCCATCGAGAGGCAAAGATGCAGCCGGTGATGCCACAAGCCTGCAGAGGAGACAGGGCTGAGCTGGGGAGGTGCAGGAGGGCTCGATGCTGGAGGGCTGGGTGTTGTCTCAGTACCTCTGGATCCCCTGCTGAGCCTGGGTGAGGTGGACAGCAGTGTCCCATGACAGGGACACTCACACCCTCCGCGGGCAGCCCTGCGGCTCTTCCCCTTGAGCCCATGCTCACAGCCCGGGGGCTGGCTGCCTGCTGGGTGTCCACAAAGCAGAGTTGTCCCCAGGGCTGCCTCCAGCTCACCCAATGGGGCTGAGTCCTGCATCCAGCGCCTGGACACCCCAGCCTTGTCCCAGCCCATCTGCACCCTGTGTCTGGTCCCTACTGGTCTTTTCCCTGGGGCTGCACTCTTCGCTTGTGCTGAGCCGCTGCCTCCCCTACTTTTCCCAGACTTTCCACCTTTTCCCGGCTGGATGGGCAGCCCGATCATGCTTTGGGAGTTTCTCACCCCTAGCCCCCAGTGCCATGACACCCAGCCAGAGCTTTAGGAGGCAGAAGTGGTACTGAGAGGCATTTCTCACCCCCAAACTACGCACTTGGTCTTGAGGCTCATGCTGGGGAACATCCTTCACCTTCCAAAGCTCTGGCTGGGTCAGGCACCCCCCACCCACCAGAAGCCCCTCCAAGCCCTGTCCCAGGGAGCACCCGCCTGGGAGGGAGGGGAGATGCCGAGCCTGGCGTTGCCGGGCCCTGCCAGCCCGACTGGAGCACGGGGAGCAATTACGAGCAGAAAACAGCCGGTGCGAGGCGGGGAGGAGGGTGCGGCCGAGCGGGTCAGCGCAGGACCTGCTGCTGCTCAGCCATGCCAGAACCTTGCCGGGAAGCCTTAGGCGGGTGCTCGCATCTCTGTGAGCCTCACCCCGCGGGGACGTGCTCCAGCCCCTCCAGCTCCATCCCACTCCAGCCTCCTGGCTCAGCTTCCAAAGGCACCGGTGGAGGAACCCCACCGGCTGTGAAGCCCACGGTGCTGGGCAGGGGACTAGGAGCAGCCCCAGGGTGGGGAGGCCAAATAATATCTCTCTGTTCCGTGGAAAGTTACAGATGCCTCTTTTTTTCTAAAGGGTGGTGTTTTTTTCTTCCCCCTGTTTCTGCAGGTATGTGTCAGAGCGCAGTTTATTTTTAAAATAGAGTGCTCCAGTGCGGCATCCGAAGTGCCTGTGCTCCAGCATTCCTGCGGCTCGGCCAGCGGGGACCGGCTGACCTGGCAGGAGAGGTCAACCAGGAGAGGACGTGCAGTTCCTGGCCTCTGCCCCAGGGAGGATGAACCGCCAGGCTGTCCAAGAGAGCTGGAGGAGAGCTCTGCTCCGGGGACAGCCCAAAGCAAGGCACATCTCCTGCTCCAGTTGCTCAGCCGCACACGAGGCGCCCGTCCCGAGACGCCCCAAGAGGAGAATCCATCCAGCAGCCAGCCCGGGTCCCCCCGCTCCAGCCAACACGTGGCCCCAAACCCGGGACTGCGCTCACCCACCAGCTCCTCTCGCCAGCAGCTTTGCAAACAAACAGCAGGGCCTTACCCCTCGGGTCCTGGCGCGGGAGGTCCCACCCTGCACAGAGGAGCCTGATGGCTGAGGTCACCTGCACCCGGATTGCCTTGGAGACAGCCGGGTCAATTCATGCCACTTGCTTTTTGCCTCCAGCCTGCAGAAATGCAGAACTTCTGCCTTCCCCTGGCCTCTCCTTTCCTGCCTGCCTCAGTTTCCCCTAACCCTGGTGTAGCTTGCAAGAGATGTGCTATGCAAGGGGTGGTGCAGCACAGAGAGGTGACAGGCGAGCTCCTAGACAAGGGCAGGAAGGGAACTCTGAGACCTCATCCTCACTCCACAGTTGCACCAACACATGTTAACTCCAACCCTTGCAATCCCCTCGCAAACCCAGCATGCTCTCAGCACCCAGCACACGGAGAGGTGCTGCAGCATCAGCGTGGGAGAGGTGCAGCATGGGGGGTTCGAGAATCTCACAGCCCACTGAAGGACCAGGACGGTCCAGGCTTCCTGACCCAACCTTTGGGAAGTGCCGCCTCCAGCCAGCCTCAGATGGGCGTTCTTCATGCTGGATTTGAGCCCATGTTCTGCTCTCCACCCGTTCTTCTCCCACGCAGAGGGCCAGTGGCCAGTTACTTCTGGGGTTATGGGCTACAGCCATGGACCAGGAAAACTGAGTGACACAGGCATCATGTCCTGCCCGGTCTTAGGCTCTTTGCTGTGGTTGTAACCATGGGGAAACCCTTCCTGGTGATGGTGGAGTAACTGCCCTGGTTAGGAGATCATGATGTGCCCAGCACAGACCTAGGTGAACCAGGACATTTGCTGTCAGCTCTACCCAGACCAGCACCACAGAAGATTCCTTCTTCTTCCACTTGCCATGGGCATTTGACAGAGTGAAGGATGTAAATCAGGATCAAGGACCCCATTTCTCTCCCAGCCAGCTGTGGACATCTCCTGCATTGGCTGTGGCACTTCTCCTGCATTGTGAGCGAATTTAGAGGGAGTAATTAACTTTGTGCCTGTTTTTCCCCAGACAGTGGTGGAAACCCAGAATTCCCCAGGGAATGGCCTTTACAGGCTGCATTCTTGGGGCTTTGCCTCCCCCCAAGGTGCAGTGCAAAGGTTGCACATCCCTAAAAATGCTCCTCTGGCCTATCAGGGGCTTGGCTAGCTTTGGCAGTGAGCTGGGGAGTGTGTCAAAGTCTGGGTGAATTATCTCATCTTCTGCAGGCCTACAACAAAATGTCTGTCTCGAGCCTCCGATGTGCTGCAGACACGCCAATAGCTCTGCAATTGGCTGCCTAAAAGCTGGGCAATCTGCAGAACTCTTCAAGCACCAGCCAGTGTGAGATGGAGCGTTTCAGTGCCAGGTAATCTGCATTTAAACACTGCAGGCACCACTACCCAGGATGGAAAGGTGGGAACTGCACTGCTGTAGACAATCTGGTTAAGCAACACCCAGGAGATGGGAAGCTGGCAGTGAAGACGCGCCAAAACTCTCGCCCTAGCACTGAGCATCCACCTCAGCCTTTCCTGCAGCCCTCTGCCCTTTGCAGCGTCCTCCTCAGGGCCGTGGCCCAGCAGCACTCAGCTCCTGCTCGACGAAGATCTTGGCCTGGACCAAGCAGGACAACGTCCCTGCTCCTCCTCTTGACAGCGTACGGGCTGAACCACTCCTCCTCCTCACGTGCCTCTACCCCGACACCCAGCTGGTCCCTTATTTGTGTCAGAAGACTTCAGGACGGGAATCCATGAGCCAGGTTGAGGTAAAATATGTCCTCACTCAGGGAAACCAGCCTTGAGCACAGGCATGGGCAGCTCCCAGTTGGTGACATGTCCCAAGGGGTCAGCCAGACCATCACTGGAGAACTGACACGTGTCTCTTCCAAGAGGCAAAGCAAAAAACCACCCATTTTCCAATTTATTGAAGCAGAACATATCTGACAGTGCCAATGCCACCTTACTTATGGTTATCTAACACAGCTGAGGATGAGCTCAACGCCATGCAGTAACTGTCCCTTTCCCCTTGCAAGTCACATCACACTTGTGTGATGTCCAAACATTGAAAGACCTGTTCCACTCCCAGGAGATCCCAGCACATGGGTCCAGACAGAAATGGGGAGCACTGGGAGCAAGGGGTCCTCCAGATCATCTGCTTCATTGTGCTGAGGGTTACAGGCAGTATAGAGACAGAGAGGGGTCTGAAGGAGAGTGATGGGGAAGCTCTGCAGATCATTAGAGGCCTTCAGCAAGTGCGGAGGGCACCAGAGAGGAAGTCGCTAACAGGTCATATCTGCTGAAGTTGGCATGTAAACCCCTAGACAGGGATAATAACAGCAGTATTTCATCCCGCAACTTGCATAGACCCCCCAGCACAGCTGCCATCAGCCCCCCAGATGTTTCCCCACACATTAAGCAGAATTACAGGAACCCCAGTTTGTACTTGTTTAGGGGCCGTTGTCACTGTTGCTCCCATGAGAAAGATGGATGTGGTGCATTGGGGTGGGAGTTGAGCACTTAATCCCCCAAAGCCACTTCTGAAGTCTCGGCATTAGCTAAAAATCCATGTCAAAGGCCATTCAAGGCCACCCTGGATCATCACATTACAGCTGGTGGGAGCAGAACCATGTGAGTACCTGAGGAACTATGCAGCAAACACTGCTCAAAGAATAATTATTGGGAGTTTGAGTCCACGGCCAGTGAGGTGGGCAGGACCCCTTTGGTGTGGTGGTGTGCACCTCCAGGTGGACAGATGCCTCCAAGGAGGCACAGGAGGGCTGAGAAGCTCTTCAGATGCTTTCAGCAGTGTCCTCCAGTAAACGCCGTCCGCCTTGCACGCAGGACGCTCTGCTTGTTCATGCAGAGACGCGCTGGCACCTTGCCTGGGGAGGGTGGTGCTGCACTTTCTCTTCTACGGAGCAGCCACGGCCAAGACGATTTCCCCACACGGAGCATCTCCACCCTGGCTGGTGTCCTCTCCTCCCAATTCCCGGAGAAGCCTTGCAGGGGGTGGGGAGGTGGCAAGTGCTGTGGTTTCGGTGCTGTCCCAGAGCGGACAAATCATGTCCCTGGACTGTCACCTCCTCTGGAAATGGTGTTAACATCTTTGGTTGCTGGTCTGTCCAGTCAGTGTCCAGGATAGTGCTTTTAGCCCTCTCCTTCCAGAGTTTTCACTGGCTGTCCTCAGGTTCTCCCACACAGCCCTCTGTGGCAACCTCCTCATGTGCATATCTCTGTCCTGATGGAAGAGGACATGTCTGGAGATGCAGCCCACACGGTTGGAGGTGCTGATGAAGGAGCTGATGTGTTTGGACCTCCCTTTACTCAACACTCATTAGACTGCAGCTAGATACCTCATCTGGTTCTGGATCTACCAATGGGCATCAGTAAAGTGGAATGATTTCAGAGGAGACCACCAAGATGGTCCAGGGGCTGGAGCATGCGACATCGGGAGGAGAGGCTGAGGCAACAAGGTTTGTTTGGCCTGAGGATGAGAAAGCTTTAAGGGGGATCTTCAAGGCCATCTACAAGGAGGTCATTGAGAAGGCAGACCCAGGCTCTCCACAACTGTCCACAGCAGGAGGACAAAAGACAGCAGACATGAGTCAAAAAAAGTCTGGACTGGATATAGGGGAACATTTTTTCACATAGGGAAAGTCAAACATCTTAGCAGGTTGCCCTGGGAGGCTGTGCAGTCTCTGTCCTTGGAGGCCTTCAGGACCCAACCAGGCTTGAAAAAATCCCTGAGCAACCTGGTCTGACCCTGCCTGAAGCAGAAGGTTGAATGACAGAAGTCCAGAGCCCCTTCCACCCTGGACTTTCCCATCATGATGTGTGGCTGCTGGTGGTGGGGTTTTCTCCTCCTGCACAGCTTTTCCCTCATTACATCTTCTTTCCTTAAAAAGCCATCTCAGTGTTGGAGGAATGTCTTGGGAATGGTTTTCTGCTTTCACTTCAGGAACATTCAAGGTTGCTTCCATTTCCTGGAGGCTTGGGGGACTTTTCACACCCGTGATGGATAGTGTGCCACGGACAGCCAGCCCGACACGAGCACTGAAGCTGCAAAGCAGAGCTACTCCAACCCACAGAAATGCAACTCCACGAAACCGTAACTGCGCCTTCTTACATGTATTCAGGCTGCAGGGTGTTTAATTACAAGATCCCAGATTATTAGCACGCGCTCCTGCCTTCTTCAGTGAAGGAGGAGTGATGTGTCTGGAATGACAACGCTGCTCGATGCTTTCCTCGGTGCTCATTCAGTGAAACACAGGCTCCTTCACGTCCAAACCGTGCACTGCGCCGGGTAGAAGGAGCCTGTGTCACTCCTGCCGTGAGCAAGACAGGAACCACCGGCAACACAGGAGCAAGGGAAAGGGTCAAAAGTAGCAGAGTTCTTTCTGCCTTTCTCCATCCAACCATCTCTGACCAGCTCCCCTCTACCCCACCCACCCACCTCCCTCTAGACAATTATTCTTTAGTCCTAGGGGTGGGTCCTGGGAAGCTCCTTCTTGAGCATTTGTAGAGAGGGACAGGACTGTGGGGCAGTCCCGTGCAGAGGGTCTGGCTGTGGGGGTGGGAGGGATGTGCCAGGATGTCACTGGCACCTCTACAATCTGGCACCAGCATTCCGTTCGAGGTGCCACCCCCTGGGCAGAACCTGGGCTCTAGGCTTGCAGGAGGGGATCCCCCGGGGTAAGCTGCAGCCAGGGCTCTGGTACAGACCCTGCTCCTTCCTCCACGGGCAGAGCAGTGCCTGTCCCAGGCTGGGACATCCAGCGCAGCCCCGTTCCCGCTCTGGAGACCAGGCTGGAGCTGGCTGCTGTGGCACAACCCTCCTCGCTGCGTGGGCACCCCACGAGCACACGTGAGAGTGTGGGACCCGCATCCTGCCTGCCTGGTGCTCAGCCTGGGAGGCCAGCTCAGGGCAGAGCCAGCTGTCTGCTCCCAGCAAGGAGCAGGCGGGGGACTGGCCTCACTCCGCTCAGCGGAGAGCAATTCAAAAATTGCTGGAAGGCTTCCACTGGAGGAAAAAAAAGGTGTCAGTGAAAACTTGTTTAGCCAAGCGGGCTTCCCTGGCACAGGGACTGGGGCTGGGCAGCTCCCTGCTCTGCCGTGGTCCTTTTCTCATGCCAGGTGGGCCGGCAGACGCTGGGAGCAGAGTGGATCTGGCATCCGAGGGGATCAGCATTCGAGGCTGCGCAGCTCCCTATGGGGGCACAGGGAACGGGGTATCCATGGGCCAGCCTGGCTCTGCCTCAAGGTGCAAATGTTTTCTAGAGCTCAGCATCCTCCCAGCTGCAAAGGCCTTTCCAAAGAGCTTCCCTCCAACTGCCCACACGCTGCCTGTCCTGCCCACGCTATCCCGTATGGGGCCACCCGCTCTGGTCCTGCCCACCCGCCTGAGTCAGCCGAAGGGACTTCCAGCGCCGCCATGAACCACCGCACTTGCTGCTGACCCAGCTGGGACTCCAAAACCACCCACCACCACCCCCAACGCCTTGTTGGAGGACAGATACTTAACCCTGGGGTCACACGGGGGTGACCCTTCGTGGTGGCAGACATGAGGATGGCTCCAGCTCCCTCCTGCTGCTCCCTGGGGCTCAGAGCCAGCCCAGCCCTTTAAGAGTGAACACCTCCCCTCGGGGGTCAGTGGGTCGGTACGGACAGCAGCTGGGGTGTTTCCTTCCATCCAGGACCCACCAGGATTTTAATTTGCAGGTGGGGAGTTCTCCTTCCCGTTTCCGCAGCCTCTCATGCTGGACATCATGTCCCAGCGCTGCCCCCACACAAGGTGCTCGGGTGCCTTCTGAGGTCTGGAAAAGCCTCGGTGCTTTTGTAGCCCCATACATGCCTCCCACCCTGGGGTTTGTTCTGATCACTTCAGGCCGTGCTTCATCCTCCTTCCCAACTCTGCAGGTCCCCTTGCTAAAAAATGGCACCTGATCTGCTGGTAAATCACCAGCTGCTCCACTGGAGCTCTCGCCTCCCTGCACCCCAGCTCCCAGGAGGTCTCCCACTTTCCTCCATGACCCCCACGGGAGAGCTTTCCTGCAGACAAAGTCACTTAGAGCATCTCCTGCACCAGCCTGGCTGGCATCCCCGCCCCAGGGCAGCGGTCCAAGCAGCCCTGCAGGACAGGCAGACCCCGAACGCGCCGAACAGATGGGCTTGGATGCAAGCAGCCAAGAGGCCATGTAAATACATGTCGTGCTTGGAGGACAGGGTTCCCATCAGTGAATATCTGGCTGGCTGTGCATGTTTTGTAGGCAGGGGAATGCTCGGCTGCTAATCCACGTAATCCTGCTCTAGGCTGGATTCATTTTAAAAAATAAATAAGTGGCTGAGAGCAGGTTTTGGTCCATCTGACTCAAGTGCTGGGCTCTGCCGGGGAGAGGCAGAACCACAGGAGCCTTATTTACATTGGTTTTCATTGAATGTGCTGCTTGGATCAAGGAATTAAAGGACTATAAGGCAAGAGTAACCTGCAAATCAGGCGAGGGCATCCCAGCCGGTGCACAGGACGTGAGGATCTGATTAGCCACTTGCCTGTACTTTAACGCCTGTTTAGTGAACCATTTTTTACTCAAATCTGGCATCCAGACACACATACAAATGAAACAGGCTGCTGAGCCTAATTTTGGAAATTTTGGTTAAAGAGCAGAGTGACACTGGAGTAAACCACCCAAGCCATATCCTAGCACAGGGCAGAGCAGAAGGAAGACCCTTTGTCGGGTTGTTTTCCCCGTGGTTATGGTGGCACGGACCACGGTCTGGCTGGTGACAGAGCTTTGGTCAACCTCTCACCCCAGGAGAACCTCGTGAAGGGCAGCATCTAGTCGAGCTGCTCTGTCCTGTGTTAAAGGAAATAACGCATCGTCACTTTTGCTTTGCTCCTAAGGAGAAGGGCAGCCGTGACCATCAGCAGTGTGCCAGGAGGAGCCGGGACCTGAAGGGACTTGCACGGGCTGCGCATCAGGCACCTTCAGTCAAGAGCCAAGTTTCTGTGATGATCTCAGGGCCAGATTCACCATTGCGGCTGCTCTCCACCGGCGGAGACACACACTCCAGCCTACTGAGACTGGCAGGAGGCGGAAGCCAAAAGGCCCTTTGCAAAAATTCACCTGTGGTTGTCACAGCCTGAGACAATCTGGCTGCTGTGCCTTGTGTCTCCAGGTTCCTCGGTATGGTGCTGATTCCTGCGTCCACCCATCCCCAGTATGGGAAATGCCTGACCCAGATTCAGGGCTCATTAGCAAGTCAAGTTCCTCATGAAAAGCAGGTTCTTGATGCTGCATCTGACCATGAGTAACTCCACATCGTTGCACAACACCTTCTTGTGCCATCTTGCTTCCCTTGCCATCCTGACGAAATCTGAAGCCCAGGCATCACCCTCAGTTGGTTCTGGCAGGTCCCTGTGGCACATGGGTAATGCTGTACTCAAGACATCTGCTGGACCAGGGCCACCAGGTTTCCCAGGCCAGGAAAACCTGTTTCCCAGGTGAAATGGCTTTAGCTTGTAAAGGAAGAGGACCTGACTCTAAATACTCTTAGACCCCAGCTAGAAATAAAATTGTCAGACCTTTCCTGGCCTTTGTTCTCAGGCCAACTTCTCACCAAAGTCCACAGGTGAGCCTCAAGAGCTGTTTTGCTGCAGGTCAATCACTGGGCTGGGGCTGTCGTGCACTGCGCAGGTGTTGGGGGTAGGAGGCACTGGAGAAGGACAAGGCAGTGTTGGAATGCACACTAGTGTCTGGCACTGGGAAAAAAGTGTGGAGGGGTGTGAAGGAGGAGGAATAACCTGCCCCATTGGGAGTTTCCCCTGAATCCTGGCCAAATAAAACCCCACAGGAATTAGGCACCTCCGTGCCAGAGGTGAGAACATCTGTGTTTGCTTTGGATGGCTCTGACTGTCCTGCAAAGCAAAGTCCTGGCAGGATCAAGCTGTCCCAAGTCTGATGGGCAGTAGGCAACGCCCAGGAGAGGCTGGCAGGATGGGCAGCAGGGAGAGGCAGCCCCAAGGACATGCTAACGGACACAGCATGCACAGTGTTTGCTCCCCTCCTCCCTGCTGGCGTGCAGGAACATCTGCCAGCCCCAGGGTGTTGGTCTGATGCCTCCTGTTAAGCTGGCACAGACTGCCAGTTCTACATCCCCTCATTAATGAAGCACTCACTGCGTTACCACCAGGGTCAACAGTTTGCATCAACTACCCCCAGCAAGTCTGACGACCACAGGAAAACCGAGCACTGAGCCAGCAACATGTGCCACACTTAGAGCCTTCAGCACATCGCCCGGGGTTACTACTGTGCACCAACGCTGGGCTCTGAGTGCCCCAAACATGGCCAGGACCCTCGGAGCATCCTGCATACTCCTTTGCACTCCTGTGGTCTAGGTCTTCTGAAGGCAGTGGAAGATTCCGTACACGCCCATGGGGCCTGGGTCACCTCTGAATATGTAAGGGACAACCATGGTAATGGACCAGTGTCACACAGGATGGCGTGGAGTGCCATATGCTCTGTGCTTGGACATAGTGGGTGAAGGTGGGAACTACCATGAGCATCCCCCTAAGGCCACCCAAGCCCTTGCCAAACAGTGGCAAGTGAGGAAAGCTTGCAAGACACTCAGGGAAGAAGAATTTTGCTGGTCCATCTCGTAGGTGAAGTTTGACAGATGTGTCTTGCTTAGAGTCTTGCAGCAGGTCATCCTCCTTCACCTTGTCTTTGCTGGACTGAGGTCTCATCATCGCTGGGTGGAATCAGACCCCACCTCCGTGGGAGCTCACAGCAATCCTCCCATCTCATGCAGAACCACCTCACCACACAGGCGGGGGTGTCCGAGGCCTCAGCAGGCGCTTCCCCATAACCAGCCTGTGCCCTGGGAAATACACATGGCCTGACATGGAAATGCTGGAGCAATTCTCAGAGCACTCCACACTTCAGGAATCCCAGAAGGCTGCAGGAGCCTGTTCCTCCCCACTCACCCCTAGGTCCGGAGGACGGCAACGCCCTCGCATCGCGCGCTGCCCAGAGACAGGACACCTTGCCAGAGAAACCTATTTCCTTGCGCAGCAGCCCCTGTCAACTGCAAACCTTTCCCTGCCTGGTGATTTAGCTTCCCTCCTGCTTTGAATTAGGGAATAAAACCCAAAAGTTTTAATGTAATGGAAGTCAGTGCGTTGGCCTTGCAAGTTGTTAAGATTTAAAAAGGCAACAATAAATCTGCTGTGCTGAGAAGAGCTCTCAAAAAAAAAAAAAAAAAAAAAGGGTAGATTTGTTTTCTCTTTATTATCTTCCAGGTGATTTTCAAGGCTCACTGGAATTTTCTTTCTCATTAATTGTTCTCCCGTCTGAATTAAGAGCTCTGTCACCTCCCAGACCCTGAGCCAGGCATGAGCGACCGGTAGGGCCATAGCAGCAAGGCAAGAGTTAATGCCATTCCTGCCCTCCTCAGGGGAGGCTCGCCCTGGTGCTGGGTCACATGCTATTTCTTACCTTCTTCCTTTCCTCAGATCAAATCAAAACATTCAAGGTCGTGTGTCCTTAAGAAGGGAGATCCACATTTCACAGAAATGCAGATTTTCGAGCCGTTATCAGCGGCTGGTCTGAACTCCGACCTTTCCTGCTGCTGCAGGGCAGAGGAGATCTGCACAGCTCACTTAGTCCTTTCTTTGAGGGTTCATGGAGCTGAGCTCTCCTGGGAAGACCTGAGCACCTCAAACCCTGCAGAACGTGGATCTTCCTGCTGCCCAAGCCGAGCAGGGATCAGCCTTGATGAAACCTGGAGAGCAGGGAGCAGTTTGGGTGCCTGCTGTGGATGGGGGTCTCCTCGCAGGACAGTGCTGTCCTGTCTCAAACCTCCTCACTCCACCCCTTCCTCTCCCAGTCCTGCACGTGGTGGTTCCCCATGAGCCAGAGAAGGGGACAGCTGGTAGGAAGAGACTTAGGCTCTGTTTGGGATCTCACCCAAAGCTTCTGAGCAGCAGGAGGTAGCAAAGCAAGCTGGGAAGAGGAAAGTGATGCTGAAGGCTGTAGTCACATCCTCCTCCTCCTCAAAACATCCCATTCATCCAGCACAGCTATTTACTACCCCCTGAGACCTGACAGCAGAAGCTGGATCACAGCGTTCAGTATCAAGCCAGCAAAGAGCATAGACCACCAGATCCCAGAAAGCAGGTCCAGAACTGGTCACCTCAACCCTGAGAAAAACTAAGACCTGCAACGCAGACAAGGCTACAGAGGAGGGAGCAGCTTTGGAGGGGTGATGGGGAGAGGCAAAGTGCCTGGGGAAGAGTGTGTGTGGACTCACCACCTTCTTTAGTACCAGGGAGACAATTAAAAGCTCACCAGAGATTGAAAATCAGGTGACCTCAGAGTCTGCATCAGTCTGGGGCCAAAACCTGGAGTTTTCTGCAGAAAATTTGCCTAAAAGGCCCAAGAAGGAACAATCCCATGTCTGTGTGATTGCTCACATGCATATCAGGAGCTCTGGACTTTAATGTCCCTTGTTCCAATTGTCCAGATGGAGAAGCAGTTGCTCACAGCGTTGCCCAAAACCAGCAGCTCCCGCTGGAGTGCATTGAGGTAAAGTCTTCATCTTCCTGGAGTCGCTCATGTGAACCCCTGACAAGCAGTTAAATAACACCATGAAGAATTAATCACAACCCCAGGGATTTACGAGCACTAAGCTCACCGCAAACACCGGGAGAAGCTGCCAGCAGCCCTGGGTTTTCAGTCCCAGGGAGCCCCAAGCACCAGCACAGCACGAGAGGTTGTTATTGGAGATGGCACAATTAGGCAGGAGCAAGCGGCTCCAAGCATATGGCCCGTTTCCATCCCAAAATTCCCCCATAAAAACACTCTCTGTGCAGCAATCACCCGGGGAGGAAGGTGAGGTTTGCACACACTGTGGAAGGGGAAAAGCCGAGCATGCCAGAGCCGCAGGGCAGAGACCTGCTCAGATGCAAGGCTGGGGAAGTGGCAGAGCTCCTGCACAGGAGGGACAGCTCTGCATGAGCTTCTTCAGAGGATGCTGCCCACCATCACCCACATCTCTGGGCATTTGTCTCTGCAGGGTCCGGTCTGCTGCAGACAAAAGCCTTCCCTGTCACGGACCTGACTAGCAAGGCCAAGTCCAGGATCAGGATGGCGATGAGAAGGTGTCACTCAACTGGCATGTGGCGGTGGGTTTTGGCCTCCCATCAGGCAGGGGTGTCCCAGTGCTGGCCCTGTCGGGGGCTTTCTGCACAGCCCATGCTCCCTTTCCCGCAGCTAGAGCATGTGAGTCTCCAGGAACGGATCCTGAAGAAGGGCCTCATCCCTGAGCAGCTGCTCCCAGTGCCACAGCTGCCCATCCAGACCCAGATGGAGCTCACTGTCCCCAAACACAGGTTAGCTGCTTGGTGTGGTACTGCGGGCACCACGGTGGAATCCAGCCATGGCTGGGTGCTGGCGGGGTAAGCAGCACTTTCTCCTGATGGGATTTCCACTTTACAGAGAGAGCCTTGTCTGCACTCAGCTGAATGGGACATGGTAATCATGGCTTCTTTGGGGGTGAAATGACTTATTTTTGCCATGAAACACAGCCTGGCCTGGCTGGAGCACGCCGTGCAGGCAGGCTCATGGGCGGTGGAGGAAGTGATGGTGAGCGATGTGGCTGTGGGCTGCCCAGCTAGACCTGGTTGAATCCCACTGATGGGTCAGTGCTTTCCCCAAGGTGACCTTGTCACCACGGCAGGAGCCATCAGCTCCTGGCCATCTCCAGGCACTGCGTGTCCTTACAAAGCCAATCATCAAAAATAGCGCAGAGTACACGGTGCTGCATGTGACCAAGGGCAAAAATAGCCAATTTAGGAGCAGCTAATGCAGAGGACCGAATGAGCATCTTCTGGTGGACTCTGAGAGCCAGTTAAGATGAGCAAGACCTGTGCATTTAGGGCTTATTCAGAAACACAAGTCAAGAATCTGTTGCTCCCTGTCCCCACAGGACCTGGCTCTCCCCTTGGCGTCCCACACCCCACAAACACCCATTGTTCCTAGACCGGCTTTCATCTGCCTGTACCCTCTGTCTCCCTGTCTCCAGGCCTGCAGAAGGTGAGGGGGCACCTCTGATGGGTCCTCAAGACCTGCCCAGGTAGCAGCACATGTGCTCATTTCAGAAGGTGGCCAGAAATCTGTTCCCTTTGCAAAGAGGAGCTGGCTACCAGTGAATGATCCCGTTTTCATTCAACCTGAGAATGCCCACAGGGTGATGCCTAGGAAGGTTTTTATTGGGATAAAACCATATTTTTCACATATTTTTTCCCTCCTTTTTTTATTGTGTGTTGGTTACATAGAGTAGTGCCAAGCCACAGCAGGTAAAACCTACCCCTGAAGACTTTTACTGCCCAAAATCTCTTTCAAAACAGCAGAGAGCATGGCACGCTGTATCCAGAGGGAACTTAGGTTTTACTTCTGTGGATACTACAAGGACTACACCAAAATGAACATGATCATCAAGAGCACGGTGACACCCAGGGTAAAATGCCAAGAAGTGATTCCTTCCAGCCTTCCTTATTCAAAATATAGTGGATACGGTACTGGGCAGCCTGCACTAGCTGCCCCTGCTCTGGGAAGAGGGGTTGGACTGACTGATCTCTGGAGGTCCCTGTCAGCCTCACTTCTGAGCTGTGTGGTACAGCCCAGTGTGGTGGAAGCAGCATCTCTGCCGTCCATACGCTCCCCACTGCCCAGGATCAGCTCCTGCCCATTGCAGCACCACATCGTCTCACTCCCTTGCCAGAAGCAGGGTGGGGGCCACAGCCACTGTCTGTCTGGCCTCCATGGTGATGGGTGTCCTCTTCTCCTGACACTTGACCCAGCCTCCTGGCTGGGGAGGTGCCAAGCAATGAGTGCGGCTCTATCCCAACCATTTCTGGCAGGAGATGGCCTGAGGGATGCAGCCAGCAGCTTCCTTGGTCTGGGGACTCGCAGTTACCAGGAGGCATCCCCACACGTGGACACTTTACATGCCAAGGCACAGCGGCAACTGGCACAAGGTGTGCCCAAACCTCCGTCTGCAGCTCTCCCAGCGCCCCAGCCAGCTCCAGGGTGTTCCCATGGGGTTTATGGAGAACCACCCACTGCAGAGCAAGCCCATGGCACCAACACTTGCATCACACATGGGACAGCCCAGTGAGGAGATGTCCCGCCAAAGACCGGGGGGCAATACGTGCCATGGCATTTCGTCTGTATGTCAATATCTCGGGACTCCTGGTTTTCCCTTTTGCTGCCAGCCCAAGTCTGAAAGTTATATAAAGACTGTGGCAGGGCCGAGCGTTCAGTCACATCCCAGCACGAGCCAATCCAGATCTGTACGTTCACGTGAAAAATTGATCCGTTCCTCGCTAATCCTGGCAAGTTAGATTATAAGACTGAAAAGGGCACCAGATTTTGTTTTAAAGGGGTTATTTTCATTCTCAAGCTGTGTCATTGAAAGCTTCAAAACCCAACAGTGAGACCCGGTGGCACCTCAGCAGATAACACACAGTCTGTGCTGCTTGGAGGCAACTGCGCCTCGTAACCTGCTTCTCCCACGCGAGCTCACAGTGGTGTTATCTGAATTTCCCCCAGCCACGAGTTATCTGATGAGAGAGTCCTGAAGCTGCTTCTCTGCTCTGCTTCCCAGAGCTTCTTATTGATTGCAACCTGTCCCCGCCGCTGAAGGTCTCAGGTGTAATCAGGGGCTCTGCACAGTGCCACACAAGTGCTGCCGAGTGCCAGCAGCAGCTCCTGCCAGCCTGGCTCGAGCATCTTGTCATCAGCTGCCTGCATCCCACTAACATTCAGACGAAAACCTGCGTCCGGCCCTCTCACCCACCAGCCTTTCTTCCCCCTTCCACGGGGGCGCGGGGAGGATGCAGAGCGTGGAGGAGAGACGCTGGTTTCGCTCGCACACCACAGCAGAACTGTTTGCCCAGTGCTGTAGGTGATATGAAGGGGTCCCTCTGCCACCAGCTGGTTGTGGAGCCATCGCCGCTCGTTCCGGGCAGCCAGGGCTGAAATGCTGCAGTGCTTTATCCTGGGGCCAGTGGTCTCCTCTAAGGTGGGCAGAGGGTCCTGAGACGGTGGTGTGTTCAAGGCAGCCTGGCTAGGGTGGGGATGGGGGGCTCAGGCACCCCGTGATCATCAGTTGTGCCCTGGGAAGGGAAAAATCCTCTGAATACCATCACCGTGAGCTGCTTTCCAAAGAGATGTGCAGAGGGACAAGGCTACCAGGACTCTACCCTGGAGCTGTGAACCGGTGTCTGTCAAGCAAAGCTGCACAAAATAGGCTCTTTATTATGAAAAATCACTCAGCCACACACAGCAGGGATGACCTGCCTGGAGAGCAAGAGGTGATTTTGTTCACTACTGTGAAGCTGCAGTCGGTCCCACAACTGACCTTACAACATGTCCCAGCTCCAGTCAGGGACCTCCGCTGCTGAGTCCTGCTTGTCTCTGACCCCTGGCTCAGGACACACGAGCATCCCTGGCTTCCCCTGCCTCATCCTGGGACACCCCTGCTCCTGGGCACCCGGTCCCCACGCCAGCTTCCAGGCAGCTCCTGCTACACCCATCTTTGGGCTCTCGCTGTTTGCTTTCTTGTCTCTGGGCTGGGAGGAGGTGACAGTGGATGCTGCATTTGCCAGGGAGTTCCCTGATTCCACAAACCGAAGCTTTAAGCAAAGCACCAAAGGTTGTAACGGAATGAGAAAGGTTTGTCCATGGTTTTGCTCCAGGAATGCAAATCCCCGAGGGACTGGAGGCACAGGAGGCAGGTTAGATGAGACCAGCCTCCCCCAGCATGTGCACATAATGGAGTGGCATGAAGGCAAGCGAGCTAAATATTAAACCCTTGCAGATCAAGCCAGAAAAGACTTGGAGGAGCAGCTTGCTAATGGTGCAAAAGCTGGTAATAAAAGCTTTTTCAAATACATCAGAAGCAAAGTGCCTGCCAAAAATTCTGCAGGGCCAAGAGATGGAGAAGATGTAAGAGAAACACTCTGAAAGGAAAAGGTCACACAGATGAACTATCTGCATCATCGTTTGCAGGGAGAACTGCATGAGGTCCCAGTGCCAGAGCAGTTCTTTGGGGATGTGGGTCTGGGAACCATTTCAAACCGAAATATCAATCAGAAACAGGAGCAGAACACCAGAACTAGGTGGATTTAACTCAGTAGATCTGAGGAACACGGTGGTGAAACCACTGACCTAGCGAGCCACGATTGTCCTCGGTACCAAAGGAGTGGGGAGGGCAGATGTGTCACCTTCTGAAACGGGCTTGGGAGGTGATCCAGGCAGGCAGACCAGAGCCTGGCCCTGTACTCGGAGGAGAGTGCAAGGTGGGAGGGAGATGCAATATGAGTTTATTAGACCGCATGGCCATGGTGGTTAAAACCAGAAAAGTTTCCAGCACACAAAGCTGGAAATCTGCTCTCCGCACTGCAGGGCTTGTGCTCCCATCACACAGGCTATTTTTCACACCTTCCCTGAGCCTGGTGTCTTGCTCACAGACCCGTGTGTCTGGGGAGGGTGAAAATGTGCTACCAGGCTCCTACCCTGATCCTCAGCCGGAACAACCTCTACTCAAGCTGGTCATTAACCTTTGGCCCCCGAGGTGGCAGAGCTGCCTGCCCTGGTTTGGCTGCTTCCCTCTGAACAAGTTGTGCCTTAAACGTGCTGCTCTCTCGCCCCCTCTTAGGAAAATCCAGACAGCCGGGTACAACACCAGCACCTGCAGTTTCGACAGAGGAATCCAAGGATGAGTAATGGGAAATAAAACTGCAGATGAACTTCAGCGCCACTGAATACACGGCACTGTACAGCGGGAAGAACAAGGCTCCATCGATGTGTGTGAGACTCTAACTCGTATTACTGAGGGCAATGCAGGGAGTGCAACCAAACCACCAGCTCAGAACTCAGTGGTGGTCCAGAAGGCAAACTGAAGGAGAGGGTCAGAGAACAAGACACGACGCACCGTTCTGCAGCTGCATGATCCTGATGTGCACAGTGTATCCCTGCCATGACAAAGGGAAAGGCAAATGACGAGGGCACCAAACGGCAGACCGGAGGATTCGGGTATAACCCAGCTGGAAAGAAATCAAGTACCCTGTGGCGTGGGGAAGATGTGAACGAGAGAGGTCTGACAGCAGTTCGTAAAACTAGCAGCTGCACCAGGAGGGAAGCACTGGTGTTTCTTACATTGCAGAAGCTGAGGTTACCCTGTGGAAAGATCAGGTCAAACCAAGCCACCTCTAATCACCCTGTGGGATTCATGGCCACCCAATGCTGTGGAACTGAAAACGGTCTTTGGACCCAGACTGGGATTAGGAATCATGGGATCGCAGGATCGTGGGCAGATTTAGGGTGGAAGGAATATCTGGAGGTCTCTGGTCCAGCCTCCCATTCCATGCAGGGCAGGCTTCAAAGCTACAGCAGGTTGCTTAGGGCCTGGTCCACTCAAATTTTAAAACTCTCTGAAGGTGGAGATACCATCTCCCTGGGGCACCTGCTACAGGTCTGCATCGCTCTTTTGGTGAAGAATATTCTCCTCACATCCACATGGATTTTCCCTTTTTGTAACTGGTGTCCCTTGCCTCTGGCTCTTCCTTGTGTGCCTCTGACGTGAGCCTAGCTCCATCTTCTCCAATCAGTCCCTTTCCAGCAGTGGAAGACAGTAATTTGGTCCCTCCTAAAGCTTTTTCTTCTACAAGTTGAACCAGAGTGGTTCCCCCAGCTGAGCATCATGTGTCATGTGCTCAAGCCCCCTGACCATCCCGATTGCCTTCTTCACCTCTCTTGTACTGAGGTACAGGACTCCAGAGATTTCATTACCAGGGCCAGACAGAAGGAAACAACCGCTTCCCTCAACCTGCTGGCTTTGCTCTTGCTGATGCAGCCCAATATAAACTCAACCTTCATCACTGTAGGGGCAAAATGGGGAGGACAGGTCCATGCCACAGAGTGGCCCAGATGCCACCACAGTCTCAGAAAGTCCAGAAGCTGCTGCTAGAAGAGCACAGCAGAAAAGGTTCCTGTCTACATGGTCCAATTCTTTCCCCAGGCACCCATCCATGGCTGTAATTCTGCAAGTTGCAGCTCAAGGCAAGTGAAGAGAAATCAAACCCCTGCCCACGGAGTGAGGGTCTGCAGCTGCAGGGGGGACTCTTCAGGACCTCTGGTCATATTACTCCCTCGGGAGTCACAGAGGCTGCTGAGCAAATTAACAAGCCACTTGAGTTCTTTGTTCTTTAGACTCATTTTCTTGAGTGTTTCAAAGGACATCGAGACATTCAAGCCCTGCTCCAAGAGCTTGGATGCACCATGCAGCAGAGCCCACACGGGCTCTGTGAGGATGTGGGTGGAGGTCTTTGGCATGCTCATGTGGTCCACGTAGCAGCAGTACAGTTTTTTAGGTGGGATCTATCCCAACAGCCATGCACTGAGCTCTGAAAACACCCCATGGACTTGGAGCCAGCACAGGGGCTCTGTGTTCATAGTTACCCCTGTAAGTCTGTGAGTCCCACCCCTTCTCTCCTCATAATCACCTGACTCCAATACCTACAGCCACAAGAAAGTGGTGTAACTTGCAATAAAATACCCAGAGATGGACACCTTCCTCAGAACAGCTTCACGCTGCCCAGGGCAGAGGCGCCAGCTGGGAATGCCCATCCCCTCAGCACATTGTTGTTGGCTCTCCATGGGAACAGGATAGCTCCCTGGTCATGGGTAAATCTGCAGATCTGTGTGGAAGAGTGAGAAAGAGGTGAGAAGGGCGAGAACAACTCTGGGGTTGTTTGTTCAGATAGACCAGGGATATCCCAGATGCTTGTGACCCATGGACATAGCTCAGGGAGCAAGGCCCTGGACCCAAGCTGCTCCGCCAAACAGCTCAGCTGAAGGATAGCGAGCCTGTGTGCGAGGCGCCAGCGCAAACCACAAGAAAGCCAGGCTGGGCATCTTCGTAGCACTTCAAGCTTGACAATTAATGCATGTAAGCCACTGAATTACAGGCTGGAGACACTGGGAGCCCAAATGGCAGCTAACGAGTGTTGCTGATTGGCTTTCCGGAGGCCATGGAGACACAGACACTTATTCTTAGAGACATGGATCCCAGAGGGACCATGGCGGACACCAGAGTCTCTCTCCACAGCACTCACATCCTCAGTCCTGGCGCTGGCAGCACTCATGTCTCCCCTCCATCGGATGGGGAGCGAGGCGAGGATGCAGGGAAGAGGCAGCAATCAGCTCTCGCCCCCACCAATCTGCTCAGCCTCAGACACCCCAACTAACTTTATGTCCTCCTTTCAGGCCATATACCTCCACCCTCAAGGGCATAACTTGTCACTAAGAGGGGCAGGGTGTGAGGGTGGCGGGAACCAGTCCCCAGACAGCCAGGCAATGCTCAAAGGATGCTCCTGTGGCCGTGGCTCTGGAGGTGCAGGTAGAGGAGGCGAGGTGGGACAGTTGGGTTTTCTTCAGGCAGATTCATGTTGCAGAAAAATGATCACGGCATCAAGAAATCAGAGGAAAGCATCACGTCATCACTGCCGTGCTCCAGCGCAGGAAGGTTTTTGCAGTCAGTTCTTGCTCCCGTCACTCTGCCAATTAATCGCTGGAGGTATGTGAATCCTCAGGTTTCTCTCCATCATGCCAAAACAGAGGCCATGTGCTGCTGTCCTTCCTCTCATCCCCACGCTGCATTTTTCCTCCCTGATTATTTCTGTGTTTGTGCTCTCCAAGCACCAGCCAGGCATGAGCCTGGCTCCTCCCGCTGCAGGTCAGCTCCAGCACGGACTGGAGCAGCCAAGGGCAACCAGATGGAAAATCACTCCCCAGATCTGGCACCACTGCTTCAAGGTCAAGGCAGCCCTGTCCAGGTCAGCTTTCTGGCTCTGGGGTGACTGCATCACCTTGGGAAGCTGGTCTGGTGCACACAGGATGAACTGGTTCAAACACTGGACCAGAGCAGAACCCCCTGGGGCAGAACTGGACAGCCCAGGGCACTCGTGTGGGTTCCTTCAGTGGCTGAGAGACAGATCTGGGACTCTCACAAAGGCATCGCTAGAGATGAATAAGCATGTTTGTAGGGAAGGATTTATTCACCAATGCAAAAAGCAAACACCCAAATCCCACCACTGAAATGCATGACTGGACATCGCAGAATGTCCGCGGGTTGGATGCTCCATTTCTCAATGCTTGCAATAGCACCTGGTTAGTGCTGAAAAGGCTCATTTCTAAGGCTGTCATCAGCTTTTTGGGCAAGGAGGATGGTTGTGCCTTTGGCAGGGTCCCCTGCTAGGAGCTGAATATATGTCCCTTGTGCCTCTCAACCCCGTGTCCCTTGTGCCCCTCAACCCTGCGTCCCTCAACCCTGCTTAGGCTCAGATCCTGCTTCAGCCCGATACACAACAAGGACCTTCTCCCTTCCCCAGCTCTGCACGGCACTGACGTCCTTGCCTGGCTCTAGTTCAATGCTTCCAGCTTTGTGCTTGCTGTTATAAACCAGCTGAAATGTGAAAGTGCAATGAGTTTTGAGGGAGTTTTTTGGTTTTTTTAATTTCCTGGAAATTCATACTCTGAGCGGGCGCTGATTTTCCAGACACACCAGCAGGAAGCAGAGATATCTCAAGTCTTCCTAGAGCTGAATGAAGTTGAGTGGCAGGGTGAGGGCAGAGGTGGGCAGTGTGGCCAGCTGCCTGCAGCCAGCCCTGCCAGCCCCTAGCTCTGCCCTGAGCTCAGACCTTCTCCAGCTCGTGCCAGGCTTGGTGATGGATGGTGGGGCTGGGCAGGAACTGCTCAGAAGATGAGGAGCTCTGGGCTTGATCTAAGCAGGATAGACACTCTCAGACCCTCTCTCAGGGGTGACAAGACTCTGCTGTGCCTTTCCTAGCCCTCTGCCTTCCCAGCTCCTGCCTGGGCAGGTCAAAAACTTTTGCAGGGAAATTCACACTCATGCCCTTCACCCCAGGAGCTGCTGTAATGGAAATCAGCTGGGGGGACCTCAAGGGACAAATTCGCAGCATAGGTGCACGCACACGTGTGTCTGCTCATGGTTGTGTCAGCAGAGGTTCGAGAGCACGCTGTCTTACAAAGCAAGAAGGTTATTCACGACCAGATGAACTTGTCGAATGGTGAATGATGGACTTGTTGCCTGTTGTTGTCTCTGTGCGGTCTGTCCCTGTCCTGTGTCATCAGCCTTGTGCTGTGCCACCGCTGCACGGTCACTGGTAAATTGCACAACGAAGAGGGTAGTGAGATTCATGCAGTCCTGGGGGGGACGAAGACCACTGACTCGAAGGTAAGAGCATCCCAGAATGGCTTCACTGCCTTCCCAGCCCAGGCGACCTGGGAGACCGTGGTACCGTTTTCTCTGGGTGCCTCTGAGAACGCCACTTTTGTCCCAAGAAATTTACAACAATTCTCCAAACTCCATCATTTCATCAAAACCCCCACGATGTGCTTTTATTTAATTTTTCATTTGCTTTTGTTGAAAGGATGGTTTTCCCTTTTCCCCCATTTTCCTATTTCCCGCAGCCTCTGTCAGACCCTTGTTACCACAGGAGCCTTGTTCCTTGGGTTGGTTTTTTTGCTAATGTCTAACTTTCCAAACTTCACATCAGAAAAGCAGCAAAAAGAATTGTAGGTAAAGAATGGACGTGAAAAACTAAAATAAATGCAGAGTCCTTAATAATTCTGGGTGTCACACTTTTGGGGTTACTAGTGGCAAAAAGAAAGAAATGACGGAGGTGGGAAGGAGGATGAACAGCCTGAATCTCTTCCAGGTCATGGCTGTTTTAATCAAATGATTAAAACACTCTTCCTGCTGGGGAAAGAAAATAAAACACAGACATTTGGGGCATTTTTTCTCTAATGCTATCGCTTTCCCCTCAACAAATTTCATCCTGATTGAGCTTGGTGCTGCCAGGCTCTGGCAGGTGCCTCAGAACATCTCAGAGGCTGCATTGATTTGCCCAGGATGGTGATTTTAGGAGGAATGCTGCAAGGGATGGAGAAGACTGCAGGTTGGGCTAGATGACCTTTAGAGGTCCCTTCTAACCCAAACTATTCTACAATCCTGTGAAGATACAGAAGGGTAAGGAGGGTACCACTTCAGCGGTGTGGAGGGTGTTCATGGAACAAAACCATGACCTGCAGCCATCAGCCATGCAGCACCGGCTAGAAACAGTCCCAGCGATCGATACAAAGCCATGAAGATCCTGGCTGGTGAGTCCAAGCCCATCAGCAAAGCCAAGCACACACTTGTGGAAGGGAAGACCAGCGATGGCCATGGTCAATGTGATGTCTAGCCAGGCAGACTTTTCCCGGTCCTCTACAGAAGCTGCTCGGCTCAGAGGGATCTCATGGGGTGACCCTCGTCTATATGGTCCTGGGAACGGGATCCTTTTTTGTACGTGTGGTTGGACCTGTGTAGTAAAGACATTTGTCTTCATTTTCATAATGGGAGAGAAGTTGTCCCCCACCTTCTCCTGGGCACCTCCCTTGACAAACAATATCTCGCGTGCAGGTGTTACAGACTTCTCCACATCAGGAGTGATTGTCTCAACAGCAGAGTTTCCAAACTACTTTGAGGTAATAATCAGGTTATTTTGGGGATAACAAACCTCCATGGAAAAGCCACAGGGACAGGTCATTGGCACTTGGTCAAAGCTAAAAAAGCACTGGATCCAGCAACGCGGATGGAGGAGAAAGATCCCAGCTCATACCTATAAATCAGAGACGATGGTTATTTCTAAGATGTAATTCAGACAGGCTGATGTTACCGTATTTCTTGGGATAGGCTGACTGAAAGGAGTTCAGGAATCTGAAGTATGGGCGATGAGAAATTATCTTGGAACCAGCGTATTCACTTTATTGAGAATAGTGGTAAGATGCCCATAAATCTTTTTAAGAGCGTTTCAGGTGCTTTTATGACTCTTGCATGGGATTTATTGCATATTTTCAGGGAAAAAAATAATTTAAAAGGACATTGTCAAGCACTTTTTATAGTTTTTCTTTATTTTTTAATCTCCGTTGTTTGCAAAGCCCTCCTCAGAGCTGGAAAATGTAGTTCTGCCCTGTTACATCTAGCAGACAATGAATTTTTCTTTCACTCTGGTACACTGAGCAGACACAGAGGTGTGTCCTGAGCTCTGGCTGGGTGGGGAAGGTGGGTTGGCTATCCCTCCTGCAGAGCTAGAGGAGTACCGGACATGCCGCAGCGGCTCCCGGCAGCCGGGCAGTTGGATTTCAGCACAGGCAGCTGCTGTGATGGATTTTGATGTGGGAGGGTGGTGGATACTTTCCTGTTGTACTTAAAAGCCCATTTTTTCAGTGGTGTTGAAGGACCACAGGTAGCCCTGGCTTAGCCCAAAGGCTACCTTGGAAAACCGAGCTGATAAGGACTGATTGAGGTTGCTCCTCAATTTTGGGCACAGCACTTTGGGAGGAGCAGGTCTGATTTTCAACTGGTTCCACCAGGACCAGCTCTTACCAATGCTGAAACCAGACCCAAATCATACCCAGGCTGGATGTTCCCTAACTCCAGTCGAGATGTTTTCCAAACCTGCAACACTCCTGGCCAGAACTACAACCCTGGAGCCTTGGCTTCTGCAGCCTTCTTTGGAAAGCCTGAGTTCACTCAGCCTTCCCTGGGCTTCCTGTAGCTAATGCTCTAGAAGCCAGTCACGTTGTGCTGGTGTTTCCTCTGCCTGCAACCCCGTCACAGCCACCCAGGGCAAGCCTGGACCTGATGCTCCCCAGTGCCACACACTGAGGGCCAGCAACTCCTGTCAGGGAAGAACTCGGCGGCGGCAGCGCCTGTGCTCTGCTGCGGGCAGTGGGGAAGGAGCTGCCTGCCAGGGCTCCATCCAGGCAGGACAGATGCTGGGCCCAGAGGATGGACCAGAAAGTGTCACCTCCAGCCTGACTCCTTCATGGTCCTGAACAGCCCCTTCCAGCAGCCCCTTCCTAGTAACACTCCCTGGAGGCTCCACGAAGAGGAAGAAGTTGAACACATTAATCAGGAAAGTCTGGCTCTTTTCCTCTTTCTTTGCCATCATCATCACTGACGCTTCCAGTTTGGTGAGGTTTTTCCCTCCTCCTCTCTCCCATAAAGTGGTTTTCATTCAATGGCAGTTGGTCCTTTAAATACCTCATGAAAACTATGTAGGAAACTAGCAGCAGTTTTCTTCTTAGAAAGAAGCTTGTGCCAGCAAAGCAGGAAAAAAAATCTTGCTTGAGTGATGCAGAGAAAAGGCAAGAATAAAGGAAACGAGCAGGGAAGTAAGCGAGGAAGGTTGATTTTCATGTGTCCAGAACATCTGCTTTGCCAGAGACAGTGTGACCATGAACATCAGCATTTTCAAGGCTTGTTCCAGAGAGCCCATGAATGACAAATACTGGCCCTCACACCTCCAGCTGTCAATTACTGAAGGCGTAGCGTTCTCCGGGCAGAGTGAAAACCACCCCTCCTGCGGCCAACAAACCGCTTCAGCGCAGAGGGGTCGGGATGGCGGAGGAGAGAGGCTGAGCCCTGGAAGAACCACCTTCCTGTTGCGATGCCTTTTCATCAGTCAGGCTGTGGGGAGGCTGAAGCTGCTCCCAGCTTTGCTGCAGCCCTCTGGAGAGGGTGCTTTGGGCAGGACAGTTTGTTATCAGCACAAGTCCTTGATAGTCTCTTCTTGGGCCACTCTGTCTTTTGCCAAAGGGAGAGTTTGATCACCTCTGTCCCGGTCCTCGGGGACTGTGCATCAAAGAAATATATTGCTCTAAGAAAATACTCCAAGTCCAGCCCATGAGTTTCTCCTTTCCCAGGGCACCAAGGCGCTGAGCTCCACCAGCTCCTCAGAGAGGGCAGGATGGGGGCGGGTTGAGCTGCAGGTGTTCAGCCCACTTGTGCTGGTGTGAAGAAGTGGCCTGGATGCATTTCTTTACACGTGGTGTTCCTTAGCAAGTTCCTTGCTCAAACCCACCTGCCAGGAGAGCCCAGGAGCTGGTGGCATCAATTTTCCGAGCAAGGGAAGTCTCTCCTTGGAGTAAAATCACAGCAGCTAAAACGCTTCCACTGCATGTTCATGAGTTTGTTTATTTCTGTTGCCTTTTATCTAGTAACTGATCTATTTTCTTGCATTTTCCACAGTGTCATTGGAAGCTGAAGCTCACAGTGGGCTCAGCAATTAGTGGTAGCACAGAAATATAAGGCAAAAACAAGTATTGCTAATGAGCTGACACATTAAACAATGAGTCACACTTCCATAAGGAGCCCAAATCAAGTTATAACCCTAAATAAACAAGCTGTGAGAAACAGTTTACAAAATATGAATGTGTTACTTATTTAACTGCTGTTGAGAAGCTGTGATCTGAACCCTGAGATGTATTTAAATATCTGACAGAAATATTCAATGTCTGGTTTATCAGGCCGACGCAGTAGAGGCTGGTAAGGTTGGGTTGGATGGACCCCGCAGCTGGATGCGGGTATGAACACGAGGGGCTTTGGGGTTGTGGCCTCCACCCTGTGTCCATCATCACCTGCATGTGGACCAGGCAGGGCTGCCCTGTACCAGGGGAGGGAGGTGGCGAAGGCTGAGAGCCAAGAGATGCTGCAGGTGGGAATTTTCCTCCTCGCAGAGGTGTCTCAGGGCAATGTCAGCAGTCTGGGATATCTCAGGCTCCTGCAGAAAGTCACCACGGGGTCAGGCAGAGCCCCATGACTTTTCATTTGGTGACTAAAACTAAAGATAAATGGTTAGTCCTAAATCAAATTAGAAAATTCCTCGGTTTTTTGCATGGCAATGGCACAATGGAACATTCTGAGTTGACCTGAAGTAACTTGCTCCACTCCACATAAAGTAGATTCAGGGTTTGTACCTTTTCTCCTCTTGGTTTTCCTTTCACAATCTCAACACGGCCAGTTTTAAAAGAAAAAGTCTTCTGCAGGTGTAAAATGGAAAGCTTACGTTCTCCTCCCCATGACCCATTTTGCTTTCAGACAAAATGATTTGTTGAAATGCAGCAAATTCCCTGAACTTTTCCCTGCAGAATGACACTGAGAATTTGTTATCCATGGAAATGGTCCCTGCAGCTCTTGCACTAAGAGACCGCAGGCTTTTGGCAAAGGTTCCTCACTGCTTGGCCATTAAACTTTGGTGTTACCTGGGTAAGGTCCCATCCCAAGAGCAAATCCCTCTTCTGCTGAATCTCCATGTACCGATGTTCCCGAAGCGTGAGCTGTATCAGCAGCTGTTTGCAAGCTCAGAGAAGTTCATACACGAGTACCCAGCTGCCGCTCATGCCCTGGAGGAGATGGAGAACATCCTCTGGACATCCTGACATGGTGAGAAAGGAGCAGGGACAGACATCCCAAAGTCAGCTGTGGGCACAGCTCCTCTTGAGCGTGTACACAGCCTGCCCCAAGATTGGCTCTGCTGGGAACAACACGGGTCTCCTGTGGTGGTGGGCCATCTGTGGCAGGTTTACCCATTCACCATCAACCACTTTATCTGCGAATATCTCTCCACCTTTGCAATAAGGACAGGCCACCACAAGCCAGGGACCGGCAGGCTGCAGATTGCTGGGTGCAGGAAACCTGTAGGTTCTGCTCCTGGCTGCACACCCAGAGCCTCACCAATGGGATCTGGTGGGACTCTGGCACTAGGAGAGCACCATCCCCTGTTTGTGTGCGGGGAGCATGGAGGTGGCTGAGAGATCCCAGGCAGGGCTGGGTCAGGTGCTCCTTCCCCCTGCTCCAGGGCACCACAAAAGGCTGTGATGATGCACATACGCAGGACCTGACTGGGACACTCTCCCTGCCAAGGCTCAGCTAGAAATTGGAAGACAGTCATGTCTCCTTTCCTCCATCTCTCCTGTTTAAAGTCCCTGGAGGAGCACGGGGACAGGGCAGAGGTGGTTTGTAGAGAGGAAATGATATTTATCCTAAAGAGGGGACAGGGTAGAGGGATGGTTCTTCCCTGCCCTCCAACCTGGTAGCCAAACTTCCCCGGAGGACAGCAGTTGGGAACCTCCAGTCAGTGGGTGCCACCAAGGGAGATGGGTGGCAGGGGCTGTGATGTGGGGGTGCTTCAGCTGTGCCCCCTGAGCAGCAGTGGTGAAACCCAGCCTCGCATCACCCTGCTGCTCTGAGACCTCCTCAGCAGAAACTGGGCAGGTGACCACACCAGTGCAGCCCTGAGTTCCTCACAAACTGCCAGTCCCCAGCCTCACCCCTCCTTTCTGCACTGGGTCTGCCGATGCCACCAGACGAGTGTTGGGTTGTACAACCCACTCACCCCAGCTGGCTCCATGCACCCTCCAGGAGGGGCTCAGAAGTGTCCTCACAGCTCTGATCTTTCCCACACCCTTCTGGTACTCATCTCATCCTCCCATCCCTCTCCAGCCACTCATGCCTCTCCACGCCTATTCTCCTGGCCAGTGATAGTCCTCAAGTCAACAAGTGGCAAAAGGGCTGGGACAAGCTCCTGGGCTGGCAAGGTGAAGAGGTTTTAGAAGAATATTAGGAATAAAATAAATCCCAGTAGTGGCAGAAGGTGATACTACGTAGGGACAGCAAAATTGCTCACAACAAGGGAGGAGAGGCAGACGTGATCAATGAGTATTTCTGTTCCCTGTATTGGGAAGGAAGCACCTGCAACATGCAAGGACAATGAAGTGCTCTTCAGCCTCTTTGTATCTGAGGAGAATGTCAAACATCATCTACGTGGGACATTTTCAAATCACCCTAAAAATCACAATAATCTCAATAATCAGTCCAATTTCACATCAAGAGTCTGAAAAGAGCAGTTGAGGGTTTCTGCAGCCCTCCAGTGTTGATGCTAAATGATTTTGTGCCCAGAGAAATGAGGTTCATGATACTGGGCAAGTCCAGTGCTCAGACTCTGCCTGGCCCCCGTACGGATCAGAAGATCACAGATAAGGTTCAGCAGCTGCTGGAGAGAGATGGAGTTGTAGTGAGTTACTCACTGAAACTGGTGCCTGAAAGGCTGGACTGCCTTTGCAGATGTCTCTCTTCTCTAGTTACGCATCATTCCTCCACTAGGTACCTTCCGACAGGGGCTTAATACCAGCTTTAATGGATCCAGACCCTGGAGACAACTGGAAAAGCTCTCTGGAGACCAGCCACACCATGGGGGTCCAGAGGAGGTCTGCAGACACAGTACCAGCATGGCTGCTGATGGGGTTTCCCCAACCAATTTGGGGTAGTTCTGGTTCATCCCATGTGTGATCATGGTTCTGAGGGATCAAGAGGAGGAGGTGATGGGGTGCTGTGCCTGCCTTGGTGTTTTCCATTGGCAAAGGAAGCTTGCAGGGCTGACCACAGCCCCTGCAGAGGGGGTGTAGCCAAGGCCCTCCTTTCTTGGAGGCAGTGGGACACCAAGGTGGTTCAGCATGGTGTTTGCTTGGACCTTTCCTTAACACTTGAAGGTCAGCAGCAAGAGGATGAGTTTTCTGCCCTGTTGCAATTGAGTAGCTAAGGACAAGCTAATTCATGTTCTGGAAATGCCCTTTTGTCTCCAATAACTGCAGAGGAGCCTGGGGTGAGCAAGCCCAAGACACCCACCTGCAAGGGAGAAGCTTGTGTTAGACCTTTTGAAATCTCTTTCTTTCCACACATAAGGACATTAGAGTGGCTGGACTGTGCCAGACCCAAGCTCCATCTAACGCCTGGGCCACCTCCGACCAGGTCAGCAGAAGCTGCTCAGAGATGCAAGGCCAGCACTGAGCTATCCTTTCCCACGGTGTTTTTCCTGACTGACAGTCGATGATTCAGGGACTCCCAGAGCTGCACGTTGTGTTTGGGTCAGTCCGGCAGATCCTGTGGCACTCACTGGTGGCCCTATGGTCCAGGAATTTGTCTAACCTGCCTTTCCAGACATTTACATTTTTGGTCTTCATGACGTAGTGTGTCAATGAGTTTCACAGTCTAATTATACACCGCACAAAAAAAGCGTTGCCGAGGCACGTACGGGGATGCTGGATGTGGTTTTGGTGTCTGGGTTTTCTAGAGGTTGTGAAAAGTTGCAGATGCTGAGGAAAGAGCCACAGAAATTATATAAGTGCTGGAAAAACACCTTGCGGGGGGACACTTGGGAAGCACAACTCAAGAGGAAGGATAAACATGCTGTAAATTGGAAGAGGGTTAAATCCCAGGTCTGGCAGTGCTCCTCGGTCAGAGGCAGAACCCACACCCAGTTAGACACCCAGCTAGAAGGATTTTTGCTGGAAACAAGGCACATGGTTTCAGTGCAAGGGAGTTTAACTACAGAAGGAAGACGCTCCATCTCTCGATGCTTCTGCAATGACCATGAACAGGATGCTCTCACATGCCACAGTCCCTTATCTATAAATTCCAGATCTACAGGTTTCAGCTACAAGTTTGGGCTCAAACTGCCAATCAGTGCAGGAAACCCTCTCACCTGGGAGGCAGTGAGGACCGGATCCAGCCTGTCTTAGTAAATGCCACAGGACCAGTCAGAAAGGTCCTACAGGGCAACGAAAAAGAGCCACAATCTGCCAAAAGGGCTTAAATTACCTGTCCAAGAACATGCCCAGTGATGGCACACACCAGAAAAAGCTGAATCCACCAGACCTAGATGGCCCCAATGGTTTCTTCTGTCTTTCAACTCAGTGAGTCATGGGCCCGGCCCCATGGCCAGCAGCACATTTTTCCTCTCAGAGCTGTCCCACTAAGTACAATTTGCCAAGATCTGTGCCACGTGCTTCCATGTCAGGCCTAGGTTGTCATTGTCCACAGCACTTCAGGCCATTATTGTGCACACAGAGGCCAAGATCCATGTTCATAGGCTTAGCCCAAACCTCTGCTCCAGTGGTAGGTGGGACATGCATGCAACCTAATGCTGGGCATCCAACCCACGGGATGGTCTTGGGAGTCCCTGCTCCCGTGTAGTGAGAGTGTCTCATGCCAGTGACAAGCAGAGACCAACTGAGAGGGGAATCTGCCTCCACAGTGCCACAGAAAAGACCTTTCTCTGTCCATCCACAATGCCAACCCATTTTCACACCATCCTCCTGTGCAGGGTGCTATGGAGGGACAGGGGTACATTGCAGAGGCTGGTGGGCATGGAGCTGCCACAAACTCACAAAATGCACCTTCCATACCTACAGAAGGGCTGGGACTCCTGACAGACATGTCTTGGGGCGCTCAGGGCACATGTTTCTGGCCGGTGTTTGCCCAGCACAGCACACGGTAGGGAATTTTGCCAAGGGCAGAGATGACCTTCTGTCCAGACAGATCACATCCGGGTAGCTCTGCTCTGGTGGATGACACTGGGTCTTCGCCCTGTGCTGGACACACAGTCTGTGAAGCCACAATTCTTCCCCTGGGTTAATCACTGCAAATGACAGAGAAATCCCAATCAGCCTCTGGAAGGAGACGAGGTGGTGGGGCTGCCCTGGGAATGATCAGCTGCCAGTCCTATCCCTTAGCAGAGATGAAGAGAATGAGGATGCTCAGGAAGAAGGGAAGGTCATCCTGAACGGGGGGAAAGGCTGAGTCCAGCCCATGGGGCACATCAGAGAGCTGCATGTTCCCAGCCCAAGGGGCACAAAGAACATCCTAGGGCAATGCCAGGGTTGTGGCAGACTCAGCCACCAGAGAAGCATATCGGTCATCTCTGGTGGCTTCCACCCTTCAGAATACGGTTGACCATGCTGTTCGGGGTGAAGGTACAGGTGTGTGATACAAGCACAAAATCCCTCTCAGGCTGGGGAATGGGCAGAGGTCAGATGCCTGCTCCTTGCCAGAGAATCCCCAGGAGCTTCAAGCAGAGGGACTCAGAGCCCCATGGTGGGTGCTGGTTTCCCCTGCCCACCTCAGACGCAGCAGATGCCCTCAGTGGTGCAGGGAGAACTGAAGGGTCAGAGACGGAGCTAGACTTAGAGCTAGACCTTGGTGTCCCTCTCTCCCAAGCTGCCAACAGGCTCCCAAGACCTCTCCTGCCCTCAGCACATCCCACGGTGAGATGGGCTGTCCATGGCTTCCAGGCAGCCCCAGGCAGCCACTGGCAGTGCGGGGTGGGGAGCCAACTCCCCACCCCCTGGCTGTGGGTAATTTTATCTCCTTTCCTTAGACTGTTTCCAAGCTCTCTTTTCCCCTCAGGACAATCTTCTCTCTTCGCAGTACGGTGGTGGGGAGGTGTGTGGGGCAGCCAGCTCCCGTGCTGTGCCGGGCGCCTCAGCCCCATGCCGTAAACCATCCTCCATCCCTCAGCAAACAGCACAAAGCTCTCTCCACGGGCAGCCCACCTCCGATAATTCCTTCAGCACACACCTTGGGTCTTAAGTACGCGGTTAGGAACAGATCAGTGTGAGACATCTCCTTAAGTCTCATCTGGGAATCGCTGCTATCACCGCGCCCTGCTTTCCCAGTCAAAGATGATTTACTCTGATCTGCACTATTGATTTTATTGTGGGAAATGTGGTGATACCTAGAGAGAGAGCGAGACACAGATTTGACTTATGCGAGTGTGCGGGGAAGGCTCCAGGCCCCACTGTAGCGCCTGCCTCTTCTGCATCTGTACCAGAATTATTTGTGGTGGTTTATGCACCCATCTGCTCCCTGCATGCTCTCTATAAATCTCAGTGGCTCTCTCACACACACACATGTTTGCTTTCCATGTAGATTACTTATGATGAGAGTCTAATTAGACCCGGGGAAGCCTGCCTACAGAGCGAGCCTGGGGAGAGCTTAATTAAAGTCAATGGAGAAAATTATAGGTGGAAAAAAAAAAAAAAATTAGGGCAGAGAGGAAAAAATATCAAGAAACCAAGGGAAAAAAGAAGCAGGGAAGTAACAGCACCAGCAATGGAGTTGGTGTGGCTGCCAGGGTCCCAGGAGCAGCCACCCCGAGCAGCAGGCATTGAGGCCAGGACCCACGGCGCTGCGGCGTGGACAGCCCATAGGGAAGGGGCAGGTGACAAAGTGGGTGGATGCACACAGCCTTCTGCAAGGCTGAGCAGAGATCCTGCCCTCCTGCCCTCCTCTCTGTCCTCCTCTGGTCCTCTGCAGGGGGAGGACAAGATGGGCTGGAGCAGCCACCCAGCTCTGGATCTCCTCTCCATGTGTGCCCTGAGTTCTCCCAGCCTCATCCACATCACGTATCCATGAGTTGGGCGAATGGGAGATGAGCAGTGGATGCACGAGATCCAGTTGCCCACTGTGTCTGTCCCCAGTTCCCCAGAGGGGACACGCTCTCATTCTTATCTAGGAACTTGTTGCCCCTGTGCAAATTGTAGCACATGGGCTGCGAGGTGATGGAGGATCCAGCCTGAGGGGGCAGCAGGGATTTGGGGGGTCCACTACAGTGCACTGGCGGTACTCCCTGTGACCCTGGCAGTGCAGGGCACTGTTCTTCCCCTCCAGCAATGGCAAGGTTGAACCCAGCGACTTCTGGCTGAGGGAGAACATCTCTTTTAGAAAGTCTTGATTTAAAGACCACAAATGATGGAGAATCCGCCACATCTCTTCGCAAATTGCTCCAATGGTTAATTATACTCCCTGTTTAAAAGATGCATCTTATTTCCAATTTAGGTTTTTCTAGCTTCAGCTTCCAGTCATTGAATCTCATTACACTTTTTATCTGCTAGATTAAAAACCCCTCCATTATCAGAAATCTCCTCCCTCGGTAAGTATTTATAGACTATGATCAAGTTGCCTCTTAACCTTCCCTTGATAAACTAAAGAGGCTGAGCTACTCAGTCTTTCCCAGACAGCCAGGCCTTGCACCCCTCCACTCATTCCTCCTCTGAGCCCTCTCTGGTCCTGCACCATGCTGGACCAAGGGTGGATGGTCCCTGGATCAGGACAGATGAGGAGGTGGAGGACCAGGGCAGCTGGTTGTGCCTGTGTTCTGCTGCAAGAGGTCTTGGTGTGGTACAAACGCAGAAAATCCTCCAGTGAAATACGAGAGACAGGATGAGATGGCTTGGGGAGCAGAGACAAGTCATTGGGACTGATGTGCTAATGAAAGGGAAACCAGGAGAACGGAGGCGTGATGGAGGGAGAGCATTGGCTGGGCGGGTGGTTGAGGCAGCAGCATTTTGGGTGGCAGGGGCTGCAAGGTCATAGCGCAAAGTTGGCTGCTGTAACAAAACCGGTCAGCAAGGAGAGCTGGGCACATGGAGGCTGTGCAGCCAGAAGGGAAGGAGCTCTGAACGGCCCGTACAGACTGGTCCAGGGGCTCTTGCAGGCTCTCAGAGATGGTCAGCTCAGGTTCAGGGTCATCTGTGCCTCTCTTGGAAGGTGCAGCCTGAGAAAGGTGCAGACTACACCTGAGTGAGGATGGGAACACCTGGAGAATCTGAGCTGGGAAAGTCATTGACATTAGGGGTCTGTGCTGCTGCCAGGGGTGTGATGAGCTCCCCCAGGACTGGCCTGTCTGGGATAGTTTGGCTCCAGCAGTGTAGACATCTGTCTTCAGCCAGCTGGGTGTCCCGCAGAGTCGTGCTGACAAGCACAGGCTGAGTTTCCTGCTGCTTGTTGCTCCAGACCAAGGCAAAGAGGGTGGTCCTCAGGTGATGCAGCAGTCTCCTGTGCAATGCCTGCTTAATCCCTGGCTGGACCATGGTCAGAAACGGCTGGTAGTGGGGCAGGATGTGCCAAGAGACTGCATCTGGCTTCATTACTATGTAGCCCCAAACGGCCATAAGCCCTACACAACATCATTTTGACAGTGCTGTCACTTCTCCCACCCTGTTAGGCACCATCTCCTGGATCAGCGCTGTGTCCTTAGGAAGACTTTTGTCAGCCTTGGCAGAAGCCCTACCCAAAACACTGGCATCTGATGGGAAATTTGCAACCTCAGTGTAGTGCTGGCCATAGGCTGGGAACTGTTTACCTCCCGTGTCCTGGCAGCCATCAGTGCTTCCCTCTGTGGAGACCCTGCCCTGTACCTCATTACCTCCCCTATGCACTGGTGTATGACAAATCCCACAGCTGAGGGGTGTGCTATAGGGAACGGCTGGTCCTGGTGGTCCTGCTCCTTCCTCTTCTCTGTGTTACAGACTGTTAAATCCTCTCAATCTGGGCTGAAAAGGGGTTTTCTTGGAAAGCAGTGATATAGATGTGCTTCTGCTCACAACATCCAGCTGTGGATTCCAGTGCATCAACTTCATCCTCCCCAACTTCCAGCTGGAGCTCCTTGGGGCAGGGCTTTGCTCAAAGCCACCTGCATTTGTATGATGGAGTCCAGGGGGTTTGGGGTCTAGGGCAGTGCAGAGTCCTCAGGGGTCTGGGGAGCTGTGCCTGCAGGTCAGGGGAAGCAGAGTGCCACTGGGTACACAGCCAGCACGTGGTGGGAGAGTTGCCTCCATCCCTGGAAAGCCTCCTCACACCCACAGCTGCAGACCCTGGCTCCTCTTGCCTGGTGTCAGATGCAATAAGGGAGACGAGCTCCCCCAGTACGGCCAGCACACACTGTGTGGCCTCCCTCTGGCTTTGGACTCCGAGAATTTCTTCTTCTCTCTGAGCGATGTCAGGCTGAATAAACCTAAATAGATTCTGATGGAGGAAAACTGCAGTTAAGTGGGTTGGCTGACTGCTTGCCTTCTTTTTATTTTGCTTTCTGACTTGTCGCAGATAGAAAACCACCAGGGAAATGTACTGGCAGCCCCTCGGTCATGGTCACTCGCTCTTTCAGCCAGCGTCCCTTGAGCCTGGTTAGAGCTGCCTCCCTGCTAGGACATGAGGCCACTCCAGTTCCAGGAGGAGGGTCAGCACCTGACAACTGTGAAATGAAACTTGTGTCACCTCGTGGCTAGAAGATTAGCAAAGGATCACCCGTCCCTGGTGGCTCACATCAGCGGGATCCATCCTCCTCCTGCATGCTCCTCCATGGAGCCAATGGAAGCTCAAGGCTGTGACCTGATGGGAGGCAGAGTCCATCCCATGGGGATGCTCTGCTGAACGTCGAAGGTTGAGGAAGACAAGGATCCGCCCTAAGTTACAGAACCACAGAATTCTTGGCAGAGTGGCCAGATCTCGTGATCTTAGTGTACATCTTGTGATGTTTGATGCTACGTTCACACAGCCTCTGGTCCCGGCATCATGTGAGCAAAGCAGTCTTGGCTCTCTTTCATACATGCAGGTTTCTAGGGCACATGATGGTGCAGACCGCTGGCGAGTGGGACGGTGGGAGTGTCCCAAGGAAGCCAGGACGCGCTCCAGCAATTTTTTCCACATCTTTCGATTTTGGGGGCTAATCTTATGGTTCTGGGGGGCGGCCAATTTGTGTTTTCCCTTGTTTGGAAGCTATCGTCCAATTCGCTGTCCAGAGCACTTGTCAGGCAGCCGGCAGCAGCCGTGAGACCGAGAAGATGCTGCCTAAACACAAAACAGTGGCTACCGGAGAGCTGCTTCAGCACCGGCCTTTTGGGAGCCCCTGAAGAGACCAACAAAGCAGAACGACAGACAGAGTCATTTGGGGTCTGGACCATGACAACATCCCAAACCAGAATTTGATCATTTTGAAGAAAAAGCTCCCTACAAAGTGTATCCCAATTTCAGCAAAGACAGAACACAAAAGATCACGCACATGGGTGAAGAAAACGCTGAGACTTTACATTTCAAAACTTTCCTCATGGCGCTGAAAGTGCTAAAGCTCCTGCACAGGCTGGGATCAGACAGCCTGTGCTGGCCCACACTGGCCAGATGAGATTATTGGCAGCAAAGATAAACCCATCCATGAGTGAACTCTGTAGCCAAAGTCAGGAACAGAGCACAGAAACACTGGGGAAAACCCACAAAGTCTCAGAGCATCTTTGATCCGAGGTTAGCGCAGACCTGCTGGATTTGACAGAGAAAATTGCTTCTTCTTAGAGGAACATGACTCAGATTCTGTGAAATGGCGGTGACTGGCAGCACATCAAGCAGAAATGTAGTTCTCTCTTGGAGTTTGCTCGCTGCGGATTTCCAGAAGCGTTGAGGACAGCAGGTCCATGATTTCGGAGGCTCAGCTCAGTAATTCCTTCTGGGTGAATCAGCTCGGACTCACCCCCAGATGATGAACAGTCAGGAGGGTTGGAAGGGAAGTACAAATGGCAGAACCCAATAAACCCTCAACCACCAGCTGCCACCAAGGGTGGGTGCTGCCCACAAGACCTTCCTGGGGAGTGATGGCGTGATAGTACAAGGAATAGCAGCAATGTGCCATTCCTGGACTTTTCCCTGAAATAATTTTTCCAGTTTATTCCAGATGTCCTGGTGTTCCTCCCCAAACACCGGAGTTTCTAGATCTGCAGTTTCGTCTCTCCCTTTCTTTTCTGTTTTCCCTTCTGCTTTCCCTTCTCATCTCTTTTTTGGTGAAGGAGCTAAAACCACCAGAAATTTGCAGCTCCTTCAAACTGAGATCATTAGGAAACTCTACCTCTCTTCTAAAGAACGCGGATTTAGTATCATTTTGGCTGATGCACTGTGTGATTTTTCACTCATCTCTAATCACAGATAATTTCAGAAAGCCTCCATGGAGCCACCTCCTCAGATGTCTGAAGATGTCCAGACCAGATCCCAGAGCTTGTGAGTTTTTTTGGGTTACACCAACCCATCCCAAGTTGTTCCATGAGCACCACGGGCAAGAACAAGAACGGAAAAGGTGTCAGAAGCAGCAAGGTCCAAACCATCCACATCCTGCCAATGTGGCACCACATCTTCTGACCAGAAATTCAGCTCTGCCATCTTCACCCAGCCTGAAGCACCCAATGCAGGTGTGTTTGAAGCTCTGGCATTTCTTGGGACCTGTTCCTAGGTGCCCTTCTGTATCAGTGATGTCTGTCATGGGAACAGCACGGATAAAGACTGACCTCTCTCTCCCCAACCCTACCTGCACATCAGACCATGAGGCCAGAAATGTGTCCACAGCAGGATGGCAGATAATTGTCTTCCTTCCCTTTACCACTGAAGGTTCACTAATGTGGTTTAACAAGCTTCGTTTGTTTTCTGCTGTTAAAGGGACATTTGAAAAGTTTGGACTTGGGGTTGGCTTTGCAGCTGAAGTGTCTTTCACCCCCCAGGGAGGAGCACTCTCGGTATTTCTCATGGTAGGGGGCACCTCTTTATCCACTCCCTTGTAACGTGGTCCCACTGGGAGGGCTCTGCCACTGTTGTTCGGTCATGATTTTTGCATGAGAAATGAATCGTGGCGCTAAGGGGGAGCATGGACGTCTCTGAGCAGCTCGAGAATAAGAGCAAGCGCTGGAAATCAAGCCCTCAGCGTGTGCAGGGCTGTGGACAGCCGCCTCTCCCCGCTCCGGCAGCGGAGCCTAATCAGTGCTGATTAACCCAAAGGTAGATTTTCTTAGAGAGGTTTTAAAAACCTCAGTGTCAAGCTGCACACCCCATGCCCCCCACCCTCAGACCATTAGGCTGAACTTCCACAAGCTCATGACCTTTCTGGGGCTGAGCTCATGCTATGTCTGAGCTGGCATTTCTGGTCTCCCTCTGGACATCTCTGAAGCATTTTGTCCCAACAACAGGGGTCTGGACATGCTGACCTTCACGAGGCTCCTGGGCAAGGACAGTGGGGAAGGGAAGCTCAGCTCCCGCGATGGTGAGAGGGAAGGATGCCCCTTGCCCTCCCCAGATGCCGGGGCTCTGCTGGCAGACCGGATGGCTGCCAGAGTGACGTGCTAGGGCTCATCTCTGATTTATCGGCAAGGCTGGTAGGTATTGCATTAGGTTAAGTATTAACAGATCTCATGAGCCCCATTAACTGTTCCCTTTTCACTCTCCAGTCGAAGAGTTACTGCTCCAAAATCTATAGTGCCTTGGCAGCTGCCTGGCTGATTCCCAGGTTAACCCTCCCGGAGCCTGCTCCCTCCACGAATCAGCGCATACATCACGTGTCACAAACCACGGGCGGAAAGCATCCCAGGCCTGGTGCCATCCTGCTCGCTCAGCAGCGAGGCATGAGGTCTGTGGGACCACTGTCATGTGCACATGCCTCTGCCCTCCACAAGAGAGAGGTCTTCTCAGCGGAGAGCCGGCTTCCCCACCGCTCCTTGCTCAGACATGCCAGCAAAGGCTGGTTCCTGAGGCAGACCCCCAGGTACTGGGATACAACCCCACTCAAGGGGTCTCTGCTGGGAGTGGTCCACAAGGTCCTCAGAAGGGATCTGTCTGGCTGGAGGTGGGCATTTTGTGGTGGCACAGTCCCCCTGTCACTTGAAGCCAACTCAAGACCTGAGGCCTCTCCCTTCCTGGCCCCTTATTGCTTTCTGGGTCACAAACCAACCCAGGGTAAGTCAGACACGGGTCACAACAGACAGCAAAACACAAACTCGTCAATATTTTCTCCTGCAACGCATTTGTCCATTGCCATGTCCATCGAGGTCAGTCTCCAGTCCCCTCCAGCAGAGACCATCACACCCCAGTGATGCAGATACCATCTGCAATTCATCACCCCCAGAGCAGATGCCGACTGGCTCAGGAGATCTGAGCTCTGCCGGGTGCAGGACAAGTCCCCAGGATGGCCAGGTCCCGTGGAGGCATCAAACTGTGCTTGGTCAGACCAACCCTGTGGTCAGGGCTCTCCTGTAACGAGCAGCCCGGGAATGTAACACAGACATTTGCTGGAGGTATTGCATCTCCACCAGGCAACTGGGGCAGCCATGGGGCTGCAAGTCTCTGACATCTTTGCTCCAAAGGCCACTGAGCACAGGGCCAGGAGCAAGCACCAGAGCAACTGGTCGGAACCCATAGCCGTGAGCTGCGACCAAGGTTCCTTTTATGGACAATGTGTTCCCCAGGCATCCCTCAGATCTGGACCAGGAGGCAGCAGGGATGGGGAAGGCAGCGCTGCCCAGGCAGTGTGCTCAGCTGCTCCGTCCCCACGCTGTGAGATATTTGGGCCTTATCTACTGTTGGAGTGCATCTGGTTTCATCCCGCTCCAAGAGAGTCTTCAGCCAGCTCCATCTCACTGTGTTTCTCCCTGGCAGACCGGAGCTGTGTAATTCACACCAGACCCCGACAGACTGTCAGAGGCACGAGCAGGAGATACATTTTGTGGAGGCTGGAGTGACTCCTGCTTCCCTGCCAGGCTCCAACCCCTCCAACCTAGTGCCCACAACCACTGCGCCACAGGAGGAGCTGGCAAGGGACACACATGGAGGGTGGCATGACCTGGCTTTCCTCCTCAAGGACAGCTCTCGCTTCAACAAGCCTTGGACAGTTTCTGCAGCTCCCCGTAAGTCCACGCTGGAAAGCACTTCCTTCAGACCTATTAATTGTTAAACGACACTAAGCTTTAATGACAAAAGAGAGTCAAGCAGCCAAGTACCTTACAGGGAGAGATGAAGGTTAACAAGCTGGGCAAGGTCATTATCTGGCCCGCTCCTCCTCTGCCCCTCCCCTCCTCCGGCAGGACTGGCAAAGGCTGATGCTTTCCCATCGCTCACCACCCAGCCCCGTGCTCTGGACGGCTGATGGCCCGCACAGGCAGGCTGCTGCAGCGGCAGACACCCTCCGGCACACAGCCGGCTCCTCGCCACTGCTGCGGGATGCTGCTCTCGGGGGCAGAGCACAAGGGCACTGGGAGTTGCTGGTGGGGATCTGGGCTCCGCTGCAGTGCTGGGGGAACACTGTGCTGGAGCAGGTGACGGTGCAGGTGGTGACCAGGGTGGCCGTCAGCGCAGCTCTGCTGTGGGCAGGTGAGCTACTCATGTAGCCTCCTGCTACCTCCGTGGCCCTCTTAGGAAGACCCCGCATGGAAGACAGGTTGAGATGGGCTTGGGAAAGACAATATCTTGTTGGACCTGGGTTCAGGAAACGCTCTTCCATGGTGCAGAGCTGGCTGTGAGCAGGGATGCACGGGCAGTGACTGCTGTTATGCACATGGTGACAACTTCCCCCGTATCTCACTACCCTGCTGTGTGATGATGCTGGTCCCCACGGCCAGCACACAGCCCGCCTCACCCCCCCTTTCATGGGGCTCTCCTGGCAGCTCCCTTGAGGCAGGAATTGGCCCCTTTCTTACCCTCAGGAGCAGAAACATAAGTGTTTGGAGAGGTCTGAAAGAAAAGATGGGATCCGATGGCACTTAAGCTGCTTCTGTGGAGTTGCTGGTGCTTCCCAGTGGACCTTGCTGCAGCACCCAGGACACACATGATGCCAGGAAATCAGGCACATGAAAAGCTTAGCGCTTACTGTCACCGGTGCAGAGCATTCTGTGTTTAAATACCTTTGCAGATATGGAGCTAAGTGACATCCTGAAGGTCGGTGAGGAGTTCAGCTAGCAAGCGATCACAGGCTGACCACATTGTCTCGGTACCCAGGGCTGTCAGCGTTTGGCCAGGCGCTATTCACCATCCCATCAATAACTTGGCAGTAAATACCAAAATCTCTCCGGATAAAATTTGTAGATGACATAAAGATTGGCAGAGTGGTGAATAATGAGGCTGTCACAGGGAGCTGGATCTCTTCCCTCGCTGGACCCATTCCAACCAAATATGTTTTAATAGCCTCAGATGCAAAGTAGAGCACCTCGGAGCAGGGCTGCGGGCTGAGCCTGGAGGCTGGGGCCAGTCCCGGCAGAGGGGCCACAGGAAGGTCTGGAGGCTGTGAAGATGTACATCAGCTCTCAGGACAAGTAAGAGCAGGGTAACAACCTGGATGGAGAAGTGCTGGGACAAATGAACCCATCAACCTGAGGTATAGTGACTGAGGCTTCAGATCACCAAGCCTAGTAGAGCCTGGCTGCATCCAACGGTCCTGAACGGGAGACTGAGGAGCAGCTCAGGACCAGGAGCTGGATGTCACTGTACAGGGGAACCACAGATGGAGAAAGCTGGAGAACCACTGGCACAGGATGTCCATAGACCAGAGCCACCTGCATCCCTGGGAAGTGTCCATATGGAGCAGGGAGCAGCTTTCCCCAGGGAGCAGCATGTGCAAGGACCAGCAGTGAGAGGGCAGCTCACTCTGCTGTCCTGTGCTCAGAGCTTCTAGAACAGTCAAAAGAGGAAGGAAGGAACTAGAAGCTATCAGACAGCAGAAGTCTTTACATGTGTGTGGACACTGTCCTAGCAGGATCTCAGGTACCAGGGGTGTCACCCTGGATGAGAGACATCAACAAAGGGGCCCTGGCTGGAAGATGGAGCCAGACAGGCTCAAGTGAGAGATCATGCTTGGCCTCTGGAGCATGGATTGAAAGCCACTTGCACACACTGCCCAGAGAGGTGGCATCTCCACCTTCAGGAGTCTCCAGGCCCAGGAGCCTTGAGGAGCAATACTTGGGCTTGTTGGGGAGAAGGGCTTGTCAGTGGTGCAATGGGAAGCAAGAGGAGCTGATCCAAATGTCTCCCCTCCCTTAGAATGAGTCCAAAAGCCACTGTCCAGCACACCTCCCTCAGCCCTGCAAGCCCTTTGGGGCGAGTCAGCCCCTCCAGGGAAGATGCATCCCAGCAGGGGCACCAGAAGGTCCTCCCCAGTTGAAAGCAGGGAGCTGCTGGCAGCCGGTTAGGAAATCACTCCTCTGGGAAAGAGCCTTTTGAATTATCTCTCAGGCCCATCAAGCAGAGAAGGGGGAGTGTGCCTCCACAACCCTGCGGAATGGCACAGCCAAGCTCCACTTGCCCTCCTGCCAGACAGAGCCCCTATTCCTGGGATCTGCTTCTCCTTGGAGCTCCCTCCTCCTCGCAGGCAGAGTGGCTGTGCCAGCAGGATTCAGCAGACCCGGGGTCAGTCGCCCTGTCCATGCCGGGTGATGGAGGCAGCACCCAGCTCTGTCCTCGGGTGCACCGGCTGTGCATGTGTGTGTGTGTGGCCACAGGATGAGTCACATCTATGGGAAGGCGTATGGAAACTGGGCTACCAAGGTCCTCTAGCCTGAACCCCAAATTCTTCTCCCTTCCCACTCTGCAGGGAGGAACAACCCTTCTCTAAACTACAGGCAGTGACTGCTGCTGGCCAGGACCCCACGCAGGGCACAGGAGGTTGCTTTGCTCCTAACCTGCTAGAACCTGGCTGCCAGGACATGGTCAACCCAGCAGGACCTGCAGGTGAGACCGTTGGAGCAGCCCTGGCAGGGACTGACATCCCTCTGAAAATAATGACGGGAGGAAAAGTGCTGGTATTAGTAGGAGCCTCCATTCAAAGATGAACCACAACCAATGTGCTGCACGCAGGAAGTTTATTTAACAATGCTCCCGTTGAACACCCCGCGAGCACGTTCGTCTTCATTAGTGCAGTAATTCATTATATGGCCTCTCTAACATTCAAATCAGAAGGAAGAATATTAAAAAAGTAATTATACTTTTCAAAGTAAAGCTTTATGGGTAAATTGTATGCAAATCACTGTCTAAATCAGGGCGGCATATCTTAAGCAGATCTAAAAGTTGCAAAGGCTTCCACCGCATCATTGATATGTAATCAACCGAGATGTACGATTCTGCTCCTTACTTAGGCAAATGTGAATGGCAACACTCAAGTAGGTAATTGGTATTTATCACAATGGCTGATGTGGAGAAGCTATAATCTTGTTACGGGTGGGACCGGCCTGTCATAAATCAAGCTGCTTGGAGGTTACTGCAAGACTCTGTCACATTTGGGTTTCCAGATGCTTTTAATCACCTTTCTTAACCTTCACCTCATTTGTAATATGGGCAAATAACCTTCAGGTCTTTGAAGGCCTCATCTGCAGGTGTCTGTGCGTTCAGGGGAAGAGCCGAGTGCCCTCACACCATTTGTCCACCCAGCGATGACAGCCCCTTTTCTCTAATCAAGAGAGTTTAATGAGATTTTTTTTTTTTTTTTAACTAAAATAGCGCTAGGAATAAAACATGAAATTGATCATTTATGTGCACCGGGGAAATCATGTCATTTGGAAAATAATTTAACAGGATTAGATGGTTCAGATTTACTGCCCAAACTGCAGTCTCCAGCTCTGGAGAACAGGGAGGGAGAGGAGAGCGGAGGGCATCCTGTCGAGTGCTGCAAAAGCATGGATGGGTGGGGGCCACCCAGCCACGTGTCCCTGGGGGACAGATGCCCCACCACCACCTTGTGTCCCTTGAAATCCACGCTACTGCCCCAGGCATCAGGGGCTGGGTGCAGGTGCTCAAACACTTCCCCAGGTCCTGGGGGTGCAGCTGGGGCTGGCTGGTTGCACAGGAGAGCCGCGGGGTCTGGCTGAGCCCTGGCATGGGGTGGGCTGGGATTCAGAGGACTATGCAGCTCCCTGTCCCCAGGTTCATTCCCCCAGGTCCTGGCTGTGACAGCAGCGTCCATGCAGCCTCCTGCATCCCCACTGTCACACCACACTGGGGACAGCAGGTCCCACAGAACCTCTGAGGTGTCAGGGCTTCCCGAAAATGCAACAGAGTCAGGCCGAGAGATCAGTGCATCCCCGAACACCCCACAGGCACCCTCCCACACACAGAGGATTCACAAACCAACAAGGCTACTGCAAGTTTCTCTGAGGATCACTGGGATCAGCTGCTGGGACAGGGCAGAGTTGGCCATGCTGTGAGGGGCCACCAGCCCCAGGTCCCCACCAATGCTTGGGAATGAACGAGGCTGGGTGTAAGCAGGAGCATGCCTCTCCTCCGGGCAAGGGAGGCACGAGGTGCCCAAGATGCCAGGGCCCAATTCTGCCCAACCTCAGAGGCACCCAGGCACCAAGCAGCCCATGGAAAGCTGCTGCAAGGTTGGGGTCACCAAAAAGGAGCCAAGACTCCCCCTTTTCTATGCATTGAGACTTTTCTGTGATGCCTGCACAGCTCCTCTGTGCTGACAGCTTCACAGAGCTCCTCCCAGAACAGACTTTGGCATCCCCAAGTGTCCCTCACCCACAGGAGACATCAGCATCTCTACCTTCTGCCAGGGAGTAGCTTCAGCGCGTCCAGCCCTAACAGCAAGGGTGCGCATGAATCTCTGCCAACTCTGAGCACCCTTTCAGAGACAAGAGCCCCTCACTCTATTCATCAGGGTGCTTGGTGGGTTTTCCACTTCCTTCTGGGACACACAGAAACAACTACCCCGGAAGACCGTGGCTGGTGTGGCTGGTGGGGTAAGGAGAGCTGCATCTTCCAGGAGAACACTCCCTGTGCCACAGGCAGCTGCAACCAGCCCATCAGCCCCCGTCCGAGATCCCAGTACTAAGCCCTTGCATTCAAGTAGGCGAGAAGCAACTATAGACCTGGGAGCATTCCAGGAGGCTGATGGGGAGTCATGGCAGAGAAAAAAACAATTCAAAATGTCCAAAGTGACTTGAAGAGGGTTCACAGGGGTGGAATGATTTCTGCCGGTTATTAATGCCATGCTATTTGTTCCGTGTTATTAGTAAGTGGTAATGTGCCATGCAGAGGTGAAAAGCAGATACAGGAAAGCACGGTGGAAATTCATCTTCTCCAGCACAAGGTAATGGCGGAGCTGAAGTGGGGCACCACTGCGCACCATGAGCCGCAAGAGACCCAAACCTTTTAGGCACTGGAAAAAGGAACATTTTTTTCCATCCTTTTCCTTTTTTTCGGAAGAGGGACAGAGGTTACATTTTTCTGTGTCAGAAATACGCCGTGACACGAGAGAATCCATCAAATGACATTGCGTGTCAGGTCGTGTCACAACATCATTAAAACATTATATCTTGTTGATGAGGCTCTTGCCATCAATTCAGAGAGTGACTGATTCGATCTGCAAAAAGTGGAAGTTCCTCTGCCCTGTTTGCAAGACAGCTGACAGATCTGCGAAAGGAAGCACTATTTCATAGTCTGTTGAGGACATTAAGCCTTAATCCCATTAGAAGATTCACAGCATGGCCAGCCTGAGCTGGAGAGATACTTCCAGAGCTGGATGGATTTCTCCTACGACACCTGCACCGCCACGCTACATGAAGCCATTTGGAAGAAAAAACAAACCTCCCGTCTTCCCAGCTCCTCTCAGAGAGCTTCTCTCTCCCTCTAACGCGGTTTAGTGCCAGGTTTTATGGACTGCTCATGCTGTCGGGAATGTTGCTGGTATTCTGTTAACTCGATGCTTGGCTGTTCCAACACTATTCATTTAAGGCAAGCATCTGGCATGTAGCAACAAGATGGCTGATAGAATAAAATTAGGCAAGTTGATATGATTAACCGTAGCTAGGAGCCAGCATCAGTCCGGGTTTACAAAAGGTTGTGATATATCCTGTAGGTTATTTATTGAGTAAAGCTGCACTCACAGGTTGGGAGCACCCAGGGAAACGCACCTTTGGGTGCTGCTGTCAAGGGCTCCCGAGAGGGTGCTGGCAGCCTCCAGGCTGGGCACTGCGAGAGACTGGAGGAGGGAAAAGTCAGGGTGCTTCAGAGCTGGGAGTGGTAGTGGCACAGGATGGCTCTCTCTAACCCTCCACCTGAATCAGAGTGAGAAATGGGGACCTGGCTACCAAAAGTGGGACCTGTGTGAGCTCAGGAAACCCACCATTCATCCCCATTTTGTGCCTTGGTGCAGGGCTAACCCCGGCCATCCGTGCAGGGGTCCTGCCCAGCAGGAGATGCTGAGGTCCCCCCCATTTTGCTTAGACCAGAGGATGATAAACCAGGGTACTGGACACCTCTACTGCCTCGGTTTGGTGTGATGGCAGGAGACAGCCCGAGCCCTGACCCTGAGCAGGGACAAGCATTTCCCAAAGAGCATCTGCAGCCTTGGTCTGGAGGGGAACAGTGCAGCATGTCCTCCTGGTCCTCCTAGCAGCACCGTAGTGGGCTCCTGATCATCCCCCCAGCTCTGTGAGCCACCACAGACCCTGAGCTGGAGGATCCTGGGGCTGTGGATCCCTCTGGCCAGCTGAAGACCTGCATTTGGTCTCTCACTGCCCAGCACCCCAGCAGCTGAGCTCATGTTTAAACCAGTAGCCCTCATGCTGCTGGGTGAGCCAGCTGGTGAGAATGGGAGAGTGCTGGGCTGTCTCCAGGGCTGCCATGTCCATATGACATGAAAAATGTGGCCCGAAGTGTCCTGCCCTAAACACACCAGCAGGGGAACGTGCCCTGACTGATGTGCTGGGGTGGTCAATGCAACCATCACCTGCCCATCAAGCCCCCCAGGTTTTGGGGAACAGTCCAGAGGCTGCTGGGTCAGTGCTTTCTGCAGGGCTAGAGGTGTCTGTAGCAGAGGCACAAGGCAGGGAACTGGGTTTCCAAAAAATTAGAAATTAAGAAAGAAAGGATATACCCGCTCCCAGCTGAACGGTTCAGTTCTGCCAATCTCAGTCTGTTTCATTTTGCTTTCGTGCTGTTGCATTTCTTACCACAGTTCAACAAAATATGAAAGAAAAAGCCATCCTGAACCAAGAGAAGAAGCTCTTACGCTGGTCTTAAATTAAAATTCCAATTTATTCCTTTCTTGCAGAAAGTTTTAGTTTTGAGGTCTAGTCATCTGCTGAAGTAAAAAAGGAGGATGGAGAAATGCCACTGCCGGATCTCAGCTCTGGGTCTCTCCTGGTCCTGTCTCGGTGTCGCACTCGTCAAGAAATCCAGCCATCATCTACCGCGCGATAGAATGATGATTGATAACTGTGTAATAACACTGACCCAGAAAAGCACACCTGTAATCTTCCCCTGATGAAGACTGCCTACATAAGTCACGTCGGGGTGTTTAAATGCCGCACCAGTCTCTAAAGTAGTTAATTGACCCAGCTAAGATGAAATGGTGTCCCTGCGGTTGCTGAGATCTCTGCCAGAGCAGAGCATGGCCATGGCTCTCCTCCGTGCTGCGGTCTCTGCTCACCTGCACATCCCGGGGGCTTTGCTGGGGTCTCCATCCGCAGGTCACATCTCCACAATATGCTGTTCCTCCTCTGTCCACCGCAGTCCTCTCCCTTTCCCCACCTCCCCAGGATGCCCAGTTCCTGGGCACAGAAACCATTCCCTCTCGGCAGCGCCCGTCTCCAATGGGTGACCCACCCCAGGAACTGGGAAACAAGGATTTTCCAAGTGAGACCAAACAGTGGCCAAGAATTTTGAAATAAACACCGAGAGCAGCTCTTTTCTCACTGACTACATCTGAACTCACTGTGTGCAGAACTCCGTGCCGGGGTCGGTCGGTCTGTCTGTCTGTCTGCCTCCCATAGCCCTCCAACTCGGTTATCTCTTCACCTCTCTATTTACATGTATTTCTTTTCCTGGTGAATTATGTCAGGGAGGCAGTAAAGTGTTATGTATTTGCCAGCCCCATAATCTTTAAAAGCACAGTGATGCATGCTCCAGATGAGAAAAGAGCCTCCATCCAGTATGTTAATAGATAGCATTAGGGCAATAATGAAAAGCACTTGAGACAAGTAAGCCCCTATCAAAAGCTGAGTAATAGAGATGCACAGAATGAATCACAATGCACCTCCTCTGCAAAAGATATTAAGACGTCTGCTCTAGCGCAGGGTCTATTCACTCCAACAGCTGCTTCATTTCTCTGATTAAAATGGGAGTGGGGATAGCTGGGATAGCTTTTCCAGCCGTTTCCCCGTTTATCCGGTACCTCACATGCACGCACGCAGACACCCACGGAGCACACGCCGCCAAGCCAGCGCGCCGCGCTGACGGGAACACCCTGGGCACGTAGAGGGTAGGACACGCGCCCTGCGCGCAAGGACGGGAGCTGCGTAGGCAGATTCTTGCACACACACACGCACACGCTGACAGAGGCTGGGGGGAATCGCAGCTCCTCACACACATGCAGCTCCCAGACACCAACGGGTGCCTTGTACGCGGATATGGCCCCCCATGAACTGACCTTCAACACGTCCCACGTTGTACACAGGCATACACGTCCCTGCACACGGTGTTCTCTGACTCCCCCATCCCCACCATGGGTCCTGTACGCCCACCCCAGCCCCTCTGGGGCATAGACCCACCACAGGGATCTGGGCTGCAGAAAGCCCCTTCCCCCACCCCTTTAGAGCCATCACTCGGGTCCTGAGGACCTGAGAGCAGGGGGAGCCAGGCAGGCTGGGGGCTGCGGGAGGAGGTGAGGGTCGAGCATCCAGGATGCAGGAGAACCTTGCTGGGAGGTAAGACACCGGCCTTTTACAGAGGTGCTGGAGCTGCAGGAGGGGGTGAGCAGACCCATGGTGGGTCCACGCTGGAGATACCAGGTACTGAATGCGGAGAGGAGAGAAATGCCCTGCTGCAATGCCTGCAAGGGCTCTCCGGTGTCCTGGACTGGACCCATGGCTTTCGCATCCACCAGCAAGTGTTTGATTCATTGCTGAAGCTCAAGACATCATCTGGGAGAGTCACTGTGAGACACACAGCCAAGTGTCAGGCCCTGCTCTGAGGGCACCTGTGGGAAGGGAATAAACCCATGCTGTGGGGACGATAAGGCGCTGATGCACTTTACAGCCACCCTGGCAGTGCCAGCCCAGCCTTTGCCATGAGTACCACAGGATTTGGAGCAGGAGCATGAAAAGGCAGGACCAGAGATCTGAGCTGCAGGTCTGCCTCTTGCTGCTGGCTCCCTGCTGCTGCCAGCCAAGGCTCCGGCCATGCTGCAGATCTGTGGGCAAACCCTGCTGTGGCCAAATGAGCTGTGTGATACTCCACCTCCACGGCATATAAGCTGGGGGGCTACAAGCTGGTGATGTTGAGGGTCTTTCTGGAGTATCCTATGCTCATAAGACCTGCCCCCCATCTCACTGCTCCCCCACGGCACAGCACAACACAGACAAGCATCCTCAGATGCACATTAGAAACCACCTGGGCAAGGCTGTAGCCAGAGCAGGAGATTGAGACAAACAGCAGGGACATACAGCCTGATAGGAGCTAACAGCCATAAACAGTCGGGATATTATGCCTGTGATCAGCTTAGGCTCATTTCTATTTACTAAAGACACACATGAGGGTAAATCATCCCTCCCCATCCACCGTGGGCTTCTTACACCTTCCCACTAGCATCTGGGAAGGGTTGGTGTTGCAAGAGCTGTGGATCGAAGCCTGGTCCATCCCAGTAATTCCCCAGCCCTTGCACGGTGCTGTGCACAGGGAGGCATCGCTGGCCCCAGCTCGGCTAGCCCTCTCCCCCCACTTGCTCTGGGATATTTCTTCCTCAGATTTTCCAAGCAGCAGCAAGAGCAGATGGGCACTGGTGGTGACAAAAGTGCCCCTGGCTGCAGCAGGGAATGGTCCTGGGGAGGCACAAGCCCCTGCAAGGGCGAGAGGGGCTGGGGGGGAGAGGCAAAGGGATGGCAGAAATGGTAAGAGCAGAGCTGCCCCCCATGCCCAGGCTGCTCCTTGGGCATCTTCAAGACTTGTGCACCAAGCAGGAGAGAGGAAGCAGCAAGAAGAGCTGCCCTTACGACAAGCCCCAGAGGAATGCCGAACCAGGCGAGAAATAAAAGCATCAGGACAAGTGCATTAGGTACGGAGCAAGCAGGGTCTGGTCGAGTCACACGGCTGTAGCATCATCTCAGAGCCGAGACTGAGGGCACGAGTCCTGCACCAGGGACAAGCATGGTGTCAGCCCAGGTCCTGCGCTGTGCTCTCACATCCCTGCACCGGCTCTTCCTGCCCGCTCAGTTCTTGTTTGGGCCGGAGGGGAAGGCAGGCTGCCAGGAGCCCGGTTATCGGGTTGGCAGTCAGCCGGCGCAAGCAGCATGGGAGCACCCGGCCCTGGGAGGCCCCATGTGTGGGAGCAGAGCGTGGGGCTGGGGAAGGGAGGTGGGGAGTTGGAGAGGGCTGAGCTGACCCCTCTGTGGAGCACCACTGGGACAGGAAGCTGGGATCCCCTCCTTGCTCTACTGGGTGGTTTCAGGTGGCGTGGAAAAGGATTTTCCCCTTTTGTCAGCTTCTGCAATGCCCAGGACAAGCGTTTGCTGTGTGGCAGCACAAAAAGACCCTCCCTGGGGAGTCACCTGGGCAGGGAGATGGTGGGTGCATGCCCCACGCAAAGTGGACTCCCTCAGACCTCGTGTATCACCACCACTGATGGCAACAGAGCAGCATCTTGAGGACATCCCTGAGGCTTGTGGCTCAGCTCTGGAGGAAGGTGATCCAGGACTGGTTTTCCTGTTAAGCTCAGTTTTGTGAGTTGGACCAGCCTCCTAGGAGCACAATTCTGGGTGCAAGCCTATAGCAAAGCTCTTTACCAAGAGTTCAGCTTTAAAGCTGAGAGCCTTGCCAGGGAGCAAGTGCCGTGAGGGACACCAAGGTGATGGGAATGGAGCAGACATCCCTACTCATACGCCCAATCCCTACTCCAAAGCTGAGCATGCTGTGCACCTCCTTGCACAGGCAGGTTGTCCCCATGGTCTCTGCTGAGCCATCCTCCTTGAGGCACGGTGGCAGAGGATTGCCCTGTTCTCCAGTGAGCCCTGCTCAGGAGGTCAGCAGAGCCTGGCTTCTCATCCTCTCTTCATCCTGTTCCCCCTCACTGCCATAAGATGGTCCTGATAAACCCTGCACATCAGCTCTGGGTACCCCAGATGGTACCCAGATGGAGTGCCATCATCCTGGGCATGGTCTGCCTGTTGGTCGAGACAGGCTGCATTAGGGGGAAATGTAGTCTGTAGCCATCGAAGCACAGAGGGGACCAAAAGAAGGGAGGACCCCAGAGAGGACAAGGCAGATCACTGAGGAGAACCAGGTGGAGGAAGCAACTGATGCGGTGTTCATCCAGCTCCTGGAAATGGTTCAGGTGCATCTGCACATCTATGGGATCTGCTCCGGGAAGGTCTCCCTGAGGTGCCAAGCAGCGGCAGCGGCAGTGCATCTCCAGCCACTTGGTAGCCCAGTGCCTGCAGTCTGGGCCATGAGCGTCCCAGCATCAGCCAAGACCAAGGTGGACACAAGGCAGGTAAATCCTGGGAAGACGGGCAAAGATCTGACAGGTCCTAGGTCATCAGAGGGCTGCAGCTAGAGAGCAAGATGTGAGCAGTGTTTGACAGCCTGTTACACCCGGGTGTGGGACACCAAACCTCCCCGCGCTCGCCTTTCTCCTGTGTGCGCTACCAGCAGCAAGCACTCACGCTGCCAAGCCCTTCAGCGGTCTCAGAAGTCTCCACCTGGCACAAACCCCTGGACAAGCAGGGGAGGAGGCTGCCATCTCCACTGGCACCTCCAAGCACATTGCCAGATGCCCAGGAAAAGGCAGCGAGGCCTCAGCGGGGAGCTTCAGCACCGCGTCTGCTGCTGACTGCCAAAATTAACATCACTGACAAAAGGCATGATCCTGAAATTGCACCACCAAGCAGATGGATTGCTGGAGTCTGAGAGGCCTCGTAATGGAAAAGATGAGTAATTCAAGGAGAGAGCCTAGTGCCAGCTATCCAAGTGCTTGGCTGCTGGAGCAGGCTGGGAACCTGGAGTACTGCCTGTCGCAGGGCTGGATTCCTCCAGCTCTCAGCAAAACCTGCCGGGACGGTGCTGGTGGGTTCCTGCGAGCTGCCGGCGGTGCTGGTCCTGATGAGGACGCGGTGCCATGACCAGCTGCCCCGGCTGCCTGTGCCCTGCCCTGGGGTCCGAGGAGGGCTGTCGCACCGGCGTGGGCACCGTGACGTGGAGCGGTTGTGCTGCGAGGAGACTGCGCTCGTGATCGCTGCATGACCCCTGCAGAATGCCAGGAATACGCAGAATATCCCGTCGGCTTTTGTCCAGCAGAGGAAGGGGGGGGACAGGAGTGCCTTTGTCCAGCTCCTCTTCAAACATCCCAACCGAATGCCTCCCAAAACCAGCCCCCAGCCACCACCTGGCTCTTTGAGCACCCAGTTCTCTGCAAAACCCTCACGCTGAGACCTGTGGGAGCTGGCTCAGTCCCTCGCTATGAAGTGACTCACGAGAAGAGCAGAGAAAGTGTGACTTTCTTCTGGCACTGAACAAGATGGATGAAAAGGGGGGTAGGCACCCTCCTCTAACCACCGCTGTCCTTGCTGTCCAGGAGCATCCTCACTGCAGCCCGTGGGGCTCGTGCCAGGGTGAGAAGGGGCTGAGCCCCATCACCTTGCACATAGGAGGGCACGGATCCTGCCAGCTCAGCTACGCTGATTTTACAGCCACAGCAGGGAAACAGGTGTGACCCCATGTCCCCTCTAAAACAAGCAGGACCCAACCCCGCTGCCACCCCCCAGCTCGCCCTGGCTTGTCGTTGGACCACGGATAATGTATTCTTTATCTTTTTTACGCACAAGCGCACTGAGATATGGAAGAATCCGTTTTTCTGTGCTATGACTGTTGCTACACGAATGCAACGCAGCACATGTTTGTGTTGGACACCTGAAACTAAAACTGTCCTGGAAAAATGAGTTCGCTGGGTTTCGGCAAAACATTCGGACCGCTCACATCGCCCAGCCCTGGGGGTCCCTGGGGTCAGCATCTCCTCCAGCAGAGACCTGTCTCACCGTGCCCTGGGGCCGTGTTGGGTCACACGGGACCAGGGCAGGACCAGGGCATGACTCTGCACCTCCTGAGGCCAGCATGACACCAAGCGACTCTGTTTGGCCCATGCCCTGCTCAGCCCTCCCTGCAAGCCCCATCTGACGCACGGGAGGAGAGTTTAGACGGTTCAACATTCAGGCTTGGCTGCTCCACCCTTTTAAAGCTCCTGGGAAAAAAAGGCCAAGGGAGTGAGGGAGGCGTAAATCAGTGGCTGGTGTAAGGCCCCTTATCTCCGAACAACGCCGTGCAGCCCGTCACGGCTATACATCCAGGGGCCATCCGTCGTGCCGCAGGGTCACTGTGAGCTGACCGAGCTCCTGCTGCTCTCGGCTCACCAGCCCCACTGCCACGGCCCGGAGCTGTGCTCACCCCCCTGGGGTGGCATGGGGGGGTCTGGGGACCGCTGGGCTTTTGGGTGCCTGTCTCAAGGTGCGGGGACCTGCATGCTCCTTCCTCCCGTGTCTGAGCAGATGCCGAGCCACTGAGCTGGGAGGTAAATTCGTGCCATGGAGCAGCAGAAAGCCGCTGTCGGGAGAGGCTGAGCAGAGCAGCGTGGGCTGGCTGCAGCCCCCATCCTCTGGCCGGAGCATCCCCAGGTCCAGAGGAGCACCTGGGTGATTGGTGTCAGCCCGGCTGGCTGTGGTGGGCAGTCAATGCCACTCCACAGGTAATGCGTTGTTTGACGTGATTTATTCACTGTGACTGTTTGGAGTGTTCTCTCCAGGTGTATGGCTGTAGAGGGCTGGGTCTTCACTGCCTTCCCTGCCTCCCCGAGCAGAGGGGTGAACATCAGCACCCTTCGGGCTCTGGTAAATACACCCTCAGCAGACAGGGAGAGGAGGTCAGGAACCCCATGAATACAAACAGGGTGGACACGAGCAGGAGCTGAGCGAGAACGCACGTCTGTGGTCCAGGTGAGAGGAGAGCACAGGGGGCTGGCGGGGGGCACGGGGGAAAGGGCCTGGGGACAACGCTCCTGGCACCCCAACTTGTCACTGCCCCTCTGTCGACAGCCTGTGAGGGCCAGGGGCTACAGCTGCTCTCCCACCCCGCTCTGCAAGGGGAAGGTAAGTGCGTGTGAGCACCAGAGAGCAAACCCGAGCCCTATATGTTTAAACTGGCAAGTTCTGTGTTTGTCATCGAGCTGTAAATGATACCCGAACAGATGAGGACAGGAACTTCTTGGAAGGCTCGAGCACAGACAGCAGGAGTGGGGGAATAGCATTTTGCTTTATTTCTTTACACGCAATCCAAGGTTTTATTTTTTTTCTTGCAGCGTTATATTTCTCTATCCAAAAATGGTGATGAGGCTGCCAGCTCTCAGAGGCACGAATCGCCGTTCCTTTCGAGGGCTTCAACAGCGCCTGACACAACAGGGTGGGGGTCTCTAGCTGGGACACAGTTAAATGCACAAATAATAAACACCGGGCTCGAGGGGTAATGACAAAGCGAAACGGTGACGGGAAACACCGTGAATGTGTGTATGGGCGTTATTAAAAAGCCTGCACCCAGAAAGAAGCCCAACACCAGGCACTTCCAGCTGACGAGCTGCTGGGAGCTGGGGGAGACATTGCAGCCAGGCAGATGATACCGAGCAACGGGCTTTTTTGTGCTGCATTGTAGGAGAATGTGTGCTGAAAGGAGCAGCCGGCTCCTGTTTGTCGCTAGAATATAGTACCTGTTCCAGTGGGTGGATGATTCCAGGTGAATGAGAAAACGCTGCTTTTCTGTGGGTTAACGCCATGTGCTGGTGGGGACGGTGCTCGCGGCAGCGGCTCCTCTCAGGTGCTGCGTGGTACGAAGACAGTCGCTTCCCTTGGCAAGTTCTCCCCGGTTTATTTATCGGTCAGAGGTGGTGCCGTGTCGGGCTGGATACGGATCTGGTGCGGCGTTACGGTGCGGGAGGGGGATGTCTGTGGCTCAAAGCACACGCCGACTCTCTGCGATGCTGGGACTGTCAGGAGACGGAGCGCGTGGAGTGACAGGATGCGTGTGAGCTACTGTCGATATTAAGGATGTTCTTTTTTAGCTTAAGTCAGGGGGAAATCCTTAACAAAATCCTTAGCAAAACCAGAAAGGTTTGTTCTCCAGCCCTTCTGTGAGATGCCAGCCAGCATCTGAGCTGCATTTCAGCTCTCCATTTGTCTTGAGGCATCACAAATGTCTGAACAACTACCGGGGCGTCCCCAGGGGAACATCAGAGAGATGTGGGCTCTGGAGACCAACCTGCCCACCTCACAGCCCTTTGCTGTTCAGGGCGTGCTGAAGGCAGCAGCCCTGAGCAGAGCAGCGTGGCCAGCTGAGCGCTTCCCCTCAGGGAGACTCTGTCCTTCTGGTGCTTTATGGCCCCATGTCCCAGTGCAAGCATGGACTGTCCAGGGGGGTCATGGCTGGATGGTAGAAGAGCATCAGGGAAGGAGGACAGAGGTTTCCCACCCCTGAGGGCTCTCCCTGGGGCCACACCTTGCTTTGTGTTATGCTTGGGAGGGAAAGAGACGGGAAACCTCAGCTCCTGGAGTCAGGAGGGCTGTGAGAACGGGTGGAGGGAACGACAAGCAGCAGTAACAGCAGAACAACCATCCTCCAAGAGAGAGGCGGTGGACAAAGAGCCCATTAGACAAGAGGCCATTCACTTTCCTGGCCACGTGGTGTTGCAGAGTCTGAATTATGGTTTAATGGTCCATGGCACTGACAGTCCTGGGCAGTGATGTCTTCCTAGAGAGACGTTCACCCGTGGCACAGTGAGGAGCAGGTTTGGAGCCGAGGCTGTGCCTGCAACGCTCACTCACAAGCTTCCTTCATGGGCTGAGAGCCAAGCACCCACAAACAGCCACAAAGTGGGACCACGAGGCAAAGCTCAGTCAATCCTGGGCTCCCAGCAGTGACACAGGGGTGACAGTGATGGGAGATCACCTTTCATGGTCAGCTGGTGTGTTGCAGATTGGCGGGGACCTGAGGTGGCCAGTTTCTGGGTGCATGGGGCTTTGTGGTGTGGGGTGCTGTCAAAGGAAGGACACACCAGCTCTTCGGACCCTGCCGTGGCTGTTGTGGTGCATGGATATGTTGGTCCCACTGGCTGTCCCAGGTCTCACAGGTGATGTCTTAGAAGGGTCGTGCTGGTCTCTGTGCTCCAGGACCAGCTCAGGGCTGTGGGAAGAAGCCCTAAACATCCAACCTGCCAGTCTCTCCACAAAAACCACATGCTGGTCAGGGCAAGATGGTCCAGGTCAGATGGTCCAGGCAAGGCATCTTCCACCTGCCAAGAACCATCAACAGAGAGCCATTTGCACAGGTCAAAAGCATGCTGGGAGCAAGGGGATAGGGCCATCAGTCTTGAACCACTTCTCACCCTCACTTCACAGCTCATCAGGGTGGTGCCGAGAGGCCAAGACAAGCAGAGCATCAGAAGTGGGGCAGTGTGGTGTGCTGGGGGGTGGGGACATCCCAGCACTGAGCTATGGGCTGATGCTGAAAAAGCCTGACACAGCTGGGCTCGGAGCCAGGGCACCGTGTCCTGCCCTCACCCCACTCAGTTCCAAGCAAGGGGACACACTCGCCAGTGCCTTGGTCTGGTGCTCACGGACCAGCAGATGTCTGCGGATACTGATGTAGGGTTTCAGACGCCGGGGTTTCAAAAGCCTCCGGGCAATTTAACAGGCACAATTAAAAATGTGTCACCGAGAGCAGCAGCTTGCCACAAACTGCAGGGCAGGGACATAAAAACCCAATTGCAGTGACCCCGGTGCCTGTGGCATTGCACCTCCCTGCCAAGCGTGCGTGGGACCCCCTGACGCAGGGGCGCACACACACGTGTGCAAGCGGACACGCGTGGGGAGTCTGTGTCTCCGCACACTTGCATGTGCCAGACTGCCTGGCCCCTCTCCCGGGCCAAGGTGAGGGACATCTAAGGATATCGCTGTGCTTTAGCGCGTTGCTCTGTGGGCTAACCGAAAACAGATGTATAAAAATAAACAGAAATACTAGAGATGTGATTACCAAGGAAACGCATTTACATACAGGAAAACGTCCAAAATGACTGTCATTTACTTCCTTTATTTATTCGCATTTATAGAAATGCTCTCACCCAGAGATCTGGGCTTGGTCATGCTCAGATTGCAAGAAACGGAGCCCACTGGACCCTTGCCCCATCACCCACCACCCACCGCCAGCTTACTCCACTCCCACCAACGAAAGCCGTCCCTCTCGGATGGGGCTTGGCATATGCAGCGATGGAAACTGCTTTCCTTCATTTCCCACCCCTGGACAGAGAGATTTTCTTCAGCTTTCTGGGGACCCCAGCCCTGAGAAGGATTTTCTGGGTTCGTGGTGGGGCAGCCCCGCCTGCACCCAGCTCTGGGTGGCTGCAGGGGGAATCGGGCACAGAGAGCTGTGGGGGTGAAGCGACAGGGACGCTATTGGGGCAGGGATATGGGGGAGTTTCTCAGTCCAGTTGCCAGCAGAGAACCTGAAGTGGGGGAGATTCAGGCTGAGGGAAATCAAAAGAGAAGCATTTTAACTTGCAAGAAATGGAAATCAGGAGAGTGAATGTGGGTCATGCCAAAGCATTCGTTCTACAGGAAATGATGGTTTACAAGCCCTTCCTTTTCTCCCTTTCTTCTTCCTTTTATTCCTTCTTTTGGGGGGCTTTTACAATAAAAAAAAAGTCTCATTTAGAAAATGCACGAAGAAAGTGTTTTAGTTGTGTATTTTTCCTGCAGTTGTGCTCTGAACGCAGCCGTCACGCCCAGCTTCAGCCCCATCAAAATGGCACTTGGGGCTCATTTACCAGCCACCAGCAGCAGAATCCTGCCCTGCTTTGGCTGGAATTCTCCCAGACTATGATCTTCACTCCAAACCTTTCCCCACACACACAAGAGAGCAGGCACTGAACGGTTGACCTGGGGGTCTGGCCTGAAGACAAGACCCACGCTGGTGGATGAGCCAGCTCCATCCCAGCCCCAGAAAGCTGTGGAGATGCTGGGCTGCAGCGAGCTGAGCAAACCTCCAGGTTCATGACGTTCTGGGAACGACTGCAGAGGAGATTGGGCTGAAGAGAAGATTTGTGCAGTTTGGGGGGTTTTATAGTTGTCTGTGGAGCAGCTTTGCATCATGCGGGGACATGCACGGTCTTCAGCCTGCTGGCCTTGACCCTGGAGATACTCTGCTCTGGGGGAAGCTGGGAGGGGTGCAGCACTGGTAGGACTGGCCCAGCTCTGGACAGGGAGCCAGTGGCCTGCAGAACATCCACATTGACCACATGCAAGAAGAGACAGAGAGGCCCCGAGGCCGCTTTACCATTGCTGGGGGGAACATTTGGTGCCATGGACCCTCTGTTACTGATGAACTGGTCCAGGTTGGGCCCATCAAATCTCCCACTAGCTGTGCGGTGTCCTGCAGGGCTGAGGGATGGTGCTACGGTCCCCAGCCACCCCGGCGAGGGAGGCTGAGACAGCAGTGCCCACCGCGTTACCCACCCCAGCCTCCCGTGGCAAAGGGCAGCTGGAAGATGACACAGTTCGCTGCTCTGTTCTTGCTCTGCCTCCGCCGGGTGATTAGAGCTGACAGGGTGTGTGCGGAGTTACTGGATAATTGCCCACACACCTAAGGTGTGGTGGAAGTCAGGAGGTGAAGCAAAATCTTCCGCCTGACCTAGATGCAGATGTGCTGCCCAGCAGCAGTGGGACAAGGAGGTGGAGAGGAGGAAGCCGATGACGAAACGCTGCTGCAGGCACAGCGTGAGCCCAGTCTGCCCCAGGGAGGCTGAAGTAACCCCAGATCGTGCTGGAAAGGGAAGGCAGTGGCTCCCAGAGCAAGGCACGGAGCCGGGCAAGAGCATCTGTGCACAGACGGGGAGCCGGGGGCTGGCGCGGTGACACACTCTGAGTCAGCCCTGTGACGCCGTCACGCGAGAGGCTGTGTTAACAGGAGCCTCACGTGTAGGACACGGAAGGTAAAATGCTCTGCTGGCTGCCCGCGTGTGCCCACAGGTTCCGCTGATCGGGTTAACTGGCTCATCTGCCTACAAGTTGGGTGCCAAGCACTAATGGCTTTGGACAAGCAGCCTGTGCAGAGCTTGGCTCTCCAGCCCTTCTGGGGGCTGCCGCAGGTGCCACTGAGCTGGCCCGGCGCAGAGCAGAGAGGCTGGGACACTGCTGCTGGGAAACGTGCCAGGAAACGTGTCTGCAAGCCAGGGCTTCCGCAGCCATCGGCTTGACAGAGCTGTGCGGGTCCCTTGGTGCAGGAGGACTGGCCTTGTTACGCTGCCCAAAGGAGCGAGGATGGGCCACTGAGTCCAGCTCACAACCTTGGCAAGCAACTGGAGAATAGAAATTAGGGCCAGGACACTCCTTTCCTCCCTTCCAACACCTTCTGGAGCTCACCTCCAATACCTATGGAAAGTCCGGAGGCTGCAGCGTGCGCTGGAGCAGAGGTACCCCAGCATCAGCATGGGCGAAACTCTCACAGCCAAGAGGAAAGCAAAGCCCAGCTGACTGTCCCACCTTACTTGAACCTGCAAGTAACTCTCACCAGTCAAGTGCCACCAGTGCACCAACATCAAGCAGACCAGTAGTCACTTCCCTTCATGGCAACCTCTCATTATGCAGCAGGAGAACACGTTCCCGGTGCCACGCAGGGGCACCACACGCCTGAGTTTCTCTCTTGCTCACAGAAACCATAGATCTCCTGCCTCTAGGTTTTCCTTACAAAGGCCTCACATCAACCCCTCTTTCTTGTGTCCCACCTTTCCTGGCCTCTGCCTCCCTTTCCTCCCAGTTTCCTGGCTTTCTGGCTGTGCCTGGCTCAGGGCATGTCTGTGGTGGGGACCTGGAGCCCTTCCCTCCAGCCCTTTCCTCCCAGAGGGATGTAGGCTCCATTTGTCCACACTCACCTCCTGAGCTCCCCTGGCCACTTTGATGATCTGCTTTGTTTCTCCAGGTCTGCATGCCAACAACCAAACCTTGGGGAGAGACCAGTTCATGGCCGCCCCGGCCCATTTAAGAGACACCAAACCAAATCACGATGGTTCAGACCGAGGTTATCGTCAGAACCGAGTTCTCCTTTTTTGTTTGTTAGCAAAACAAACTCTAAACTTGTCTCCCCTGTTGCTGGATGGTAGAACATTCTGACTGCGATCAAGGATAGCTGGAGCACTTGTTCTCCCATCTATGCCCTGGAAGATAAATTCCTCCATAGCCACCGTTCCCAGGATTACTCATTCCTCCTGGACAAGGCTTTCTAATTCTTCCATTTTATTGCTCATGTTCCTGGCATCAGTACAGAAATACTCGAACTGTTTCTGCTTGGTCTTATCTGAGCTGTCAGCCGAGGAGGTGCCGTCCGTTCGCTGGCTGGAAGGTCTGCCTGACGTCGGCTTTTGGCAAGGTAAGTGCTCTCCCGCTCCTTGCTGCTCTCTGCTCTTCCTTTCTTGGTCGCCCTGCTGCTGCTGACATGGTTACCCTCCCGCTGTACGCGTATTCCAGGCAGGGTTCAACCAAGGCCAAGAAAGGAAACGCGCACTGAGACAGTCCCAAGACCCGTCCACAGGGAACGTCGCTACTTATCTCCCTTCCTCCCGATAACCTCCTTTCGATATTATCCACTGCAGACTCGCCCCTCGCAAGTTCTTTATCCACTTTAATTCTGTGATCCCATCTCCTCTAGGTTAGCTAAATAATTTCTCCAGGGTACTTTATCCAATTGTTGTTTAAATCCAGACAGACACAACCGCCGTGTTGCTTTGTGCAGAAGAGCCATGGTTTGCTTAGCTGCTGACACGCTCCCTTTGGAGAACCCGTGCGGCATTTTATTCTGTTTTTTCACACATCGCAGCGACTTTAACTGTTGTCCCATTCCACAGAACTTCAAAAAAACTTACATGTATCTGTAGCCAGATTATCTGCCCTGCATTTGCAGGGTGAGATACGTGTTACAGTCTTCAGTGTGCTGGCAATGCCTTGGACTGCCTCCTTGCTACCAGTTCTGCTCCATCATGAACCATTTTTTCCAGGACTCTGAAGCAAAGGTGAGCTGGTTCCCCATAAATTCAGTGCATTAAACGGTTGGAGCTCTCTTCCCACCCAGGCAGTGGTCACTTCTATTTCCGTACCGTCATCCCTGTGTTCAAAAAGAGCATCTTCACCCCTGCCAGTGCAGAGCGTTCAGGCAGCATGAAGGCATGGCGGCAGCATCTTCCCCCCATCCTCCTGTACTCATCCAAGACTTCTCTTGTTATAACACCCCCTCACTGGTTGTGCCAGCTTCAGCCCCAGAAGACCACTTCCCAGAGCTCCCAGGGAAAACCCCACATGCAAGCACAACCCTTTTCCCACTAATGCTTTCCAGGGGCAAAGCCTTTTGGAGAACTCAGATCACCCACCCACCTCCACTGCGCCCACTCCTTGCCCCTCTCCAAAAGGCAACCACAGAAGTCCTCTGAAGACTTCCTTCTCTTTGCTCATTTGCCCGTCTTGGCCTAGACACCCTTGATGTGTGGAAGCAGAAACCTGGCCACCACTCGTCCCTGCCAGGAGAGTCCACATGCCTTCAGCTGCTCCGTCCCCTCTAAGGTTTCTCTGCATGCCCCCTTCCACCTCAACCTCTGCTTCTTGGTTAACACTATCATCTCCATCTTTGCTCTTTAGGACTGGCTGCTATTTTATCTTCTATGGCCTGTCTTCTGTTTCTCTGACCTCTGGTCCACCAAACCTGGGTGTCCGCTCCATTTTCTGGTCTAATGCCTGCCACCTCCTTTTGCCTTTGGTTTCTAACCCTGTTTCTGAGGATGTCACTCCTTGTCCGGTTGGCCCCTCAGGACTTTTCACACAGCGCTATCTGCAGCTCTTAGGTTTTCTTGCAGTTCCTTTCTCCTTTCTATATTGGTTCAAATTTCCTGTTTCACTCCACCGCAGAATCCAGCCCTTGCTGTACTTTTGAGTTTCTCTTCCACGATGCCCTCTGGATGCAGCCCCACCTCACTTGCAAAGCACCAGAAGGACGAGGCGCTGGGCAGGTGTTCTCTTCTAGCCGATACCAGCCTCATCCCGCAGACCTCACCTCTGTTCTTCCTTTTCTGCGTGGCTGCAAGTGAGAGGGGGATCGGGCCACGTAACACACACAGCAAAGGCTACACCCCTCCGACCCTTCACCACAAGCTGCCCACTTAGAAAAGAAAGAAACTGCAGGAGACCTTCAGCCACACCACAGCTGGGACACTGAAGTATGAGATATCCATCCCATTAAAGATCTCAAGAATGAAAATCCTCCTCTAGAGGCATTGTTGTTTTCAGGAACACCTTAAAGACTCTTTGATTTTTCATTTCTTCTGTCCTTGTTACAGAAGCAGCAGAACAGCTCTCCACACAAGCACCATTAGCTACTCAACACATTAGGGGCGGAAGGAATAAAACCCGGGTTTGTGGCTGTTCTTCCATGCAGCTATGCAGAGATACACCAGAACCTGAGTGATGGGCCACCCCTGTAACCCTTTCCAAGAAGGGACCTTTGTGAGATGATTTTATCAGTCAGGACCATCACAGTCACTTGTGGATTTCACGTGATTTCATCCGATTTCATCCTTCCCTTGAGCAAAACGATATGTGAAGTGCAGGCTCCAAGCTCGTTAGAGACAGGGTTCAGCAAACCGCCCTCCTGAGCCACCCACACCCACGACAGCGTGATTTGTTCTCTACTTTGGGACATAACCACAAGGAACCCCATCCACAAGCCACATGCCACCAGATGAAGGATTTGTTCACCTCCAGACAAGTCCATCAAACTCAGGATAAGCCAGACCCAGAAGTCAGACCCCAAAATACAGCACAGGGTTTCCCAGCAGCCGTTTGTGCCACCATTTCCCTGCTCCTTGCCCCCTGGCCCCCAGGGCTGCTTCATAAAAAAAGTTCCACGGTGAAACCAGACAAAGTCAAAATTTTCCAAGAGACATGAAAAAAGCAGAATGTAAATTTTGTGGAGGCTTGAAATTTCAAGTGATTTACCGGTGTCAAACCCGTAAAAATCAATTTGGCAGATGTTGGCTGGTTAAAATTAGTTTTAACTGAAAGCTGGAGGCATTATTGTGGGTGTCTTTGAGCATTGTTTTGGATGCGCGAGGCGTAAGCACAACCATGCGCACATAGTGCGCGTGTGCGCGGTAACGTGTAATCCTTCTTGTGTGCCTCGTGAAGCCCTTCCTGCACGCTCAGAGGTCTCTGCGGGCTGAAGCCACGTGGCTGGTTACCACAAAACAGCATTTGCGGAGGTTTTTTCTGGCGTTTAACAATCCCTGCCTTGCTGCGGTCCTGGGGGGGGTCAGCGTGTGGTCAGCAGGGTGGTGGGGGCAGGTCCTTGGTGTTGCTGCCCGTGGGTTTGCTCGCCCCATAAGCCCGTCTGGGTTCGAGGGGCAACAAAGGGGAGAGAGACCTGGTGAACTCATGGCATGTAAAGGCAAATGGGTTCTGCTTGCCCTGGTCAAGGCAGCAGCGGTCTGTGCTGCTTCCCCTCGGCAAAGCTGCTTCTCTGGAGGGTGGAAGATTTCCATGAGAGGATGGAGAGCAGTGCTCTCCAGACAGAGCTACATGATGCATCCCCACCTCTCCAGAGAGGCACCAGGCAGCTGCCTGCGTGGAGCAGCACAGCATCCTGCCTGCCTCAGCACTGGCTGTGCATACCGCACCTCAGGGGCAGCAAGTGCCCACTTCAGCTCCAGCAGCAATGGGAGCAGAGCTCATCCTGACCAGTTCCTCCAGCTTCTTCTCCCCTACTCACATAGGAGTAGGGCCATGTCTTCTCCTGACTCCTTATTCTTTTCCCAAGGAGCCTGAGAGGTGCAGGGGAGGGATGAGGGGCAGCTGCAGGAGGAAGGTGGTTGTGTTTTGCAGTGGTAGAAGTAAGTGGCTCTGCAGACAAGGAGATCAGTTAGTCCTGAGTGGGGGTGGCTGCAGAGCTGGCGTGCACAGCCCACACCCCACCTGTGACAGAGGGGAATAGGGAGACCTCCTCCTTCGTCCTGACTCTTCAAACCTCACTGCTAACACCTCCCATTGCAGATCACCCCCTCCCCGGTACTCCAGAGCCTGAGAAGAGCCCCTTGGCCCTGGAGTCCCCTTGCAGGACCTGCTGTGTTTTGCCACAACACTTGACTGGGAGCCCGGAGCCAGGGCTGGCTGGACTTGGCTGGAGGAACGAGCATCCTGCACAATCAGGCGAGAGAGGCCTGACTCTGCCTGTGCACATCAAGCAAGAGGGGGTCCATCTCCCTCATCAAACCTTCGTGAACTCAGAAGGGTCAGGCTGCAGCTGCCCGTCCTTCCCTTTCCTCGGGAGGACCTGCCACTTTGTGACTTTTTGCTGTCACCAGAGAGCCGCTGCACAGTGCTGCCTGCTCGTCCTACTGTCTCTTGGAAAACCACCACGTCCCAATGTCCCCAGGATATCCCACCTATCTGCACCGTCCTACTGCGCCACTGCCCGGTGTTCTCCACCCCAACGAGGGACTCCCTCACTACGTCTCCTCCTTCCAGGAGACCCCAGTAAAATCCAGTGGAATGCAGCATACAACCCCCTATGCACTCCAGCATCCCAGTCTGCCTCACCACTGGCATGGTGGCATCCCAGGGTGGCCAAAGCACCCTGCTGCGCTGCAGGACTCCAGTGCTCCCCTGTGCAGGATCCCACTATACCACCGTACGCAGCAGTGCCAGCAGACTCCTCCTCCTCCCTCAGCAAAGCCTCCTCTCCCCATCCCTCGCACCCAGCTGGCTGTCCTGGAGGTGACTTCTTCCTCTCTCCAGGTCACCCGGCAGGGACTCTGCCTGACGGTGTCTGCTGCAGCAGCATAGTCGGGTATTCTGGGAGCTGGTGCCAAGGACGCCAGCAGCTGGGTGGTCTCCCCTCCATCACGGTGCTGTGCTGTGGCTGAGGAGGAGCAGCCTTCAGAAAGCTGGTGTTGAGGCCTTCAGCGCATTTTGCAAGAGAAACGTTGTGAACTCCGTTGTCCTGTCAATTCTTCCTGCCGTGTCCACTTCTGACCCTCTCCCTGCCCTCTCAGTTTATGGCTGAAAAAAACCCTTCCCACCACTCCTGCTGCTGTGCAGTGGGGCTGGAGCCGTGGGACACCCTGACAGCGCCCCCGTCTCTAGGGTAGGCACTCTGTCCCCAGGCAGGCTGGCACTTGGGACTCCTTTTGGGGGTTTCCAGGTCTTTTGCTCAGACAGGCCACTCTCATGCTGGCTAAGGCGCTCCAGACCCCTGAGCAACCCTTTGCTCCGCACCTCCACCACGAGCATCCGCTCTCCACCCACTCCTTTCCAGACACAGCATTTCTGCCCAGCTCCCCATCGTGCTGGGGCTTCTCTCCTGGCAGCGACATCACCCAGCTCCCCAGGCAGGGCCCATTCCCGAATCCTTCCTGGAGACCAGAAGCTGCTGCAGGACCCCAGGCCCATGGCAGAGGGGTCGGCAGAGCAGGACGTGCCCAGGTCCCGGGGCTGTGGGCTGGCTCTTTGACAAGTGGCAGCAGGGCTGGACCAGCATCACTCCCATCCTCACAGCAGGGTCAGCAGTGAGTCCGGCGGGCAGGGCAGGGAGCCCTTTATTTCCCCTTTGGAAATTAAAAAAGGAGCAGAAAGGGTTTGGTTTACATTAATATTTTTCTTCAAAAGTTTTCTGGCTTCCCTTCCCTTCCCCATCTTCTGCCAATATTTCTTCGAGGGGGCGGGCGAGCGAGGAGCAGGGAACGTCTGGCAGGTTTTTGTTTTCAATTCGCACAAACCGATTTTTTGTGTGTGTGTTTTTTCTCTTTCTGGATATTCGCTGCAGACAGGCACTTCCTGCAGAAATCATCATTTTCAAGGGAAAAATATCTTGCAAACACGTTTTGCCCCTTTCATTTTGCCCCGGGTCTGCAAAACCCCGGGCTGGGCTGCTTCGTGTTCCTGCCATGCACCAGCCACCAGCAGTGACCAGTGCCGTGCTCCCGCTCCAGCCCTGCCTGCCCCGCGTGCTGCCCACCCAGCACACCCCTCCCCAGCCTGTGGGGCTCAGGCTGGGCTTGCCCGGCTCCCAGGAAGTCAAGGACACAGAGGGAAGCTCCAAGCTGGGGTGAGACCTCAGGGCTTGGTCAAGAGAGGGGTCATGCCAGTAGAGCTCCACCTCAGCATCCTGTCTTGGCGGGGCGGAGATGCCCTGTCTTGGCAGAAGGCCTCTCCAGATGTTTGACCAGCTGTTCACCTCTGTTTTTCTCTGCTCATGGTGGCACCACTGCCTGCACAGTGCTCTTGAGGACGGGCAGGCAGCGGTGGCTGCAGCCAGGCAGAGGCCCCTGGGAGGAGGGGAGGCATCTGCCCCTTGCAGACCTGGCATTGGCTTTGGACTCTCCCCACCTGGGTCCCCACAGAGCCCCACACCACAGCACCGGTCAGCCACCGGCCCACCTGGACCTGGGCTCCCTTAGACGAAGTTCTCCGGTCCTGCAGTCTGTGCTGGTGGGCGGGCACAGGGGTAGCCAGGAGTGTGAGGTTAAATAATTCATTCCTCATAAATCTTTCCTAGAAACAATTTTTTGCTTCCCAGGGAGACACATTATCACCTCACACACGCAAACCTGACCAGGAATTATAAGAGCGGGTTTCTGCAGCGGTGAACGGGGCAGGGCGAAGGGAGAGGAGGGAAGGAATAAAATATAGATTCTTGAACTCAGACCTGGGAAGCGGCAACGCATCAATCTTGTTAAAGGACTAGTGTGGACTCTCCAGCCAGCCCACTTCATCCTGACTCCTGACAGGCCCCGGTGATTTGTGCCTGCTCAGCAGCGGAGAAGACCCATAACTCACCCGCCGAGACGGCGTGGGATGGAAGCGCGACCCGGCAGTGGGGAATGACTCACCGCACACCGCATCCTGCCGTGGCACCAGGGCTCCCCACGCGCTGACCGCCCCTGCCAGCCCACGGGCTCCGGGACAGGCTGGGGGTCCGTCCCCTTCCCACAACAAAAGCCTTGTTTGGCAGGATTTGCCCAAAGATTTATGGGGCTCACGGTGGTTTTAGCCATCACATGGTCCAGGTTATAAGAGGGGGCTGAAATTCCTGGCTTGTCCCAATTTACTGAGTATCCCTGTGCTGGTTGCCCGGAAAAGAGGGCATCCGTCCCCCATCTTGCAGGCTAGAAGGATTTGCTCTTTAGAGCCAGCCCTCGCTAATCTGGAGGAATCCTGCCATTGCTTCTGATGGCGGCAGGTCGAGCCCGCAGGGCTCTGCGGAGATGTGCTGAGCATGGTTATCATCTCCGAGATGGACGGTACCTCCGCTCCAAGCCCTGCCCGCAGGCACCGGAGCTGAATCGTTGATTAGCGCAGAAGCCCGAGCAAGGAGAGGAAATTCTCCCTGGAGCCCTGCCAGGCCAAGTCCGCATCCAAAAATACATCCTGCCGTCCTGCTCAGAGCCCAAAGGTTTTTGGAAGGGAGGCTGCAGCTGCTTCGCGTGCAAAAAAAAACCAACACAGCAGCCCTGAGCTCCCCGCATCCTCGTGAACAGCGCGGGAGTCACTTTGAAATCACAGCGTTTATTCCAAAAGAGAGATGGGGAGAAGAAAAAGAAAAAGACACACAAGCACCGCCACGGATCTGGCAGGCGAACGCAGCTCCAGGGCTTCTGTTTGCCCATCACAGGAAGATTTACTAGGGGAAAAATATAGGCTGATTAATTATGCAGCCGGTTTGGTCCATTATATCATAAAACCCAGCTGTGTAGGACAACCTTGGAGATGCTCCTCTCCAGCATTATCTCAGCCCGGAACCAGGCGCCTGGAGCCAGAAGAAGCCGTCTCGGCACCGAGTCCTCGCCGCCGCGCAGGGCGATAGCATCTTCTGAAACCCACCTTTTCCATTTGAGATTAGGAGTGCAGTGAACTTTGATAGGGTACCACCGCTAATTTCAGCTGGCAGGCCCCTCGCCGGTGTCACCGGAGGCCTCGGGTTCATTCAGAGAGCTGCGGCAGCGCGGGAGGGGAGGAGGGAAAACAGCCAAAGACTCTCCTTGAATATTAATGAAGCATCAAAGCTTTTAGCTGCATGGCCGTGTCTGAGCGCGACTGCTCTCCAGGGCTCTGCTATGCTTGGCACAATAAAGCCTGGGTAATTATTTCCAATAACTAATTTAGATTATCATTAGCCCCACATTGGAGGCACAGAGAACGCTGCCCTTTCAAACACTTGAACCACTGAGCCTCAAAAATGAAACGCTCGCTCTCTGCAAAGAGATCTTTGCCAGCTCTAATAAATTAGAATATATTTGTGTGCGTTAGCGCCTGTGGTGGCTCCGGATAATGAGAGCAGGTTGTGTCTGGGAATGGAGGAGAAGGCGGCACCTCCTCTGCCCCACCGCCCCCCTCCTGCTCCGCACGTTGCGCATTCCTTCGGGCCCCAATTTGTCCCCATTATCCTCCCGCACCCCTCAACCCCAGATCACCCGGGCCCGGCAGCCGACTGTCACAGCCGGTAATAACCCATAAATCATTCCACGCCTTAAAAGAGAATTTCTATGCGGTGTGAACAGTCTCCCGTGCCCCAACCCTCGCTGCCGAGCTGGGCTCCGCACACCTCCGCGGGTGCTCTGCCCTGACCCCGTTGTCTTTGGTGGCCGCGGGGGCTCCGGCAGCTCTGTCCCCACCTCCCCTGCAGAGCCCAGGCAATGCTCCCAGCCCCTCCGCTGCCTGCCCGCCTGCTCACCCGCTGCCACCCACTCCTCCTCTGTGGAGGATCCCAGCCAGCGAGGATGTCCCGGGGAGGAGGTGGGAACAACACCTCCAACCCTCCAACCTCCCCAAGACAAGGAGCAGCTCTCGGTGTCCCCCCTGAGCTCAGACCCTGCCCTGCACCCCTGTCTGCACCGAGACCTGCCTGTAACTCCTGCCTCTGCCACGGCAGGGGCCTTGGGACCTTGGGTGAATCACTTCAGCTTTCACAGCCTCCGTTTCATCAACCGTGTCATTAGGCTAATGATAATTAATGCCTGCAAAGGGCTTTATGCTCTTCAGCTGGAAGGTGATAGTGAAGGGTAAATTATTGTTATTACCATAAACACAGGGTACCTACCACTTACCGCGGGTGGGACCTGCTTTCTGAATTGCCTCAGCTCCTCCTGGATTAGGACCAGGGTCAGGTGCGAGCTTCGCTTCCCCCATCATTTCCAAGTGAACCTGCCTTTGAGACAGGCATGGCTGGGACTGATCCTTTTCCATGGGAAGTCTCAAAAATAAGGGTCGAGATCATTTCATGGAAGCAGGCGTGTGGCAGCGCTGCTGGGGCAGGATGCGAGAGCTTCCTCCACCATCTCCATGCCCACTCTCCAAGGGAATGGTCACCTTCCTCTCATTGGCTTTGGTATCTACCCCTTCAGTGGTGAAACCAGCTGAGTTACGCCCCTTTAGTACATCAACACGCCTGTGTGCATGGATGTCTGGTGCACCGAGAACGTGTGCTAGGAAAGGCCTTAGTGTTTCTGGCAGCGACGCAGCGGGCAGCATCCAGCAGATGTGCAGGACTGACCTGCCCTGTGACCCAACACAGCCACTGTCCCCAGAGCTGTGGCCATCCCATGTCCCCACGAGCCTCTCACAGCCAGAGGGGACAGCAGGTAGCGATGGGATTGAGCAAACCCTTCAGCCCCGGGGGAGCATCCCACATCACACGGTGCAATTCCGAGTGTCCCAGATCTCCCTGACTGCCACTCGTCCACCCCTTTCTCCATCACAGCCACACATCCCAAAACTCTTCCCATCGTTGTCACACCACTTCTTCCCACTTTATTATTAAACTTGTTTGTGGCTCAAATTTGGTTGGATGGTTGATTGACTTCGTTATTTACTTTCTTTTAAGCTTCTATTCCCTATGGACAGTTTCGGTTTTCATTAAAAATCTTTCATCAGAATGAGCCAAAATTGTCAAAGTCTGTTTCTGGTTTTTGATTAAAAGCTGAAATCTGTGGTGGAAAAAAAAATAAATTAGATATTTCCCTCCATCCCTTCCCACCCCTTCTCCCTATTTTTATTGAAATCCTCCCTGCGGATAATTCCCGCAGCTGATCTGCAGAATTGCCTCTGCGTGGGATGGAGCAGGGGCTCATTCCTCCCAGGCAGAGAAAGCAGGAGCATCGCCAGCTCCTCGTGAACTCTGCAAGCACTTGCCAATAGCAAGTTCACATGAGGGACATGGTGCTTGCTGCCAGCCTTGGCTGTTGTGACCAAGCTGGGACATGGGCAGGAGCAGAATGGCATGAGCTGGGAGCACCAGGCACGTGCTTCTGGGCTCTGCCCAGGGCTGTGTCTGGCTGCACAGCTCGTCAGATCCATCTGTCCAACCGCTCCCAGTCTGCAGGGTCACAGTGGTGCTGGTGGTAGGGACATCTGGAGGTCCCAGTCCACCCTCCCTCTCTGAGCAGAACTGTCAACAGCACCAGATCAGGGTAGCCATGGCTTTGCCCAGCCAAGTCTTACCAAGGATGGAGATGCCTGTGTCTCTGTGACCCTTTGCTGCAGCATTCTCTGCACTTTCCCCTCGTGGGGAAAGAGGTTTCCCTTATAGCCAACCCGATCCTCCCAAGCTGCAATCTGTGGACACTGTCCCTTGTTATTTCACCACCACAGCCAAGAAGACTCTGGCTCTGCCATCTTTCTATCTGCCTTTCAGGTAGCTGCAGGCTGTTACCGGCTTACGTTTCCCCAGACTAACCCAGCTCAGCTCCCTTCCGCTCTCCTTGCAGATCGTGTGCCCCAGGCCCCTCACTATCTCTTTGTTCCAGTTTTCCCACGTATCTTTTGAATGGAGAGCCCAGTACTGGACATGGTACTCCAGACGCAGCCTCACCTGTGCTGCGTGGAGGGAATAACTGCCCTCGATGTGCCGGCTGTGGCTGTCCCTGCACAGCCCAGTGTGTTTGTCTGACGTGCAGTGAGCGTGTGCTGCTGGCTAGCACTGAGTCCAGGCTCCACCATAACCTCCAGGTCCTCAAAACCTCCTGCTCAGCCAGTCGTGTCCCAGTCCGGACCACTGCATGGGGCTAATCTTCCCTGGGTGCTCCTCACTGCCCTCAAGAGGAATCAAGCAGCTCTGGTGGAACTGCTGGTCAGCAGCAGCTGGACCAACTGGTGTGCACCAGAGCTCGCAGCTCCTCATTTCTGTCCATACTTGACCTGCAGCTGCCCCTCAAACTACCCTCTAGTCAAACGCCCCATTCCCAGCCCGTGTTGCAAACACACACATGGCACTTTAACCATGGCATCTTCAAAGACCTTCATCATCCTTGTCGTTTCCAGGTGGACCAGGAGCACTTGCCCCAACATGCTGCTCAGAGGGATGTCCCGCAGCTCCGCCGCCGTCCATGCATCCCTCCTGCCTCCTGCTACCAAGGCCAGGGCTCGTGGTCTTGGTTCTTGCCGTCTAAATCGATATCTACGAAATGTAATTACCTCCCCTCCTCCCCGCTCCCGCTCCGGTTCCTCTCTCAATCCCAAAGTGATTTCTTCCAGCCCATGTTAATGTTCTTGGAGGACGCGGGTTATCTTTCCTATCTTTCCATATGTGCACAGTCGCAGCTCCTACCCCCCTGGCTCGGCGCTGCATACTAATAGGGAGGAGGCTGAGCCTGAAACGTATCAAAATGCAGGAACTCGGCTTTGCTTGTGCATCCTCAGAAGCGTTATTTTGATTTGGGGCCCAAACATATTGTGCATTTTCTGTAACAATGAACTTATCACACTTATTATGATAAACTGAGAAGGCACTTTCCACAGCAGACTAAAATCCTGCACATTGACTTCAACTCTCAAATATTTTTGGATACACGTACGTTTTTCCATGGCTTTTCCGACAAGGGGAGTATCCTGCCTGCAGCTCGTCTTTGTGTGAGCACAGCAAAGCCCCAAATGACGGGACCTCTCGCTGCTCCTCCGTGCGCCAGGAGTGGGCAGCTGATGCCGTGTCCCTGCTCCCTGGACGGTGCCAGGGCATTAGTTATCCTGCCTAGGACTCATCTAGAAGGAGTGGAAAATGTTTATTTTGCCTCTCTAGGATAAGTCCCGTCCCAACTTGTGACCACCCAAGGCACAGGGACGTTTCAGCCCCTTGTCCAGCCCTTTTCAGCCCTTTTCAATGCTCCCACCCAGCCTGTGCAGCCACCCATGGAACCGCACTGCAGAAACCACCCCGCTCTTGAACACCGTCCCTTGGGTTCCCGATGAGCGGGTGGCATGGGAGAGCCTCTGGAAATCTAAGCCAGGCAGATACCTCCGTAGCTTTGCTCTCCTGCTAAGCAAGGTGAGACAAGTCTCATTCTCCTAATGCCCCACTGCAGCTAAGCACTGCAAAATCCCAGCCTAACAAACATCTGGCAATTACAGCTGGAGCGTTTCCCTGTGTAGCAATCAAGGAGGACAGCAAGCACAGCCCCTTGTCTCCCACACTGGCCAGCTCCATCCCAAAGCCTCTGCAACTCCTTGGCTGCTCTCTCCCAGTGCCATCTTGACCTCCCCCAGTCACCTTTTGCAGATTCTTGGTTGCACCTTTCTCTGGTCACCAGAGATCCTCCATCACCTGTATCCATCACAACCCCACCACGCAGTGTTCAACCACCTGCCTCCAAGGGCCATGCTCAGAAATATGCTTAAAAACACACCAGATACGGTAAAAAAAAAAGTGTTTTGCTTCTTCCCGCAGACTGGCCAAACCTGGGAGGATGCTGCGTGGGGATGAATCCTCAGGATGGAGGAACCCACAGCCAGCTTGTCAGCCAGTCCCTTTAAGCACATTTGGTGGCAATAAACCGCCGTGTAAAACTCTCTGGAGTTAATTCCTGGGAACCGAGAGTGCCACGCCGTGGTGAGTGCCCGGCAAGCACCAAGAGCTCACCCACGGAGGCCACCCCAGCCCGCAGCTTCCGCCGAGGGCAAGAGCTGGGGCAGCAGGAAGCTGGATGTTAGCACATCACCTCCATCCTTCACCTCCAGATGCAAAGCGTGCAGAAAATGAGAGCAGAAATGCCTTCGCTGACAGGTCTGAATTAAGAGATTCCAGCTTTTTATAAACAGTCTTTGGATTTCCTGAAAGTTGCAGTGCCGGGCGTCATTGGTATGCAGGATGAATCCTAGCTCAAAGGTACCAGAACTAATGCTGTCCTGTTAATGAACTGAGTGAGTAATAGCCGTGGGTATAGAAAGCTTATGTCTGAAACTAATCCTAGTTAATGAATCTATTGTTACAGGTATTAAATGGTGACAGGGGGTTTCATCCATCAGCCCTCCATTAATCACAGCGTCCCCGCCTATGCTTATTATTTAGAAGCCAGCAAAGGGATCTTAATGATATTAGTAATAGAGCGGTTGCGGTACGTGACCTAGGACAAGCCGGGGATTTGAGGTGATAAGTGTCTGATCGTGTAAGGCGTTTTAGAGGTGATCCAAGCGGCTTTGCTCCCCACGGCACGTTATCTCGTCTCTGCCAGCTTGCTCTGCACAGCGCGCTGCTCCGAGAGCATCGGTGCGCGGAGCCGTGGTGGCCATGCCGGGAGCCTCGCCTCATCCGCTGCTGCAGGCGAGGAAACCCAGCGGCTGCACAGGGCTCTGCCCGTGTTCTCCATCAACCCGCTCCCTGCAGACTTGCACCAGGTGCCCAAGCATGCAGGGGCACAACGTAGGGCCTGGGGATGCCCACGGGCTACACGTATGGGCACAGGATGTGTTTGTCTGCGCAAGTAGCCAGGTGCAAGCCCACGTGTGTGAGCACAAATACCCACACATCCACGCAGCCTCGGAGCAAATGACTCAAAGGTTTCTCTGGAAAGACGTGAGGAGCATCTGATATTCTACGCTCATTCTCCATCTGGACACTCTCGGCATGTACATTGGGATGCGATTCATCTCATTGTGGTTCCCTAAAGTCAGAGTTATTTTCAGCCCAGAGAAGGGACACCATCATCTCCAGGGCAAGGCAGGCTCTCTGAGAAGGCCAGGACGGTGCCTAAGGTAAAACAAGCCACCACCTTCAGGGATGGTCCTTTGCTGCCTGTCTGCAAAGCAGCCTGCGGGGTTGGCTTTGACGGCACACACCACTTCAGGTTGCTGACGGTGGGAACGAGTCCCAGATTGGCACACCTTGGCCCCAAGCGGGTGAGACTGCATTTCGTGAGGGCTCTCAACCAGGGCATGGGTGGGTAGGTCTGGAGGAAGGTCTTCCTCTGATGGGTTAATTAGTTCCTGTCCATTCTTCTCCAGAACACTGCTGTACTCTGAAGATTACCACAGTGGCCCTGTGTGAGGGATGTACCCAGAGCCACTGCACCAAAGCTCACTGGAGACACAGGGCCAGCGGGTCATCCTGGCAAGGTGGGCAGGGATGCTGCAGAAGCCAAGGGCCTTCCCTGGCCCCTGTGAGTGCAAAATCCCAAACGTAAAAGCCTAACGTAAATGAACAGCCCAGAGGTCCCCACGTCTGTGCACAACTTTCACCTTCAGCCACCACTGCAGTTCATGGTCTGCTTACGATTTCCAGTTGAGAGAGAAAGCTCCCCAGTTAGGTGGGTCCATAACTGCAGCAGTCCTGGTGATCTGCTCCAGCTGGTGGAAACAGAGGGGTGCCCAGATACCACATGGGCAGCTGCAGTGCTGGAAGAGCTCGGTGCTCGGGCACCCACTGTCCCTGAGGTGTTCACAGCATGTAGGGAGCACCTTCCTGCAAGGCCAAGGCTGTAGAAGAGAAGATGTGATGATCTGATGACCAAGAGACAAGTAATAAGAGATAGGACAAGAGCAAATGGCCTCAGGTTGTGCCAGGGGAGGTTGAGGTTGGACCCAAGGGACAATTTCTTCCCTGTTGGGGTTGTCCAGGTATGTCCCAGACTGCCCAGGGCAGTGGTGGAGTCCCCATCCCTGGAGGGGTTTCCCAGCCGTGTCGAGGTGGTGCTGAGGGACAGGGGTTAGTGGGGACCTGGCAGTGTTGGGGGAACGGTTGGATTGATGACCTTAAAGGTCTTCTCCAACCAAAACAATTTTGTGATCCTATTCCATGAATCTAAGTGCAATGACTTCAAGGTGGCCACTGATTCACCTGCTCAGGGAACACCACACATCCTTGAAGAACCCTCCAGCAGAGACCAGCTCTGCGACGGAGCTGGAGGTGAACCCATTCCTCTCTCCCATATGAATATTGACCACCTGCCACCGTGAGAAGCTCTTGGGGAGCTATGCTGTCAGGACATCTTGGAGCCACCTTAGGTGCCGGGAGGTCAAAATACATGGTCCAGCAGCCCCGGAAATTGGTAAGCCCCCCTCTCTTGCGGGAAGCCAGGAACTCAGATGGGTGCTGAGGACTGAACTCCCCAGGGTTCCTTCTATCCGTAGCAGAGGAACCTGCTCTGGCAGCTGCTGTGAGAGACCTCTGTGACACCCACTGTCCTGCCCTGGGGAAAGAGCTGAGCTCTGATAAATGCCGTGTCCAAACATGGGCATCCTTCAGGTTTCTTCCCATTTCGCCATGCCCATTTCGCAGGGCATGTGCTGCATTGGCACCGACAAGCTGGCATGGAGCAGCTCTGAGACCTGCAGGGTTGATCAGTCTTCTTCTATTCTCTGCCAGGACTCAGAGCCCTGAATTTCCATGAAAAACAGGTAATCTGCCACTCGGTTGTATTTTTAGGTTAATAACAGCTGTGTAAATATATGTATGTCTCATCTTCACAGGTACCAGAGCCAGGAGCTCACCACTTGCCAGTGTTTAGAACAAGCCCAGCTCTCAACAGAGAAGCTGAGTGTAAACCCAGATCTAACCTGACCCCCTGCCTCGCCAGTCGCAGACACCACCCTGCAGCGCTGCCACCAGCATGACGCAGCCCTGCCACCAGCATGACGCAGCCCCGCATGGCCGGAGCCCAGCAGCGACACTCCAGAGCCTTCTGCTCCAGCTCCAGCCCTGCTCCTGCTCTGCTGCCCAGGCTGAGGCTGCAGAGCCTCCCAGGACAGCTGGCCCCACGCTCTGCCCACAGGCAGAGGGTGACCCCTCCAGCTGAGCGCTCACCCCAAACCCGCTTCCCACAATGTGGTTTGGGGGTTGTTTTCTCGCAGTGTTAAGAAACCATCCTCACTTTCCTGCCTGCTCCAGAGGGAGAAGATGAATGATGGCTCCAAAGGCCACATCACCATGATCGGGTCTCCAAAAAACAGGAGATTGACTGGAAACCTCTTAAAAAGGGTAAGAAACGTTGGTGCCTTTGCTTTATCAGTCTCTGCTCACAGCCTCTTTGTCATCAAGAAGGAAATTGCCTTTAGCCCACAAGAATGGCTGAGATCCTCCCATCACCTGCTTCCAAGAGCTGGAGTTCTCAACAAAACCCCCAAGACCACGGGGGCTGGCAACAAGGCGAAGTCCTGGCCAAGGCTGGCCAGAAAAAAGCTGCAGGGCTCAGCCTCCCCGCGCTGCCCAAGCCCTGGCCCGGCGCAGGTGGGCACCTGGTCTCCAGCAGCTCCACGCTGCACTAGGACAGCAGCCAGCAGAGGAGGCAAAAGGAAGAGGAGAGATAATTATTAGTGATTGAAACTGATTGCATGGAAGAAGGACAGATGTTTCTTGTTGTGCTTGTGTGCCTGAGGCTACGGAGCCATGCGAGGGACCGGGGGAAGCTGCTCCTCAGCCTGGGAATGCTGTGGCACCGAGCTGCCTTCAAAGAGGGCTGAAATCCGCACCCACGTTCCCTCTGCCTCTCGCATGTTCACCCAGGATCTGGTTAAACACCAGTCTCCCCAGTTCCCCCATGCAGGAGGTGATGTCCATATAGGCACCCTCCGGCCTTGGGCCAAAAGACACGGCAGAGATCCCCCAGCTTCTCTCCAACCCACCCAGACACGCAGGCATCCCAGTAAGGCCAGACGATGGGACAGGAGACAATGCAGCCAGGTCTGGCAGAGTAGGCAGGGGGTAGAAATTTTTGAGCACAGTATCGTGTAAAGGCCCAGGACAGAGGGCAGGGAAAGCTCCTGGCCATGCTGCTGCTAGAGTAAATCCATGAGAGCAGGAGGATTTACCCGTCATCGTCCTCCCTTGTAGCACCCAGGATGGGGGATCCTGCTGGTGTTTCCCTTCAGACAGGATGGGTCACCCAGGGAGAGGCAGCTGGTGACCCCGCCAAGCAGAGGACTCGCTGCCGAGGGCACCCAAAGCCCCCGTGGTGTGGTGTGTGGGCTGCAGAGCATGGTTAATGCCATAAAATATGCAAACAGAGGGCTTGTCTTTGCGATGTTACTGGTGGTGCTGATGTGCTTTTGGCACCAGTTCAGGCGGCTTCAGTGCCAAGGCAGGATGGAGCTGGAGACGCGTTAAGGGAGCTGAGAAGGGGTCTTGCCCCACCGCGAGAGGAACCAGCCCCCTCCAACATGATGTGGCTCCCTTGGGACGGCCTGAGCTCGTCCCCGGGGGAGCTGGTGGAGGGACCATCCGGACTCAGATCTGCACCAGTTTCACTTCAAATGACTCTTCGAGCACCTTCGTTCAAAGGGCGGCTTCAGGGACGGTCCGTGGCAGGCAGCGGGACTCAGACCAGCGTGGGTCCCCACTTCAGAAGGGATAAAAGGGGCGTTAAATGGGCAAACGGGGCAGTGGCCGGGGAGAAGGGACGGCTGACGCAGGGGACCTGCGAGGAACAGCGGCTGGCACCAGCCCGGCAGGTCCGCGTCCCCGGGCTGAGCCCGGGTCACCGCAGAGAAGGGCACTGGGTGCCCCGGGGCTGAGCAGGGCGCTCACCCGACCCCCGCGGGGTGCTGCAGCCCCTTCCCGCAAAGGCCTCCGGTGCCGAGGGGCGAGCACCTGCCGCCCCCGCCGCCCCTCCCCGGGGCACGGTGCATCCACGAGCGCCCAGTGCCCTCTGGTGGGGACGCTCCCGCTGCCGGGAGACACTCGGTTGCCACGGAAACGGGATGTTCCGCTCCTCGGCGCCGTTCCAGGGATGCTTTCGGCTCTCCGAGCTCTCCGAGCCCCGGGCGGGACCGAGAGACAGGGAGGGCGCGGGGTGGGGGCAACCCCCACCCGGGTCCTCACGTCACCGGCCAACGGGGAAAGCACACGGCTGGCACCGGCACCTGCCCGTGTGCCCCTGCCGTGAGGCTGGGTGAGGACGTGGTTGCCCGTCACCTATCCCACCATTACACCTACTCCCCCCCATCCTAACCCCTCCAATAGCACAGTTTCCCACCCAGCCCCTGGTGCTGGGCGTCCCAGTTCCTCTCCAGCAGTCCCCTGGTCTGGAACTGGGCAGAGGGAGGTCAAACACCCAGCTCTTCAGTTTGGGGGAAAGGCCCTGATCTTCGGGACTTGGGGCCTTCTGGGCTCTTCCTGCTTGTGTCAGGAACACCGATGGACGTACAGCCTTTGGATGAGTCCACAGGGGTCTGGTGGCAGCCAGGGACCAGCCCCTGGGGTTCCTCCAGTCACTGTCTGCCCTGCATTGCAATGGCAAGGCAGTGCTGTGGCCCTTCCACCACCAAAAATCACCTTCTTCCAGAATGAAAGGTCACCAAGAGAAGCCTTGGTGCCCCCACACTGTAGCTGTCCCCCAGATACCCCATGTCATGCTCCCAATATGGGCTAGTGGCTCCATGAAGGGGTGGCCGGTGAAGTCTCCATGCCCACCTCCAGCTCTCACCTCCCCATGGAGTAGCTTCTGCCAGCCCCAAAGGCTGCCTGCCCGGCTCTCCTCTCCATCCCCTGGGAGCAGCCGAGGGCTTGGGGGTTAGGGTAGGCTGGAGCAGCCCTGGGCTGCTCTGAGCAGTTGAGGTATCCTGGTGATGGACACTCTGCTGGGAAGGCTCTGGAGTCATGCTGGGGCCCAGCAGAAGGAGTAACTGTTTCCATGACCTTCTGCACATCTTGTGAATACCTGCTCATCCAAGGGAGCTGGTTGCATGGTTTGAGGGTTCACTTGAGCGTGTCTTTCATTCACCCTGCGCAGCGTTAGCCCAGCAGCAGGGCAGTGCCAGCCCATGACGGGGACAGGAGGACACAATCCCGTCCCACCAGCAGTGACGGCAGCAGGGTCTAGGTGACCCAGCCTGGCATGGCCACAGCTATCCCATTCATGCCAAGGCCAGCATCACTCCGGCATCAGAGGCAAGCACAGGGTGGATGGGCTCAGCCACCCGGGAGGGGTGAGACAGGCAGGAAGAAGAGGCAGCGAAGGGGAAAGGGAACCTTTCCCCTCTGCTTGCCCCTCCCAGTGCCCACCAGTCCATGTGTCTGGGTCAGGACCAGCAGCAGTAAGGAGCAGGGCACCACCATCCTCCACCAAGAGCTGCCCAGCAGGGTCTAGGCATGCTGGAGGCTGATGTGCACCACCAAGACCTCCCACCCCCAAAGGTCCCATGGGTGCTAACGGCCCCGAGCCCAGGGCAGGGGGTCCCAGCACCCTGCTCCCTGGGACAGCCCCAGTTCTAGCCGGCAGCAGGGATCACGGTGTGGCCACTGCTGGCTCCTCTCCTGTCACCTTCTTCCAAATGAAATACCATGTGAAGAGCACCGAAAGGGGAGAAAATGGGCCATGAAGTTTTTGACCCCTGGGGGAAAGGCCTACAGACTCCTGGGCACCTGCACCTCTCCTCTCTGCTTTCCCTGGGTGTTTTTTGGCAGAGCTGCAGCAGGACTCTGTTCGAGGACCCCCTCCTCTGCCCAGCACTGACAGCGAGCAGGTCCCTGCTTCCATGCAGCCCCAGCAGCTTCCTGCTGCCCCTGCCTGATGCTCAGGCCAAGAGTGGCACGTTGTGTGTCACCCAGACCGAGCCTGGCCCCCAGGATGCAGGATATCATCCCTTCATCTTTGACTACACCCCAGCCCAAGGCTGCTCTTCCCACCTGCATCTCTTTTACCCCTGGCTGTCTCCAGTCAGGTACAACCAGCACCCAGATTGGGCAGCCCTCAGCTACCACCCATCCAGAGCAAGGGGGTGGTGAGCACAGCCCTCACAGCCTCCGCCACACTGGGACACACGGGGTGTGCTGCCGAGGCAGGAGAGCCTCTTGGTGAGGAGCCCTTTGGCATCAGCTGCATCCTGCTGGCACTGCAGCTCCGCTGGCACAGGCAGCGGGTCAGCGCAGGCGATGCCAAGCGAGAGCCAAGCGCTGCCCCCGGGCCTCTCTGGGTCTTGCTGCTGGTGGGGAGCAGCCTGTGGGCTGGGGAAGGGGACACCAGCCAGGGCTTGGAGCTGCCCCGGAGCATCCCCAGGGCATCCACCTCCTCTACACTCTGCATGGGAGCAGGGACTGCAGCTCCACCACAGCCAGGCCAGGACAACCCATCAGCCACCTCCACACACCAGCAGCACATGGTGTACATCGTCGGGGAGGTCTCGGTGTGGATGTCCCACATGCTGGACAGGAAGGCAAAGCACTGCAGCCCACCAGCCACCTTCTCTCCATCTCACCCCAGGCTTGTAGCCCTGCTCCACGTAGCTGGTGGGACAGTTGGACAGATCCTGCCTGTACAGCTCCACTCCAGGACCACCGGTCCTGCCCAGGACCACCATGGCGATAGGACCTGTTCCAAGGCTCAGCGCATCCCAGCACCTCTTCCTGAAGCCTGACGCTGCCGGGCTGGGCCTGCGGCTGCCGGGTTTGCTGCATCTCCGTGCATTTCCTGCGGAGGATAAAACCATCCACAGAGTGACAGATCAGCTGAGGCTGGAAGGAACCTCTGGAGATAGTCTGCTCCAAGCCCTCCTCAGAGCATCCGTACCTGTGCGTGCACGCCTGTGCACGCGTGTCCAGCCGTGGCATGCGCCCGTGTCCGTGTGAGCATCTCTGCCCCTGCAGCTCCCTGCCGGGGATTACAGCTCTCAGCACAGCGCAGGCAGGCAGAGAAGTTCTGTGATTTGAAAGAGCTGCTTCTCCAGACATCAGCGCTGCCTTTGAAAGCACATGAAAGGCAGGCGGATCGTGAGCAACCAAAGCCCAGCTCAGCGAGACAAACATCCTTCCACGCACCCCCAGCCTTTTCCTGCCACCCGTGTGATCTTCCCCGCTCTCCTGGGCGCTGGGGTTTGAAAGGCTGCCATTGTACCGAGAGCTGCGAGCGTGTGAGGGGATTAGCGTGCCTGGGAAGGGGCCTGGCTGGAGACAGGGAGCTGCTGGAGACATGTGCCATGCACCGTGCGCCATGGGGAGAGCAGCCACGTGCCAGCACCGGCCCCAAGGGCCTCGTGTGTGGAGACGCGGGGAGGAAGAACAGCAGAGTCTCTGCTCCCCAACACTGCCCCTGGCTTTTTGCAGGGACCATCAGGTGCAGCCCCAGTTCCCCTGCGTGGTGAGGGCAGGGCTGTACACCCTGGCCTACCCCATCCCCAGGCTGGCCCTGAGGCAGCCATGGCCACCCCTGGCAGGGCAGTTGAGCCCTGAGACCTGCGGGGGACTGTGCCAAGTCTCATCCCTGAGCGTCTGATGCACCCCGAGACCCTACCTCTTTGCTTGGCAAACCTGCTTTGTCTGCACTGACCACACTCCAGGAGACCTGTGGCACGGTGCTACCTTCTGCTGCTGCCCAGCCCAGTGCCCGAGCACAGTTGTCCATCCTGAACCTACAGCAGACAAGTCCACGCTCACAGCGATTGCACAAGACCATGCACGGCCCCAGCCTCTCCCACCCGTGGCATCCCTGAGACCCTGCAAACTCCCAGCTATCCACCAGCTCCTGCTCCAAACTTGGCCAACCTCGGCCAACCTCCTCTGCATTTTCCCAGGACCAGAAATCACACCCTGGGCCAGAGGGAAGCTCCTGACAATGGTTTAATCACATCTAAAATGTTTCTGCAGGACATTTGGGGTTTGGAAAATCGCTGCTCAACTTTTGTCCTGGTGTAACTTGGTGTTCCCGACTCATCTCAAAAAGCCTCTTGTTCTTCCATCACTTCTCCCCTCACACTGGAGAATAATATTTTCACTCAGACGCTGAAATTAGATCCTGCAGTTTCTGCTAGCAAGACTTTTCAATAACCTGCTTATGTTCCTGGCTGTAATTGCCTGGCAGACCTTCGGCCCCTGCACATTTGAGGTCGAGGGGGTGTGTGAAGGGACCCACTCACCCCTGCAGGAGACCCGAGCCCAATTTGTCTTTATTGTTGGAGCCCAGACGGATGAAGGGCAGAGATCAGAGGGTGAGCACAGAGACGGGATGATCCCTCAATCCTGCACCACGAGGATGGACGAGCTCTGGAGGAGCAGGATCCCCAGGCTCAGCATTGTGCAGCTCCCTCGTGCGCATCAGAAGCTTGGTGCTGAGCCCAAGCGATTCCCCAGCAGCTTGCGGGGGGACCTGAGCTGCTCCCAGCCTGGAGGGCTCTGACAGTGGGTGAGGGGTGCCAGCCAAGTGGGGACAACAGCATCCCTGCCTCGGTGGCACCCCACTATAGATGCAGCAGCAGAGGAAGACCCCCAAAGTGCTGCTGCGCCAGAGAAGGGAGTTAGTATCTGGGGCTCCCTGAACTCACAGCTTTCCTGCTCCATGGCGGCTGCCCAGGCGGGCACCTGGAAGTCCTGATGGTCCCAGCTGCTGAGCATCCTTCCAGGTTGCCGCAACACTGGGCCAAGGTGCCCCGGGGAGCGGGCCAGCCCGGGGATGCCGACAGCCTGCCAAGCGGGCAGCAAGGAGCAGATGATTCCTGCCAGCCTGGTGGTCCATCTGGCAAGCTGAGAAGCGGTTTGGCAAGCCCCACTTTGCAGCAACCTGTGTGGCAAGCTGCTGAGGGCTCAGCGAGCCTGCAAGCCATGGGTGCCCATCTGCCGGCCTGGCAAGCACTGGGCAGCGGAGGAGCTGCGGCTCCCTGTGCCAATGGGGTGGAGCTGGGAGGCAGGCGGAAGACCCCGCAGGTCGCTGCCAGGAGGTTCAGCGAGCTTGGCAGGGGCTGGAGAGCCCCAAATGCCGTAGGAGTCACTCTCGTATTTCAGCAAATCAACTTAGGGAGGAGCCTCCCTCGGCCATCAGGAAATCATGGCTCCTCAGGCTACAGTTCCAAAGCCTTCCTTGAACCACATCTCCAGCCAGGCCATGGCAGCTCCATACCAGATGGCTGGTGTGTTGAGGGCTCATGGCTGGAGACCATCTCCTGAGGCTCTGGAGAGCTGCTGCACTGGTGGCACTGCCTGCATCTTCCAGCACCATCCCTGGGCACAGGTCACCCATGCCACCTGCCTGGCCCCAGCACTCAAGACCGCTGCTCCCCACAACTCCCCATTTCAAAGCTTGGTGACCCATCCAAACCACGATCTCAAGTATCAGAACTCGGTCCTGGAGCCCTGGGTGCACTGAGCCCCCTGTCAGCGCAGCCTTGGTGGGGACCGTGTTGCTGCTGAACTCCAGCATCTCCCCATGGACTCTTCCAGCTGTGGAACTGAACTTTCTGAAAGCACAAGAAGTTGTTTATAAACATTGGGGAACTAATATCTGTCTCCTCACATCCTCAGAAGTATCACGGTAATTTTCCTTTGTTTTTTTCCAAAACAGCTCATCCTCTGGCACAGGCAGCATGTGGGAATCTCAGCTGGATGTTTCAGACAATTACAAACATCTAAAAAAATGGATGGAAGTGGTCTCTGGCGTCAGCTGCAGCAGTTTCTTGAACTACTGATGGGTTAGTAACCACCATCAGGATGGGAACAGCTACAACCCAGATCCTGCAAACTTTCCACACATGATTAACCTGAAGTTGGAGCTTGCTGCTTTGGGAGTGGAGGTGCTGGCTGGCTTGGAGCTAGCAGGGTGCAGCCTTACCCCTGAGCAACCCTTGCAGACGAGGCTGGAGCCTGAGCCAGTGGGTGCGACGCTGCTGGTGTCATTGTTGACCTCCTCCCAGCACGAGGCTCTCACAGACAGACCAGCACCTGCCCTGCAGATCACGTCCTAATTCGGGTTCAAACCAGCTCCAGTTCTGCTGCTCGTCTTCTGAGGAGGCTTTCAGTGACCTCAGAGGACGTTGGTAGGACCAGGACTGGTAACTTCTGGCTTGAGCTCTCCCAGTTACCGCACAACCCAGCTGCCCTGGGCAGTCCACATCCCCAGCTCAGTCACAAAACCGCTGTCCAGGGAGCAGAGGCAGGAGACCTGTGTGCACCAGGGTCAGCTTGGCCCCACTCATCTGAGTTCCCCTCCAGCATCTGCCAGGGTTGTCAGCCTTTGTCCAGCCCTGTCCCCTCCGCTCAACAGACCAAGCTGCTCAGCCTGGGCACTGCGGGGAGACTGGGAGGTGAAGCCTCCTCAGACCTTGGGGCCAGATGACCGTCGTCTGTCACAGAGGTCTGGAAGGAGGCTGCGCTGTGCAGGGCACAATGAAGCACAAAGCTGGCATGGCGGTTCGTCCTGCCTTTGCTTGCTTTCGAAAGAACACACATTGCAAGCTGGTTTTTTTTTAATCAGCTCTTGGAAACTGTGCCTCTTTCTACCTCCAAGATCCTGTGTTCCTGCCCGCGTTTCTTGTGGTTTCAGCTGGCTGTAAAAACGTCTGTTCTGGGGAGAAGACCACTGGCTTCTCTCGCGCGAACCACACTTTCCAACAGCGGTTGCTAATAATTGCTGCCATGATCAAGCTGGAGGTATTTCACCTCATGACTGCACCACCACAGGGACCAGGGGCTCCCAAGGCCGGCCGGCAGCCGGAGCTCACCTCTCCACTTGCTCCAAGCAGGAGGCTCCTGGAAAAGGCTTGGCAGGGTCTACAGCCTCCTCTGCAGGGGCACTAGGTGGGTGCTTGCTACCATCACAGGCTCAGCAGAGGGATCGGCCGTGCTGGGAGGGCTCAGCCCTGCAGAGCTGCAGCCTGGTGGGTGTGAGGGGACAAGGTGACCACAGGACTGAGCCTCCCTGGGGCATCTGTGTCCTCCTCCTGCTGCCACCAGCCTGCCCGATCCCTGGAAGCTCAGCTATGGAGACAGTGCAGTAGCACAGACCGGTCCTGGACCGTTTCTCTGACTTCCAGGTGGGGGATTATAGGAAATGAACCACCCATATGAAAAGTGACGCCATCCACGCCACGTCTTTGGCTTTGTAGGGCTAAAACAGGCAAGTCTCAGCCTTTCTTGAGTCCAAGAGTAGAAACTGAAGGCTTCGTGTCAGCAGTGTCTGATCTGGATGTTCCCAACTGGCCTTTCTGCAATAAAACGTGTAAATCAAGAGGAAAAGCACAGGACTGTGCAGAGCCTGGAGTGGACCAGAGAGTCTGGTCACTTGATGTGGACATGGTTTAGGGATCCTGGCAGTGCAGGGTGAACAGCTGGACTCGATGATCTTAAAGGTCTCTTCCAACCAGATGATTCTGTGATTGATGAGAAGTGTAGCAGGGAGCTCCTCATATCCGCGTGCTGCCTCAGTTTCCCCCTCTTGGGAATTGTCCAGCACCAAAGACTCCAACAAACTCCTATATTTCCTAAAAAGCCTTCCTGTCCCCAGCTCAGAACGAGCTCTCCAAGCCACGGCCTTTTCCTTTTCCCTCAGCGGTCTTTTAGTACAGCCAGGTCTCAGGCTCTTCAAAAACTAGCCTCAGCTTGACCCACCTCTCACAGCCAGCCCACAGCTTTTTCCAGGCTGTTGCTCCTGATGATGGGTGCAATCAAGGGTCTTTTGGGAATAAAGTTTTTTCCTACCCCACCTTTCATATGCTGCTTGCCTTTTCTCTTCTAAGCAGTTTCTTCTCGCCTTTCTCCATCCTGTGCCTTGCCACTGGAACACTGTCCACTGGAAAGGATGAAAGGGAGACTCCAAAACTGTCCTTTCTTCAAGTCCAATTTTGTCAAGATAGAAACATAAAAACAAGCTTCTTTTCTCTCTTGTTTAACAAAAGGTGCCGTTGCAAGGGAAACAGACCCCGGAGCAGCTGCGTTTCCAGGCTGCTCGGCACCACTGGCGCATCTCCTACCTAGGAAGGCAGATGGAGAACCGCAGTACCTGTGAGGCTCTCCTCTCCTAGCTGTTTTTCTCTCTCTTCCTCACAAGTATCGTGTGTTTCTTTCATCTTTCAGACTCGTAAGTCCCACTGGATTTTCCCCGTGCACTGCTGTACTGTGGCTCTTTCTCTTCAGACACTTGTCCCGTGTACCATCAGTATCCTGATGTGAACTTGCACGCCTGCACATCACTTTTTCTAGGATTTTTTTATGGGCTTGTTGCTTCTGCCCATTTTTTTTCCTCCTCAGTGCTCAGGCACACTCTTGTATCTTTTTCCCTGCTTAAATTGCTGTGGCTGCTTACGGACATATTCTCTCGGAAACCGATGGATGACCCCTGAACCCCTCCTGGAGCCCATCTTGCCATGCAGACAGGCCGCACTCTTCCTGACGATCAGTGGGAAATCAGCGCTGGCCACACTCAGCACTGCCCCGAGCAGCCCCAAGCTGAGCTCAGCACTATTTTGCCCCTAGAATCAGAGATGGTCCCTAAGGGGGAGGGAGAGCTCTTAAAAACCAGCAATTTTGTAGTTTTCAACCATCGTGTGACCGCTCTGGCAGTGTCTCCTTCATCACAAGATCTGGGTCAAGAAGGGACCTGCCTTTCCCCGACCTGCCAAGGGCTGGTGGGGTTTTTGCTTCCTCCACATCAGGAGCGCTCCTCACCTCCTACTCATCAGATCAGGCTTATTTTACCCCATAACTGGAAGGCAGGATCAGGAACTCAAGGCGCTGGCGATGCCCATGCTCTCGTCTCCCCCAGCCACCACCGGTGCTGAGGGTCCATCCAGCCCCCTGCAGATCTCACGCCTGTTGCGCGGTTGGTGACACTGTAATAGAAGGTAGTTGTGAGCCATATTTTGTTCTTTGCAAAATGCTCATAAAGAAAAATCCGCAGCACCGTGCCAGGAAATCTTTTTATATCTTAATTCCAGAACACTCGAATAGCAGTTTATATCTGCAATTCTATTAATGTTCTGGGAGAGGCAAATCAGCATCCCCAGGTCCCTCCGTTCTCAGCGAAACAAGTTCCCACGAAGGGGCAAGTTTTGCACGGCCTTTCTCAGCGGCTCAGAGCGGCTCAAGGCAAGACCCCAAACACACAGAGATCCCCTAAAAACCAGGGAGAGACTTCGATGTGCCTTGAAACAGTCTTTGTGTCACATAATTCCTGAGCCTGGAGTGGGGTGCAGCACGACACTTCATCCATAGATTTGCCTGAATTAAGTAAGTGCGTGTTTGGGCTCTATAGATTTAAAAATATGAATCAAATCAGATGACATTACTCAGTTGTGCAAGTGCCTGTTGGGTTTGAGGCTCACAAAGCAGCAGGATGCTGGAATTAAAGAGTGTAACGAGGGAGCTCGTCTTAAAACACAACCAGGGCCCTGGGGCAGAGGAGCCTTCTGCTCCCTTTGGCTGAGCTGACACTTGCCAGCACTTGGCGCTTCTCCCCACACTGCTGCACCTCCCTGGGCTCAGCCCCGCAGCAGCCTGTGAGGCAGCTGGGTGATGCTGCCAGCCCGACCGCAGCCCACAGCAACCCTGCAGCTCCCGTGCAGCAACCCCGCAGCTCCCCTGCGGTGCTGGAGCGTGGCCCTGGCTCTGGGTGCTGCAGTGGTGGCACTGCCAGGGGTGCCCAGTATGAAGCAGAGGCTGTGGCTGCAGGCAGGATGGTGCAGGCAGGGTAATGCCACACAGAGCCACAGGCAGGGCATGGTGCGGGCAGGTGGTGTGGAGTGAGGAGCCCAGCACCGCTCCGCAGGCAGCGAGCAGGGTTGGCAGTAAATGCGCTGCAGGGAACAGTGCTGCAGGCAGCGCAGGGTGCAGGCAGCACTGGGCAGGGGAGGTGCAGGCAGTGGGCAGGGGGGTGCAGAGCAGCACAGGGTCCTGCCAGCTCAGCAGTGGGCAGGAAGGATGCGGAGGAGGGGCACAGGGCAGGGCGGGTGCAGGTAGAGCTGCAGGCAGGGTGGGTGCAGGCAGGGCAGGAGCAGGCAGGGCGGGTGCTGTATGCAGGGCAGGTGCAGGCAGGGCAGGTACAGGCAGGGGGGGTTCATGCAGGGGGTGTGCAGGCAGTGTGGGTGCAGGCAGGGCAGGAGCAGGCAGGGCGGGTGCTGTATGCAGGGCAGGTGCAGGCAGGGCAGGTACAGGCAGGGGGGGTTCATGCAGGGGGTGTGCAGGCAGTGTGGGTGCAGGCAGGGCGGGTGCAGGCAGGGCAGGAGCAGGCAGGGCAGGTGCAGGCAGGACAGATACAGGCAGCGTGGCTTTGGGTAGGGTGTGTGCAGGCAGTGTGAGTGCAGGCAGGGCGGGTGCAGGCAGTGGGCCCAGACCTGTCCGTCGGTTTGAGGTCGGTGGTGCAGGAGGTGCCTCCTCTCTCCCCTCCTGCACTCGCTGCCCCCTCGCTTGGCCCCTCTGTTGCCCTCAGCACCGCCCCCAGCTGCCAGGTTTTGCCCCATTTGGAGCCATTGCAATGGCAGAGCTTTGCTCCAAGCCCCCAGAGCTGACCCTGCAGATCCTCGAGCTGAGGATAAGCAGAGGGATAAACACCTAGAGCTGGAGCACAGGCGATAAGGAAACAAGAACCGTTCACCTGCCTCCGCGAGCAGCCTGGGATCGCCCGGCGCATCGTTTGGGCAGATGTAAATCCTGCGTAAGCCCTGGGAAATAAAACCGACTGCCACGCAAGTCTCCTCTGCCTGCTGGCAGGGGTTAGGAGCAACGTCCCAAGGAGAGCCAAGACATCACGTAGGAAAAGGACTGTTGAAAGGAGAGGCAGCCCCGTTTCCATAAGGAACAGCCTGGCCTCCAGGTTCGTGTCCTGAAACAGCCCCGAGAGCCCGTTACCCGCAGGATGGCTCAGGAAAACCCCCTTCTTTAACGCAGCTTCCGCATCCTTATACTTACGGATGGGCAATAAAATGCAAGTGACACATCTGCAGGAAACCAAAGCGATGCCCTGGAAAATGCTCTTACAAGCACAACCTCAGGAGCTCCCATGGCCCCCAGCGTCTGCCAGTCGCGTCCCCGCAGAGCCCGGTCGCGTCCCCGCAGGGTCCAGCCGCAGCCCCACAGGGTCCAGCCGCAGCCCCGCGGAGCCCAACCGCGGCCCCGCAGAGCCCAGTCACCCGGCAATAATCAGAGTGAACAACTGCACAAATCAATTCGCCACCATGATTTTTCTGACCGTTTCTGAGCAGAGCGCGCACTCAACGATCTGCCACAAGCGGTGATGAGAAAAAGGCAAAGGCAGGCTGGAGGTGGAGGCGGTGGGGAGCATCGCCCACAGCAGCACGGTGGGTGGCTGGGCAGCACCGCGGGTGATGCCGCGACAGCAAGGAGCTGGCAGGGGGATTCTGAGCCCTGCCAGCCCCATGGGAAGGATGGAGGGCTGGTCCTGGCTTTCCCATCATCACTGGTTTCAGGGTTTATCCCCACTGGGATATGGCACCATAGCAGCCAGGCACGGAGCAAGTGAAAGCAACTGAGATCTGTCGACCTGGGAGAGGCTCTTCACGTGCAGATAGCAAATGATTTCATTTAGTTTGGAAGAGAAGAATGGACTGAGCTGCTATTTCTACCCACAGAGGAGCTGCAAAAATTAAAGCCAAAAGTAACTGTTAGAGACCACTTACTGCAGCCTTTATCTCGTAGGTCATAGTCTCACCCAAATACTCTCCACTGAGCCTGAAGACTTTAGCGAAGCTAAATATTTAGATCCTGTAAGAGCCAGCTGCCAGCAGAAAGGGACTGGCCGGGCCACTGGATCAGGTGGGATCCACCATGATCCCCCCCAGGTGAACATGGCAAACCATGTGCTTTGAGTGAGATGGAAAACCCTCAGGTCTCTGCTAGCCTGAGGAGAAGAGTTCTTCTGGAGTTCGGACTTGATTAAAGGACACCAGTCAGGGCCAGTAAAGACTCTCCGTTGCAGGTGAAAGCAGGGACCACCATGCTCCATCTCCAGGTCTGCAATACTTTGGAGAAAGGAAAACCCGGAAAGGCACGACGAGTCTTTCTGCAGATGAAAGCAGCAGCTCAGGGTGTGATAACTCAATGCGGTCACTGCTCAGTGCAGGAATTCCCCCGGTCCCCCAGGGTCAGCACTGAAGGGGTAGAGCCCAAACACAACTCACAGCACTGCCCGCAGGGAGATGTTCCATTTCCCTGGCTCTGCTCAGGCCAACCCAGCCACTGGCAGCTCTTCCTGCTCTGCATCACCCCCGTTGCCATTTCCAGCCCCCCCGTCTCATCGCACTTCTCGTGCTTCCCTGCGAGAGGGTCACGCCATGGCAAAGATCTTTCAGCTCTCTGTGCCAAGGGTGAAGAGCTCCTTGACCTCAAGTCAAGGATGTTTTCCAGCCCCCAGAAGACTTTCATAGCTTTTCTTCCAACCCTGTTTTGTGCTCCTACAGGCCCCGTCAGAAGCTGACAGCAGAGCTGCCGCTGCGTTCCTGGAATAGCTGCTCCAATGCTGTGTGAAGGATCTAGGTCACTCCTGCCTTCTTGCTATTCCCCTTTTATAAACCCGAAGTCAGGCGGATGCACAGAACGACTCTGAAGCCGCCCTGAATGATGCTTTGTGAGACAGCTCTTTGTGGACGGCTCTTCAAATGCAGTGGCTGGACTGGGACTGTCTAACGACCCTGATGGTTTTGCAGCACTAACCCGTCTGCTCAGTCTTTTTGTCAAATGTTACCGTAGGTTTTAGGATTGTCATCTACAGCTTTAATAAAATGACTCCATAGCTCCATCATTCTAATTTCTAGTCCCGGTAGGAACAGCATCTCCTTCATCTCAAGGTGCTGGTGTTGGTAGGGAGCTCTGTCGTGAAGCCAGAGACAGCCAACATTTAACGTTCCTGGTTTAGGGCATTTAATGATTCCCTTGGTTGTTCCATTTCCACACTCACTTGTATTCAGTCTCCCTCCCTCATAGTGCTGCTTAAAACTGCTCGGACATGGCCTGGACCAGTTGGATGCTTTCACCAGCCCCAATCTCTCACAGCAAAGACCATGAGTTTGTCCTTCAAGCCCTACTTCCCGCACCAAAAGCCATCGATTACGCTGTTTAGCCAATGCTCATCTGTAGAAACCCAATCACCCTTCCCACCACTTGATCTGGGTTTGTGGCTTCCTTTCTCAAACCATCAAGACAATGCTGTAATCCCCCAGTCCCTTGGGATTTTCCCAGTTTCCAAGGCTTGCTAAATCTCACCACTCGCAACTCAGTTTCCCAGTGCCGGGTTCTGGCTTTCCAGAGTGTCAACTTGAAAATATTCGATGCCCTTGAGCTCGCACCCTCCTCGGTGCAGAACGGCCAATTCTCCAAGGACAACCAGCCATGCTGGAGCAGCACTTAGGTGACCTCGTACCAGATTCGCAAAGAAAAGCTTCTCCAAAAGCTGCAGACAACCTTCAGTCACTTGTGGACTCCACGTTCTGGTTTGTTGATTATGTATTCATTAAATTAGCATAAAATATATATTTTTTTTTTAATTCTAATGGGATGTTTTATTCAGAAAGGACCGGAAAGGTGCTGTGCTCACTGGGAGTAGGATCCCAGCCGGCAGTCTATCAGTCTGTTGCTTTGAAGGGCCTGCAAGTTATTGGCTGGATTTTGGGGAAGGAAAAATTTGGTCAGAAAAACTGATCGGAGACGAGGACTTCCTGGAGAAACTTTTTTTCAGCTACTCAGAATGGTCACAACATGGGAAGGAGAGTGACAGCTGGAATCGTGTCCTGTCTCACTGGAAAAGGAGGGAGAAATATAGTAAATTGATGATCCCAAAGTGATAAATATGTGTCGAAGAGTGGTAAGGGCAAATGAAGAGCGAGACATAGAAATAATAACATTTCATGTGGACCCAAGGTCAATGAGTCCAAGACGACCCTGAATGGAAGCACCGTCAGAAATGCAGCGGGCAGTTTAAGGAAAGATGAATCAAACAGAACCAAAAACCTGAGCTGTTTCCTCATGACGACAGTTTAGTACGATTCGGAAAAGAAAAACCTTTTGCTTGAGATTTTCTAAAGTAATTTGAAAAGCAAAGCAGGTATCGGGTGGGGAAAATGGCAAAAGGGAAAGAAGAGAGAAAGTGTTAAAGGGGGGGTTGAGCAAGAGAACTTTCCCTGCTAAATTAAATACCTCAAACAACCAGTTTGGACGGGGGGAGCTTTTTTTTTTTCTTTTTTTGCACAAGAGAGAACTGATGAAAATTTTCATCCAGCTCTGCCCTGCTCAGCGTCCCCCCTGCGGGAGACAGGCCTTACAGACGGGATTTATACCCAGCCACCTCCACGATCGGCAGGAAGGATCCCTCTGCTCTCTTGGCACGAGGGGAAGCTCGGCCACAGGCTGCCGAGCAGCAAGCGCCCGTGTCCCAGCTCTTTGATGTCCCCGCCGCTCGCTTCCAGCTGACCCCCTGCCCCGCAGCCCCGCTGACCGACTCGCCCCGTGTCTGCGAGCAGCGGCGCGGCACTAATGACCCATCGCAGCAGCTTGTTATACCCCAGGGAACGGCATTTCCTTCCGATCACAGAGGGCTCGTGAGTTGCGAATCCCTCCGGGAGGATGAGAGGTCAGTGTCGATGAAGACGTGCAGTAATTTGTGAAGGGTACGAATAGAAGGAACAAGCTGTTAGAGAACGTGTTCGTGGCTGAAGAGCAACAGTAGGAGGTGTTTGGAATAAGCTGGGAACAAAAGGAGTTCAACCCCATGTGAGTCTATAATAGACAGAGGGAATTTAGCACCAGTGTGGCCAGCAGGAGGAGGGAAGTGATTGTCCCCCTGTACTCGGCACTGGTGAGGCCAAAGCTTGGGTAATCCGTCCAGTTTTGAGCCCCTCACTACAAGAAGGACGTTGAGGTGCTTGAGCATGTCCAGAGAAGGGCAACAAGGCTGGTGAAGGGTCTGGCGAGCAACTCTGATGAGGAGCAGCAGAGGGAACTGGGGTTGTTTAGCCTGGAGAAAAGGAGGCTCCAGGGAGACCTTCTGGCTCTGACAACTCCCTGACAGGAGGTTGGAGCGAGGGGGGTGTTGGTCTCTTCTCCCCAGGAACAAGTGACAGGATGAGAGGAAATGGCCTTAAGTTGTGCCAGGGGAAGTTTAGGTTAGACATCAGGAACAATATAGAGATGGTTGTGAAGCACTGGAACAGGCTGGCCAGGGAGGCGGTGGAGTCCTCGTCCTTGGCGGGGTTTAAGAGCCATGTGGAGGTGGTGCTGAGCAATACGGTTTAGGGACCCTGGCAGTGCAGGGTGTACGGTTGGACTCGATGATCTTAAAGGTCTCTTCCAAGCAGATGATTCTGTGATTCTACGAAATCAGGTGTTTGATAACTTCCTAAGTGCTGCTTTTGCAGAGAAACTGGATCATTTTTCTTCTGCTACATAAGGCTGATGAGGCTCTTGGAGGATTATCAGCCAAGAAATTTAAACAACGAACACTCAAAATAAACTTATTTTTTACACCTAGGCCTGGATAACCCAAACAGAACCTCCCTACAGAGCTGACGGAGCTGTACAGCGGGCTTTGGAAATACCAGGCAACTGCCGAGCCTATGGAGCTCTCGGGGTGGGGAGGAGCTCTGAACGTGGTACGGCGACACCTCGGCACTTTGCCCTCTTGGTGTCCACGGTGGGTGTGGAAAAGATGGAAATAGTTGAAAAGAGCCATCAGAAACAGGAGGAAAAGAACCGTGTTGTAACAATGAGATGTGTCCTGTTGCCTCACGGGGAGACGGGAAGGGGAGCAGCCCCGCATGGGTTTGCAGCGACGCAGCCCTCGGGGAGAGGATCGCTCTGTGATCCGGCGGGGACAGGCCTGCAAACCTCAGGGACACAAAGCCAGACAATTTCCCACCTCCAGAAGAGCTTACTGGGATTCACAGAGGTCATTTTGCAGCCCCTGAGGTCGTCAGAACAAAAATGGACCCTTTTGGGAAGACATTCCTCGGGTAAATTCGACAGCTGGTCTCAGTATGAGGCTGCTTTGGGGAAGGGAACGCACCGGCCTTCGGTGGAGCCGTGGGCAAGCAGCGGGCTGTCCCCAGTGGGGACCCAGACATGGACGGACATCCCCCTCCCACGGTGGGGATCACAGTGGGGAGCTGCCCTGTGCTCAGACGGTCCCGGCTGGGCACGGGGTCCTCCATTCCCAAGTGCGGGGCTCACGGTGGTGGTCTGCCCCGTGGTCAGCGTGTCCCGGGTGGGCACGGGGGAGGCTGCCCCAGGCTCTGGATCATGGTAGGGCTCTGACCATACCCGGTGTGTCCTCGGGGGGCACGGGCGGTCTGCCCACCGGCTGGATGAGGACGGGGGTCGGGACAGCAGACGTGCCGCAAGGCCGTCCGCAGCGCTCAGCGACCCCCTGAGCAGCCGCCCCCGGCCGAGCCGCCCCCGGCCGAGCCGCCCCCGGCCGAGCCGCCCCCGGCCGAGCCGCCCCCGGCCGAGCCGCCCCCGGCCGAGCCGCCCCCGGCCGAGCCGCCCCCGGCTCGGCCCTCAGGAGCCGCCGCCGATCGCGGCGCGGCGCCGCGGTCCCGGGCGGCAGGGGGCGGCGCGGGGCCGGGCCGGGCCGGGCCGGGCCTGCCCGCGCTCCCTCCCCCGCTCCCCGCCTTCACTGCGCATCGGAAACATGGCGGCGGCGAGGGACTGAGCAGCCCCAGCGCTCGGCGGCCGCGCAGGTGAGGGGGGGGCTGCGGCGGCGCGGCGCGGGGCGCTACGGGCCGGCACGGCCCGGCCCAGCTCGGCTCGGAGAGGCGCTGCCGGAGGCCGGGCGGGGGTCGGGCGCGTAGGCCCCGCGGCGGCAGCGCGGCAGGCCCGGCCCGGCGCCTATCCCGCCTGTCAGCGCGGCCCGGCCGCCGCCTCACCCGTGGGGCCGGTCCGCGGTGGCTGCGGGCCGGAGGCGGCCTGTCACCGCCGACACCTGTTGGTGCCCGTCAGGGCCCGCCCCGGGGCCTCCCCGGGGCCTCCCCGGCGGCGCCGCGTCTCCCGCCGGCAGCGGGGCAGAGGCCCGGGGATGCTGCGCCGGCCTCGCACGCCCATGGGCCGCCTGCCTCTTCCCGGCCGGGCAATAGCTCCCGGTAAAGCACCTTCGGAGGGGCTTTGTTGTGCTTCCAGGTGGCCCCGGACAGGGCTTGACCGGGACGGCCCAGCTGGCTCTGGGGGACAGGGTGCAGCGGCTCTTCCAGCAGCGGCTCTTCCAGCAGCACCGGGCCGCGGGCATCATGCTCACCCAAAGGCCTCAGAGCGGATTTTGCGACCCGTCTGAGCCTGTCCCCTCCCCAGCCGTGTTTATTATCTGCCGGACACTCATGAAAAGGGAAGCGAGATCGAGCTGCTGGAGGGCTTGCAGGAGGTGACTGCTGTGGCCAGGGACGGTTTGTGCCCTGCCCACCCCACGAGCTCCTGAGGATGTCAGTGAAACCCTCCCGTAACCACGGTGTGTTGTGGACACGGCCAGCAATGCTCCGAGTGGGACCCGCCGCCAGGTCCCTGCCCTGGTGGTGTCACGGGTGATCCTGGGGCCAGAGACATCCATAACCGCCGTCCCTGGGAAGACCCCTGCGCCTCCTCCACAGCCCCCGCCCCGAGTTGAGCACTTGAACGGAGCTGGGAGTAAGACAAGGTTTGAGCTTTTCGTGCACAGTAAGATGTTCAAAAATAAACACAGTGTCAGGCTGGCTCCTGCCACACATCGTTCAGGTTTAATCTCTTTGAAGCTGCCGTGTAAAACTGTGGCAGCAGTTTGGAGTCCTGATGACTAAAGACAGCAACAGCAAATCTAAAAAGGAGACCTAAGTTTTGGATGCGCTGAGCAACTTGGCTCCCTTTGGCCTCAGATGTTTTAGGTCCGGCAGCTGAATAATCATTTCCGTGGGTAAAGTCAGGATGTGGAGACCCAGCTCTGGGGTACCCAGCTTTGGTTTTTGGCTCCATTTCTGTTTACTGTTGTTGTTTATAGTAAACCCTGTGCACTGAGTGGCTGAGAACAGCCATGTGGTAGCTCCTCTTCCAGTAATATTGGGGGAAAATATTCTCCCACCTCAGTTCAGCTGCCTGAGTGATGGCATGCAGCGGGTTGTACTGGGCTGCTGGCGGAGGGACAGCCACCTCTCCTCCTCTTCCTCGCCTTCATTGTCTCTTCCCCTCACTCTGCTGCTGGCCGGGGCTCTGGTGTCCCCGTGCGCCTGCTGGAAATATTTGGAGTATGGGATGGTGGTTTCATATCTCCCTCACACTTCGTAGCAAGCTCCAGCTTGCAGCTTGGCGCTGATGTAGGGGTGAAGCTGGGCTCAGCTTGGGACAAGCTGCCGGAGGCTGAAGCCTCGCAGGGCCCCGCTGTGCCGTTAGGTAGTTCAGAGTCTGCCCAGTAGATGGTATGAAAATGCAGCCAGAAGTAGGGGCCTCCTTTACAGCGGGCAGGAGGGAAATACAGGGGTTTCTGTGCTCTTTAAAGTGTTTATTTTATTAAAGGTTGAAGTGTGTTTTATTTGAGAGAGATGCACTGACCCTCAGTCCTCCCATTTCAGGATTGACGTCTTAGGAAATGCTGAATTTGTGTCTTGATAATCTGCTTTTCAGTCAAATATTTGGTATTTGCAAATTAAAAGGAAACAAATGCAGAGTTTAAAGCAGGAACGTGCATGGCATCCCCTGCACACTGTGAGCCTGTGCCCCCTGCTTCTCCTGAGTCTCAAATTTAATTAACTCTTCAGCCGCTTCTCTGGAAACTTGATGGATTTTGCAGCAGAGTTTGGTGCCTTTCGATGAAAGATGCCGTTAGGGTGTAAAAGGATGATGTAATTCATCCAGTAGCTGTGTTCCAGACAGGGGTGTGTGTGGTCTGCAGGTTGTGTCCTCACTGTGTGTCTCATTTAAAGGCATCTCTGAAACTATCGGACACAGAGAGGACCTCCAGAGGTGTCGTGGTCATTGCCCAAGCCTTGAGTAAGGTCAGGCACACCCCTAAACCCTTCCCGAGTAACGCTGCCTCTTCTGAGGCTCCTCTGCTGGCAGTTTCACATCTGTGCAGACGCTGTTCAACGGCACTCAGGTCTCCTCACCGTTACAGAGATCATTGTGGTGACTCAGGCTTTGTCTTCCAATTTAAGCCTGTTCCTTCTCTCATCTCCAGGGCACGTGGAGGACACTCTACTCCCTACATCTCCGCAGCTAAATTTGAAGTCTGCGAAGATTTTTTTCCCCTTCCTAAGCCGAACGAGCTGTTTCTCTGCCCTTTCTGCAGCGGCTTGTCCACCCAGGTGCTCTCTGCTGCTCTCTGGGCTCTGCTGCCGATCCAGACTTCCCTTAGAGTGCTGGAGTCAGTCTGGCCTTGCTGGGACTGTGGTAGTCGAGCTTCTGTGGTAGTAAGTGGGCCCAAATGACCCCATTTTGGGTATGTCTGAATACTGTTACGTGAAGAGGAATGATCGTGTATTGAACTGCGCGTTCGTGGCACAGGGCTTGGTGTGCTCAGGGAGCTCTGACTGCCAAACCCGGAGCAGCGGCATGGGCTCGGAGCGGGCGTAAGTTACAGCTTGGCATGTTTGGGGCTCTTCAAGCCGTAACGTTTGCATCCAGAGCCCTGTCATTTTTCCTTTTTCTTGGCTGCAACTGAAATTCAGTTTGGGATGAGACAAGCAGATTCGGAGTCATTTACTCGTCCATTTGTGTTTGAAGAGTTTCCTAACAAGACAGCGTTTCCTCCTGCTGTACCTGCAGGATGATAGGCTCTGGTCCTAAAGGAAAATGCTTTTCTTTTTTCAATACATTTGCAAAGAGCTCCTTTCTTACCGAGCTGAACGATACAACAGTGAAGACTTAGTAAAATGCTTGTATGATGATTAAAGCAATAATGAAGTAGCTGGAAACACATGAAATCTTCTGTCAGTATCACCAGGGCTTGGAGCAAACAAGACTTGTCCATGTCCAGTGGCCTGAGCTGGTGGTGTCAGACCAGTCTCTGGTGGCAGAGGTGAGTGTGGGAGATCTCCACCGCCTTTGGTTTGCTCTTCACTGACGGTCCTGCTCCGCTGGCTCCCTTAGCAGATTTCAGAGATAGCTTCAGTTGTGAGGTCTCCAAGCAGGAGAGCTTGGTACAGGGACATCACCTGGCTGGTGCTGTAAACTTTAATCCCTAGAGTGCTCCATCTGCACTGTATTTCCTTAAAAAACCAGACTAATCCTGAGCTCTTTTACAGCACTGACAGCCTCTAGGAGGTTTAGACTCTGCGAGACATGGTATTGCAGGTGCGCTCAGACACCCACTGAATGTTTCTGCTGCTGTAGGAGGGATTTCAGCATAGTTTGTGCGTCTGGCTCCGCTCTCACTGGGCACTGTCTCACGGTTTTATGCAGCCTCATCCTGAGCAAAAATTCAAGGATTTGGCTGTGAACTGAAGCAAAAGGTGACCGTTCATTTCCCTGTAAATGAAATTAACACCAGTGAGAAGCCTCCCTCCTCCTGGAGGTACCTCCTCCTGTTACCCAACTTCCGTCAGCTTTTGTTTTCCAGACTGACATAGTGTGAACAGTCCAGAAACCTCCCCATGGCTTGGGTTTGGTTTTGACCGTAGTGATAGATGCCAGTGGAAATTGGTGAAGCTCCGTCTTTGCCCACTGAGAAACGTGTGGTTCCTCCCCTCTCCTGACCCTTCCAGCATCACACCGGACACTGTGTCAGCTCCCTTCTCCTGGACGTCTTGGCAAGGGAGTAAGTTTGGTTCACACATTGCTGGAGCTACATCTGCTGCGGTTTGCCGGGGCATATTGGGGCTAGCACCCTGCTGAGCTCCCCCGAGGCACTGCTGGTGGTTGGCTCCAGGGAAAGGTCCTGCTGGGAAAAGCGGTTGCTTTTCAGGGAGGAATTTGCGTCTGGTGGGGAGCTGGAGGACGCTCTGCTCTTTCTTCCAGTTCGGCATTGGCAGAGCGTTGCTGTGGCCTGCAGCCGGTTTGCACTGACTGAGCCGCGGTCTCTTTGGATGCCGTTTGCAGCCGCCTGTCATCCGCTGCCCGCCTGGAAACAGCCGTGCCCAGACAGCAGCCAGCGCTGAATTTTGTCTGCCTGGACCTACCCCTGTGCCATGGCCGCACCTTATCCCCTGCTCCTGGGCCTCTCTGCCTTCCCTGTTTCCAGTAAGCCCCTGCCTCCTCCCACCATGCCAAGCCCTTGCTGGGACGTGTGTCCAGCTGCATCTCCAGCGAGCAGGGGGTGGCCTGTGTTTCCTCTCTGCTCCCTCCTCGCTGTTGGTGGTCAGAGAGCCCTGGGCCGCTTGCCAGAGGCTGCCATCCCTCCCCATGTCCCCCGCTGCCTGTCCCAGCAGCCAGTGAGCAGAGCCTGTAGGAAACCCAGCTCGGCTGCACACACATCGTGGGGGGACACTTCTCCAAAGCAAGAACCCCAGGAGGCACGAAACACTGTTTTATGTCCCTGAACCCGGCCAGTCTGCAGAGGGGACCCCATTAGGGTGAGGCTGGCTCCCCAAGCTCGGGTTGAACATGCTGGGTGGGCTCTGCAGCATGTTTGGGCTTCTCTGAGCAGGCTCTTCCCTCTCTGCTGTCGCTGCTGCAAAGGTCCTTGCCTCCCCGCTTCACTCTTTCACTGGAGTGTGGCCCTTCCCGGCCAAGCCACACACGTGGGGCAGAAGGAATTGCTGCTCGACGCACACCGACCGTTGCTGAAGTGAGGGCGCAATGAGCAGGCAGAGGCGCTGGGGGAAGGCTGATGTGGACTGAGGAGGAAGTTGCACCAATTCCACTGTCTAAAAATAAGTCGAGCGACTCTTCCCGCAGCCCGGAGGCTGCCGCGCTCTGTACAATGAGCCTGTGTGCTTTTTGTTTTGTCTTGTTCTGGCAAATTTAAAAAAATGATAATTCAGTCCATCGAAACACCGCAGTGGTTGCGAGGTCAGGTACGCGCTTATGAAGAAAGTCTTGTTGCAGTGTTCCTCGAGTGACTTTGACAGATTACCTACACATCAGGTTTCCTAGAGGTTTGTCTAAGCTGTTCTTAGAGATTTCCAGTGCCGGTGACTCAGGCTTTCCTCAGCAATCCACTCCAGTGCCTGACTGTTGAGGTGATGGAGGAGCTTTGCTTGATTTTGGGCTGTATCGCTGTACACAAACCCGCTCTTTTGACATTTCACCCTCTCTCTGGCAGGCTGCCAAAGAGAAAAAAAGCCTCTGTCCATGTAAAAGCCATCCCTGTGTGGAGTCTGCTCTTCCCTTCTGCTGAAGGCACAGCCCTGTGCTGAGGCAAAGCCCCGTGTTCAACTACACGTGTGTGGCAGCCGGGAAGCCCCGGTCCCGACCCCTCTCGTTACGTTGGCTGTAACTAACCGTCCTTGATCTGTGCTGTGCCGGTGAAAAGGTGGTGCTTGAGGTGACTTCATTTCAGTCGTTGATAGTTACAATGCATTTCAGGGAGAGATTTACAGTGAATCAGGTGGTGATTTTTCTTTTCAAAATGGGGGAAACAAGGTGATGAGGCACTCTTGAATTCTTCCCTGGGCTGAGGGTTACTGCCTGGCAGCGCCTAGATGGGCTGTGGGGATGCTCCTGGCTGTTCAGCAGTAACGATATGGGCGGTCTCTGTGTTGCGTGAAGGTTCCTGTTTCCTTGCTGTATTTTCTAGCCACTGGTACCTCCCGCAGGGAGAGGCTGCAGCAACAACTGTGCCCGATGCCCCTGCGGTGCCCAGGCCCAGCTGCCCAGCTCCTGGAAATTGCTGCCGCCATGGTTTTTAATGTCATTATGTTTTAAACCTCATTAATTCCATTTTGCCTCTGCAGAGCTCCTTGGTGAAACTTTCCGCTGTCGCGCATACCTAGAGCACCTCTGTGTTGTCAGGCAGTTGACAGTTCCCCAGGTGGTGGAAGTTCCCGTCTTGCAGGAGTTGGAGGTATTATTAGTATTGCTGTCTTTGTATGCAGGTTACTCAGTAAAATGCTTTTTTTTTGCTGTAGCAGAGTATCTGCCTGACCTCACGTTGTGTTCAGCTGACACGACATTTCCCAGAAGGTACCAGTGACTGCTCAGCCCCCACCAGGGAGGCCACCACCTCGCTGCTTGCCTGGAGCCCTTGACTTACACTGCAGGGTTGAGGAACCAGGGCAGACGGCCCATCCTTCTGGCTTATCCTGTGTCTCCAGAGGTGAGGCCCACGCTGTCACTTCCACTGTCCCACACTGGAGGGTTTGGGTGGCTGGACAATGCCACACGTCTCTCAGCACGGCAGGAGGGAGCGACTCGCTGTAGCGAATTGCCCTGGACGGGGCCGCAGGAGCTGATTCCACTCGGCATTACCCAAATCCCCGCACTGCGAAGCTGGGCTGTCCCGCTGTCCTTCCAGCATTGCAGCGAGACAGAGGGATGGCTGCGTTGTCTCGGCTCCTTTTCCACCCCCGTGAGCTTCGCTCTTGTCTTGGGCATTGCTGGCACAGGGTCTCTTCAGTGCTGGCCAGAGCACTCGGGCTGTTCGGGCTCCGTCCGGTTATTTCACATCGTTGGCAGCTGGAAAATTTGTAAATGCCCTGTGATATTTTATGGCTTGATAAGCTGTACAAAATGTCCAGCAGGTAGCTTCATGTCGAGCAGCTCCAGGCTGGAAGAGCACGTTGTTTTCATTAGCTCCTTGGCAGACGCGGAACATACTTTCAGAGCTGCAGGACAAACTCTTGGTTGCTCATGGTCATGGTCGGTTTTTTAATCGGTGTCTACCGTGTGCACGTGTGGTTGCCAGAAAAAGAGATTTCATAGTGTCTTGTGCAGACACCAGCGGCGGGGCCTCACAGTGAGCTTTTCAGTTCTCCAAACTCTCGGCCCTTCAGGAATGTGAAGGTTTTTCTTTCCAGAATTAAAAGCGATTTGTTCAGGGTTTCTTGCAGGAACTGGCTGGTGATTTGTCCTCTCTGGAGTGATTCTCTTGAGACAATATCACTGTGTGCTGCTGGACTGCTCTTTCTTGTTAAAATTGATGGAAGTTTTGATGGGCATTTGTTAGGGTTTCTTTGAATCCAGACTTCGCAGCCTGTGGAGGATATTTCACCTATTTCGGTCAACTTACAGTTTTGACTCTGGGGATTTTAGCTCCTTAAGTCTCAGATGAGACCGGAGTTATAGACAGGTCAAAATTAGAACGTGGTAATTAATACCTGGCCTTGGTGAGCCTGGCTCTTCTAGTCTCTCTTGACATGTGGCACTGCTGCAATTTCCTTTTCCTGAGAAAGAGATGAATTAATATTACTCTACAGGAGTGAGAAAATCAAACCAAGATGCTCGCTTCCGGGCACGTCGGTCCCCTCAGCAGGCAGGTTGGGTGAGATCTGATGGGCTGGAGGAGCCCAGGAGCCCCCTTGCCCTCCCACCATTGCTCTTTCCCTCTGTTAGCCACTGGATTATCTCTGTCTCCAAGCTCCGGGCAGCAGAGCCCATCTCCTCCTCAGCTCTGGCGGGGGTAACTCCAGGTCTGCGTGGCTCTGCTCCAGACTGGGAGGGTTCGGATCTATTTTTCATTTCTTTAGCAGATGGGGCAGATCAGTGGGAGCTTTTTCACATCTGTCCTCCATTTGCACAAGAAGAACCAGCTGCTGGGAGCATTGGAGGGAAGAGCTTGACTCTGAATCAGGCTGTACTGCTTGACGGGGGAGCCCCTCAGTTTTGTCATTAAGGATGTAGCTCTTTACTAAAGGGGTCGTCTTGCCTTGTCCTCTCTGAGGAAACAGGCTCAGGAGGGCAGCGCGTTGTGTTGGGCAGCTCTGGGGAAGCTGCCTGTATGGATGTCAAGTCAGGGACAGGGTTTTATTTGTGGATCTGTGAAGAATTCACCCCTGAGTGTGAGTCACAGCCCCCCTGGTGCTGCTTGCCAGGAAGTGACAATTACTCTGTTGGTGCTGGACCCCAGGGAGTTGAGAAATCCTTAACTCCAGAGAAGGTCATTCCTTTGTGCTGGGTGAGGGCCCCTGACACTCTCTGAGTGACATCCTGTGGGTTTCCCCAAGGGTCAATGCTCAGTGTTTGATGCAGTTGTTAGGATTGGGAGGAGGAGGAGAGCAGAAGGCAGGAAAAAAGCAATTCTGGGTGTATGTCACCATCATCATCCCCCACATCTCTTGTGTTTTAGCTCGTTAGGGAGTAGGGATTTTGTTCCTGACCTTTTCTGCAGGGCTGGTTTGCTCTGTCTGCTCCCTGAGCTCTCCTGGTGCTCTCCCTGAGCTCTCCTCTCCATTTCTCCGTTTCATGGCTCACCTCACCCTGCGTGTCCGACCCTGGAGAGCACCCTCCTGCCTGGAGCTGGAGCGCTTGATACAGGGTAGAGTAAGGGGTTGGGTCCCCTCTCTTCCTCATTTACCTTTCTGTGGTGTCCCCTAATTACCATCCATTTGGGTTTTTCATTCCCTCGCAAGCTGCATTTTCCTGCTTGTGGTCTCCTGAGGATGAAACTTTATCAAACTTCCTTTTCTGGAAATAATGCAAAATCTCTTTCAGGGATTATCACACCCAGCTTGCAGCGTCCTTGCACAGTCTGTGGTGCCATTTGTGATAGAGACACAGCTGGAAGTCAGACCTTTCCTTCTGGATTACCCCTGTTTCCCCTGGCTCAGGGCACGTGCATCTGTTGTCTTTTGAAGTGAAGGTACCTTCCTTTCATCGATGAGTATTACAAATCGTGTCTGTGTTTATCCACCTGATGATTCCTTCCCACATCTCCCATCCCATCAAGAGCTCAGTTTTTAGTAAGACACCATCCAGCAGAGAACAAGCCTAAGATTGATTAAACAGGGTTTTGTGGCATACATACATGGGGTGATGCACAGAGACCTGTGGGGAGTTTACAGCTGGGGGCACATACGTGGTGTGCGTAACCACTGCCTGGCAAAGCAACCGGGACGTGCCATGGGAGAGCAGCTGCATGAGCCCGTGGCATGGCTGGGGGAGAAGGTTGTGCCTCTGTCCCAGCCCGGCAATGATCTGGAAACCAGGCGCTGTGGTTTTTATGTGCTCCTGTTTCAATTCCTATTTAATGACTTTCAAGCATCTTCTTGTGTGGGTGACTTTGTAACTGTCATGGGCAGGATCCCATCTCAAGGTCTCCTGGAAGCCATCTGCTCTCATTGATAGTGTTTGGTGTGACACGTGGCTCAGTGCAGGTTAAAATAGCCACATTGCTGCGGGACTTCCTGCACTGCCTGCACCAGAGTGGCCTCCCCGCTGCGCTTGCGCAGGCTGGGTGCCCCCTCACGGGAAGGGTGCTCTGCCCTGCGCCCAGCTCTCAGGGTGTCCCTGGGTGACAGGGGATGCGTGATGCAGCACAGAGGCGTGTTGGGGTGCACTATATCTCTGCACACCCCCGTGCTCCTGGGATCGCTTTGAAAGGAAACCCAGGTGTGTGGGTAACTGGCCTGTGGGCTGGCCCACGGCCACCATGGCTGTGTGGAATCTGCTGGGGTCAGGACTGCAGAGTGCCGCGTGTCTCCTCTACTTCAAGGTGACCTCTGTGGATGGACATCCAGTTTTGGCCTTTCACTCCAAGAAAGACATTGAGGGGCTGGACCGTGTCCAGAGAAGGGCAGCAAAGCTGGTGCAGGGTCTGGAGCACAAGTGCGCTGAGCAGCAGCTGAGGGACCTGGGTGGGGGAGTTGAGCCTGGAGAAAAGGAGGCTCAGGGGAGACCTTCTGGCTCTGACAACTCCCTGACAGGTGGTTGGAGCGAGGTGGGGGTTGGTCTCTTCTCCCCAGGAACAAGTGACAGGATGAGAGGAACTGGCCTCCAGTTGTTCCAGGGGAGGTTGAGGTTGTCCCTGAGGAACAATTTCTTTCCCGTTGGGTTTGTCCAGGCATGTCGCAGGCTGCGCAGGGCAGTGGTGGAGTCCCCATGCCTGGAGGGGTTTCCCAGCGGTGTGGAGGGGTGGTGCTGAGGGACAGGGGTTAGTGGGGACCTGGTAGTACTGGGGGAACGGGTGGGCTCGAGGAACTTAAAGGTCTCTTTCAACCAAAACAATTCTGTGGTTTGGGGTGCTGGGCACACTGATGTGCCACTCCAGACTGCTTCCACTGGTGTAGCTCAAGCTGTTCCATGTCTAAACGCACAAAACTTTACCTTTTGACTGTGTGAGTCCTTGCTGATGCTGAATAATTAGTTGTAACACAGCCAGTTCAGTGGCAGAAACATCAGCCTGGGGCACACAGATCCCATTTCTCGCTTTGGCATGGTCTTCCTGTCCAGCTCTTGGTGAGCACCTCCTTTTTCTACACGTCAAAGGTGCCTCACCTGCCCAGAAGGTCAGAACTCTGTGCTGGTTCTGTCACGGTGCATCCGCGAGAGCTCCACTGGAGGTTCAGTGGGTCAGAAACATCTCTGCTTAACAGCCAGAAACAGAGACCTGCTGCTTTCCCTGAAGCTCCTTCAGAGCACTGGTGTTGTGCCGTGGTCGGCGTGGCCTCATTCCCGTCGGGCTGTGGTTGGGAGCGTGCCAGACACGTAGTTTTTATTGCAGCCTCTTGAATCTTCGTGGAGAGCACGGTCTGCTCGCAGTGATACACCGCAGGCTGGTTCTATTTTGAGACAAAGCCTGTGCTGGTGGGTTTTTTTGAGAGAGAAGGAAACCTTTACTAGAATCCTGCAAGGTTTTATTTCACTTCCTCCGCAGTCATGAGAGGTGGGAACTGCTGCAGCCTCCCTTGCTGTGGTGACCAGTGGTCCCTGGTTTTCACCCTTATCCAGAGCCGTGGCTCGGACTCAGCAGAGTCTGCTGGGCCAGCTGCCGTTTGCTGGGACATTGACCCATCTTCTCTCCAGCCTGAAGGTGTGCCAAAGGAAGTCATAAAACTGCTGTTTCCATTGTAGAAACATGGTCTGTCCACGTTTTTTACATGGTTTTGTCTCTCTTAAAAAATATCTTCTCCCCTGAGCTGAGGCTCAGGGTCTCAGGACGTGTGTTGCTCATGATCACATCTCTGACACACCTCAGTGTCTTCCACAGGAATGTGTTTCTGAGAAGCCAGTTGGGAGGCCTGGAGTTTATCAGTCCACTTCGTACACGGGAGAAAGATAAAATTGGTTCCAGAGAGAGAGAGAGATGTTGGAAATGACACAAAATCCTTCTGGTAGGAGGAGGAGTGATGGTTTGCAGCTATCAGATATTTCAGATCACACAAGGGGTTCAGAGCTCCAGATGGAGATACCGGTGGTATCTCCGCAGTATTTCATTGGGACAGGGTTCTTTGAACAATCTCCTGGTCTGAACGTGAGGACCCTGGAGACCCAGCGAGGGGAGATGCTCGCAGAGGTGCTGTAGCTTCATCAGCTTTTGTTGGGAGCTGCCAAAACATGGCTTTGCACAGACAAGGAGAAATAAAACTCCAGTCTTGTCCGGGAGGATGATAACAGGGAGGTGGAAGGAAATAAACCTGTTAGTCCAGAGAAATTCTGACTCACCACTTCAAACCTGACAGCTCCTCTCTCCCGAGTTTCCTGCAGGTCCCATGTGAGCATTTGTTGGTCATTTAATGCTCCTTATGGGTTGTGGCTGGCTCCGAGGAGCTGGTGTTCAGGGTGGTGCTGGGAGCCGTCTGCTGGTCATTGGCCTTCACTCAGAAGAGGGGTCAGTTGTCTGGCTCACCAGAGCACGCTTTGAGGGGGAAAACCAGGATTTTAGACCAAGAAAAGCTATGGTGTCCATAATTCAGGCAGAAATCTGAGGAACTGAGTCCAGTGTGAAAACCAAAAGAGGTAAGAAGTGTTTCAAATCAGGTGGCAGTTCTCTGATTTCCCAGGTAGGCTGGAAGTGCCTTTCTTTCTCCACCATAGACATTAGAAACAGCAAAACCAGAGGTTAAATGAGCAGGCGAGGTGGTTACACTTGTCTGCTCGCCCTGGCTCTGTGCCTGGTTCTCTGCTTGGGTCGGGGTGCGACTGGACGCTCCTGTGTGACCCGTATGGGCTGCCAGAAGGGAGCTGAAATGGGAGCTGGCACAGCCTGACCCTCCAGCCGGCATCCAGGAATGGCAGCGCCACGATCCCCCTTGATGGGCAGGAACTTACAGTGCTGCCCTCACATCTCCCAGGAGATTAGCGAGGGATGGCTCTTTATTGTTGGCAAATTGATAGTGTGAAGGGTCTGGAGAGCAACTCTGATGAGGAGCAGCTGAGGGACCTGGAGGGGTTGAGCCTGGAGAAAAGGAGGCTCAGGGGAGACCTTCTGGCTCTGACAACTCCCTGACAGGAAGCTGGAGCGAGGTGGGGGTTGGTCTCTTCTCCCCAGGAACAAGTGACAGGACGAGAGGAAATGGCCTTAAGTTGTGCCAGGGGAAGTTTGGGTTAGATATCAGGAAAAACTTCTTTACAGAGAGGGTTGTGAAGCCTTGGAACAGGCTGCCCAGGGAGTTGGTGGAGTCCCCATCCTGGTGGTGTTTAACAGACATGTGGAGGTGGTGCTGAGGGACATGGTTTAGGGACCCTGGCAGTGCAGGGTGAACGGTTGGACTCGGTGATCTTAAAGGTCTCTTCCAACCAGACAATTCTGTGGTTCTGTGGTACGATTCTAAAAGATACCTGTAAAGAAAAACTGCTGGAGTAGAGGGAATGTGAGGAATTTCTGCTGGCTGGGCTGGCCATGGTGCTCCAGCCCAATGCTTTTGGGAGGAGGGTAAAATCAGTGACCGCAGGCATTTTGCATGATGAGAAACCATCAGATCCTCTTGTGGCTGGCCCATGGGATCTCCCTGGAGCGTCAGTCCCACACTTCTCTGGCAATACGCAGAGTTGTCTTTTTTTTCTTCCCCATCCTAATCTTCGGGGTGCGTATCTGACCTAATAAAACCATTTTCCAGCTTGGCTGTCGGTAGTTTTCCCCCTCTCCTCTCTGAAGCCATTCTGCCCCCCAGCAGTGGCATTGTCTGGCCAGGCTCAGAGCTTGGCACACTGTCAACAACCCTTCAGCTGCCCTTTCCATCAACGCGGCAGTGCCGCGAATGGACTTGGCCTCCGTCCCAAGGCTCACCATAATCTTCCTCACACAATGGGAAGTCCAAACAACCCCAGGAAAAAATTCAGATGCAAGTGGTGCCTTTGGTGGAATAGAGAAGTGCCTGGAAGAGACATGGAGAACCTCAGCTTTAACTCTTCATAATTACGCACTCCGAAGGAGTGCAGGCTTTGTAGATAAAGCGATTACACGCGTCTTACGAGGTCTATAGTGATGTGACAGCATCTCCCACCCACATTCTCTCACTTTTTGTTTTACTGACATTGCAGTGGCAGCATTTAGTGGAAGGACATTGCAGAGCAGGCTCCCCTGTCACCCCGGCGGTCCTGTCCCGTCTGGCCCAGGTAAACTGAACCATTCTCCTGTAGGGATGAGCTTTTAGAAGAGCCTGTTGGTAAGAGCAGTGGGGGGAGAAGATTACGATGCATTTCGGTGCTGTTTGTGCCAAGGGCTGTGCGGTGAGACCGATGGAGGGAGCGGTTGCCCTGGGATGCTCTTCCCAGCCCCGGCTGCCTCTGTGCTGCCTGGAAAAGGAAAATACATCCGAGGTGTAAACCTCGGTGTAAGACAAGGCAGGGGGTCACTGGGCTGCTAATGAAACTGCCTCTTATGCTGGTGCGGGGCCTCTGGCTGCAGCCCGACACTGGCAGGAAGGCGAGTGCTCAGCTTTTCCCTGCCGAAACACAGCAGCTAATGCTGTGACGCGGTGGGCAGGATCTGGCAGGTCGCCCCAGCGTTCGGTCCGCTTTTGCTTGAGGTGTGACACCAACAGCCCGTGTGCTCCGTGCTCCGATACGGTGATAAAGCTGCTTCGCTTTGGAATGTCTCTGTGCTTTTTGTAGTGATAGTTTAAAAGTTAGTTTCCAGTAAACATAATTCCCTTCTCCCTGATGTATACTCAGGTTTCAGGGTTTGCCCCCACTGCACTGCGGAAGGGAAGATTCTGAGTCCCCAGTTCACTCCTTTCATACTCTTCATTATTTTCTGCGCCTCTCCTGTGGCCTCTCTCCTTTTTTTCACTAATCAGGTCTAGTCTTTAAATCCTTCTTTGTGCCGTAGTTTCATTTCACAAAAGCTGAACTAGTTTCTATCAGCTCTGTCGATGTGATCTGCCTCGTATCAAAGGTGGTTAACAGCCATGGTCCCGTGTTCTCGCTGCAAACCAAACTGAAACGGTGTCAAACTCTGCGCTGCTTCGCTGGGGCGAGTGGGGATGTTTGTTGCAGCCGTCTTTAAATTTAAATGTGGATGTTTTAAATGAATTAAATATGAACATGAATAATGCAGCGGGTAACCCAGCCTTGCCGCAATTAAATGCAAACTTCTTCATTTTGTCTCTGTGCTTTCAGGGTTTGATACGCCGCAGTATTTGTACTGACTTTGCTGTCTTGTAGGAGTGATGGGGAACTAGAGCCCATGACAGTTCAGTGGAGCCGTTGGCACTTTTGATGTCTCGGTGAGTGGAAGTTGTTTGAAACTGTGGGAAAAGCACTTTGTCTGCTACAAAAGGCAGCAAAATCAGTTGGCCTGGTTGGATTTTAGGGTGGCATCCTGCTGAAATGAGCTGGCATGTTGATCTGTCAGGGTATAAATTCTGGACGTAAACACTGCATGTAAGCGTGGCCCATGCTCGCCAGATCCTCCTGACGTCCACAGGCATGAGAAATGCAGCCTTTGAAACCTCTGAGTGTCAGGTTCTGGAGGGGTGCAGTGCAGCTTGTGCTGGGCTCTGGAAATCTCCAGTGCTTGCTTTGATGCTCCTTTGTGCCATTGACCCAGCCAACAAGTTCCCGTTGGGAGAGTGGTGGTGCCTGAGGTCATTCAGGAAGGTCTGTCCATGTGCTTAGCCCGTTTTCCCCCTCAAATTCCAAACGGTAGCTTCTGTTCTTTATTAGGTCACGATTTTCTTTAGTCTTCAGTCCTTGAGCAGTGTCAAGCCCACAGACACCCGTGATGCGGTCCTGTCAGCTCGCCTGGTCTGCCGTTCCCTGTCTTCTCTCTTGACCAAAGTCTCTCTCCTTCTCTGGGGTGTTTCAGGCTTGCTGAAGCCTGTGGGGTGATTCTGCTTGCCTTCCGACCGGCTGTCAGTGAAATAAAGTCACAGGGTGTTTTAGGGCGGAAGGAACTTCTGGAGGTTGCCTGCTCCAGCCCCAAAGCTGGGCTGGCTTTGAAGTGAGACTCAGCTTCAAGGTTAGATCAGGCTGCCCAGGGTGGTGACACTTGAAGCATCTCCAAGCGTGGAGATTTTACAGCTTCTCTGGGTGACTACAGAATGAAATGACAGCCAGTGGGAAATCCCAGTTCCCAAGCCCTGCGTTAGTGAAGGCCACCTCACACCAGTTTCAGGCAGGCTGGGGGCTCCGTGGCAGGGACGAGTCCCCGTCCCCGGGGTGCAGAGAGGCTGGTGGCTTCTGGTGACTTCCATCTGCACTGCACAGGGCCGGCTGCCGCCGGGCTGAAGCTGCACATCGTGGGCTTCTCTGGGCATTTTGTGGCCCTGAAGCACACTATGAGAGGGCTGGATGATGCAAAGCCGTGGTGGAGGACAACAGAGGGTGGCAGGAGTCAGCTGGGACCATCTCGTTTGGACAGCTTCTCGGAAGTGTAGTTTGTGGTGTGCTGTCCCCAGGCTGGCACCCACATGGCTCTCAGCAGTGTGGGAGTCCCTGTGCAGCCTCAGTCTTCTCCTTTGGGGAAGAATCACCTTTTTTGCTTTCTTTTTTTAGTAGGAGGAACATCTACAATGTCTCATTCTCTTCCATGACATGAGCTCTTGCTGGGAGCCCACTGCAGGACTGGGTGAGGGGCACCAGCAGCCGTCCATGGGCTTTAGGAGGAGGAGTTGGGGTTCTTCTCATGGCCATCTGTGCGAGGATGGAGGGGGCAATGCTTCCACCTCCCGTTGCGAGCTGCAGCCTTCCATAAATCTAAGCGTCTCACACGTGGTCACGGATTTTTCCTCCAAATTCCTGTGCAGGGGCGGGTTCCACGGCCCCGCCAGGCCAGGCTCTGGGAGCGGCACAGGAGCACCCATCCCATGTGTACCATGTGTAGGTACTTCAGACAGTCCCTCATCCAGGGGAGCTGAGCAGGCAGCAGAGGTGCAGGGCCAGAGCCGGTCAACGCTTGTCTGGCACCTTTCTACAACCCCTTTCACCCTGGGTTTTAAGGCTGGAGGACTTTTCCTACCAGCTTTTAATAAAAATGACTGAAGAAAATGATGAAAAGAAGCATTTAAAGTTGTAACTAAGCTCTCACATGTCAATGACCTTCCACTATTGAAGAGAAACTTTCCTCCTCTCGCCAACAAACACGCTATTTATGAGAGAGGCAGTACGAGGCGACTCTGCGCCTTGTGATTTGGATTAACAACCAACCTGTTTTCTCTTTCCTGCAGTATTTACTATGCTTTCAGTATTTTCCTTCTCAGAGCGTTGCTCAGTGGTGCAGACGCTGCATGTAAAGGCTGTAGTTTGTGGCGCTTCTACAGAAAATTCCACTATTTCACTTCGGTTTGAAAAAGGCTGGTTTTCACAGCCCAAACTTCTCGCCAAATTGGAGCCATAAATAACCCTTTAAGCAGAAACTCGGCGCTGCGTCGTGAGGCAGCTCCCCCGTCCGTTCTCCAGCCTGACTGCCCCACTGTGAACAAAACGGAGTTATATTGACACAATTAATCTTTCATTAGTTAGTGTGGTGTCAAAACAGGCTTTTACCAGCCTTCCTCAGGGCTCGTTTGCTGCTCGGCCGTTCATTGAGATCGTTTCTGTTGGGGCTTGGCAGGGCTCAAGGCCGGTGCTGCCCGGCGAGAGCGGCTGGGTGGGAGCTGGGCGCCGGGGCCACGTCCAGCCCGCGTCTCCCCAGAGCCCCCATGCTCAGCAACGTTCATTTGTTACAAGAATGCAAATGCTTTTCCTTGCTGGGGACAGTCCAGCCAGTTTCCTCCAAGCAGGAAAACCAAACTGGGACACTCGTTGCGGTACTAATGGCAAAAATATTATTTCCTGGGTCGTTGTCCAATCTCTCATCCTTATTGCCCAGAACTGCTGCGAGCAATTGGAATTGCAAGTGGCGAGCTGGGGATCGCAGAGCTGCTTTGCCAGAGTTAATGTTGTGTTTCCGTGTGTTTTCTTTCATAAATTTCAGCTCTGCCTCCCTTTGTTAGCGAGCAAGAGCAGCCCCTGCTCCCACACACACGCCGGGGTAGAGTGAGCACCGAGACTGGCATATGCTCCTCTTGCTTATTTATGCCGCTCCCGCTGCCATAAATTTGGACTTGTCCACGTCTTGGAGAAAGGCTCCTCGTTTCAGGGGAGTTGAAGTGAATTGTCTGTGTTCAGGAGGTGTTCTGTGCAACCCAGGGTGAAAGAGCATCTATTTCCTCCCCGCTGTGTGATTAGTTAATGTGGCAGATGACTCTGTGCTCCAGACCGGGGAGTTTTCTCACGTTTCTTTCTTTTGTCCTAGACAGCAGCAGTTATCTAAGAGCAAGCCAGTGCCAGGACAAGGACAGCAGCAGGTGATAGAATGCGGAAACCAGGCCCTCAAAAAGGTGAGCAGTGACACTTGGCACAGCTAAAGGCCTGGTAGGAGCTGGGGTGGCCTGAAGGACCGAGCTCATTGGGAGGCTGGTGATGGGGTGGGAGTGTGGGGGACGTGTGGCTGCGAGCTCGAAACGGAGCCGCTTATTTCTTCGTCAGTGTGCAGAGAATGCTTCACCCATCCCCCCGAAACGGGTGGAGGAACGGTCCTGTGCCAAGCATACCCCTGGGGCGGAGGAAGGGTCCTGTGCCGGGTGCACCCCTGCAGCTCACGGGGCAATGCCAGGGGCGAGGGTGCTCAGCGGAGCCCGCGGCACGCACCATCTGCCAGCGCTCCCAGCGTGAGGCAAACTGCTGCGCCGCTGGCACGAGCCTCCCCTTCTAATGAGGCGTGAAAGCCGAGACCAGCCTACCTCGTGGAGAGGAAATCTGTTACGGCCGCTTGCCTCTCGCTGCCCCGGCCTCGTCCCGCTATGCGCCGCGGCAGCCGCAGCACTCAGGGCGGCCGCACGCACCCCGTGTCCCAGCCAACAGGGGCAGTCAGGCGGGCTGCCGGCAGCCGAGCTGCTCGGTCTCCCTCTGCTTCACAAAATAGAGATTTCCTGCAGCGTTGGGCCGTGTGTGCGCGTTCGACTGGAGCGACCTCATGGCACGCGCGCCGGAGGATGGGGGAAGGGAGCAGCGCAGAGGATGGAGGATCCTCCACAGCTCTTTGTTCACGTCTGCTCACGGGGTTTATTGCAGGAGATCTCTCTGCTCGATTTCTCTCCTCCCTTTATTTTTTTTAAATGCCTCCTTTGCTTCGCTGGTGGTTCATCTCACAGAAGCATCATCCTCTCCCTAACGCCGCTCGTCCTTTAATGATATGAAAATAAATGAAGGAGAGCAGGGACTGGGGAGCGCCTGCTGCGAGACAGCTGGAGGGCTGGGTAATCAGAGAGCCAGCTTGATCCGTCAGCAGCGCTGCCACGGCCTGGGCTGGCTGCCTTCAGCTTGTCATCTCACCTCGTGGCTGCAGGACCTGCGCTGGGCAGGGTGGGAGCAACACCCGCATCGCGCTCACGTGGGTTTCTGTCCTACTTACCTGCTTTTCTAATAACGCATTGCACTTCTCCTTGTTCTTTATCGGCCTGCAGAAATTCTTGGGTTTCTTTTCCTCCCTGCTCTGTTGCATCCCGTTTAATGAGGATGTTTGCATGTGAAAGGTTAAGAGTAAAGCGGAGGGTGGTGCGAGGCTGCTTCGGGTGGGTGGGTGCTCTTAGGGAGCTGTCCTCAACACAGAGGAGTGTGAGCCATCCTGGGGGGCTTTTTTGCTTCTGACTTAATTACTTGGTGTCTTTATTCCTGCTTTCTTAAGGAGGTGGCAGAACGCTGTCCTTCTTAGCAGTACCATTACAGCAAGGGTGTCCTTCCATCCTTGTCATTCCTCTCCAAGGAGGTTTTTAGGCTGGTCCGTGTCTGGTGATGCTGTGGCCACACTCTGTATGTCCATTGTGTTCATGTAAGGGACAAAACCCACATGCTGTCCTCCTGCCCATTGTATTGAAAAGAACATGTGTGCTCAGGTGGTCAAAAAGGCCAACAGCATCCTGTCATCCATCAACACTGGTGTGGCCAGCAGCACCAGGGCAGGGATCATTCCCCTGTACTGGGGGCGCTGGGGAGGCTGCACCTCAAATCCTGGGTTCAGTTCTGGCCCCTCACTCCAAGAAGGACATTGAGGGGCTGGAGCGTGTCCAGAGAAGGGCAACGGAGCTGGGGCAGGGTCTGGAGCACAAGTGCGCTGAGGAGCAGCTGAGGGACCTGGCGGGGTTGAGCCTGGAGAAAAGGAGGCTCAGGGGAGACCTTCTGGCTCTCACAACTCCCTGACAGGAGGTTGGAGCGAGGTGGGGGTCGGTCTCTTCTCCCCAGGAACAAGCGACAGGATGAGAGGAACCAGCCTCAATTTGTTCCAGGGGAGGTTGAGGTTGTCCCTGAGGAACAATTTCTTGCCCATTGGGTTTGTCCAGGCATGTCCCAGGCTGCCCAGGGCAGTGGTGGAGCCCCCATCCCTGGAGGGGTTTCCCATCCATGTGGAGGTGGTGCTGAGGGACAGGGGTCAGGGGGGACCTGGCAGTGCTGGGGGAACGGTGGCACTCGAGGAGCTCAAAGGCCTCTTCCAACCCAAATGATTCTGTGATTCTGTAATAGAAGATTGCAAAAATAATGCAGTTTCAGAGCTCTTAGGAGACCCCAGGCCTCTCCAGCAGCAGCTCATGACCTGCCTCTTTCAGCTGCTCGTGAGGAGGTTTCAAAACTTTTTCTGTTGTCTTTTCCCTTCCTTTCACAAGGAGCTGCTGGTCCTGGGGGCAAGGTGAGTTTCCTGGAGCGCTGCCAAGCTGCTTTTTATAACAGCCCTAAAACCGCTTTGTAAAATGAGTGAGCTGGACGGCAGTAGCGCTCCCGGGGCACATCGGTGCGGCAGCAGCGGGCAAGGAGCTCGCTCAGGGCAAGCTGTGCCGTGGCACCGCAGCTCTGCACCCCTCGCAGGGATGGGCATCCCCCACTTCTTCCTCACTTTACAGAGCTCTCTTGGAAACTTTATTTTTTTGCCACTCTGAGCTTCAAAGCTGTCATGAGCAAAGGCATCTTGGTGAGGATGTGCCGCAGAGCTGGTGCTGCTTTGCCGTGCTCTGCCACAAGCTGCGCAGGACACGTGGTGGTCCCCCGGTGTTGTGCGTGGCAAGGGCAGGGTACAGGCGTTTGGGGAAGTCCTCTCCCCTCCTAGAGAGGGTCGGAGCTGTTCCTGGCAGTGAGGGTAGCTGCAGTAACCCAGAGCTGATAAACGAGGAGTGATTCAGGCTCCACTTCTCAGCGTACAAGATCCACATGGGCTGTTTTTAATGACTTTCGTTCCTCTTGAGCCTCGCCACCGCTCCCCGTGGTTAAAATGATGAAGCTTTTCACATTATTCCTGGTCCTCGTGGGAGAACAGGAGTTGGTGAGGACTGGGCAGGGACTGAGATGCAAAGGCAGGTACCTCCTGTCAGCTCCTCTCTGAGCTGTGTGGACGAAGGGAGCACACTCTGTAGGTTTAGACAATCCACCTGTGTTACCTGGGGTCGTGGCAGGGTGACTGAAGGGCCTGTGAAGCAGGTGACATGAGCAGGAGATGGTGAAGGACAGACATTAGCTGGCTTCTGTCACTGACACAAATGCTTTATTTCTTGTCGCAGCCATAGACTGGAAAGATGGTAAAAAACACAAGTACGGCCGCCCGTCAGAGTCCCCCTCCCAGTACCAAGGTAAGAGAATGCCCTTCTCCCCACTTCTCCCCACCTTCTCTCCTCTTCTCTTCCCTTCTCCCAGCTTTGGGTTTCTTTTACCCTAAAAGCTTTTTGAGTTGCTGGGGTGTGGGAAACTGCAGAATGCCACATTAGTTAACAGGTAAAGACCGCTTTTGGACAGTCCTTGTGTGTTTTAATTCTGACCGCAGTCACAAATGGGTGAGAAGACACCAGGGTGAGCACAAAGCTGAGCTCAGACAGGATCAAGCTGCTCTCTTTCTTCCTGCGCAGCCGCGAGCGCGAAGGGCTTTGGCCTTTACCTCAGCAGAGGTGATGCTGGCTGCCTTGGCGGGGCACAGGGTGAGGGCTGGTGGGAGCAGCACAGGAGTTGGTGGCTTCATCCTCCTTCAGGAGATGAGGTATCCCCGTAATGTCCCTATGACCTTATATTCTCCCTATCCTCACATTCAGAAGGTGATGTCCGTGCCTCCCACCAAGTACAGAGCGGCAGGAAACTAAAGGATTGCCCGGGTTAAGTCCTTTCTAACAGAAGACATATGTTTGCCTTCATGAAAGGCTCTCCTGTGTTTCTGAGAGCCCCTGGGAGAGCTGAAGTGGCTACTGTGCCTTGGGGCTCAATTATCTGTGGCTCTGAGGTGAGACTTAGTGGTGGTTCTTGGACACGTTGGACCATGGGCCACCGTCAGCCCTTGCCGTTCTCTCTGGGGCATCTTGTCTGTCCTTATCTACCCTAATACTGAAGTCCTGTGTGTCACAGTGGGGAACAACCTTTGCAAGAGGAGGAAGTTTACTAGCACCTCCAGTAAAGTCCTGGGTCCTCTGTCACCCTGTGCTGAGCATCTTGTGACAGGATGGGGCACCATCACAGCTCACATGGCCTGTGTGTGGTCAGCCTCGGGGTGCTGAGGGCTCCATCCCCTCCTCTCCACATGCTGCACCGTTGGCAGATGTCAGACGACTGGCTGGGAGATTCTGAGGCGTGCTTTCCCGTCAGCGCTCACAGTAACCCAGCACACCGAAATCTGTACCTCACCGCATCCCAGGGCTTGCTGGCCTGGGGAGGAGATGGTGCAGATAGGCCGATGTCCACGTGTCTGCTTGATGAGTGCATGGAGGAGCAGTGAGGATTGGGGATCATGTCCCTGCAGGAAACCCAGAGCAGCTCATCACTGCCTGAAGCTGGGGTACGTGGTGAGGAGGGTGGAACTGCAGCGGTATTCTGACATGGAGCGCCCTGTGATCCAGGCTGGAAGGATTCCTGCTCAGAGCGAATGCTGAGCTGGGATGCTCTGAGAAGCAGCAAAGCAGACAGTGTCCTGGTGGGTGGAACCTCTTGGTTTTGGCTCACACATTCTCACGTTTCATCTGAGTGAGACAACAAGTAAGTGGGATGGTGCTGTTGGCTGTAGCTGTTACCGGTGGAGGATGTGCAGCTGAGACTGCTGAGCCCATTGCCTGGCAGCGAGAACGGGTGGGACACGCAGGAGCTCTGCCGTCACGGTGGGAGCGCTGACCCCTGGGAGCCAGGCATCGGGGAAGGCCTTTGGATCTGCGAGCAGAGACGAGACACTGCTCGTTTTCATGCTGCCTTGGCTCAAACTGTGCTGCTTTCATGTGCTGCCATGATGCTTGTCAGCAGACACACATATGGGCTGCAGGCTTCAGTGGGGTGCCTGGATCTGGGGAGGGCACGTTCTCCTTCACAAATGTGACCTGAAATGCACACATAGCGATTCAGTTGGATTGATGACCCCGCGGGAGCTGAAATGCTAATGGAGCCCAACCCAGGCGGCAGTTAAAGACATAACCAGAAACTCAGTCTTCATTTGAATTCTGGGCAAAAGATCAACATTAAATGCAACATGGTGAGAACCCACACACAGGGCAGGGGGGACATGAAAGAGAAGGCAGAGACCAGGCGAAATAGAGGGTGGTTTTAGGGCTGGCAGGACAGTTTGCATGTTGTCCTGGAAGCTGGCAGCAGCAGAGCAGGCGTTCCCTTCCGCTTGTCGAGGCGAGAGAGGATTTCAGTCCCTACAGTCAGCCCTGGCCTTGGACACTCCTGCTCTGTCACTGGTAAAGGGACACTTGGGGACTGGCGGAAGTGCTGTTTTTGCATGAAGTGTTTCACTGGCAGTTGGAGAAAAGCCACCAGGGGTTTTTGACCAACGCTCAGAAAACTTTCTCCAGGCCAGATGAGGAACAAGCATCTTGCAGACTAAACGTCCTGTCCATCTCCAGTAAGGCATCTGGTTTGTTAATATGAATAAGAATATTCAGAGAATATAAACCACAAGAGTCGGTCTGTGCCCGTGAGAAAGCCCAGCACGACGTTCTCCATGTTCCCCTCTGGCCTTACAGCCTCCGCACACAGCGAGCCTGGAGAACGGCCTGGAAAACAGCGTCCTGGCCGACAGCGTGGGGCGGGGGCCCTAGAATGGACCCCTTTGGAGGTGGGCGGTGGAAGTGAGTGGGGGTCAGTGTGGCGAGCGGGTCGGGAGGAGCTAAGGGAGAGTGGGCCAAGGGGGATGTATCATCTTCAGCCAGACACGCTCTTACTCAGGCAGAGAGCGCAGGGCTTGGGCTCTGCTCCCCCGTTCCAAAGCCTGAAGTGCCGTCTCCTTTCTTCTGGTTTATTGGCAGCTTTCCCTTTGTTGTCAAAAAAAAAAACCAACAACTTTTGTGTTAGGCCATTTTTTTCTGATCCTCCCTACAGTCTTTAGGTTGAAGCTGCTCATATTTGGTTAAGTTTAAACTCCAAATTCCTGCTTCAAAACCATCATGAGCTAGTTACTGAATTCCTTTAAAATCATTCTCTCTGTTCTGTGCGGGGCTTCCGTGCAGTGGTGGCAACCTCCAGATTCAGCAAGCGGTTTCTGTCCTGGTTTGAGAGTAACCCTGATAAAGCATGGTCTCCACGTAAAGAAACAGCCAATATGGGGAGGCACGGCTCTGCGCTACCACCTCTGTCTTGTCTCAGAGTTCAGAGGAGTCTCTTTGCTGCTCCCACTTTTCTTTGCACAATAAGTCACCACGAGTCGTGCGTAGCCGCAGTTCCAGCGTTGGGTGTGTCTTCACATGATGATTGGGTCCCAACAGGCTCTAGAATTAAGTAAGTTCCATGTCCAAACACTATTTTTAGCTGTCTCAGAAATGTTCGGCTCCTGCTGGGATCAGGCAGCGTGGCTCTTGGCTGCGGCGTGAGCTGCTGCGGGGAGCCGAACGGCCTCGCCTGCTGCGGAGGGATGGAAACCACGAACCGCCTTCCGTAGCGAGGGGCTGAAAGCAGCTCAGGTTTCATGTTTTCAATAAAATTGTCAAGTGCAGCTGATCCTTTTCCCGATGCTTTGCTCAGGCCCTGGGGCTGAGGCTCACACTCTTCACCCCAGTGCTGTCACCGTTGGCATCCCGTGTGCTCCACGGTCGAGGGCTACCCCAGGCTGAGATGAGCCCAGATCAGGATCCAGAGTTGAGGGGAGCGGGGTGGGAGCCATAAGGCATTTACCTGCCAGGAGTGCCTGGGTTTGCTTTTTCTGGGTGTTTAATACACGTTCTTCATACAAAGAGTCTCATTGACATCACCGAGCGTAAAATCCCATCGTCAATTAAAGCAGACGAGTTTCGGTTTTGCGAGAGGATCATTGCAGAAAATCAGTGAATTTCTTCCTTCACCCCAGCGCGAGACCCTTGGTGGAAAAGGAGACACGAACTGATGGCTGGACATGCGTGCTCTGAGGAATGGAGCGCTGCTGTCAGGCTGTAAACAGGGAGATTTCAGCCAGTGTGACAAGGAAACTGTATTTTTTGTGTTCATTTCCACTGTGTTTAGCAGTGTGCCAGTCATCTGCATGGGAGAGGGCGAGAAAGCGGCGTTTCTTCCCTTTATTTGAGGCCAGTAGATTATCAAGCCCTTAAGGCATCTCTGTGCAGGAGACAGAAATGAAGTAAGGAGTGCTGACCTCAGTACCTGCATTTCTAGAGGTGTGCGTGCACTGCAGTAGCTCAGAGGGCTCTTAATGCAGCTTTTGTTTTGAAAATAGACTGATTACAGACTCGCTGTGAACAGGGGGAGCGGTGGCTGCCTCGCCAGTTGTGCTGCCACCGATGCTCTTGAAATGACTCGAATGAAGCAGCCTCCCGGGAGCCGTTCAGATGAATACCAGCTCATGTCACGCTGGCAGGATCCTTTCCCAGCTGCTCGGTTTAAATGGCAGAAGTCAGGATTTGCTCGGGTCACAGGAGCTTTTAATTCCTCATTTAATAGCGGCTTTCCCTGGGTGGCACATTCTGTTCACCCTTCCTGCTGCAGACAGGAAGGGGCAGGTGAGGAGGAGTGGCGCGTCCCCCCCGGCAGCAGCACTCGGAGGACAGGACTTTGGTGTGGACGTGAGCCGCTGCCTTCAGGACAGCCCTGTTTGGAGGCTCCCTGCTCGCACCCTGCCCAAGCTACAGACTCCCTGTCCCGCTCAGGGAGCTGATTGCTGGCCTGGCCCCTGATTGCTGGGAACGGGCTGATACCTCTCGGAGCTGCTGGCTGTGAGCACGCTGGACCGGTGGAACCATGAAGTCAGCACTGTGCGATTTCCCCTTGGTTCGGCTGCTTTTAGCCTGCGAGGACTGTTCTCAATCCCCAGACCGAGCAGTGTTTAACCAGAGATTTTGCAGGGGCGGTTGTCTGGTTGACTCTGCGGACTCCCCTCTGTGCTGGGTGTTTTCTATGAAGTTGTAGGCTGTTGTCCTCACCTTTTACGGCCCCTTCTCGGCAGCGCAGTGGCAGTGAGGTGCCCTAGGCAGCACCGTGCTTTGTCCTGCCTGTCAGCTGCAGTTGTAAATCTTCGGTGGTCACAAACATCGTTGCCTGTGAGCACCTCCTCTGTGAGCAGGGGAGAACTGCTGGCAGCAGGAGGCCAGCCAGCTCCTCCCCTGAGATTTTAGCTCATCAGTTCCTATTTGAATCCTTTTGTTTTCTCTTCTCAGGTCACTTCACCTGGGAGAAATACCTGAAAGAGACCTGTGCCATTGCAGCTCCTGCCCATTGCTTCAAGCAGGTAAGAGGGTAAAGACAAGGAAGGTCAAGGGTGATGGTCCATTGGTGACCCAGGAGTTCTGAGCCTGGGACAGGCCCCTATTTTGGCAAGGAAGATGCTTAAAGATATCGGAGACTGAATAGAAATCCAAGTGTGCTGAAGCAAAGATCAAAAAGATAAGTTCAGGAGCTTCAAACGTTAGAGCAACACAGCAGATTTTCCTCTCAGATGGGATGGGAACACGGGAATTGTTTTCACTCTGCCAAGCACAGGCCCTTGGGAAAATGTTCCAAGTTGCCTGTGCCCCATCAAGGAGATTTTCTGCAGAATTCACCCCATCTTTGTGTACAGAATAGCAGCCCCTGGGCATCAGGTACATGAGCCCAGGAGTGGTTGTGTTGAGTCCAGGGGACATAGGAGAGTGTCAGCACGGTGCACGTGGGTCTGGATGGAGGGGCAGCAGCCCAGAGGAGCATCTGTTTGGGGCTGGGGACGGCTGGGTGATCCTCCGGAGCAGAGGGCTGAGAGAACAGACTGTGCTTGGAGGATGCCGTCAGTCCTCAGGCAGACGTGGAGACAGTTTTGATGCTCTTAGGGCTTAAGCTTTGTGACTGGGGTGGTGCATATATGGGAAATCCTGGCTCTGACTGGGCCCCTCCTTTTCTCTTTGCAGTCATACACTCCACCCGCAAATGAATTCAAGATCAATATGAAACTAGAAGCCCAGGACCCCAGGAACACCACCTCCACTTGCATCGCCACGGTGGTGGGCCTGACGGGCGCCCGCCTCCGCCTGCGCCTCGACGGCAGCGATAACAAGAATGACTTCTGGCGGCTGGTGGACTCTGCTGAAATCCAGCCCATCGGGAACTGTGAGAAGAACGGAGGGATGCTGCAGCCTCCCCTGGGTGAGCTGAAGGTCACTGGCCAGCTGGCACCGGGGGAAAACCCAGGGGGGTTTATATTTCTGTGCGTGGGACAGAGCCCCGTGGCCTGCCGCTGCCACCACCACGATTAGACCAGCCCCGCTAGCTCGGGCTGTTCAGACGCTGTATCCCACACCAGGTCTGTACTGCCATGGCGCTGGGGCAGGGATGGGGAGGTGCTTTAACGTGTAGACGAGAGGGCAGTTTGCACCTCACTGAGCTGCTTGTCCTCTCTGCAGCTCGAGCTCAGGACGTGCTGACCATGCCACCGCGGCAGCCTGTGTGAGGACAAAAGGACTCCAGGGTCTGTCTGGGAGGCACTGCCCGGGCAGTGCTGACACGTAGCTCCAGCCATGGCTCCATCGCCAGCCGTTGCCGATTGCTTGAGGGTTCTGCTCCCGCTTGCAAGTGCTGGCATCTCGAAGCTGTGCTTGTCACAGAATGGCTGCCCCCTGCCAGCGCTTCCTCCATCAAGCCGAGGACAGGGCTGGTGTCTGGGTGGAGGTGCTGTAGAACTTGATGGAGAGAGTAACCCAGAGAGCAGAGAGGTGTCTGCTGTGTCCCTGTGATTTCAAAAGCATTTCAATTTCCATTCATGTTGCTGAAGTCTGTTAGCGCCCAGGTGTCTTTGGGGCAGTAGCAACTCAGCTGGAGACCATGGGGTGGGGAACGTGAGGTCTGAAAAGGTTCCCCGTGAATTAAGTCTTGTCTCAGGTGAAGGGACACTTGTGATATTTCACCTGTTTATTTATTTAGTGTTGCTTGGCTGCAGCTTTATCAGTAACCTGGACACTCAACTCTTCTCCCAGCCTTGACTGCAGTTAAACACACACCTTTGGGTTTTGACACTGGCCAGCTGAGGAGCTGATTGGCTGGTTCTTTCGTGACGAAGCAGTGAGATTAACCTGCCTCTGCTTTCTGCTGCCCATCTGAACATCCCTGTGGAACCTCGGTCCCAGAGTGCAGCTCCCAGCTCTGGCGCAGCCTGTCCAGGACCCTGTGGGTGCCTGTCCTGGCTGGCAGTGGCGGGTCCTCCAGTGCCTCGGTGGGTGTTGCCAGCAGATGGCAATAGGTGTAATGGAATTGCAGAGCAGAACCCATTTCTGCCAGTGCCAGAGGAGAGGGGTGGTGCTCCGGGAGCAGTCGGAGTGCCCAGCTCTGATCTCTATCCCTGAGTAACCTCGGGCCAGTCGAGTGGTTCTCAGGTTTAGCAAAGGTGGTGTTTTGGGATACCCGGAGCCTCTTGTCGCTGTGCAGTCGCACTCAGTGCCATACGCTCAAAGCAGGGGGATTTGCTTTTTCTTCCCATAAGCCCCTTCCTGTTATTTCTTCACTTTTTTTCACAGGTGTTGAGCCAAAAACTTCCGTCCTTCCCCGTAATGGTTAAATCTCTTTCCCAGCCAAGCCACAGTCTCTTTAGTTCTCCAGGTTAGCTTGCTTGCAGCAAATCTAACAGGTGGGGGAGGCCACCCAGCAGCTGAGATTCCCCATTGAGGAAGGTATTTCCTAGCCCAAGTGTGCACTCACTGATTCACATCCCTTCTGGAGCAGGATCACGGACGCTGCCAGCTTGAGGGCTGCAGCGACGACTCTGCCTGTGTGCTCAGTGTACGGACTGCTGTTACGATCAGCGAATGCTGCAGTCAAACACCCATTTCCAGATGTTTCTCTTCAACAACACAGTGTTTTGCATTCAGAGTATTGGAAAAGGTCAACTCTGGCTCTGCAGCCCATGGAGGAGGGTGCTGTGGGATCACAGTGTGTACTCGCTGCAGAGTTCCCGTCACAGCAGGCGTGTGCTGCTGGATCCAGTGGCCCCCACAGCCTTAAAGTCTCTATCTCTGCTTCCTTCTCTGCAGGCTTCCGACTGAACGCCTCCTCTTGGCCTATGTTCCTTCTGAAGACTCTGAATGGAGCAGAGATGGCTCCTGTCCGGATTTTTCACAAGGTATTTCACTGTCCTGTTTGTGAAGACATCCCTTTGGTGTGGCCCCTTTGCTGCAGAGCGCCAGAGTCGCTGCTGGCCTCTGTGAGATCCGCTGATCCCAGAGGAGATGGACATTGCCCGGCTTTGCCCTGGGACAGACCCTCACCCTCTGCGGCAGTGTCGGAGCTGTGTCAGGGTGCAGACAGGGGAGTGCTAAAAAAGTCGCTTGGGCATCAACACTTGGGCTCAAGCAACGTGCCTGGTTTTCCCTCGGGCTGCAGGTGCTCCTTAAAGTCAGGAATGCAGTAGGTGAAAATTAGCACCAATCTGACACTTCAGTGTGCCAGGAGTGAAATAGTGCTGTGAGGCAACACCACATGTAACACTCTGTAGTTAGACACCTTCAGTGAAGTCAGAGAGGGACAGAAGCCAGTCTGGAGGTGGGTGCTGTGGGGTGGGGTGGTTGATGTGGCTCTAGTGTATCTCAGGGATAAAAGACTAGAAAGAGGAAACTCCAGGTGAGTATGGATGGTGGATCTCTCGCAGCTCCAGCAAAGCTGGAGGTGGGAGATGAATGATGGAGACAGTCTGTCATATCCCAGGTTTTCCTGCTCTGAGATAACAAGGTGAGAGTGCCCCATAGAGGCTTTTTGCTTTGGAGCTTTATTTTCCACCTCTGACAGGGTTGTGGGAGGGTGCCATGTTAAGGTAGCACTGTCTGGACTTGGTCCAGCAGCCTGGTGGTGGCAGAGCAGTCAGGAGGGGACTTTGTTGCCTCTTGAAGGGCATGTGGTTGCATAGCATGTGCACACATCACTGGGGCTCAAATCCAGCCCACTAGACCCCTTCTTCTGCTCGCGGAGGTGAGTTTGCTGATGGGGATGACAGCCCTGGTGTGGGGAGGCACTGGCATGTTGTCTTTGAGCACATTTTCAACTTTTCCTCGTAGGAACCACCATCTCCATCCCAAAACTTCTTCAAGACAGGTATGAAGCTGGAGGCAGTGGACAGGAAGAACCCTCACTTCATCTGCCCGGCCACCATTGGGGAGGTGAGAGGCTCTGAGGTCCTCATAACATTTGATGGCTGGAGAGGTGCCTTCGATTACTGGTGCCGATATGATTCCCGGGACATCTTTCCCGTAGGCTGGTGCTCGCTGACTGGAGATAATCTGCAGCCCCCTGGAACGAAAGGTAAGGCCCACGTTGTGGCTTAGCTGTCTTCCTCCTCCATTCAGCTCTCAAAGAGCAGTCGACAGGCAGAGGCTGGCAGCAAGGCCATTTGGGTGCCCTGTCTGCCGTCCTGATGCTGCTTCGTGCGTGGTGAAGCTACAGACGGTCACACCATTGAGCCTGGCATCAGGGTGCTAAGGACCAGCCATCCCAAAGGTGGGCAGGATGGCGGCTCTCTGGAGGGATCCTGGTGCTGTGCAGCACTGCTGAGCTCTGCTCCTCCTCAGGAGTTTCCTTGGAGTCTTCCCTGCGTCTTTGGAACGCTTTGCTAGGAACTTTTTCACAGGAGGTCTGGGCTGTTTGTGGTTATAATAAGGGAATAATAAGAGGATCGTGTCTGTCTGTACCTCTGACAGTGACCTTGCTCTGCCTTACGCTGTGACCTCTGCCGTGAGTGTGGAAAAAGCAGCTCTGAGTCAGGTGGAACTTGCCTCATTCCCAGAACCATGAGTGTTGGTCAGGAGCGGTGTTGGGGAACTCACTGCCTTTCCAAGGTCTGAACCCTGGCCGTTGAGGTTCCCAGAGGTGATTCTGCCTTACTGGCACTGAGGTGGTGTTAAGGACCCCAGGAGCTGTCGTCCCTATGCGTGTCCTTCTGGCACTGGCTGGCAGGTCCAGCACGTGCCTGTCCGTGTAGTGAGAAGCAGGAGAGCAACCTCTGTACCAGAGCTGAGGGATCACTTAGGAGGGGTGTTTCTCTGCTGAGACTATTCCTCTTGAAAATCCAGGGTCAGCCTGTGCTATCCCATCAGCCTGGTGCTTTCCTGCTGTCCCTTGTGAGCCGGTTCTGTCCTCCGTGCTGCAGGGCTGGTGTTGGGGTGGCTGCCGTGGGTCGTCTCAATGGCCTGTGTTCCAGCCAAGCTGCAGGCTCCCCTCGAGTGGAGACAACCTCTGTGGCTGTTGGGAACTGAAAGGCTCTGGCTGTTCATCTTGGATTTCTGCATTTGACCTCAACGTTCCCAGTCTCAACCTCGCTTCCTGCTGTTTGTCTGCATCCTGCCCGCTATCCTTCCCCAGCTCCGCTGAGCTGCTGCGGACCTCCGGCTGGTGGCTGACCTCTTTAGCGGTGCCCCGGGGTCGGGGGCTCTTGCCCAGCATCTCCAAGGTGCCTCTCAGGTACCACACAAGTGGCTAAAGAAACGTGTGTGTTGGCAGTAAACTGGTGGTGAAAGGTTTCAGGAGCAAGGTGGAAGCCGCCTTCCCAGGGCAAGTGGGGGCCTCTGTCTGACCCGCGGCACCCAGCACAGGCAGCTCTGCTCCCCTCCAGCCTCCCTGCGCCAGGGGCTGAAGCTGGGAGTGAGCAGAGCAGCCAGAAATAATGTGCAGGTGACACCGTGGTAACTTGGAGCCATCGTGAGCAGCATTTGCTTCCCCCCTTGGCAGGCAGCAGTGACAGACTCTCCCTTTCGCATCGCAGTGGCTCTGCAGGTCCCACTCACGTACAGCAGTGAACCCCGACAGTCACATATCCCTGCACCCAGGCAGAAGCAGCCCTTGCTCTCAGGCACATTTCCACTCTCTTTGCCGTGTTTTTCAAGTACTGGGGCAAGAGCAGGGCTGGGCAGAGGTCTCATGAGCCATGCAAAACCGCTGTGACATCGGGATCAGTCTTGTCTTTGTGGTATTTTACTTTCCCCTCTGTGGCTCCCCCCTCCCTTTCCTGCCTTGGACTTTCTGATCTCCATTTTGTGGGATCAAACCGAAAGAAGGGAGCCCTAGGAACTTCCTCATCTGTAATTAAATTCCTCCCTCGCTCCTTTTTACTCTCACTCTGCTTTGGCAGAGGGGTGAGCACAGTCCTGTGGGCACTGTTCTTGGCAGATTTGGAGGATGCTTCAGAGGGATCCCCCTTTCCTTCAGCTCCAGTAAAGCTTCAGCTTCCTCTTGTGCCGGCCTGGAGCTGCAGGACCTCACAGTGGAGTCGGACAGGTTCCCTTTCCTGGTGGGAATTGCCCTGAAGTCTGGGAGACCAAGGAGATATGCAGGAGATCAGTGCTCACCGCGGTTATGCCTGGACTGACCATCCAGCAGCGTGAGGTGCTTGGGGGAGCCGAGAAGCCCTGCGAAGAGTTAACTCCATGGAGGCTGATGCCTTCCTGGGGCTGAGCGAAAAGAGGCCTCGTGAAGTGAGCTCATGCTGAAGAGAAGCAGAACTTCAAAGAGGCCAGGCATGTTTATTTAATGCTGGTAACTTAATTCAGCTCTAATTGTCCCTTCTGCTGCCTGCCAGCAGGGGTGGAGGAGTGCAGGGCTTCTCCCAGGCACTGGGCTCTGGCTCCAGGGCGTCCCACTCCCACCAGCTTAGCTGGGATGGCTGGGCAGGGTGGTGGTGGAGCTGGGACCCGAGGGGAGCTTTCAGGAGGGCACATGTGTGTGAAGGGAGGAAGGGGAGGTCAAATGGTGAGGAGGAGCAGCTCTCTGTGTGCCAGGTTGGTAATGACATGCTGTCAGGATGCGCTGTCTGTGCGGTGACCTGCTGGGAGAGCTCCACTGGCCAGTGGCCAGATGGCTCCAGGTTCCCAGGCGTCTCCTGGAGCTGCTCGCTCGATGCAGCACAGCTCGGAGCTGCGCATTCAGATAAACACGCGCTGCAGGGGAATTGTAGTATCAGGGGTGCTGACGTGGGCAAGCGGTCCTGACCCTCTCTGCTCTGCGTTACCCACGGGCTGGGTGTGGAGCTCAGCTCTGCCGGGCTGACAGAGCGAGGCAAAACACGGCACAGTGGGGGCAGGTCCCTGAGACCGTCCTGGAGGGAGTGGGGTTTCTGTGGGGGTGCACCAGATTCCTTCACCTTCCTACCCAGACCAGCGGGGCGCTCTCGGTGCTGTCACTTGACCAGGAAACCCACGCATCCTGCACAGCATCTTACGTGTCTTTTCACGCCTCTTACACACGTGCTGTTTTACCCTTAAACACGTACCCCAGGCTTTTAGGGGTCTGAGGTGAGGTGGACTCCTGGTAAAGTGGGTGCCGGGGCAGCTTTGAGCTCTGCTGGAGGGGCAGGTTCTGCTAAGGAGAGCTGCTGCCGTCACCACGCACAGGAGGTGCTCATGCCTTGTAGGGTCTCTGCAGAGTTCTAGAAATTACCTTTTTTTGACTGTTCCTAGAAGAGCTCTTTGCGCGTCCATTCTTGCTGGGTCAATCAGTCATCCTAGAGAAATACCGGTAGAGAAATATTTATCAGTCACAGGCCATATCACACCCTCAGGCAGTTTGCAGATGACACCAAGTTAGATGGATCTGCTTGAAGGTCAAGAGGCTCTACAGAGGGATCTGAACAGGCTGGAGCAATGAGCCAAGGCCAGTGGTACGAGGTTCAATAAGGCCAAGTGCCGGATCCTGCCCTTGGGTCACACCAACCCCCAGCAACACTCCAGACTGGGGGAAGAGCAGCTGGAAACTGCCCGGGGGAAAAGGCCCTGGGGGTGTTGGTCGCCAGTGGCTGAATTGGAGACAGCAGTGTGCCCAGGTGGCCAAGAAGGCAAATGGCATCCTGGCTTTTACCAGCAGCGGTGTGGCCAGCAGGACCAGGGCAGGGATCATCCCCCTGTGGTGGGCACTGGTGAGACCGCCCCTTGAATCCTTGGGTTCAGTTTTGGGCCCCTCAATCCCAGAAGGACATTCAGGGGCTGGAGCGTGTCCAGGGAAGTTGATTCAGGGTCTGGAGCACAAGTGCGCTGAGGAGCGGCTGAGGGACCTGGGAGGATTGAACCTGGAGAAAAGGAGGCTCAGGGGAGACCTTCTGGCTCTGACAACTCCCTGACAGGAGGGTGGAGCGAGGTGGGGGTTGGTCTCTTCTCCCCAGGAACAAGTGACAGGACAAGAGGAACTGGCCTCAAGTTGTTCCAGGGGAGGTTGAGGTTGTCCCTGAGGAACAATTTCTCCCCCGTTGGGGTTGTGCAGACATGTCCCAGGCTGCGCAGGGCAGTGGTGGAGTCCCCATCCCTGGAGGGGTTTCCCAGCGGTGTGGAGGTGGTGCTGAGGGACAGGGGTCAGGGGGGACCTGGCAGTGCTGGGGGAACGGTGGGACTCGATGATCTTTAAGGTCTCTTCCAACCAAACTATTCTGTGAGTCTGTGATACACATAAACCAGCCGAATTAAGGGTGTGTGGGGCATCAAACCCAAACTTATTGCAACGGTTTTGGACTTCCCTGTGTATGGAGCGGGGGTCAGAGTTTCACAGTTAGGGCAAAGCAGAAGAGCAAGGTGTTTCCCATCTTTAGATATTGCAGCACACAAAAGCAAGGCCAGAGAACGCCGCATGTGCTCAACCAACAATGAGGATTTTTTCAGCAGAAGACCCTGAAGGTGTGTTGGGTGGGGAGGGAGTGACCCCCATGTGCCAGGCCCGCGTGCATCTCCATCTCAGTTCTGTAGCGCCTCAGCTGATGCTGTAGTTGAAGTGCCAGAGGTAGCTGGTTTTTCTGAAGCTGAGGTTAAGTCGTTTGATGTGGCTCTGACCAGGGAGGACAGCAGAGGCTGAAGGGGTGAAACACCCAGGGCAGCTCCACAGGCAGCTGAGCCCCCTCAGCCGCTCACTCCGCCCCGCAGTGGGATGAGGTGGAGAATCGAAAGGGTAAAGGTGTGAAAACGGGTGGGTTGAGATGCAGACAGTTTAGAGGGTAAAGCCGAAGGTGCACACGAAGGCAAAGACAGGCCCTCGCTCAGCACGTCCCATGGCAGACAGGAGTTCAGCCAGCCCTGGGAGAGCCAGGCTCTAACTCCGATCATCCTCCCCTTCCTCCTCCTTTCCCCCAGCTTCTCTGCCTGAGCACGACATCTGGAACATCCCTTTGGTCAGTTGGGGTCAGCTGTGCCCCCTCCCAGCATCTTGTGCCTCCTCCCAGCTTGCTCACTGGTGGGGTGGGCTGAGAAACAGAGACAACCTTGGCACTGTGCAGGGCCAGCGCAGCAAGAGATAAAACGCGGGTGGTCGCACATCCAAAGCACAGCACCACACGAGCTGTTGTTGAAGAGGGTTCTCTCTAGCCCAGCACTTCTGAAAAACTTTTTTGCACAACTTTTGCTTTTTGTGACCTTCCCGCTCCTTGGGCAGTCTATGGGCAACAGGAGCTTTCATGGCTCTGAAACAGGACAGAAACAACCCTGCTGACATGAGGGGAGCGTGGGTTTGGAAGAGCTGCGTTGGAGAGTCCCTTATGCAGCAAATCAGGACTTCGGATAGACCTAAAGAGTGAGGATTGTTGTTTAAATCATGTGTGGGGAGAAAGAGAGCAAGAGCGGCTCACACAGGTGGAGGTGCTGCTGCTGAGGGCCAGGGCAAAAGGGGTTGAAGAGGGAAACAAGAGACTGTGATAAAAATCCCTGCGGATAAAGAAGATAGAGGTAAGAGGCTGGTTAATGGTCGTCGTTTCCAGGGCCGCTTGCCCTCAGCAGGGAAGTGGGATGGGGCAGTCCCCACGGCCAAGGCATGGTCTGGGAGAGAGGAGATGTGTCTGCCTCTGTCAGTGGGGGGAAATCTGTGTTTTCACAACCGCTCGTGGTCTAGAGGAAAGTTCAGCTCTTTGTAGTCAGGGGAACACACGTTGGAAGGGGATCCATGAGAAGTTCTTTTCCGTTCTGAAGTGGTTTGTGTGATGGAGAGCTCTAAGCCCCTGGGGGTAGAGAAACCAAACCAGGAGCTTCTCAGCTACTTCTGCGAGGTGGCTTCCAGCCCTGAGCTCTTCTTCTGAGAGGGTGATGCGCTGATGTGCACCAGGGCAAGGGATGCAGGCTAGGAAAGAGGGACTGAGCAGGCAGGATCAGGCCTTTCTACCTGTACAAGCTGATCGTGGGTGCAAGAACCTGAGATGTTCTGTGAGATCTGGGTCTTACACAAGCAACATAGAGCTCGTGTTGAAACATCAGCTACCATTTCAGAGACATGTCTGCATTTTTCTGGGGTTTGTGCCACCGTATCAGGAACTTTAGCTGTGATTTGCCTCAAAAAGTGTTTCCAGGTCCCCCCAGGAGCCCTCCGCAGAGCTGAGCGCTGCTGGCTCTGTGGGTGACCCCAGCAGGGCTGCTGTGGCAGGGGCTGTGGCAGGGACACTCTTACCTGGCCTCCACAAAGCAGCTCATTTTCCAGGTCCTGACAAATCCAGGGCCGCACGAGGACCTTCCCACCCCCTCACGCAGCCGCACGCCTCTTCCACTGCAACCGCGTCCCTTAAGACTGCTCAATGCTGTTCCACTGCCAGAGGAACCTTAAAAACGGGGATGGAGGGACACACGCAGCCCCCAGCAACCTACCCACAGTCACGAGTGTGGCCGTCACAGTCTGTAACTCAGAGAGTCCTTGCACTGTTCCTCCGTTTGGGTTATGCCTCCAGCTGATGCCAAGGTGCCCAGCGGATTCCTTACTCCCTTTTCCACCCTTCTGGATGCTCCGTAGCAGAGAGGGGGGTGACGCCGTGCTGGGCGTGGGAGAGGGGCAGCAGTGAAAGCGTTAAGGCCAGGCAGGAAGCCGCTCCAGCGCTGGAATTTGGGGGAGTGGAGTTGCTGCCTTGGCAGCAGCCCAGCTGGCGGAGAGGCCCCGAGCCCAGCCAGGTCGGGGAGAGCTAATGCGGGGCCCGTCCTGCCGGCTGCTGTGCCAGGGCGAAGAGGGCACTGGGGAGCCCAGTGCTCAGCGTGGTGAAACAGCAGTCACTGGCCTCTGCCCGGCTCTGCTGTGAGCTGTCAGCACGCTGCACCCTCTCCCTGGGCTGGGCTGCCTGGAGAGCACTTCCCTCTGCCCACAAAGCCGCCGAAGGTGGTGGTTTTCCATAGTTACCATGGGGATGTGCTGAAGCAGAGCTCACATCCACTCCTGGACTCACCATCTGTTGCATATGGTACCCAGCCCGCCTGTGGGGCTGGAGAGAGCGGAACGTGGGTGAGTGCTCTGCCGGGAGCAGTAACTCCTGAAGGTGACAGAGAGGCACCAAACGCTCACCCTGGGTAGAAAGTTTGTGAAGTTCTCCATCTCTTGCCGCCGTTGTTGCCTTGTGATGTATTGGTTAACTGCTGGGTGTCTTCAGATGAAGGTGATGATCAGGCGCTAGATTGTCTGCCCATGGGCGAAGGTAATGTGAGTTTTATGACTTTTTTTTTAATGTCATTTGGTTTCTCTTCCTCCTTCAGGGTGAGAACACAGCAGTGGGTGGAGGGGCCTCACGGGGAGTAGCTGCCAGGGTGACACTCAGGTGAGCTCCTGTGCATCACTGCTTGAGGAGATGGAAAATTATTAATTACTGTCACTTCAGGACTGAGCTGGGACTTGGAGCACATGCATCAAGCTGGGTGGTGTCTGTTCGTGTTGGCCTGGATAGATTTGGGACTGCACAGGTTGAGCCTGTGTACCAACAGCGGGAGAAGGGCGTGCAAAGAAGTTCAGTGTTTTCTCTTCTACCTGTGAGTCCAACGCGCGTGCAGCCACGATACCTGGGTGTCGCTGCCTTTGAGACTGCTGTTGAAGACCTCAAGGAAAAGCTCTGGAGCTCTTTGGAGCTCAGAGCCCAGGCACTGCACAGCGATCCTGGCTCGCTCCGATATGTGTCCTGGAATTGGCTTTGAAGGTCCAGGGGCTTCGGCAAGAGCAGCCCAGCACTGCTGGAGGCTGTGCGGCTCCCCCACCCCTCTTTGGGTGCTGCTGGTGCCCGCAGCTCAGCAAACAGCAATGGGAACGGTCCGTCTGGCATAGCAGAGACCTGGTGTTACTGTGATGTCTTGGGCCTGGCGAGAGCCTCTGAGAAGAGGAGCTGACCTGGGAAAGCAGCGTTTCCACCAGCCCCAGCCTGTCCTTAATACCAGTGTCAGGCCTTACTCCCAGCATGACTTTTCCTCGTGTGTTTTAGTCTGAAATACTTCATAACCCAGCAGGGCTGGGTTGTATTCAGGACGGTCCCTTCCCTTTTCCATCCCACTGCCTGGCCCAAAACAGAGTTTCAGAATCTCAGGGCATTACCGAGGCTTGGCAGGAGGTTTCTCCCCAGCTGTCCTCCCGTGCGGTGAATACCACTGGGGTCACTGCTCCATTTCTGCAAGATCTCTGACCAGTAACAACCCTTCTACTGGTGGGACACGGTGCAGGTCTGACAATCTGAGCGCTTTCGGGATGGAATTGGACTCAAGGGAGAGCAGCAGGGTCCAGGGCTTTTATTTCTGGGGGTCTACAAGTGTCTGACTCAGGATGTCCTGAGCTGCTGGTTCCTGCAGGGCTGGTGTCTGCCTCACCCCATCCTCTGCCAGGTCTGGAAGCAGAGGTAGATAAGCTTAAAGTCTAACAGTCTGTCGTTGAGAGCCCCGGGGAGGGCACAGCGAGACAAAGGGCTTTACACACGGAGTATTAAGAAGTTTCATATTGAGGCTTTAGGGCTCCACACCCAGTTTCTACCTGTCACTCCTGGTCACGGGAGTGTTGTCCCCTGTAGAGATGCTGCTTCTGATGTGCTGGAGGAACCAGGCTGATCGGCCAGACTCTGCTCGCAGAGGCCTGTAAAGGCTGCACGTGGTTACTGGGGATGGTTGGGACCAGAGCAGTGTATGTGCGTCTGGGAAAAATGGGCCCGTTGTGGTGGGATTTTTCTCAGTGACTCTGCAGGAGCAAGACCATGAGCTCATCTTCTTGTGACCTGCTGGGCAGTTGCTTCATTTTTTTGTTTCCTCCCCTTTTTTTGGAGAGGGGAGGTCAACGCTGTTGAGCCCAGCTCTGACCCTGGCTGTGGTGTGGCCACAGTGGGCATTTTTATTGAATCTGGCAACTTTGTACTGCACATACAGCCCCACTTGTTACAGAGGTGGGACCTTGTGCAGCTCATCACGGTTCCCCTCTTGATCTTTGGTATTTTTATAACTTCTGAACAGCTTTAAAAAAAGAACAAAAGGTGGAATAAACCCCACCTGCCTCTCAGTCTCCTTGTTCTTTGTGCACTGGTACGTTGAAGGTGTTCTGCTAACATTTAAGCAGGAAGCCAAGGCTAAAAGCAGAGCTTCAGAGCTGATCAGAATAAGCAGAACCCACAGGAACAGCCCGGAATAGCCTGACTACAGCGGGAATACAGAACTGTTCCCAACGTGGGGTTTGGAAACCTGCTGGCAGTTAACCTCTGGGGGCAGAAGATGTGATCGGTCGGTAGATTGATGGTGGTGGCCTCTCATCCCACATATTTTCACTAAATGTCCTTGAGCTGGCTGGACAGAGACAGCCGGACAGCCACGCCACTGCGAACATCTCGCGGGCTGAAACTCTACAAAGAGACCAGTGATCAATGTCCTGCTGCGGTGGTTCGGGTTGGCTCAGGCAAAGTTGCACAAGCTGGAGTCTTACCAGTCTGAAGGTTGGTTGCTTCGTAAGACCACAGCTCTGGGATTTCTTGAGGACTGCTATGTGGACCAGCCACTGTCAGTCACCCCCAGTGCTTTTGGCAGCCCTCTGCAGGGACGTGCTCTGCTGGTGGCCCCTCCTGAAGAACTAAGCCTAGAAGAGCTGCAGTATGATCACGTTCCTGAGGTGTGGAAATGAGTTTATTTCTGTGATCGGTGTCTAAGTCAGGACCAAAGGTGCCAGTTCAGCTCATGGACCATCTCTCGAACAGCCCTGGTGGGTTGGAGGTGGGCTCTTGCTGTACTGACCCGTGGGCTCTGGCACACAGGAGGCATCTCAGCCTGGCTTTGGGGTCATCAGATCGATTGAAGTGATTTTGTTCTGACTTTACAATTAATTTTGGCTTTGCTGTTTCTCTTGATGCTCCCTGATTGCCCCTGGATGTGCATCTCCTCAGTCAGGAGCTTGAAGTTCAACTCTGCTGATGCATTTCTCGCCCTGGAGCTGCCCAGCTCAGTTCTCCTCTCCTTTTTGTAGCTCGGAATTTCTCTGGTTTAGTTCCATAGCTGCTTCACAGCCGACTAAAACAACATGCCCTTACAACAGCTTTATTTTCCCAGTGGACTGGGGAAGATGAGATTAACGGGGGGATCACGGCAAGCAAGAACCCAGGTTGTGGTGCAGCCAATTTATTTGGAATAAGAAATAGTGGGATGGGAACAGGAGGAGAGCAGCTGGTTTGGGGTGTGAGGAGGGCATTTGCTTGTCCTGCATTTGACCCGTTTGCCCGGGTAGGGTCATGGCAGCTCCTTGTTGTCCAACCTGGTAGCTGGGCTGGGAGGAGGAGCCGGACTGCAGGCGGGCTGGGGGAGCTGGCAGCCCACGTGCTCTTGGCTGCGCCTGCAAAGGAGCATCAAACTGGCCTTGCCGGACTGGACCCAGAGCTGAGTTGTCAGAGCACTAGAGAAAGAAAACATCGATGCTGGCACAAAGAGTGCAGGCTGAGGCCACCAGCTCTGCGAAAAGGGGCTGCAGAGATTGCTGGGCCCTGGCTTCTACGAGTGTTTCTCTGAGGGTGAGGAGACTCAGTGTGCTGCTGCAGTGTGGGTTGTGATTCCCCTGAGGGCTTCCTGTGCATCCACCTCTGCACCAGCCCTGCTGCCCCAATGTTTCTCTATGGTGTAAGTGCCTGTGCCAGGTCTGTGCCCATCATGACCTTCTTGCTCTTTTGCTTTGCCGAGAGCCGGGAGAGGGGATGGCAGGGAAAAGAGGGGATGAAGAAGCAGGAATGTGCTGCTTCTCCAAGCTCCAGCTTGGCAGCGTGAGGCATTTCTGGCTGGTTGTGCAGATGTTGCTGGAGCGTGTCCAGAGAAGGGCAATGAAGCTGGAGCAGGGTCTGGAGCACAAGTGCACTGAGGAGCGACTGAGGGACCTGGGGGGGGTTGAGCCTGGAGAAAAGGAGGCTCCAGGGAGACCTTCTGGCTCTGACAACTCCCTGACAGGAGGGTGGAGCGAGGAGGGGGTCAGTCTCCTCAGGAACAAGCGACAGGACAAGAGGAACTGGCCTCCAGTTGTTCCAGGGGAGGTTGAGGTTGTCCCTGAGGAACAATTTCTTTCCCGTTGGGGGTTGTGCAGGCGTGTCCCAGGCTGCCCAGAGCAGTGGTGAAGTCCCCATGCCTGGAGGGGTTTCCCCGCCGTGTCAAGGTGGTGGTGAGGGACAAGGGTTGGACTTGGTGAGCTTAAAGGTCTTTTCCAACCAAAATGATTCTGTGATTCCACAGCAAATGTGCTGAGAGATGAGGGAGGCTTGTGAGCTGTTGTTGGGAGGCAGCTCGCGTGGCTGCTCCAGCAGTGGCCGATGTGATGCCATTCTCCCTTACGCCAATGCCAGCCTGCGCAGTATTTGATATAGAAGCAGCGTGACTCAGTTTACCCACAGGTTTTAGAATGCAGCCCTGCGGACACAAAGCACTTCGTCCCTTCATGTATGGGGGAGAAGTTAAGACCTGGGCTTTAGGACTATGTAAATGTGTGTGCTCAGCACTGAACTGGAAATGACTTCTGCTGAGGACAACAGTTTGGACATCCTCGCTCTTCACAGTGCTGTGGCTGCCTTTGTCCCTGATCACGAGCCCATCACTGGCTCTGTTTGTTTTGCCCTCGACCCCGGGGCGTTTCCATGGATCGTGTTCCACCTCTGTGACACTTGTGCCGGGTCTCAAAGCGCTTTTCCCCTGCGCTGGGGAATAGCTGCACGTGTGTTGAGACTCTAAAAAGTGTCAGTAACTGCGATGTAACTGTGAGAGTTGCTGTCTCTGAAATGATGCTGGAAACCAGTTAAAACCATTAAAATACATTTGACCGCATGTGCTAAGCAGGAGAACCGAAGCGATGTGAAGGAACTCACCCTGCTCACTCTGATCAGAGTTTTCTCCCTGGGGTCAGTGAAGGACAGGCTTGGGGTGGCTCTCACCAGGCAGCGGGACACGACAGAGCTCAGCCCTGCCTGAAGATATCCAGAAAGGCTGGAACTCTGTGGAAATGAGAATCCAGGGATTGACTGCAGGTTTGGGGGCTCTTTGCTTGATTTTTGACCCAGTGCAATGAGGATTTCTCTTCAGCTGGTTTCTACCGTGACATCCAGCATCCTGATCTCTTGTTTTTCCAAAGGGGAGTCTTTTTCCCTGGCTCTTTCTGGCCAGTGCTGTGCTTTGAGCTGATGTGCAGGGAACGTTACAGCGCAAGTTGTCCCTCCTGATGGAGCACCGGGCAGCTCAGAGCCATCGTATTGCATCTGAAGGTAGGAGTGGTTTGCTGCTTTGTATGGCTGCGACGGTCACCTGCTCTTTTCTTGCCCTGAAACTCGGTCTCCCAGCTTCTCTCTGGAGCTGCTCGCAGGCTGCCACCATCCTGCCTGCCCTGGGAAGTGAGAACCATTAGAAAACTTTCTCACCGCGCTTGCCCCCTCGCCAGGTCACTCATGGATGTGTTGAACAGGGCAGATCCCGGGTGGGTCCCTGTGTCCTCCGTGTAAATCTCTCTCCTCCACAAGAGTGAGTGACTGCACCTACCTCTTCTAACCCTGGATTTATCCCTGTAGGAACCTTTCCTCTCATCCCATGACTCTTTACTTTTTATACAAGCCTTTGGAGAGGATCTCAGAGACTTTGTGGAAGGGCCGCTTGGCTGTGACACGTCCGTCCGTGTGCTCACTGGCCATGCCAGACCTTTGGAGGTTCACAAGGCTGGGTTTCTGTTACAGAAGCTGTATTGACGCTGCCCAAGTAGGTCAGACCCCTCTTGGGGACCTTGTTACTGGATAAAGCCTCGGTTTTGTTTGGGTAAAATTAGCTACTTGGGTTTCACAGCTGACTGGGTGATGGGCCAGATGGTGGCACGTAGGAGGGCAGCCTTGGTGGTGGAGAGGTCTCTTGGGGTTGTGAGTTCTGCGGTTTGATACATGTAAGCGGACCCTGCAGATCCAGAGTAGGTTTCTGCTCTTCAGCTCCAGTAGCACCACCTGCAGCCCTCGCTTGTTCCTTCTCACGTAGGAGGTTATAGTTAGAGGTGGGACACTGGGGACGCGTTGCAGTACTGTTACTGGTCTGGACTTGGGGCACGTCACTAACCCTGCCCAGCACCCCTGAGGGGTGCTGCAAGCTGCAGCGAGCGCCTGGGAAGGTTTGTGAGATCAGAAGAAGCTGAGTGTCGTTGCCAAGGTGGTTCAGGGCGTCCAGGAAGGCTGCTAGGAGAGCTGGAAATGTAAGGCTGATGCACAAAGCAAACAGCTGCAGGTGTCACCGCAGCTCTTGAGACCTTTTTTAAGTTCTTTCATTTTTGTGAATAAAACAACCATAAAAATGCCACAGGTTGTGCCCGAGGGATGTGCAGTGGCATCTGCAGGGCGCAGAGCTCATCCAAGCGCTTCCCAACGAGAACAAGAAAATCGCTGCTCCAGGCCGTGCAGATTTCTAAGCCTGTAAGAAATGGGAGACTTGAGATGAATGTTAGAGCCTTTCTCAGGTTCAACTGACAGTGCTCTACTTTTACGTCACCGCTCTTCTTCATGTGCCTGTGGATGTCCTACCCAAAAACGGACATTAGAACGCAGCGCCATCGTCAGCATGAGCAGGACGGAGACAGTTTTAGGGACCGTGGTTTTGCATTTTGGTGCCATGTAACCACTGGCCAGTGAGGTCTAGGAGGGCGCAGTGAATGAAGCACCTCGTGGCTTCCAGTGAAGGCAACAGCAAGTTTCAGTAGTCGAAAGCTGAAACGAGACAAATCTGGTGTAAAAAGAAAATGCGTCTTTGGGAGTTTAGATCATGAGAACATCTAGAACGTGCCGAATGCCTTTTGCTGTGGTGTTGTATTAGGTTTATCCTCTGATCTGTCAGCATCAGCTCAAGCAGATGCTTTAGGCTGGAGAGTAGGAATCCCTGCAGGAAATAGGGAATTAACTGCATTCTGACTTCTGAATTCCAGGAGCTGGAGGGTTGGTGTTGATCCCTGTCCTTGCAAGGAGCCCATGTCTCCCTTTTCCCTGCTCTGACCTTTCTCTGGTCAGAGTCTACTGAGCACTCAGGACATGCCAAGCCTTGAGCCTTCCCAGAGCCCCTATTTATGTCCCAGTTGTGCTCGTGGTGGCCAGTGATGGTCTTTGCTTGGGGAAGAATCACAGAGGTTTGAAGCTTTCATGTCTTACTCTGGAACAGACCCTGAGCTCTGGTTCCTGTCCAGCTCCAGCCTTCAGGATGTCAAGGTTCGAGCTGCCACACCCAGGGAAGGATCCAACCAGATCTCAACAAGATTTCTGTTCTCTGGCAAATCTGCTTATCTTCAGTGTGTCTCTAAGCACCTCTTTGAGTCAAGCTTCTGACCATGTGGTGCTGAAGGTGGGACAAGGGGCAACTGGAGCACCAAAGAACCACTGGACAGGTGGCCTCCAGGGCATTCTTCATGGGTGCTCTGTACTGGACAGGAATGGCCTGTTCAGTCTGCTCAAAGGACTTCTCTGTCCAGTCTCTTTGTTTCTGCAGGAAGCTCAGAACTCTCGTTTAAATTAACCCTTTCGACCAGCAGCCGGCCCATTCATCTGTGTCCACCCTAGTACTCGATGCCTTTACCACCCAAACCAAGACAGTTCAACCAGCAGAAAGCTTTTGTTGATTGGTTCTCTGTTCTGTCAATGAGCTGAAACGATTACCACAAGCTCAGATCACCGAGTAATTCAGGTGGGAAGGGATCTCTGGAGGTTGTGTGGCCCAACTCTTTGCCCAAAGCAAGGCCAGCTTTGGAATTGCGTTGCTCAGCGCTCGTGCGACCACCAGACCTGTGAGGCAGCGATGCTGCTTTTCTCAGCCACAGCAGACAGTTGATTTTGTAAGCAAGAGGGTCCCACCTGGTTTTCTGAAAGTCTGGCTCCTCTCGGTGGCTCACTGCGGGGTGAAGGCAGTGGTACCAGGAAGAAGAAGGTGGGGATGTCCCTGGCAGATGCTCGCTGTTGGGCTGGCACCATCTCCAGCTGAATACGACGCAGTAAATAGAAGTTTTTGGCAGTTAAAGGGTATGTGGGCCCCAGTTTGCAGCGGTGAGATGAACCTGCTGGTTGGGCACAGCCATACCCCAGCTGAGCTTGGCGGCTGTTGGGGCGGGAGCAGGGCTGAGCACTCTCCTGCTGCAGCAATCGTGTGCTTCTTGTCCATGTCCTTGTACCATCAAGGGCTGAAATCCCACAGGAAAGTTAACAGGCGCCTGGCAAGAACTTCAGGCTCCGTTAGGAAACACCTCGTCACTGGAAGTGGTTGTAGAGGGCTCAGTGACGAGCAGCAGCGTGGCCAGCCGGAACGCAGTGGGTTTGGGGCTGCATGGGTGCAGCTGGTGGGACGACGCTGCTCTGAAGTGTCTCGTCGTCACGTTGGTCACACGCAGCTCAGACCCTCTGGTACGGGCAAGAGAAAGGACTTGGCACAGGCTGGTGTTCCCTCGGGTTCTGGATGAAATCCAACAGAAAGCCTGGCAGCCTGCTGGGTGGTGGGACTAGAGACCTCATTTTATTCAGTCACTCTGGGTCAGAAGAACATCTGGGCACTGTATCAGGCTCGTTGAAGCAGCCGCAGGACCAGCATCAGTGCTCACCCAGCGCTGCTTTCAGCACCGTGTTCAGCAGCGCTGTGGGGCACAAAGCTGGGCCCATTGCTGAGGGTTTATGCCCTGAGCTGGCTGCACGTTTAGCTGAGACTGAGCCTGTTCGTTGAAGAGTCTCCTGAGCTGTAGTGGCTCCTGCGTCGTGGCAGGACTGTGGCTGTGGCAGGGGCGGCAGCCACGGTGGAAACTTCTCTGGTGTGACTGAAGGAGACGAGGTTTCCTCCGTGTGGGTGTCCACACCGGGGCACGGGTTCTTCCTGCCCTGAAACCAAGACTGGTTCTTTAAGCCTAACAGTTCAGTTTTGGGGCCCTCAGTACAAGAAGGACGTTGAGGTGCTGGAGCGTGTCCAGAGAAGGGCAACAAGGCTGGTGAAGATTCTGGAGAGCAACTCTGACGAGGAGCAGCAGAGGGAACTGGGGTTGTTTAGCCTGGAGAAAAGGAGGCTCAGGGGAGACCTTATTGCTCTGGACAACTCCCTGACAGGAGGTTGGAGCGAGGTGGGGGTTGGTCTCTTCTCCCCAGGAACAAGTGACAGGATGAGAGGAAATGGCCTTAAGTTGCGCCAGGGGAAGTTTAGGTTAGATATCAGAAAGAACTTCTTTACAGAGAGGGTTGTGAAGCCTTGGAACAGGCTGCCCAGGGAGGTGGTGGAGTCCCCATCCCTGGAGGTGTTCAAAAGCCATGTAGAAGTGGTGCTGAGGGACACAGTTTAGGGACCCTGACAGTGCAGGGTGAATGGTTAGACTCGATCTTAAAGGTCTCTTCCACCAAAAGAGTATGTGGTTCTAATGTCTTCACGGCCGAAGTGGACAATAGGTCTTTCTAGCATTTATTGCACCAGAAGCCACCAGCAGCTCACCAGATGTCTCTGCGATGTGCTCCCAGCCCGGGAGCCAGGGGTGCAGTCAGCTGCTCTGCCTCCTGCATCCCCGCTTCCCAAACACACCTTTTCTGTGGGGTTTTCCCACAGGTAAAGCTGAGGTTGGGTGTTCGCTGCCCAGCTCGTCTGGGGAATCCTACGGTTCTCTTCCAGGTGAGAGGGGCCTCGCTGTGGCCCAGCTTGGTTCAGACACTTGGCAGTGGCGCAGATTGCAAACAAAATCCCCCCCCACGTCCGTTTACACCACCCTTCGATGGGTAAGAGTTTCTTTGAAGTACGGAGCATTTTACCTGTGGGATCCCAGTAACTCCGTTAGTACAAATATCTCTCTGCTGAGATCAGCCCTGCACACCTAAGGCTGGAGGGCCAGCGACTCGGTGATCGGTGCCTGTCCCGTCGGAGCCATCCCTCTCTGCTAGCGCAGCTCGGTGTCACCTGGAGCAGTGACACTCCCTGTCCTGGAGAACCATCAGCTGTAAGAAGCGCTTGAGCCGTCGTAGTCCTTTTCTTGCCGTTAATATTAACAAGGAATGGTAAAACCCCGCTGCGGTTCTCTGTGTCTGCCTGACACAGACAGTCGGATTGATCCCAGAATGACCATGTGCTTCCCCCTGTCTGACACGGTCCACGAAGAGCAAGGAAATAAAATGAAAACTAAACAAAAAATTGAAGGCGCCAGAAATCTTGCCCTGCCCATGTGACGGGCAGAACAGGGCAGTTCCTGGATGCACCAGGCATCGTGTGTTATTTGCACCGGTGCGAAGCGAGGTTTGGGTGGGTGTAAACCCCCCGGAGACACCTGCAGGACTCTCTGCACTTCGCTTTGCACTCGAGCAGCACCCAGGAGCTCAGCGCTAAAGGGCTGGGACGGCAGCGTCCGTCATCTCTCGGCAGCGAGGGGAAGCGTGCTCAAGCTTTGCCTGTGGCAGCAGGAGGAATGTCGCCGTGTTCCTGGCCCTTCTCTGCGGTACCTGCTGACATCTGCATCCTAAACGTGCCCTGGCCAGGCGGCCCTCGCTGTGACACGGTGCTGGCAGCGAGGGCTCAGCTCTCCCTGCTTCCCTGTCCCCCGCTCAGCGTCTCTGGCACTGCCAGTGAGGCAGAAATGCCCACCTGTCCGGGGGCTGGGAGTCCTGATGGCTGCTTGGTCCTGGAGGAGTGCCTGGCCTGGCCAGGGCGTCCGCCTGTGTGAAGTCATCTCGTCTTGCTGTGAGACGGCAGCCGTCCTGGATTCGAGCTGCCTGAACAAACTCAGGTTTTCTCAGAGCTGGCAGCCAGGTTCACGTCCAGTCTCCCCGTGGAGAGCAACAGAGGCAAAGCTGGAGAATGGGGTCAGACCAGAAGAGCAAAGCAGGATCCTCCACCTTTGGTGGCTCATTCACATACAGCCAAAATGTGCCGCCACTGATGGAAGCTCACACCCACAGCAGCCATGCCAGGTGAGCAGGCCCGGTCAGCGTGGGGTCACGAGAGGCAGGTCCTGCTTGACCAGCCTGATCTCCTTCTACGACAAGGTGACTCGCGCAGCGGATGAGGGAAGAGCTGTGGATGTGTCTGCCTGGACTTTAGTAAAGCTTTTGACACTGTTTCCCACAGCATGCTCCTGGAGAAACCGGCTGCTCATGGGTTGGACGGGCGTACGCTTCGCTGGGTTAAAAACTGCCCAGATGGCCGGACCCAGAGTGGTGGTGAACTACTCCAGTTGGCAACCAGTCACCAGTGGTGTTCCCCAGGGCTGTGTTGGGGCCAGTTCTCTTCAACATCTTCATCAATGATCTGGGTGAGGAGATCGAGGGCACCCTCAGTAAGGTCGCAGATGACAGCAAGTTGGGTGGGAGCATTGATCTGTGTGAGCGTCGGGAGGCTCCATGGTGGCATCTGGACAGGGTGTTCATTGCCAGCAGCTGAATAGGAACCAGCAGTGTGCCCAAGTGGCCAAGAAAGCCAATGGCACCCTGGCTTCTACCAGCACTGGTGTGGCCAGCAGCACCAGGGCAGGGCTCATCCCCCTGTACTAGGGGCACTGGGGAGTGCCTGGGTTCAGTTCTGGCCCCTCACTCCAAGAAGGACATTGAGGGGCTGGAGCGTGTCCAGAGAAGGGCAACGGAGCTGGTGCAGGGTCTAGAGCACAAGTGCGCTGAGGAGCGGCTGAGGGACCTGGCGGGGTTGAGCCTGGAGTGAAGGAGGCTCAGGGGAGACCTTCTGGCTCTGACAACTCCCTGACAGGAGGTTGGAATGAGGGGTGGGGATCGTTCTCTTCTCCCCAGGAACAAGCGACAGGATGAGAGGAACCGGCCTCAATTTGTTCCAGGGGAGGTTGAGGTTGTCCCTGAGGAACAATTTCTTCCCCGTTGGGGTTGTGCAGGTGTGTCGCAGGCTGCGCAGGGCAGTGGCAGAGTCCCCATGCCTGGAGGGGTTTCCCATCCATGTGGAGGTGGTGCTGAGGGACAGGGGTCAGGGGGGACCTGGCAGTGCTGGGGGAACAGCTGGACTCGAGATGCTTAAAGGTCTCTTCCAGCCTAAACGGTTCTGTGATTCTATGCCGTTCACTCGCTCTGTGCTTTGGTCAGCAGTGAAGTAGTTAACAGAGCTGGCAGCTCACTGCCCCATCCCTGGAGTGTCTCCTGACTCGGGCCTTTTGCTGCTGTCACCTCGCAACCCACTGATCTTCTCCAGACCCCTGGAAAGCTGGACCCGGCTCGGTTTGCTGCTTCTGAGCTGTTGGCAGGAAACAGCGTCTCTGTGCCAGGGGCAGGAGTCCCTGCTCACAGGAGCTGCTCTAACACCCTCGTTAGGAAAACCTTGAACATCTCTTCATATACCCGCGGCCGTGCCCCAGTTGGGGGTGGGGGGTGCCATCCTGGCATCAGGCTTTTATTGCACTCTGCTTCCTTGGCCAAAATTTTCTCCTCAACGATCCAGTCCCTCGCTTCAAAAGTGGTTTTTTTGGATTCAGAGACCCCATGTTGAACACAGCAAGGTTTCCGCACTGAGGAACCAGACATCCCAAAGGTCACTCTGCATTTTTCACTACCCAGCAGAGTCAGGGTTTGTTTCTTTTTAGCAGAAGTTTAAATCTAAGGGAAATGTTGTTCTGCTGAGCTGAGCCAGCTCATCCCTGGCCTTGGGGGAGATGAATGACCAAATTCAGGACATTTGTGGGCGAGTGCACCAGAATCCTGGTGTTGTGATGGCACGCGTGGGAAGAAGGACTGGCCCATGTGCTGGCACTTCGCTTCCCTCTGGCAGTGCGTGAGAGGGGCAGGTCAGCACATACCGCTGAGCTGTTCCTCGGGGCCAGGGGCCATCGTCCCTGCAGGCCTCGAGCGTGGAGCTGGTACCTGCCACTGCAGTTCGCTAGTAAATCGGGGACAGAGCAAATTAGACTTTGCCCTGAGCGAGGGGATCTCCAGCGCAGCGCCAGCTGTGCTGTCAGGCAGGTCTTGGCCGATCCTGCCCCCAGGAACGCTGGCAGTGGTTTCACATGGGCGCTGGCAGGTCAGCACTTGCAGCAGGAAGAGCTGTTGGTGCCAGTGATGTTCAGGAAGGAAGGTTCGGCTGAAAGCAGGGTCCTTCTGGAGTTCAGCCCCTCCAGGCTAAGCCGCAGTATCCCACAGCTCGAGTGCTGAACCAGGGATCAGTGCATTTGGTTTCGATCCTGGCACAGAGAGCAGCAGCCCTCATCCAGGGGGCTCCGAGTGCGCCAGGTTTTCCCATGTGACACTATATAAAGATGGAGGCTGCTCTTGTTATGTTTCTCGCCTGATTTAATTACATTTGCTTTTTCTCTTTTTATTTCAGTTGTGATTCCAAAGAGCCCTTTACCTGCCTCCGAAGTAAACTCGGAGAAGCCTAGCATGCACAGTAGCACAAAGACTGTTTTGGGGCATCAACAAGGGCAAAGGCGTCGCAAAACAGGGAAGAAGCGTGGTCGAACGACCAAAGCGCTAATCCATCACCCCATGCCTACACCCTCCAAGTCAGTGGAGCCTTTGAAATTCCCCAGAAAGAGAGGTCCCAAGCCTGGCAGTAAGGTAAAAGCTGATGCTGACGCAGGCGGGTGCAAAGCAGGAGCTGCAAGTTCTGCCATGGGATGGTGCATGCGCGTGGTTGTGCACGTTTGTCTCAGCCTCTGGCTGTGTGACTGCAGCAGGCAGGAGACCAGAGGGGTGTGTTGGCTGGGAATATCCCTCAGAGTCCAGCCCCGGAGCTGTAGAGAGTGTCTGTGTCCTAAAAATCATTTCCATCAAGAAACTGTGTCTTTGGAGCTTCATTAGCTGGGAGGCAGCATGGCAGACGCTGTGAGCATGGCAGGGTGGCCAAACGGTGGAATAAGCTCTTCCGTCCATCGTGTCTAGCGGGTCTAAATCAAGCAGAGGTGGCAGATCTCAGGCTTGTTATTGTTTCAGGATCATGGTTTATAAAATACACACGTGTTGAGGTTCTCAAGACTCCCCGTCATCACCATCAGAAGTGTGTCGTGTTCCACGGTGCCTTGTCTGTTGGATGCAGATCTGAGAGTGTAGTGGTCATGGGTGGTGAAGGAGAGCAGAGATAAAAGGAGAAATATCTCCTCTTTTTCTGCAGAGGAAACCTAGGACATTGCTGAACCCAGCACCCACCTCTCCAACAACCAGTACCCCAGAGCCAGACACAAGCACTGTGCCCCAGGACGCTGCCACCATCCCCAGCTCTGCCATGCAGGCTCCCACAGGTAAGGGTCTCGAACCGCATTCTCCACAAGATTGCAGAGTTAGGAGCTGCATCAGTCAGAGAACAACACCCCCAGATAGTCCCATTCCTTCCTGAACCTGTAAACCAGCAAACTTTGCCATTCCAGAAGGGCTGGGCGAAGGGAGAGTGTGTCGGAAGGCAGAGAGAGGCCCAGGAGATCAGAGCAGCTGCTCGTTCATCTCCATCCGGTTTGGGAATACTGAGTCACAGGGAGATTGCAAATCCAGCTGCTCAGCGCAGGGACCCTTTCCCTGAGCTCCCACGTGCGCACGAGTGGCTCCGCGGCTCTTGAAGGGCCCTTCTCGTGGCCCACCGTGCCCAGAGGCAGTGCGGTGCGCAGCACCTCTCGTGAGTCCCGAGCACGAGCCCTCCCGGGTCGGGCCGGGCACACGGCTGGAGCTGCAGCAAGATGCAGAGCAACGGCTGAGCGGCAACGGGCTGTTCAGCTCCAGCCAGGAGATGGGGGCAAGCAGGGGAAGAGGGAGCAGGGGTGGCAGTGCAGAGTGTGTGCTCTGCTACAGCTGCGAGCTGCAGCTGAAGGTGAATCTGGGCAGGAAAGTCTAAATCAAAGCTGCTTTTTAGATGTTTAGCACCAGATACAGGCTGAGGCCTCTCTTTCCCCAGAACGTAACTGGCCAATTTTCAGAGGGACCTAAAGAACCCACTTTCCCTAAAAAGTGGGGGCTGCATTCCTTCATCTCCCTAGAACACTGCAGCCCCCCGACCCGGCTGGCACGGGAAGCGCCTTGCGGCCGGCCTGCGGGAGCCTGAGCGCTGGGGAAAGCGTAGGAGAAACTGCAGCAGGTTGGCAGGAGAGAGTGAGGCGGGAAGATTTTGGAGGTGGTTCTCCTCTGCGAGTGGCTCCGCTGTTGGGATGCAGACAGGCAGTCGTGGCGGATCCCCCGCTGTGAGCGATTCGACGGTTAAAATCTCAGCATCCCTCAGGGGGGATTTTAAGCATCTGTTTCTTGCTTTCTGGAGTGGGTTAATGGCAAACACGTTTCTCATCTTGGCAGTTTGCATTTACTTGAACAAGAACGGCAGCACTGGGCCCCACCTAGACAAGAAGAAAGTTCAGCAGCTGCCGGACCATTTTGGACCAGCTCGAGCTTCTGTTGTCCTGCAGCAAGCAGTACAGGCCTGCATTGACTGCGCTTACCATCAGAAAACAGTCTTCTCCTTCTTAAAACAAGGCCACGGGGGAGAGGTCATCTCAGGTGAGACCTGGCCCGCAGCGCTTTGCCGTCAGAGATGGCATCGCAAGAATTCTCTGGCTGGAAGATGTCTCTTCTCGAGCTTGGTGCAGTCACGGGCCAGGGGCAGACAGGACATTTCTGTCCTCTCTTCCTTGCCAAACATCTGTGTCAGGGAAGCGGCAGCGAGCGGCCGGCTCGGCGTGTGGCCCCCAGGCACGGCTGCTGGAGAAGCAGCCTGCAGCCCTGGAGCAGCCTGTCCTCCCCCAGTGCTGCCCGAGCCCCCGGGAGGAGGCAGAACTCCCGAATGAAAGACAAGGAATAACCCTGGTGGGTAACTGCGCTTTTAAGCCCGCGTTTACCCGGGAGCTGGGAGCGCAGGCCCCTCCTGGAACGCCTTCCCGTTCCCTCGAAGGCAGCTTCCCAGGCGCTGCAGCCCCGTACCTGATGCTGGGCGCAGCAGACTGGTTTTAGCCTGTCCCGGGGAAGCGAGCTCGCCAGCGCAGCCCACGGAAGGCACTGGCTTTTGTTTGCTCGAGTCGAGAGCCGCGATGCTGAGACACAGAACTGGCTGTGCAGCCCTGGGCGTAGCCTCCTGCCTTTGCTGGGGGTTTACGTGTTGGGCTCTGTTTGTTTCTGTCTCCAGCTGTGTTTGATCGGGAACAGCACACTCTGAACCTGCCAGCAGTAAACAGTATCACCTACGTCCTCCGCTTCCTGGAGAAGCTCTGCCACAATCTCCGCAGTGACAACCTCTTTGGGAACCAGCCTTTCACTCAGAACAGCCACATGCAGCGTTCACACGAGTACGACCACGACAGGTATCTACCAGGTAGGAGCTGGGGCGGGGGCGGCGGCGTAGGGACCCAGGTGCTCCGTGTCTTAACCCAGGTTTTATCTTGAGCTCCGGAGGCAGGCGGGTGCTTCAGAGCCCTCTCTGCGGGGTTCGCTGCATCACACCCTGCATCGTGCACGTGCCCGCAGGGCTCTTGCACAGGATCCTATTGCCGTGTTTTCTGCCTGTCGGTCTGATTTCCATCCCTGCCTGGAGGTTTCCACTCATCCGTGCTGTCTCCTTGTCTTCCCTCCTCTCCTTGTCCCCCTTGTCCTGTGATCTGATGAGAGTGACTTCATCCCGTTAGCAATTAAGGTGAACGACTGCAGGAGAAATAGAAGAGCCGTAAATGCAGCAGGTAAACTGGGATTAGCAGTGGAATTGAAGCCCAGCAGAGCGGGTTCCGCCCTGGCCATGAGTCCGCTGCCGGCAGACAGCACACCCGTGATGGGAGCGCAGCCCGCTCGGGGATGGCGCACACTGCAGCCATCTCCGGCATCGCTGCCTTTGTTTTTCTTGGCATGGCTCACGCTCCGCTGCGTGGAAGCAACATGCCCCTGGCAAGATAGTTCATGCCACAATGCAAATTGTCAGGCTGCAAAATTGCTCTGCAGCGAAAGCAGTGGAAAACAAGAAGACCGATAGCTTTTCCCTGCAGTGCTGTGTGAGGCAGCAGCCCCTGGGGTGGTAGCTGCCTCCCCGGGCTGGCGGTGGGGCTCTGGGAACACCAGTCGTGGAGAGGGTGAAAGCTCTGCACCTTCTCTAGGTAGCTGACAAGTGCCTTGTGCTGATCTGCTCTCCTGTTGCTTCCTCCGCTGCCTTTCTGCCCCCAGTCAGCAAAGAGCTGTTGTACTGTTTGAGGACTTTCCAAAGTTAATCCTTTGGTAATTACGGCTCCGAGGAGAACAGTGAGAATTCTTCATGTAAAGGATAAGCACCTCGGAAGAACCATTTGAGGAAAAGTTGCTATCGTGAAGCTTGGGGGCAAGAGCCTAATGCTACAGTGCTTCACTGCAAGGCCCCCTGCTCAGGGGAAGGGATTAGCAGGAGTCTAAAGAGCGTAAGGATGCTGAAGTGACAATCCTCGGCTGCTGCCATGGCTGATGAGCTGCCCGGGGCTCTGCAGAGCCAGGCGGGAGCGGGGAGCCGAGCTGTGCTGTAGCAGGAGGAGCTGTAGGGAGTGGGTTGGCTGCCATGGCAAGAACTGGAGCAGCATGTCCAGTTACTGGGGCTAGAGGTTACCCCTCTAGGGAACCCTCAGTTAGAAGAAATCCCCATGTTTCAGTGCGGAATTACCCTGTCGTCATGAGACAGGGCAAAGCCAGAGTGGGAGGAGGAGCCCCAGGGTGTGGGCATGGTAGAGGCTGGGATGGAGAGGTATTCCGCAGCTCAGACACATGGTTTCGAGCCACCATGAGGTGTCAGCGGTGGCTGTGCTGAGAGCGGGGCAGCCTGGCAGAATGGAAAAGGATAAAGAGCAAAGTCAGAACTCAGGGAGACTCGAGTAGAGCACCAGATATGACACAATGCTGAGATCTGCCCCTCCTGAACTGCTCTTTAGAGTGTTTGCAGGGGTTAGAGAAAGATGAACCCCGGTCCAGAGAAGTGGTAACACCGAGTGCTGTAGTTCGTACTGCTCTCCAGGATTGTTGGCATCTGGTCATCTAACACCTTTCTCAAGCACCCCCATGAAGACGATAAACGTTGTTATCTACACATTGCAGTGGCTTCTGGTGAGGGCAGAGAAACAGCGCGGGCGATTCTGAGAGGTTAGGGCTGGCTGGGTAAGAACGAGGATGCAGGTTTACGTCAGCTTAAATCACACCAAGCGTCAAGGCTGCCGTGGTGTCACCTTCAGCTCTGTGTGTCCTGCCTTGGTTCCTCTACAGTACAAGTGCTCGTGTGCCTGAACGGGGCTGGGTCATCCGGAAAGTGGTCACTGGTTAGGACTGGGAGCTGGCCTCAATTTCCAGAACAAACTCACTCTTCAGGAGTGAATAAGCCTCAACCGGTTTTTAGGCTCTTCTGTTCCTTCTTACCTTTTACTGTCTCCTCCTTAGGCTGTTCAGTTCCTCCTTATCTCTGTTGTCCAAGTTCACCACTGTGGATGCCGTGGAGAATTCGTGTGTGTGCTTGGGGCAGAAGAAGGAAGGTCTGCAGCAGCCCTTAGGTCAGCTGTGTCCTGCTGGTCTTGCTAAGTAAGGAAATCGTGGAAATGAGGGCAACTAGACCAGGCTGTACATCAGGAAACAGTAGATCTGCAACAAAACGGGAAGTTAATAGGAACAGGGATGGGCTGTGAAGTGTTATGGACAGGTCAGTCTGATCTGGAACCATCTGAAAACACAGGACTGGAGGGCCCTTCTGGGGCGCTGAGCCTCGGGTCCTGTTCTGATGGCCACCACAGCGTACGGCGCGGCTTTAATTAACTCGGGTTGGGTGTTTGCTTTTTCACTGGAGGCTGCTCCAAGGGGGTTTACTGAATTTTTAGAATCTACATTGTAGTTTCTAGCTCAAATTTATTCTTGGACAACTTGGTATCTGTGTCTCCTTGACTGAACATTGTCTTTTAGCTTAACTGAGTTCTGTTTCTTCTGGAGGTAGCTGGGGAGCAGTTGAGTCCTTCAGGGGAGCTCCCCTCGTGGCTGCTCTGCTCAGAAGGGCTCTGCTCCCCTCATCTACTGTTGGTTTGAGTTAAACTTCATGAGGTGCCCAGGTGCCGCCCAGCACTCTGGGGAGGAGCTCATGGGGACCTGGTGCCACAGCACCGGCGCCACCATGTTCACAAGAAGTGTCTCTGGAAGCTGCTTTTCATCGCTGTGTCCTTGTGGCAGGTGATGGTCAACCCGTCCAGGTCGCACACCCCATTCTTCTCATCTGTTGTGGTCAACTGCCACTTCCCAGGTCGTGGGTGCTGCTTTGAGTGCACATCTATGTTTTGCTGCTGGATTTACCCCCTTCCTGCTACCCCGTTCTATATGTATGTATTCTGCATGGTTTCAAATGCTACTTTTCTGGCCTGACATGGAAGGCAGCAGCAGATTTCATCGGTTAATCTCTAAAATTTGTGCCAAAGTTATTAATAAAAATATTAAACGATGCTGGGCTCAAGAGCGATCCTCAAGAAAATCAATTAACAGTTGCTCTCCGACCCGACGTTCTCGCTCGGTGCTCTGCCGGCTGCTTTTCCCCTCGAATCAGGTGGTTGTGCGTGTAACAAGGCTTCTGGTAACCCTCGTGCTCACTGTCTCAGTTGGTGGTTCTCCGTACCGGGTGCCTTGCTGAGTTCCAGGGACATGAGACTGATGGAAGTTGTTTTCCCGGGACACAGAAGCTGTGGGTTTGTCTCCCCTGGTGAAGCCCCACCGCACTGTGTGCCCTGTGTGACTGCAGTGTTCTCCCAACACTTTCCTTCAGAACCTCTCAGAAACCTCGCCGTACTGCTGAGGTCAGACGGGAGCATTTTGGTGCCAAAATCGATTCTTCACCTTCTTTTTCACACGTTAGCACTGCGCTTCCCGTCACCCTGAGCTTTGTCAGAATGTGCTGCAGCGACCCAGGGCTTCATGTGCGCCTTCTTTCTTCAGGTACCTTTTGGCTTCCTCCACACCCTCATGTCCCAATTTGAGTACGTTCAGTTATTTCACTTCCACTCCTTGGTCGATGGTGGGTGGTTTCGTTCCTGCCCCCTTTCTTTGAGCCTTACCACAGTGTTCAGAGTGGCTGCAGCTGGAAGCGATGGGTGGGATTTGTTTCACTGGGCACAGGGGGATGTCACGGAGGCATGGACACCTGAGCTGGTTGTGTGGGCAGGCTCTGCAGTCGGGGAGGAGGTACCAGTGCAGCCAGTGCATGTTACAGCACCCCAAAGCAGGAGCCTTGGCTTTAACGTGGACTCGCTGAGGTGAGCGGCCTGACTGACCAGTGGGATCCATCCTGACTGCCATCCTGACCAACCCGGCGTGGGCAGATGTGCTTCTCTTCCTCCCCACCAGCCTCCCGAGTCTGGTGAGGTGAAATGGCCCCAAAGCTGTCCCAGCATCTGCAGGCAGGCACAAGCTTTTTTCTGCTTTCTCGTTCTTCCCCTGTCTGCACTGTATCCTCCCGCTCCGTCCCACGCCCTCGCTGCTGGAGCCAGGCATGCAGGCTTTGCGCTGTGTCAACGGACGGAAGGTCAACGTTGCCTTCGTCCCTGTGCTCGCCATCCCCTGAGGTTCATGCTGGGCAGCTCCTTTTCATCTCCAGCAAATGATCTGCTCGTTCTCAGCATCCTTCTGGAAGTGAACGTTTACCCACTTAGATTTGGGGTCTTTCCCTCACGGATTGTTCCCTCACTGATAATACACGTTCCTGATGTTTATGGCACCTTTTGAACCGAAGGTATGTTCTTCTCCTGACGATCCATCTCCTGGCTGCTGGCTGCAGCTCCATTTTTGACAGACCTGCTTTTGGTTTATCCGGCCACTAGCGTATCCTGATGCCTCCCGGGATTCCCGGGATTCCCTGGGTTATCTCTACAACTGACCTTCTCTGTTTGCGTTACTTTTAAAATCAACCCATTTTAAAAATAACCCAGATCCAAACCTGCCAAAACCTTTAGTAAGTGTCACCGTTTGTTGTGGCTCTGCGAGTGTTTGGTGAGGGGGATCGCGCAGTTCTGCATTTAGAGACATCTGGAGACGTTCCTGAGAGCGTTTGTTTCCCACCTCAGTCTGGGCAGCGGATGTTTCCTGCAGGGGCGAGTCCTGAGGACAATATGGGTCTTTCTAATAATTACAGTGAATTTCTAAGGAGTCCCAGCGCCTCCCTTGATAGAGCAGACACTTTTCTCTACCTTTGTATTTCTCTTTAGTCAACTCAGTTGTGACTGTCTGGTGCTTCCCACCCATCTGTCCCTTCGTTTCTTTGTTTGGCGTCATGCATCTCCCTTGGTGTCCGGTACCAGTCACTCCCCGCCGTATTTCAGCCCCACTCCAGCACCCGTTCCTGCCCCCTCCAGTCCCGTGCCGGCCGTCCAGGCTGCTCCGTGCTGTCGTCCAGCTCCCAGCATTTGTGTACAAACATTTCACCCCTCTCCTCCCACACCCCTGAACGCTGCCAGCTCACACGTGTCGCCTGTGTTCAGCCAGCTGGAAGGGGCCAACCAGGAGAGCTGGTGACCCGTGTGGGCAGGCAGTGGCTGGTGGTGGCCTCTTCATTGCTTCTCAGCTGACCATGCCTTGTCCGGACGGGGCATGGTCTGCCACTCTCTGTATCGCTTCCCTGGCTGCTGTTGCCATCTGTGTCAGCGCTTCCATCCTGTGTCCACCCACCCGCTGACACTGTGTGCGCAGCCTCCGGCCGGCTGCAAAGAGAAGGACATCTCCGCTGCTGCGTACGGAGAACCCAGCCGTTGGGAAGCATTTGGAGGAGAGCAGCACTGACAGCCAGCAGATCCGTTTAGGGAAGGGTTGAACATCTGAGCAGGGTTTAATCCAGCACTATGCATGGCACCGAGTGATTGCAGATCATCCAATGGTCACGTATGGCTGAAAGGAGAAGTGCGGAGGAGCAGGAATTGTGTGTGATGAGCCAAGTGGTAGAACGAGGTGAAATGGAATTAAGTGAAATGTGGCAAAATGTGGCTAAGATTCTTCGTTAGGTTTCTCGCCACCCTTTTTCTCCGGTAGAACTTGGAGAGCAGAACACAGACTGTTCAGCACTGGCCGACGTGCTGGGCTGCGGCTCCAGCAGGCTGGTCTGGCTGGCGATGCACGCGAGTCTCAGGCAAGATGGCATGTCCCAGAAAGTCTCTGCTCCTAAATAGGGCTTGTTCTCTTTTCCTAGACAGAAGCAGTTCATTAGACGGCACTCTGCAGGGACCAGGCCGGGGTACAAAGCGGTATTCCCAAGATTCCCCTCCATACAGTGCTCCTCTCTCCCCCAAGTTACCAAAGAATGACCGTCACCCTTTGGAAGGTGAGCACAGCGTCTCTTCCCGAAGCTGACTGGTACCGGCTGCAGCAGGGTCAGACTGGCCGTGGGATGAGGGAATCTGCTTGGCTTTGTCTCTGGCACGGGGTGGTGCTGGGTGGTTCAGGGAGAAGAAATCAAGGCAGGTTCCCCGAGCAGTTGCGTGAGGCGTGTGGAACATGTGGAGCCTTCCTGCTAACCCAGGGAGTCCTCATCCAGTACCGTATAATCGGGAATTAATTCCCTGTGTTTCAGCTTCCATCGCTCTGCATGGTGTTAACGGTCTTAAAACTGCCCAGTTGCTTCAGTCAATCTTCCCCCAAACTGCTCCGTGACGATTTGCTGCCATGGGTTGTCCAGATGCTGACGTGCAGCTGTACGGCCAGGAACCTGCGGCCCTTTCCCAGGGTCCCATCTTGTTCCTCCCCCAATATCAGAAGGGTCTCACTAGCGCACGCTCCACCAGCTAAACCAGATTACATCACACCCCGCGGCATCCTTCGGGTGACACTGATGCGGATGTGCTGGGCCACGTTCTCAAAAGCAGTGGTGGAAACGGCCTCTGTGGTATGTGGTCCATAGCTGTCCTTTGCGTGGGCAAGTGGGAGATGATTTCCAGGGGATCCAGGGAGCTGGAGGACGACCTGACCCCGAGCAGGAGTCCTCCATAGATACAGTTCCACCTTCCCTTTTGTTTTGAACTGCAGACACACAGACTGGAGGTTTAACCTTACCGAAGCCTCTTAAGTAATTGTTGGTGAAATCTGCCAAGGTGTTAGTCTCGGTTCTTTGTAATACATCCTTGAAAAATTGCTGGAGACTCTTGGCTGGGCTCGTAGCTCGGTGACTTTGTGCTCAGTTGCTGTCCCTTGAGAATCACCGCTTCCCTGGTTCTTGCTGAGTTTGCTGGGCTTGGGCTCTTGATCTCCGGTTTGAGGGTGCTTGGCCTCCCACGCGCGGAGGTGTGATTTGAGTCTCCGTCCATCACCGTGCCCTGTGCTCTTCAGGATCTAAGCACAGCTTACCTCAGCTGGCACTCTATGATGGACCGTTCCTAGTGGCCTTAGTGTTGGAGGTTTGTCACGTAGCTGAAGTGAAGACCAAGGTGGCATGTGGGACCGGCTCATCTATTCCAGCATGTTCACAAGTCAAAAAGTGTTCCCTGAGGCCCAGTTCCTCACCTCCAGATACACCCATCTTTGCTGGTCTCCTAGATGTTCTCCTCTAACACATTAACCGCTGCGCCGTTAGCAAGGCCTGTCCGCTCCTTCTCCACGGGTGGGTGGAAGATGCAGTGCTTGGCCTGTTCTGGAAGTGCAGGGATGTGCTCTAAAGATTAAGGTGCCTTCGTTAGGTGCTGAATATCTTTCACTCTGTACTGTCAGTGAAGAGAGAAGGTTTCCATACTGGGTAATTCCCAGGAGGAACCTACATTAGGTTGTCTACAGGATGGATTCTTTGTCTACTTCCAAGTCTTTTCAATTATCTCTTGGCCTTAGTGGCTCGTGCCATCTGGATGCCCAGAAGACCCCAGCCTCTTCCATGAAAATAGAGGCAAGTGGGCAGAAAGTGTATGTTCACCTGAGGGTGACGATCCTGCTGCTGCATGAACTTCCTACAGCAGCAGCGTGGTCTTGTTCTGTTCTTGGTCCACGCAGGGGTTGTCCAGGGCAGGGGACAGCGAGGCGCAACTCCAAATTCCATCTCCAAATTAATTTTCATCCCACAGCTAAAAGCCTGCTCCTCCCTCTCCATCATGAAATCTAAGTACAAGCAGGAGTATCTGCGTTTCAGAGGATCTGTTTTAAGAATACGAGCCCGAAACCCTCCGATACCGACTATTTCTCGAGCAAGGGGGCACATCTCCTCAGCAGAGCGTTCTCTGGAGTCAGCAGCCTGGCAGACAGCAACACCTGAACATTTCCAGTTTGCCAAGTTGAAGGCAGTGAGTAGCAGTGGGAGGTCTTTGCTCATCACGCCTTTGGCAAGAAGTCAGAGAGATGAGGAGGGGATCTCGCCTCTCACGTTGGTTTTCCTCTTGCATCCGCTGGCATTTATGCTGAAGAGCGGCAGTTCCCACGCAGCGGGGAGCTGCTTTTCTCAGACGATCGTTGGCTGGGAGCAGTGGGGGGTGGTAGTTGTGCAAATCCCGTTTCTGCTTGTGGCCAAACTCCATGTTTCAGCAGTAAAACGACACTCTTGAATCTATAGCGCTATTTGTTTAATTAAACTTTAATTATCTGCTCCCTTCCTCTCCACCGCTCATCGAGGGGAGTTTTCCGACATTGCTCTAACCACGAGCCTTTACTTCACACCAGAGCTGGTGTAAGGAAGTCTTCCTGAGCACGACCCCCCTCCCGCTCACTGCGGAGCTGGTTATCAGGGGCAGAAGGATGCTGGTGGTGCCTGTGCCTGAGCACGCCTGGCCCGGCCACTCGCCAGAGCTTGTCGTCTTCTGCTGCAGGTGATTCACGGGGCTCGTCATCAGCCCCCGCTTGCCTCATGTTCCTCTCCTCTTTCTGGAGGGTTCAGTCCTCTGAGTGGTTCTCTGGCTGTTTGTGGTTTTAAGAGAATCCTAAGTCTTTCTTGCACTGACCCTACCACGAAGCCTCCAGGAGCTCTCACCAGTCTGACCAAGCACTCACCCCTCCAGGGATGGGTGGCCTGAGGTTGAACGTGCAGCTTCAACCCTCCCTCTTGGGCAGGAGACCATGGAGCTCCCCAGCTACGGGGCCTCCTCCTCTTCCTCGGTGTACAGTCCTACACACCTGTGAGAACACGATCGCATACTTGAAGGATGCCTCACCGTGCATTCCATCGGGGTAACGACAGGATGTTAACTGTCAAGGTCAGTGTTTTCTGAGCGTGAGCTCTGGATCCTGGGCACTGCACCGACACAAACCTGTGCATATGGTCTCCCACCCCAGGCTGAGCCCAGAAATCCCTTCTGCTGCCACCAGTCCCCTCCGTGAGAGCTCTGGGCTCTTCATGAGCGGTCAGACACACACATCTGCCTGACCCAGCACAGCTGGGGCGAGTGTTCGGGGTCTCCGCAGCGAGTTGAAGCTGTGCGTCACCTCACCGTGAGTTGCATCCACTGTGTGGATCTGCCAGGACCCTCTGTCCACCCCTGGCCAGAGCAGCCAGCTCAGCACTGGGTCTGCATCCAGTCTGCTGCTGAAATGGGATGGTGGGGAGTGGTGGGGAGGGAAGGAAAGGTCCACAGTTATTCAGGAATAGTCGTGAGTCAGAAGCTTTTCATGCACAGAGAGCAGGCGAAGACACATCTGCCCACGTGGGAAGGTAGTGACGCACGGGCCAGCACCCAGCCCAGGTTGCCAGGTTGAAGTAAGTCTTCACCCCAGTGCTACTGGTTCTGCAGGAGCTTTTAGGGACGTGTCCCAGGGTGTCCCAGAGACCTAAAAGCAAAAGCAAGAAGAAATTCCTCACGTGCGGAGTAACAAAGCCCTCAAGGTGGAGGGTTGCAGTTACGCAGATGAAGACCTCCCATCTGCCCCACGACCAGACGGGGGGATGTGTCCGTTCTGTCGCCTCTCGGGGTGAAGTCGGGGGAGGTCTGGGCTGGCTGCCTCCAGCCTGACTCTCCTCTGGGACCTCTGCTCGAACACAGACAGCAGAACCCCTGAAACCAGAGGATCCCAGTTCACAGAACAGTCCTGTAGTTCACAGAAACCAGAGGACAGGACGTGCCTCCAGGAAGGGTTGGCCCAAGGGGTGAGGCCCAACCTCTGCCACACGCAGGTCCTGCCTCGGGCTCTGGCAAGCAGCATCTCCCTTCACTGGAGCTTGGCAGCATCAGCATGGCAGGAGAGTTTGGGAACATCTCAACAGCTTTTGGGTCTCACGGGCTGCAGCGTCAACTCTGCTCCCTCCCCACCATCGCAGTTCAGCACGGCCTCGCTGTGCCGGCTCCTCACCTGCTGCTCCTGTGGTCTGCGAAGTCCCGGGGAAGAAACCCAGCGCCTGGTGGGGCAGTTGCTCAGGTTCCTTCATCCTTGTCACCTACCGTGGTGTTTGAGTGGCAGCAGCTCAGGACTGGGAGCTGCCCTCAGGGTCTCTAGGGGTGCTGGCAGAGGAGCTCCAGCTCCCAGCCCAGGGGGCACAGACCGTACCCTCCACGTGGGAGCTGCTTCCCTCAGCTGTACGAACTTGCCAGGTTTTTCCTAATGAAGAACGCAGGTATTTGAGAGTGACTCCTGTGGCACCAGGTCCCCCAGGACAGAGGCTGGGTGGTGTGTGCCTCAGTAATGTCTACGAACTGGTGGTGCTGGGATGAAGCTGTCGCAGTGTGACAGCAAAGGGAGATCTCGCTGGCTCAGCCCTTACATCATGTCACCCCGGGCAGTCTCCCCGGCCCCTGCTACTGGAAGAGAGGGTGAGGAAACCAGTCTGGCACTGGGACCCCTGCCCTGGGAGAGCCCTCTGCCCTGTCCCTCCTGCACGTGTCGCAGCAAAGGGTGCTGGCCACCGACGTGGTTAGGCAGTGAGGAAGGGCCCAGCGGGAGGTCAGGAGGGGTGAGCAGCTGGTCACCAGCACCTTGCTTTGGGGACCCGAGGATCAGCACAGCGCGAGAGCGGTGCCTCCCCTGAGCTGCTCGGAGGCGGCTGCGGCTCCTCCTGCTCTGCATGTGCTGCATCTGGGCTGCAGCGTGAGTCCTCCATTCCCCCCGGTCCCAACCGCCCGTCCTGTGACCGTGCGTGCTAGTGCCGCTGCTGTGTGGCGCCTGACCCCTCATGGAGCCTCTCTCCACTCGGGGCTGTGTCTGGGTCCCGTGTCCGCTGGTGTCCAGCACGGGCACCCTCCCGCGCCGCGCCCTGCTGCCCACAGGGACCCTGCAAACCGGAGCCGGTGCTGGCAGTAACAGCGTGGCTGTTGCTCCAGTCTGGGTACCAGCCGTTTTCGCTGCTAACTGGTCGCGCTGGCGTTTGCCAAGCGGTGCCTGTTTTGATTTCCGTGCTCCACCGCCGCGCGGGGACGCGGGGCTGCGGGTGGCGTTCGGGTGCACTGACTGCAGCTTGGTGCGTTCCAGGTGAAACCTTTGTTCTGGGAGATGGCCTCCCAGGGCCCCTGGAGCCTCGCCTGGACCCCATGGACTCTGCCTTGAACTCTGTCCATTCAGCCAGCCACAGCAGGAGCTCCAGAGACTATCGCCTGCACGGATACAGGCACCTGCACCAACCCTCTAGCCTCACCCAGGGCAGCTCCTCTGCCTTGCGCAGGCTTAGCTCTGGGGGTAAGAGAGTTCGGCAGCCGCCCTCCCCTTGTGCACGTGGCAATCAAGGGCTTTTCTAACCCCAGTTACACCTTTCTAACTCCAGCACGTACCAGAGACTGGCCTCTGCGCTGTGCCACAGGTAGCCTGTTAGGTTTGGCGGTGGCTCTAGAGCCGTGGCACGTGGGCGGGTGGAAGCACAGAGGTGATGCTGGCGGGGTCATGCTGTGGCGTGGTGACCAGGAGGACCCGGAGGGCAGTGGAGAGGAAGGAGCAGGCAGGAGCTGAACTTGCAGGCGTGGGCAGGGGCCATCAGAGCGGTAAAAGAGTGTCTCTGAGTCCAAGAGGATGGATCGGGAATGGTCAGGGAGTCGAGAGTGGCCTGGAGAGGTCAGGGTGGCCGGGAGACCGCGTGAACGGCAGAGCGGTCACGGCAGTGAGCCGGCACACGTCAGGTCCAGGTGTCTGCAAACGAGGTTGTTGGTTTAGGTGCACAGCATCAAGAAAAGCCTCTAAAAAACTCAGGCTGCTGCTGCCGTGGTCCCTCTGCCCCCCACCCCTGCGTCTGCGGGCAGCGAGCTGAAACCACGGGCTGTGCTGGTGGTGGCACATTGGCAGCGGGACCTGGGTCAGCTCGGGTGGTGCTTCGGGGCAGCAGAATTTCCCCCAGGGGCTCAGCCCAGTGAAAATGCAGCCGCTGGAAACGTGGGGCAGCTTTGCTGTGTAAAACGTGTGCAGGTGGTGTTGGGAGCGAGGGGAGAACGGGGGAGAGGAGCGGGGCTGGAGGGTTGTTTTCTGCAAAGGTGGGGAGGGAAGAGGGGGAGAGGGGAGCTGAGGGGAGGCAGGGGGAAATTGGGCTGTAGAGTGAGGGAAGGGGCTCAGCACAGAGGGCTGCCCTGAGGAGTGAGGTGTGGGGAGAGGGACTGAGGCTCCAGTGCCGCAGGAATCGGTGGGGCACGGCTGGGACGTGCCCTTTGCGCCGTCTCTGCTGGTGCTCTGAGAGCGGAGCCGGAGCAGTGGACGCAGGGTGAAGAGCTGCTGGAGCGGAGCCGCGGGGTCCCGGGTAACGGCCGCTCTCTCCCGCTTCCCCCCAGGTTCCGAGCGGTACCTCGGGGCTCGAGACGCTCCGCGGCTCGGCAGCCGCGACCCCTCGTC